>CM043720.1:8853151-10216939 GCA_023969325.1 Oryzias curvinotus
ATAATATAAAAACTAGCGCAAAAGTTAAAAAGAGCCCTCTCCCCAGACCTCCAAACATCCCCACACCCCTTTTCTACCTCCAACCCCCTAACTGATGGAGATAGACAATAGGAAATAGGCTGAGCATGAAAACAAAATGTTGGTTGTTGTAATTGCTAATATTTGGGACCTCCCTCTCGGTGAAAAGCAGCATAGCCAGCCAAATGCAGCATCACAGGCAGGGACCGGCCTCACCACACCAAGGTGGTGATGCAGGTCCCCATCTAGAGCTGCAGTGGCTGAACAGCAGCCGAGCCAGAGGGAGAGGACCCAACAATCAAAACTAAAATGAAAATGAGAATTAAAAAGTCAACATACTAATAAAAGTAATAAACAAATAAACAATAAAACACTGAAATAAGGAATATCAAAATAAATGATTAATAATCTAGTGTAAATTCTTAAAACAAGATACATAACTAAATAAATACCAAATACATAAATAACTAAATAAAAAAGATAAAAGTAAGTTAATTTATCAAAAAGCCAGGTTAGAACGGCTCTTGCTTTAGGTTAGAACTCGTGCAGCAGCATTCTGGAGAATACTAATGTTAGTTTTTGGAAGACCAGCAGGGCGTTACAAAAATCAAATTTACTGATGATGAAAGCATGCATTAGAATCTCCATATTAGCAAGAGAGTAGAAGGAGGACCCTAGCCAAATTTCTAACTAGGTGATAAAACCCAGTTTTAACCACATGAGGGACAAAAGTTAGCTTAGAGTCAAAAATAATGGCCAGGTTTCTAACTGTTTCTGAATGGCTTAATGAAAGTTCCTTTAGCTTCAGAAACTCTTTCTCCCTCCTTCAGGACAGATAATTAAAATTTCAGTTGTTTCCTGGCTGAGCTGCAGAAAATTATTTGCCATCCATGATTTCACAACTGAAGTACAGTTAAAAAGTGCTTCTATTGGTCTTGTGTCATCAGGGGACATAGCTATGTATAGCTGGGTATCATCAGCATAGATACGAAAGCTGACCTTGTCGCTTCTGATGACATTCCTCAGTGGAAGCATGTCAATGTTAAGGTCCATATTTTATTGTGAGGACCTTAGAGAAGTGTGTGTCCATGCTTACCATAAAGTTTTTTTTTTCCATAAGATAAGATTTACAAGGTTTACAAGGATAAGGTGATCAACAGTATCAAAAGCTGCACTTAGATCTAGTAGGACTAATACTGAGATCTGATCTGAATCCAAGGCCCATCTGAAATCATAACAAGGCTGTCTCTACTGTGGTTCATTCTAAAACCAGACTGGTTTATCTCAAAGACATTTTGTAAGAGAAACTCATTCAGCTGAATAAAAAGTTTTTCTAAAACCTTGCTTTAAAATGGCAAGTTGGGCACAGGTCTTTAGTTATTAAAAACCATAGGATCGAAATTATTTTTCTTTAGTAAGGGTTTCACCACTGCAGTTTTATAGGCAGCAGGATAAGTTTTTATTGATTGATTTAAAATGTTACTCTCAAAACATCTGTAAACCAATTTAAAAAGTGATGTGGGGATGGGATCTAAAAACAGGTCGTTGGATTAACTTGGGAGAAAACTCGACCCAGTGTTAAAGCTTCAACCAGGTCAAAACTGTCCAGTGCTTCCTCAGGTAAAATAAAGCCATCATTTCCAATAAAAAGGTTTCTCTGTTCATTCATGATGTTAGATCGAGCAGAATCGATCTTGCCCCTGAAATAACATAAAATGAAACCACATGATCTGGTAGATTTTTAATGAGCGTTTTGTGATTTACTGAATTTTAAAAGTTCATTATTTCAATCTCTACAGCCAATTTAGGTGAATCTAAACCTGAAAAAGGGAGAAAACAGACAAAAATACTAAGATAGTACAAACTGTTACATATTGTACAAATATTTTTACTCCATCTCACTGAGATATTGCCTATATTTTATGCAGAAACATCATTTTACAGTTTTAGCTTGGGACTAACCTCAAAGTGTTATCCTTTTTTAAACACGTAAATAAATTTAGTAAAATAACTTCCAATAGTTTGTTTTGAACATTTTAAATATTTTATTAATAGGCAAATCAAGTGAGTGAGTACCTAACGCAATTATAACATATTTACTAAAAGTTTGGGAAATACTAGGGCTGAAATTACTGCAAGAAGTTATTAAACTGCATTAAACTTCAGTATTTTAACCCAAGCATGGGTATTCAAATGCACATGCTTAAATAAATGCCTTGTCTTGTCTTTATTTTTAAAACCTAAAAACCCTAACGGTTAATTGTCATGCAAATGAAAACAATTCTTTCAACAATCCCAGCAGCAACAGTGATTAAAGGACAGCTGCTACCTGCACACATCATTAGCTACAATCACAGGAACAGCTGTTTTCTAACAACTTTGAATATGTTGTGGTCTTTATCCCTTATGAGCCATTTATAATTATCAGTGTCTTTAATTAGCAGAAGGAGGGAAAAGAAGAGGAAGTAAACGCTAAGAGCACCACACACACGAGGAGAGGAACACACGTCAGCATCTGCAGCGACTCAAACTGCGAGCTGTCAACTGTGCTTTACTTCTGATCTACTTTGAAATTCACCTCACTGCTTCACGCCCATCAAAAGTCTTTGATGAAACCCACAATAGCTTGACTGGGTGCTATTTTTAGTAGAGGAAACATTAACAGATACTAATAAAGTAAAAAAAAATAAGTGTCAGCAGACTAAGCCATGTATTTGCAGATTGTTTTGTGGTTGTTGCCATGGGAGACAAAGAGGATAGATAACCTCATCCTGTAGGGCTCAATTGAAGCCTGTCTGGATGGGTGGAATAATCCTTTTGGTGCCATGGCTTCAAGGAGTCTGCCAGCTCTATCACACTCACACAAACTAAGGATTTTTCCATGAAACATTACTGTGGTCTTTTAAGATTGAGACTTTTTGTCATTCTCACTGGGATTTAAAGTTCGATCATCTTTTGATCTATTGTAAAAGCATTCCCAGTGGTCTTTTTATTATGATTATGCTGCTTTAAACCAAAATAAAATAAACCTGTGTCGTTTTCTTGGAATTGTTTCTTCAGAGAGCCAGTTCATTAGAAATTCACCTCTGAGTTGTGGGCGGGGCTGTCTGCACCCAATATATGCAATTACACGCATTAGAGCCATGTACGTCCATTCACTAATATGAACCCAACAATTCACGTTTCATAAAATATCAGAAAAAAACATTTTGTGTGTCAGAAAATTTGATTTTGTTTTCTCAAGCGTTCATGATGTTAAAGAAACTTCCAATGCAGTTGCTAATTCACAATTATGCCTATTTATATAAAGTCCAAGCCGAGGAATAACAAAGGGTTGCAATAATAAGGAGAAAAAAAGTGGTGTGAAAATCACTCTAGTTTGCACAAAAAAAGGAAAAACCAATAAAACTATTATTTAAAGAATGCAAACCATTTCAAATCCTTAGAAAAAGAAATCTTTTAAGTTCAAAATATTTCTTTCCATTTTCTTTATAAACAAAGGGATTGACATAATTCCAGTTTGTGGAAGTAGGAATTTCAAGGTTGTGACTCAAAAGGCTTTTGAAAGCTGCATTTTTCAGCGAGGAGGAGGAGCAGCACTACAATCTTGGTTTTAGAAAATATCTTAAGCACATACCAAACCTATTGTATGGAAGGTAAAACAGATGCAAAAAACATGATAACCCCTAGATCTTAAAGTAGTCCTGTTCTGTTAATTAGTAGCACAAATCTGGTTTATTCTTTTTTTAAAATCTATCAGTAGGATCTAATCCCCCATCAGTTCACTGCATAAGAACTAAAAATGTCTAAAAATAGGGAGTGAACAGGAGTTTCAGGGAGGACATGGACTGTGAGTGCACATGAGTCAAGGAGAACAAGATATGTGTGGTATGTGATTGCTTTTCATGCCAATAGAGTCAGGCCTCTCAAACTCCCTTTACCTTATAAGAGGCCACCTCTTCGTCCTCCCCCTCCTCCTCCTCACCCAAGGTCCTGACAAGGACCTCTCAGGCAGGGATAATAGAATTAACAACACTCTGTGACCATAAAAAATGAACCCACCCCCCTGCAAAGCAGTTACCCTGTGACCCCTGATGAGTTTCAGGGAGCTGGTTTGATTCTTCACCCCCACCCCTGTGACCTCTTGGAGTGGCATTTCGTTACGGCTGCTCCGGCAACAAATCTCCAAGGCTAATTTTCTCTCTCAGATGTTGCTGACTGCTTGTTTCGCTCAAGTTATTGGAGGCCTTGAAGCTTCCTACACCACCCCATCACACGCATATTCGTCTCCTAAAAGAAACTGAGACAGGCAGAGATCAAAAACAGTTGTTAAATATAGAAAACATCTCATGTGTTTCGAATCATGATAAAAAGTCTTTCATGAGGCAATTCTCTCAGCCAGACATCCAATTTTGCTTTCAAAAATAAATTCCAGCAGTGTTACAGGCAATCTCTGCACCAGATCATTTTTCACTTCACCTTTCCTCTCCAACGCTGCTAAATGATGATAGCTCAAAGACAAGCTCTGTACCTCTGACAGCGACTGAATGAATGTTAGTTCCCCCAACACTTGGCAACAGCTGTCCCGATGCGAGCTGAAGGTGAGATTTCAGAAGAAAGAAGTTCTCAAGCAGCTCTTCAACATTATCCAGAGGAGGGTTCTGTGATGACTTAATGATCCTGTTATGATAAGTCGAATGATAATACCAGGCAAGGAGCCTGTTAGCGGCTACTTTAACCAGCAGAATGTATCCTGCAATCACAACCGCTAAGCTGTTCCAGAGAGTGCCGGGCTCAGAGGTTAGAAAAGCAAGAATTTAGGAGAAGAAAAAAGGATTTAAGGGGTGAGGGCACAAAGCAGGCAAGGCGGTAGTGGTGGTGGGGGGGGGGGGATGAGGTTAAGGGAATTTTCCAATATCAGGTACTGGTACTTGAAAAAGAGGCTCCAAAGAGTCTTGAGTACTGTGCACACTTGGAATCAATAATCCAGTTTGAGGAGTTTTAGACATAAGTCTGGAAATGCAAGGCTCTGGAAAAAAAAGAAAAATTCATTTAATAGAAAATCGAGACTTTCTTCCAGTTTTCCCTGTCTCTCAAGTCTTGTGAAAGTACAAGTGAAAGCAGATTTTAAACAAAATGATGGGCAGTGTTTTATCCAACATTTCCAAATGATTCAGAAAAAATGATGTTTTGCCTCGAAAAATGTCCTAGTAAAACTTCAAACTTTAAAATCTGTTTTCTTAATGTCTTTAAAACAATTTAACGTGCAAGAAGTGCACTTTTCTGTTTTATCTTATAAAACTACAATAAAAAAGTTGAAAAAGACTCAAGCAATTGAGATACAATTATGTGGATGAGAATTGATGACAGGTGAGTTTGTTCAGTTTAAAAAGTTCACAAAAACAAATTGTGCCTATCTATGTCAGTAGCTGCGTTTACATGGGCAAAAGTAATCGAAAAGAATGCCTGATCAGAAAGAAAATGTTGCTCCTGACCATTCTGCTCCAACAATTTAACAAGCATTTTCTTTAAAATGTCTCATTAGAAATGTAGGCTTTTGTGTTAATATTGAATTTGAGATCTCAAATAATTGTTTATATTTAGTCAGCCAACTCCCATTCACAATTCCTAAACTGCAGAGCATTTTTTTCTTCTATTTGAGGAGGAGTTAGAGTACTGTAACAGTAGTAAATGCAGGCAACCTTTTTCCATGACAGATCTACCTCCTTCACTATGCCCATTCATTTTTCCTGTTCCCACTTATTTTCAGCCACATCCTTCCCTCCTCTCTTCCTGTGCTGGAATATCACTTCCAGCTCTCTTATCTAGATTCTTTTAATGCATCTCAGTAAGATGAGTAGAGAGAGTGACTACGCGTTGCCTCTTTTAACCCAAAACCAAAATGTGACTTATCAGATGATGGTGTGAAGATTGCGAACACATGTGGCAAGAATAACAATCGTCAAATCAGACTTTTGCGGAAGAATTCGGCTAGAGTTGTGCCTCAGTGGGTGGTTGCATCACAAACTCAGTTTCAAACTCAGTCAAACAGTGCTTTCCATGACAAAGTGAGATCCTGAAATGGTGTGATGTGAAGCTGAGAGCTTGCTCTACAGAAACAGCACTTTGGTAAACAGAGCCTGGGTGGCCTTGATAAATAAGGGACCAGTGATCTCAGCAGATGGAGGCGAGAGATGGAATTAAAGAGAAAACCAACATGCAAAGGGGAGTCATAATAATCCTTGAAAGCTGCTAACAGGAGAATCCACAAGTACAGGCAAAGCCATGACGTACTGACATAAGTCCACACCTAATCTACCCCAACATTTGTCACTCAAAGAAAAAAAAAAAACTATGATAAAACTTCAAACGGTTGGGATTTTAATGGAGTCATCCAACCTCAGAGTAAAAGGAGGAAGGTCTTTTAATGTTTTGCCAAAGTGCCTGAGGTCATATTATGCCTTAATTCCAGCACAATGTATGTCTACTTAAGTAGATGCTTCTTGTCACCTTCCCCCATATGGCTTTGCATTAAGGGCCCAAAGTATGGGAGTGTGTTTAACCCGCTGCATCCATACCAAATCTCTTCCAGCTCAAGCTAGATAAGGAATATGCTCTTTAACACTGCTAAGATTATAAATGTGAAACTTTTTGCACATCCAGTCTGCTGCATACATCCACATTTGTTCTGCTTTTTCTGTTGAAACAAGATCTTATAAAAGTGAGTCAGGAAATTGGCAACAGGTCCTCCTCCTTCAGACCCCCCCCCCCCATCTCCTCTTCTTTTATAACCGACTTGTTACCGTAGCAAACTTTAGCTGCTCTCTGTTTGGAAGAGTTGCCATGGCAGCGGAGGCCCACATTTTTCAGGCTCAGGGTGAAATGAGATAGCAAGACAGGAAGAATGAGTGGAGGAAGGAAGGGAAAGAGTGAGTGAATAGGTGAATGAGGGAGTGTGTTTTTGTGCAAGTCCAAAATCCGACAGAAGACAGGTCGGCCTTTTCTCAAAGCATCTGGCCTTAATTCAAAGGTTAGAGTCTACGAATGCAGGCTGGAGACTAACACAAATGCACACATGAGGACAGAGAAAGTCACACACTTCCTGTGAGGGATGAACCTAATGAAAAACTACCAGTAATACATAAAAATAACATTAAAATGCCACTCCAAAGTTGTTGCAGTTTTATATTTATAATTTTTATAGCAACATTTTGTCCAGTTTGCATAAAAAAATAATAAATCAAAGGATTATAAAGGAGCTGCTTCACATTTTTTTTTTCCAAAGGTTTACAGTTTTTCAACGTTTTCAAAATCACGTTAAAAATTACCTTTCATCAACATGTTGTAGAACACGAGGTGCTTGACATAAAAGACGTTTATAATAGCTAAAACAGTAAAAAGTCATAAGACAAAACAGAATAAAAACACCAACAAAAGACAAACATAAAAAGAAAGGAAATGCTGTCGCTAAAATTTTAAGGAGGCATTAAAAGATAAGACAGTGTAAAATTTTAAATGAAAACAATAAAAGCCATAAGATACTTAAAAGCTCATTAAGCAAGTAAGTAAATAGAATGAATGAGTTATTTAAAAGCGAAGTTGAAAAGATGGATCTTAATTTGGATTTAAATATCTCCACGCAACAGTCTCACCTACAACTCGGAGGCAAATTTCTAATGAAGTCCTGCCGCTGTGCAGAAACTATGTCCCCTGGAAAACAAAACAAGCTTTTTGACTTGGACTAAAAATGGCATAACCAAAATTAAAGACCGATGGGAACACTTTGAGATTTAAAAGATGATTAGAGTGGGACAATCTACAGTTTTATAGTTTTTCTTTGTTGTTACCAATCAACTGTTCTATTTGAAAAACATTTATTTTAATTCTTTGCATGTAAACATGACATAAAGGACTCATTTACTGTAGCCTAAATGATGTTTTATACATTTTTTAAACATGTATTGGAAAGATCATCTACTGTTATTTTCAAAAGGGACAATATAGAGTTTTTTTAGTGCCCATAAAAGCTGGAACCTCTTTTTATGAAAATATCTATCTTTAGCTTTTGCATTGTAATGTTTTAAATCAGTCATATTGGCAGGCTTACAAAACTACATTAACGTAACTCCACATGATCAACGCTCGATGACAACTTCATTCAGACCTCTAGGTTATTTCAACAATCTATTTTTTTAGAAAGAGAAAAAAAAAAGACAATCGTAGACTCTAAAAGGTGTCATAATCAGCTGCTAGGGGGAAAAAATAAGTTTACAGCTTTGTGAAAAAGTGGATTTTGGTTGACATTCCTTTCCTTCTTCAAATGCTGGATTTTCCAGGATTTTTTCCAGCCAGTGAAATGTATCCAGCATTGGTCAGCGGTCAAACCCACAGACACTGGAAATATAGAGAGCTCTGGGTGCATGGATGGAGGGAATAATTTGGGCAGCGGACGGCCATTTGTCAGCATAATTTGAATTTAATGAAGCTTTCTGCATCTTTACCATTGAGTTTTAGCTGGACCACATCCAGAACAGCCACGAAGGCATCTCTGACCTCTCATTGTACCAGTGTTTGAGAGAAAAGGAAAGTTTTCCTCTGTAAACCATCCATGGCACCTCACCCTTCCCCCTTAGACAGCTTAAAAAGGGGAAAGCTATTGTTTCAGTTTAGCACAAGGCAGTGCAAAACGGAAAGGCCTGAAAAGGACCACACTTTGACTGACAATATGACCTATTACATGAGGCAGGATAAAGGAGAGCCCTTTCTTGCATCCCTCAGTGAGGAAAAGTAGGACATCGTCGATGGCAAAGCTCTTTCAGAACATTTAGCAAAAGTTGTCACAGGTTTTGTTGTCATATTACGGATCACAGCTAAAGCAGGGCACAACACAAACTGTGCAATCCACACACGGACTGCACGCACACACTCACTCATGGAGCACTTTAAAACACAGGCAGGCAAATGAGTTGCACAGCAGCTGTTACATAAGCAGCAATGCTTCGGTGTAGCTATGCCAGCCTCCATGTATAATTCACATCCACTCTTTTCAGAAAATATCTGACATGGCAAAGAGGCACATGTGCAGATGTTTTCAAACATTCCATCTTTGCTGAGAATGATGGAAAGGGAGACAGACTGGCACTAAGAATCCTTATTCAGGAAGCTAAAGAGAAGCCAGGTCCTCCCGTCTCGCCGTCTCTCCATCCTTTTGTGATGCTGCTTCACGTCCCTAGAGCTCCTCCATGCTCAGCATCAAGCTCTGATACTCCGACTGATTTCTGGAAATTATTTTGTGAATGCTTTTAAATCACTTTGAAATATTTTATGTTGGGATGCTCTTATTTTGACTTCACTCAGAATCATCACCGTACCACAGGGACAGTGCGCTCTACTTTTTGTCCTACAGCAGTACAGGAAAACATAATTTTCTCCACAGCAGGGGGCCTGAAGCTGCAAGAGTAAAAACAAATTGGATGTATTAATAATTATCAAAATTATTCGCTATACTTCAAACACATAACCGGTTTATCTCTCGGCAAGCTTAAAGAATTAATATTATCCACACACTTGGGTCTAAATCCTCCCCTCTTTGCTGTCGCTATCGTGCAACACAGATTGGATTTTGCAGCCGATCATTTAGGAGTGAAACCTTGTTCTGTCGCTTTCTTTTTAATCTATCAACTTTGCATGTGTCAGTTTTGCAGCACAGGATGTTAATCTTTAGATTGGTTTGAAAATAAGTCGGAAATAAATCTGGCATCTGAAATAGACACAAATTTAAAGACCCACTGCAAAGAAAATTATGTTTTTCCCATTTTCTCATAACTGAGGACATATGACAAAATTTAAACTTTCTCAGTATATACTTCTTTGCTTTCCTTGTCTGAGCTGGCATCTGGCTCAGACCTTAACGTCTGGATAGCTCAGGTGTTTTTTTGCCAACTTTATTGCACCGGTAATGTTAGGTTGGGGTTGTCAGGGGCTGTAAGCTAGCAGCGGTCCAGTTCACAACCTTAAAAAGGCCCGTACACACCGGGACGAATATTCGCCAGGCGTTATTCGCCAGCGTTTTTCACCACGTCTTTTGTGTTCACACCCAGGTGATTTTCGCTGACGATGAGCCGAGCCAACATGCAATTTCATTCCCTGACGTTAGATGGCGCTTAATGTAAAACAGAAATACTCCTCTACACAAGGTGGTCGCTTTTCACTCAGAAGAAGAGAGCCAGTATTTATGCGCTTGTCAGAATCATACAAACAAAGAAAACTTGAATATTTCAAGCACCAGTAGCTCCAGCTCCAGTTCCAATGATGGCTGAAGAAATTATTGTTCTGTTGAATAATGAAAGACGCCGGAAAAGACGCCGATTTTGGGTACATCCCATAGTTACGAGAAGAGAAGAACATGGTGAGTTTTATCGACTGGTACAAGAGCTGAAAATGTATCATGAGCGTTTTCGGGGATATTTTTGAATGTCCGTCATTATTGCTTTGCGGCAGTGTAGACGCTACTTGGCGTCTATCTTCTTTGCTGGTATGTGTGCTCAGAAAGGCTGTTTTGTGTTTGAGCGCCCCCAAGTTGTGTTTTACTGTAACTTCAGAAGCTCCAGACACGTGTGCAAAAGCGCCATTCTCATTGGTTGTATAGTTTTTGACGCGGCGCGTCAAACCAAAAAAACGAACCCGAGGCGTTTTTTAAAAAGGCATTTTTTCGTGTTGGTGTGCACACTCACATTGGTGCCCTTTGTTTAGTCAGGAGGCGTTAAACGTCGGCGAATATCGCGCGCGAAATTTGTCCCGGTGTGTACGGGCCTTTAGAGGTGAGTTTCTAATGAACTTCCGCTGCTCTGCAGAAACAATTTTTTTAAAAAGAGCACAGGTTTTTGGATTTTGGCTAAAAACAACACAATCATAAATAAAAGACCACTGGGAACGCTTTTACAATAGATCAAAAGATGATCTGAGTGGGACTTGAATGCTGTTGTAATCAGAGGAAGAAAAAAAAAAAGCAAACACATGACACTTTGAGACTACTTTATTTAATACTGTGCAAACTCATGCACCGTCCACTCACACAAAGCAAGACTCAACACGCTTTGAAAGAGTTGTAACCTGCAACGTGTGACATGCGTTTAGCTCATTTATTTTGCTCAGTGCGGATGAGGTAACCCATCTTCTACTTTTGTACTCTCACTCCCCTTTAGCTCCTTAACTTATGCTAATTCTTTCAACAACATTGAAGCTTTTATAGAGCAATCCTCTGATGGGCTGTGTTGGGTAATTATAGTCCTTTATCACTGCAATGAAACACATGAATCACTGCAAAGGTGCAACAAAAGAACTAGGGAATTGGAATAGAAATGTTTCTAGATGTATCTGCTGACACACCACTGTCAAGATAAAAGAAACCTGATGAGGAGCTGCAATAGGAGGTCTCAATTACAAGAAGTCCTGTCATTAAAGGAAATACATTGTGGTAGTTTCCCCTTAAATCCACTGAGTTGAAGGATGGCTTGCATTGGTCAAACTTTTGAAAAGAACCCCCCCTAAAGGAGGATATTTGTGACTTGTGCTTTCTTATCTTTGGAGCATGTTGAGACAGACCCTCTCCCTCCCCACCTCCCTCTGCTCCAGGCCAACTGTCCAAAGGCTGGAACAGCTTTCTGGAGGCTAAGATTTCAGATCGATGCTCCTAACAGACCATAAAAAGTAAATGAGCTAGGATCAGGGTTTTAAAAACAGACAATACTATAAAAGTCATTAAACCACCATTACAAATCTATGCTAAACTGTGCACGTTTAATCACATGCTTAAATGGTGCCAATCAGGTGATTCATAGACGATTTTTGGAAGTTTGGTGCATTTCTCAATTTCTTTTTTGAAAATTCTGGATTTACATCTCACTGGAGTCATTTCCAGTCCAAGCTGCATGGACGTGTCAACGCGCCTCTCAACCAAATTGCTTCTTTCCACTACCCCTTCCATTAATGCAATTTCCACAACGGATACCACCATTAAAAATGGTTTCACACAGACTCAGAAGCACAAACTTATTCCTTCACCAAAGTCCCCATTCACTCAGAAAACAATTGTAGGAGAACAGCAGTTTGGAGAATTGAAGACACATGCAGCAATACGCACCCTGGTTAGAGCCCTGCATTGCTGTGTCCACTTCTCTTTGTCTCTTGGGAAAAAGAATTTTGAAGAAAAAAATATCCCTACAAATCTCAACTGAGATTTTCCTCGTCTGTCTCTCGGTTTTTTCTGTCTACCTCTTCACAGCCACATTCCAGTTTCCTGCTGTTGCCTCTTTACCGCTCCAGGACTTCATATCCTGGCACAAGGACTTTCAAATGGAAGCTCCCCCCTTTATTCTTCTGTCCTGCCCTCTCCTTGTCCTCTCCTTTCACTTTACTCAACTGTTCCTCTTCTCAGCTTTCCTTCCCTGCTGTCTGCCTTAGCACCGCCTCCCCCTCCTCGTCCACATCTCCCACTTTTTGTCTGCCAGCCCCTCTGCCTCTAGTATACCTCTTTTAACACACACCCATGCTACTCTCCTCCCCCGTCTCTTTTTAGCCTGAAATTTATCCACCCCTTTCCACACATTCCCTGCATCAACACGATCCTGCGTCAAATTTAACAGTTTGAGAAACATGTTATTCGTTGCAGCCGTTAAGAGTATGCCCGAGCATCAGGGGAAGCACCGTACTCCCCCTGCTCGGTTTTCCGCGTCTGCCCTTTGGCACAGGAACATGCAGCTGTGTGATTATCAAACCACATTGACTAGATCAAGAGCTGCAGCCTCTATATACGCAGCAAAGGGGGGGTTGGTCAATTAATTCAGATGGGGTGAATTACATAACATGTTTCTTTTGCTGAGGCACATTTGTGGCGCTCTACATGAAGGTGAGTGCAGGTTTCCTCAAATCACATGACCCAGGAACTTTTTTTACTTTTAACTGATACGTGAAGAAGCTGATGCCATCTAATATCAGGATATTTCTGTTGCTCACAAGAATCTGGTCGTCTGTTGTGAAGGATTTTTTTTCCCCATTTCTAACATCTATAAAATCACAAAAATCCTATTAGGAAATGAATAAAAAGCATGAGAAAAAAACAGCAGCATTGTTGTTAAAAAGTACAATTTGTAACATTAAGACAAAATTTTCCTTTAAATGGCAAATTGTCTAAAGTGACACTTTCAACCACATGATTTCCCATCTGTGCCATTTTGACATTTGTAAAAACAGTTTTCAGTGCACCCCCATTTAAAACTACCATGTTAAAGTCCCATTCTGATCATCTTTTGATCTATTATAAAAGCATTCCCAGTGAACTTTTAATTATGATAATTCCGTTTTAAGATGGAAAAAAAAAAACTGTGTTGTTTTCAAGGACATGGTTTCTGCAGCGCGACAGCAGCTCTTTAGAAATTCACCGCTGAGTTGTGGGCGGGACTGTTCACGTGGAGTAAGCCTACCTTCATTTCCCACCATCCCTTTTCTACACTCTCTCCTGCTCGCTTACAGCCCTTCACAACCCTGACTTAACATTAGCAGTGCAATAAAAGTAATATTGGAGCTTTCCAGCTGCACAGTGATAAGCCAGATGCCAGCTCAGACGAGGAAATCGAAGACATAAACACGTCTTTTTGTGTCCAAGTAGATGTCCAAATGGAGCAGAGCAGGGAGCTTGCGGCCCACCGACTGTAGTTTGTACTGAACAAATACAAGCTTTTTCAAACAACATTTTTATGTCTGCTCCTGATTCACAACAATTTCCATCAAGAAATATTTAGAAATGCAGTTTTAATCTTAATTTTCTTCATATATGTCATTAATCGTGTAAAAAAATGTCCCAAGAACATGTTAAAAAACACAAATTTTCATTAACAGTTACAAACACACATTTTGTGTCCTTAACCCTCCCTGTGTACCTTCGTCTTTGTGTCAAAGACATTACTGTTCCTTTATGAGCCAGCCAGTCTTGGTTTGCCATTATGTGCTACCATGGAAAATCAGTAGGAGGAGTGAATAATGTGTGTTTTTATGTGGGGGTGTGTAGGTGTTTGTGCATTTCTGTGTACTTTTTGTTTCCTGGAACAACTTTGTAACTCGCTCTGAGTCCCTCAGTGAGAGAAAACACAGAGCCAACTTCTGCACTCTGACTGGGCACTCTACTGCCATTAACATGGTCCACCTCTTCAATCTGAAAATACCACATTGGAAAGCTTTTGTTTGGAGTTTAGATGTGTGTGTGACACTGAGTGTGTGAGCGGGCGTGCGTGAGTCAGCAAAAGCCTTCTATCAGCTTCCTAACAGGTAATAATAACCTACAGTTTACAGAGAGTGCATCAGCTTAGATGATCATGTTGAACCTACACAGGCCAGCACAAACCCAACAGATAAGGAAAGTATGGGGAAGTTAATCTATTATAATAACGGCCAAATGTTAATATTGCTTTTTCACCAACAAAATTACTGCTTACTTTGTTTTTGGCTCAGGATGTCCTGGTGTCCTGGATCAATTTAAGGTCAGTGAATGGGATGGTTCAAAATAAACAAATATTGATTATGAATCGTATCATTAACCACAAATACTGATATGAATCGAATCGTTGTTAAAATGAAAATGTATGTTATTTTACGGTAACCTTAAAAGTTGAGGAAGACATCAAACATGATTATCTAACAAACACAGCTCTTTTCGGGTCATATCTAAAGCCAGGGGATGAAATTAGGAGTTCATGTCATAAAACGTTGGCTCAAAAGACAAAAATGTTGGACATATAGGCATAGAATAACAGATTACTTGCTTTACATGATGCTAGTTAGCCTGCAGGAATCAAATGCCACATTAACTCCACTACAGCCTCAAATCATTTTTTATGTGCTTCTTTCTCTTCCTGTACCACAAATACAACCAGGTATCTGTCTGCACACTAACTTCTTTGTGAGAGTCTTCAAAGACCTTTAATTAACATTAGTATGAGTGAATGTGCAAAAGAAAATAAGAGTATGTTTAATCTTTCTGTTAACATTGCAGAAAAACAAAACCAAAAAATGATCTAAACAGAAGAGGAGGGTGAGAAACAGAAGACATAATAGATGAAGGAAGAATGGGAGGGGAAGGGGGGGGGGGAGTTGGAGTCAGCAAATATTGAAGGTCAGCATCATCAATGACTGCTCAATGGCTTTTATTTCTTTAGCAAGGTGATTCACCTCAGTGTGTCACCCAGAGCGGTCCTCCTGGTGGTCCGGGGCAGACAGCCGAATGGCAGGAAGCTCTCATTCCAGGAGCTTCACTGTCTTTAGGCTTGTTCCTCACACCTGACGGAAAACACAAAGCATTGTTGCTGAGAAGCTTAGCCTGCAATACTTTTTATAATTATTTTGGAAATATTTGTAAGGTTCGAAAGGGAGAGTGAACATACAGTGCATAGATGTGAAAACTGATGGGTGAAAGATAAAAGGAAAAACATCAGCACAGATACAGTCTTTAGCACTGCAATCCCATGATGCATTTCTGGTGCTCATTCGATTTGATCACGAGGTTTGGATGGTATGTTAACACATCTACACAAAACCTTCTAAATTTTAAAAGATTCCTCTTGCTGAGACATGAAATATTTGCATATTTTCACAAGCAAAACTATTTTTTGGTTTAATTTCCCTAGATTGTAACTCGTCTCACTGCAGCTTTTATAATCTTTTGGTTTTCCTCACTTTAGCTTCCTCCTCTTTGGCTTTTTTTTCCTGTTTTTTGGCTAGCAGTGATATCAGCTTGTTACTGATAAATGATACAGTATTGATTTTGCCCCCCTCAGTTACTGTTGCAGGGGTCATTTGTGTCACATCAACCGAATGCCAGGTTGAGCAGCAGAACTGCTTTCTTTAGGAACCGACAGATGCTGACTGGATCTCAGCTTTTTTCACAGACTGCAAACAGACAATGACAGATTGAACACATATTAAGTAGGGCTGGGCGATATGGCCTAAAAATAAAATCTCCGATTTTATTTTTTTTAATTCGATTTCCGATTTTTTCCCGATTTTTTTTTTTTTTCCCACCCTACTTAAGGAAAGCAATAAGTACAAACGGCAGACAAGTTCAAGCAAATGTTGCTTTTATTTAATCAAACTCAAGACAAATGTAAAGCCCATTTCTGGTATGAATAATAAATAAATGAACACGCTCTTTGAATCAAAGTTAAGTATAAGATTTTTCTTCTTCTCACTCCCTTTTTGGACTTGTGTTTAAATAATTTTGTCCTGTTTTATATAACTTTTGTCTTGTTTTTGTTTAATTTCGTTATTCTACACTTGTTTTCACTTGTCCAAAATAAAAAGGTTACTTCCTTAATTAAAGTCCAAGCTGTGTTTTCAGTCACACTTTGTAGTCTAGACTAAAAGGAGACAAACATTCACCTTAAGAGTAGCACCATTTTCTAAAGGATTAACAACACAGCTCATACCTGGGCTATAAGGTTTTAAATAAATTAAGAAACTCCGTCTTCTCCACGTAGAAGATGACGAAGCAGCAGTCATGGTCAGCCCCCCCCCCCCCCCCCCCCCCCGCGGCCGCCTCCTCCGAAAACAAAATCCTACGGCGGCCGCGTCGCAAATGAATATACACGTAATAATGACAACGCAGTATTTTTTATTAACAGATAACAGTAACAACTAACTAACTAACTAATGAACTAACTATACAGGCGTTGTAGAATGAGTATATGTGTGTGTCAGGGCGCGTGCATGTGTACGAGGACTGGGCGCGTGAGAGCCTTTGACTCCGATGGGCTTTAGGCAGCGTGGGGGTGTCTCTTCCTCCACGTCTGTGGCAGCAAAGCCACACCAGTTCCAAACAACAGCTGATTTTATTCCTTTCTTGGGAACAAACTTCCCACTGTCACCGGTGGCCATACTGTCGCTAGCTCCTTCGTGTGTCGATTGTCGCGTGTTGCTATGTGAAACTAATGCTACGGAAGCTCTGGGGAGCCAAAAATGCGCCACATAAAAACTCGATTTAGTTATTTTTGAAATCGCCCGTGACAAAAAATTCGAATTAATTCATTTGATCGATTTATCGCCCAGGCCTAATATTAAGCCATATTGATGTGGTTTTGGGGGCAGAGTGTCAGAAATTTTAACTGTTGGCTAAAAAGGGCAAGTTATATTTCATCCGGAAAAGAAAATGGGAAAAAAATATGATTTTTTTTTTATTTTTTTTTTATTACACCTCAGAAATACTCAGAAATGCTATTTTAAACTTAAATTTCTTGTAAGAAATGCCACAAGAGCATGTTAAAAACACCAAAAACAGGATTTTCACTGGAGTGAGACTTTAAGGGCAAAGACGTGACAAACAGAACAGGTGTAAAGAGATTTATGCAACGCAAACCAGGTGCAAAGCACAAAAGCATAGAAATAAATCAAACCCAAACTATGACAGGTGCACAACACCTAAAACACTTTCTGCATCAAATGTATCTTATTCAGTGTAAGAGAACCAAGGTCTACTCCAAAAGAAACAGTGCAAACTGGTCAGTCTGTCCATCCATCAAAAAACAGCAATAAAGATCACAAATGAAGTTTTTCAGTGGCACCCCATTTAGAAATGCTACTAACTTTAACAGGCATGGTTTTGGACTGCAGGGCAGGGGATGCCAGATTATGATAAAACAAAAACAAAAAAACTGATTTAAAAATGTTTAAACTGAAAAAAAAAAAAAACCCATCAACACTAAAAACTCAATTAAAACGTTCCCATTAACAGTGTTGGAAGAGAAAGCCGGCAACTGGAGGGTGAAGGCTGGGGACACCCTGGATAGAAGAGGGTAAGCTACTATCAATGTAGAAGCAATGATCCACCTGCCTATCAACAACATCTTGAATAAAATATTATAACATCTGCAGGTCAACTGGACCTGAGGCAAAGGTACAACAGATTAAAAACCACTCAGGATCCTGGTTTAGGATTTCGGCCATTAGTTGATTGTTTTAGACATGATGTGATGGCCACATGGTTTTTTTTCCCCGTCATCCATACAAACACCATGAAGCAAAACATAAGTATATAAGGAGTGATGAGGCTTTAGAGGGGACAAAGACAGACTTCCTATTGGCACTCAAGGGGTTAAGATGGGGGTAAAATTAGGGATTTAGGAGATATTTTACTCTCTATAAGCAGATTTTGTTGTAATGCTAATGAATGCATAAACCATTATAATGGAAGCAATAAAGTGTCCCAAACGTCATTCCCAGATGATTTAAATTGCTAAAAATAAGGTGGTGGCTTTAGGAGTTTTTTTTCATCCAGTAAAGGTACAATGTGTGCATATTACTATGATTTGACTGAGACCAATCTTTACAATTCTAAAAAAAATAAAATAAAATTCTGATCTTTGGTTTCCTGTAGCAAGGCACACATCCACACAAACCTCTGGTTCGTGGACCCTGTCCGACCAGAAGATAAAATCTCCTTCTGCAGCAAGGATTGATATAAACTAATAGGTGCAGATTATATTGACATTGTAATCCACAACAGCATTGGTAGATGGATTTCATCATCAGCACATGTCCCTAACTGCAGCAATGACCCCTGACGCTCGGATTGGGATGCAGGGTCACACCCCCATGTGGTGCATCTACGGTAATGGGGAACTCTTGTGAGAACACAGAACGCTAATCCAATTAGCAAAGAAAACTGAAGGCAAAAGTGGTAAAAGTTGTCAACCCACCATAGGAATGGCTGAGTCTGTGCCAGGGTTACTCTCATGAAACGGAAGAACCAGCTACGGAATATCACACATTTTAGACACCCGTTAGGAATATCGTGTATATTTACACTCCACAAGTCAAATATTATTTTATTTTGTTGTTTTGTGTCTTGGTAATTTTTTTTGGGCCTACAGAAAAACTAATGATTGTTTGCAGAGAAGGCGGAATGCTGCAAGACATTGTTTCATACCCACAGTTGTTCTTTTGATCTATTCATGTCTCAGCATTAATATTAATATGTAAATACCAGAAAATTCTTACCACAAACAAATAAAAAAAAAAAAAAGATACAGAGTTTTCGTATAAAACTGTTTAATTTCCAACTTATCAGAACATAATTTTTCAGTCTGTGATCAACAGTGCTGGGTATTGCTCCAAAACTATTGAATGGATTTAATTTAAAGTTTTTTTAATTCAATCAAACAGATTTGTCAAATTTTACATCATAGCCTCAGTTGTTTAGTTTTTACAAAATGCTTACACATAACCTGTGATTAAAACCTTTCTTAAACATTGTCCTTTTAATATAAAATGATAAAGAAATCCAAACATACATGTAGGATTGAGTAACTGAAGGCTGTAAATGAGTGAGGATTGTTTTGCTTTTTTTACTTAACCTGTCAGTACAAGAGTACACACACTTATATTTACACAAGGAATTAAATGATCATTTGCGAAAATAAATGCATTGCTCTTAATTCTTTAGTCTGACGCAAGTCTAATCACAATTTGATAACAATTTAAGCCAATTTCTATCTAAAGAGGTCATAAGAACTGTGCCACTGACCAATGTTACTTTTGAATGTTAGATGTCTCAGCGTATCCCTTTAATGCTTTTAGGTTTTCATTTTTTTTCCACATATTTTGCACCAATCCTCGGATTTCTAATAAAAGCCCCACTTCGATCATCTTTTGATTCTTTTTCACAGCATTCCCAGTTATAACTATGTCGTTTTAGGCACAAAAAAAAAAATCTGTCGTTTTCTAGGGCATGGTTTCTGCACTTCCCGATCAAGATGTTTAGAGAAAACATTATAACTGACTTTTACACACATCTAAAAAGCAGGCAACTCAAGTGCAGTTTTTATGTCAGAATACCATCAATGGGAATAACAGAACACTCCCCTTTCACTTTGCAGTTACAAAATTGAATGTCTGTACACTTAATTTCTGTTATTACCTGAACACTCACTGATGGTGCCCACAACTTCATCACTGCTCCTGTCGTTACTTTCAAGAAAGTGGAAAGCTGCTTTGCTGCCATAATATGCCCTGTGTGATGCTTGGCCCACTTTCCTGTCTCCTTTCATTGTGTAAGCACATATACATAAAACATGATTTGCTGCTTCAGTTTCTGACTTTTATTCAGGTGGGATTTGGTGGCAGACAACATCAGAGCCATGAAAGAGAAAGCAGAGCAGCAACCAAAAAAAAAAGACTCTCCCTTTGATCCTCCGGCAACAAGGAGAGAAAGAGTTGGCAACGTTACAGAGAACAAGGTTTAATCACTGACCTCTACACTTGCAGCTGAAGACCATGATTAATGAGGGACATTCATCTTATTGTTTCGGAGCAGGACATTGGGAACCATGTTTGTCTGTGTTGCTTTGATCGATGTAGCCGCAGTAAATTTTAACTTCAATCCTCTTAGGTTTTCCACACATTTGATCAAAGAAGCCATGTCAAGCTCAAAGCAGATCCAGTTTTGACCACTAGAGGGCGGTCTGTATAAATACAGCAGCTGCATCTGACACTGATATGTGGCAACAAAAGATTCAAAATAACTGGTTTTAATTTATTTCTAAGGAAAATTTGGAAGATCTAGAAGAAAAGGTTTAAAAAATAGAAATGTCATTAAAAAATTATATATCTAACATTGGCTAGGAGCTGAAAAAAGGAAGACTGCAAATGACACAAAAGAAAAACACTAATTAGGCACTTTTGTTATAGTGATTATACTCTTCTTATAGCTCTTTTAGTAAATATACAACTCAAAAAACAACAACACAATTAAAAGAGTCCCCTTGGAATAATTTTGACCCAACATGGGGGAAAAAAACCAAAACCAAACAAAAAATTAAACACCTAAAGTCCTTGTGCTTAAAAAAAACATTCAGATGAAAATTGTGTTTTTGGTTTCTAACATGACGTTTTTTTCCATGGTGGAAGACGCAAATAAATATAATTCAGCTTAAAATTGCATGTTTTAGTATTTCTTCATTCAAATCGTTGGAAATCAGGAGCAGACATGAAAATGCTATTTAAAGTCCCCCTATGGCAATTTTTAAAAAATGAAAATGTTCCCATTATTGTTTTAATACTGAATATGAAGTCTTTAACCAAAACCCCCAAACCTAAATGTCTTAAAAAGCTATACCTCATGTTTATACTCTATGTGGGCGTGGCCATTGGTGCTGAGCTGAGTAGCCCCGCCCTTGATCCACCCCTTTGGCTTGACACAAAGGGGGGTGGAGGGAGGGGGGCACAAAAGACACTCACTGTCAGTCTCGACTCTAAGAAGTTTCTCTTTAGCGATAAAGAAACAGTGAAAAGTGACACATTTTTGGTTCCAAATCAACAGTTTTTTTAACAATGACAAAACGAATGTGTGCACCAGACCCTGCTGTTTAATAAAATTACACACGAAAAAGATTTTTGATGAGCCCATGAAAAATGCTTATAGATTTTGCTTATAAATTTTCCTTATAAATATTTGCGTATAAACGTAACTTATAAGTGTTTAACAAGTTTCACATGAAAACAACGTGGCGTGCAACAGCCATTATAGTTTGAAAGCAGTTAAAGGTAGTTTGTCAAATAATGACTCAAGTAAGGGTAGAGTGTAGTCTCAAGTTTAAGTTAAGTTAGCTTAAGGCTCCATAAAAATATGTAACAAGCAAAAAAGAAAAGAAAAAAAGAAGAAACTAATCATTGTTGCAATCCAGGCTGTGGAGGATAGAGTAAAAGCCCTGTAAGAGATTATTAATATACAGTTTGCAACAAAATGACAACAAAAAGAGCAGGATAAAACACAGAAAGACAACATGAAAGCTCCAGTAGATCCAGTTACTTAAAAGAGCTCAGCAGCATCCATCATCAGGTTTTACTCAGAACTGTCTGTAAACTTTTTTCCCCTAAAGTTGCATTAGTAACCCTCCCTAGAACAAACCTGTCTTGTGCACAAAAGTCCCGCAGAGTTACAATTATTTATATTCATTCCCAAATTTTATTCTCCACCAGGAGCCAAAAAAGAAAAGGAGAAAAAGGAGAAAGCTGTTTTTTTTTTTTTTTACCATATCAGATTAAAGCTTTACAATGTTTACCCATCAGGGGAGTCTAAACAGTTTTAAAACATGTTTGCAACATTAGAGGGCACGTTTTTATAAATGTAATTTCAACAAACTAATATGTTTTATGTGTAAATATCAATAATATGCCTGCAATGCTCCACTAAGAAGTTAAGTCATCTTCCTTGGTGGCCAGATTATGAGGGATGATATGAGATGAGGTGGTAGCAAGACGATGTGGGTAAAGTCGATCCCTGAAAGCAATCCCCAGAGCAGCTGTAGCTCTGCCACAGCTGCACACAATCAGCCTCTAGTATGAAAGGCTTACCAGTGATGAGCTTGCATGTTCACTGACAGCTGTTGAGTAATGAGGCTCTTCTGTGTGGAAACGGTGAACCGTGGGCAGCAGGAGCAAAAGGTGAACACACAAAAGAAAACAAACAAAAAAAAAAAAGAGCCATGGGGTAAAATAATTGTAAACAAGACTTGAGAAATCTTTATATTTGTTTCAGGACTCTAATCACAGCCCCAGCATAAAACAGATTTTTTTCATGAGCCTGTCTGGAGGGTGATCTCTTTTCATTCTCATAATCCTTTCTTTTTCAAATTCTTCTGCATCTTTTTTTGCTTTTTTTTTTTTTTGCTTCTAATCTTCAACTGTTTCTGCGCAAGGATTCCCTTTGTCTTAACTCAAAGCAGAGCTCAGTGGTGCCACTGTGGCTCAGGCAGGCAGCAGCTCTGCAATAAACCCGCATAAATTTGTCAAAGACCCACTCAGCACAAATAAAACATGTGAGGGCAGCAGCTGCAAAGCTTCAGGTGACTAAAAGGTTCAATATTTTATACTTACTGCTAAACAAAAGTGCAACTTGAAGGGAGGCAATCACTAAACAGCTAGAATCAAAGGATTTGGGGAATATGCAGAGGTAAATAAGTGAGCTTCTTTATGATTTTGCACATGTTCATGTCATGAGGAGTCTTTATCTACTCTAGGATAAACCTGACAGCTTGGAGTGATCAAAATAAACCGAAACAAACAAGGCCTTGGTTTTTCTGAGGTCATTTTAAGACCCGTGCACGCACAAACAGCAGCTGTCCGGTCAAAAATAAAATAAAATATTTAGCTATCAACATTCTGTTCACAAAAACTATGATTAAAAAATAAATAATCTGAATTTACTTTGCATGTAGAATCGTTTTAACGTAAAAATACAAACTAATAAGTTGGAAATGTTCTTGATTGGCCGAATCTGGTTTAAGAAATGTTCCAAAATGTAATGGAAAAAAAATGCTTTCAAAGTACATATTTGACTCAGAAATACTCAAAATGCATCACTTAAAATAACAAAATGGTGAATATCATATATCATCATCAATATGTTATACCAGGCCAAGTTTCAGTTTAAACTTATTTTGTTTTATACACAATTTAAACAAAGTGCAGGTTTGAAGAGCAATTATATGCATGCGCATTTTCCTGCAGAGGAAACATGAAAAGCATGATAGTGAGTCTTCACTAAACCACGGGGAAATGCCTAAAGGTAGCCTGAGAGAAGTGAACAAGCCTGTCGACTAGACACACACGTACTCACCTGCACACGCACTTGTTCTCATGAGAGCACTGCACAGCGGAAAACTCACAGATGTGCAAATCAGCTCAGAAAATAAAAAGTGAACTTTAAGGACACAAGAGAGCTTGCTGCTAATTTATTCCAAAGGAGGAATAATTTATGTGATTATGTGTATTAAAATGAACCTCGTGTTCTTTAAAAGTGAACTTTTTGCCCCAAAAGTTGTTAAAACCACCAAACTTCTTCATTTTTGTTCATGCATGAACTTTTCCCCCTCTCAATCTTCAAATCAGAGGTAACCATATTTTCTCCACAACCTGTCTTTACACCCTTAGGGTGTGCATGCGTGTGCGTGCATGTGTGTTTCTGTGTATAGAGATAACACAGACTGACATGAGAACTGACACGGATGCTGAGCTGTGCTTCACTGGGCCAAGCGGTCTAACCCAACAGCAGGGATAAACTATAAATAGTCTCTTACACCCCACCCCCCCACCCCCACCACCACTCACCATCTCCCATTTTCCTCCTATTTTTCCCTCTTTTACTTTATCTGCACTTTACAGCAGCTGGGAATTTGCTTTTAGAGCATATTTGTTCAAATGTCTGATCGTTTTCTTATGATTTTTCATGGGTATTTTCTTTGTTTCATTAAAAGAGGAACAAAAAAACGAGTAAATAACAGAGCATTTATAACACCAAGATCATGTGTGCAATTTGGGAATGTGGGGTAGTCAAGGGTTGCTAAAGATGGAGGTGGGGGGGGTATTGAGTTATGTAAGTGAGGCTAATCCCCCTTCCATCCCTGCATGGTAAATGAGACAGAATGACACTGGCCTCATTTTATCTGTTTATCACTGCATCTGCCGCCGCTACCCCTGCAAAACGCTCAGCCTCCACCTTAATCTGCGTTTGATCTTTCCCAGCAGCTACAGTCGTAACCTCTGCACACCAGTCCTTTCCTCGCAAAGACGATGAGGACAAGACTGAAACCCAGCAGATGAGCCATTATGCAACTCCTGTTTTTCGTATGAAGGTGCTCCAGGTTATTCTGGCGACCTACGGAAATTCTTCTATTTAGCAAACATCTGACTAAAAGGCTGACCAGAACACCAAGTTTGTAAAAAAAAAAATTTAAAACTTCATTCCCTCATTTTGAGGTCTATTAGTTAGAACAACTGAGAAAAATTACCTTCTAAGAAAAAAGGAATAGTTAAGAGGACCAGAGATACTCTTGTTCAGTGAATAAATCTTCAACATTGTTGTGCTGCTCCACTTTTCTACAACACTGCAACTCCGAACACAGATTTGCTGTTAGTAATGACCTTGAAGAACACTCTTCTTTCTGTTAACTGTTGCAGGATGACTCTTTTTTTAGAAATTACTGAAGAGATCTGACTCTAAAAGCAAATATGTCAACATTCAAACCTGCACTTTTGATACCCAGATTATTGGTTTTGGGGTTTCTGCATTAAAGCTGACTGGAAAAACTCGCATTAACCTTATTGTTTCTGTTCACAGATCTAATGTTCGCTAAAACTCACATTTATCAATCCAAAGTACATGTGTGAATGTTGGGAATGCCACTATTTCAAGTCATAATTCTGATGTGTATTGTCTTGTGTGACTAATTTTACTGTGAAAATAAAGTTTAAATTCAGTGTAGTCTATTATGGGCATAAACAGTTTATTAGATGGCATCCTGCAATGCTGTCTTGAATAGGAAAAACTAACTAATGGATATCAATGATAGTGGATATCTCAAATCCAGTAAGTCTATGAAGGGTCTCTTATAAGTGCACAATGTAGTGCAACTGTGAAACTGAGTAAAGTGATTCAGTTTCAAGTCACACCAGAGCATACAAGCATGCAGACACTTGCAATGCAAGGCAGGGCTGAATAGAATACATTAAAAATGATTAATGCTCAGTAATGGGTTTTTTTTAACTTGTAAAACTTTTTTTCCCCAACCAGGAGGGGAGAAAGTTTGTTTTAAAAACATCTCTATCAACCACATCTGTGTGTCATAATACCACATGAAAAAGTGAATTTCCTCCAATAGAGAATGTGAAGGTCATGACAAATTTGTGTTTGTTTCAACCCTATTGTGTCGTATGTGCTGGCTCTAACACTCTTGTATCTCGGAAACGTGACATTTCCTGTTTTACTCAGTAAGGCAGAAAGACTGGAGAATACCAGCTTCTCCACAGAAATTATGTTTGTTGTGCAAAAATCGCAAAAAGTTTAAAGATGAAAGGTTTTTCTTACTCGTACAATGACTTAATTTTGAAAGTTCACTTAAAGTAACATGCCAATAGCATTTATTCTGTTTTTAATTCACTTTAAACAGTGAATTCCACTGTATGTATGTATACAGTATGTATGTATGTATGTATGTATTACTTTCAACAACACTCAGCTTCATTTAGAAAGATAAGAGGTGTCATCATAAGTTGCATGGATCATTCAACTGTCAACCTGATCCAGCAAAAGTTCACAGGTTTATCAAAAACAGAAAACTGGTATCTCACATCCATCCCGACAGTGACAAAATTTGTACAGAAGTAACAACAATGACTTTTACCCAGTTTTTGAAAGAGCAGCTAAACTTGAATTTTCAAAATAAGGTACCTCCTACCTCCAAACAGAGCTAAGTTAAACTTTAACCCACCTGTTGATTTTGCACGCCCTCTGATCTGCAGAGAAATGCTTTGCACAATAAAGTCTAAATCTAAAGTAAATATATGTCAAAAGTATCCTTTCATCAATTTTCCAAACCCGCCCACTCCAATGAAAATTGTGTTTTTGGTGTTTTAACCATGTTCTTGTGGCTGTTTTCTGATGATGGAGGACATATAGAAAGGATATTAAACTTAAAATTGTGTTTTTGGTGTTTTAACCATGTTCTTGTGGCTGTTTTCTGATGATGGAGGACATATAGAAAGGATATTAAACTTAAAATTGTGTTTCTGAGTATTTCTTTATACAAATTGTAAACCAGGAGCAGAAAAAAATGTAATTTGAAAAAATTGTAATAACAGTTTGGATTTATCTGCACTTTTCCAGATGCTCAAAGCGCTTACAATGTGTCCATTATTCATTTACTCCTCAGTCATACTTGGTGACAGTGACCACTGATGTATTCACAGCTGCCCTGGGGCAGACTGACAGAGGCGTGGCTACCAGTACACGCCTACAGCCTCTCTGACCATCATTGGGACATTCATTTGCATATGAAGTTGTGACGCAGAAGTTATAATTGGCAGGCCACAAGTTCCCTATTCAGCTCCATTCTGATGCATCCACTTGCAAACAAATAGACCGATTCATGTCTTTGTTTTCCTTGTTTGAGGTGGCATCTGACTAAAACCTGTATGACTGGATGGCTCCAATATTGCTAGGCATTTTTGTTGCACCAATAATTTTAGATAGGGTTTGTGGGCAATTAAGTTAGCGGGAGTGCATGTACACAATTTCAAATTAATAATCAACTTCTGGCAGCTTTGCAGAATCTATGTTCCAGAAAACTAGACAATATGCAGTTTTTGGTTAGAAATGGACATATTCATAATTAAAAGAGCGTTGGGAATTCTTTGAAAATAGAGCAAAATATAAATGGATTTGGCCCTACATCCCTCACCCATTCACAGGAATGCTGGTGCCTATCCCAGCCTCTGTCGGGCGAAGGTGGTGAACCCTCTGGAGAGCTCAAAATTCCATTATAACCCGTTAGATGCCAAAAAGTTTCGTTTGCTGATACTTTACAATAGAATCAACAAGATATTGAAGAAGAGTCCTACCTTCATCATCTGGGGATTTGAACCCTCCACCTTCCAACCGAGCTTATGAGCATAAGTCTTTTTAATGATGCATTTTGGAATGCATCATTAAAAGCTTGCATCATGCAGAGGTGCAAATATGAGCGTTTAAATTGAATAAACTCATTTAATAAAAAAAGGAAATGAGTTAAAGAATTTGCAACATTAAAAGAAATTTACTATAACGCTCGATAAGACTGGCTATCAATCAAATGCTGTTAGTTTTATATTTAATAGCTGAAAGCATAAGCCTGTGTGTACTCTGAAGAACAAGTCTGACAGGCTTCATCTTTGCTGTAGACTGAATCGACATGTTATAAAAGTGAATCAACTCTTTCTGAATATTAAAGATGGTGGTTATTAATTTAAAAAAGAGCTGGTCAGTGTGGTTGAATAAAACAGAGAAGCCCACCATCTGTTGGAAAGATGTTCCTGGCACCAACAACACCCTTTAACCCCCCCCTCCGTCTCTCCGGTTCTCCTGCTCAGACGGGACGCTCTACTAAACTTTGACCTACTTCTGTCTATTCGCAGTCTGTGCTTTCAGAAGGCCTAGAGGGAGGGGGTGTAATAGAACTTCACGCTTGTCCAGCCTGTTCATAATTATGCGAATATCAAAGGTTTATTTGGACAATACTCTCTTTGAATGTCAAAATGCAGAGGCTAGCTTCAGTCGGAGTGTGTTTGAAAGAAATCTGGATTCTCCATACTGTGCGTTTAATATTTAGCTGGATCCCCTCACACTCATTCCTCGGGTTGAAGACGTGGTTTCACTTTCCTGCTGTTCCTTTGCAAGAGAAACTGGATTTTTTTTCACCCGCCACCCCTCTTTCCTCTGTCTCACCTCCAAGTAATCTCCTTTAGCAGATGCACAGAATCCCCCGGAACCAATTTCCAGCAGAATAATCCAGAGCAGAATTCTGACATAAAGCATCTTCAGGATTTTAGCTGGGACTAAACACCAGATACACAAAGAGAAAGTTTACAATATCCTAAATGTTTCACAAGAAAGCAGATTCCAGGGCTGGTTGATGGAGGATGAGGTTTGCCTAAGATGAGTGGTGGGAGTTAAGTTACCAAAATCTGGGACAGCATCCCAGATTTTCCCAGAAGAATTCTGAGAACCTAGAAGAATTCTGGGAACCTCAACATGTGTATGAGAAAGAGAACTGAAGTCATGGCTGATGAGGAGGAGACATCTGTCACCAATTATGAGGAAAGGACTGATCCTAGGATGATGCCAAACAGATACAGTTTTCCTTTTCTCATGGTAAATACTCCCAACGCCCACTCTCTTCCCCCCCCCCCCCCCACTCAAGACCGCAGTTAAGATGAGCTTTTGTCAGCTGACGCAGGAAGGGGGTTGGGTGCTGGGTGGTAGATTCTCAGCAGAGGGGTCATCTGGCAGATACGTCCTCCAATCTGGCTTAACTTCATCAAGCAAGTTTGCACAAACACAAGGAAAGAAGCCGGCCTAGAGAGTGCAGGAAATCCAATTTCAGAACTAAACACATGTCCAAACAACGGGGTGTCAACGTATATCCGATTATGTCAGCTCAGAAGTCTCCACCACATTGAGAAAAAAACCCAATGTAAATAAAGAATGGAAGAGTTTGTAAAAAAAAAAAACAGTGGTCCCCAACCTTTTTAGGTCACAGACTGATTTATTCTCAGACAATATTTTGATGGAAGTGGGCATTGAAATTATTATTTTTTTTAAGTTTCCCTCAACTTCTGAGGGTTTAAACTTTATTTGTTCACTTGATTTTGTGTCAGAACCATTAAAATGCGATATAGATTTTCCTTAACTCGTAACAGTCAAAGTGGAAGCTAAACAACTTTACCATCGTCTGACTTTTCAGACAGAAAAATACTAAAAAAAAAAAAGTCACTGAATATAATCATGAAACTGAATCCACCGTTTGACCAACTTCATTAGCAACATTTTAACAGTCAGTTGCTGAATATTAAGCATCATTATTATGGTCTGTGGGAACAAACTGTCGCAATACATTCATATTTAAGTAAAGACTCATGATTTTTGTCTGTCATTAGCAGATATCTTTTTTTATTTGTTTCCTCACTGGCTCCTTCATCTAAAAAAACAAAACAAAATTTTCCAAATATGTTTGTTATCTAACTTTGCTAGATTGGGGGTTTCAATATAGCTGTCGGCGCAGGTGCCTTAAGAAAGTAGCAGATGTATTTTTGACACACAACCAAGCGACTTGACGTGCATCAAGAATGTATCGCATTTGGTGGGGTGGATCCAGTAGTTTTCCAAAATAAACTTTATTCAAAATTAGACTCCAAATAAAACAGATTGTGTTTTTTCTTTTTTTTTCTCTGAGGCCTGGTACCACAAACAGTACCAATCTAAGGCTCGGAGGTTGGGGGCCACTGCCTCAGAGGATCACAGTAATCAAACCTGGAGACAACATCAGTTAATGAACTTTTACATGATTTCCAAAGTTACCCCTTTGTTAGTTATGTAGGGGCTTTACAATGACTTGTATTAAACATTTCCCTTTTATGATTTCTCATCTAATTTTGCATCGAATAAAAACATATGATTGGTGCAGCCACAAGTCATCGCCTCCCACATGAATTTTGTGCCACTGAGCAACGAGCCTCAATCTGGACATCATGCTTGTGTCATCCATCAATGTTGATTGTATCCGTGTGTGGTCTGCTGTTTCAGCACTGGCCGTTTGGCTTCTCATACATCACCCCTCTGACAGAAATGAAGCGACACTTTGTGACATATGAGGCCATGTTCCCCACCCCTCTGGAACGGCCAGAGAAAACCCAGAAACTGTGCTCAGATGGAGGGCGGTTTCAAGTCTCATGACGTCTCTCATACTTTCTTCACGCTGGGGAGTCATTCTGGTGACCAAATACATGTGTTGAGCAAGTACGTTTTGTGAACGATCACAACTCAGCACTTAAGGATCTTCTATGATTTGTACCAGCTTTCTTGCCCACTAATGTCCAATTTACCAAGACTTTCTCCCCTCTGCATCGATTCTGTCTCTACTGACATAGAGCCAGGGCTTTTATACCAAATTCTCTTGGCATAGAAACTATCAGTATTCACTAGTAATTTAAAGACCCACTTGGATGAAAATTGTGTTTTTGGTGTTTGTAACATATGTTCTTGTGGCATTTTTCTAAAGATGGAGGACATATAAAAAGAAAAGTATGCTTAAAATTTCACTTCTAAGTATTTCTAACAGCAAACCAGGAGCAGATGCAACAATGCTGTTTAAATTAAAGCTTAGTAGTTGCGACCAATGCTCCCTGTTCCAGTCTATTCTGATCCATCTACTTGTAGAGATCAGAATGGATCCATGTACGCCTTCATTTTCCTTGTCTGAGCCGGCATCTGGCTGAAAACTGTTCAGCCCGGATGTTGCTCGACATGTTGGTAGGGGCTGTTAGCTAACAGACACCTCTCAGCAAATGGGAGGGAAGGGGGGGTTCCTCCGTGTCAACAGTCCCGCCACTGCCGCTCTGCAGAAACTGTTCTAGAAAATGACAGGTTTTTAAATTTTGAGTAAAAATAAAAGGCATAATCATAATTAAAAGACCACTGGAAAAACTTTTTAAATCAAAAGATGATGGGAGTGGGTCTTTAAATGAGGTGAAATCAGCTTGTGATTGTTTCTAAACATTTTCCGAGACTCCTCTAAACTTAAAAGGGTTCTTCAAGGCCATAATCTGAGATCTGCTGTGTTTGTGATCAGGGGATATTTTATGGCTGCATTTGAGCGTTTCTACAAAGAAATGACAGGTTAGGACTGAGGCGAACAGTGACTCCGTTTTTGTGCAGCATAACATGGATGCCAGTTGTCTTTGATTTACGAATTTGTTTACAGTCTGCTCTTCAGTCACAACCAAACACTGAAGTGCGGACACGCTCCACTAAATGAATGCATGTCTGCACGCAACAAAATCCATTAAAAAAAAATGTTGCAGAGAAAAAACTCTTAGAAGCACATTGCTGAAAACTCTGAGGCAGAGTTTCATACCCCACATTCTGCACAAGACAGTTAGCAGCTGAAGTGTTTGGAAAGGCCAAACAGAAACTGATTTATTTATGCATTTTATATCCCCACTTTCTTTTGATTTAGATGCACAGAGTGCTTCTGGAGCAGTCACAACTGCAGGACACCTTAACAGATCACCTAACAGGGATTCCTTTAAAGCTGTGCTAAATTTTATATTATCTTTGTTTGGCTTTATACAACAGAACTCCAAATCTGTAAATGTTCAGAAAAGAGAAATAACTCTAAATACTGTGCAAGTTGCACCAGAAGAAGAAAAGTAAAATAAACGCCTAATTACAGAAACTTTAGATCCATATAATGTTTTATAATTGAAATGTTGATGCATATGTTCACAGTTTTTATTAATTTTCTTTGTTTATTAAAGTTACCATAATGGAGAATAATTTTTATTCTATTTTTCACCATGGTTTTAGGGGTGGATGAATCCATGTCCACTTTCTGTCTTTTTGAGCTTCTACTTGAAATAAGTAGTACAATTCTGTGCAACACTTTTCAAGATTCCTTGATGCAAGTTCAGCATCCACACTGAACCTAAAAAAGGCTAACTCTTTCACTGCAAGTGAATATATTTTGCAGGGGCAACTGGGCAAATCCCAACAGACTGATGAAATTTACAACGCTGACATAGACTCTGAAAGCATAAATTAGAGTCTAGTTTGCGTAACTCAGCCAGTGCTGCTTAAACTTTGATCTATCTTTTAAAAGGCTGCAGTTTTATACCATGGAATAATGTTCAATCACTGTAACAACTAATAAACTCTCTGCAGACATGTGCGTTTTTGGAGAAGCTGTCGGTATAACGTCATGTGTTGTCAAGTCATGATTACCCTAATCATTCATCCAGTCCCCTTTAGCAAAAATATTGGTTAAGAAACGAAAATGCAAAATTAATCTTTATGCAAATAAGATATTTTTTATCTCCTGTCCAAGAAAAAGGGAAAAAAAAAGAACTGTGCAAAATTCTGCGTTAAAAAATGCAAAAACAAGTTTGCAGAAATAATAAAGATCTACATCATTGATACTGTTAAATGCTGTAAATTCTGAAAATGCTAAGCTGAATGACCCAAAGGTGACGGTTTATCACATGATTTAATCAACAGCTTACAGAAGAGCAAACATGTCCTTTGGTCTGACCCTTTTCCTGCTCCAAACGGTCAAACTTGCTTCATCTGGTTAAGTTATAATGCCTGAATCTCTGCAAGCTCATTAAAGGCATTTAGAAATTAACCACATTTGAACGCGTCATTGAAAGTAACACCTGAGAACCCACTTCATTGTCAATGTTTTGGAGCCTTTCCGCTGCTCTGACCTTTTTAATGTTGTGATAAAAAATTTATTTAAAAGCAATCATGGTAAAAAACAAAACAAAACAAAAAAGCAGCATCATGTTGCCACTCTGACACTTTAATCTGTAAAAGCAGTAAAAATTGGCTGCACACAGAGGCAGATTTTACTTCCATTTTCAAACACAAGGACAGCGTTTGTGTTGTGTTTGTGTCTGACAGTTTGTTCCTCCCCTGCCGTGCTCTCGCTCTGCACTGATGGCCCGCACGGTGGAAACCAGCACAAGTCTAAATGACACAATCACTGGTGGAGAATTAGCAGCACAGAGGAATCTGAACACTACAAATCCTAATGAGACATCCAACAACAGCACTGCATCAAACAGACATTTGATTCAACATGTAGTCTGAAACAGGATCAGGCTCCACAAAACAAATTAGTGCAGAAAACACAGAAATTAAAAACAAAGCTTTTGAAAAAGAAAATTCCTCCCATTTTTTCTTAAACAAGCATGCAGTGATGTTTAATAAGAGCAGCATGTTGTGGTGGAATTCAACACTTTATTGGAGACATATTTTTCCTCGTAAGCTTTCAAAGCGTGTGTCAAAATTCCTTTTTTTCTACTTTGTTTTTTTTTACTTATAATTATTATATTGGTTAGTTTTCTTTATTTTATGAAGGATTTTCACCTACTAGCTACATAGTAGAGCCTCACAGTGCACAACAAACCCGATATTATTAAATGAGATTAACTGACAACTGGTAAATGTAGCCGTGTTATGTCATTGTGCATAAACTCACTTGCAAACAAACTATGAGCCATTAGAGACCCACTCTGATAAAAAAACTTGTGTTATTGGTGATTTTAACAAGTTCTTGTAGCATTTTGATGATGGAGGTCACATTTTAGGAAAATTCTGATGCATCCACTCGTAGACGACTCAATCCATTACATCTTTGTTTTCGTCATCCAAGCTGGGATCCTGCTCAAAACTGTACGGTTGAATACGGCCAGAGAGCATGTAAACAGATGTATGACAGGAAGCGAGGGTGGGCTTACTGTGCGCCAATAGTCCCACCCAGAACTCAGAGGCAAATTTCTAATGAACTACTGCCGCTCTGTTTTTCTCATTTTTGCCTAAAAACGGCTTAATCATAATTAAAAACCACTGAGAACGCTTTTAAAATAAATCAAAAGGTGATCACAGAGACTTTAACAGCATTCAGCTTATTAGGATTAAAATGTCTATCATAATTTTTGCAGTAAAAGTAGAGCTGCCCAGCTCCATCCCCCAATAACTTTCTGCTCCATAAGGAAGGCCTTAGATTTAAATGCTCATTTAGCATCACACCCTCCTTCCCCCACCTGACTCCAGCCTCCATTCCTCAAATCCATCACTAACACTTGACCTCCATAAAGCCCCGCCCTCCATTTGATGTATGTGCTGTGGTGACGGATCTGTGAAATAAGTTTGCACAACACTTTAGCATCATGGAGCCTTTTACTACTGAGACTCTTCAAATTATCATAAGAAGATTGTTTGGTGGGATTGTTTGTCCACATCTACCTACAGGAATCTTGATTGACTCCTAAATAGAACAGGAAATATGTAAACACAATTTTTGGTTTGTAATCTTGATGTCCCAATTTGGCGTTTTTAGCAAGTGTTGGATAAAACAGTTCTAACCAGGCATCACAGTTTCACTTCTGTTTTTAAGGCTGCAGCCGGCTCAGCTTTTTAGGTAAAACTGAAGCATCACATCACTTCAGTGTAAAACAGCCCATTTAACAGAAAAGAAAATTCTAAAACTCTGTTTCCAAATCCTTTTTGTGCCTCTAAGGTTAGATTGAATATCCATAAGGGTGAATATTTATGTTCGTCATCCTTTTTTATCTTACATTTTTTTTCCATCAATGAAGCAGGGGGGTGCACAGTTGTTAACACTGCAGCAAGTAATTCCTGGTTTAACAAAAGACCCTTTTAGTGTGGCGATAGCAGGCCCTCCCTGTGGATTTTTTTTTTTTTTTTTTTTTTTACAGGCACTATAGATCCTTCTACAATCTAAATAAAACTGTTTTACACCCTAATTACTAATTAATGACTTCACTGTCTATTAGGGGTAAGTGAGTGTTGTCTTTTTGTGCATGTTACCCCTACCATGGATAAATCCAAAATACAATAACAGGAGGGTGATTGACAACTAAATCTTCTGCTGTAAATTTACCTGTGGGGTGAAAAGCTTTGACAAACATTTTGTCAATTTTTAAAAAACTCAGGAGGAGACGGACATAAAAGATGATTAGGATGAACTCCAACTGGTAGAAAAACGATATTGCGTGTTCAGGTTTAGGAGCAGGATTCTGCACAGCAAACCATGAGCGCACTCCTGTGCTATGAGCTTCCTTTTGCTTTTACCTGACACGTTTCTTTCTGATGACTGGCAAAGTTTAGACTTACTTTTTGCATTAATTATTAATGCCATCAACTCCTTACTGAGGCCTCGGGGCACATGAAGTAAGAAGCAGCGTCTCATTGTGTGTGTCTTGTCTCCTTTCCATCAAATCCTCCTCTGCTGCTGCATTACAGCAAAAGCAGCTGGAGACGGAGAGGAAACAGGCATAACAAGAAGTGCCTTCTAGAAGCAGCTGTGCTTAGGAGTTTGCGTGTGAGTGACAGAGAGAAACAGCTGGATCACCAAAAAAAAAAAAAAACTCCACTGGTTTTTGTCCTTTGCGCGCGCGCACACACAACACGAGAACTCAGTTTTTCTCGCTTTGACAAAACCTGCAAAGTGATTTACAGCTGACATAATCGGTTTGGATCTCCAGCAGATTACATAGCTGCCCTTCATGAAAGCAATAAACATCCACGCGGGCATTTGACGCAGTGCAAACCGCGCGCACAGCAGACACGAACACACGTGTTGGTAAACACAAACATCCTCTCTCATCCATAACAGCTCCGTTATTTTTATTATTTAAAAAAAAAGTCCGTCCGTTTTACTTTTATATCATTTAACAAGATGCCAAATAGTTTAAAATCTATTAAATCTCTAAAGGAAACGGAATCAACTCACCAATGAATCCACAATCAACCCAAACAGCGGGGGTCTCCGGTAGGAGGGGGGGTGCCCTGCCGCGTCTCCACAACAACTTTTCATCAAACTGCAGACCCTTCCTCTGCACTTCTGCCTTTGTCCCTCAGACTAGTCGGATCCTCCAGTCTGTTTGGTGCCATCACCGCCAGAGCCCGCCGGTCCGCCGCGCAGTCTGAGCTCCAGCGGGGCGGACTGCTGGTCCGGAGTTTAACAGCGGAAGGAAGGGCAGGGGCTTAGCCAGGGGGGGGCTACGACGGTCAGTGACGCTCCTTTTCTGGTCCATAGAGGAATACCAGAGCAGAGAATAGTCATTTCATGACTATTTCTTGGAGTCATGGTATCATTTTGCTGTTGAATTATTTTTGCAGTAGAGCTATAATTTTTAAGTTTTTTGAGGGAAAAACCCACTTCTATATTTTTGTATTTCAAACATTCAATGTTTATTCCCAAAACTTCATATTAAATTAATTTTGATTAAAAAATCATATTTTTAGAAATGCTAATTTAAGAAATAAATGCAAATTAAGTGTTAAAAGTTAAAGTTCCATCAGCTTTTACGCACCTATAGGTATAATTTGTTCTCTGCATTTGGTGAGCTGCAGACACAGCCGCCGCACTCGGGAACCATTAAGTGGTTTAACCCCCAAATCCAATCCCTTTATGCTGAGCGTCAAGCAGAGATGCATTGGGTCCCTTTTTTAGAGTATTTGGTGTGACTCGGCCTGAATTTGCACTCACGATCTTCCAGTCACAGGGCGGACACTCTACCACAGGGCCACTGAGCTGTTGCATTCGCTCAGTTGCATATTTTATAAAAGAAAATATAAATAAATGTTGCATATTTTATAAATAAAGTTTGATTGATTGATTGCAAGTACTGTATTATTCAGTACTTGTTTAAGCTGAACAATACAATGTCATACATTGAATAAGAAATGTGTAAATCCAACTGGTTTAGTAAGTAGTTTAGTAGTGAGACCCATCCACACTTATAAAAGTAGTTGTGAGGATTAAGCAGTTCAGTTTGGATTTTCAGCAATGCTTTTGGTCACATATTTAGTCGTCCCCTGTCAGTCACTCCAGGTTCATATTATTAATCAATTATTCACAGCTGTTTTCCTTTCTGTTGATTGTCCACAGCCTATACCTAAGTGTCTCATTTTCAGTTTTTCACGTTAATGTTTATTTAATAAATGTTTAAGCTCCTTCAGCTCTCATCTGTTAGCTTAGCTGTTGGACAGGACAAGTTAAAAAATAAAATAAAATGAAATGAAATAAATGTATAAGTTTCTGTCGCCAAGCCTGCTCTCCTGCATTTGGGTCCTACATCACCATTTCCCAACAGTAGCTCATTTTCCTTGTTTCCTTTCTCCTTTTTGAGGAAAACATTGTAATTTTTATTTTTTGGTGACACAGTTGTGTTTAAGTAATTGATTTTTTTTTTTTTTTCCTGTCATTTACCTTTGGTAGATAGTTAGTTAAATTTAGTTAACTGTATCTTGCATTATTAGATTCAACTTTAGCAAAACCTATTTCTGAGTAACCATTGAACTAAAACAAAAGGAAAAAGAACATTAGTGAAAAAATGTAAAACTGAAAATATATAACAAAACATACATTCTATTATAAAGATTACATTCAGGCAGCTGTGTGCAGAGGTAGAGCAGTTAACCTCTGATTGGAAGATTGCAGGTTTAGTTCCTGCCTTGCCTGCACATGTGTCAAAGTGCCCATGGGCAAGACACTGAACAAAGACACTGGTGGTTATAAGTTGGTGTCAGTGTTCAGCAGCAAAGCAGTCATCAACGAGTGAATGTGCGTGCATGGGACTGCAACTGTAAAGCACCTTGAGCCTTCAACAGGGGCAGAAAAGCGTTAAGAAAATATATGGCTTTAACCAAAAATCAATGACAGGATTTTTTATTTTTTTTATTTTTTCAGAGTGTAAACAAAAATAGAAAAGCTCTGAGGAACCAGCAAAACAAATGAAAAAAGGAGTTGCTGGTTCCTCAGAAATGAAGCCTAATGGGGGATTTAAACAATGTAGATAAAAAGAATAATATTTTTTACATTTAACTGGCATCAAAGTTGTGAAAGCAAAAATGAACTTTTGTGTAAATACGAAAAAGTTAGTTTTTCTTGTTTAAGTTGCTCATTATGGGCTGGCTTGTATCCATTACAACAAATCAAACTTTTATCCATTTCATTCATGTCTAACTTAAACCTTATATGCATTTCATTTTGAAATTAAAGTGGAGTAATGTCACAAAAAATACATTTGAGCATGACCGCCATTAGTTTTTTTTTTACTTGTTTGAGCTAAATAATACAGACAGTGACAGTGACAATAAGTTACCGTTAATGAAAAATATTTTTCACACTCTGCTATTTCATCTGCTTCGTTTTTGCAATACTTCACAAGTGTATGGAGCAATAAATAGCTCATTAAAATTCTCCTGCTGAGGAGCACAATGCGGAATGCTCCAACCCTTCTACATTTGACAGAGAAACCAACCGGCATTTGACAGGTGAGCAAAAACCTGGACAATATTGTAGAAACATATCTCTGTCATGGTTAATCCACCAGCAGAGCATCAGTCTGTGTCTTTGATGTTCAGCAGGCAATCTGGGTATTAAAGAGTCCTGCCATTTCTGAACTTCACATGACCTCTTCCCTTACAACAAATCCTTATATTTCATTCACTGAAGACGAGCACATAACCCGCAGCTTTTCCCTGGCTGGCCCTCCTTCCAATATATGATTCTCTTTCTGTTCATCTTTCCCTTCAGAACCACCTCTGCTCGTTTTCTTCCACCTAATCCCACACCCTCCCAGCGTTCACCCGTCCTGTAATACCGCTCCATCTTTTCCTGCTCTCAGCTTCCTTTCACCCTTTTCGCATCTCCTTCAAATCATGGTTTATTTTGACTTCAGGCTTGAGCAGGCTGCAGTTTTAATGAAACATGGAAGCCTCTGCTCAGCCTCAATAAAACCATTTGCTTTAGCTTCTTTTTACTTTGAAATTTTACAATCCTTATTTAGTATTTAAAGTAAAAAAAAAAGAAAAGAAACTGCAGGACTTTAATGTTTTTTGTCAAGACATCCTTCATTATTTCCATTTCCCGAAAGTCTGGCCACTTAACGTTCCTGCGCAAGGAATGTTCCATCTTTTTGCAAAATGACCCTCAAACTAATCATTAAAATGGAGAGGAAGCATGATTTAAAACACTTCAAAAAGATGGCTGTTGGTGCCAGATGATCTGGTTCAGAGCAGTTTTTCAGAGAATTGTAGTGTAGGGATTTACACACCCAAAGTCTTTGAGGCTTCCAGAAAATGGTGCTGAAATCTGAGTGACATTTTTGCAGATGAGCTCATGAAAGAATGACTTGTCAATTTCAAATTCACGCAAAAGGCCACATAGCCTCATGTAACCTTCATCTGCAAAATATGCTGTTTGAATAAAAGCTTATTATTGATTCAGAAATACACTGGGCGGACCAGTAGGGAGGGAAGGGGGTTGCTCCATAACAATCCATCCCACAACTTAGAGGTGATTTATAATGAACTACAGCCACTATGCAGAAACTATTTCCAAGGAAATTATGTAAAATGTGTCCAATTGTTCTTTTTTTGTGGCTAAAAACATCATAATTATAATTAAAAAATATCACTAGGAACGCTTTTAAAATACCTCCAAAGATGATGTGGGAGATTGTGCTTTATCTTGTTTTTTTTTTAATTTTTTTTATTTTTATTTTTTGTTTTTTTTTAATTTGTCCTGTCCAACAGCTGGGCAGACAGATGAGAGCTGAGGGCCTCTTGTGTTAGACATATTTTACTTTAACAACAGGGGTTATTAATCTTCAGACAAACCAGAGGTATGTCTGAATAAACTCCTTTTGTGGTTGAGGCCGAACTTTATTAATTTCAATCATGTTTGAACATCTTTGGTGTTGGACCGGACGGAAAAGGAAAGGAGGGAAGAAGAGAGAGGGATGTTAGAGAGAGGGGGGGGGATAGGAGGGTGACAATAGGGGGAGGGGGGGGTAAGACCATGAAGCAGCATAAAGCAACAAGTTTACTGGATGTTTATCACTACGGTAAGGTTCAAATGTAGTACGAATCTCAAAGGGCGGGGCCTGTCCACACACACACTCAAATGTTATCAACACACCTGCTAGCTGCAAAAAAGAACACACGTCAACATGTACACAAAACGGATAGTGTTCACACACACATACTTGTACCTTTAAACCAACTAGTGTGAAATATTTCAATCATTCAATTACGCAAACTATTAGTGTAAAGGTGAGCTAACACCTGTGCTCAGGTGAGTGTTTATGTTCTTCTAAAATGGATGGTGGAATGTGAAAAGAAGGAGGGAGAGTGTCCAGCCATCCCCACACCAAGAACCCAGCCGTAGCAGCAGCGGCAGCCAGAACCCCCCAACGCCACTCGGCAGCAGGCAGAGAACAACCGCCCCCCGGGCGATCACATCCGCCACCCAGGCCAGGGCCAGCAGGACCGCCCCGAGGCCCCCAGAGCCAGAGAGCAGGGAGGCATGGAGGGAAAGAGAGCGCCGCTCCAGCCCAACCTTGCTTTATGTTGTTTTTAATCCAAAATAATAATAAAAAAGCTGTATGGTTTTCTAAGATGTAGTTTCTGTAGTAGTTGATTAGAAATTCTGCTGGGAGAGAGAAAGCCTGTCCCCATTTCCTGTTATCCATCTGTTTACACTCTATTACAACCCTTCATGCTTCCAACCTAACATTGCTGGTGCAACAAAAATAACGAGAAACATCAGAGCTACCAGCCGTACAGTTTTGAACCAGATTTCAGCTCAGATGAGTAAAATCAAAGACATACATGGATCTAGTCATCTACACATGGATGCATCAGACTGGAGTGGAGCAGGGAGCTTGTGGCTTGCTGTTGTAGCTTCAATGTCACAACTACAACATTTTCAATCAGCATTATTTTCTGCTCCTGAGTCACATTGATTTGGATGAAGATATCTTCAGAAACGCCATTTTAAGCCAGATTTGTTGTGATAAAAATGCCACAGGAACTTGTTAAAAACACACGATTTTCATCAGTGTGTCTTTAAAAAATATCTGTTTTTGTGCATCCTTGCTCCAAATGTAGCAGCAGTGGAAGATTAGCACTCTTGATGATTTAAAAAAAAATATTTCTAAGTTTACAATGAAGTTTCTTTATGAAATGAAGCACTTTCACATCTGTTTCTGTCTTTCAAAACACAGGTTCCAACTAGAAAAGTCCTGTTTTTGAAGATCCACTGAGTCTGACTTTCATTCCAAAAATGTTGGCTTGTTCAGTCTCTGTGATTTGTGAATGATGCATGCAAAACTGTTTACATTTTCATGCCAGAAAGAAAATCTAAACCTCTGAAGATCAAGCTTTGTCTCCCAGCAGACTTTTGAATCCTTCCTCAAGCAGAGCGTTTTAAATTTCCAATCCAACCAGAAAAAAACTAGGGTTAGTCAAAATGTTTTGTTGTCTTTGAAGCTTCTCTCTGAATCTTTGCCATGTAAACTGTACATGCTGTGTTAGCCTGCTATTGTTTCCATGGCTGCTACATCTCTGAAAACAGAGAGAATGGACGTACAGCTGAGAGTAGCCATGGTGTCACAGCTCCACATAACAAGATGCTGCAGATTAATAGAGAAATTCCTTACAGTCATGATTTAGCAAGGAATGCTGAACTCAAGCCTTTGTTTTCCAATCCTCTCTGCCCCGTTCACAGCTATCCCCGTTAATACCAAGACCCCCAGATCATATGACTCGCACATGCTTGGTCCCCTCTGGGTTTTCAGCCATCGGCAGAGACCAGACCAAAGCCTGACCCTCAGCCCCATCCTGGTTCTGAAATATCAAAGGGGTCTCATGCAGGCTTCTCCACGGATTAACACAAACATTCATCCAACTCGAAACAACCCACCCAACTTAAAGCTGCATTCACTCAAGCAAACTTTGTTTTTAATAGCTCATTAATTGTTCATGATCCATTTGTAAAATGGATCCATTTTGCTTGATCAATTAACAATGAAGCTGAAAGTGTACCATGGGTTAATCAGTCGCACAAAAAAAAAAAAAAAAAGCAGCGCGTGTGTGGGAGGATTTTGAGTAATGCAATTATCTTTGTGGCTCTTTAAAAATTCATCAAGCACTCTGACATCTCTGTTATGCTCCTAATTAGAGATCTGCTGCTCTGCCAGCACTATGCAGAGGTGTTTTTACACGTTTCCATAATGACCAAATCAGGAGAGTGCAGTGTAGCATGAAACACTTTATTACGTGAGGTTTCGCTCTTTTGGGCCCATCAAATATTGAATATATTTTTTATCCATGAGGAGAAACACCATGACTGCAGAAAAAAAAACATGAAAAGAGCAGGAACGGAAATGAGCATCACGCCTTTTTTCATGCCGCGCTCTGTTCAGATCATCTCATCCCTTTTTGTCAAGCTGAGTCCTGTAAACAAACATGATGTCTCAGTTTCTGTCTAATTCTCTGAAATGTTTTGCTGCTACAGTCAGGTCCTTTGCAGAGCAAACTCACTCAACCACACACTGAGGATGATTATTTAATGCAGCTTTTCTGCACATGCTCGTTAGGACCTAATTGTGAAACAAAAACTCCATATAATTTATTCAGTTACCAGAAACCCCTTTGATCCTCTTTTTTTCTCCTTTTTTTCACACGCTTTTATGCATTTTAATTGCTGTCCCATATGTGGGAATAACTTCTGCTGTACTGGCACTGCAGCTGAACCCAAAAACAGATTAAATGGTCAACATAAGTTTAGTTTAGACTCTAATTTATTATTTTTAAGATGCTGGAAAAAAACAAAAATACAGTGTTAAGGTTTCTAGCATTACCTGCATATGAACTAAATTTAACCACATCTGATTCTTTTCCACTTTAGTTGTCTCTTGGAACATTTTTCTGGTTGGCCAAGCGTGAAATTCATGACCTAACGTTGAAGTTCAGGTAAATCTGGATTAACGTGTGGCCTGATGTCAGGAAAAAAAAATCAGGTTTTTAGCATTTAAAGATAAAAAGGTTTGCATACAATAAGACATCAGCCCTGGTCAAATTACAGCGAGGTTAACAATCAAAGAAATAATTTGATTGGTTAAACTCCTGGAGCGTGCCAGAACCTAAAATCTTGTTGCTTCTGTAACTCGGCATGATGATGCTATCAGTCTTGAACACGTTTAGAGATTACACCCAACCAACTCTGCGTCTTAGCCTCAATGTGGGTTATTTTATTTATTTTTTGTTAGTTGAGTAACTCATTCCTCTCACTGAGCTGAAAATTGGATGCCTGGAGAAATCCCCCTAATCACTTCAAAGGAGAGCAATCATAATCCTGCATTATTGATATGCAAAAACCCAGAGAGTAAATGTCACCATAACTAGAAATGAACCTCACACGTGCTCAACGTAAGCACAGACACTATACTTTATTTTTGGAGGTTAGCTGCAAAAATTACACATGCATGTGCAGTTTAGTTCAGTTGCTGCAGTGCTTTATGCAACACAATCCCAATCTTGCCGAAACAAATTCTCCTGCATTTCTGCAAGTATGGAGTGCACCACTGTACATAACCTACTGTAGAGTCCATAGTGTCATGTGCTGTTTGGGCAGCTGCAGCCTTCAGGACACATTTGTTCACAGATCACATACGTAGAGGTCAAGTAGAAAACACGCAGCCCAACCTTTTCCTGTGAAGGTTTTTCTAAATGTCACGGGTGTCATAATTACTCACAAACACGAGGGAGTCCGTGCACCCGCCGTGACTTACAAGAAGGGGTGAAGTTGTAATATAAAACAAGTCAGAGTCTTAGATTATGTGTGTTCGTGTTGAGCTCCAATGAGTTAGGCAGCGCGTGGCCCACAGCACTTAGTGCAGATGGTTATTCTTGTCAGGGAGAGGCTGGAGGCGGCTCACTGTCATTTTGTGTAAATCTGACTGTAGGAAAGTGGTTCATCCCTCCAGGTTCATGGCGAGATCAGGACATATTTTGAGGGATGATGAATGAGAAAAGAGAAAAAAATATATTGTGTAATTTTTTTGTCCTCTGTAACATGAGCATTTGGTGAGTAACAATTTTCTGTCTCAGTGGCCCTGATGGAATTAAAGTTTACTGACCTTTAGGGTGCACCAAAATAATTTGAGTGCCTTTTTTTACCCGAATCAGTATTTTTGCTGGTACTGCTCCTTTTTTTGCTTAATGGTATTTGCTGTTATCAAATGTTACCGTGTTTGAGCATGAAGCTGGACGGTTTAGCGGCTTCTAATTTCAAAAGAGTCATCAGCACTGTTTCACATCAGCACAGCTCAGCATCAAGATGCCAAATTGCGTTTGTTTTGTGCTGGCACAACACACAGATTATTTTTATGCTCCCTTCACCCTTGTTTCATTCCTAAACTCAACGCAAAGATGTGACGCCGTGTGAAAAAAAGCAGAATACAGATTAAGGCAGCAGCTGTGGAAATGTTTGGGTTGGCTGCACCGATGCAAAAACAGTGACCGCCTGGGGACTGCAGATGTGCATGTGCACGCGCAGAAATCCTTCTGTAGTGTCTGCCCAGATCATGCTTGAGGTCATCTAAGCTGAAACTATAAATACTGTTTTTTTTTAATCCATGAACTCCAGGCAACACAATTTAAGTCACATCTTTGATGGACAGAAGAAAAGGTTAGATGTGTCTTCACATTTAAATGTGTGCCCTAACAAGAAATGAATGAATGGAAACATTAAAGTTGAATTGATGTTTATTCAAATCAAATCAATGGTAGAGGGAATTTAAACTGTGAACTTGTGTATTACTGTTTTTTCTGCGCACTTCAAAGCGTTAATTCTTTTTTAGAAAACAACGGTCCACCTTATAATCCAGAACGCCTCATTTATGGATTAATCCTGGTTGTGTTTACAGCAAACTTGTAGTCTTGTAATTGACAATATATCACCTGGTGCACCCTTTGTTTAATTTTCAGCATAGCCCTTTACAGGTCACCACAGCAAATGAGCAGAGATTTGGCAGAGCTTTTTCTGCCAAATGACAAAGATCTATATTTGATCAGGGCTTTGGACGGGCACAGGGTGCTGCAGACCTAGTGGCTACATAGTTAACCCTTGTGCTATCCCATGACCCCCACCCTTACATTGACGTGTTATCCCTACCATGACAAAGGTGGATAAAGGTGAAGAGGATTTCATGTAATCTATGGACACCAGTCAAGATCACAAATCATTGAAAAAAAAAAGGTTCAGCGCACTATCTTTTGGGGTCTAGATGACGCCACTCCCAATGTTAAAGTGGCTAGGATAGCACAAGGGTTACACATGTAGTGTGAAGGATCCACACTGGATGAAGCTCATTGGGAATCAAACCCTAATTTCCCATGTGCCAGTCCTGTACTCAACCAACAGAGCTATCTGGCTGCTTGATATGAACCAGTCCACCCTATAGTGCATAGAATGTGGTAACATCAAATCGATTCAGTAGTCAGGAAATAGCCTTACTATTTCTACTAAGGCTAATTTGTGAAATTAAAAAAGCTCATGACTGACTAGTTGTGAAGGATTTAATTTGAAGAATAGATCTAGTTTTGAAAGTAACAGTAACTGAAAACCACAAATACAAACAAGATCATTTTGGTAAGATCATGTGTCAACATCACAAAATGTGTCTAAGCAAAACAGACAGTGGTTCTGATGTTAAAAAAAGGATCATATAAGAAAGGTGAGGAGGGACCAGGAGATGCCCGCCCTTTACAACAGGAGGAGAGACACAGATGTGAGAGGTGGAAAAAAAAAAGGACAAAAGAGGGTGGAGGCTGTATGGCACACTAATGTGGAGAGACAGGCCCAGTCAAGGGAGCAACTGTTTTAAAGTCCATACGATTTTCGGTCTGTTCTCCTCTTCCTGACCCCCCCAGATTCTCTGAAAATCTCTGTATGTTCTGTCCCCGGTGTGCTCTGAACAGCTCCTGCTATGAAAGCAAAAACCAGAAGCTTCTCTCAAAAGAGCTGGGTAAAGTTGAAAAGAGCCAGAAGGCCTGTGGCAGTGTTTGACAGATTATAAATCATCATAATAGTTCTTTTTATAACTTGAGAATATAAGAAATAACTATTGCACTGAGGTATTAAGATACATTTCAAAGTATGTGTGTAGATGTGAGCCACTGATACAAAAATATTTGAAGATGAAGTGTAAGAAAAAAGATCCAAAGAATTTCAAGTAAAGTTTTACGCTGACATTGTGTAAAAATATATGAAAAATGTATGCATTTTTTAGAATTACTGACAGGAACTGGTGGTTTAGTACCCCAAATTTAGGAGACGAGGCATGGCGGCAGAAACAAAAAGATTTTTAAAATAACCTTATAAATGACTAAAACAATGGCGAACCAAAAAGGTGGCAAAACAGAGCAATGACCTGACAAATGAGAACTGAAAAACCAGACACTTATATACACTGAGGGTAGTCAACTAAATGAGGACAGCTGTGGATGACCAACCTGAACCTGGTGAGACTAACAGTGAAAACAAAATGCTTCAGCAGCCCCATGACCCTGAAAGGAACAAAACAGATTAAGATGAAAGAATGAAACTGGAGCCGCTCCACAAACCAATTTTCCAAAATTTCTAATTTTTTATCTCCTAGATTTTGATTGGCTGTTCAAACGGTGTCTTTAATTCAAACCATTTCAGCAATGATAAAAATGGGAAAAAGTGAATCAAGAGAAACCCCATAAACATATTGAATCTAAGATTTCAAAAATTGATTTGGAAATAAAGAAAATTAAAGACGATCATGCCATCTTTTTGGCTTATAATTGATCCTAATCATGTCACAAAACAGGCAGATGGCTGGTTCCAGTTGCAGCAGGTTTATTAGTTCAGCTAAAAGTCCACAAAGCTAAATCATGGTCAGGCAGGCAGGAGTCCATAACTAGCATGGGAGCATCAGAGAAACAACAAGAATGGTCAGGCTCCAGGCAAGAGTCGCTGCAGGCAAACAGAGTCAAAGACAAAAAGGGTCAGGAAATCAGAAGATCACATCTGGATGTAACACTCTGTAATGCAGGCAGAGTGACACAAACAATACTTCACACTGCGATAGTGCTCAGAGCAGTGCTTAAGTAGACTGTGAGTGGTTTGCAAATGAAAGTCAGGTGTGTGGCATCCAGAAACTGCGCTGGGGTTGCTGGTAGATGAAGAGCATTTAGAACTCTGAAGATGGTTCCCGCCAATGACCAAAGGGGGAAACAGAGTTCTGACTTCTGACATGTAAATAAACATTTTTGCACTTCTCTCACACATGAAACATTGAATTCATTAAATATAATAATTGTCAAAAAGAGTTAACCTGTACTGCCATTCCTTCAGTGCTCTCCACTAAATTTTCTTCACACATTTGAGATCTTGTTTGATCGACTGAATAATTATCAAAACTTTTCATGTTTACACTTTTTTTTTTTAATTGGAAAATATTTTCAGATTTTTTTTGTCAGAAATACAAAGTGTGCCCATAACAGGGAAGAAGAAAGGAAAATAATTCAGGTTAAAAGAAGTAAAATTCAGTGTTTCACTTGTTCACAAAGCTCAGAGCTCCACTCCTGTCCAAAAACAGAGTGATCCGAAACAAAAACAGATTTTTGCTTGTGAGAGAATTTACCCGGTAATTGAAGGAGCTGGAGATGGATTATCAAGTAACGAAAACTGTGAGTTTCTATTTCTTGGCTTTCAAATAGCACCACTGGTGATTCATTTAGGTATTGAAACCTGTGGAGAAGTTGTGTGATTGTGTTAGACTCAGCTGCTGCAATGCAGATCTCCCTGCATCACGCAGCCTCAGTCTGAAGTCTTTCCCTGCAGGTTAAACACCTGCTGCTGTTCTGCTGATTCATCGGTAAACATTGTAATCCTAAAACTGTTTTCCATTCCAATTTGCAGCGTGGTGACCCTTTGTTTATCTGCTGCTTTTGTTGTGTGAGTGTATGATTGTGCATGTGCTTAACTGGGTCAAATCCCTGTGTTGCCGCACAGAAAGTCCAGGGAATATTAATCCAGGATTGGAGCTGGATTCACTAACTCAATTAAACGTCTCTGTCCCAGACACAAACACAGACACGCTTGGGATTATTTTTTATGTACAGTTTTTTTTTCCTAGAAGAGATTTTCTTTGAATTTTAAAAACGTATCTAAAACAACAATCAATTTTAAAATTTTGGTTAGCAACAACTTTGTAAAAACTTAAATGCAAAAAAAGGAGAAAAAAACGAATGTAAAGACACACTCATATGGTTATTTAGTTATGCATTTAATTGATTCTGCAAAAGATTTTGCTTTTATGGAGCAAAATATTGAAAGAGGAAAAACAAAAACACCAAATAGCAGCTCAACATTCTCCACAGCTACAGACCACCTATAAATAAGTAAAAAAAAATCTGTAAATTTGACAATTTTTCTCCAAGAAGCTAAGGAAAAACTTTGCCAATGGGTAAGAAAAATGGTTTGACGAATACTTTTTATTTTAAGATTTTCTTTTTCCTAAACGAAGATTATGTTGCAATTTAAAACCTTTCTTGCTATTCTTGAATAATGTTGATGATGTTTTAAAGCATTTATTAAGGGTTAGATGAGCCTAAAAACGGTTAGTAAAACCTTGTTTACCTTCTGCTTCCTATAACTCAGAACAAGCAACAATAGTAAATGATTACATCACACATTTTTAAGGCTTTACATATATATTAAATAACAACTTGTTGATGCACACATAATGCTAAGCAATTGCATAAGGAAACTTTTATTAATGCGTTATAATGCATTAGATATGGTTAAATAAAGATTAGTTAACTGCTAACTATCCATCCATCTCCATCCATCCATCTTCCTCCGCTTATCCGGGACCGGGTCGCGGGGGCAGCAGTCTAAGCAGCTGCTAACTGCTAACTAATGAATTAAATAATAAACAGTAATGCATAAAATACACTGTATTTATTATTTTATTTAATGACTATTTATGCATTAACTAACATTAATAAAGAACCCCTATTATGAAGTATTGCCAAGTTTATTTTTCTTGCAAGAAAAAAAATGAGATATTATTCCTTTACTTTATTAAGGTTCAGTTTTTGCAGTCTAAAACTAAGTGGCTCTTTTCTTTAGTACTTCCCGGATCTGTATCTTTATTTCTGAGATTTGTGATAATAGTTAAAACACCCCTTTAGTTTGTAGTTTATGAGTATGTTTTGAATTTGAGTGAAGTGTACCTCCACCAGTTTTAGGATTCCCTCTGGGGAGATTTATTTTTTATTTTTGTCTACTTTTCCTGAAAGGAGAGGTCAAAGTCAGAAACGAAGCATCGCCTGTGGGACTGGCAGGAGTTTAGCCTCATGCTTGTTCAGTGACACAGTCATCTCAGAGGACGCAGGCTGACGTGAAGAAGTGAAACCAGGCTGGCAGGGTCAAGGTCACAATTTCAACCTTCAGCCTCATCAGATTCTGGCTCATGAAATTACATTTGTAAGGCAGAGCAGGATGATTTTAAAGAGCTAAAGAAGGGATGTCAAACTCCCGTCATCAAAGGCTGGTGTCCTGCTGTTCTGTCAGACATCCATGCTGCTGATTATGCGATTGGAAGCTGCAGTTAGTCTAAATGCGAGGAGGAATTACATTTTGACAAACTGACTTGTATATTGAGGTGTCCTTTTGATAAAACTCTGATTTAAATATAAAAAAATATAAAATTCAACTGTGTTTTTTATATAATCATATAGACCCAAAAAAAAGCATCTAAAGCCATAGTTAAAAAACAACAACAACACTTTATTACTACAGACAGACAGATTCCAAAATATTTACAGCCAGTTTAAATTGTTGTGTTAGAAAGGTACACAATCCATAATTCAATCGTTTGTGCTGAGTTTAATAGCTGGAATTGACTGAGGGGAATTTTCATGAGCAGAACATCTATGACCTCTAGTGGTAAATGAAACAGAAAGTGCAAAAAGTAACCACTAGGTGCCACTGTGTAAGAGAAAATGATCCATTACAGGGTGTGCGGTGTGTACCTCATGGCTCTGGGGAGTACATAAATCTCACTTACACTAAAACACAAATCTAGAATTTTAAACAAAAGTAAACATTTATTTATTTTATGTTTGTCCAGTTTTATGATAATCCGTGTAAAGTGGATTGTGTGTGGTTAAGTTCAAAGGCCATAAAGTCTTTTTTTTTTCTTTTCCGTGTCAACATGTTTATCTGATTTGCTGGTCTGGAACGACCTTGTTGAAATCTGAATGTCTACACAACAGTTGTGTTTGTCTAATTCAGAAGAGAAACACCCTCGCACATGAAATTCAGGCTTAGGAATATCGCTTCGCTGAAACCTAAGCTGCTCATCTTTTATGAAACCGTGATTTCAAAAGAAACTGCAACGCTCACGTATGTGTGTGTTTATGTGGGTGAGAATGCAGCGCGGATGTTGAGCCAATCTTCACAATGACGTGTCTGTGCAGCTGTCTCAAGGTGTGTCTGTCCTGCTCTTTGACCTCAGCTTAAGTTTCCCTCCACCTATTACTTTGTGTGGGAATCAACTACCAAACGCCTTGTTTTATCAAATGAGTAACCTGCCTAATTTTGATGACAAAAACCTAAAAGTAAAAGTAACTAAGTTATAATCCTGAAGGTCTGTCTGCCTCATCTTTTTTTTAATGAAACAAACAGGACAGTCAGCCAACTGGTGTGAATGCAAACCGCTGATAAAGGGATTGATTGATAAGTGAGGATTCAGATTTTGACAGTGATTTGGGTCCTGTCAGTCCTTTCGGGTGTCAAACCAGTCTTGGAGGAGGAGGCAGCGGAGCTGGTTGTTGTGAAACAGCAAGAGTTTTTGTTTGCTTTGGAGGCAAATGAGTGGCGTGACACTCCTCCCTTTGTCAGCAAAGAGAGACAGGCTTTTGTAGTAATAATGAATTATTGTTGTGAGGCTAAATGTGTGGATTACTGTGTTAACTGTACGGCTACAATCATGACATCAGTGCTTCCATCACAACTACAGAATAAACAGACTCAGCATTTATTTTTAAGGGTTTAGATGTAGAAAGAGGCTGACAGTGCAGTCCTGTTTGTCTCTTGCAACTGCACTTTGGATTTTAAAGACTATATATCCTCTTTTAACAACAGACAACTTCTGTCTATCTTTTATTTCTTACAGCCTGATGTAAAACATATCAGTTGAGGAACCTTTGGACAAGGAGGGTCGATGAGAACAAAAGACAAGACTTAAAGAGCTTTCAGAAGCCACAGATGAAAAGAAATCTGATCTTGAATGGAGAGGGTTTTTTTAATGTTCTGCTCTGATGGCAAATCTGTTTATTTGAGGTTAAAGCTCTTCTATTGTGTTTCTATTGTTTCTGTGTGAAACAATCCTGCTGTGGTTTTAATTGAACTTTCAACCAGTCATAAGAGCAAGAGAACTGAGCTCACACGGAAAACTCACTGAGAATTATTAACCACTCCAATATGATTCCTATATTAGCACCACTCTGAAGGTTATCTTGATTTATGGTTGATCTCTAACAGGCCTAAATACATTTGGAGACTTCTACCATTAAGAGCTTCTTCATATGTCACTTTGCAGAGAAGGTTTGTCACATTTTGGCATGATATTCTGGAATAAAAATCAAACATTTCTTGCAGTCATTTCCCTTGAAAAATATGTCTTATGTAAGAGAAAAATTGATGACTTTATCTTGACGTAACCTTGACATGTTTCTTAGAAATGGAAAGCTTAAAGCACAAATAAAATGGATTTCCTCAACAAGAAAATCGAAACTATCTCAGAATTTCAATGACATTTGCTAAAGTTTAACTTTCATGACAAACCTTTCAAACCTATCGCATCTTTAAGCAAATGTTTTTTGATTTGTGAACATTTTTTGCTTTTAAAATAAAAAAACAGGCAAATGTTAACTGCAGATCATAGGTAATCTGTGTCTACAAAGTCAAAAACTTTGTCGAATTTTTCTAGATAAAATGACCCAAAAAACATTAAGAAATGCTGCCTTGATAAAAACACATTTCTCCAAAATACAGAGGAAATGCAGCATCAGTCGTACCTTCACCCACATGTGATGCCGCCTGCTGCCCCCATGTACCGTCACATATTTCTGCTCCTGCAGAGATTTCAGCCATGATTTTCTTATTCATACTCTTGTTTACTGCTTTGTTTCTGATATCTAGCATCTTTTCCATGTTCTTATTTCTTATGCTTAAACAAAGTAGCAAAATGAAATAATTTGAATTTTGCTGCTCATAGGAAAACATTTCCTGAATGTGGAAATATCAATACTCCCCTTTTTTCCATCACATTGATACAAAATCTCATTTTATGGATTTATATGTTTGCCACAAATCTCTGATGTAGATACTTCGCATTTCTTCCTGTTAGTTCTTCTCTTGTTGACTAAACAAAAGGAGTCTGATGGGAAAATCTGACCAAACGGTGACAGTTTGTTCTTCACATGGCGAGCTGTTGGCCCTGCAGGAAACTGGCTCTGAAAATCACACGCATGTTTGACGCCATGTTTCAGGGTTTTTAGATTTTTTATAGTTTTTGAGTGGTATTGACTGAAATTTGGGAATTACCTTATCATAGGTCATACAGAGACTAGAGCAAAAAAAGGCAGCTTTTGAAAGAAATAAGACAAATCAAGATTCCTCAAGGCTGAGCCTGAATCCTGTTACAAATGAGACTTAATTGGGCTTTTTTTTCAGCAGCTCCAACAGGAAAGAAACATCTTTTATTAATCTTCAAGCAAAAAAGGAAATGTTGACAGATAAAGACTGAATAGCAACATTTGAAGGAAAGCACTCCCACAGTATTCTTTGTGTTAATTCAGAAAAGTAGTTTCGGCAAGAACCCCAAATGTTTGGCAAACAAGCAAATGTATTGTTTGCGCTGAAAAGTTTGACAATATCAATAGGATCCTAAATATGGAAATATGTGGTTTTGCTTCTTTAAACTGGTGAGTTTTCCTACTATTAGCAGGTTATATACACTGTGCTGTTAAATTCTCAGCACACTTTAAGCTATTTTTTTCCTGTTTATTGTTAAATGTGTTTTTAGGAACAGTTTCACAAGAGCATAAGACAATATGATTCAGAAAAGTATATTTATGAAGTTATCAAAGAAATAGTCCATATTTTAAAAAAAAAGTATTTTTCTTCTGGTTTTGCAATAATAGAGGCCGACAAAGTAATTTTAAATATCAATATGGCACTTGTTTTTGACTCTCTGGTATATTTATGTAGCAAGCTAGGAAGGAGGTTATAATTCAAGTTTAGGTTGTGTCCATTCAATGGTTGTGTCTGGATTGCTTCACTTCTCATTGTAAAGTGTATTTATTTTGTTAGTTTTTTATCTAAAATTCCAAAATCCAGTCCCCAGGAAATTTCCCAGAAGTCTCCGCAGAAAACCAATATCCATTGATGTTCACCAGATTGGTGAATATAAACCACAGTGCATTGTGTTTTGACAAATCTGTGACAAAAAGTGTATTTTAACTTATTTCCCCCACTTTTTAAACTGCCCAACCAAGTTTTCATCATCAGATCTCTTTGTAAAATGTCCCTCAGAAATCTGTGACATCATAATATGTCTGAACTGCTTTTATAATCCAAGGCACTATAGTCCCACATAGTTTTTCAGTAGTAGTTAGGGAGTAGGGAAGGAATTCAGACAAAATAATGGAGCAAAATTATGGATGTAACAGAAATAACTACTTTAAAAAAAACAGCTTTGTTAAGCACCAACTTTTGTCAGGTGAGTGCTGCGGCCATCATGTTGAAGCCCTCTCCCTTGACCTGGCTGTCAACTGAAGGTGGCACATTTTGTTCCTCTGCTCATTAAAACACCACCCCTGCAGCCTGTGCTGCCAGCTGACAGTTTAGGAGATGATTTACCCTCATAAATTAAACTAAGAGGGGTTCATCCCGACTCGGTTACCTGGAAACAAGAGACAGTTGTAAAAATATTCAGGTGTCGGCGAGGTGTCCCGTCTGCACGCTTTGTGTCGTTTTGAGGACAATCACTGCACTGCATTTGTTTTAGCCAAGCACAGTCAATAATTCCCTAAGTATCAAGAATTATATACAGAGGTTTTAAAAAAAAAAAAGGTGTTAGCAAAGTTTTTACGTTTTGTCGTTTGTGTCTTCTTTTTGTTCTTAGCATTTTAACCTATTCTGTTTTTCTTATTTTGAAACCGCTTCACTTCTGTCATAGGTTTTGCTTTCCTTTTTATTTAGTTAGTCTCTGTTTTTATCATTTCTTCAGTCAGTGGATACTCCACTGGGTCTTTTTATTTCATACAATAGTATTTATATTTCTGACCCACCTGAAGCTCAAAGTCTGTTTGATTTCTTCATGTGGCATTTACATTAAAAGGTGCAGTTCATCGTTTGTGTTTAATTATTAACTGACAAAAAAAGAAGATTTTGGATATTTGCCATCACACACCCTGAAAATACTGGTTCAGTCAGTTGAGTGTGTGCTGACACAGCAGGTGTAATGTTAAACCTCATAATGAAAGCGTGTTCAAGTGTCAAACAGAAAACTCTAAAGTTCCTGATCTTTGCTCGAGGGTTTAAAAAGAGAGGGTCTTGCATTTTGACAGAACATGCCCCTCAATTAAAACTTTTCTTTTATTGTGGTGAGGGAATTCTTTTCAGCACTCAATGTTAGAGGCAGCCTGACAGATAAAGCAGAGGTGTTGTAATAATACAGTTCCAACCACAAATTTATAAAAACTGTAAAAAAAAAAAAATACATGCAGAACAATTCAATTACTTTTCTGTGACAAATTATCAAACATAAATAAGAAGCTTTTATTTTGTAAAATTGTCCCAATCAGTGTTGATTTTAACAGTTTTTCTTAAAGAGTTGGGTTTTTTCCACATTAGAAACATCTGCCGACAGCTTGTTGACATGCACTTCCACGGAATTGAAAGGCAGATATCAGTAAGTGAAGTCATCATGGATTCCTTAAAAAACTGATCTACATCTTCAAGTTGTTGTTGGCCAAAGTCCTTGCGTGGGAGGTGTGTTGTAAAAACAGAAGAATGATTCAGCTGGCACGCTTCGCAGTCGCCCTGTCCAGTTGTTCTGTGGCAGCTGTCCTTCAGCGATGGACTCAGGCTCAGCTCAGACACAATCAGTCATTTTCTTTTCATCTTTTGTGTCAAACAAAAGACACAGCCAAGGTTTTACAATGTTACCAGGGTGGAAGGTAAAAACAATCTCAGGCAAAAATGTCTACTAACTTTTCCAAAGCACTTTGAACGAGTTATATAAACGTGCAATAAAACAATAATACTGTTACACATCCCATCAGTTCCTGCAGAAATAATCATTATTTAATTATTTATTGTATATTTCTGATTGATTTATTGTTTTCTTCATCAATATTACACAAATGCCATATTGCTGATTTATGTTGATCATGTTGCAACACGGATTTTAAATCAGAATAAAAGCAACAAATATTTTAAGCATTAAATTAAAACACTATGATGGTTTGAGCATTAACTGTAGTTTGCATAAATAGTTGCTTGTTTTTGCAATAATCACAACCTACAAATTGTTCAAAACTTCCAACATTACAAAAACTAATTTAAGGCAATATTTAAAACTGTTTAACAAAAATTCAGTCATCAAATTTAAAAATTAATTAAAATGAATTAAATGATGATTAGTTCACCAGTGGTTACTGATGGGGGTTGTTAGGCATGTTAATTGCCATTGTGAGTTACTGTTTTGTGATCATATAATCACAATTTATTTAAGGTGCAACATATTAGTTTGTGTTCATGATTACGTTTTCTCCCTGGTAGCTTGTTTGTCCTCGTCCCACATAACCAAGTTCATGCAGACACAGCTAGTCGGCTCCTTAAAATCCGTCCCAAGAGAAGCAGGTCACAACAGTAACGTGGTCCAATAAAACACCATTCTGGGTCATGTGACTGCCCTTTCAAAATAAAAACATCACTTGTGTCTTGGTTTAAAGTCAAAATCCCCTCCCATGCAAATCCACTTCCTTCAACACTCTTAACAAGTAAATGTCCTTTCTCAAAAACACAAAGGCAATTTGCACACTTTTAGTGCTAACAAACTTTGGCTAGCTGCCGTCTTGTCCATGTTGATTCTTCACATTTATTAATGTCCCCAAGCGGCTGCATACCTTGTTTGTTTGTTATGCGTAGATCTCCGCTCAGATTACACCAGTCTGCACAGGTTGCTCTGGGCACCATTGAGGTGAGGTAGATTGCAGTTTTTATTTTTTGTTTCAGGCTTAGTCTTTCCTTGGTATTCTTTTTTTTTTTTTTTTTTTTTTTGATGCTACAAAAAAAAATCCAGACTGACAGGCAGATGTTCAAGTCGCAGGCGAATTAAAATTCGCACCAAAGCCATTGTAGATACGACTTTGTCGTCGCTTTAGCCCTAAAGTGAGTCACACGACAGGCACCAGGTAAAAAAAAAAGTCCTCTACAGGACACCATCATGTCTTCATACAGAGCTCTCGTCTGGTATGGGTAGCAGTTGAGTGTGTTTTCTCTTCTCCAAGATCCTACTGAGCTCATCAGCAAAAGGGAATGGAGATATGCTTTCAGAATCACTCTGCCTTAACAAAATGTAGCTGTTTCCATTCATTCTCCTTAAAACACTTGGCAGTGTGGCTGCAAACCCATTGGGGTAGTTGCCCTCTGGAGAGGGATGCTGTGGGGTAGAAGGTAGAGGTGGGGCTGGGGGAGGAGTCTCTCTACTGGGTGAAGTGTGACCCTCACCAGGGACTATTTGTAGAAAACCCAAATCTTGCATGCTGCCATTATGCAGCTTTGAAATTCCATTACAAATGCCGTTGCCATTGCAGTGACTGGAGATGGTCTTTAACTCCAAGTGAGAGGAGTGTCTGTGCTGCGTTTTGCCTTTCTTGTTCTTGTTGTTTCTTGGATATGCAGCAGCTGCAGCACGCAGCGAGTACTTCCCACTGCGGCCATTTTGCAAGCAAAAGCCCATGTAGACGAGGACCACAGCGAGGACCACAACAATGCCAGAAAGGACTGTGATAAGAGAAAGATACAAGGCCTCCATGTTTTTGGGAGACAAGTACTTTGAAGGTGTGAGAAGTAGACTTGGGGGCTCCAGTGATGTTCTTTCAAAAGAGGTATGCTCGGATGCTCTTGACGGAGTGACAAGGAGCCTTGGAGCTGGATCAACAGGTGGTGCAGGAGGCAGGTCAGCAACAATAGTTACATTGTAGGTAACTATGGCAACTCGGATATTGTTTTCAACAGCGTGACAGGTGTACAGACCGCTCTGGCCCACTTGGGCCTCAATGATCAGCAGGCCATCCGTACCTGACCTGAAACCAGAGTTAAGGTCATAGCCTTGCAGCTCCTTGCCATTCAGAGTCCAGAGAGGCGTTGCCAGGTTGGAGATGAGCTCACACTGCAGCAGGACGTCATCACCCACACGCACAGAGCGGCTTTTCTGAGCAACGTCTAAAATACAAGAACACCCACATGTTTTATTGAAACTCAGTTCTACGAAATCAGATTTCTCATTTCAGCCTCTGACTCCTCTCACATGCTAATTGTTTTACAACAGCAGCATTTAAAAACTGTCTGACTTATCAGGGCCAGACGTCCAATTAGAAATGCTTGAATTCCTGCTATCAAGTTGCCTCGTACAGAGAGCGGGGAAGAAGAGCAGGCTACATTTCATCAGACTAAAACTGAGAAGTGAGTGGAAGGCATTTGCCTGCCTAGAATATCAAACAGATCTTTCTCCAGAGATGGTAAAGATGTGATTAAAAAAAGGGAGGAGAGGGTTTTATCAACACAGTGTGCATAATCAACTTTCAAAGAGTCTTTTTCTGCTATCAGATGACAACTGTGCATGTTTTGAACCTTGCATTCCCTATTTTTAATCTGCTTTCAGTCTGTTTAAAAAACAAAAAAATGAAGCAGCAGCACTGAATAGCAGATGAGACTTCTGCTTACCGTAGTGCGCCTTCTCACATCCCCTGTTGCCGTGCTGGATGTCTTGTATGAGAGCGGATCTGAAAGGAGTGATAAAATAAGCAAGAAGATTCGAAAAATGGCCACTAAGATTTGTGCTGTGCTGTTCCACTCTGGTGTATTTCTAGCTTCTGACTCCGTTTATCTGCGCAGATTAATCAGTACAATTCAAGTACACAGCTGTATGTTACATTTGTGGTCACATCCAGTATCTGCTTTCAGCACTCGCTTAGATTACACCACTGTTTGTGCAGCTGACACAGATAGGGTACAGCGATACCTCAGGTTGGATACATGAAATTAACAAAACAGCACCTGCAGTTCTTCTATCCAGCAGTGAACTCACATGCAGATTCCAACACCCACCTGTTCGTCTGTGCGACAACGTCCACACACTCTTCGCTGTTCCAGGCACAGTGTGGGTCTCTGGCAAAGATGCATTCATAGCAGGTAGGATATCTGCGACAGTTGGAGAGTGGAAGCTGAACCACGCCAGAAGGAGAGCCGACATACAAGCTCACCTAAGGGAGAGGGATTATTTTACACAAAAGAATAGATTTTGTATTTTGTTTTTTTATGAGAAATGCATCCGTGCATGTCTGAAGGAAGGCTACCTGCTTTGTGGATATTAGTAGATTTGTGATTGGTTGCGGTTCTTCAAACAGTTCAAGCTCTTCTATAATGTGGATCTGACCTTGGACCTCCACAGCTTTGTGTACCCAGCCTTCATCTGAGTGACCAACGCAAAAAAGAAAATAGTTTATTTATTTATTTTAAACAACATAAATAGCTTTTTCTAAACTGTATTTTTTGTTTTATGTTCATTTGTCTTGCAGTACTGGTGCTTAATAGGACACACATGGCTGATTGGTTTAGTAGCTGGTATCATTTGACCAGCTCAGTATTTGCACAGACCATGCACATTTATAGAAACACACTGATGTAACCAAAAGTTGCTTTTGACCGTGTGACACTGCCCTTTTTGTGCAATGAAATCCAGACAGTTTTGCAACAGAAGTGGAAGGAATGACAAAACCCTTTCTAAACATCCCTGCAATCACCTACCACACAAATACATGTTAAGAGCATTTTTTTTTTAATAAAACTGTACAGTCAGATTAGTTTAAGCCTTAGTCACAACTGCCCTAACAGGTGGATGAGGACTGTCGGCGGACAAAGAAGTGGCAAAGCTGTATAGGACACGCAGGTAGCCTGCATGAAATGTCATGGTCCTAGACCGCTTATAGACGGCATAGAGCAAAACTGTTCATGCACATTTATAAGGGCGCTGTAAAACAGCTTCACCCGTACGTCATAAGTGCGGGCAACTTACATTATCCTAAATAAAACTTCACGATACATCTACCACGTGCACAGCAATCATACGTTTTCATAGCTCCTCTTGAGGCAGCTGTATGAGCCTCAAGGGAGCTGCAGGACAAACCGGTACTCCGCTTAAAATGCAACCAATCCCTTCGAAGACCCTCCATGGGTCCAGACAACCCAGAAACCTACAATACCTGCATGGGTCAGCCCCTGAATGAGTGCTTGTGACTAAGGCTTTAACGCATCTTCTCCAGAGACATAAAGTTTCTCAAAGCCTTAAAGTATAAGAAATTAAAGCCTAACCATTAACAAAGTTTAGTTGCAAAGTTGTTGGTTTTTTTCTATTAATGTATCATAAAGGATGTTTTTTCCTGATTTTTAAGATGCAGAGTCAGTGCCTGACATTTATTCATACACACCTGTCCCCATGTATAAAACATGGTACGTTTCTCCGTCTAGTCCCTGGACCACATGTGCTGCCATATGTGTGTAGTCTGTCGCCCGCCTGAACAAAACAGGCCGTTTGTCAAGAGGTTGGACTTGATGGGACATCAGAGGATGCCGCCTGACAAACTCCAACACATCATCAGGCAGGGAGGTGGAAATGTTTATGCCCCTGGCCCTCAAAGCATCATTTATACACTTTGGGGAAGAAGGAGAGAGAGAGAGAGAGTGATGAGAGGAGGTTAGATGAGAAGGGAACAAGAAAAGAAGTGGGTGTCGTGGAAGAGAAAAACATTCTTTTAAGTTGGGGCTCAAACTCTCTTCACCTGACACAATTAACTTCTTTTCTTCTTCCTTTGTCCTTTTCATATGAGCTCCTTTAATAGGCTTTCACGCTTCCGAGTTCAAACCCTTCAACAGTTCTCCTTTTTTGTCAAATAGCAAAGTTAAATGGAGTCCGACAAAGTGTTGAAACTACTGTGCCCTGGGTAGTGTCTGACCCCAGTAACAATGTCATGGCTGCTGCACCTCTAAGTGTTCGTTGAACAAGTGATAAACTAGAGTTAATCGCCATGGAAATGGCTTCCATTTGCGTTTTGAGCCTCCACCCATCCTCTCTGATGCTTTGCTTCTATTGAGATTAAACCTCTTTGTTCATCTTCAGCTTAAGTCAGTCGCATCTTTACAGGGATAGGGAACAGTTTTCTGCACGAGAAGACATCACTGAGGTTAGCATTTCCTTACAGTTCCGGGCCGCGGTTCCGGGATCTTTCCAGTGTATTCCTTCCACTTAGAGCCAGAGTCCTGGGTCTCCATATAGGGTCCTTGAAAAGCCTTTTGGATTTCAGCCAGGCTGAAGCGACACACTGCAGACGCCTTTACGTTTTTCCTTTAGAAACCGAGCCACACAATGACAAAAAACAGATCTTGGGTCATGGTCAGCAGCTCAAGAAAAAACCTTATGTTTCTATGGTTACCAAACTCAGAGAGGAGAGGAATGGTAGCTAGTCAAAAAGAAAAAAGAAAAAAACTTTATATGAAAAACAGCAATGCAATAGAGAAGGAGACCCCAAACAGACAGAAATAATAAGATGTTTATGAAAACTCAAGCAAGTGAGAAACGGTTTAGGGAGTAAAATATTTAATATTTGGCCACAGATGAAAGAACTGCATAAGTAGTGAACAGAAAACACCGTATAAAAACAGTTCATCTGCATTATTTGATTGTTTTTCTGTTTGTGTTGCTTTATTATCAAAGGATCTACTTCACTTTCGTAAGCATTTTTATTTGCATGTGAGATTAAAGCAAGATTGTAAAAGATTTTTTCAGATAATACTAACTGCTATTTGCTTTTTTACTGCAACTGTGCTGATATCATTTCATGCTTAGGTTCGGGCAAATGTTTTTCAGACTTTGATTAAAAGTAATGAACTGGCAACAAAAAGAAAGCAGTTAAACAAACAATTCTTCCCGTATAATCAAATAACACAGTTTTCATTCTTTTGCATTGAGTTTTTTTATTGGTTCCCTTTAACGCTAATACTTTTAGGTCCTGATCTAACTTGTGGATGTAGCAGTTCCTTTCAATTGTAATTTTATAAATGAATTTCCGTTGTTAAAATGGAAGTTATATATATATATTTTTTTCACTCCTAAACATTTGCTCTGAGAAAAACAAAGATTCTTCTACAGAGTTTTAGTGTTTTTAGGTTGACACCCTTTAAAAATAATAATAATAATAATAATCAATGAGGTGGCAGTTCAATGCAAAAAAAACCCTAATGACAGCCGGCAAAAAGTATGACTTTCGCCAACATTGCTTGACAATCACATAATAAAACATGGTATAGTTTAAATGACTGTAAAAGAGAGAAGAACAGTTCTGTACATTTTCATATCAGTAAACTGATTTAGACCTGAAGCAAACTTTTTACGTGCATTCCATGCAGGTTTATGTGGGCATGTCGTTCCCTCTGGAGATGCTGGCTGCCTCCACTCATGAGGTGGGTGTTGGCATTTGAATTTGTTTGGGGGGGAGGCTGTATTTTTCACTCTTTCAGATTTATTGGAACAGCTTTAATATTTACACTTACTAAAGCCGTATAAGCCTCAGTAGTGGTTACTACACAGCAAAAACAGAAAAACAGACCCCTAGAAATAAGTCAAAAATTCCCCAAAATTTGAACAAGTTTCTTTAAAAAATTACAAATTCTGCCAATGAGGTAAGAAAAAATGTCTCACCAAAAGCTCTAATTAAAAAAAAAAAAAAAAACTCTTGCGATTAAAAATGTTCTTGATGAGATTATTTTTCCTTAGAGAAATGGGTCTTTTTACTTTCTTGTGATTAGGTTTTTTTGCATTTTAGCATAGAGTTCTATTTTATTTAACTTTTTATATTAATAAAATATGGCAAATTATAAGCATAGCTTCATTATATTGTTGCAATAAAGTATTCCTGAGTCTTAAGAAGTTCTAAATGTTACGTTTAGCATTTTATTATAGCATTCCGCCTTTATTGGAACATTTTGAGGTCATCACTAAATGCAATCCTGATTACAGAAATTTTGATAAATACTTTTTTTTAATTTCATCCTGTCTTTTTTAGTTGCCTCAATGTATAAATAAAGAAATATTGATAGCTGTCTTCTCTCATTGTCTCTCATCACTGTATGATCTTGACAGGACATCGATTTCCACTCACCACTCCAGGCCAAAGATGCCGTAGAAAAGGGGTTCCTGCGGTTCCACGTCAGGCATAACAAACACGCTGCGCAGCATGTTGAAGTGGAAGTCATAGTCAGGCAGGGAACAAGTCAGCCTGGCCTTAAGGAAAGAAGTCCAGCGTTTCTGGAGAGTCAAATGACCTCCTCGGTCTCCCTGAGGGCATAAGAAAGGCAAAACAAGGAATATTGGTCGTTGGAAAAAAGGAAACAGTTAAAAAAAAATGTTTAAGATGAGACAATATTACTATCCATCTATTTATATATGGATTTTCAGAATGTGATGAATCCCTTTCAGGGTCACAGAGTTGCTGTAGCCAACCCAACCTCTATTGGCCAAAGGTAGGGTACAGCCGGAACAGGTCACCAGTCTGTTGCAGTGCTACACAATTACACATACGACTAGTGGCAATTTAGAGTCTCCAGTTACCCTATGAAGCATTTTTGTGGATTTTGGGAGGAAGCCAGAGTGCCCAGAGAAAATTCATGGGGAGACTGTGCAAACTCCACAAAGAAATGCTGGGATTTGAACCAGGGCCTTCTCCCCATGAGGTGAGAGTGCTCACCCGCGCATTGCCATGCAGCCCCGATAATAATACTAATAGCATTTACAGTAATAATATATTTTTATTGGCCCTGCGACAGGCTGGCGACCAGTCCAGGGTGTATTCCGCCTTCACCCAACAGTAGAAAATGTATGCTCTGGCAGCCCCCTGCCTCCAAGAGGGACAAAGTGGGTTAAGAAAATAGATGGATCATTTTTTTTATGTTTTAGTAGTAGTGGAAGTCCTACATCTGATTATATAATATGTTTTTCTTGATGGTGATGGTAGGATCTTCATAATGTGCTTACTGCTGCATTGTTTCCAAACTTACCAGCAACAATGAAAAAAAAATCTACGTATGTTTTTGCTTTCATGTCTAGGTTGTCATGTCTAAATTAAGGTAAGTTTGGAGCAGCAGTGATTTAATGCGTATGTGCATCAATGGGCTTCATACCGGATAACAAAAGTTTAAGCAGAGGCTTTTCTTTTGAAATTCCAGCATACACTTCTAAATGAACTCAACCAGGGGAGAACTGCAGATGGTACATGTTAAACCCAAGATCAGAGAGGGAATTTGCTTATTTCCAAGTACAGGTCTTATGAATCAACCTAATTTAAACAAAAACAAGCCAACAAAAAATGTGTACAGCTTATCATAATATACCCACACTGTGGAATGCAAAACATTTACATTACAGGCAGATGTGAAACCTTTACCTTCAAGTCTCCTTGTTCTTGTCGACTTTGCTACTAGTTCATCAAACAGTCTGTTTGCTTATTTACAAAGGTTCCTGTTAGATACGTCAAACGAGTGTCTCTACAGGCATCTGTCTCGGTCTGCCCTCACCTTACAAACCCGAGCCACTCGTGCCACCCTGTTGTGGCTGTAGGCTCCAGAGTAGTCTTGATTCCTCTCTGTAAAGAAGAAGTAGATCTTATCATCGCCGCCATTGCTGCTGTCCAATCGCTCCTTCACGAGGGATGAACCCACAAACTCTGCTTCTGCAAGTTGGAAGAGAAATGCACATTTCTTATTAGCTTTTGTGATTCTGATTTTTGTGTATTGCAAAGTAATGCATACAAGTGCCTGTTAACATTTAAGTTCATAGCTATTCATTCATCTTCTTCCGTTTGTTCCCTTTCCGGGTCACGGGGCTGCCGGAGCCTATCCCTGGCCACTTATGGGCGAAGGCAGGGGACACCTGGAACTGGTCGCCAGTCTGTCGCAGGGTCATAATCACACACCCATTCACACTTATGGACAATTTAGAGTTGCCAACTAACCTATGAAGCATGTTTTTGAACGGTAGGAGGAAGCCGGAGTGCCCAGAGAAAGCATGGGGAGAACATGCAAACTCCACACAGAAAGGTCCCCTGTTGGTGTTCTGTTTCCCCCAGCCGGGACTTGAACAGGCGGCCATCTTGCTGTGAGGCAAGAGCTTTAACCACTGCCCCACTGTGCAGCCAGTTCATAGCTAATTAATGCTTAATTATGCATGAACTAACATTAATAAGGGGGCCCTTATCATTTGAATTTTCTGTACACTCACTTTTCAGTTAAGACTGAAAAGCATGTTCTACGTGCTGTTAACACGCTAAGGGGTCATCTCACCGTTTAGCCAGCGTGTGGGCGCATCTTCTGTCTTCAGAGTGGGAGACGGAGAGTTACGGCGAATATCTGGAAAGCTCCGAAACTCATACTGGGAAGCTGTGTACAACTGTTGGTCTAAAGAAGAAAAGATCTTAAACTTATCCAAACAAAAGTCTTATGTAATGGAACAGATTTAGGTTGCGTACCTACGAGGAGACCAGTATAACCTGTCGTTGGCCCATAGGGACATTTATCCCTGCCTTCTTCTGGCTTTGATGACATAACAAACCTCTTCTCCTCCTTTAGAGAGAGGAACACAATGAAAGACATATTCTGAAATCCCTTCTAAAGTGCATATAAAAATGAAAATGTTGTACATGTATCTCAGATCAAAAGTCATAAATAAAAGCATAGAAGTGTATGGTATATGTGCTTGTGGACAGTTATCCAAGGTCTTACTATGTAAGCACAGAGCGGACTGAAGGCGTGAGTCCCACACATGTAGAGATGAGTCGAGTTAAACCTTTGGAGTAAGCGAATGTGATTATAACACTCCGTCTAAAAGAAAAGAGAAAATATATGCCAATTAAGGAAAAGACAGGAAGGACACAAATGCCAAAAAGGGGTAAATAAAAGACTGGAGGTAAAAGTACAACCTAATGCCTACCTTGTTGTCTTTTCCCTTAAGTAGGCACTGAAACTTTTGCTCTGCTGAGGCCTCCCACTCAATCTGCAAGCAAACCAAGGACATGACAAGATAGAGAATCTGATGGAAGATTAAATAACATCAACCTAAAGAATACACTTTGTAGAAACTAGTCTTTATGTCCTCGAATGAAGCGCACTGCATCTTTCAATTCTCAATCTCTTCATAGGGTATTTACTTAAAAACCTAAATAGAAATTTGTTCAAATTTAAAGCAAATTGCATTTTTTAAATAAAAGTAAAAATATAAGTCATAAAAAGGAAAAGTCTTAGTTTTTACAGCATACTAAGACCAACACATGTTAGAATGTTTGTTGACCTTGACATCTGCAAATACGGATTCTAAATTTTTTGTAGGGATTTCAGATTTATGTCTGTCTTCGAATTTAAACTATTTCAAAATTGACATTTTTAATACGAGATTAATACATTTAAGGAAACATTTACAATGGATTGCCATCAATGGATTACATATGTACTCATTTATGTGATTATCAAAAAGCCACCTTTTCTTTTTGTTTTATTTTCAAACGAAAGACAAAAACCTTTCTCCTCAAAATGAAATCTATTTTCCCCTAAAAAATGCCTGCGTTGTGCAATGCAAATCAGCTTGTGACCGAGATGAAGAAACCAGGCAGACAAGGCGCTCGTGCAGTCATGCAGCAACAGTCGTACTTACAGACGGTGCAGGGCTGGCTGAAATGTCAGTGGCATTGAGAGCAAAAACAGCTCCTCGAGCCCCCACATAAAGACGCTCACTGTCAGCCTCCAGCAGCAGTGTGCTGTAGTTGACTGTAGAAGACTGGAAACGCCTGCTGCCCTGGACACCTGAGGAGAGCAGAGGAGAGGTCCATGCTGGCTTTCAAGGGTCTCTTGATATAAACATTTAAAGGAACAACACAATTTTAACCATTCAAAAGATCAAAGATGACCTCTCCAAACATAGTTCATTATTTAGTGTGATGTTCATCAATACATTTTAGATGAGAGAGGAAACAAAGAAAAGGATGTCAACTTCATAATGCTGCTTCTGCACATGTTGAGGAAAAACTGTTCATTGTATCGAAGGAAAATATGGTTTTTAACATGTTCTTGCAGCATTTTTTTCATGTGGAGGACATATTTTAAGTAAATTAAGTTTAAAACTGCATGTCTAAGTATTCTTTCATTTATATCATTGTGAATATGGAGCAGACGTAAAAAAAAGCCGTTTGAATAAGAGCTTATTTGTGTTGTAGAAATTACACTGGACAGGCAACAAGCTTCCTCCTTCGCTCTATTCTGATGCATCCACTTGGGGACGAATAGATCCGTCTTTGTTATCCTCGTCTGACCTGGCATCTGGCTCAAGACGGTTCGGCTGGATAGCTCCAATATTGCTCACCGTTTTTGTTGGGGGTGTGAAGGGCTGTAAAGCTAGTGGGAGAGCATGTAAACAGTGAGCTCTCAGTAATAGGGAGGGGAAGGGGGTTGGTGGGGCTGTTCCATAACAACAGTCCCGCCCACAATTCAACTCGTGCCGCTCTGCAGAAACTACATCCGAGAAAACCACACAGTGTTTTCATTTTTATCAAAAAATAGCTTTATAATTAAAAGACCACTGGAAACGTTTTTATAATATATCAAAAGATGAAATTTTAAATAAATTCAACTTTGTTGTAAAATCTGTAAATTACAACAGATTAAACATCTAAATGGGCAAGAAGTCCCATTCAAAATGGGTTGTTAAAACACTTTAACTTTAATTGTCTTTTCACTCATTTTTATAAACAACTCATGCCTGCAATAGTACCCCCTGCTAGACATGTTTAGAGAACTACATTGTTTCTATATTGCCTCGCATTTACCTGGACTTTAGAAAGCACAAATGGTTTCCTCTGAGACCATCGATCAAAGCCCGTCTCTATGGAAACAAATGCAGATTCAAAAATAACGCTTCCAAAAAAAAAAAAAAAAGAAAATCACAGGTTACTGTTTTCAATTGAATTTTAAAGCGATCAGCCTTTCTTTATTGCTCCTATGTCAGCAGAGCTACAGCATGGTGTGATCAAATAAAAGCTCAAATAGGAGAGCTTTTTCAATCAGACCCGACAGCAGAAGAAGAATAAAGGCTAAACCTGATTTCTACATTTGGTGATGGATTTCTCACCATGTCTGTGTGATGACCTTGTTTTTTGATAAGAGAAAAGTTTGTATGCAAACAAGGATTTTTTTTTTTAGAAAAAGCAGAAACGTTTTACTGAAATGACAGAAAACACCTTTACACAAACTTTCTGTTCTCCCTGGTCAAGAACAGAAAAAATGCACTGATCAAGTGATGTGGGGAAAAATTGAAATGTTATGCAACGCAATGTTTTACGAACCCTTTTATGTACTTTTTTTTTGTGTTTGAGTCACATTTTCTTTCTGTTTCAACAGCAACAAATATTTTGTAATTTCAATTGGGAGTTAATAAATGAGAATTTAGACAAACGGAGCAGAACAATTTTGCAATACATGTAATTCAAATTGAATGCTGATGTTACCACGACAACCTGTCAGGTGCCCAGTGCACCAATATTGAACTCAGAACATAAAAATATTATGAGAAACATTAATTTAGGTTCTGTATTTAATAAATGCTACAGTGTCTGTGCTTTACTTAAATGATGTCCACTCTCCAGTACTGTATTTATGAAAGTATTATGATTTCCACCACCTGCACTGTGACTTTTTGGATGTGGTGTTGTCATGGCAACCTTTCAGATGAGTAAATGGGGGGGGGGGGGGGGGGGTTAACAATATCAACATGTGTAAAAATATGCTTTAAGTTTTCAAATGGTGCCAAATGTAACCAAAAGTTACATAAAAAGTCTAAATCTTCATCCAGCTTTAATGAATGCCTAATATTTTTTTAATTCAGCTTGTCTTTTAAATAATTTCAATAAATGATCCTATCATACAAAAGTTTTAAACATCATACCTTTTTTGTAAATTCTTATTTAGATAATTTTATATAAACACCAACTGAAAGAACCTGCAAGTGTGAGATTAAGGATTCCTTTGCAAGCAAAAAATATAGTATGTAAACGCCACAATTCACACTTCAACTAGGTCTCTCTGTCTCTTTTTCTGCAAGTTCCTCTGTCAATCTCCAATTGTTCATAGCTTGTTTCATTTTGAAATATCTTGTATGCAAAGTTAAGTTGGCATGAATAGTGAACAATAAACAAAAAATTATCATGTTAAAACAATAATCAGCCAGTGTCACACCCTGTCTGCTTTTCTAACGCTCATATTTTTCTATTTCTTAAATTCGTTTGTAAATGAGAAAAGCAGCAGTTGTTCCTATGTCACCATTTTTTTTCTATCTTTCTAGATTGCATACATTGATCATACAACACATCTACTCTCAACAGTGGACAATAAAGCGACCATAGACTGATCAATAAGAAAAAAATAACGCCTTAGAGCACTGAAGAACACAATAAAGACCATTGCTTTTGCATTTTTGTCCCCCATAAAATTCTTTAGGCTACATCAGCGTCCTTTGTTTGACAAGTGGAGATACTAATGAGGTCCAGTCACACAAACACTCTGCAAAGAGACATTCTTGACGTTGCAAACACACTCAGAGACCAATAATGCAGCAGTCATGTGGACAGTTATGCAACTTCTAAACGCAGGATCTATCAGAAGTCCATCTTTTGAGAGTAAACATGACGCTGCTGTCAAAAGAAGCAGACAGGAAAACAGCTGAAATTACAACAACATGTGCAGTGATGCACAGCAAATCTGAAATGAATCGACTCTTGGTGTCACTGTTAGCAATGAGCCAAAATGTGAACCCCTTCCGTCAAGCAAATGCTGAGGAAGGGGAAGAAAAATGTCAGACTTCCTGTATCTGTAGCCACTTCATTCACCCTCTGCATGGATATCAACTTGGTTATCATTAAGATTCCTATCAGCTGCCATAAAACTATTTCCTGTCTGCTCAGCTGAGGAGCAGCAGCGGCCGTATCCATCTGACATGCTGCCCCCAGGTGCTTAAGTGTCTACTTTCCTTTCTCTTTCTTTCAAAGAACAAAAAAAGAAAGAAAACGAGTTCAGTCTCCTTTACACACGAACTTCTCCTGTGTAATACGAGCGTTTTATTGGGGCTGAAAACAATACATAGCAAAGACAATGACTGTATTTCCTGCAAATGATTCAAACATAAGACTCTGACTAATGTGCGTGTGTGCGTGTGGTCCTGTTAGTGGAGCTCGGTGACTCAAAGCAGTTTAGCCTGAAGTGTGACGCAACAACAGGAAGATTTATCTGGGTTGTGTGACAATTAAACCACGTCCTGAAGCACAGTTTGTCTTTGGCTTATGAGATCAGGGCAGAAAAGGCGTCTGTGAGTTGGTTTATGGGAGAAAACGTGATAGGAGTGAGCAAGCATGAGGGGTCCAGATGACTCTGTTTACTATGCAAACTTTTAGAGTTACCTCAGCTGATCGACAAAGTACACACAGTTCAGGGACACACAAACACAAGCAGGAGTTCAAAGCATCTGAGCAGTGACGTTCCGGTTTAACATGGGAATTTGCGATATTACCCTTGAGCCTGTTTACAGTTCAAAAGCTTGGTACGTGTGAATGGAGATTAAGCAATCTGGGGTTTTTTGGTCTTTAAAAAAAATAATACGTTTTTGCCGTTTAACAAAAATGAATAAAAAATTGTTTTTCTAATCTGTGTTGCTGAAACAAATGTGTCCTCCCACTTTAGTTCAGGGGCCTTGCCTTTAGGTTGCTAAGGAACAAAGAGATTAAAGATCGTGAGTTTGCATATCAAACTGATCTAAAAAAAAAAAAAAAAAATGAAACAAAGACCTGCAGTAAGAACAGAACAGAGAGAACCGATATAGCAATCACAAAATATGCAAACTCAGAAGAACAACATGCCAATAGGTGGAGGTGTAAGGTGTAGGAATGCTTATTGGCTGAGCTGAAGATCACCCAATGATGTGAAGAAGCTCAGCTTTAAAACAGGTCTGTATCAAGGGAAGCAATATAAATTGAAACTATATACTGTATGCCAATGTCTTGCGACAGAGTTAAACAGTTGTCATGGTTACAGTGTTATAGTGATGCCAGTCTCCTTTGGATGCTCTGCAGGGAACCAAGTGAAAGCTATTCACACATCTGCCGATGTCTCTGAATTCTGTTGTGATACATGGCATCCCTCATAGGAGGAGCAAACAGTAATCAAAGCTCAATAAAAAGATATATAAACTACAGTATTATGGATGGAGCCCACCCACTTGCATCGCATGAATCCAAGCAGGAGTATGCCTATCTGCCTGAAGGACTCCTAGAAAGACTAATTAAACACTTGATTTGGTGCCAAAGATCTTCAAGAATATTAAACTCTCCTATGCAGCCTCACATGCATAAGTGAGGAAGGGCAATTAGAAGAAAACCCTGTGGGCCTCGTCAGAATTTTGCATCCAAAGCTTGAAATTAAGTTTAGCCAAATCAAACAAAGAAAGATCTGTCTAACAACTAAATATAGCGACTAAAAATCTGTGAACAGTGAGCACACAATCTGTGACAGAAACGTAATCTCCAAAGTTTTCGCATTGAAAAGAAGAAGCATTGGACCGATTCATGGGAAAAAAACAAAAATATTTGTAAAAAAAAAAAAGACTAAAATAAAGCACACCTTAAAACACAAAAATCAATAAGAATCCAGGAACGTAATGACAAAATTAAACATCTTAGAAATTCTAACCTCACAAAACTAGAGCAGAAGATCACCGTTTTTGTTGAATGAATAGAAGATGCTGCATCGGAGTGTGAATGGATGGCAGGGGTGTGATTGTGTGAGTGTCTCCTTACCACTGATTAACACAGTGACGCGCGGTGTCACATCCAGGTCCAGGGGCGGTCTGAATGGATAACCCGACGCCGCCACACACAAGCAGCTCAGCAGCAGGAGCTGCGATGCCAGAGGTCCAGCTTCCTGCATCCTCTCAGACAGACACTCCCCAATGTGTTTAGAAAAAAAAAATCATTCACACCAACATTTTCATCACATGCACCCTTTAGTCAGCCAGACCCAAAACACGCAGATGATCTCTGCGGCGTTCTCCGGAGGATCTGAAAGAGCAAACACAGTTTCACAGTCAGTGACTGACACACAAATTCCGACATGTCAAAAAAAGAATAAAAAGTTTGCCGCAGACTCGAGTCGAATTGAAAGCGCACAGGTGGCGTCCTTCAAAAGGATGGCGCTAAAAAAGATGCAAACTGCATCAAATTTCACAGCACAGAGGGCGAAGCAGCAACCATTGACTCCACGCACAAGTCAGAAAACATTAAAGAACAAGTGTGGAACACCAAGATCACAGGTAAACATCTGAGGATTAAACTGATATGTGAAGAAATCCCGAAGAATGAGGCGTGTGAGCGTTTCACACAGCAAACATACCTGAGAGCAGCCAAACCTGAGAATGGAAGGGTTGTCAAATGTGTGCATCTATATATGATGTGTGTGTGTGTGTTGTGATATGAATGCCAATGCTGCTTCTGCAGAGTGAGAGACCCTACTGTGGATGGGTGCAAAGAGTGATGGTGAGAGGAGGAGGAAGAGGGGGGGTGGGTGATAGAAAGAAAAAAAAAAAAGAGACAGAGAACGACAGCAAGAGAAATAGAGATGTCACCGTTAACTAAAGTAAGACGGGACCGGAGAATCAACGCTCCTCAGAGGATCTGCCAGTGCTCACACACACGCACACACACCTTTAACAGCAGACAGTCCAGGTAGCCCGCTTGTTTCTTAATTTATGTGAACACACATTCATGTGTAACACTATATCTGAAAAAAATAAAAATAAACTGAAACAGTCTAAGAGAGATTGACTGAGACTTTAGAAAAAGTCCCAGCAGTCCATCAAGGCTGACACCATGACAACAGCTGGGCTGAGCGCTGCGCCTTGTAATGAATGAACACAGCAGGCGTAAGTGAAGGACACACGGCTCATTTGATTTCACAAAACTGAGGCACAGGCTCGTGTTTTACTGCATGATATAGAAATGTAGGTTTGGTAGATTGTTTAGTTTTTGTAACAAGGTCTTATGCCACCGATTATTTCGCCGTGAAACTGTCCCACAATTGCAGGAAATGTGTAGGATGAGCAGAAAAGCTGATGGAGGTATGTCGGTGACACCTATGGCAGGTTTGCCCAATCCTCTCTGCCAAAGCCAACCAGCTTTCAATACCAATAAGAAAAGCAGCTGAGGATACCGAAAGCTGAAAGTGTGAGCATGGGCACTGTTACAAAGGTCAGTAGGTGTCCATTCTAAGACTTGGCGTGCCATGTTTTCCTGATCTGAACAGGATGTTTTTGTTCTGTCAAACCCATTTCTTAGGGGGATCCAACTAAATGCCAAATTCTGATTACGAGGCTATGTCAGAGACACAACAAAAAGTGTCCCAGGAAAACCAAAGCTCACCCTGTCAGCAAATAGTCATGTTTGCTTGTCCGTCTTCAACAGATTTGCAGAACCATATATTCAACAGCTCTCTGGCCAGACGGTCCAGAACAGACTTCCCGCTAATCTCCAGTCTGTTTGTGCTGCCAGGACTGCCAGGACTGCCCCTTCACCCTCACTCTCGTTTGTTAAAGTGTTGACAACACATGCACGGCAACCTGCTCATGTGGAGGAACAATATGTACAGCCATGATTCTGCAGAAAGCAGGAGGACCACAGGGTCAACGTGATGGAAAGGCACACTGCTGCATTGATAGGGTAACATAATTTGGTGCAGGCAGTATGATGGTGGGGGGCAGCTTATCCCATACTAGAAAAACAAAGTTTGTTACACTGAAGGCAAACTTGATGCAGAGAGATATCAAGATGAGAATCTGCATCCAGCAGGAATCCCACTTGGCAGAATTTACATACTTTTTTTAAATTATGTTTTGTTTAAAAAACAAGCGATTCACTGTCTTCTTCTTGTAAATGGAAATAAAAAGACACAGATGCAGAGCAAATCCCCCCCAACCTGAACTTCTGATGCGTCGTCTTGTTTTATCACTGTCAACTGTCAGCTCTCTGTCCCATTGCATCCATTCACAGAAAGAGATTTTAACAGGCCGTTTTTATAAAAACAATAGAGAGAGCGGTGATGGCTCAATTAACACACAGCCCCGAATGGAAAGGACTCAAAAACTGCAGTTTTAGACGTGTCCACATGTGTCTGAGTGATAAATAGAATGAAGGGTTATTGTCAAAGCCACTGAGAGAGGATTCAGCTCTCACACAGAAAAACAACCCCGTGTTTCATGGGGAATAAAAGGAAACCATCAGAGCTAATCTCTGTTTGTTAGCTGCACCATAGCTTTATATTTGGTAGTTTTACTGTGTAAATGAAACAAAGTGACACTTCTACACAGCCATAAACTGTGGTCAGTCTAACTGAGATGTCATTTTGTTAAATGTTCAACTCAGTGGCCCTTTGGTAGAGTGTCTGCTCCGATTCTGGATGGTTGTGAGTTCAAATCCATGGCTGAGTCATACCAGAGAGTTTAAAAATGGGATCCAGTGCCTTCCTGCTTAACAACCTTAGCATGAAGAGTTTGGATTGGGGGGTTTAAACCACCAAATGATTACCGAGCACGGCTGAGTCTGCAACCTGGCGCTCCCCCAGGGGAGGGGTCGAACAGATTTCACACACCAACCTGTGTGACAACTACTGAAGCTTTACATTTTCAACTCCAGTGTCTCAACTTAGAGAATTATAATTTAGTCAATTTAGTTCTTTAAATGTTTCAATAATTTAAAAGGTTGTCAAAATCTGCCCAGCTATGATGAACAGAAGAGTTTAGCACACTAATGTGTCTATAATGAGATTAGGAAAATTATAATATATAATCATCATCGGCATCAATCTGTTAAACTATCACTAAATATGTTTTAATATATTTAAATGATTCTGTGTGTTTTACAATTTGTCATCCCTAAATGACTGCTTTCTTTCCTTCTTTCTTCCTTCTGCACAAAGGCAGGTACTGAATTAAAAAATGCTTACAACTTTAAATCAACTTCATGAATGAAAAGAAGCGGTTTCAAGAGTAAAGTACATATTTTATGTCTGCCTCTGAATTAATACGGAAAATATATGTTTATTTAAATATAAATGGGCTATAGATAAGCCGACATAACTTAGGATGATCCCATCCTAAGCTATCACATCCTAATGTCTATGGCTAACGCTATAAGGGGAAAACGGAAAAATAGACAGATGTAAAAAAAAAAAAAAAAAAAAAAAAGATTATGTAACATACACCTATAATCCTTATCATAACTTTAATTTGATATAGATTTTTTAACCTGAACAACATGTGTAGATCTTTTCAAATCAATCTGTTGTGAATTCCAAAGTCTAACACCAATAAAATACTTACTTCATCCCATACTTCACTCAGATCTCAGATAGTGAACAAAACAAAACAAAAAAAATAGATTTATACAACCTTCCCATTAATTTACCAGATACAACATATTTAACATTATTCAATACAAAAATATTTATGGACACTTGAGTTTTAACATATAACATATGAGGTTTCTACGACAAATGTTCATCCAATATCCTCGTGATATTATTTATAAATTTTATTCTGAAAAGGTATTATTTTCACTCTGATTTTTGCTCTTTACTCTTTTATTGACTTCTGTTTTGTGCTTCATTCTTCTATCAGATTTACCAATAGCTCACGTGACTTTTCTTCGCCTCCATTCACAGGTCAATAATCTTTGCTGACAGTAAGATAAGGCTTTCTATCATCCGGCTTCTGTTTACTCCAAATGATTAAATCGAATAGAGCCTTTAAATGATCCATGGTTTCCTTAAAAAAATAAAAATAAAAGAGTTAGAAGCTGGAAGTTTTCCACTCTTCCCTGCGCTCTCAGCTGGCTCCCCGTCATGTTTCTGATTTGGTCCAAGTGATCTAGTGGATCAGAATCGGACCGGGTCCGTTTAATAACGCAGCGGTGTATTTGTAGGGAGAAAACAGCCGCGGTGTGCGTCAGGTACGCGCGTGTTCATTCACGACGATTATAATTGGCGTTTCCACAGATTCGATCATGTGAAAAATCCTTTTGTAATATCATAAAGCGCATTAAATAAGATGGAATAGTAATAGTAATGTTTCAAGGACACAAAATAATGGATTGAGTATTTAAATTAAACAAACGCAAATAAGCGCAACCAGGACTATAAAACACATAAAACGCACAGAGTTCATGATATTTACCACGTGACATTTAGGATAACTTACCGTAAGTTGGTTGGCTGAATCCTCAAAAAGCTAAATTCGCGAGATTTTTTTTTCTTGAGTTCGTACTATTTCCAAATGCACTTTGAACGGCTGAACACCACCTGTCAAGCAGTGAGCATTGCAGGCTTCTTCTTCTTCCGCCCACTGCTGTCACAGGTGGCCCGACTAGGCCACGCCCCTTTCCCCGTTCTTTTTTTTTTTTTCTCAACAGACCTGAAGACGCATTCAGAGGAAAAACTACCCGCTCCTTTTCTGTGCCACTAGCCTTTTTTAATGGGAGAGAGCTTAGAGAAATAAACTGTAATGATTGACATAAAACATTTTAAAAAAGAGGGAAGGAAAAACACAAAAAGAGTTGTTTATTAAGCACAACCCGTCCCACTGCACCAATTCAGGTAGAGTGACATCTAGCGTCCAATGATGGAATTACCCACAATTGACTTTATTTATTTTTCGTTTTTAATTCAAGATTTAAGATATAAAAGGTCTGTTGTCATGTGCACAGTAAGAAACGGGTTTCATTGTACAAAGAAATTCTTACTTTGCTGTCTGCTCCAAATGCGAAGGTTAAGTTAGATTACAATAAAATAAAGATAGGAGTAGGATATGTACAGGAAACTGAAAATTCACACATAACATAAATAAAAATATAACTATGCACAAAAAAGTTGTGCAAATTCTAAATGTGCAAGAGCAGTGATAATAAACAATAATAAACAAAGAGGATGTGCAAGGGTGCGCAAGGGGTTTTTCTTTTTTCTATTTTTATTGTTTGATAACTTAAATAATACCTTAAAAGTATAGGGACTGGGTTATTATTTTTCTACAGTTCAAGTTTGGATCAAAAATGTGAACCCAAGTTTTTTTTAGCAGCTATCCCACAGAAACTTCCACATTCTATAATATAAGAAACCACATTTTTAGGTTATAAAATAAATTGCACCTGTTATAAAATAGTTTATCTTTTAACATGAAAACATTTAACTGCTGTGGTACATTGGAGATAGAAATGTATATTTTTGATATATGTTTTTTTCCAATTATTACAGCAAATATCAATAAACTAAGTCAACATTTTTATTTTCAATGTGTCTGGAACAACATTTGTGGGAAATTATATTTACCGTATTTAAAGTAAATTTCAAGAAATTTTCATGAAATTTGAACTAGTCAAACTTGTGTCTGTTTTGGTTGTCTTATAGGAAAAAGTTTCCAAAAAAAAAGGTTATACTAATGGATTACACTAACGATATTGATAACTGTGGACCTAAAGGGTAAATAATTTTTTGGTTGTTATTATGGAGATCTAAAAACCAATCTAAAATGTATTCCAGGGCTGGAAAAGGTTTGTATTGATTTCCTAGGATGAGCAACAATAATGGTGTGGCAGATGAGTAAATGTGCAGTTTCTATACCCAGGGCTAAATGAAGGCGTGCGATGAAAAGACGTTCCACTGAGTTCCTCAGAAGAACGAAATCAAGGAAATCATATGTCCAGAGGGGATCAGTGTGGCACTCTTTGCACAAGACATCAGTAAACAAATCAGAGTATCTGTGCGGCTCATCACTGCGCTTATAAAAACAGACAAGCTTCTACGTGTGTGCAGCAAAAATCAGCCAAATCTCTGACTATGAAAGAGCTGCTGTATTCCATCGAGCAGCTCCCCTCATATTAGCCCATCACAACTTTAATCCATAATGAATGTGCACATCAATTATGAATACAGTTAGTGGCGTTCAGGGGGCAGTCCTGGTGTTGAGATGAGCCTTTTATCTCTGCTCCTTATTCCAGTTCAGTAAAGGCTTTGTGCAGCAATGACCTTGTGTCTCAGACAGGCCTGTCCTCCTCGCCCCGCAGAGCTCATCCAGACAGGACTCCAATTGGGACGTTAGCTGACGTCCATGTAAAAAGAAAGAGCCATTGTTGCTAGTTACCATGGCAATTGTCCTGTTATTGATGATGATTTGTTGGACAAAATAGAGGAGCATTGACTGTGATAACAGTAACATTGCCTCTGTCTAGAAAATAAACAAATTCTTCTGCTTTGTGGTTCATGAAGAAACGATCATTTAGAACACGATTAAATAAACTCACAATAAAATACTGTTTACTAACCATTTCAAATTAATCACCTTTTTTAACTCCTGGAACTTTTCAGAAACAATTAAAAAAATGTAGATAATGAATGTTCTTCTCACTCTCTCTACGTGTTGAACTGTTGCGAGAGCATCCTGTGTGAAAGCTGTTTCTTATAAAAATCTTTATTTCAATGGAATGTGTTCGGAAATCAGTGTAATCCGTTTGGCCTGTGAAACATATAAACCTTCTTCACAATAAACATTAGGGAGAAAGCTTTTTTAAAAAATTGTCTAAAAAATGTTAAGAAAATTATTTTAAAAAATTGAGTCAAAAAGAAAACATAATTACATTTGTCTAATTGAAAGCATAATTAAACACTCGTCACCTCTGACTAGAATATAAAATTGACAGAAAATGAATGTCATCTTATTTTTGTCTTGAATTTACAAACATTCTTAATCATTAAATAATTGCCTGTTTTTGGCATCCTTCCCTTTTGAACCATTTTCTCTTCACTTTAGATGAATATGGACGACAAATAACCAAAAAAAAAAAAAAACATCTGTGAAGTTATACGATTTTCAAGTTACCTGAAAATAGTTTACATTCATCAGAATAGTTTTGACCAATTATTAAGTGGTCGAGAAATGAAAAGTTCATTTCATTTGTCGAAAAACAAAAAGGTTTGACCTAGATATATACAGCACAATTTGGAGGATAGTAACTTTCATGAGAGAAGAGAGTTCTGTTAAGATTCATCTTTTTTCTTCCTGTATTTCCTCGATGTCATGGGCGCACTCTCAGGTAAAATGTCCAGCATTAAGTCAGCTGCTATTCTCCACATTTTAATGGAGAAAGGAACAGCAATTTAACAGGAGGTAAGGCCCTAAGAAAACATCTAGAATAAATACATTTACACAGCAATTTGAACATAACTTAAATTCACTTTTTCACCAGCAGAGGGCAGCATTAAAAAAGACTTCAACACAGTTCAGTAGAACGTTTGGTTGATTCCCAATTATCCAGGAAACATGCATTGTATTAAAAAGTAAAAATGTATCAGAGTATTTGACATTTTTTTGCCAATAGTGATAAGCTGACAAACTCTTAACCTGTAAATGTAACAAGAAAACAACCTTTAGAACAAAGTCTTTTATTGTAACTGAAGTATTACAGTACACTTACGGTAATAGATTTAACAAAAGCGCTACAGAACCAAGTAACAAAAATAAATACATCTGCTTGGACAGAAACAAGGACTTGAGGTTTTTTTTCTTTTTCCATTTTTAAACTTTTACAATGGAAGTTTCAGACTGAGACTTTGCTCCACTCTACTCCTGCGTCTTCTCCTTCCAAAAATCAAAAATGACCTTTACTAGAATGGTTTTCACAAAATAAAAAAGCATACTGCATACATACCTTTTTAAACGAAAGGATTGGAAAAGAAAAGTCAAGTTTATAACATAAACTCTACAGAAACAATTCATTAGTTTACTATAAAAGAACGAAGGATGCGTAGTATTTATGGCATCTACACCATGTTTCAAAGCTGACTGACTTTCAGGTCACCTGTGAAGACTGGAGAACACTGATACAACTATTAAAAGCTGATGTTTAATCCTCTCCTTTTATTTGCAAGTTGTTCCACCAGAAGTATGAGAATTATACATCAAACTTTACATTTCCGGCCGAGTTTTAGATGGCAAAGATGGCTGAGCAGCATCAGCATTAGTCTGCAAAAACTACACGACCAAACCGATCTTAAGACTTTTAGAAGTGTTCCAAATGACTTTCTAGAGAAAATACAGCTTATTCCATTTTAATCCTAACATTAGTGAGGTTGTGATTTCACATATATTTTTGTATACAAAAACAAAATGAAACAAACATAAAAAAAACAACACAGCGTGGTGTCTGGAATACATAACATACTAGGGGAAAAAGTGAGGATAAATTCATCAACTGAAGCTACAGAAAAGTGCCAGAAATTTCCTTCATATGGTTTGGTCCCACCTCGCCTCCATTCTTCTCTGATTGGTTAAAGCCTGTGTGTGTCCTGCTGCGGGTTTCATGCCAGGGTGCGCTGTCTTGGTTTTATTCTTGGGTAGAGCTGTTTAAAAAGACGATAACAGGAGTCAGAAACACAGTTTAATCTAAATACTCATCAAAATACAAATGTCACGTGATTTATGACGTACCCCCAGGAGGTTGCGAGGAATGTATCCTTCAGTATCACCGAGACGTGCCCACCACCAGTCAACCTCATCTTCATCCTCTCTGCGAACAATGGTCATGCAGTCTCCCTCGTGGAAGGAAAGTTCATCTGGGTTTTCAGCCGTGTAGTCCCACAGGCCATAGACGACACCCCTGTTCATGATCCCCATCTTCTCCTGCACCCCTGAGGAAGGATGAGAACGGACATTTAAGCTTTTTTTTTGTCTTTAAACTGAGAACACCGATGCATCAGCAACACAAGAAGGAGTAGAAATCAAGAACTACCCACCATAAAGGAACTGTGAGCACTGGGTGTAGCCTTCTTCCATCTCCTCACATTTATCAGCTGCTGTCTGCATATCACTGTATGTCATTGCAAAGACTGCTGCACCAGACTCCACCAGGAATTTACACACTTGAACATTGTTGCACGACGCAGCACAGTGAAGAGGTGTCCTACGATAAAATAAAATAAAAAGACATATTCATGTCAGGTACATTTATGAGGATAGAATTTTTTTTTTTAATCTGTAAAAGACTTCCACAGCTTAAATGTATTTAATAAACATTTAAAGAACCACTCTGGTTAAAATTGTGTTTTTGGTGTTGTTAACATGTTCTTGTGGAATTTTTCCGAAGATGGACAACATTTAGAAACTTCAGCTCAAAATTGCATTTCTAAGTATTTCTTTAATCAAATAGTTGAATCAGGAGCAGAGGAAGAAATGCAGTTTGAAAAAGAACTTATTTGTGACATAAATGAATATGCTGGGCCGGCCATATGCTGCCTGCTCCCGCCCACAACTCAGACAAATTTCTAATGAACTTCTACTGCTCTACAGAAACTATGTCCTGGAAAACAACAGAGCTTTTTTGATTTGGGTACAAACAACATAATTAAAAGACCACTGGAAACCCCTTTAAATTGGCCCAAAAGATTATTGGAGTGGGTATTCAATGAGGATTGTTAAAAATCAGAGGCTCATAACCTTCGAGGTGAATGTGGCCGTTTGATATTTGTTTTATACGACATAGCAGGCAGCGAGATTATACACAGATTTCCCTCAAAAGTTGGAGATTTAATTTATAAAAAACAAACAGAGGCATTTGTTCGACTGTTTTGACAGATTTTAATCAGCCAACAAAACAGACGACATTTTGCGTCAGAAAAAGGCTGAGGTTATGCTTCCTGAGAAGAGATTCTGTGTGGATCTCTTTTCACTTTAGCGATGACATCACCGCTAAAGCTTCTGCATTCCGCATTCCTTTGAAGTAGAAACATTTCTGCAGTTTTGATCAATCTTAAAAAACTATCGTTTGCTGAACTGGTTAAAGAGTAATATTGTCCAACATGAGTTGATGTTTTAATAGCTGAAATCAACTAAAGAATAAAAACAGACAAAAAAGGTTTAGACGAATAAAAATAATAGGGAAAACGTTGGAAGAATATTAATAAAGAAGAACTAAAGTTTGATAGCTTAATACAATCTAACAAAGTAGGAATTGGAAAAAAAAACCAAGTCTAGATTCTCAACAGATCTTCATTCACTGCTGAAAATCAGATGTTTCCACATCTGGCTGATCAGCTGCACACTTACCATCCATCACTGTCAGCAGCATTAACATTAACTCCAAACTGAACCAGGAACTTCACAATCTCTGTATGTCCAGCGCAGACGGCGTTATGCAGAGCGGTTATCCCTTCATCGTTCGGCTGGCTCGGATCCTCCACCTATTATTACAAAAAAAATAATAATAATAATAAAAAATGGACAGCAACACTTCGATTATCCAGAAAAATAAGCACCCTAAACAATGACTGCTTTTATTTTGGTAAAGGACTTACTTCATATATGATCCTCTGCACCAGGTCATACTCTCCCTCCAGAGAAGAGTCCAGCAGCAGAGCCAGCGGGTTGAACTTCACCCTCATTTTGTGATCGATGCGCTCGGAACCAAGCTTGCGCAAATTGGTTCTTTTTCCCTGAAGACACAAAAGTTCATTACTTCATTCTGAAAAGCAATTCCAACATTAAAGAGGAAGGTGCGACTCTCAGCCTCTCCAACAGTCTCTGTGGCGTCCAGCCTGAAGTTGAAGCAGAAAGTGGATTGTTTTACCAGCTTTACTACAATCCAGTTTATGAGTATAAGCTAGAAAAAAAAAAAACGCTTGCACCAAACCGCCGTTATGCAACAAGATAAGGAATAATCGCTTTAAAACTTTATTGGCGTAACATGAATGTGGGAAAGGAGGGAACCTCTGGAGGAAAATGGGCCACAGACCTGATTTCTGATTGTTCTTTTCAAACCACCTCACAGTCAAACCTTCTTAAGAAGTTCTAAGTAGACCTTAGCAGCAACCAAAATCTAATTTGGTGTTTATTCTTAGGCTTTAAAGTCTTCTCTTATGAGATGCAGGGGAACAGAGAGCAGTTTCTACTGAAACAATGGCAGTATTTAACAGGGATTTTTCTATTATATAAGAGCAGGCCAGGTTACTGCGGTGGAGAAGTCATCAGAAATAGACTGTACAGAAAAGAAACTTTGTAACCTGCTTATGAACAATGAACAGGCTTGTGAGAGGATTGCAGCACCTCAGGGCTTTTGGATCAATAAAACAACCGTGGGAGAATAAATGAAAAAGGATTGATTTGAAGATTGGATGTTGACTTGGGAATACATACCGGTGGAAGAGCAACTTGTCCTGTGACCTCAGGTGCCTTCATGTTGAAGGAGTCTTCGCCCAGGCTCTCCTGCTCTGCTCCACTGGGGTATGGGGGGGGTGGGTAAGGAGGAAACTCTTCTACCAAACTTTCTGGAGGTGGAGGTGGCAGGCTTGTATCTTCTAAGATCTCAGAGGGTGGAGGAGGAAAGAGGGCATCTTCAGGTCTTGGAGCCGGGTGTGATGGTGGAGGAGGAGGAATAATTTCCTCAGTCTCAAGAATGGCTGACTGAGGTAGAGTCTGCTCACTCGGGGTTGGAACTGGGTCACTGGCGGCATAAGACAGGGGCTCTGCAGGCTGCCCCGTAACTGCTGGGGTATTTTCTGCATTACTAAGGTGAGTTACAGCTTTTGGCCCAACAGACCCACCCTCTGCTTTTTCTGCTTCTCGGGCGTAGGCGGGAATGGTTGGTGTGGTCACAGTAGTCTCCATGGCTGCTAAGGTGGTCTTCTGGTAGAGAAGTTTCTGAATGTTGGGCCCCGCAGGGCCCTCTGGTTCTGTGATGGAGCTGCGCTTCTTCAGAGGTCTTGGGGCGTTGTAGAGCTTCTTCCTCAAGGCTTCAAATTCACCGTCACTCTGATGCCTGTAAGGGTTGGAAATAAAGGGCAGCAGCTTGGTGGGACTCAGCGGCCGAGGTATGCGTTCAGTCTCAGGCTGGGGGCCCTCGGATGAGCTGGGACCCACACCGTTGGCTCCTGTGTGATCAACTTCACTTTCCGGTGCAGGTGAACGGCGCTCTAGGTATGGATTCTCTGGAATCTGAGAACTTCCACTTCCAATCACTGGTTTGCCATACACTAAGAAAAAAGACGTACAAGACAGGACATCAGGCAAACTTGTGATGATGTACCAACCACCACCACCACCACCGGCTCTAACCCCAATAAAATATCCAAGTGTCAACTTTCCAATTTTATTTCAGAGTTTTAGGCTTCTTACTTTCAAACTTAATGCTTCTTTGTTATGTATTTCAACTTAGTCAGTTAGCATCGTATGCATATTTATTGCACAAATTTTAATTCTATGCTTCAATATGAATCCGTTTAAATAACTACAAACTGACATTTGACCTTTTTGAATAAAAGCTTTTTACAGCATTTCAAAGGAAACTATTCAGCAAGGTTTCTTGTTTGTGTTTTTTTCAAAACAGAAGTCTTCCACTTTCTGGTTCCGAGGTTCAAACTGCTCTCTGAATATTTATTACGGTATATAGATATTTTATGGGGTTTTGGTTTTTTTTGGTGCTTCAAAATAATCAATGTTACAGACATAGTTCATACATCATATGAAAACATCCCCTCCTTACTGCTGATAAATCCGGCGTTGCGATGCTGAGGCCTGCTGAGAGAACTCTGGGAGCCAGATGGGAAGGGCTTTCCTGCACCAGGCTGCTGCGTGTACATGGAATAAATGGAGCTGGCTGCTACAATCTGTGGCTTAGTGAGGCTGGAGGACTGAGGCTCTGGGGTGAAAGGTCGAACAGCGGCTGCAATTGGCATGTCCTGCTTCGGGGGTAAAGGAAGTGTCTGGCTCTGTGAAGGAGGGAGAGTGCTGCGGCCCTGTGCAGCTTGGGGCTGCTGGATTTGGGGTTTAGCTTTAGGGAAGGTTCCTGTATTAAAGCCTGGTTTGCCATACGGCATAGCAACTGGGCCTTTTGGCTTGTTGGGAACAGGTGGAGGGACCTTAACAGGAGCCTTAGGGGCAGACTAGAGAATTGGGAGAAGAGGAAAAAAAGACAAAAATCAGTAAAAACATGTTTGATAGATCTTTCTTCAGGGTGGGATGGAATTCACTTGTTTTTCTCACCTGAGCATCTCTGACCAAATCATCACAGCTCGGGTTTTTGCGAAGGGTGGTTGCAGCAGCCTCCGTTGGTTCAAACATGGAGAATGGACGCACCTTTCTGTCCCTCTTTACATCTGATTCATCTAATTAAATATACAGACACATATCTGTTATAATTTATACCGACAGATAAAATAAAGAACTTTAAGTCAAAGCAAAAGAATGGGAAAAAAACCTTTGTTTTATTATTTTACCTTGATCTGTGTTTGGCTTTGGAGGTAGAGGTCATTCTTGGGAGTGTTGAAGCTGATCCATAACCATTGGTGTTCGAGTCTGGACCTGAGGACCTCCAGTCAGCCTGTTTATTGGACTGAAGGCCTGGGGATCAACCAAGAAAAGATGACTTGATTAAGGAAGATGAATCAAAGCACGAAGACCATCTGCTATCTTAAAACAAATCTTTAAGACTAGAAATCAATGTCTATTCTTTACAAGTTATTTTAATTGAGCAACTAGTCTTAAAAGAATTGCCATTGGCTACATTAGAATCCAATCAAAAGCCACACGTATTGTTTTTATTATTGAGCTTGAAGGCTGAAAGTATTTTCTCCTGGTAAATTAAGCAATTCAGATTTACAGCAATGGATTAAAGATTTGATTTTTGTGGTCAGAATCCAAAAATAAGCTTGAAAGAAGAGAAGGTCATCAGTTATTTACCTCTATGTGTTTTTCTGACACATCTAGAGTGCAGAAAAAAAGAAGGAACAACTCCAACAAGCACAGCACGTCACCAAAACAGAAGATAAAACAACAAAATCCAAACGTCTGGCTAAAAAGGTGGCCAGACTGTCATTCTCAAACCAGAGACTATTCAGACGCAAACACAGGCCGATACCTTTTCTCTTAGCCCGCAGCTCTTTCAAAGGCTCAAGCAAGAACCTGGCTTCTAAGGAAGAAGCATCGGAACACAAAACAAGAGCAGCTTTAAAGCTCCAGATCTCCCTTAGCTTCAAACCAAATGTTGGCTTGGGTCAGGCTGTGGCCCCAAGGGGGGGCCATACAGAGAGCCTGCCTGATGTATGAATTACACTGTAGACATGATGAATTCTACTCACTGCCAATAGAGTAGAATTCTATATATTAATATGCAATATTAATACTGCATATTAATGGGTAAAATTACTGGATCATAAACATACAAAAGACAACTTTCTTTTTGAACTTCAAGACTTCAAGTCTAAACTTGCAAATGCTGGAAAATGACTCAAATTCCTGTCATTCTGCAGAACTTTGGGGTGATTTTGAGATTTACATTTAGGAATTAGAGTTTTATACCAATTCATTTCTCATCCTTTTATTTCTTTGTCATCTGGTTTTAACAGGAGTATCACATGTTTTGATCACTGATTTCCTCAGATGTACATCAGATATGAACATATGAGAAATGCAACACAGAATTAACAGTTGGTCAATCATGGTTTCACACACTGCAAACCTCATGAGGCAAAGATTAAGCACAACATCCACTGAATACCTTCTAAGCTCAGAGTGACGTCACTATCAGCAGGTGAGCCACACTCTTTAGCAGAGACCAAAACAGTTAAAACAAAAAAACAAAAGGGATAAGTGACTAACAGTTGCTGAAAACTGAGGATACATGTCAGGAATTAGTTTTTTTTTTTCCCCTCACCTGCTCCTGCCTTGCTCTGCGGGTCCTGAGCGGGTAAGGTGGAAGTGCCGTCTGGGTAGGCTGGTTTTATAGGCTGATCGTGTCTAGCTAGACCCCGGGGCATGGTGGACGATTGAATGTAGGGGCCGACCGCTGCCACACGAGAGGCACCAGGCTGCTGTCCAGCTGGGCTTTCAGACGGTAGCTGCTAAATGGAACAAAAGGATGGAGAAGGAAGATAAAAAGCATGTTAAAATACCCCGATTTACAATAGATAAAGATGACACGTCGACAGCAATACAGCCAGATAAAGCATCCAAAAAGATGAGGGCCAACACAAAAAAAGTATTATATTAAACAGTTTACAGAAGTCTTTTACAATTTATTCTCAAAAATGCAAGACACCGCCTATGACCAGCAGGTAGTGCTAGTAGTGTGAGGCTTTTAAAGTGTACAAATATGGAGGTAAAGTTGAGGGTAAATTCAGATTTATAAAGGCTTATGAAGCTAAATAGAAACTAAGAAATCCTATTTTGAATTTGTCCTCAAAAAATTAATGTGGCATGTTATAAAACAGCTCAATTCTAAAATATGATCAATTATTAATTACAGAAGGACAAAGGTTAAGATAAAAAAAAAATCTTTGTATTTTGAGAGTCCTCTATATTTTCCTTTTAGGAGATAATTCAGTTTAAATTTAGGTTTATTCAATCTGTATCTTTTTAAAATCAACAATGGCCAAAGAAACTTAAAAAACATATTTTTCAAATAAATTAAATAGAACTACTATGTAAATCTGTTGATTCAAATGAAACTTAAAATATTTTAAAATAAACAGATAAACATCTCCAAGACTATTATTATTACCTGAGCGTGAGTGTCTTTTGAAGCCCTCTCTTTACCAGGATAGCCATTCTTGGGAAAACAAAAGCACAAACATGCAAAAGCAGTTGAAAATCCCAAATAAGTCTCTTTCAAATTTAGTTTGGCTTGTCTCCAATGGCCTGCTTTGGCAAACGCTGGAGCACTTTTCTTCAGTCAATACGGCCGTGTGCTGGTCGGATCATGGCAGGGGTAGACTTTTGTCGTTTAAGGAGAGAGTGGATTGAAATGCATGCGTTTGTGCTGGTGTGAAAAAGCATTTCTCATTATAATTCCAGGCAGAGAGTGGGTAAAACCCTCACTATTCAGGTCTTCACCTAATTCACAGAACTAAAGTCTGAAACATGCTTTTATGCGCTGGTCCTACTGAAGTATATCAAAACCACATTTAAAGAAAAGCTCATGAAGTAGCATTGGAAATGCTCAGATGTTTGTCACAAATAAAGATATTGTAAAATGTAGAATTAAATAGAATAGAATGTCCAGTTTCTGAGACATCAGATAAGACAAAAGATCGGCCCAAGTGCTTCTTCCTGCAGCGTATGTGTGTATTATTTTTTTACTTTACAACTTTAAAAAGTATGTGGAAATCTAAATTGCCTAGTGCACACGAAAAGATAAGTACTCTAGACATTTTTATGTATTTAAAGTAAGTTTTTAAGTAGTTTTCCCAACAAATTTATTTAAAAATGTAGTTTAGCATCTAATCTTAAAGTTCCACTCCAATCATCTTATGATCCATTTTAAAAGTGTTCCCAGTGGTCTTTTAATTATAATTATGCCATTTTTAGCCAAAATCAAAAAGCTTGTCATTTTCTAGGGCAGTTTCTGCAGAGAGGCAGGGGGTCGTAAAGAAAAAATTAAAAATAAATAAATAATTAAATCAATAAAACTTTTTTTTTTTTTTTTTTTTTTTTTTAAATCGCCTCAGAGTTGTGGGCTGGACTGTTGCGGCACTAATTCCTATCATCCCTTTGTTTACACCGTAAACTGACATTAGCGGTGCAACAAAAATGGCGAGAATATTGGAGCCATCCAGCTATAGAATTTTGAGCCAGATGTCAGCTCGGACGAGGAAAACGAAGATGTACATGAACCTATTTGTCTTCAAGTGGATGCATCAGAATGGAGCGGAGCAGGGAGCTTGTGGCCTGTCGACTGCAGCACCACTGATACAAGCTTTTTACAACGCCACATTCCTCTGATCCTGATTTACTACGAATGATTGAAGAATTACTCAGAAATGTAGTTTCAAGCTTAATTTTTTTTAAACATGTCCTCCATCATGAGAAAATGCTAAAAGAACATATTAAAAACATCAAAAACAATTTTCATTGGAGTTTTCATCGCAGTTTAACAAAATAACTGACTTGTCTTCATGGTTTCTTTGCAGCCTGTAGAGACATGACCTTTAGGAGAAAAAAGATTTCTAAACTGTAATACACAAATTCTAGTGAATGTCAGTAATAAACAGATACGTAAGATTAAGCTAAATGTAACGAATCTAAGCTCCAACTTTAGCTTAAACATCAATTGACTTTGAGAAAACAGGTCAGTCAACTTTAGAGAGCAGCAGGAAAGATAAGATCTCCACTGCACACATTCCACGCTGCCTGTAATGACAGGCTCTGTGCTTATGTCACTCTGCTCTGCACAGCTTGCTGCAGCAAAGAAGGAATGGAAAACTCAGCAAAGTCACGTAGAATAGAAAAGAATCGCATGTTGAGAAGAGTGGTCCATGCACAGAAAATATTTCATACACAAGACCAAAACAAAGATCAGAGTCGGAATAAATGGATGACTGTTGAGACTTTGTCAGCATGTTTGTACCAGAATGGAGAGCAGAAAAGTGATTAGCCTTTCGCCAAATCTGTGGTTTTGAATGAGGCTATAGAGATGCATCATAGACTGATGTGCATCTCTTAGAACTGCATCAACTTAGCATTTGTTGCAAGAAACAATGCAGAAATACAGACAGATTTGTGCATTGCAACTATGAATGTTCAGTGCAAAACCATAAAACCAGGGGTTCTGAATGCTGAAAAACATGACTCTTCAATAAATAAAAGTCAGGTACAAAAAGCACTTTACTGTGGAGGTGCAAGTTCTGATCAAAGTTTTTTCCCCGATCAAAAGTTGGGCGTTGCAGTGATGAGAAAATACTTACGGGTAAGTTATCTTTTTGTTGAAGGGCTGCCTTCTTCTTCCACAGCCGATCTCGGAGCTCACTGATGCGTTTGTCCATTGCAGCCACCTCAAGGTTGCGCTTATTCAAGTTCTCTCTCTGTTGCTGCAGCTTAGAGTTTTGATCTTGATTGAGTCGGTTTCTCAGCTGATTAAAGACAAATAGATGACAAATAAATGAATGTAGCGTTTGCTTTGAAAAACACTGTCTTTTGAGATTTTTCTTTTTTTTTTTAAGTTTAGCCCACCTGAAGCTCCTTGTAGAGGCGATCTAACTCAGCCATTGAGCTTTGGTTGCCATGGAAATTCTCCATTTTGCCATTTTTTAGTAATTCCAGCTGTCGGCTGAGCTCTTCCACCTTTGATGCAGCTATCACTAGCTCCTTCTGCTTTTGCTGGAACAGGTTATTCATTTGTTCAATTTCCTCCACTGGAAAAGTAATGATGATGAAAGCATGTTAAGAGAGAAAACAATGGTAAAGACCAATATATTACAGGACAGTAGTTTAATTTGAATTAAATCTCTAGTTTTGCTGTATGTTGATGCTATGAAAAGTTTTGCAGTCAAATTTACAAAGTAAATCAGACTACCTAGCTTCCCGTTGCTGAGGCGCTTCTGCTCCACCTGGCCTTTGAGGGCCCTGACCTTCTTGAGCCGGGCCTCCTGATTCTCAATGTTTTCTCTGAGGCGCTGCAGCTTTTCCTGCTCAGAGACCTGCTGCTGCTGACGCTGCTCCTGCTGCTTCAGGTAACGTAGTCGGTGCTCCTGTAGAAATAAGCACAGCAATGGTCAACTACAAAAACAAACAAAACAAAAAAACAGATCTGCTGTAGTACACTAGTTTCTTAATTAATCAAGCAGCCAGGGGCAGGTTTTACATAAGTTTATACATTTAAGAATTTAGCAGTATTGAACTGAAGTAAGTTACACAAAGTGCCTGACTCGAGCTTTTCAAAACAGGTTTTAAGGGAAAAGCAAGTCAAATAGTTCCTGTATGTTTACTCAACTCCTGTGCAAAGTGGACATGCCTGCTTGGGAGTCACATTCCTTAATGTGTAACACTGTCCTTAGGAGGTACAATGAGAGAAAACCACAACAAATGTCTTTACAGAACCTTTTTACATGGAGACCCAACAAGAAGCCAAACACTACTGGTTTAAATTAATTATTAGTATTGTTTTTTTATTCTCCATTTCTCTACTATTATATTTTTCACTCTGTAACCAGTAGTTTAAAAGCCAAGCAAGAAATAAGCTCTACAAAACAATCCGAACCAGACATACACCCCACAATGAGAACCAAAAGCTAAGAGTCATCTCAGGCTTCTCAAATTCACAGCAACGTTTGCAAACATCAACAATTCAGCAAACCTGTCCATCACAGCCTCATGAGTATTTTCTTGTTACTGTTTTAGCTTCCATTTGTCTCTAAAGGTTTTTTTCCTTCCCAATACACTCTTCAGTCAAGCTCCCCTGCATCTCTGCTCTCGACCCCCTCCTCTTTTCATCTTGTACATTTTGATGCACCTTTGAAGCGAGGAGCTGTTGTTGAGCTTCTATTTGTTGTTGCTGCCTGGCAGCCATTTCTTGTAGTTCTGTCAGTGTCATGTCCATTCGGGGCGTTGCTACCTGGACACATAAATGAAACAAAGATTAAAATGAAGAATTTGTTCATTTGTTAGAGGTAACGATTATTCTTTTAGAGAAATTTAAAAATAAAAAATGCTTCACTTTTTAGATATAACAAAAAAATTACGTTTTTCATATTTATATAGTAATAAAGCACTTCATAGAGAACAGGGACATCAATAATGTGGATCAATTATAAAAATATGGTAGAAGTTTTCCATTAGAGAAAGTAAAGTTTCAACATTGATGCATCAGGGCACCAAATCTAAAGAAGTTACATGTTTTTTTTTTTTTTTTTTAGAAATGAACACAGTTTAGATCAATGACAAAAACAAAGCTTAAAACTCACTCCATTCTCCATTCTTCTTTCGGGGGCAGCCCTCGCCCCATTTCTCCTTGAATCGGAGCCTCTTGGCCCCCCTGAGAAATGCACATAATAAGAGACTTCAGAATCTGAAACAGGGTCAAAAACCACAACAAGCAACTATTTTAACTAAATCAAATCTAAGAACAGTACACTGAATAAACCAGCAGCTTTAACAGACCAATGTAAAAAATGACTGGAATGTTTGCTTCAATTTTTGACCATCAGTGTTTCAAACAAACAAGACATCTTTAGTCACACAGGCTTCTCGGGGTTTGTTGTAAAAGCTGCTTCGCATTAGCCTAAAAAATTCTTCTAATGGCCATCACATTTTGGAGAGGGGTTTTTGTATCCATGCAATAATCCTGAGATAGTGAGACAAGTAAGTTTACAACTGTTTATAAACCCGTTTGAATATTTGAATATATAATATATATACAAACATATATATATATATATATATATATATATATGGATTAGAGGTGTCACGATTCTCCAAATCCTCGATTCGATTGCATTTTCGATTCTACGGTCATGGTTCGATTCGATTCTCGATTTTTACATTTATTCTTTTTTAAAGCACACACCTATATCTATATATCGATATATATCTATACCTATATCTATCTCAAGGACACTTTTTAATTATATCCAAAAATATCCAAAAAAAGAGCCAAGATCTCGATTCTGGAGACACGATGAGCAAACAGAAAGAGAAAACATTCATCTTTAATACCTCGGTTGAAGTCCGGCTTCAAGCTGCAGACAAGCTTAGTTATGAAACTCAGAGCTAAGACAGTATTTTTCTGAAACACTATAATTTTCTGTTACTAAAAACATGAAAAGTGAAAGACTTAAGAAAAGGCTGGCACACCCGGTTTTTGTCTGCCTTATGACTAAAGAAAGCTGCAGTAAAAGAGATTTAGCTAATGTAAAAACATTTTTTGGATGAAGACTGTCTTATCTGTGTCATTTCCGAATCTTTGTTACAGACAAGGGAGGAGGTAGAGAAGACAGGTGTGGTTCAGGCGAAGTTTCACAAGAGCAGACAGTAACAGAACTTCAGGCAAGTTACACATTTATACAGTATGTGAACCTTTTTATAACGGACTTTGTCTTTTCTGGACAGACAGACCTCATCCAATCATGTATGTGCGATGGAGGGGAACATGCAAACACTTAAATTGACCTGTCAGTTATATTAGATGTGAAGGGATAAGTGATTTAAAAGCAAAACATACCCGATTCCCTGCTGGGAGGTCGGTTGTGACGCAAGAAGAACCGGACCTCAGACCCCTGTGGTCCCCATCTTTGAAGGACATCCAACATCCTTTCATTTTCACCTACAGGCCTCTCTGTAGATTAAATATTAAGAATAAAGCTCAGATCTGAGGAGGAAACAACAAACTCTACAACTATGAAGCTTTAAATAAAAGTGATCAAGGTTACAGACTTGTGTAGGTCGATGTGCATGTGACCCGTTAGTCATACACTGTTTACCAAATCTCTTCTAGCCAACATTAAAGGTCCTTTTGAAACCAGAGCAATCGTTTCTGGAAAATCTATTTTTAATGTTGTGAATTATATTAGCTGTCACTTGTTCAAAGCAATTATTTCCCATTTTTGAAATACTTTCTTCTGCAAGTCTATTTTATTTACACACAAGGACTTAATTACATTTCAGAAAGATCAGTAGAAATAAACGGTTTTAAAGAAAAAGATCAATTACTACATCTTGATGATTACAGCTGATATAGAATGTCACTTAAGACTGCTTGCTAGCTGTCTCAGTATGCTGCATTTTCTCCTACAAGAGTACGTGGAAGTACTCGAACAGGAAAATTGCCACTCTAAAAACTCTTGTGGTGGGATCACCATGGGAACAGCTAGAATGTCTGACTCCTTGAGTTCTGATTTTGAATGGCTATTGACTCAAGAATTGGGAAAAATAGATGGGAAATAAATGAAAAGCCCTCTTTTTATAGACAAGTCAGACATGTAGGTGTATCTGTAATCACAAGGGTTATGCTCTTTCATTCATTTGAATTGGAGATTTGAGTGAGTGAATGTTTTCAGCCCTTAAGAAAATAAAAGCTAAATATGGTAAATGTAAAACCTATGCCATAAAACCTTGTTTTACTAGTGGAAAGGAAGAAGTAACTCACCAGAGCCGCGCCACATCTCAGACAGGTGGCAGTCCGTCTCCCCGGGCTCTTTGCACAAATCCACCACATCCCGGCACAGTGTATCGGGCGTAACAGGAACCTCAGTAAAATGCTGGTCATTGTTACTGAGGTATACAGTCAAGAACATCTGCATAAGAAAAGACAAAAAAAAAAAAAAGAATTAAACACAAAATAGGAAGTCTTGTTCCCTAACTAATTATCATGGCAGAGTGAATCATTTTCTGTTATTCTATGTGAATTTATAAAATACGACTTTTCATGGTGGCAGCATCGGTTTCAGAGTAATTTCCTAGAATTCTTCTATAACCCAAAACACACAACTTGGACAAACAGCAGTCTCCAACAAGTGACCGTTCTGCATCAACACACAAAAAACTGGATTTCTGAGTGACAGATTGTAAAATAGTCTGTGACAATCTAAAAAGAAAAACTTCACTGAAATGCCAAAAAGATGAAAGAAAAAAAAAAGGATGTCAGGCACTGCAAAGTTGAAACAGCTGGCAGAGCACAACTCGTCGGTAAAGAAAAAAAAATCCTGCTGTATTGAAATGAAGATTTTAATAAATCAAAAATAAGAGCAAAGAACAGAAAGAGAGTTGGAGAGGTTATAGGTTTCTTAACTCTCTTCAGCCTCATTGGTTAATAAATTAGGCTAACCAGAAGGAAAATACCCATAAGCATTTTCCTTGGTGTCGATTTAGTACAGCTGTGTTTTGTTACAACAGTCTGCACACAGATTATTTTCTTTCAAACTTTATTACTTTCTCTGACACTTATAAATTGATATAAACTTTTGGTGTAACTTGCTGATTTCCAATTTAATTACTGTCAACATAAAAAGAAAAACATATATTTCCAATGTTACATTTAAGATTATCTGACATTAGAACATGATGACAGAAAAACGTATTGTCAGTTCAGAATATGACTGTGTGTTGGGTCAAAATAAACAGGTAATACTTTTTTTAATTAAAATTTCTCAGTTTAATACAAGGTAATCCTAAATCTGTTGTTTCATTTCAACAAAACAAATAAAGGCTATATTAATACAAATAAACTAAGTATTGAAAATCAAAGAGCATTTTTTTCCCAACATTCTACTACAGATCAGTGCCTCTATAGTATTTTTTCTACTGTGAACAAGCTAAAGCAAAGATCTATTGTGCATTTTGGACCACTATGTTGGACTGCCTTTTTTTTAATATGCAGAGCCACAGTGAACACGCATGCCTTGAGCACTGTGGCTAGCACACAGGGGTCACGTGTGCAAAGGGATAGAAAGGGCAAGCAGCTGTTTTCTTCACATAGAAATAAAAGTTACTTTAAAACAAGACAGCACAGAACAAAGTGATGCAGTCCTGTGATCAGTGGTGTTCCATGGATGTTTAAGTACTGCTTAGTACATATTTGTATACATTTGTAATATTACAAGTGGCAGCTGTTGGCTAATGGCCCGACTGCGTAAGCCTGACTCAGCTGGTTTAGTTTATGGGTATGGCAACAGAAAAGAAGAAAAATAAATAAATAACTTTGTTACAGAGTGGTGAGTCATTCTTGTCAATAGTATCTACCATGCTCACGGAAATTAAACTAGGCTCTAATTTAAATAAAAAATAATTCACCTAATAACCATGTTTTCTCTATTAAAGGATTACAAAAGTAGTAAGTAAGGTAACAACTAAACTTCAAGGAGCCGTGTCATTTAAGTGACCTTGCTTTTAGTAGGATCATAAACCATATGCCTGACTGCCAGAGTGAGAAGGTGGAACCATTCATTTCAACACAATACAGTATCCAGAGCCTGAATGTTCCAATACAGACAGTCATTTCACCTCAGTGCTAAACTTAATGATCCAGACCTAACACTGTCCAGTTGTGGCATCCCTCTGCATAAATTCATTCTGTTGCCAACCCCCAACCTCGTTCTTATAGCATTTATAGAAGAACAATAATGCAGATGTCATATGAACAATTGCATACTAGCTTTAATAACAAGCTTAACAGTCAGGTCAAAAGAATATTTATATATCTTTTTCCTTATCTTGTTAGAGAATAAATACATTGTAAGTTTTGTTTTATTTTCTTCTTGGGTAGCTCGTTTGACTGTTTTTCGTTATCAGACCCTCAGCGCTAGAGTTCTGAGCCTCATCATGTAAAAAAGTTTGCTCAGTTTTAGTTTTGAATTATCCAGACAGAGTCACAAAACATTAAATTATTATAAATCAAACAAGGAAAAAGAAAAAACCTTATATCTTTTGCTGTCAGGTTTTTTTTTTTTCATTTTTGTGACAAAAACAAAAACTAAAATCTTTAAAGACTTAAAAGGAAAAATTGTAACGTTAAAAAAACAAAAAAAGAAAGTATTATTTTCCGAAAAACATGAACTTAAGATGTGAATGACAACATTTTATACATGGCTATGGAACACTTGCTTGCAACCCATCAAGTACAAAACCAAACACTAAAGCAATTGCATTTCTGTCCTGTCACATATAATAAAGCAGTTAACTATAGAATGAGGCAGGGAAGGTTGCCTTTGCAGCTGTGGCTCAGCATTATAGCAATAGATCTGGTATTCCATCACAGCATTAACACCCCTAAAGCTGTCTCTCAGAATTTAACGGATGTGACAACCATGAATTGAACTATTACAACAAACGTGGTAAAAACGAGGAAACATGTATTTGCTGCAAAGTAGAACACCCATTAGACAAGGTCGCTAGGGATGCATCTCAGAGATTATGTTAATCTGCTTTATAAAATATAGCCTTTTAACAGTTTACTGGCTTACAATAGTAAGCTTAAATTGAATGTTGTATGGATGGACAACAAACCAAACAGTACACCATTTCACCTACAAATGTTTTGGTGTAGCTCAAGGTGCATTATTTCTAAAACCTACACAGTCTTCAAAAGATTACTTGAGGAAACTATCACAGATTATCAGTGATGAAAGCATGAAACATGAAAAAAAAAACATCACACAAAGAGACTTTACCCAGACATCTGAGAGAAGGAGAGTGACTGCAGCATGGCAGTGCTTGACATGTCCCGTTTGAAAGGAGTTGAAAGGTTTTGAAAAAGCTTTCAGAGAATGGTTTCCCTTAATCTGGTAGCAAAATCCATATAGCATTTGACGTTTAGAATATGCTGAATGTGGTTGATATACATCCATATAAATGTTAACAAAAATCTCTGCAGGAGTCAATGACACAAATAAAGCATATTTTTAGATTAAAAATATTAATAAATAAATTAAATTTTAATTTAAAATCCTGAATAGCAAATAAAATGCATCTGTTGTCCCAGAATCTGTGCAAATCCAAAAAATGAATTTATTTAGTTAATTTAGCATGGTTCACCTGCAAATAATCACTAGTCTCAGTCCACAAATAAATGGAATACAAAAGAAAACCCAGTTTTTTTATCCTGTTAAGCAATATTTGCATTTTTTTTCCCATTTACACTTTTAATACATGGAAAATGTATATTAACAACAAATACATTACTCAGAAGATTAAGTTAAACATTCAGTTCTATAGCCATCTTCGAGTACACTATATACAACTTTACCAACAATTTCTATCAGAGGTCTCTCTGTATAACAGACTGTGTGAACAACCACAGGATAAAACATGTACAAATGTGTATTTCACCACAAAACAAGTGGACCACAGAATCAATTTCTGATATTTTATACATTGATGTCACCGTGGGTTCTTATGGGTTAAGATTATGAATGTAAAAATGCCTTTTAGGAACCCTGTTTCTTGCACAGAGTCCTACAGGGAAGAACCTATCTGCTAAACAGGCTTTTCAAGCCTCTCTAGTTGCACAAACAGACCATGAGATGACCATAGTTGAAGTATCAGTAATGTAACCTGTACCAGAAACAAAGAAAAATGCACTGCTGTTTTGTATGTGTGGGGCACTCCTTACTGATTACTCAGATAACATCCATGGAGAAACATGACTGGTGCAAATATCTAGAGCCACACCTTGACTTAATATCAATTTGTGGAAAATCAAGTTTAGTTCTGATACTATTAAAAAAAAAAAAAAAAAAAGATTCAATAGGGAATCTGAAAATCCAGCCTCAGGTTTCTCCTTCAAGATAACCCTCCATGGAAAGGTCTTTTCTGCAGCAGCACATTCTGGAGATCACTTTTGTCATATATTAAATTAAGAGAGCGAAGCTATCCTCTACTGCAATTTTTAATCTGCAGGAGATTGACTTTAATCAAATTATTCTGCAATATCAAAATAACTGACACACAGAGTCCCATCCAGTTCCAAGGAACTAACGTCGCCCCAAAGTAAAAAAGAGGAGGCCAGCATTTAAGTGTCTGTGTACAGCCCAACAATTAGTTGTGCTGTAGTTCACTGGTTGTAAAGTGTATTTAATTTGATTAAATACCAGAAGTACCTTTTCTTTTTAATTTAGGTCACTTTTACCAACTTCATCAGATAAAATCAAGACTGAATGTCCTCTGTATGAATTACATAATTACGTTGTCAACTACTTGTTATGAACAACAAGTATTTACTGACTGTAAGAGGATTAATTATTTTTCAAACATTGCTCTTAAATAGCTTAAAGCATCAGTTATGGCTTGCAAAATCCCGTTAGATTTCCTCATTGGGGCTGCTGAACCTTTTACCTCACGCTCTTGTAGTTTCAGAGATCATTAGGCGAATACATTAACTAGATTTTGTCAAAGAGGTTGGTTCTGCATCTAATTGCCTCCCGCGCAGCCCTGCAGCAGCATCTGTCTGTGGGGCTTTGTTTTATGTCTACCGCTTTGAGGGGGTTATTCTGTCGCTGCTTAGTAACCATTCAACTACTTGAAGCAACAGAAAACACCCAAATTACTGTTTTCACCCCTCTCATTAAACCCCATCAGTTTTACTAAGGCATCAGCAGTACAGAGGACAGACGGCATAAAGGTGCATACAAGTACACAGACAATCAGAACAAGACGGTTTCGCGGAATGTAATGTGAAGGAAAAGAAGAAAAAAAAAACACATAATGTCCTTTAACCACACGCTGAAGCTGCACCAAGCTGTGACACTTCCAAGGGGGCAATGTCCTCTCACTGTCTGCACTGCAGTACTCACTTTCCTGCTCCTGCAATACTCCTCCACCATTTGTCTACATAATGAGACAGTTCCTGTTTTGCGCTTATCAACTAGATAGGGGAAATGGGAGTCAAAAATAAGCAAACTAAACAGAATCTGGTGCACTTATAAAAGCATTTTGACATTATAAAAAAAAGGCTTTTTCATTGAGAAAAACTAAGACCACAAAATTGAAATCTCTGTCAAACACACACCAATGGACTATTCATCACAACCACCAGAAACTGGTGCTCATAGATGACATCAATACTAAAATGAAATAAATTATTTAAACCATTACACTCAAATAATCATTATTTAATCAAACCCATGAAGTTTTTTGTGTATATATAAAGTTTGTTTCACAACAAAATGTTTAAATTGCTTAGAGTGGTTTTGTTTAAAGGTGATTTTCTTTCAGATATAATAGAAGTTGAACAAGCATCCATCAAAGTGCTGACTACCCAGCTCTTTGAAGGAACTTGACTGAATATGGTACAGTGTTCCCCGCGTTCCATGTATTCACACTTTTTTTAATGCAATCATGTGACCCCCCCCCCTGGGTCACAGTGATACAGGGTATTTCACAGCTATTTCCATTGGTTCCTGAATCGCTACCGGCCAGAGTTTGTGCCCCTACATGGAGAAATGGCATCAGCTGACTAAAGGCCCGTACACACCGGGACGAATATTCGCCGGGCGTTATTCGCCACGTCTTTTGTGTTCACACCCAGGCGATTTTCGCTGACGATGAGCCGAGCCAACATGCAATTTCATTCCCTGACATTAGATGGCGCTGAATGTAAATCAGAAATATTCCTGTACACAAGGTGGTTTTCACTCAGAAGAAGAGAGCCAGTATTTACGCGCTTGTCAGAATCATACAAAGAAAACAAAAATATTTCAAGCACCAGTAGCTCCAGCTCCAGTTCCAATGATGAAGAAATTATTGTTCTGTTGAATGATGAAAGACGCCGGAAAAGACGCCGATTTTCGGTACATCCCATAGTTACGAGAAGAGAAGAACATGGTGAGTTTTCTCGACTGGTACAAGAGCTGAAAATGTATCATGCGCGTTTTCGGGGATATTTTAGAATGTCCGTCATTATTTCTTTGCGGCAGTGTAGCCGCTACTTGGCGTCTATCTTCTTTGCTGGTATGTGTGCTCAGAAAGGCAGTGTTGTGTTTGAGCGCCCCCAAGTTGTGTTTTACTGTAACTTCAGAAGCTCCAGACACGTGTGCAAAAGCGCCATTCTCATTGGTAGAATAGATTTCGACGCGAGGCGTCAAAATGAAAAAACGAACCCGAGGCGTTTTGACGCTTTGACGCGTGGCGTTTTTCCGCGTCGGTGTGCACACTCTCATTGGTGCCCTTTGTTTAGTCACGAGGCGAATTTCGCCCGTCCCAGTGTGTACGGGCCTTAAGAAGCGGCCAGAAAATATCCTGATACGCTGAAGACATAAAATCGTAGATAATACCGATATTTAATCATACGGAGCAAATAAAAACATCTTAATAAAAAGGAGAGACATTAAAAAAACATGTTCTCTGATTTATAGCCATTTTCAAGTAACTAGCTGCGCAAGTAATATATTTATAGTTATAAAAAAAAAAACTTTTCTTGAAGTGTATTCATGACATCTTGCAATATGCTCATTTAGAGGAAAAATTGTTGACTAAATGATGAGTGAAGTTAATGTCTTAACCTAAATTAGTTCATCAGTCACAAAAGTAATAAAGAAGTAAGTAACTGTAGCAGTTTAAAATTCAAATTCCCTTTAGTTTCTACATCACTTAATTTGCAAATATGTGTAACATTCAGCATAGCAAGCACAGCAATTTATCTGTGGTCTTGAAAACAAAATGTACCAAGTGTGAATTCAACAAAGTTGTCTGAAGTATAAATAAACAAGTTACGATCTAATTCAGGGAAGGGAATTCCTCATCAAGCTGCTGCCATTAAAAAGACACACAAACAATGCACCGTCCACAGCACATTGTTAAAGAGTCTTGGACTCAATGTGCTCAGTAAACACTGACCCCCTATTTACCATTTGAGCAAGCAATTATGACACTATAATCTCACCACCCCCATACCCACTAGCCTGAAGTCATTGGTTATTGGTGCAATTCCCCAGACAATACCTTACATCATGCAAGGCTTTATAGAGGTCACTTTGTGTTTATCAGCCAACCACCACAAGCCGTATCTCACTTGAGCACAACAGTACACATCCAAAACACAAGGGGGATGATTTGTAGCAATGAAAACTAAAGCTGTTGGTAGTAAATGGATGGCAACCAAAGACTAAACTGATGCAAGTCACTCATTAACAACCATGCATCAACCTTTAAGAACCACTCCAATGAAAATAGTGTTTTAACATGTTCTTGTAGCATTTTCTCATGGAGGGCAATTATTAATTACATTGAACTTAAAATTTTATTTATGAATTAAGTGAATCAGGAGCAGTCAGAAATACTGTTGGAAAAAAACTTGTCTTTGTGACATAAAACATTCAACGGCAAGCTGCAAGCTCCCTGCTCCATTCTATACGGATCCATTTGTAGACAACTAGATCCATGTACGTCTTTGTTGTCCTTGTCCGATCTGGTATCCGACTGAAAACCGTATGGATGAATTGGTCCGATATTGCTCATTTTTTGTTGTTGCACTAGTAATACTAGGTTGGGGTTGTGAGTAGCTGTAAGCCAGTGGGAGAGCGTGTAAAAAGATGGATGACAAGAAGTAGGAGCAGGCTTACTCTCCAACAGCGGTCCTGCACACAACTCGGAGGTGAATTTCTAATGAACTACAGTTGCTCTGCAGAAACGATGTCCTAGTAAACAAGACAAGCATATTAAATAATTAAAAGACCACTTGGAACGCTTTTAAAATAGATTAAAGATGAATGGGAGTGGGACTTTACATTTAACATGATAATTTTAATCTGATGCAACATCAGAAATAAAAAACAAAAGAACAAAACACATTGGATTTGCAGTTAAGATGCCAGCAGAGAACGGGATAATGTCCCTTTGATGTGGTTACATTTTTGTTTTTTTGCCGAGAATTCAATAAAGAGAAAATCATATTTGTAATGCTGGCTCCAGTTAGAGCAGATTTGGGGCCTAATTATAGTTCAATTAAATTGCTCAAATAATAATTGTGTGAGGATTTAAGTGTCTTTCCCCTGCAGGCAGTCTACTGTCCACTGCCCTCTCTACACGCGTCACTGAAATGCTGAGATAGAGCCTTGCACTGCAGCAAAAGCAATGGACCTTTGAAGATGAAGAGGATAATCAGCCACAGTTCAGAGTTTAGGCAAGACAACACCTGGCACATTTGGCAGGTACTCCCTTGAGTAAGATGAGAATTTATGTCAAAAATACATCTAAAACAACCCAACTCAATATATATAAATATATATCTATTTTAATTAAAGGTTCACGCTTTGGGTGACACAATGTAATGACAAGTACTAATCAGGATAACTGTAAAAAAGGGAGAGAAAAAAATTCACCATTTACTTTAAATGGTAGTTTTAATGCACTTTCTGTACCACTGTGCCAATTTAAATGTCCAGTGAATTCACAATGCGGGTTCAATTATTATTCGACAAAAAATATTCGACTAATAATAAGAAAAAAAATCATTTGAACGTTAAACTAATTCAATAAAGTTTAAAGAACTCACCGGCATCATTTTAGCTTCGTACCGCATTTAGCTAACCGACTCTCGGCATGAAGAATCCTCCCTGGCAGTTTCGATGAAGAAACGGTGAAACCAGCGATCCTTAATCCCAAACCCTAACCTCGGCTCGACGACAGCTACCTTTTCCACCTCTGTCTGAGGTTCCCAACCTGCATTAAAAACAGACAACAAATTATTCAGATTCACAAAATGGTTAAAACTTTCAACAGTTCAACAAACTACTGTTAATGGCATCCTAGTACGTCGTGGACCTGTTGCTACACATACACAGGGCCTTGACGACAAAAGTTTCGCTTCGAGCAAGCATCGCTTTAAAACTCCAAAACGACGGTTGGACATTTGCAAAACGTCGAAAAAAACGCCACAAGTTTTCACATTTTTTTCAAAATACAAATGTTATCATGTATTGTGGAAATGAGTCGCATTTTCAAATGTTTTACTTACCCGTGGTTGCGTAGGTAATCGAGTCGAAACCCCGTTGACAGACAGCGTTGTTCCTCCGCTCCCAGCCTATCCTGGACTGCCGAAGCGGCAGGAAGTTTATTCCACTTTGGAATTTAGGCTCCGCCCCCCACCCGGCTCCCATCAGAAAACAGCCCCACTGGCCACACGCGCACGTAGATTAAACAAACCCTTAAAGCAAGACATAAAATCCGGTTTCCGCTGAAATGTATTTGAGTTGCGATTAGAGAGATGAAAAGGTGTAACAAGTCAGAACAAAGCTAATTTGATAGGAAACTGTAAAAATGAATTTTCAAGCGACAAAAGTAAGAGATCTCACTCTGCTTTTATCCCTGAGAACTTCGGAAAGGAAATTAAAGTTGTTTGAACAAGCAGTGTTATGCAATGGTGTTTTAGAGTGACTCATCCTACTACGTTAAAAAATGCTTTTCATCCATTATTGTTTGGTTTTGCTTATTGTTCTAAGTAGATATCCAAAATTAAATCTAATATTAGTGCACTTAACATAACTGCAAGTTAAAATGCTATTGGTCCATTTTTTTTAACTAATATTTTTTGTCTATCTTTCTGGATAAACTTATAATAAAAGTTCTTTTAAAGGTTTACTTATGTTTGTCCTGCTACTTAAATGGACAGTCGAGATCCACGTGGCCCTAAAATAGTGTATATAAAAAAGGAAAGCTCTTATTTTTCCTTTTTTGTTGTTTTCATGGCAGACTAAACTGTTTTCTAGGAATAGCCACCATCCAATGATAAAAAAGATAATTTAGTATGTCTGACATGTTTTATTCTTCCAATAGCCTAAGTATGAGTGCAGAATAACCATATATGTATTTATTATTATATTAACTTCAACACGTTGAAGTCAGAGAGCAAAATACCTTGTGTAACTATTTGCTAAATATGATCTAAGCACCAGAAATCACCAAAACACATTTTTTTAAAACCCAAGAATGATTTACATTTATTGGCCAGAAGACCAATGATTTTTCCCCTCTTTCTCCAGCATTATGTAAAACATCGTAAAATACTTTGAACAAATGTAAGTACCCCCCCTGCAAGCCGCTTCTATTTGTACTGGACAGAACCCTCCATAAAGTGACAATTCATTCAAAGAGATCTGCATAAGATAAAAAGCTTAGGCAGCCTTAGAACAATAAACTATTGACATAAAACATACCTAAAGTTACTGACAAAACAAAGCTTAACTCCAATTGCGCAACACATGCCTTGTATCTACTTCCACTTGCTACACCTTTTAAACTTATAGGTTATAAAAACGGTCACGGATGAACATATTTTAGTAATTTAATTTGTAAGGGGTTTTATTGATTTATTTGTATATAAAAACCTTTTTTTTTTATCTTCACATCCGACATTTATTCTAGAGTGCTTACGGCTACCCCTAACGCTGTTATAAAAAAAACAAGAAAAAAACAACAGCATTGGTCTAGATCAGGGTACTGCAAACTTCAACCCTTAAACAGGCATTCGGCTCAATTTTGCACTGACCGAAACCAGTGGGAGTCATTAAGTTTTCTTTCTTTAGAAAAAAGACAAAAATTTGTATTTAGTTTAATACTACTGTTATGATAGGTATAGATGAACTATGGCTGCACGGTGGCGCAGTAGTTGGTCTTTCCTCACAGCTAGAAGGCCCTGTTTTGAATCCTGGCTGAGACCTTTCTGTGTGGAGTTAGAATGTTCTACCTGACCCCTGGCATTAATGATAATATGAAAAATATGAAATTCTTTATAACTATTGACAGATATTCACAGGACTTCCTTTCGAAATAAAATGGTAAATGGCATATACTTATATAGCACTTTTCTACCTACAAGGACAAAGCGCTTTACAGTCACAGACCCATTCACCCATGCACACACACATTCACACACTCGTGGCAGCTCCGCTACCAAACACAGGTGCCTGCCTACCACCAGAGGCAAGGTGGGGTTCAGTGTCTTGCCCAAGGACACCTCGACTCATGGGCGTGCAAGGCGGGAGTCGAACCTACAATCTTACGATCATGGGTTGGCCGCCCTACCGCTGCACCGCGGCCGCCCCCAAAACCCCAAAATAAAAGAAGATTATTTCGTCATTTGCGGTGCATCTAAGGCAGAAATTCATAAATTTAACCATTAGGCACACTTAAGATTCTTGAATCTGTTAAAAAAAAAGCCTTTTGTACAAATTGTGGTTGTGCTTACTGTCCTCAGATTGAATTTCTGTGGTACAGAGAGCTCAGAAATCTGTGTTTTGGTATGACCTTGGTAAACTACAAAAGTTAATGTATCCTTGGAAGTTTACAGCTGCAACATGCCTTATGGTGTGATACCTACCTACCTTCAACTGTTAAAATGAGTTGAATAAAGGGGTTTTTTACTACTTACCCACCTTTACTTTTTAAAATTACAAACGCTTTATTTCTCTTTAACCAGAGAGCCACAATGTAGGCATAAAAGTACGGAGCCCGTGTCCTGACATTAAGAATTAAAATATATCTCGCTCCCACAAATTAATATCTTGTTCCCACAGATCAATATCTCGTTCGCACGAAATACTATTCCGTTCCCACAAGATACTATTGCCTTCCCTCAAAATACTATTTCGTTCCCTCGAAATGCCATCTTGGGGTATTGGCCACAGCCATGTTTGTAATGATAGGAGCTAAAAGCTAAGTGTGGTAGGCGAAGCAGCCAGCCTAATCTTATGATATTTTTCTGATTTTCATCGAGACAATAATAGATCGACCATTCTTGCTTTTATTTTTACCCTATTGAATGCTCACAGAGACACGGAAGTAGCGGCAGAAAGCGGCTTTTGCAGCAAGATGGACGAAGAGCTTGCCAGAGGATGATGATCATGTGAATGAAAGTGAATACCGATCGATGCTTTTGTGCTTTTTAAAATAAATAAATCTGATCTCTAAACATCCTCCATGTCCTCAATGCAATGTAATGAGACACACACAGACAGAAATGTGAAGGTATCTGCTGTAAATCTATGACGTAAATAACAGGATAAATGATCGGCTAGTTAGTTAGCATGTAACCTAATATAGCCTTTGAATGTAAAGCAACTGACTGCTAAAGAGTATGTTAATAAAAGACAAGTCATGAATATTATTATTCCTATTCGACCCTAAACTACAATATCAGCAGTCTGTCTGTCTGTCTACTGGCCAGCCAGTTGCCCGAATGCCGGCATGACAAGCAAGGAGCTCCGCGGTTGAGCTAGTAGTAGCCTAGCAGGAGCAATCGTATGGCAAAGCAGCCTAGGTATCATAAACCTTACAATATTTTTCTTATATTCATTGAGACAGTAATAAATTGATCATTCTTGTTTTTCTTTTTCCTTTCTTGAACAAATGTGGATCACAGAGACACAGAAGTTAGCGCTGAAAGTGGCTTTCGCGGCCGGACGGAGAGCATATCCGTGTGAACGACTTATGATGTGAATAATTATTGCGTTCAAACAGATTAATTATTGCGTTCGCACGAGTTAATCATTTTGAGGGAACGAAATAGTATTTTGGGGGAATGCAATAGTATCTTGTGGGAACGGAATAGTATTTTGTGCGAACGGGATATTAATCTGTGGGAACAAGATATTAATCTGTGGGAACGAGATTTATTTTAATTTTTTAATGTCAGGACACACGGGCTCCGTATAAATGAGCCTCAGGTTGCAAACTCCTGGTCTAAACAGAGAAATGAAAAAGACACTACATTACCCAGAAATCCCCTCGGCAGCAACCGAAGACGAACCACATTTTGTGCACGTTGGCTGACGTCGGTTTCCCCCTGCAGTTCACGGTAGCGTAGGTAGTTTGCATAAGGGAGTTGCTTGCATTTTCCTCAGCGGTGTGACACGCGCTACCTGAAGTCATGGCTGACCAGGTGGCTGCCATGTGCGATCAGCTCACCAAAGCTGTGCTCGTGATGATGGATGTAGAAACAAGCCAAGTTTACCGGCTGGAGGCCCTTAAGGTACTAGCTGCTAGCTAACCGCTAGCTAGCTGATCTTGTAATCTATCGGCGTTGTTATTAGCCTGGAAGGATTCTATTTGTGTTGCAAATCAGGCGTTGTTTCTATCAGTTGGTGTCTTGGTAACAACAGCTCTTTACGATAGTTAATAAATAATAATAAAATGGATGATTAAACGCTTGCTATACTTGTGTATTCTACGGTTCTGACTCATGACACATCTAATCATAATTTCATAAATATAACGTATGTGAATGTTTGGTGGAAGATTAAAAGATGTTATAAAGAATACATCATGTAGATTTTCCAGGAGAACCTTTTATTTGAATTGTTGCACTTATTGTAATGTTTACGTATTGATTTACTCATCATGTGCTCAACGTTTTACTACGTTTCACGTGTTTGTTTCCACAAATACTTCCATAAGCTAAACCAGTTCTATCCTAACTAGTACCAACATTATTGGGTTATAATTTTTTTTTTCTTCACAGTTTTGTGAAGATTTTAAAGAGTCGAGCGACCTCTGCATCCCATGTGCTTTGCAATTAGCGGACAAAACCAAGCCGGCTGTAGTGAGACACTTCGGGTTGCAAACATTGGAGCACGTCATTAAGTGAGTGAAGCACCGACAGGGCATTTCTAAATTATAATAATTGTAGTAGTACATTAAAGGATTCATATTGAAACGATCTTTTTCTTCTTGCAGGTTCAGGTGGAACAACATGCCACAAGAAGAGAAAGTGCAGATTAAGGAGTGTGCCATGCAGCTGTTATCCAGTGTAAGTGTGCATGTCATGTGTTGGTAAAAAAAAAAACCCAGTCTCATGGTGTCTTTGTTGTCTTTAACGTGTTTGTAGCATTTTTCTAATGATGGACACATATAAAGAAAATTCATCTTAAATTTGCATTTCTGAGTATTTCTTATTTCATACTGTTGTGAATAAGGAGCAGAGGCCAAAATGCTTTTCCAAAAAGCTTGTAGTTATGACAGAGAAGTGCCCCCGGTCCGCTCCATTCTGATGCATCTGCTTGCTAACAACTGGAGCCAATTAGGGCCTTGTTTTCCCAACTGCGCTGGCATTTGGCTCAGAACTGTACACCTGGAAAGCTCCAAGATAGCTGGCTATTTTTGTTGCACCAGTAATGTTAGTTTGGGGTCATGATGGCGCTGTAAGATAGCGGGAGAGTGTAAACAGATGGATGACGGGATGTGGGGGTGGGTTCACTGTCCCGCCCACAACTCAGAGGCAAATTTTCTGATGAGCTGTGCCTGCTCTGCAGAAACTATTTCCTAGAGAGCGAAAGTTTTTTTTTATATGTTAGCTAAAAACAGCATAATCTTAATGAAAAACAAAATACTGAACGCTTTTTAAATGGATCAAAAGATGATTAGTGTGGGATTTTAAGCCTAAATGCTGTCTTGATTTCATACGGCTCCTCTCGTTGGATTTCAATAGGGTACCCATTCCATCCTGGAGGAAGAGAGCCATGTGAAGGATGCTCTGTCAAGAATCATAGTGGAAATGATCAAGAGGGAGTGGCCTCAACACTGGCCTCACATGCTGAAAGAGATGGAGTCTCTCACCAGCCAAGGGGTGAGTCATGACTTTTGTAAAGGAAGTATCCCTTTTTCCCTTTTGCTGGTGTGGCTCAATTTGCATAGTTATGCAAGGCTTCCATACAAATGATTACTCATTTTTATTTACATATGACCTAATCTTGTAAAGTTGGGCATTGTTATGGTTGCCAATGGTGTAAGATGTGTTTTTTCCGAAGACAAGCATAGGTTAAATCATTTGAATCGACTTTTGGTTGACACAGGACGTGCAGACAGAGGTGGTCATGTGGATTCTGCTGAGGCTTGCAGAGGACGTGATCACCTTCCAGACGTTGCCAAGCCAGAGGCGCAGAGACATCCAGCAGACGCTCACCCAAAACATGGATAACATCTTCAGTTTCTTGTTGGCTGTTCTGCATGTCCACGTAGAGAGCTATCACAAAGTGGTCAGCGAGAGGTTCACATCGAGTAGCAAATTAACTGAAGCATGACTTTTAAAAATCCCTTATTTGTTTTTGTTTTTTTTTTTGTCTTCTAGAAAGGACTGCCTGGTCATGAACTGCAGGTCAAAAATTATTCAATCATCTCTTGCTCACCTGTTTATATTCTCTGCTGTGACGTCCTGTTTTTTTTTCCGTCCACATACTCAGGTCAGAGCTCACTGTCGAGTTGCCGTGGCTACGCTGAACACTCTCGCAGGCTACATTGACTGGGTTTCGCTGGCCCACATCACCTGTGGAAACTGTCATCTCCTGGAGACACTGTGTCTGCTGCTGAGCGAGCCGGAGCTGCAGCTTGAGGCCTCAGAGTGTTTGTTAATCGCTTTGAGCCGAAAGGTGAGTTGGAGATCACATTCAGTATTCTAGCTTTGTGTCAAAAAAATGTGTTTGATCAGTAGGATCCAAACCTCTGAAAATAACCCAGCGGTTATGACTGAGTGCAGGAGCACAAGACAATTTGCAGCTCAGTTTAGCTCCGTTTCCACTGAGTGGTTTTGTCCTGTCCGGTCAGATATTTTGAGCGTTTTCATTATAAAATGGACCCATTAAGACAACCGCGTCGTACCCTTGATTGTAGGTCCATTTAAAAATGGAACGGACAGGTTAGGGTGGAGCTATTGTTGATTGGCTGAAGGTCATTGTAAATAACCAAATGGGAAAAAATGACCTCCATTGTTCTTGTCAGCTTCACCTGCACAAGTACCATGGTGGTTTAACTTTGAGTGGAAGCGTTCACCTGAATTGCCTGGACCATTCTAAACTGGACCTCACCGCTCAGTGGAAATGAGGCTGTAGTTCTTTCCAGCTGTAACCCTGAACTGTACTGGAACCGTTTCCAGTTTGATCATAGATAAACTCATTTGTGTGCCTTGTTTTTATCAGAGCTGCCATGCAAACCAATTGTTTTTCAATGATGGTTCTTTTTCTGATTGATTGTTCTGTTTTTCTGTTGTCACCCATTGTTTATGTGTTTGTATCTTAGAGCCTAATGCAGACGCTGCAACAACCCAATTTCCCAAGCTGGGATCAAAAAAGTATCTTTATCTGTATCTTATTATTAGATGTTTTTCTTGGAAGCATCAAGAGAATTTTGCTATCAGATATGCCAAAATGTATACCGGTAGTTTATTTTTCAAAAGGCATTTAAAAACACTTTCTTGATTAGCTGGTATTTTACTTGCAGTTAAACAAACCTTTAAAGCAGTTTCTCCAGAGTGGCAGTAGTACATTAGAAATTTGCTTCCAAGTTGTGGGGGGGGGGCTGTTAGAATGGAGCAGCCCCGCCCCCCTTTCCCTTCTTATTGCTGAGAGCTCGGAACAGGGAGCCTGTGGCTCGCCCAGCAGATTTTCAACGTCACAAATAAGCTCCTTTTCAAACGGCCTAGTTTTGCCTGCTCTTGATTTATGATTTGAAGGAACTTCCAAAGTTTCGTCTTGCTGGATGATTTTCTTTTCTCCTAATTTCCTTTTGTGTTTATTTTTCTCTCTTGCGGATTATATTATTAATATTGCAGCAAGCTCATCTATTTGTGCTGATTGAATTTATGTCAGTTTAACAGACATCCTGAATGTGTGCTATTCTGATGTAGGGCAAACTGGAGGACAGGGAGCCATTTATGGTGCTCTTTGATGACGTGGCCATCCAGTGCATCCTCTCTGCAGCTCAGTGAGTGAAGTGAAGTCCCTTCTCTCGTCATCGGCAATTCCCCCCCCCTCAGTTCCATTTAATGTTGGTGTGGTTCTGTTGCAGGTCAGCTGATGGACTGTCGACGTCGATGAATTCCTCAGAACCATTGTAAGTGTTTGGTTTGTTTTTGTAGAAAACAAACAGGAATGAGCGTTTGTTCCGCACAGAAGGCTTTAAGTCAACAGTTTTGTTTGTAGAGCAGGAGATGTGGTGGAGCGCCGTTACGTCTTCCTGAAGAGGCTCTGTCAGGTTCTGTGTGCGCTGGGAGTCCAGCTCTGCTCAGTGGTGGTAAGTTCAGGTAGTTTCACTTTTACAGTGACGTTATCCTGACATTTTCTAGGGCTTTCTGTAGGAGTGAATTACAGACATTACAGACTTTTTCTGTTTTTCTTTAACTGACTTTAAAGAGCTTAAAATTTTCACTGATATCTTGCAACAGCTTGTTTTAGGATCTTTTCCACACAAGCGAATGTAAAATGTTTTTTTTTTTCTCCCCACAGGGGTCTGATGTAAATGTTGAAGTCCCTGCAAATCTTAGCAAGTACACAGAAGCTTTATTAGCCTTCACTACGCATCCCAGCCAAGTGAGAAAACAGATTTAAGGCTCTTTTATTGATAAATCCGAGTGTGGATCATGAAAATCTGCCTCCTCTCCCCTGCAGTTTTTAAAATCCTGCACTCTGGCAACATGGGGAGCTCTATTCAAACACGAGGTTCTGTCCAAAGAGGCTGTGATTGTGCAGATGGCTGTCAAATACCTCAAAGTGTCCATGACTAACTTTGTCAAGGTGAGACTTTGGTGTCAAGGTGGATGTGCAGCTTGACAGGAAACTTTTTCGAAATGTTCCTCCTGCCTCTTCAGACCGGGTTTCCATCCCAAAACGATAACCCGAGTTCAGAATACTCCCGCATGGACTTCCACAGCGATGAGGACTTCCACTTTTTCTTCTACTGTAGGTGTTACAAGTTCCACGTGGTGATCAGTGTTTCATGGTGTGCTTGGTTTCTAAATAACAGTGGTTGCTGTTCGCAGCTTTCCGAGGACAGCAGGGAGACGTTTTGAAGACCGCAAGTCGCATCGTTCCTCTGGAGGCGTTCCAGACTGCAGCAGACTGGCTGCATTACCAGATTGCCTGTCCGATTGATCTCGGACAAACCGCCTGTAAGCATTTAATCCCATTCTGCACATACAAAAGCAAAGAGGAAGATTAAACCGTCATCTTCAATGTTTCAATATTTCTAAAACAGCCTTAGAAAACATGATTTGATACGTTTGTAAATGCGATATGCAAACATGGAGAACAAAACCATAACAAAATGAAATGGCAACACAGAAGATTTTTGTGTTTCTGCACTTTAGAACAAATAAAATGTGGGGAAAAAATCTTGGAACTTGTTTTAGCTCTTTTTGTTGTCAGGATCTGGGTGGGGCCTTCAGGTTGCCACAGCACCACTAACTAAAAAAACATTAAAAAATGTTTTGTAGAAATAAACCAGGATTTGTGGATATTAAAAAAATAAAAGAAGCAATTCATTCATTTCTTCATCTTTTTATCCCAAATTAAACACGTTTTTCCTAAATAGATGGAATATGTGTATATCTGTCATTTATTTTTCTTCTTTATATAAATACATGAATAACCAATACTCTCATGGCATGCATCTTTCAGCGAAGAGCTCCAAGGGCTCGTGTTCCCTCATGTCTCCATCAGTGGTCCAGTGGGACGCCATGACTGTTTTCGTGGAGTGCGTGGTGTCGCAGATCCTCAAAACTCTCCCACAAGAGGTATCTGGTTCACAATCAAACGGTAGAACTTTTTTATTTTTTCCCACTAGTAAAGTGTCTTTTTTTTTTTTTCCTTTCACTTGAATGCGTGCAGAAGTTACCCGTAGATCAGAGCATGGAGCTGCTGCAGGCGGTGCTGAACTACGACACCAAAGACCCACTCATCCTTTCCTGTGTGCTCACCACCGTCTCTATCCTTCTCCCCTTCCTCGTCCACAGACAACAGCTGGTGCCACAAGTTCTCTTTAAGGTTGGATTATATGTATATTTTAAAAGATGTTTGTGTTTTTAATGTATATTATAGTTCATATTAAAATCTACTGGAATTGCTACATGGAAATAAACTTGTTTAAAATGTAAAATTATAAAATTGGTTTTTTTTTATCATATAATTTTCAGAAATGTCAGTAAGTTTGTTTATCTCTTGCCATATAGTTATTTAAGGCGGTGCAGTTTGAAGTTGATCAGGAAAATAAGGTAAGTTATCTTCTCCAGCCTTAATGTCCTTTTTCTCATTCATCAAGTTAATGATTTTTTTTTTTTTTAACTTTATTACATGTTGTTTTTTTAGGGACCTCGAACCAAATCTGTGAAGAATGTGAGGAGACACGCCTGCTCCTCCATCATCAGGATCTGCCGGGATTACCCACAGTTCATCTTGGTAATGATCCTTCCATCCCCGTCGATTTGAAATGCTGCGATGATGCGTGTGTGACTCTTCTTCTTCTTCTTCAGCCTTGCTACGACATGTTTCACAGTAACGTGAAGAAGCTGCTGTCAAGCGACGCCTCACAGACCTGCATGGAGAAGGCCTCCCTGGTGGAATCCTTGGTGCTCATCAGTAACAAGTTTCAAGACTTTGAAAAGCAGAAGGTGTTTCTAGATGAGCTGCTGGCTCCTGTTCTTGCAGAGTGGACCTCAGAGGAAATGAGGAGGCATGTTTAATTTTCATCTTTTTCCAGTAATACTCAATAACATCTGAAAAAGTTTTTTTTAGTTTTTACTTTGCTTGTCTTTTAGTGTGCTGTGGGATCCGGTCAAGTTATTGTCCTTTGTTGGGGCTGATCAGGTGGTCGCTGAGCAAGATGAACACACAAATATGGCAAGCCTTAACAGGGGACGGGTAAGTCCATATTTGAAACTTGAAATTTAAAATGACCTCATTTTAAATTTCTATTATGATTTATTTTTGATTCACCTTTTTTTTTTACTATAAAAAACTTTGTAAATCATTAGAAACTGCACCAAATATTTAATCTGACTTAGAATAAAAGGCAAAAATCTTAACCTGACAATGAGATATTTTTTATTGCAAATTAAATATATAAAAAAAAATGTAACTTTGAAAACAAAGATAGTAGTGTGGAAAGTTGAAATCAACAAGCCAACACTTTTTTGTGTCTGGGTCTATTTCCAGCATTTATATCTCTGTTAAAAATATTTACGGTAATAAACAGTCATTTGGAAAATACTGATCTGATTCTGTTTTCACTCGCTCACATTATTTTGTGAGTCTTTTTTATCTGTTGTGGTTTATAGAATCACAAGAAAAAAAGTAAATATTTTGTTGCCATGACTACTGCTGTCCATCCTCGCTTCTTGTTAGAATTGCATTATAAATTCAAGATTTTTTAAGTAAAATGTGACAAACCTGTAGAAAGCTTATTAGAAAAAAAACATTCTATACTTTAAAAACAGTATAAAAATGTTGAGTTTTGACGAAAGAGATTACCAGAATATTATAATTCAAGCATTTTCATATCTTCAAAATCCTTTTTCCAGCAGACTATGAGCATCTTTATTGTCTTACAGATGAGTTTCTGCCTGAACGCCGTGCTGGCGGTGGTTAAGCGAGCACGCTGGCCTGCAGATGTGGTAGAAGCCAAGTCTGGAGGGTTTGTTGTGGGTTACGACCTCACCGGAGCCCCCATCTACAGAAACCCCTGCAGCGCCCAGTTTCTGGCCTTTATGCCCAACCTGCTGGCACTCATCAGGTTTTAAAATTGTTTGATCAAACTTTCTCTCATTAAAATTATATTGTTTTCTCTTTTCATCTTGTATGGTTTTAGTTTAAGTTTTAAAGGTTTTTTTTCTTTTTGTGTTTTTTTTTTTTCCTGCCTTAAGGACTCAGAACAGTCTCTTCATGCCAGAGAACATTGCTCGTCTCAGTGAGACTTTCGTCAGAGCCCACGACTTGATGGACACAGAGAAAAACATAGTTATTGGTGCGTAAAACTCTGCACTTGTTTTTTTTTTTTTTCCTCTTAGCTTGAGCCTCATCATTTCTGGTCATGTGATCTTCTCAGGTCTCCCTCAACTCCCAATGGATTTCTATGACTCGCCCGTCTATAGGAGCAATCTGGAGCGTATGCAGGGGTTTTTGGGAACTTTATACGACAACTGGTGTGTTTTCTAGCGGCTTTATTATTTGGTTCGTTGTTGATGCACCACATGTGGTGTTTGCAGATTAAACTCCGCCTCCTCCTCCTTTCCTCCACAGCTTCTCTTTGCTCGGGAGCGCAGGCGCATCCCTGCAGAAGGAATTCTACACCATTGACGGGCTGGCTGAATTAATCGCCGGCTCTGCTTTTGTCTCACTCGATCAAGTGCCTGACCACAGACTCCGTTCCATCATTCATATCCTTTCTTGATGTTGCTTCACTTGTGATGTGACTTTCCTTTTGGGTTCCCATGTTTTTCTATCAAGCCAGATTGACCTTGACAAGCGCACGTCTGTTTTTGAAGCCACTTGTGGTTTCTTGTCCCCCAGAATATAATGAAAGTCTGCTGCGCCCCCTGCTGGCACCTCTGTTTGCCTATATGATGCAGGTTAGAATCCCACTATTTCTGCAATTGAGAACTTTTAATGTCAGATTTTGCATCAAATTTATGCTTCTTGAAACAGCGACTCAGCATGAAGTGGCAGCTCATCAGCCAGAGAGCATCTGCGGAGTAAGGCCCTTTTTTTTTTTTTGAGTCATAACATTTTAAATTAAAGTGTATGTGATGTCAAAAGACAAATGAAGTCTAAAGGGCTAGAAATGAATAATTTCTTGAAAGCTTTAGTTTGTTCTCATTTTCACTGACTTTGTGTATTTTTTTTTTTAATGCATTTTTCAGTGGTGATGATGAGGAGGAGCAGGTGGCCTGCCAAAAGAGCGAGGTGACGCAGGAGATGCTGGAGGAGCAGCTGGTGCGGCTGCTCACCAAAGAAGTCCTGGATCTTCTCAGTGAGCCTCCTTTATCAGCGGTTTGCTCTCACTGCCTGCATGTTTTATGGGGCTAAAGGCCCACTCCGATCATCCTTTGATCTATTATAAAGTGGTCTTTTAATTGATGATTGTGCTGTTTTTTTGCCAAAATTAAAATAAACCTGTGTTATTTTCTAGAGTATAGTTTCTGCAGAGTGGCAGCAGTAATTCCTTAAAAATTTGATTCCAAGTTCTGGGCGTGATTGTTGGCGCAGAGCTAGCCACATCCTGTCACCCATTTGTTTACACTCTCCCGCTAATTTACATCCCCTCACAACCCCAACTTTACATTAACAGTGCTACAAAAACGGTGAGCAATATTGGAGCTATCTAGCCTTCCAGGAAAATGAAGATGTACATGGATGCATTTGTCTTTAAGTGGATGCGTTCTTCTAAAGCGCAGCAGGAAGCTTGTGCCCTGCCTAATGTAGTTTCTACGTCACTGCTACAAACGTTTTCAAACGGCATCTTTTTTTGTCTGCTCCTGACTCAGGATGATTTGAATAAAGATTTTCAGAAATGCCATTTTAAGCTTAATTTTCTTCATATATATATGTCCTGTGTTTGGTGTTAATAACACCAAAAGCACAATTTTATCAGAGCGGGCCTTCAAAAAAGGAAACCCTTTGGGTTGGGAAAACAAGCCCAAAAAAAACTGTAGTCAACAGAAGACCAGTTGGGAAATGCTAAATTTCAGGTTTTAAAGCAGGTGAATTTCTTTTTCTTTAAATTTCAGCAGGGTTCTTGTACTTAAACAGATGCAAGATTAATGTGATTGATGGGAATTTTCAGTTATGTTTGCAATCTGAAGCAGATTTTCTTTTAACTTTTAAAGACAGAAGTGATTCTTTATATTGATTATATATATAATATATTTAGCTACATTTTTTTTTCAAATATACTGCTTCCTTTTATGTGGCTAAAATGATTATTCAGACCTAATCTTAACTTGAATGTGTACAAATATTAATTTATTGATTATTTTTGAATGCGAAACTAATGTTTGAATCCTTTTACTACCTAAAAGACCCACAGACAGAAGAGAAAACTGCATTTTGGGATGACCAAGGAAGTTTTTTCATTACTGCCTGATCAGCTTTTACTTTCAGGCTGGAAATGAAATGAAATATGTTTTGGTGGTCATAATTCCTGCCTTCTTCTGCCTTAAGATCTGAGCTGCATTTCCAAAAAAGTGGCCGAACCAGCAGCAAGCAAGGAAGAAAATGGGGGTGAGAGTGAAATTCTGATTAGTTTGTGTTCTACTCGAAGCGTGTCAGGACTTTCTGCTTAAAACTTGTTCTTGCAGAGGAAGACATGATGATGGATTCGGTGCAGACTTCGTCCATCCCAGAAGACCTGACCGAGCTGGGGAAGTGCCTCATGAAACACGAGGTCGGTTTGAGGCGCGCCACAGCAGGTTAAAGAACTCACGGCATACATTTTCCGTAAACCTGCTTGTTTCTCCTTTCTCAGGACATCTGCATGTTGCTGTTGACGCTGTCCTTCACTTCGCTGTCCTGGAAGGACGCCACTAACTGTAATCGCACAGCTTCCATGGTCTGCTGGACTCTTCTCAGACAGGTAACGCTTCATTTCACACGGTTTATGCCACTTTATTGTTTTATCAGAAGTTGTTGTGTCCTCATCAGTCTGTGACTTGATGCTTTGCAGGTTGCAGCTGGGAATCTCCTTCCTGAAGCAGTCACGTGGTTCTTCACCAGTGTTCTTAGGGCGCTTCAGGTTCATGGGCAGCATGAACCCTGCAACTTGACCCTCTCTCAACTTGCTATGGTCATCTATGAAAACCTGGTGAGGCCGCTGACCCAGACCTTCTCCGTTACTGTTTACCCCCTTCCTGACTTGTTTGCTTTTAATACCAATTTATCTGCACTTTTTAAATCTGTGAAATGGTTAAAAAAGTGTGAATTACTTTTTTTGTTTTGTTTTAAATCAGTTGTGGGTGTTTTATTTTTGAAGGCTAAAATTATTTATCACTACTCTTAGGTGGAGATACTTGCATACAATGTTGCGTTTTTCCAAAATTGGAACTTTTATTCTGAAAGGAAATGTTTCTGTTTTAGCGGCCACGCTATGTGGAGCTGAGAAGCGTGATGATCCAAATCCCAAACATCAACATTCAGGCCCTGGACCAGTTTGATCAGAAGCTCATGGACCCCGGCGTTCAGAAACTTGGAGAGAAAAAGAGGAAGGACCAGTTCAGGAAACTCATTGCAGGAACCATTGGGGTAATGTCACATTTAGCCACTAGAGGGCACTGCTACTTTGCCTGGCTGTGTAATGGCAAGCTGCTGTGTACAGTAGCTGGTTCCATCATTAGTCAGCAGCTTGATTCTGGCTGGTTGTGCTCGGCAGAAGAAAATGCGGCAGCGCCTCAACCAAGCTGAACAATCAAATGAAATGGTGTCCGTGCTCATGGATGTTTAACCTCTCTTTTCTCCATTTCCTGACCATAGAAAGCTCTGTGCGAGCAGTTCAGGAAGGAGGTACATATCCGCAATCTTCCATCGCTCTTTAAGAGGCCTAAACAAGACAAAGATGTCCTGGACAGTGAAGTGGAGGGCCTTGCATCCCTCTTTTCCCCGGAGAACATTTCTCTTTAGAGACACATTTTAGCTGGAATTATTAAACAGAGACATTTGTGCACAAACTACAGTTCCCCTCATCCTCTTTGTTTGCCCCAAATCTATTGTCTTTGAACTGCATCACATTTTGACACGAAGAATTTCAAAATTTCTGTTTTGTTTTAATGAATGTTGGATACATTTTTTGTAACACAATAGATATGTAGATGCTAGAAAATTTGTAGGAATTGTTTTTAACTGAAATATCTGCCAAATTATTTCGCGTTATGCTGGTAGGAATTCAGTTTGACAAGCCATGACCTTCGGCTGTGTTTAAGCTTTGAGACACAAACTGATCAGTAATTTGTGATCTGAAAGATTCCTTTTGGCCTTTTATCAACATAAACACTAAGCATATCATGTGTTGATGCATATCTTCAGATCCAGTCTGTTAAGCAGGAGAATTGTTTTTAAATACTTTATTGCTCATATTTGACTTTTAGATTGACTAGTTACATTTTTTTTTCTTGAACATTGTTGTGTTGAAACAAAGTGGAACTAAAATAGGGGACAGTTGTAACTTTTTTTATTTTGTTTCTATGTTAATTTATATTTGGGGGGTACTTTGGTTGATATACCTTTTAAAATAACTTCTCCAATGTCTTTTCTTTATAATTGATTTTTTGATTTACGCATAGCAGACAGCTGTTTGTTTGGCGGGTGTTATGATTTTGCCATTAGTACTGTGTGGCCCAAGTTCTGTTTGAATATTTTGTAGCAATGCAATTCCCATGTATTGGATGGAATTACCAATGTGCCAAAATTTCTGATTTTTAAATTAACGGGCAGCTAATTATGTCACAAGTCTAAAAATGATCAAGGAATGGCTAAAGAAGCTTAATCCAAGTATCTCTGTTTTATGTGTTTTAGTTGTATAATTGTTATTGTTCCATTGCATCTTTATTTTTATGTGTGTAAAATGTGTTTCTTCTGGTTTTGTCTCTCAGGAGGAGCACCGATGAACCAGCACGCACTACATTCCTCTGTTGTCCAGGGTGAAGCGTTTTAAATTTGTTGTGTGGATTCTGTTCAAATACAAATGCAGAAATTCATATTCTTGTTTTTTTTTATTTTTGATTATGTTGTAAACTTAAGCCCAAGTGCCATCATATGACTATGATGAGTCTAAACAGACTTTACCATTCACCAAAAAATTCATTTCGTTTGTATGGATACATTTTAATGTGATCTAAACAATACTTAATTAGTCACTACAGTGCTCTGTTCTAGTCTAATCAGTGTTGTAGTCTAATTAGTTTTTCTTTTAGATTTTCTTCACATCACTTTTTAGTGAAAGAAAATAATACATTTGACTAACTTTGTTTTTTGAATAGTGGAAAAAAGCCCTCAAATGTACTAAACAAGAATGTTTTCATCAGAGACCCAAACCCTGGTCATTTGAAGCCATAAAAATCTATTTAAATAAAATTTTTTTTTTACATATCTACATAGTATTTTTATTTTCAGCCTGTCCAATAAATAGATTTTCAGTTGACAAAAAAGAAACAATAAAATAAGCACATCCCCTACACATGTTTAGTTTGAATATCCAAATTCTATTTAAAACAAATGTTGCTAAATTAATCTAGATGCCATCTCCATACGTCTGTAACCACTCATCGATTCGAGGGAATATCTTTTAACCCTTGTGCTATCCTGTGACCCCACCCTTACATTGACATGTTCTCCCTGTCATGACAAAGGTGGATAAAGGTGAGAGAATTTCATGTAATTCATGGACACCAGTGAAGATCACAAATAATTGAAGAAAAAAGGTTCAGCACACTGTCTAGTGGGGTCTAGATGACCCAACTCCCAATGTTAAAGTGTCTAGGATAGCACAAGGGTTACAAACGCTGGAGCGATGTGATGCAGTTCCACCCCCGGGTCGTTAGAGGGCGATAATGTACCAAACACTAATTGCAGCAACTAAACATGACGGCGTGCAGTAAAAAAGTATCAAAGAAAAAAGCAGTACATGTCTGATAAGTTTAAACATTTTCATTTAAAATTTAGCACTTTTTGAGGAAAATAACATTTTAATGTGGCTATTCAGCTATTGTTGGTAAACAGTCCTACACATTGGCTACTTTAAAGATAATCAAATTTAAAAAATATAAATAATCGTAAAAAACTAAAAATTTAGTACTTTTGAATTAAGTTACAAAAAAGGGAAACTTTTTACCCCTTACAATGTGTACTGAATATAAAATAAGTAAACTTATATTTAGAGTGTATATTTTGGATTGAACATTTTGAAGGATGGAACAATATGTAGCCTACGTATTTATTTGTTTATTTTTAAAAGAATGGTTTCACAGATTAAGCAAATGATAAAAATAACAATTTTCATTTAATACAAATAAAAACGTTTCTAAATCCATTTACCAAGAATTTTTTACTACTTTTTTTTGTGCAAATTCAGATTCATTTTAGTCATAACTGTAAGATGCTTCTTGTGTTTAAAATTTAACAGTGCTACATTTGCCACATAAATTCTTTGTATTATGTGGAGTCAAAAACCAGTGACTACTTTATTTCCTTGCACAAAAGTTAAAAACATACATTTTTATCTGCGTTGCCGATTGTTTGATAAAGTGGTTTTAGAAGAAACTATTTAATAGAACCACATCTTGCATCCATTAAGTATTCCTGCTGCTCGTGCACTTCCATAATTGTCTAGCCAAAAACAATCCCACTGTAGATTAAGACTAACTTCAGAAAATTAGGCAAGGCTTTAAAGTATTTAAAGTAGTCTTTTTATTTAAAACAAGCAGAACATCCTATGACTTGAACTATTTAGAAGTTTTCAAAAACTCAGTTCTGTAAGTATGAAAATGTATCTTTATTTAGTTTAGATTTTTACTCAAAAATTTTCTCTACTAAATGTTTGTTATGATACTTTTATGTAAGCCATTTCAGTAAAAAAAAATTGTATTTTAGAAAAGAAAGTGTATTCCCTTATGTCACATACATCCAAGAAAATGTTTTCATACACTTAAACATTTGTCTACACAAGAAAATGCATTTTTTCATAACAGTGCCTACACGAGTACTAATAAAGAAAGAAATGCAAAATACTGTGTTATTACTATCTTTCTCTCTCTTCTGTAATCCTGATGTTTCTTCATCTTTGTGCCGTTTTGCTCATTCCTGCCCCCTGCCAAGATGCCCCTCATCGTCAGCACTGACCTTTGTCTGCAACAAGCACGCAAACCAAACATCAGCTTCATGTTTGGATGAAAAATGACCCGTTGTCCAAATTTGACGAAAAATAATGTACATTTGTAATCTCTTTCCATTTGTTTCTATTGGTAACTAGCCCAAACTTTTGAAATGTGTGATGTTTATTCTCAAGGAAGTCAAATTGGTGTGCCTTGATGCTAGAAACAGAGATTGGAGAAACTAATGTAAGAAAAAAAAAGTAAAACGTCTTCTAGCCAATTTAAAAGTTACAAATTTCCAAAAAATGTTTATTTCAACTGTGAGTCAATAGTTAAAAATAATTACAAATAATGGAAAAAATCTGTTATTGGCACACATGGTTGGCTTTCAACCAGAATTGTGTTTTTGTGAATTTTGTGCTGTTTTGTTGTATGCTTTAAAGAAATATTTACCTTTTGAAATGTTTTTTTTTAACATTTTAATACCATTTTAAATATCTGATCACTATTTTATCCTAACAGCAAATGGTGATTAATTAATGATTTTTTTGTAAGGTGATCCTAACTGTCTTTACTAAGAACTACACTGTGTAATTTTGATAACCCGTAAATCACATGTGTCAAACTCAAGGCCCGTGGGCCAAATATGGCCCACCATGTCATTGCATGTGGCCCGCGAGAGCATAAAAGTTTTTAAATTCTCCAAATATTTATTTTGTTGTTGATTACATATTTTTTGTGTGTAGTACTACTGTTGTAATTATTCGATGTTTGCAGGTCTTATGTGTGTATGCAGACAAATTGTTGTCATCAAACCATCAGTTTGATGCAAGGCTGTGTGCAGCCTTTTTTTGTAAAATGTTACACGTGTAATACATGTTCTTTGAAACTCAGTTTTATGTTTTTTTTCTTAATTTACTTAGACAGTTTGATCCTTCATTAATGGAGTTAAGTGGGTTTTAATAAGCAGACAAAATTTAAAAGGATTTACGTTACAGTAAAAAGCTGTGTTTTTTATGCAACTATAATTGTCACTTTAAAAAGTTATAATTAATAAATATTGAGTAATTTAACATTAAAGAGTGGTTACATTTATTTAACATTACATTTGGTAACATGTATGAGTTACATCTGGCCCTTTGAGGACATGCTGATGTGGCCCTCAGTGAAAATGAGTTTGACACCCCTGCCGTAAATCAACGCACAGAGATTTTCATCAGCTTCACCAGCTTCACGGCAGCCTGGTCACCCCGTTGCCTCGCAACAGAGAAGTTTCTGGTCGGTGTCCTTTCATCCGCTCTAATCAGCGGATGGATAGATAGGATGCAGGTGTGTTTGTAGGTAACCTTTTCTTCCTTAAGCAGACTTGCAAGGCAAAGTTGCTCAATGAAACTTAGAAGCGATTTTTTCTTTCTTTTGTTTTGTTTACAATGTTTGTGTTGTTTCTCGTGTTCGCTTTTGTCACCTGCTGCTCTAAATCCGTCAAATTTATGAGAACCGCAGAAAGTGCCGGTGAGCAGCGCGAACGTGTCCACGGCGGCGCGCTTTGCCATCGGCGAGTTCAACAAAGCCAACATCGAGGAGCATTATGCCTATAAAATTCTCAACATTAATTCAGCTAGAGTGCAGGTATAACTTAACTTTTGTTTAGTTTTTTGGTCATAAACAGTTTTCGTGAAGCCCGTCCGCCACAGATAGTCGCAGGAGATAAACTACATTTTGGACGCGCAGCTGGGACGCACAGTGTGCAAGAGGAAGGACACTGTCGACCGTCAACTCTGCGCTCTCCAAACGGACCCCAAGGCGGGTCCAAAGTGCAGTGCTGCAGAATGCAGCTTAAACCAACGCAACCCCCTATTTGGGTTCAGGAAATGCATTAACTTGTGGTTAATTTCAGGAGTGCCAGTTCCATTTCACCGTCACAAACATCCCCTGGGAGAATGCTCATGATGTTCTCACTGAAAACAAGTGCCAGAAAATAAAATGTTAACTTTGGGGTATCGCTAAGTGTATCTGGAATTCCCCAAAAATTATACCATGAAAGTGTAATGCCATTCCTTCTGGCTGAGCTGGTTAAGCTGGGTGACCTGCACCTACTTTGTTTAAAGGGGGAGGCCCAAAAAAGGCATAATCATTCCATTGACTTGCAGAGGAAGCTTTACTGTGCCTCACCTCTCAGTGTGTGTCCTGGTTGCTGTAAGGCTGTGGTTGCGTGTCAGGCTTGGTCAGACACATGGCTGCTAGACTGAGATGAGGTTACACCTTTCAACACTGCAACCACGCGCTCCAGAAGGGCTCTGTATGGAGGATTACAGGCATTTTCAGATTACTGTTAAGCAAGACTGAACTGTCTGCTGCTCTGACCCCCTTTTCTTTTAAATGAACATAAACAGCTTACTAATGGGATGAATAAAAATGTGTGAACAGAAGCGCCGTTGGGGAGGGGGGCGTTGTTCATTGTGGCGAGTTGCTGTAAATATGGTGGAGCGCTGGTCTTTTGACTATTTAAACTTCAACTCCAAAAGATGGGCAGTAAGAAGGATTACAAAAATCTTTGAAATAATTTTTTTTGATAATAGTGTTGGGGTTAAAAGGACTTCACCTATTGGGCATTAATTACAGTCATTAAATAACCCACTGTTGGTCTGTCTCCTAATTGAGGACGTCTTAATCAACGGAGCAAAATGTAAAGAGAATGCTGGCACAGATTCGTAGGGAAGCAGTGGGTAGGAATGCGGCGGAAGGAGGATTTTCCTTAATTTGGGTGGAGTAACATGGAAGCTGTAGTGCCAGGAGTTTGGACTGTCCATCTGCCATCGCACCCACCCACTCACTGACACACTAACAGGTGCGTGCATGTAGATGCACGTGTTTACCGAGCGCACGCTCACATACTCCACCCCACTCTTGCCCTACCCCTGTCCTCAATTGGCCTGGGCAGCAGATGGTGAGGGGTAAGGCTTTCCGCCCCCCTCCCAACTCCAAGCCAGCACCCCCTTATCCCCTCCCTTACCAACGAACATCACCCCACCCTTTTTTTTTCATGTTGTTGAAGAGCCTGAGTGTTGAAAGGCAAGCCCCAGCTTGTCCCCCGCCACAACACAAATCCTTGGCCTGCTGCCATTGGCGGGATGCGGTCAGGTGTCCTAATGCTTCGGTTAGGGGAGGAAACGCTGGTTAATCTGCCCATCGCGTGCCACTGGCCATGGCCTGGCCTCTTTGTGTCTGGCACCCCTCTGATCGGTCCCTCTACCCCTTCATCTGTCTATTCCCTCCCCGCCCATTTCTTCCATCCCAGATTTTCTTGCCGTAGACAATGGCATTCTTCCCAAAAGATCAACCCTGCCGTCTCTTGAGAGGTGTTTTTAATTACCTCTTTTATGGACAAAATTTGTAGCGTTTGGCAGCTGCCTTTTGTATTTCACGACAGACTTGACCATTCCACAGTTGTACTGTCATTTAGGGGCATTCTTCAGTATGCTGACTCATCACTTTCAGCAAACCTGACCTGACAAACACCTTATAGGAGCATTATTGCCAAAGGAGGTTGTGACTACACTTTTATTTGTTTTATCTTAGTTTTTATTTGACTTTTTTTTCTCCAAGACTAAGTCCCACTCCAATCATCTTTGATCTATTTTAAAATAGTTCCCAGTGGTCTTTTAGTCATAAGTACGCTGTTTTTAGTCAAAACCAAAAGAACTGTGTTCTAGGATACAGTTTCTGCAAAGTGGCAGTAGTTTGTTAGACATTTGGCGCTGAATTGTGGGTGGGACTTTTGGCATGGAGTAAGGCCGCCCCCTATTTCCCATCATCCATCTGTTTACACTCTCTCCCGCTATCTTAGGGCCCCTCACAATCCCAACCTAACATTACTGGAGAGCAATATTGGAGCTATCCAGCCATACAGTTTGGACCAGATTCCATCTTGGATGTGAGAAACAAAAATGTTTGGCATCTATTTGCCTGCAGATGCATCAGAATGGAGCTGAGCAGGGGGCTTGTGGCTGCCATAGAAGGTTCATGTCATCGCTGCAAGCTAGTTCTAACGGCATAATCTCAGCTGCTATTGATTCACAATGATTTGAATGAAGAAACTCTCAAAATTGCTATTTGAATCTTAACTTTCTTTATGCGTGTCCTTCATCATGAGAAAAATGCCACAACATTTTAAAAACACGCTTTTCATTGGAGGGGGTCTTTAAGCATTATAAAACAAGCTTCCTCTTGAAATTGTGGTTGAGGGCTAATCCCAAAGCTCTTTTTAGGGGCTAGTTGAAGGGATTTCACTGTAGATGTAACCTTAATATTTACAATAATTACTAAATGAAATATAAAAACGTCTAACCCACACATTTGTTTTTCTATTCATTTTCATTTACTTACTGCTCTCACCTCTTATCTGACAGAACTTGAGGCTTCCTGCTCTAATGAGGGTATATAATGCAGATGGATACTATTGGAGTAAGAGGTGGACTTTGTTGGGGTTACATAATCAGGGTGAGGTCATTACCATTTGATCCCTGCTGACCCCCTTTTTGATTGACCCCTGGTTTGGTCAACGCTTCAGAGGCCAAGCAGAAGTATAAGGTCAGAGTTCAAAGTATCCTCAGCTGTGCTGTCATGAAAACTGCAGCAGTTGCTCATCTGATGGTCAGTTTAGGCAGAAAAGCATTTTGTTTACATTTTAAGCCCCTTTCTTTTTTTAAATTTTGATTAAAAAAAAAACCACAAAGCTTTTTGATGTCCTCTTTATGTTCTCCATTTGTAAATTGCTTTCAGGTTGCAAACATCAGATTATAACCATAATATTCTATCTGCATAATAACCTTTCTTTTGTTTAAAAAAAGCTCCTCTTTAATAGTGTGACCAAAACCTGTTCCTATCGAAGGCAATCGAAAAACCGCCATGTATTGTTTTTCAACTTCCTGTTTGTGACCAGTGTGCAGGGTTTCCTTGCAATAAGTGCTGCGGTGGGTGGGTGGGTGGGGAGGAAAATCAATACTTTCAGTGTAATGTGTGGCCACTTGGAGAAAAGAAAAAAAGAGATTTATGTAAGGATGGCAACTCCTTGATTGAGATCGTCTTTGGTGGCTGGATGATTGAAGGAAGCTATTGTTGGTGGCTCGGCGACCCAGAGGACGGGGAGCTGTAAAACTATAAAAGGTTAAAGTGTGGCTTGCTGCTGTTGATCGTGGCACTGCTCCTCTCCCTGCTGCCGTCCTCTTTTCTTTCCTCCCAGCACACCCTGCTCTCTGACCATCCCGCTTAATCTCAGCTCTGCCGCGTTATGAGACTAAAGAGCGACAGGACCCAGTGCATACAACGCCCACCAGGAGTTGTAGCAGGTTGTGGACCACCAGCCAAAAAGACAACATATGTCTCCGTCCCCTCTAGATTAATGGGAGTGTGTTAATATCACCATGCAGTAAGTGAGGAGGGGATACAGACAAATCGTAAAGAGGGGTGGGAGATGAAAGGTGGTGCCTGAGATGCAGGGGAAGCACGAGGCAGGAGGAACGACAGCATGTCTGCATGGGAGGGGGGGGGGGGGCAAGAGCATGTCTTAGGAGCAGAAGGAGAGATGGAAGAGTGGAGGCGGGAAAGAGCAAGAGAAGTGAGGACATAACTGTAGAAAAACGAGTACATGTGTGAGTGTTTGCTTTATTGCAGAGGCCCCACCTACCCCTCCATCCTGTTAAGGAGGCACAGTCCTGAGGAGGAGGGGTAGGATGGTGAGGATCCCCTCCCTCAGCCAAGAGCACACACACACACACACACACATGCTCTCTGTGGTTCATACACTCTGTTCAGTGAAGGAGCAGCCGCTGCTCTGGATAGACCACGCCAGATTCTGCAGGTGTCCCACCCTTCTCTCAAGTCTTGGATGCTTCAGGAAGGTACTATTTTGCTTTTCTATTTCAATTGTACTCTATTTTTGGTAGATCACTGTATTTTCAATTTTAAGTTGTTGTTTTTCGTTTCTCTCTTCATCCGAGATTGACTCTGTTTGAGATTAATGTTTGAGCCTCTGTGTGTGTGTTTGTAAGAGGTTGCATGTGTAATGTATGAGGATGAATGCATGGCTGTACAGTTGTTTACAAGCTTTACTTTAGCTGCAACTTTAGCTGACTGGATCCTAGCAGTTACATACGATTAATTGTCTGATTTCATTGATTAAACTTTAACCAGCGGGCAAAACATATTTTTTTTATAGCGATCTTTCGCTTTGCTGCTTGATGGATTATTTAGCTTTAGAATTCTTTTTTGTTTTATTTGGGCTTCCTCAGGGTGGAGGGACACAAAGCGCATTATGTATGCTCAGTGTAAAGCCCGTTTAAACATATTCACGATTATTGAGTAATGATTTCCAGTAAAAGTATGCAAAAAGGTTCCCACCTTCACAGGAAAAAGATATTTTTGTAATAGCTTTGATTAAAAACTGAAAGTTTTGTCACTTTTAGTCTTCATCTGATTTTGTATTTCATATAGAATATTATACATAATAAAACTACCAAGTTAATCAACTCTTAAATGTTTTCGGTCATTAAAAGTTGATATAAGTATTAGGTAAACAAATAATTTGTCCAAAAAACGCTCTATCCGCATGGTTCTTTGGGGAGAAATCAGGGCGATGGCACCAAAAATGGCTAATAATCCTAGTGTGTATGTGTGCTAGTGAGGAGGAGAGGGTGAGCACATGTCTAGTATGTAGCATGGTGGGTTGGCAGACACTCTGTACAGCCCTCATGCTTAAAATGGGGTTTGCACTGAAAGGCAACAATCATTTTGAAGATAAAATGTGTTTTTTTCTGTTTAAACTACGCAATTCTCTGAACTTTTGTTTTCCAAGTTTGCTTTTCAATGTTTTACATGCAGTAATGTGTTAAGTTCCTGCATTTTACTGTGACAAATACCCAATCCTTCGTTTATTTATTTATTTATTTTCTTGATTTAAGATCTCAAAATTCTTGAAGATTTACATTCAAACCTTACTCCGCTTTGAGGGAGCCACCTTTTGCACAATGCTTTGTTTGGATCCTGTTTTGTTTTGTTTTATTCAGTATTTGAGAATTATTTATTTAGTCAGGATTTACACACAAAAAAAAAAAAAATTCTGGTAAGGTCAGGAACGCACTTTGGCTGCCATTTGTTCATGCAGATGTGACAAATAACCTTCAGATTCATCCTCCAAACCCTCTCGTCTCCAAATCTGCCCCTCATCTTTTTCTTCTGGTCTTACTTTTAGCTAAATCAGCGTCCTCTCCTCCCTTTTTTGGGGTAGTATTGACCTGTTAATAGTATTATCCACAGAGCGTGTGGCAGGGCTCGGGTCACATCCCTCTAGGATTTGGACAGCAAGGCCTCTGGCCACAGTTTGGACAGAGAGTGACCAATAGAACTTAAGCTGTGGTCATTCTTCAATCTAGCCCCTTTCACAACAGAGGTCACCTCAGTCAAAGGGTAATAAGTTTAACCCCTAGAGGGGTGAGAAGTCAGAGGTCACAAACAAGGCTTCTGGGAGAAGGTTTGAATCATCAATCAGTGGCACTCCTGGTTATTTCTTTACATTAGGATGACACCTTCTTGTTTTTGTTTTTTTCTTTTTTTCAATCTCATTTGCTTACTCAGACTGCAGCCATTATGGTTATATGAAAGCTCAAAGATAGAGAATTTTTAGAGTTTCAAAGTTTGACTGAAATCTTTATAGTTGACGATATTTGGACTGTTTAGCCCCCAAAAAAACTTAGATATAAAATAGTTTGCAGGAAAAAAAGAAATGAATTAGTAGTTCATGTAAATTTAAATAATTTTATAACTATACAAATTTGCTCCACAATTACCTCATTTTCACCCATCTCTATTTTGTGCTACACCTTGTCTAACAAAGCATTGACTACAAGGCGACAACTGATTTGTCGGTTTCACTGCACTGCCCCATTTTTGTGTGTGTGTGTGTGCAGTTAAATATTTATAGAAATGTGCTACCTTTAAATGAGATGGTTGTGAAATAATGTAGCATAGTTTGAAAGTGGCAGTTCTTCAAATTCAGAAGTGATGTCCAAGTCTGTCCCTCCTCCTGTCTCTAAAATGGTGCTGTGCTGATGTTTCAGCATCTTCCGGAGGTCTCCTCTCCCTGGCTGATGTTAGCGATGTGTCAGCAGTAAGCTAGGCCTGCCTGTGAGGCTGCTGGGCTGTGGTGGCGTCCATCCCAGTCTGGCTAAAGGCCAGACCAGACATGTCTTGGCACTACACAACGGAGATATGACAAGATCAAGGATCGGCAGAAATGTTCTGTAACAAGATGCAGTATTGTTGATCTAGTAATGAACAAACAACTCAAGTTTAATATTTAAATAAAAACAATGTCCCCCCCCCCCCCCCTTTGTCTTTTCCCCTAACAGTCTGCTATGATGGGAGCAAGATGTGATGGTTGAAAAAGGAAGGGATGTCAGAGGGGCATGCAGCACACATACTGCGTTGGGCTCGAACTCAAAAAAGTCATAAAGCATGGTACGTTTTTTCGCCAAACATGCAGCCTTAACGTGTAAGGCTTCACTTGGTGCTCCACATGCACTTGGCAAATATGGGTGGGCATATATATGTATAAGGAAGAGCACAGTATAAGACACGTGTATGCCATTAAGGGTGTGAATAAGAGAGATATACATGTTGCACAGTCAGCTTTTGCACAGACCAAGACCATCAATCACAAATGAACGGTGAGCTGCATTGCTCTTTTGCTGGTCCCTCAAGCCCTCTCTCAGGGCCAGAATTACAAAGCATTTCATCTGCAACGCTGCGTTTTTCTGGACCTAACCCTAACCATGCGCCTTAACGCATGCTACGCATTTGCGTAATTCTGTCAACGTGTATGCAAAAATCAGCGGCTTTTGTTTTGTATAACAGCTGCTGGCATCCCTATTGAAGTAAAACGGGCAGGGAATGTCCGAATATTAAGGGTAGCTGTAACATAACGGTAAAAAATTGTTAGAAAGTCACCATTTGGATAGTATCTTTGGAATCTTCGCAACTAGTTTCTCAAAAATGCTATTGACTTATTCTGAGTATTTGTTTTGTGATTACACTTTTCGCTTGGGCACAAAGAGCAACTTTGACCACTTTTAATAATGGATCTAATATTTTCCTTTAACAGTGGACCAATGAAATATTTTGTAAATCTATAATAAAACTTGTTTCTAATTTAAGTAATTTTTTACCTGATGATTAAAGATTGAATGGACTGGAAATGGGAAATAAATGAATAATGTAGTCAATATTTTCAATTTCAGAAGAATTTTAAAGTTAAAACCATGGCTTGATTTAAAAATTTACTGTATGTTAAGCACAAACACCATTTATACACGTGAGACAAACCCGTCACCGACTAATTCCTGGTATTTCACCGAAAAATTACTCTGTATGTACATTATTTTTCCTCTTTGAGGCTGCTGTCTTTAACTATATTAAAGATTAAATGAGACAAAAAACAAACCTTCTGCATTTAGAATATAGGAGGTCATGAATCATTGGGGGGGGGGGGGGGGGGTATTTAACCCCAGGCTGAAAAATACTGTGATGAGTTTAGTTAAACAGATGCTACCATAAAACACATACTTTGTCAGAGCTTTTTGTTTTACAAAAAATTGATGGTTGTGAAAGTATAAGAAAAACTTAAATTCCAATATTTATAGTTTTTTTACATAAACATTAAAAATAAGTTCCTTATCCAAAGCTATATGATGGCAGAAACTCTTGTTTTGCAGTTTGAATTTGCAAAATACTAAAATCCTGAAATATAAACGTTAAAAATTATGCCACCATTTTTATTTTTAAGTGTTTGGTTTTGTTTTCTTAGATATTTTTTTCTCAAATATTAAACAGTTGATACGACATTGATGAAAATGCTTCATTTTTTATAAATAAATAAAGCGTAGATAGTGTCACGTATGGACTTCTGGTCCAAAATGATGTGTGAAGTGAACAAGATGGTTAGGTGTCATTCAATGCTGATACAAGCTCTTATTTAAATGAAAGCAATGAACAAAGGTCTACAGCAGAATGGACCCTGGGAAAAGGCCACTCCTTCAATAGGTTTAAATTGACTCCCCGCTCATTTACATGGCACATAAATTCCCTTGTAAATTGCAGAAAATTGCTTGGGTAGCCGATACGCTGGTGCATATAAAAATGTAATTGTAGTCAGCCATGTGTGCGTGGGGCACAGGGTGATATAATGTTGAAGAGATGTGTGGGGAAATTATGCATCCAATAAATAAGATGGGGTAGACACATGGCGAGGACGGTCATGAGTCTGATGTGCCACTGACCCATTTCATCTGAGCCTGCAGTACAGAGGCTAAACGGCAGCCCGCCCCCTAACCAGTGACTGGCAAAATAACAGTTTACTGTGCAGTACAGAAGCCGAGTAACTAGTTAAACTTTATTCACTGACCAGATTGGTTCGATCTCACCATTAGAAATGATCATTGGGAAACATTTTACAGGTATTTTTTTTATAGATTTGTCTAAATACTCTGACTCTTGTTACCAAATGCTATCCCTCTTTCATTACATCTATCATACGGTCACATGGACACTTAAAACTTTGAGACAGTTTACTTAAGAAATGTATCAAAAAACCAGTCAATTAAATTGAAATAACAGATTTTAATGGAATGGTTTGCTAAAGGCCTAGTTGTCCTGTTTGCGACACACCCTTACGGTGTGTACTCTAAATGAGTACACACACAATGTCTCCTCCAGCTGCAGCTATTGCAGAGTGATGAGCTTTGTTATGCCAAACCTTGGGGAACCCCCCCTATTTTGCTTCTTTTTTTTTTTTACTGTTTTTTTTCTCTTTGTACTTTTTTTTTTTTTATCTCTGCAGAAGGGTTTCCTAACGGAAAGGAGGAGAAAAATACAAATGTCACATCAATTCATGAAGATCCCAATTGTTTGTAGCTACTGTGCAACCCCCAAAGGTCTCTGGGTTACCCCCTTCTTCCCAGCAGGGCTTCTTATGGCCAAAATGCAGCCCACATACTCACACAGCTCTTACACGCCATGCAGGATTCTCACTCATATTTGCTGCTGTGTTGCACATCAAAGTATTTCTCTTTGATTTTCTTTCTGAGTGTCCCAGTGTCTTTCAGCTCAAACTGGACCGTCAACAAAAAGTACAATATGGCTCACCAGGTCGCTCCCGCCAGTTCTCTCTCATAATTTGAGCTGCTGTGTCTATTGTGTGGCCTTCTTTAAGAATTTACCTCCAACTGATACAGTGCGTCAGTCTTTTTGTTATAGAAGGACAATTGCTTGTACAGTGAACGTCCAGGAGCCTAATGAAGTGATAAAGCGCACTCATTGGCTGCAGGTTGTCAAAGCTGGTCCCACTGCTGTTATCATTAGATGACGACTAACAGAGCAGACAGCTTACAATTCAAATGTTGATACAATTTTATTGCGTAGTGCTGTTTGTCGATATTGAAACAGGAAAAAATGGTATGTGCTCACAGTTACTAATGAGACTTGAATTGACGAGGACAAACACAGAGGTCACCAAAGAACTGCATGTGGTAAAAAATATCTATTTTTAGAAAAATCATAAGTGTTTAATTACTGATCTTCATATAGAATTGTAGAAAGTCTAAACATAAATATGTATTGTTTTACAAACCCTTTATATGTTGCTTGTTAGAGCTCAGGCTGTCTGCTTATTTATTACCCAGCAGAACTAGTAAAGCTAGTTACCTGAAAGGCCAACTGTAGATGTACACACATAAAATGTACATTTTATTCCAAGTAGTGATTGTAGGATTTACTGTTGAATGTTTTTTTAAATAATATATTAATAATATAACCATTTGTATTTACTTTCCACATCAATTTTGTAAGCTGAAAAGTTATCAAAAAAACAAACAATTGGTTGGGAAAAAAATGCAGTTTAATTGGAATTCTCATATTTTGTCCTGATAGCCATTGCATGATTTTATGCTAAACTGTTGGGGAACAGGTTGGGGGGCCTCATGATGTTGGGACAGATGGCATTTAGCTCTAGCTGTGCCGAGCTCAGTGGGACCCAAAGCTTAAGAGGTTAGGCCTGTCAAAACCACTCTGTTCATTCACTGCCTAACAAAGTGTGGACTGTCAGCCTGTTCCGTTTAATAAACTTAAGATTTTTCTATTGTCAACGCCTGAGCAACACTTTGCAACTCGATGACCTGAATATTCCAACATGCATCTGGACTCAATGAAAAAAGGGCACCCCTGGCAAAGACCAGCAAAAATGTGCTCTGGCTGCCTAAAGTGCAGTGAATCAGTGTGTTTTTTACATAAACCTACTAACATTGGGTCAAAGGTTTCATGTCCACATAATCATGTATTTATGGGGATGGTACTTAAAAATAGTGCGATTATATTAGGGTGTTGTGTTTTGAACAATTTTTTTACATTATCTTTAACATTTTTAGGAAATTTGAGGGCAGAAAAAATGATGTGGATCTCTACTTTCTTGTATGACTAAAAGCCAAAGATCTGATCTACCTATGTGTTATTTAATTAACATTTGCATTGTTTTATATATATATATATATATATATATATATATATATATATATATGTATATATATATATATATATGATCATTCATTTGAGCTTAATCCTCACAATGTTTAAGGATGTTGTAACCCTTGCTTCACCACCAGAGGGCGACATACTAGGATAAAAAAGACTGTTTAAGGACTTAGCGTTCAGTAATGAAATCAACTGGACAAATTAACCGAAATTACGTAAAGAAGAGCTCTTTTTTTCTTTATCATTTTTGCTGGAAAAATGTCTTTTTCATTTTTGTCACCTCACTCTTTAAACCTCTCAATTTGTTTCAGTGTTTGGTGGGGTCACAGGCTGAAAGCTGGTGAATGGTGACCTGAGTGAGATGCCTTGGTGACATCTGACCTCTAACTGGGTGTGTGGCTGACCCTGGAGGATGCAGCTCAACAATGGAAGGCACGTGCCTCAGCCTAATCACCATGGTAACGCTGCATCTTTAGAGAGACATAGGGGAAGGGGCCAAACTCTGTCTTTATCTTGATTGTTGTTAGCCATCTGCTGTCAATTGACTAGTATGGATATAACACACACCCACCACTTCCACCACAGGGGAAGTGTGCGTGTTTGTGTCACAGCATGGATACGGTGACAACTCCAAAGGCTGACTGGGTAATCTCTGCAGGCAACTGTGATGGTGATTTCATTCTCACAATCACCTGGAGAGATTTTGCAGTTTGTCTAATATGCTTTAAAAATGATTAAATGACACCCCACACATATGCATCTCTTTGGTTTGCAAAATAATACACAGAAGACATTGTGGAAATTTGGAGGAAGATTATTCATTTTAATAAATGTTATTTTTTGTGTGGATTTTGAAAAGACTCACTTTGTTTATCCTAACAGTCAGCCCACTGTTTCAAACTCAAAGTAGTGATGATTACACAAAAGAGAGATGCTGCCATCTTAGTTATCTCTTTATGCCTAAGTCTATGTGCCTATAAGTCAAAACATTCACCAAGACAGAATATAGGGTTAGTCAGTAAGTGACTGCCCTGACTAAAGGCCAACAGGTGCAGTCCACCTGGAAGAAAATACGTCACACTTACTCACATGCCATGTTTCTTTGATTTTTGCGAGGGCTGCATGGACAGCATGAGAACCGCCCTTATACCACAGCCATCACACCCAAAACATTACACTTTGATCCTGAAAAAACATTATTTTCCAAATTTTGTTTCCTTTATCACAAAGCCCTTGTCTCTTGTTGGAAACCTAGTCCCCCCCCCCCCCCCCCCCCACTTCTTTTTTTCCCTGTCTTCCCTTCTTCTTGTGTTCTGCTGTGATTTGGTGAAATCTCAGCTGGCAACTGTGAGTCGTTCACTAGCTGCTCTCACAATGGCCTCTGGGATTATGCTAAACACAGCGGCTCCGCTGCTCTCCAAATCGACCTGCATCAACGACGGCCTTTGGAGGACTCAGGAAAGAAATGGAGGATACTCAATGAAGATGTCAATGCAATTACACAAACACACCTCATAGCCCCCTCCTCTGTCTGCTCATCCTTCTTTCAAATCCCCTTTTTTGCACCCCCCCCCCAAAAAAAGACACCTCTTTCAAGTAAAGCCTCATCTTTCTGAGCTCCTTTTTAGGGTGCATGCATATTTTTAATTAGCATGAATCCAGATGCTTCTTCGGCCATGTTGACTCAGTGTGATTGTGCACTGTACAGTGTTAGCTACTGGGCTGTGTTGGTTTTATTATAAATATTATTGTAACGCCCCATTTTCCTCATCCAACACAGTTTTCTAGTGTGTTTTGATTTTTGGATGTTCTGCTGGATTGACGAGGACGGACCTTTCTGGTGTGGATGATACTGCATCAGGAACTGATTGGCTGATCACTCAGTTGCCAACAGTACCTGGTGCATTACCTTCAGCATCGAAAGAAACATCGCATATCTTGATTTCTGTGAGAACTGAGCATTGCAAATGTTTGGCTATGTAAACAAAACTATGAAAACAATAAAACAATAAACAATCTTCTGACTTTGTGACAATTCTGTGGTGTGCACATGCATTTGGATAAATATATGTCAAATGTTGAGAACAAACCTTTAGAGTTTATGTGTCACAATAGCTGAAATTTGTGATGTCGACATTTACAGTTTTTGCTTTCTTGTGTATCACATTTGGCCAGAGGGAACATTTGGCCCCTCAACAAAAAGGTTTGTCGCCCCCATTTACCCCAATTTTTGTCAATGTTAGTTGAGAAAGGTTAAGAAGCCACCAAAGCTTCTTTAAGCACTGCAAAAATACCTAAAGCAACATTTTTAAATGAAAAATTTGAAGATTTTAAGATCTTTCACGAATTTCTACATAATTATTTTTTGCTACTGCTTTATAATAGCACTTCATCTAAAAGAATGGTTGCTTTATCATTAATAATACAACTTTGAAGAACGTATTTTTGATCCTTTAATTTATAATGGCCTTCCACTCTGCTGTTCTCATTTGCCGCCCTTCCCGAGTCTTCTGCCCACCCTCCCAAACAAAATGTTCCAGCTCTGCTACTGGATTTGACTAATATCTAAAATGACAACATCATCCATTTTCTCAACCTGCCATATTCCTTTCGGGGTCACTAGTTACCGGTGAGTGTCCTGGCTACTGTTGGGCGAAGGCGGGGTACACCCTGGACAGGTCGCCAGTGTGTCGCAGGGCACAGACTCACAATCAAACCTAGGGACATGAGGAGAACATGCGAACTCCACAGAAATGTTACAGTTCAGTATAATTCTAAGGCTACCTCTGGATGTAAAGCAATTGCATGTTAGATTTATGCTTCTAAAAAATGAAAGAGCATCTGTGTTCAAGCTTTAGATCAGTCTCCAAAGGTTTTGCTTCTGATGAAATATAATCCACAATAAAACATGTTTACGTTTATAATCCTTAATTTGGTCATTATTAATTATCAATATGCTTATTTTTTCAAGGGGTTGGGGTGGGGGGGGTTGCATGCTTATCTAATTGATTGTTTAGTCAAGACATTTTCCACTCAGATTAAAGGGCGTGGCCCCACTGGGAAAACTGCCACACCCTATGAGAAGTCAAAAGGTCATCCCTACAGGAGAACGTGCCAAGTCCAAATTGACAAGCAGCCGGCGTTCACACATGAATTCGCCCGCGCATGTCTATTTATCAGTGAGAAATGTTGGAGAACATGCCAGCTCCAGCAGATGTTCCTGAAGCGCAGGCATCTTGTGCACACCGTGAAATGTGTTGTTGCGGTTGTTGACAGGAGTCTTAACACGGGATTTGATTATGCCATCTGTTACTCATACACACAGCAAACACTTTATTAAAACGGCAAGGGTCTCCGGAAACGTTCCATCAAATGTGACAACCGTTAAAATCAATGCAGAGTCATGCTATGTGCGGCGTTAACTCAGTGTTTTCCTTCCAGTTTCCGCCAAAACAGTTTTGTGCATAATGCGCATAAAGACCGTCCGCAACAAGTCCTACAACTTTACAAAAGTATATTATAGGTTATAAATTTTGCTACATACGTTAGCAATCTTTTTTTTATACATATATATTTTTTTCTTATTATCTGACTTTTGGAGCATTGCCTCTCACATCACCTCCATCAGTCTATAGAGGGAGCCATTGTATCCTGGAGACGGTTTGCTGCATCACTGTAAGAGAAAACCCTGGAGTTCAACCTGCCCCCAGTATGTCCTACTGTACCAACCGCATGTTCACCACAATCTTTCTCCTCGTCAAACAGTCACTGCGCCGTTTACTCGGGCTTCAGGCCATTTCTTTTGGCTTCCAACGCGGCCGCATTTGCAACAAAAGAAACCCGGAACGTTTTCTTCTGAACTCCAGCAGAGTTGGATAAGCGCAGGTAAACGCAGGTAAGCACCATTCAATCAAAGACCAAGAGGATGCGTAAAGTTTTCTCTCTCTCTCTCTCCTTGTTACAAAAAAAGACCCCAAACACATTAAACAGAGCGAAGCTCAATAGTGAACCAAGTCAGAGGGAGAGAGACACTTGACTCTGTTGCTGCTTGTTGAATTTCAAGGGTTTTTAAAATAAATTTCACAATCTTGGACTAAGCATGAACAAAGAATTTAACCCATTAGACCAAACTGACTGTTTTTTTTCTGTGCGTAATCTTAATTGAAATGGTATCTGTGAATTTCTTTTCCTTATACTTATGAGAAACATCATATTCCTGCGCACGCGCATTACGCACCAAACTTTTTTGGTGGATAAAACTGGAAGAAAAACACCGTTGACGCCGCACATTTCTCTGGCGCAAAGCCAACATAAACATCACGCCAGGAGTGGGAGATGTTGGGACTCGTTAAGCAATGCTATCAATTATGTAATAACTGGTATTAAGCAGAAAATAATGCATCTCGTTGCAGTGCCTCTGCGGAGCTCGGTCAACATGCTGGGGATCTGCGTGTGTCTCTGTGCGCTTTTCACTCAGGTCGCTTCTCAGGAGACCGAGGAGCCCATCTCCTACACAGTGAGTGAGCGATGTTTCTCTGTAACAGGATATTTATTTTCGATAGGGGTCTCCAAGTTCATGTTTACATTAGTACATGTTGTTACACGAACATGTGTTTTATGATGTCTGCTTCACAGTGCACGGAGGGCTACAAGTATGATGAAGTTAGAGAACAGTGCAGAGGTAAGACGTTCTGTCACATTTACTCACCTGATGCCAGAAGATTTTTTTTTTCCAACTTAACTCCAATAGAAATCCATTTACTTCATTGCTTCTGTTCCAGACATTGATGAATGTAAACTATTAGAAGATGCCTGTAAGGGAGGGATGCAGTGTATCAACAACTTTGGTGGATACCTCTGCCTCCCCAAGAACGCTGTCATATATGTTACTAAGGAGGAAAGTGACCAGGTACCCCTGCCCGACCCAGTGCCAGAAGTCCCTGCCATCCCTCCAATACCTCCTCATCTTCCCGTACCTGTTCCAGGCGTTTCCAGGCTCTCCACGGCTGGTCAGATTCTCTGTTCATCTGGTTTCACTGCGGACGAACAGAACCTGTGCAGAGGTAAGGTTTACATGTAGATGTCTCTTCTTTTTTTAAATTTTCTTTATAAATATTTAATTACAAACATTTCATTATTGTTTTATTTTCTAAATAACTCCACTATAAACAAAAAGTAAACATTTTTTTAAAAATCAGATGAGGAGTGTAAAAGAGCAAAAGAAACTTTTATGTAGAAAACTAAACATTACTCTGATCCCAGTTCTGCACTGTTGCAGTTTGAATTGGAATATTGAATTTACTCATTTCTGCCAGCTGTTACAGCTGTTGCAGTTTTCTAGGTACACTGCTACTGCCTGCAAGCAGCCTAATGCAGCTGTAAAGGTGTTTGACAGCTTTTTGCCAACAAACAGCAACGCCTCAGTAAGTACAGCCTAAAGGTGGAACTGTACATCCCTCAGTTTGACAGTCATCAGCAGCTAAACTATGTGTAGCTGCCAGATGTATTCCAGGCTTCTGCTTTTTCCCCCTGCTGTGATGTCATGTTTTCTGCACTTTTTGATTGCTCTAAGCAGTGTTTTTGGCCATCCCTCTGCTTCTGTGTACATTTCTTTCTTTGGGTGTTAATAACAGAGTTTTGAAACTCCGTTCTCACGTATACCACTAATGTAAATATTTCTTTGGCCTTGACAAGGCTGTGATCTAGGTTGGTTCAGATACTGTGCAGGTGTGATCTTGTATTGGAGCGAGCCCCTTTGATCCTTTCACGCAGGGAGGGGTTTAAAGATTCTTTCTTTTGTCTGCCGACGTACACAAACTGCTGCGCTTATCAACTCCTTTGTGCCACTTGACCATAAGGGGCTGATATCCCTCCCTGTAACCACATTCGTGTTGGCCTGCGTGAGATCTGTGGTGCAGCTTTAAAAATGTCATGTAAGTGCTTTTCAGTACATGTGCTCAGCGGTTAGGAGCACCGTTTGCCAATAGGCAGAAACATGTGGTGAGTGGCTGTGTGGTGAAGGTTTGCGGTCACACAGCTCCACTGAATGTACCAAATTTGATTTTACACCTGGGGCAAAGATATGTGTAAGGTGCTTTATGTGTTTCTCTGAATTGGAACCCAATTAGGTTTTATTGGAGTGTAAAACATGGCAGCATATCAGTTAAAGTAACCACATGAGCGAGCTGGCATGGGTGTATTACTTATTCACTGGTGTGCAGTTTCAGTGCACAGGCTAAACAAAGTTGGGCTGTTACCGTCAGTGCTATTGCTTTGAAAGTCTGATCTTTTAACTGAAAGGCGTCTGACGCTGTTCTGAGGCTTACATTTATACTGGGGGGGTGATATAATCTTTGTTTACATCAGTCTCTGGTTTCTCTGTCATTACCTTTAACTTGTTTCAATGAGCCAATTGTTCTTGTGCACAGGAATCTCATCTGTTTTCGTCCTGCACTGCTTGTTTCTGCACAGCTACGTATCTTGCTAGTGAAGGAATTCCCATTAACTTTCAATAGAGGGAAACCTCAATGTATCAAATAGCGCTTACATCAGACGTTTCCCTGCGAACTCACCATTCTCTGGAGGAAACCCAGAGTGCAGAGTCAGGTAGGGCAAAGAGGAAGAAGAAAAGGCTGACACTGATTGAATAACCACAGAATTGCCAGAGCGCTGGCCAACCCAGGTTGCACCAGGATCCTGGGTTATACAGCTGCAGAGCTGTTTTGGTGACGTATTGCTGAGTGAGTGGCAAATAGTAGAAAGATCAGCTAAACTCCTTCAAAAAACGTAGCTGTTTTTCCAAAGAAGACATTAAATTGTCGAAAGAGGAGTCTGAAAAACAAAAGGGCCCCTCATAAGAGCATTTTATACTGATTAAAAGCATAACAAACCATAAAAACATAGAGCGCACTTTAGCTTAACGATGTTTTTTTTATGGCAGCTTAAATTTTTAGTCTCACAGAGAAATAAAGGCCTCCAGTTGTGAGTGCAAACAGGAGCCTAAGTGTGTGTTGTTGCGGTGACACATAGGGGAAGCTGGCGCCGCAATAGAGCTGCCCAGTGAAGCTATGAGCCTTCGCTGTGTGGGTGACAGCTTAATGATGCCCCACATTTCCATGACCTCCACCATCCCACCAATCATTCACACATATAATGTTTTTGGTGCCGAGTGATGCATACAAGCAGTGTGTTGTGTGCCAGGGTGAGATCACCACCCCTTAGAAATGAAGGTTATCCATTAGAAGTTGTCAAATCAGATGAAAACTGGAAAGGGCTTGTTTACAGTTCAAATATTTTAGAAAATTTATGTATTTGGATATTTTGGTTGCAGAAAAACATTTCTCTTGTATTTTCTTATGAGCGTTGAGTTTACATACTTTAGCTGCCGCCTATTTATTTTTTTATCTCTAAATTAGATACTCAAGCACAGCAGCAGTGGACGTGAAGGAACATGCCACTCTTGTTTACCTGTCTGGTTAGGTAAGGTCAGGTAGGCTGCATTTCCACCTACATACCTGTGGAGTTCAGCTCTGTCTGGACACTCCTCATGTCGAGAGCGAGGAAATCTTTCCCAGATATGTTCTAATAGCTAATAAGCTCTGTGCGACAGAGAACTTGTGTACTTTTCCAAACAAGGCAGGGCGCATGCAGTAACATTTTTCCACACAGATGCAATGCTCCTGGGAGGAATATCTCTGGAATGTCAGCGGTATTTTTTTTTTTTTTTTTTTTTTTCATTTGCTCCCGTTTTTTGTGATGGTTAGAATTACTCACCACCTTAACAAACAAGTGTTGGATCGATCTGCGGGACACAGGAATGTAGTGAGCAGAAGAAGCAGAGAAAGAAGAAAGGTATCAGAGCTTAACGTGCCGGCATTCTTCTTGATTTGACCTTTACAGTGAATTCTGTTTTTTTGTTCTCAGTTGTTCCTGTTTCAATGTGAAATTTAGAAAAGAAGAGTAAAAAGATCTGGTACTCCAGAAAACCCACTGAAGTTTGTCAGGACATTTTTCAGATGTTAAATTAAAAAAAAAAAAGAAAAAAAGAAAAGAAAGAAAGATTAGGAAGAGGTTTTTTGAAGGAAGAGGGAAATATGAAATGTGAAACTCCAAATGCTCAATATATCATTTAAAAGCACAGAATATATTAAAAAAATAATAAGGAAAACTGACTCCTTCTATTTAGCGTCCTTAGAAAATAACAGACAATTTAAAACCTTGTATTATCATGTAAGCCCCCATCTTCCACCTGCCCTCAGAAGACTGATTTGTCCTGCATCAGCAGGTCTTTAACATACCGTCGTAGCTGTGATTTTACTGCTCGTCTTGGTGCAGCTGTTGTAATGGCAGCTTCATCTGTGACCACAGGTGTTTTATATCTTATCCTCTGAGATGAAGACGCTTTCCAGGATTGGGCGTGCTGGCCTTTCAAATACCCCCCATGGCCTTGTTGGGGTGGCCATGGTGCAGCGGTAGGGCAGTTGACCCATGATCGTAAGATTGGAGGTTCGATTCCCGCCTTGCACGCCCATGAGTCAAGGTGTCCTGGGCAAGACACTGAACCCCACCTTGCCTCTGGTGGTAGGCAGGCACCTGTGTTTGGCAGCGGAGCCGCCACCAGTGTGTGAATGTGTGTGTGACTGTAAAGCGCTCTGGGCCTTGTAGGTAGAAAACACTATATATAGTATACGCCATTTACCATTTACCCCATGGCCTTGTGTTAGTGTGTTTAGTATTTTTACTCTGTTCAAATGCATCCCTGCAGATCCAAAGAAGCAGAGGGAGTTTTTCTGTCACTAGTTGTTAAAACGTTTAATACAAAACTAAACAGATTTTACTTTATTTCTAATGAAAAATCAAGTGTCTGTTAAAGATGCTTTAAATTTTTACATAAAAGACAGTGCAACTATTTTTTAAAGGATTAATACATGTATTTCTTATAAATATTTTCTCATTCGACTTGTGATTTTTTTTACAAAAAAAATAAAATTCCTGTGAACAAAAGGAGTGCAAATTAAAGAAGCATCTCGATTACAACAGAAGTGATGACAGATTCTAAATACAACCACTATACATTTATATAAATATAAATGTATATATTTATATATATATATATATATATATAAAAAAAAAAAAAAAAACGCCCCTCTCACCCTCCGCGGGTGGTTTCTCCTCCAAGCTCGGGTCCTCTACCAGAGGCCTGGGAGCTTGAGGGTCCTGCAGTATCTTAGCTGTTCCTAGCACTGCGCTTTTCTGGACTGAGAGGTCTGAGGTCTTTCCAGGTATCTGTTGTAGCCACTCCTCAAGCTTGGGGGTTACTGCCCCAAGTGCTCCAATTACCACAGGCACCACCGTCACCTTCACTTTCCAGGCTTTCTCCAGTTCTTCTCTGAGTCCCTGGTATTTCTCCAGTTTCTCATGTTCCTTCTTCCTGATGTTCCCATCGCTTGGCACTGCCACATCCACCACAACGGCTTTCCTCTGTTCTTTATCCACCACCACAATGTCTGGTTGGTTCGCCATTACCATCCTATCAGTCTGGATCTGGAAGTCCCACAGGATCTTTGCCCTCTCATTCTCTACCACCTTCGGGGGTGTTTCCCATTTTGACCTTGGGGTTTCCAGTCCATATTCTGCACACATGTTCCTGTATATTATTCCAGCCACTTGATTGTGCCGCTCCATGTATGCTTTACCTGCCAGCATCTTACATCCTGCAGTTATGTGCTGGATTGTTTCAGGCGCCTTTGCACAGCCTACACCTTGGGTCTTGTCTGGTGTGGTAGATCTGAGCCTCTATCATTCTGGTGCTCAGGGCTTGTTCCTGAGCTGCCAGGATGAGCGCTTCAGTGCTGTCTTGTAGGCCAGCCCTTTCTAGCCATTGGTAGGACTTCTTGATATCAGCCACTTCAGTTATGGTCCGGTGGTACATCCCATGGAGGGGTTTGTCCTCCCATGAGGATCTGTCCTCCAGCACTGTATCCTCTGCTCTCCATTGCCTGAGACATTCACTGAGCACACTGTAAGTTGGGGCCTTGAGCTTGATGTACTCATGCATCTTGGATGTTTCATCCTGGATAGTGGCTTCTACGCTCACTAGTCCTCGGCCTCCTTCCTTGCGGCTAGCATACAGTCTCAGAGTGCTGGATTTTGGATGGAACCCTCCATGCATGGTGAGGAGCTTCCGTGTTTTAACATCCCGGGTCTTGTTCTTGCCATTGAGCTGGCTTTTCAGGACTTGCCTTACTCGTTGAAGGTACTTAGCTGTTGCAGCTTTCCTTGTTGCCTGCTCCAGGTTGCCATTTGCCTGGGGAAAACAAGATAAAAAAATAAATAAATAAATATATATATATATATATATATATATATATATATATATATATATATATATATATATATATATATATATATATATATATATATATATATATATATATATATATATATATATATATATATATATATCCCCCTCTGGGGGGGATAAGGCAGTCCTGAAAAGCCAGCTCAATGGCAAGAACAAGACCCGGGCAATAAACAGCTATGCACTGCCAGTTATCAGATACCCTGCAGGAATAATAAGATGGCCAAAGGAAGAGATACAGACCATGGATGTTAAAACACGAAAGCTCCTCACCATGCATGGAGGGTTCCATCCAAAATCCAGCACTCTGAGACTGTATGCTAGCCGCAAGGAAGGAGGCCGAGGACTAGTGAGCGTAGAAGCCACTATCCAGGATGAAACATCCAAGATGCATGAATACATCAAGCTCAAGGCCCCAACTGACAGTGTGCTCAGTGAATGTCTCAGGCAATGGAGAGCAGAGGATACAGTGCTGGAGGACAGATCCTCATGGGAGGACAAACCCCTGCATGGTATGTACCACCGGACCATAACTGAAGTGGCTGATATCAAGAAGTCCTACCAATGGCTAGAAAGGGCTGGCCTACAAAACAGCACTGAAGCGCTCATCCTGGCAGCTCAGGAACAAGCCCTGAGCACCAGAGCGATAGAGGCTCAGATCTACCACACCAGACAAGACCCAAGGTGTAGGCTGTGCAAAGAGGCGCCTGAAACAATCCAGCACATAACTGCAGGATGTAAGATGCTGGCAGGTAAAGCATACATGGAGCGGCACAATCAAGTGGCTGGAATAATATACAGGAACATGTGTGCAGAATATGGACTGGAAACCCCAAGGTCAAAATGGGAAACACCTCCGAAAGTGGTAGAGAATGAGAGGGCAAAGATCCTGTGGGACTTCCAGATCCAGACTGATAGGATGGTAATAGCGAACCAACCAGACATCGTAGTGGTGGATAAAGAACAGAGGAAAGCCGTTGTGGTGGATGTGGCAGTGCCAAGCGATGGGAACATCAGGAAGAAGGAACATGAGAAACTGGAGAAATACCAGGGACTCAGAGAAGAACTGGAGAAAGCCTGGAAAGTGAAGGTGACGGTGGTGCCTGTGGTAATTGGAGCACTCGGGGCAGTAACCCCCAAGCTTGAGGAGTGGCTACAACAGATACCTGGAAAGATCTCAGACCTCTCAGTCCAGAAAAGCGCAGTGCTAGGAACAGCTAAGATACTGCGCAGGACCCTCAAGCTCCCAGGCCTCTGGTAGAGGACCCGAGCTTGGAGGAGAAACCACCCGCGGAGGGTGAGAGGGGCGTTTTTTATTATATATATATATATATATATATATATATATATATATATATATTGCTTCACTAAGCATTCAAGAAGTCTAACATTTTAATTGATCCTACATTCTGGTTTAGGTGTTAACCCCTTCATACCTACATTTATTTATGTCTTTGCCTGTCCTGGATTATATGGTATGTTTTAAATTAGCGGGATACGACATTAAGAGGTTAAAGGCTGCTATTAGCTAATCATTGAATTGGTCTCAGCTCTGGGATGTTTATCAGCTCGTTCTGCTAAAACGCATCACATGTAAAAGCAGGGGTCTTATCCACTGCAGTCAAACTTCAGATTTTCCTACACGAAGTAGCTCTTTCTTGTACTTAGTATATTTTCAAGGGGATCAGCATTGAGTCCCTGCATTTGCCACACAGATCTCATATTAACTTTACTTGATTATTGAAATATTGAACACTGAAAGAATTGTAGATATGCCAGATTCTAGCCACAGGTTAATTTCCTCCTGGAGTCTCTTGGAAGAGACAGACAAAAGACAGTATACAAAACAATAAAAAATAAAATACAGAAAAAAATCCGATCAAATTTATCATTTTAAAATGATCAAGAGTTATATGCACAGTGGCATCACAGTGTATCAGAGTATCAGTATCAGTGTATTTTTTGTGTTTTTATTTATTTTCAAAATACAGAAACAATCAGTGTACTTTTGTCTCTGTTTAATTCGTAATTTTAACATAGAAAGACATATTCATGATGTAAAAAAAAGACATTTAGAAAAATTGTGCCTGTTTTTTGCAAAAAGCATTTTTCTGTCATTTAGATTATTTGTGTTCAAATCCTTGATTTTATCGCAAATATTACAGAGAAATTGACTTTCACTCACAAGTTGTGCCTGAAAAACATGCTGTTACTGTAGCTTTTTAGTTTGAGTTTTTTTTTTTCCTGAGCTTGTATCGTTTATTGAGAGCCAATTTTTCCGACGTCCTCATTAAATTTGACGAAAAAACACGGCAAAAATGTAATGTTCAATCTAAAAAAAATCTTTTTAAAACTACTAGGTTTAGCAAGAATTTTGCTTAGTAAATAAATAAATAAATAACAAGTAAAAATCTTGAGCTTTGAACTAATGCCAAAGTCTTTTCAGTCTTTGTAGTATAATCAAACCATGGTGGAGGCAAAGCCTCTCTTGGCTGGTGCAGTGCGGCTGTAGAGTTATGTTGTTATTGCTCTGTGGTTTGCCACTGGCTCCTCGCTGCCATCACACAGAGAAGACGAGAAGAAAGCGGCTCTGCCGGCCCTCCTCTGTGTAAGTGCTGAATGTTGTTGTTATTATTATCCTGGAGGTCGGTGGCTATGCAACAGCCAGCTGCTTCCTCCTCTGATGTGTTCTATGTGGATCTTTCCGTTTACTTCATGATGGAAGGGAACACCGAGCTGCTATAAATCACCGCTTTTCACTCTGTGGGGTTACACTCACGAAGAGAGCTAATGTTTCTCACACTTTCTGCTTCTTGTTTCATCTTTTTTTTTTCCTATAATTTTTTTTGCAGTTTCTGCGATTTTTTTTTTTTTAAATTTCTCATATGTTAGCATTACTTTCAGTTGCTACAGCTTTACAACTGATACTCTTTTTTTTTTTTAACTGAGAGGGTGCTAATTCTGTCTTTCTATAGACACGTGTAGGAGCGAGAGGAAGCTTTCATATCAGTCAGAAACAGAACTGGCACAGTAGATAGATTTTCTGCCAAGACTGCTCCACCTTTAGATGTGCGAACAATTTCTCCAGTGAGTTACAACACTTTAAGGCAAGAAAACTCATTTTGAACAATGACATTGATAAAAGAGTCCTTGGGAGGAAAGAAATGTGCTGTACTTTGGGTGGATTACAGCATCATTTATGTTATCAGCTGCTTTACGCATGGGCCATATCTGAAAGAGAAACCCCTCCCGTTGCTGCGCCTCACACTGCTTTGAAAAAGATAGTTCTGCACAAATGAGCAGCATGTTCACGCAGTGAGGGGTGGTGTTAAGGTGTTTGAGGTCAGGCAAAAGCAGGCACAGAAAGGATGGTGTTAAAAACGCCTTGATAAATTGGATGTTGTGAAATTTTATGCATTGCTAACATCGCACGCCTCGCCCCCTGCTTTCCTAAAGATGGAATTATCCAGCAATAAAAGGAGAAAAGGGAGGCTGTCCAACAGCAGCAGATTGACTCCAACTGTTTTTTGGAACAAGGCTCTCATTTCCACTGCAGTGGTTCAATCAGAAGAAGACTAAAGGCCCTCGAGTGGTAATTAAGGATGCTTCAATATCCCCTTGAAATATGAGGCATTTGAGATGATCTTAATTGAAATTATGTTTCTCTTTTTCCTTAAGCATCTTTTTTATTACTTAACGTCCCACTCCAAAATACATTTACACGGTTTTACACAGAATCAAAAAACCTGTCATTTTCTAGGGCATATTTTCTGTGGAGCGGCAGGAGTTCATCAGAAATTTGGGTGGGACTGTTGGCACTCCAGATCCTCCTGTTTACACTTTCTCCCGCTAGCTTACAGCCTCTTACAACCTCAACATAACATTACTGGTGCAACAAAAAGGGCGAGCAATATCGGAGCTATCCAGCCATACAGTTTTGAGTCAGGAAAACAAAGACGTTCACTGATCCATTTCTCTGCAAGTGGATGTAAAAGCAACTGGGAGTTTTTTCAAACGGCAGGTTTTTATCTGCTCCTGACCCATCAGGATTTGAATGAAGACATATTTAGAAAAGGAATTTAAATCATAAATTATTTTATTTATGTCCAACATCATGAGAAAAATGCTACAAGAACGTGTTTAAAACACCAAAAGAAAACCTTTTTCATTGGAGTGGGTCTTTAAACACACAACCAAAATGTAACAGTTTATGGTGCATTACCCGAGTCCATAAAATATTAGCAGCTCTGCATTTAATAACTAGCTCAAGCAGGACCTCTGATGCACACTTACACCCACACACGCACATAAGCTTGCATTCTTTGAGCTGCCGCCATTACTGTTACTCCCTCTTCTCCCACAAGACATTTAGAATTAATCTCCCCCTCAAAAAGCATAAACTTTTTAACTCTGACATCATATAAGCAGACACGGTCGTAAATCTAATTTCAAATCTTAAAAAGGTCTTTTTTGTTGGTTAAAAAAAGGAACCCCCACCTTTTTCCCTTATTCTTTTTTTCCACATCTTTTGCCGGACAGCCTTATCTTCCCCTGTGATGTTTCAACAAGCTTGCACTTGAATGTTGAATAAATTCTGACTTAAGCAAAAACGCACCCCTCCTTACACGCAACACATCATTACTCCTGATGACTCTATGTACTTCAAGCTATTTTGTTTTTGGTGTGCGTAAACTGTGGGGTGCTGTAATGACTTATACATGGATGAATAGTTTTTTTTTTACCCCCCTCACAATCAAAATTCAGCTCTTTCACACAAACTTTGATGGGACTTTGTAGTGACAGCTTCCTGAAAGTAGCAGTCACCACAATTTATCCCAGTGAGTGATTATTTGGAGAGGACTCAGCACATATGCTTTTATTTAAGCTTTCCATGCTTCTTGTGGTACGAGGAGAATGACTCTTACTTGTCTGCACACGCACTAACATGAAAATAACCCAATTAAAGGAATCACCTTATTTTAGTTTGACATTACAACTATGAAAATATACATTGCACTGGCTTCTGATTGTTAAATGATAAAACTATAACATTTTACGGGTGTTGTCCCTTCCCCACCAGTATTGTGATTCATAGTTTTGGAGTTTTTCAAGTTTTTTTTGGCTACAATTTACACAATTAAACTATTAATCCTAGTTTCCAGTCATATAAAATTAGTGTTGCAGATTTGTCATTTGTTTTGGTTTCCTTTTTCATGTGTGGTATATTTGTTTCCACATTATCTCACAGTCTAACAGTCTGGTTTCAAAAACATTTTTTTTGCCTTTATGGTTAGATTTAAAGTTCCAGATAATTGCTCTGGCTGAGTTCCAACAACTGTCAGGCTTGTAAGTCTGTCTTGTATGCTCATTTTAAAGAAAAAAGAACATTTAGTGAGGGCATATCTTGCCAAGATGATGACGACCACAAAACTGAAAAACTAGCTTCCCATTTTCTCTACACGCACCAATGGGCCATGTAACCACACCGGTTGTCCATCTCTTTTACAATCACTGTACACCCCCGACCCACCTCAAAGAAAAAGAGCACAAGTTTTATTCACTTCATGTAATCTGAGTAGGTCAAAGGTTTTCAAGCTATCATGAACACACCAATGGCCACTTTATTAGGTACACTTTGATAGGCTCATAGATAGACCCCTTTTGTCTTCAGAACTGCCTCAATCTTTCATGGCATAGATTCAACAAGACACTGGAAACATTCCTCAGAGAGTTTGGTCTGTATAGACATGATAGCATCACGCCGTTGCTGCCGATTTGTTGGCTCCACATCCATGATGCCAATCTCCTGCTCCACCACATCCCAAAGGGGCTCTGTTGGGTTGAGATCTGGTGACTGTGGGGAGGCCATTGGAGTCCAGTGAACTCATTGTCATGTTCAAGAAACTTGTCCGAGATGATTCCAGCTTCATGACATGGCGCCTTATCTTGCTGGACTTAGCCATCAGAAGATGGGTACACTGTGGTCACAAAGGGATGGACATGGTCAGTCTTTCTGTATTATTTTTTATATAGTATTTTCCATATTGTTGGAAGAGAGCTGCAGGAAAAAAATTTCATTGTGCACTGCATAATGACAGTAAAAGATTCTGATTCTGATTCTGATGGTCAGCAACAATACTCAGGTAGGATTTGGTGTTGTAGCCAAATTGTGCCAAGAAAATATCCCCCACACCTTTAAACGATCACCACCAGCCTGAACCTTTGATACAAGACAGGCTGGATCTATGCTTTCATGTTGCTGATGCCAAATTCTGACCATGTCATCCAAATGTCACCATCAGAAATCCAGACTCATCAGACTAGACAACATTTTTCCAATCTTCTATTGCCCGATTTTGGTGATCCTGTCTGAATTGTATTCTCAGTTTCCTTTTCTTAGCTGACACCGGGTATGGTCTTCCGCTGCTGCAGCCCATCTGCCTCATGGTTGGACATTTTTTGCATTTAGAAATGCTCTTTTGCAGACCTCGGTTGTAACCAGTGGTTCTTTGAGTTCCTGTTGCCTTTCTATCAGCTTGAATCCATCTAGCCATTCTCCTCTGACTTCTGGCATCAACAAGACACACAGAACTTCTGCTCACTGGATATTTTCTTTTTTTCGGACCATTCCCTGTAAACCTTAGAGATGGTTGTGGGTGAAAAACCCAGCAGATCAGCGGTTACTGAAATACTCAGACCAACCCGCCTGGCACCAGCAACCATGCCACATTCAAAGTTGCTTCAATTACCATCACCATCAACATCTTGACCATGTCTACATGCCTAAGCACACTGAGTTACTACCATGTGATTGGCTGATTTCCACACTAATTTCTCTTCATTACAGTTTATTTTTGCACACTTGTTCATACTGTTTGTTTGATTTTATTGCATTACGATGTTCCTTCCTTGCTGTTCTTGCACTGATGGAGATGCTTCAATCTCATTGTACAATGCACAATGACAATAAAGCAAATCTAATCTAATCTAATTTAGAAATTTGTATTAACAAGCAGTAGGACAGGTCTGCCTAATAAAGTGACCATCATGTGTATAGTTCGCTGTCCACATGTTAACATTTCAGAAGCTGCCACCAAGTCGTAGCAACATGCTATCAGTTGAAGATGTGCATTTGTAAACAAATAACCTAAACTGTTCAGAATACTATAGGGCAACATCACAACATCAAGTCCTCAGTGTCTTTTACCAGGGGTTTTGATTTTATTGTCTTTCTGGCGAGACCTTACAAGATTTCATCAGTAATCACAGTTCTTAGACGGCTGTTGTCTGAAGTTGTTAGACAGCCAGAGGGCAAAGCATTTCCAGTCTAAGTGAATCACCACATACTTCGAGTAAGTAGGTACGTTTATGATTTACAGGGGCTCTTTAAACCGACGTTAGACTACTGCATGGGTTTTTTTTCAGTCATTCAAATATTGTTTTAGTATGGTCTATGTAAGCACGTAAATTTGCTGGTAGGTGGAGTTACAATTAAAGGAGAAAATAACATTTAGGTTCAAATTTTAACTTTAATTTGATGGTGCTTCAGCCACATAGACATTGGGGAGATATTAGATATTTCCTGCTGTAATACATGTCTCTTTTTTTACATATACCAGTACTTGATTTTTACATTTAGAGTGCAGAGTCAGATGTCATTGAGACACATCAAGACCTGTATTTCCTGAACAAAAATGCTTTGTTTTTGAAACTTTCCAAACTGCTCAGCTGGTAAAGTCTTTGAATTCTTCATTCATGGTAGATGCTGCTCTCTAAAAATGCATCTTCAGATAAGCTTTGTTATATTTTTCATCTTTTTCAGCCCTCATACACATTGAAGTCTCCTGTCCCTTCAGCAGCTCTTAAGGTTGTGGAGGACGTGAAACTGGATTTTAGGAGATTTAAGGTAGACAAGGAAGGTTGTGAAACTTTCCAAAGAGGTCATATTACGTAAATCAATGAAAAATATTGCTTTTAGTTTTTGTGTTCAACAGCAAGTTGGAGTCCAGCCTTCATTTTAAGGGTTTGATTTATCAGTGTGACATACTTGAATGAGTTTATAAGTGTTTGTGTATTTTTTGCATCTTACCCCCAAGAACCAAATATTATAATCATGTCATCTGCAGTTTTGCTTATGTTCCTCTGATCATTGTTAAACTACACATGCCAAACAACAATGTGGTTAAAAAAAACTTTTTTTCCCCTCTGACTGTGTGTGTGGTAGGAAGATAAGTGTCTGTCATGTGATTACGCTGATGCCCAGTAGCTGTCTACATGTGATGGGTTGTATTGGACCACCCAAGAGGACTGCTGGGGGGCCTCAGAGATGATACTATAAACTATTGGCAAATGTATGTGTGTGAGTTATGGTGAGAAATATTATTTAAAGAAGCTCTGGCTTAAAACAAACCAGAATTGAGAACATATTTATGGGAACAGCATTAAACGTGCAGTTTTTTAAAAATCGTTTGGTCTTGTGTCAGAAGTTTAACCAAAGGTTCCCAAACATTCATCACCTCTTGAGGCCTCATGGACGCCTGCTTAATTTCTGATGTGCCGTTCAGTAAAGAACTTGTTTTCCATTGCCTTCTTTGTTTTGTTTGAGCTTTGTGTACCCACAGCAATCGTCAATTATTCATATTATGCAATGTGATTGAGTGCAGTTTGATAGGAAGTGAATGAGTTTGGCTGTGTTTGCTTTTGTGCTGATAGATGTGAATGTAGAGATCACATGACTGACTGGAGCAGTTTTTCTCTCTTGCACACACAAACCCATGAACGTACATCTATGTGCACATATTTACTCTAAAGAGTAATTCAAGATATGATCTGTGCTTTCCCTTATGCCAGAGTTGCTGAGTAAAAGCCTCCTTTCTTTAATCGCATGCTCTCTGAATGAACGCTTCTGAGTCTTTCACCTTGTGTGTGATGTGAAGGGGTCAGAGTCAAAGGTTTTCCTCTCAGTGGAAAGCCGCTCCACACATCACCAGGTGCACACAGTTCAAACACCCCGTTCTGCTTTGTTTGTCACATATACCTGCAAGAATTGAACACGTGTGTGGCTGCTTTTCAGCGCCTCTGTTGTGCGTTTATTACAGACATAGATGAATGTGCAACAGGCCGGCACACTTGTGGACCTGAACAGACATGCTACAACACCAGAGGGTCTTTCATGTGCCAGTGTCTTCCAGGCTATCTCAGGAATGGAGACCGCTGTGTTGGTGAGATGCAAAACTCACTCTGATCACAATTTTGGATGAAGAAACAGATGTTTGAAGAGACTCAAAAAGTAATGAGGTCCTCTATGATTTCTTTGCACAGTAAACCTTTTTTGTCATGTTTTTATGACTGCCTGCAGATCGAGATGAGTGTACAATGGGCCACTACTGCATGCAGAGATGTGTGAATGTCCAGGGCTCTTACTACTGCGAATGCAAAGCAGGTTACAAGTTGGCCAACAACAACCACAGCTGTGTTGGTAAGTTACTAAAAAGCCGTGCTCTTTAACTCTCTCGGGTCCCAATTCCGTTCCAGTTGTTTTCCTATTTTTCTGGACGGAAACAGAGCACAGTTCCTCAAAGTCTCAGTTTCCATTGTCCTCTTTGCTCTCTACCATCATGCCTTCATTGTTGTTTCAGTAGCTGTTTTTTTTAACACAGCAGTTGTGATATTTAAGCAAAATAGAGATTTGCTTGTTCAATGTTTTGCTGATCTCTTTTAGTGCTGCATATAGACCAAAGAGAGATATGACAGTGCTGAATGGCTTAAACAGAGAGTTGAGATTCCTGAATCAGTTGTTTGACAGCTGCTCCACTGTGATTAATAAATAGGGTTCTCACTTCAACTCTGTTACCAGCTGGCAAGACAGTCCTGCTATTCATCTCTGAGCCTGGGGAAGTTGGTACCATCAACTGCTTTTATCAGCCAATTTAAAAAAAAAAGCAAATTCAGAAATTTTAAGGGAAATCTCTTGCATGTAAATAAACTCTGTAAAGATTAGGCAATTTTAAGAAATGTGCAATTGTGAAACAGGTCTTTTGAAAGTAAAATGCAGGTGTTTCAAAAATTATCGTATAAAAAAACAACAAAAGTAAAACAACTGTTTTACAAAATACCTTGAACAGGTAAAAGTTAAACTACCGTGGAATAAACTATTAAATCAGATCCCTTAATGTATGTGTGATGAACCTGTTTGCTTCTAAGGCATAAAAAAAAAAGTTCAAAACCCACGAGACTATGAGGTTCCGTTTGTGCCAAAAATATGTTTTTGTGTCCACTGTCTATGTCTTTGGTCCATTGTCTTTGTCTACTGAACGACTTCATTGAACATTGGTTCATGCGTTATATTTAAAACTTTGCATTTGTCTTTGTTATTGTCGTTACTCTCTGTCGTCTCACTTGTCGTTTTATTTGTCTTTGTAATTGTCGTTGCTCTCTGTCGTCTCACTTGTCGTCAGGAAGGTCCTTAGCAACCGTTGCTAGTGTCGTTAGCCACGACGTATCCCCATGTCGTGTCATTAGATCTTGTCATTTTTCAAATTCTGCCAAAGTGTCAGAAAAGTCCTTTGTACGTCCGGTAAATTGTTTCCTGTACTACCACGGAAGGAAAAAAATGTTTATTAAAGCCGGCGCTAGCGTTAGCCATGAAAAATACGTTTTCAAAATGAACTTTATTGATATTCCCCCAAACGCGCATTGCCAGAAAGAGGGGGGGCGGGCGCGCGCATGCGTACAATGCTTTCACGTTCCCGAAGCGACTTTTGCCAATTGTTTTAAGTTATTTATAGTATGGCTTCAATTAAATCTGGAGATGAAACTATTATTTAAGTCTTTTAAAAATTAACTGATCTTTTTCAAACATGTTGTCACAAATTGGGAGGATAAACGAGGAGCAGACGGGCCAAACTCTGTCTGGATTTTGATCTTTTCTTTTTGATCTGTTATGTATTTATTTGATCATGAGGTGGCGCTCTCGGGACCAGTATACTTCTCTTTTGGGTGCCTCTGCTCCTCGTTTATCCATCAGATTTTTAACATGTTGGATAAAGACCAGTTATTTTTCAAAAGTCTTTTAAATAATAGTTTCACCACCAGATTAAATTGAAGCCATTCTTAAGTTAAAACTAAATAACCTTAAACGGGACCGTGAAACCGTTGTACGCATGGACCCCCACCCCCCACCCCACTTCTGGCAATGCGCTTCTGCAGCGATATCAATAAAGTGTTTTTTTTTTTTTTTTTTTTTTTTTTTTACATGTTTCGTTCCGTGCTGGAACAGGAAACAAGTTACCGGACTTTTCTGACAACTTTTGCCAAATTTGAAAAACGACAAGATCTAAGGACATGACATGGAGATACAACGTAGCTAACGACACTAGCAACGGTTTGGCTAAGGATTTTCCTGACGACACGCGGAAACGACGCTGCAAACGACAGTGTGACATTAGCAACGGTTGCTAAGGACTTTTCTGACGCCGTAAGGAGACGACAAGGGCAAACGACAATAATAAAGACAAATGCAAAGTTTTAAGCATAAAGCAAGTGTATACATCACAAAGCAAATACAAAGCAATAATCAAAGAAGCACGGGCATGCAGAAGATATTGCTTAGTAGTACATAGACATGAACCAATGTTCAATGAACTCGTTTAATAGACATAGACAATGGACCAAAGACATAACAGTGGACGCAAAAACACATTTTTATAATTTTGGCACAAACGGAACCTCATACGAGACAGCCTCAAAGATAACATGTTTTTTTGTATTTATTTCCATGGATTTAACCATGTCTGATTTATTAGTTTTTATCTGTACCTCTGCTTTTGAAAAGAAAATTGCAGCCAACCAACAATAAAAATGTCCCTATTGTTTTTTATTTATTTATTTATTTATTTTTTACTTTAAATTTGTACACATAACTTGTAATCTGGTTTTTAAAATAATTCAAGTCAAAGCAGAACCTAATACTTTGCAAAATTGAATTGAATACTGCATAAAAAATGCAGAAAGTTTGTTTTTGTCAAGTATAAATATAAAACTGTTTGACATTTGACGATAACGGTTTTCAGTTTGGCATGATTTAGCCTGATATCAGTTCACAATGATTTAAACAGAACATCACATATTGATGTTAATATCAATGAAAAATACAGTTTCAAAATAAAGCCTGTCTTGTTTTAATGAGACAAATTTTTGTAAACAATTAGGCATAAAAACAAGATCTATCTATGTAAAAAGAAACATTTAAACGTCTTGAAGATCCTTCTGCTGAGCTCTGTTCTGCTAAAATTATTCTTGTTGAATCCCCTTGTGTGAAACATCTGCTTCTGTTCCAGATGTGAATGAATGTGATCTGCAGGCCCCCTGTCAGCATCACTGCTACAACCTGATTGGCTCCTTTCTCTGCCAGTGTGACCACGGCTTTGAGCTGGCAGCAGACATGGTCTCCTGTGAAGGTGAAAACATAAAAGCATGCAGAAATGAAAGGACAATTTTTTTTTCTTACATATTGACTTAAAAATAAGTATGTTTTTGTATTTGCAGACATAGATGAATGCAGCTTATCGAGTTACATGTGTCAGTACCAGTGTGTTAACACACCTGGAAGTTACGCCTGCGAGTGCCCACAAGGATATCAGCTCCAGGGAAGCAGACTTTGTCAGGGTAATGCACTTTTTATTTTTTGTTTTACTCTTTTTCGACACAAATTCCCAAGTAGCTTTATCAGTTTTCTTTGTTCTCTTGGTTTGGAAATCACTGTCAGATCTTGGTTACTTCTACTATTATATGTTTAATGTTCCAAACAGCAATGTCATGGAAATATTGCTGAAGTTGCACAACACAAACCTGCCCTGCTGAGCAACCCCCATAAAATCATATGATGACTGGTTTTCAGTAGTGGATTTATTGGAAACGCCAGTATACTCAAAGGGAGAGCTGTTACTTTTTTCCTCTTCACCTCAGTCAGGTGCAAGCTTTACTGAGGGAGTCATGAATCCAGCCCGCTGTGTCATCGATCATTCGGCATTGAAACCAAGCTGCTGCGCCAGAAATAGTCCTGTGGTTTGAGGCACATTTGATGATGTTTTCATGGAGCTGCAGGGAAAGAGCTGGATTCAGGCCTGAGTGAGGTTACATCAGGGGCTTCCCTAGCAGAGCAACAGTTTGTCCTCTTGGGTTTGTTCAACCAGTGGACATGCAGTTCTTTTCTGCAGGAACAGATCCCAAATATGAATCAAAATGAGAAGAAGCATCTAAAAGTCTTGAGACACTGGATATCGTTTGTGACGATCCCCTTTTCACTTTTCACTACCTTTACTACCTTTCCAGACATTAATGAGTGTGAGACAGGAACCCATGATTGCCAAGCTGATGAAATGTGCTGGAATTACTATGGGGGCTTCCGGTGCTATCCCAGAAACCCCTGCGAGTCACCTTACACCCAGACATCTGAAAAGTAAGTAAACATAATTTCTGTCTTTTTACCTCCTCTGCGGTGTCTCAAAGACAGTACTAACTGTGTTTGCAGCCGCTGTATCTGTCGATCTCAGGCTGACTGTGAGGGTATCCCACCATCTATAGTCTACAAATACATGAGCATCCAGGCAGACCGATCTGTGCCAGCAGATATTTTCCAGATCCAAGCCACCAGCATATATGCCAACACGCACAACACCTTCAGGATTAAAGCAGGGAACGAGGCTGGAGAGTTTTTTCTCCGGGTAAGTTGTTGGGAATTGTTACTACATTAATTTCAAACTCAGACTCTTTACCCCTTTTTTTTAAAGAAAAATCTTATTCCTAATCACTATATTGGCTACTTTGGTATTATTTTTAACAAGTATTTTGTTAAAAAGAGAATCATGGTTCTATTCAAAATTAATCCCATGTTTTGAAATTCACCTTTGTTTAGTACATGTCAAGACTTTAACATGTTAAAAAGATTGAATTTCAAAACACTTAACTGTTACTACATTTTACCTAGAGTAAATGTAACATCACTCAAAGCAAATTTTCCTTTTGCCCTTTTTCACGAATCAAACAAAATCATGTTTTTATGACTACATGCAAATGTATTATAAGATTTTTTAGGCTTTATATACAATTATTTAAAGCACCATTGTGAGGAAAATTGTGTTTTTTTACTGATGATGGACACATTTAAAAAAATGACGATTAAAATTGTGTGTCTGAGTGTTCCTTTTTTAAACCATTGTGAATCAGAAGCAGATGAAAAATATTGTTTAAGTTTGTAGCTGTGATGTAAAACCTGCGACAGCAAGCCGCAAGCTACCCAGGTCTGCTCTATTCTAATTTATCCACTTGCAGACGAATAGATTCATTTACGTCTTTTTTTTCCACGTCTGAGTTGGCATCTGACTCAAAACTGTAAGGCTGGATAGCTCCGATATTGCTCACCATTTTTGTTGCACCAGTAATGTTATGTTGGGGTTGTAAGGGGCTGTAAGCTAGCAGGAGAGAGTGGAAAAAAGGGATGATGGGAAGTGCAGACAGGCTTGCTCCACTCCTACGGTCCCGCCCACAATTCAGAGGTGAATTTCTGATGAACTACTGCCGCTCTGCAGAAACTATGTCCTAGAAAAAGACACAGTTTTTTTTTTTTTGGCTAAAAAGGGCATAATCATAATTAAAAGACCAGTGGGAGCGCTTTTAAAATAGATCAAAAGATAATCGAAGTGGGACTTGCCAACAACCTAGATCAAAAAAGCCCTTAAATTGATTGTTTTTTTCTGTCATATAAAATAAAAATACATTTACTAACCTTTTTCTGCAGCGTTCTGGTAATGCAAGCGCCATGCTTGTGCTGACCAAGCCTTTGTCTGGACCAAAAGAGTATGTCGTGGATCTGGAGATGGTCACCCACCACCTGACTATGAACTATCGTGCCAGCTCAGTTCTGCGACTCACGATCATAGTGGGACCTTACCCCTTTTAAGCAGAGCACACCGATCTGGTTTTGCTTCACACAGTAAATGCCTGTTTCAGCACAGTATACTTCACTCAGTACTTGCAAATCATTGGTTGCCTGACTTCTGTAGATACTCGTGCAGGCTTCAGTCACACCACACTTTGCTATAATGGGACCACAAGGCATTTTTGCCTGGTAAGCCCGTCATTTTTAATGGTGGTCTTTTCATATGTTATGTAAATGACAAAAAAAACTGTTTTTTTTAGATAAAGGGGAAAACAGCAGTGAAATTTACTAGAAGAATCAAGTAGACCCAAAGTTTTCTGTACCAACACTTGTTTTTTGCTACATATCTGTGCATTAGCTGTAAATAAGAAGCAGTATATAATACTAATCCTTGGCATCATCAGCATTTTAATATGTCTTATTTACTCTTTTTAAATCCCTGCTTCTGTTAATAATATTAAGGGCTGCTGCACCACAGTATTTGTATAAGTTGTATAGGTTTGGACACGTTTCTATTTCCAGTTTGGTCCAAAAACAGTTAAAACTGTAAAGAGGTTGTAATTAACCTTTGAGGGGAGAGAAATTTCACTTGTGTAACATCATGGGCTACCCTCACAGGAGCATGTACATACCTATGTTACAGATCTGTGTGTTTGTGTGTGTGTGTAATGTTAATGTGTGTACACAATAGGCTGCAAGAAAATGTGAGAGTGAAACACAGAGAGGGCAGAAGGGGAAAGAGTGAGAAGGAGCTCGGTTTGGTGCATATGGTTCAGTTGTTTAGGTCTTTCTGTGATGCCATCCCCAAAGTCACAGAGGCAATAACAAGAGATCTTTGAACTTAAGAACATGTACAGGAAATTACAGCTTTCATAACACACCTTGGCAAACAGGCTGCTCACTGGTGCCACACATTTTCTCCAGAGGAGCAGCTGGACTTTCTAATGTCGGTTCCAGTTGAGAAGCAACACTGGCACCAGGCAGGCTTGCATGAGGAAGATAATTGAAGTGTTTTGCCTTTTAGTAGGTTTATGTGTGACACGATGGATTATCGAAGTGGTAAAGTAATGCCACCAGACTTTTGGCAGACCTTGCAATGTTCCTTAAGAGGCAGTGCTTCTCTAAAATGTGCGTGTGCGCCAGGTCTTTGCTGAACAACTGAAAAGTAACTGAGCTTTGCCTGCAAATCTTTCCAATAAGTGTTGGCAACAGTGCTTTAGAGGTGAAGTATAAACATAAAAATGTTATCCACATCTAATTACTTATGCTGTCAAGACTGTTAACTTTCCTCAGTGAGAGATATGCCTTAGTTTTTCTCCTCTATTTAAAATATATTTTACCTATGTACCCTTTTTGATTGTACTCTGAAAAGCAAAAGCTATATTGTCAAATAAAATCTGATTGAAAAACAGGCGTAGATTGTTGTGCTTTTTTTGTAACAACTGATCTAAAGTATCACAGCTTGCATCAACACAAACAAGATGAGTCAACCTTTTAGGGTTGCATGAAATCCTTTACAGCTCTTCCCATGCTTCAGTGAACCATGAAGATGATTTCATCTGAAATTACCAATGACAAATGCAGCAAGCATGATGCAATAGTTATCATATCTATCCTACTTAAAGACGCCCAGTAGGGATAATGTTGCAGGCCGCGTGTGCTAAGGGATTCCTGCGCACGCACAAGCACACACACTCGCATCCTGGTCAGATCCTCGTTGGAATGGGAGTGACTTTAGAGCAAGTTGTTACTCAATCATCCTGAGCTTTTGTCAGTGCAGCATTGCGATGTGTAAGATGATACATCATGTGTCATATTTTCCCAAACCCCATCTTTAGCTGTGGGCTGTGTTTTTTGTTGTCCACGCATGATTCAGCCCCCAGAGGAGAACCCGCTGTTTCTGTGAGTCACACATGCTGATCCCCTTAAAAAAAAAAAAGCATACACTTCAGATTCATACAGATGAATGTGTCAGTCAATTTTTGCCTGTAGTTGGACATCTCATTAATCACTGTTAAATTCACTGAGTGGATTAGAGCTTGAGCTTGTGGCGGAGATTGCTACCAATCTAAAATCCTCCATTTCAGATTTTGTGCAAATATCTTACTTCATAACTTTGTATAGGTGTGGGGAATACTTTTCTTTAACTTTATTTATTCCTTAATTCAAAGCAGTCATTGGCTTTGTCTTTTTAATCATTTATAAAAAGTTAGTTTCAGTTTCAAACTTTTTTTTCCCCAAAAAAGGGAATCCCTATATCCTCACAATAACTATTGTTTTCATTAGGTGCCCTGACACTTTCCAACAAAACAACAAAAAAAAGTCTCCTAAGTAACATGGACTGTTATTAGAACTCTTCCTTCCAGTGTTTATGTCAGTTTTTTATGTCATAAAAGTTACAATATGGCAGGAAAACCCAAATAAAAAAATACACATAAAAACTAAGCTTTTACCTGCAAACCCCTGACCTGTCTTGGTTTGGTCATTTAAGACAGTGTTGCCACTCAAGATATACAGTCATAATCAAAGAAAATGTCTTGATAATCATAAACCACATCAAAATACGCTACGTTCTGTGACACTTCAACTATCTTTATAGTGCTGATGGAATAAAACAGTACTACTAATTCATTTTCCACACAAAAACTACATCCACAACAAATTTTTTTAGCAATTTCATTTTTTATGAGATATAGATTGTACCAATTATGATACTTTGGGGGATTTTATAGGTTTTTGCTCACAACAATGTTGGTTTTTAGATGCAAAAATATTGCCAAGTGTTCAGGAAAAAAAGCATCTTGATTACCCACTGTCTCAAATTAGATCCCCCTATTTTTTAACATGGAGTAACAGTGTTATTGACAGTTAATTATTGTATTATTTTAATACAGCAAGTAGTCAATTAAAGAAACGAATAGCAATAAACAAGTTAATCTTACCCTAAAGTTTAGAAAAGTTGAACAAAATTTCTCGACAGAAGTTGTATTGATGTTTTTAGGCAAGATGTAATTTTGAAATGACCGGGATAATCCCTTCTACTGCCCCTAGTGGCATGATAATGCACTACAGGGCAGGAAACATGGACCAAATTCTATACAGTTGGTTATTAAGGTAGGTTTGGCTCATACTAATGGGATAGGGGTCTCAGAAATATTTGTTTCAAGTAAGATAAAAGCTAACCCTAATCCTTCTCAATGGAGTTTACTATTTAGATTAGTAACAGACAGAAATGTTTAAAATTGCAGCTTGTTTAGCATCATATTTATCATCATTTCTAGTCTGTGCAAAGTCATAAAGACTTGAGGATTCAGAGTGTAACATTTACTAAGTGTTCTTTTTACAACATATGCATTTTAGTTTAATCTCAATATAATCTATTTTTATTTCTAACTATTTTAGTACATTTGCTTTTTTTGCCGGATGTGCTTTACTGAACAAATACTGCTGGTAACACTTAAGCTTCCCCTTTTTGGAATCAATACAGATTTTCTTATCATTTCTTATCCTCGACGCTGCCAGTCCATCACCACAGAGACAAATCTAACAATCATGCATGCAACTAGAGTTACTTTGAAAGATGTAGATTTGGAATTATCATCAGACAATTTTGTGAGCATGACGTTGGATTGCAGGAAGAAGCCCGATTATCAGCAAAATATAAGCTATTGATGCTCCATGAATGACCTCAAGAAGCCACTAAAAAATGCATACATGTAAAACAAAGTTTCTGTAGAAAACTCATCAACATAAACAATAAAATGTACGTTTCTAGTATGTGTGGATGTCAAGCATAAGGACATAAACACCTGTTACTGGTACACAACCTCTGATGTTATTAAAATCAGCTTTCAGCCATGCTGAAAAAACCTCCTGGAGCTGCATACCTGTATGATTATATTCTCTAATTACAGTTTGGAGTTGTAACTGTAAGATGACTAAATGAGACAGGCCCTCTGGGTGTTGTGAAGGTAATTATATCCTGACAATTAATGGCTCCAGTTCTTGAAGAGGAGTTTGTTAAATGATGATCCTCCTGACCGCTTTTAGATCACCGGGGAAGCCTTTGACATGATTAGAAAGGAAAAAGACGACACACAAAGATGATAATTATCCAGTCAAAAAGAAAGTGTCAATGGCATTTTCTCTCATCAGAAATGTTCAAAGGAGGTAGAATTATAGGAGATATTTGGTAAAAGTGGTAATGTTGTGAGACTTGAAGTTTCATCGAGACTTCGGCTTTTTGATCAAGGTTGTTGCTGATGTATTGCTGCAGTATCGAGTAGGGAAACATAAAAGTGAACCCACTAGTTGCTGGCAGAGCATGTAAATAGTGAAAATTAAGTTTTTGCCAGGCTATAGTTAAAAAACACAATTTTTTGTGAAAAACAAAGAAAAAAAAGTTTTGTATCTTCTTAGAGGACAGCAGAGTAATCAAACTCAGGATTATGACAACATCAGAATTAAATTGTTTTTTTTTTTTTTAACTGAATGGAAGATTTTTGACTTAATTAGTTCTTTTAAGATTTTAAAATCTAAACTCTTCAACTTCTTACACATCTGATCATCATGAAAATCCTGGAAGCAGCCAAAGCTCAGCATCAGAATGGGGAAAGAAAGGTGGTTTGTGTGACTTTTTTTTTGGATGGTCATAATTTGGTATAAATAACATGAATGAAACCATTATTTTGTTTGTATTGGATAAATACATGAAGGCAGACATAAAATCCGTCAACTACATTTTAAAAAAATAATTTCAAGAACTGAAGTTCTGATGTCTAACCAGGACCTGGAAAAACTAGTTATGCATTCATTTTTAGTCCACTTGACAACTGTCACTGTGTGTTTTTACAGGACTACCCAAAAAAAGATCAGGAAATTGCTGCTTATTTAGAACTCTGCTACAGTCAGTTTAATTTTAAACTCAGGTTAAAAACACCTGTTCTCAGCTGCATATGATTTTATTCAGAAGTTTACATTCGCTCTGTTAAATTAAGCTCACTTTAAATTCAAGCCATCTTTCAACTTTTTTAAAGTGTCTATTTTGATGATAATTCCTATAATATTCCTTTTAAATGCTTATTTGAACTACTTTAAAGCTCTTGGAATTGCCGTTGCACACGAAATGTGCTACAAATAAACTTAGCTTACTAAAGTGTCGTCTTCTTCTGGATCCTTGCAGGAGGAAACAACATCATCATCATCTCATTAAACTTAGATGATCTGAAACTATGGTAAGCTGTGAAAACGACAGCAGGATCAATCTGATGATCCTGCTGTCGTTTTCACAGCTCACTCATAAGGTTACAAATTTTAGCTGGAGGAAAATGGCCGATGAGGGCAAAACGAATGTACATATGTGCAAAAACATGCCGTCACAGATGCTAAGCTTTTGAGCTGTGTGCTTAGAAGAAAGATGCTTATCTCATCTTCAGCCTGGCAGATTGTTTTTATTTTGTTTTTGCCAGATGACAGAGTCATTTTTTGCTTTGTTCATGTTTAAGTTGTATTTACTGGTAAAATTGAGAAAACAACTGGTTATAACTGGGAAAATTGTGCTTGTTCCGCCCGGAGAGCCAGGTAAAGTGTTGGTTTGAAGCTGTAGTGCAACAGTTAACCCTTCAAAGGAGAAATCCTCAAAGAAAGGTCATTGTTGAAAGAGCTTCCTCACAAACATCCTGCCTTTCACACTGTGATTCATCACAGTTTAGATCAGATAATGATTTTACTGGGCCTTCCTAGAGTCAGATATCTTCTCATATCAAGAATTTCTCTTAAGACCGGATGAAGAAAATCAACAGAAACAGACTTTGCTGCATTGTGCCTGTTATCCTGTTTGACGTCTGGTCTGGATTTCAAGTCTTTTCACGTTTCCATTCTTCATCATCTCTGTGTACAGATTTAGTGAGCACAAGAAAATCACAATGTGGATGGGGGTGCAAATACCTGCAAGTGACAGGAGGCTGAGGGTGGACATGGACTTTTCATGTGCCAGTCAAGGATAGATTTCCTCAGGTTGAGATGTGCACACCAGGATGGTGTGTCTCCACTGAAAAGACTCCTCTAATGAACAGCAGGCCGGCTCTCTGCCTGATCAAATTCCACTTCAGCCTCATATCTATCTTGCCTTCCAAAAATATTCAGCATACCAGTGGGTTTTATTGACTTGTCAGAGCAGACAGCGGTGTGCAAGCTCTGCCTTGCAAGTTGTGCCGCAAACAGGTCTCTATTGGAATTTCTCCTAATGCCTTAATTTATCTGTATTTTTATTCACATTTATTAAACTCATTTAACTTTAACATATAGAAAAGTTCATCTAAACTGAGATTAGATAATGTTCTTATAAAATACATTAGATTTAAACTTTAGCTTGTTGTTTTTCCTCTTACATTATCGTGCTATTCTCCGCAGCCACCGGTTTTGATGGATCCAAAGGAATTCCCTGAAATGATCCTGACTCTTCATACCAAGTTGATGCAAAATTTACAATCAAAAGCACAAAAATATCATTTTAAATGTGCTTTCTAATCAAAACAATCATAGTTGTTTTGTGTTTCACACATTTTATAAAATACTGAGTGGCCAAACTGGGAGCCAGAGTTTAAATAGGCCCAAAAAAACAGGTGGGAGCTCACTGCAGTCTGCTCCCCTATTTCTCCCAAACACAATGGACTAAGGCGAGATTAAATGTGACAAGTATTGTTCTTCTGGATCTACAAATCAGATCTGCTGTTAACTGTTCTCTGGCAATGAAATGTCACATGTCTAGATGTTTATTTGGGCATTAACTAATAGTAAAAACAGGTTGCTAAGCTATATTTACCAAATTTATTTGAATTTTCCCTAGGAAATTCATTGTACGAGAGGCTCTACAAACCCTGCTGTTTCCTGGTGGTTCCCACACTTCTGCAAGATGTGCAAAACCTTGCTGGCAAATCCTAATCAAGCTCAGGGCGGTATGGTGAACTGCCATCACAGACAGATGTTGCTCAGCTATCCATAGCATAATGACTTTAGCCTGTACCCTCTCCTTCTGTCTTTCTACACTTTCTTCTTACCCCCTGTCCTGCAAATACAGTTAACTGCATGACCGTCTGCAATGAATGGATGTTAACAGCTGCCTATTTTTTTTATAGTTGCCTGTGAGAGCATGTAATTGCATTTGGCCTAGGGTGTACATGCACTCTTTAAACCATTGTCAGAGTCTATTGCATTCCCCAGAAGTGCAACTCAGGTAGAGACAGAAAGGCCCAGACACGAAGACGAGTGCTCTAAGGGAGCAACTGTGTGAAAGAATAAAAACACTCAATATGAACTAAAAATACAAAAAAAAAAAAAAAAAAAATCTCATTACATTCCTCTACATCAGGACAGGTAGAATGCCTCCCTTGAGCCTGTTGTAAGGTGGATGGTTGATCCAGAGAAGAAGTACAAGTCCATACACACAATGCAAAATGCTGGCCTCTGTGAGAATAACCCAGCCAAGAGTTGTGTTTTCCTGGAATAATTTAGCTAGTGCCAGTTGTCAAGGCTCAGAAAGAATAAGATCTGCTATGCTGGGATCGAATCCACTCCAGGATCAGATGCAGAATTCCAAAAATGCCAATCAACATGCCAAGATCGGGAGCTGAAGCTCTTCTGTTTTGCTGATGTCTTTGCATAGTTCTCTTGCATCTGTATTAACCCCCAAATCCTGTGCGCTTAACATATCTAATACTGTGCTGAGGGTTAAATAAACTGCAGATTCCTCAAACTCACAAAGACAGACATAATACTCTCAGTGGCTTTCAAGTCCTGTTTTCATCAGTTATTGTGACAAACTTGAGTCTTGCTGTGCTCATTGTTGTAGACTGAGGGCTCTCTGCTGTTTCAGACAAACCAGCAATCATGTGACAGCCATCAAAGTGCCCTGTTTGCCTGCCCTCCACAAATACAGACACAAAGAGGGCACGACATCTCACACAACAACGTCTGCACCGCTTCCTCCTCATTACGCCTGGAAGGCCAGTGAGTGCACTGATGAACTTTGAGCAGCCAAATCCATCACTGCACATGCGCAGCATGCAGGCAGCAGGAGCAGCCTGACATCTAGTGGATGGAAAGCAGGAGCGCACACTTAAATCAACGTTATCACCACTAAAATGGATATTAAAAATATCTTATTTTCACAAATAAAGAAATAAAAGCAATTAATCAAAACCCGAAGGATTTATCAAGTTTTGTTATTATTTTTTGTACTGTACGAGCTGCGAAGGCGTTATACTGTAATAATCCAGCAGATGGCGCAGTTGGTCCAGTTATTTTCAGGCCTTTCCTCTGACTAGGCCCTTTTGGAAACTTGTTTTATTCAAAAATATTGATTTAAACAAAATCACATGACAAAAAGTTCACATTTTCTAAAAATATTTTTTTTTTAAAATAAAACATTTTCTTTTCATCGTGTCCTTATTAGTGACGTTTATTTAGACAAAGCTTAATAAAGTGAAGTTTTAGGGCAGAAAAACAAGCATCTGTGTTTTCATTTACTTTTGCGTTCGTGGACTGAATCTGAAGGACTGTCTTCAGCTGAGAGATTAACCACTTTCTGGTGAATTGAATAATGAGCCACAAAAGAGCAGACAAAGAGCCTGTGTGCATGAGAGCGAACGGTGGGTGAGATCCCTCCATCCTTCCTGGTGGGAGGTTTGAGATGAGCTGCGCGGCGCGCACAGCCGTCCGTCCGTTACCGACGCATCTTCCTGGCCTGCCTCCCCCTCCCTCGCCTGTCCTCCCTCTCTCCCGTTAGTCTCTCTCTTTTTCTATATATTTTTTTTAAACTCCTTTCCTGTCTGCTCCACCTGAAGGGAAGTGCTCGAAGCCGATAAGGAAATCTCGCGTGTCGGCGCGGCTCCATGGGCGCAGAGCTCCGGTGAAGAGCCGCTCTCCGCGGTGTTTTCAGGGGATGTAGAGAGAGGGGGGACGGAGCCTCTGCTCTGCCCAGCCCGCTGCACCGCCGAGCGGCCTGCCAAGCACGCAAGATGTCGACCAGAACGCCATTGCCCACCGTGAACGAGCGCGACACCGAGAATGTAAGTGTCCGGTGGAGGGTGGGGAGAAATGCGGCGGCGCGTGGGGGGACGCAACAATGGTGACCGGAAAGCTTTTATTTCGCCGCTTCTTTTTTGTGCAGCGGTGGTTAATGGCAGCGCTACCGGAGGCTAACGTTACACCCGACCGATGGCTTTGGTCTTGTTGTCTTTCTGTGGGGACTGACTGCGTGGAGCCGGGTGGAACCTGGAAATAAAGTGCGGCTCTGGTTGCCCCACTTTTTGCAGACTGCGTCAGAAAGTGGCTTTGGCGGCGCTTTTCGCCTCCACGTTGGGCATTCAGACGCCGTCTCTGACTGAGGCCTGGGTGTGGGAAAACCGCCGCTCCCCGCTTGCTTGCATCTGGGGGTATTTTCTATTCGACAGCGTCAATACTTTCAAAGGGTGGGTGGGTGGTGGTGCTGGGGGAGGTCGTTGTTGCCCTACTTTTCAATCGCAACGCTTGGCATCGCAATGTGGCAGCCGTCACCTAATTTCGCCCCGTTAGAGGCTAACTGAACGCTGGCGGCTGAGGAGGGAGTTTCATAATTAGGCCCCGATGAGCAGGCATTTATCAGCAGGCATCGCCCTAAACGACCTGGGACTTCCCATTGAGTGTAAAGGAATGCGCTCTTCTCTTTTATTGTGAACTCCCAGAACAATATCAGGCATCATTTGAGATCAGATGAGTGGAGGAGATCCTCAGGCTTCAGAAGATTCATCTTTTTACATGCCAAAAATGAGGCTTTTATTTAATACTTTTACATGATTCATTAAGATCTGGATTATCACCAGATTTTGTAATCATTTTTAAGTCACATTTTTAGCCTGCTGCATCAAAGTAGATAAATTATTGAGCATCCAAGTATCAGCTTCTAATGCACATGGCTGGCTAATGCATAGATTGCTGTGTGCCTATTAAAGCAGAGTCTCAGCATCACTGCCATTAACCACAAAGGTGCTTCTGTGAGGCTCCAGCCTGCAGACTGATGATGGATTATTATTAGCTATACACACGACTGGCTTTTAGCAGCTTTTATCTTTCGTTTGGTTAAATATTTGCAAGTGAAACCAACTTTATCAGCAAACATCACTTATGTGTGGGGGTATGTATGGTTGCAGGGTGTAGGCTGGTTCGGGTGATGCAAACCCTGCAGGGTGTAGCGTTTCCCTAGTGAAATGGGAGCAGGGCAACCTGGGTAATCAGACCAAGGTTTTATTCTCTGGCTGGGCGTGTTGCTTAGGAGTAAAGGATCATGGGATCTCTGACCTGGACTGACATTAGCAGGTGTTTTAGAGGAGAAAAAGCTGCCTGGAGGAGACTGCGTAATGTCTGTGTCAGTGCTTTACCCAATTCACCTTCACACGTGTGCTGTCTTGTAAGCAGATGCATATACTGGTTAAAAAGCTTTGAACTATAAGGTTTTTTTTTTCAACAATATTATCTTTGGGGTAAAATTTAAGATAAATTGTGAAGAAAAAGTGTAACCGTGCCTTAGGTAAAGGATTTAAAGTTAAGAGTATAAGAAGAGGAAACAGTATCAATTCAACCAAAGTTTTTATGTTTTTGTTATTTATACGATAGAATAAATAAGAAAGATTTATATACCTGCCCCAATTTTTCTACAGTTAAGGACCTCTTATGAGCTTGTTAGCAAAGTCATAGTAAATCTTTTATGGGCTTTTTTTTTTTTTTTTTTTTTTAAAACAGAAATTAAAATTTATGGTTTTAACAGCTTTTTTCTCTTAGTTTTGATATTGTTCTTCAGTAGTGTTGAAGGTCATCTTCAGACCCAAAGCTCCAAGAACGTTATTTTATCAGAACGTTTCATAGAATTGCCAGAGGGGCAAAGCAGAGTCCGTTTAGGACTTCAAAATATCTTCAGAAAGGAGTGATGGTGCACTTTCCTGCATCCTTGATTTAAACATAAATAAATAAGTAAAACATCAGACATTTGCAAATGATCCTGTCTGAGGCACATGGGAAGAGTGTTCACAAAAAGTTAACTTTTTGGCCACTATGATCAAAGTGAAGAGTTTCTTAAAAAATGGCGCCTTCCCGATTGTTATGCATGCAGGTGAAGTGATCATTCTGGGTTTATGTTTAGGCCCGTGGCACGAATTGGTGTATGCAGTGACCACCGCATGTTCCGAAAAATTAGTAGACAAATTAATTTAAAGCACATTTAGATATCCAAACTACCTTAAAAAGCAAATGTTACTGCTTTGCCATGCAAAACTGTAAGGGCAAGTCTTTATTTAAAATACCCAAAAGAAGTGTTCCGCCTTTTTGACACAAAGCTCAATGTTTACAGTGTAACGAAATAAGCAACCAGTTTGGACTAACTGTATCGTATTTGTGTGTATGCAAATAATAGTTCATGACTTCCGGTGATGAAGAGCCTGATTTCCTTTGTCGCTCTCCTGCAGCACACGTCAGTGGATGGCTTCGTTGAACCCCCGCCCCCCCCAACAAAATCTGCGAGTCGCCACAGTCTGCCGCGATGTCGCAACTCCTACACCTCTGCAGACGAGCATCCTCACATTGGCAACTATCGCCTCCTGAAGACCATTGGGAAAGGAAATTTTGCCAAAGTGAAGCTGGCGAGACACGTTTTGACTGGAAGAGAGGTAAATGCCATCAGTTCTTTGAGGGCAAAACAAAATCTGGAAAGTTGAAGGTTTTTCCTCGTTAAAAAACACGTTTTTTGCCAGGTTTAGTATGACCTGACAGGTCGAACTTTAGATAAACAAGAAGATTTGCCAAAAATAGTCATTTCTATTGCAAAACAAGTCAAAAAGGAGAGAGGAGCCAAGTATTTTCCATAATTTAATAAACTAACTACCGTTTTCCTGTGTGGCTATCATCGGAAAAAAAATTGGCCCACTATTCTTTACAATATTCATTTAAATATGCAGTTAAACAGACACGAACAAGTGCCAGAAATTTGAATCTGGACCTGTAATGGGTCCACTGCATGACTTCCTCTCAATTTAAAAAAAAAAAAGTTGCTGCTTGGTTTTGAGGCCTCTACCTTTTTTCCAGACTCAGTTTTGGCCTCAAAGGGAGCATTTTTCACTTTCAGATGATGGTTTGACATTCTTTTAGCAGGAACATACTTTAAGGAACACTGGGATCAGACAAAAAATTAATTATAAAAGCAAAAATGGGTTTTCAGGGACGATTCTTGGCAATGCGAAACGGCCTGGATGTCAACAGAAAACATCTGCTCATTAACAGCACCTAGAGAAGCCAATAACACTTTTCCTGGATTTCAGACCAATTTTTTTTCAAAGCAGATGGTTTATAACACATTCATAGGATTCCACTAAAAAAAAACCCAGATACTTAAAGGAAAAGCTTTTCTTTTTTACCTTTGTTTCCTAAAATGTAATCTTTAATTACAACTGTCCTTACAGCTAAATACAGGCCGTCTGCGGGCGAAAAATGGATAAACCTGTGTGGGGTCCCGCACGAAATGGCAAGGTTGTAGATCTGTAAAGCTAAAATGTTCCTCCACATTTGAACCCTATGCAACACCCAAGGGTTAATAAAGGGTGAAGTAGGTCAGATGCAAGCGTGTTGTATATATATTTCCTCTTTTCATCCCCACCAAATCCTGTGCACTGTGCAAGGAGTTTGTTAGTGCTGTTCACATGATAAGTGCAGGCTCCTTGCATGTCTTTGCATACACCCAGACTGTTAAAAAAATCAGGAAATTAGACAGAGTGCAGTTTGTGTGGGTGTCCTGCAGGCTCCTGGATATCACCTGCACACCCTTGTGTGGGACATTTGCATGCAGTCAGTAAGGAGCCAATACTTGCACTTTACTAATGACTACAGTGTTGCATAAGTGCGTGCAACTTGCAAATACTTGGCAGTATACTTTCCAGATCCATGACAATCGTACGTTGTATTTTCTTAGCATTTCTCAAGCTGGCCGTACGAGCCTTAAGGACTCTCCACGGGCCGGACAACCGAAAAACCCGCAGCTCGGATACGATTCAACCTCCATACCCAGGCTTTTGCTTAGTCTCTGCCTGAAGAACTACAAAATGCATTGTCAAAAAAAGGAGTTGTATCTCAACCACAGAGGCCATTATTTGTTCAAGTTTCTCCCACTTTCAATAGTTTTTGGTTGTTGTTTTTTTATATGACATTTGCTTTAGATTTGTTCAGATTTTTTCTTTTTTAAACCAAACTAGTTCAGTTATGTCTTTGTCAGCTACACTCCTTCCCGCTGTCGTACACTGTGTACCTGTCGGGTTGATGGACACCTTTGCTTTGATGTTTGGGTAATTAGTGCCGTTTCTACGACCCACTGGCACTTTGTGATGGACCCTGATCTAGTGTCTTATCCACCCTCATCAGAGTTTCAGAGACACTGAGTCACATCAGTGTGCAGAAGTGTTCTAGCAGGCCCAGCTGGTGACAGTGAGATCCGCTCGGTGTCCTTTGATTTTTAAAGTGGTTGGATTGAGCTTGCCTAACGCAGCTCTGGCAGAGAAGGTTGAACGCTACTTTATTTGTTTGTTTTGAAGACCTTTGCAGACTCATCGGAATGCTAAGACAAGATCCAGCCAGAGAGAGAAACTGTAGAAACGTAACATAACCAAGAAAAATGCAATCCAAGCATTAATTATGGTCCAATTTTTCAGATTAGAATTGGGTGCAGGAGGCAGTTTAAGAGCCAAGAGTCCTTCCTTATCAAATTTACATTTATATATATATATGAATAGGTTTATTGATAAAAACTGAAAAAACTTTGTAAATATACAATAAACTATTGCATATCTTTAGTAAAATCCTTAGAAAATAATTCAGCATTGATACAAATAAGTTGTGAAAGACATCCTTCTTAGTTGTTTCTTAAAAGTTTATCAAACTTATGCTAACATAATGGAGTGCTTTTTCACACCCAACTTTTACTAATCTTTCAATATGAGTTATTAGAAAATCAGCTGTGGTAAAACACAAACCCACAGCAGAAAGCAGAGGTGTGAAATTAAAATCCACTGATATTGCTGTAAATTTGGTTGTAATATTGTAGGTTTGACCTGATAATCAGCGGTTTAGATCAGCGGATGTTGTGATGTCCATGTCATTTGTGTAGCTCGGTTCTATAATGGCTGTTTCTGCTGCACGTTGAGGGAAGGTGGAGGTTGGAAGTTTGTCTATTTGGTTTTATTCCACAGTTCATGGCATCAAAAATGACCACATCACTTGATCTTTAGGTTCTTTGCTAAACGTCATTAGTTGCAGTGAGATAGTCTTTTAGCAAAACCGTTATTGACCAATAGTCGTTTTATCGTTTTGATGACAGCTTATTATGTTTTTTTTTAACAAAATTTCCTCTTTTCAGAGGTTTTCTACTTTTTTGTTGCTGTTTGTAACAAATACTCTGTCGGGGACTTTTATTCTTCTTTCGGTGCTCATCACAAATATTTATTGATGAAAAATCAACATTAAAATCTGTCAATGTATTAAACACACAAACGTTCCAAACAGGAAGTACCTGCTGGTTCCAAGAAGCCAAAATTCTGTAGACTTCTGTTGAGAAATAAACATCTATTACTCAGTCATTCTATTTGGACTGGATTGACTTGATTTCGCTGGAGCCGGAAGTTAGCCGTTTTCTATTGGATGTCACACTCGCTCTATTCTCATTCAGTGAATGGCTAACTCAAACTCTAGATTTCCAACTTGGATTATTTCAGAAAGGGGTTATGATTTTGGAAAGAATTAATGCTTATTTACCATTATTTATCCTTTTTGTCTTGTGTTGATTTCCCGATGTAGTAGATATAAGTTCCTTCTGTCTGTTCTATTGTTTATAGCGTATTTTATTTTGAAAGATCTTATATGCATTGTTAGGTTGGCATGAAGAACAAATAAACAAACAAATAAATAAATAGTTATTATAAAGCTCATAACTTCCTTTTTCCCTCTCGTTGGGTTGTTGCTTTTTGTGTTGATTTATTCTAGTAGTTGTTGGTCTACACTGAGCTCCAACATAATGGAGAAGATGGTTATTTAGCAGAACAGTTTAGTAGTGAGTAAAGTTAGCAGTTTGCAAAGGAAATCAATGAAAACGTCCAGTTTTCTGTCTTCTGGAGATTCTTGGACATTTTGGATATCATACCTCTGTAGTATTGATCTGAAATGCTGCTTCCTGCAGGAACTGAAATAGTTCCTGTACGCACACAGGTTCATGGCCTTGCGGTTGCAAAACAGGAGCTCAGCGGGAACGTCAACGTGTGCAGGAGCACGTGAACATGTTGAGCTTACAAGTGATGCTGTGACTAAGTTTGCCGTCATCTGTCCAAACATTCATGTGTTTTGTTTTTTTCTTCACGCAGGGCTAGTCATAGGGCCTGAGCACGGTGAGGAGCATATGGCCGCTAAGCTGCGCATGCGCTGAATAATTAACAGTGATGCCTGTCGTCCTTCTGCTGCGTTGAAGCTGAATTGTTCACCCAAAGAAAGTCCATCAGAGCTCACACCTACAGTTTGATGACTTTGTTTAAAGAAAAGTAATGTCATGAACCAAGTAAGGACTTCTCCAGCTTCTGTGTGCGTTTTTCAACAAACATGTTAGCTCTTAGCAGGAGAAGGAGAGAAATGGAGCGTCTGTGCAGCTGCCCACCTAAGACAATCTGCAAATAGGCACCACCTGCACACTTTCTCCACAGCGTGTGCCAATCTCCAGTCTGAACTCTGCTCTCTTTCTGCAAGGATTGTATTCAAACGAAGCGCAGCCTCTGGTTTTGGATGAAATTAAAACATACGCAGACGTTTGTGGGGGGAAACCTCTGCTTGGGATGAATAGCTTGCATCTTCTACACCATAACTCAGCATTTGCCACAGGTATCTTTAGATTAGAGCAGCCCTTTATAGAAGCAGCGTTTTTGGCTGTTTATAAGGTCGGATGGAAAAGTCTGTATAAAATTGGGATGTTTTTGATCTCCACAGTTGCAATAGAGCTGGAAGGTCGGGTTATGATCAGACAAGAAAATGAACAAAAAAAAGGGGTTAAGTTTTATTTTTGCTTTAGACTTGGAAAAAAAGGCAATGTATATATTTTTTTTTATTAAGATTGTTATTTTCTGAAATTTAAAGTGAGGATTAAATTGTTGCCCTACTTGTTCTAATATATTTTGCTGGTCCAAGGTGCAACATTTTGTTATATCTGTAAACCTGGTAAAGTGTAGTAGAAGATGAGACCAGTGCTCCCCTGGACTCTATAAACTCAAAACTTTTTATTGTTTGTTTTAGTTGCTGAAAAAGGAATTCTGACAGTATTTAATAGGTTTATTACTAAATACTATTTTACTATACTATTTTATTTATTTATTTTTTAATATTCGTTGACTCTGACAAAACTGCCAGAATAAAACGTCTTAAAGTCCCCTCCCTGTGCAGAATCTGCAGATTCATTGACATATATTTGGTTTTGTTTTTTTCGTTTCTACTGGCTGCTTTTAGCACAACGTTCAGAAAACCACTTTGAAAGAGAAAAGACAAATGCATTGGAAATCTTTAATACTGTCGGCTGTTTGAGAAGTCTCTGGAGGCCTGTAGGAGCCGTTTAACTGCACTGGTTAGCTCCATTACCACCATGCTATTGTAATGAACGTCCATCTTTTTCTGAATTGCATGTGGTTAGAACCACATAAACACATTCAGAAAATGGAAACCAGTCATTTTCCATACTTCTCTGTGAGGACCAGCTTTCTTCTGGTGTAACGGCATTTCACCATGAAAGTGCTTTGTCGTTCATTTATCAGCATGATGCGTGGTTTATTTCTTTTTTTTTTTTTTTGGTACTGGTGACTCTGCAGTCTGGCTCTGTTAGTAGTTTGCAGAAGCTGCTGAGTTCTGTGAAAGTGAGGAGAGCATCTCTGTTTCGCTTTGCATTTTGGAAGGATTATTGCAATGGATGCAGGCGGCAGTCGATAGCTGACCTGCACAGTCATGCAGACCTGACGCCAACCTCACAGGTTCAGCCTCCTAAACTGATCTGCTCCTGTGAGTTTAACTGTTTAGTTGTGTGCAAATATTCTCATTTTATATTTCTGTATATATATAGATTAAAATAGAGTGAATATATTGTGGGGATACTTTTTTTTTTGCCACCACGACCTTACCCTCCTTTTGTAACCCATCTACATGCCTCGTGTTTATGATTCTGTGTTTAAAGTGGTTTATTTTTGTCTTGTGTTTGCTTGGAATGCCACAATTTTCCATCTAAAGCCAAACTGTATTTTACACCATTAAACTGAATCGTGGGAGAAAAGGATCGTTGCATTCTTACTGCATACTTTTGCACATGTTGACCCTCAAAGTGTCAAACACGTGTGTTATACTAAATTTAATATATTGAATATTATTTTATTAACTTACACCTGGCTTCTGCCAACTTAGAGGTTTTCCTTCATTGTTTCTTGCTTATTAGCAAGTCAAAAATAGATTTTTTGTTGTTTTGTTCTTGTTTTGTAAACCACTAGTTGTATATTAAACCAAAACAAAAACTCTGACCCAAAAATCAAGGTTTGAACCAAATTGTGGGGAAGGTGAATCGCTGCATCCCTATTGTCAACACACTGAAGCTTGAAAATTAAAATTTTGCTTTGTAGTTAAACCACACAAAGGGTCTCTGCTGTCCTTGTCTCACTTTTTCCTTCCAATGCTTGTTTTTTCACATGATTCTGTCGTCTTCTTCGCTCTAGGTGGCGGTCAAGATTATAGACAAAACCCAGCTGAATCCGACCAGTCTACAGAAGGTGAGTCATTTTTTTACGGCCAGCTGGTAACTCTAATGTCCAGGTTGCAGCATTCATTAGCCATTCTGCAGTTTTTCTCTTTGAACACAGGATGCGTGGGCTGCGTAATATAATCAGAACAGAGCACAAGGCTTATTTAAACTCTTGTCACCCTTCCTTTCCTTTGACTGTCAGTTTGGGATGGGAAGCGGGTAAGAACGTTTTAGTTAACCTGATTGATTGCTGCCGCAGAGAGTTTGGACAGATTATAAAATCTTTCTGCGTGTAAATACAAATATGCAGTAATCGCTATAATAATGTGAACTCTGTTGCTGTAAGAATACAAGCCAGCATCTTCTACTTTAAGTCTAAAAATAAATCTCGTGTGCGGCTGACCGATAGGAATGCTTCTCACGACATTTCTGAGTCCATTACGTTCCTGTAAAGGAAACAAACTGAGTTTTCAGTTACAGCGAGCCCTGAGGCGTTAAAGCTCTCTGATCCACCTAAACAGACTTTTGCCGTTGTGCTTGTTTATTCTGATTGTACCTGTTTTGCTGGTGCCCAGCATATCAAGTGATTTCAGCAGCTTGGACTACTGGAGGTCATGAACGCTGTTGCGTCTTCTGGGTCATGTAGCGTAGCGGGGCCGATGTATCATGCGAGTCTGCAGGCCAATCAGGATATCTGTGATCAATTATTCAGTAGGTCTGTCATATGTCAGCTGCAGTGGACCTAAGAGGATCGGCCCTTTCAGTTTGTTTTGAGATGACCCTTCTTTTTTTTTTTTTTTTGAAATGCGATGACATTTGAGCACGTGGCTGCAAGCTGGGTCTGTTTTATGTTGTTGACGCTTGTTTGCGTGTCTGTGATAGATGTATATGAATAACACATGTGGATGTCCAACGGGCTATAGATCCCTGTAATGGTGTACAGATGTGCCATCTGCAATGCAGAACCAAGCTTCTCTTGTAATGCAGCAGCCGTCTCCCTGATCCAATCGATTGTCTCATGGACTTGAAGTGTCCTGTTCCCTCCCTGTGAGAGCTTTACCGTGGAAACATTTTATGAAAGCAATTTAGCCACTCTGATGCAGGTTGGGCATCAAGGTCATAAGCTTTATTTTGTGACCTTTGATTGTGAAAATAGCTCCCTTATCTTATTTTGTTAGTCACAAAAATGTGCCTTTATTTAAAAAGGATCAAACAGAAAGAAAACTCGTAGTTCTTGAGGTCAAATGCTGATATGGTGCTTTCTCTACTACGTGTAGTAGAGCTCACTAAAATGTATACATAAGAAGCATCACATTACCATAACTGGGTTATTTAAAAATTGATTCTTCGAATCGATGCTCAAAATTGTTTTCTGAAAACGAGCATATATTCCAGTCAGGAAAGTGGCCGCTGTCTGCTTTGCTGGCAGAATATCCTACTATTTTTGTTATTTTTAATAAATCAAGGTTTCTGGAGCAAAATTCTTATTGTCAGACATTAAGGGGACTGTTCCTTTGCCACCTCTGAGTCTTGCTTTTGCTGGAATTCTTCTAAAAATTGGGATATTTCACATCTCACTTACAGAATTTGATGTCTTCAAGTTGATTTAGTTGGAGTAGCCTTTCTTGAACCCTAATTTGTGGATTTGTGCTTTATTAGGATTAAGATTGGAATATTGGAGTGAATGTAAACATAGTCCTCAGTCCAGTGGGAGAACTTTCGTTATTTTTTAGGAAGCCACTAACAAGGTCAAATCAAATAGCAATACAGCTAATCTATTAGCATTATATTTATCCTGGATTGAGTTTTTACTCTTGACTCTTGATGGGGTCAGTTGAGGATTCTGCAAATAAAGAAATTTCCTTTCATAAAAAAGTGCAGCTCTGTTTTTATTTGAGTCTGATTTTAGTCAGTCAAAATGCTTTTGACCTCTGTTGTTTATATTGTCTCAGAGGAGGTAGGTGGTGGTGAGCGCTCTATCTGGCACCGTAGGCACAGCCGGCATTCTGCAGATCCTGCAGAATGACATACATGTTGCTATGCACATGCAATAAAAGCTGGATAACAGTGAGTTTAAGGTGATGAATGCCTGTTTTGATGATCTCATTTTTATTATTTTATTTTTGAAAAAATAAAAAATAAAAAAAAAATAGAAATAACGCTATAAATTAAATGAAATTTTTCTGGACAAATTTCCATTTATGTAGTAATATCTCAGCTACTTCGCTATGGAGTTTCCCTCTATTTTTTTATTTTTTTATCCCAAAGTCAGTTTGAAAGCAGATTGCGAGTTTAAAATGCGACTGGTCTGATCTCACGTAGCTTACTGGCTCTGCTATGACTTTGTGAGGATTTCAGTCCAACAGGAAATGAGATCAGCTGAGCTTCTAAAAAGCCCTCTTCAGATTTACCACAGGAAATGCATCACATGTCGTATGCGGTTAGATGTTGACGTTGTCATGGTTTTTAGGCGATTTAGCCCTAAAATAGGCCTCCTAGTTAATCCCTTCTTCTAACTAACAAACACTGCTGTCATCCCACCATCTAGATTAACCCATAGCCCTTTCTAATTTGTATATTTGACAGTTCTTTTTATTTAATGGAAATGAAAACATCTCTTTATAAAATCTTTAAAATGTGCCTTCAAGCTGCTGCATAGCTGAGTGTGCTGGAATTTTTTTCTGTTTATTTGCTTAAAGGATTAAAAAAAGTTCATTTTCTGAATGTGAAAAGCCCACCAAGAGGTCAAAATCTCATAATGGCTGTTGTTTACATCGACCTTTGTCCTGCCACTGTGCATTAGCCAGTGAAACGCCACGCAGCCCATAGGCTATGGAGGCTTTGGTCCTGTTCAGAAGACTGGAATGTAATTAGGCGGGCAGCACGACTGTCGGAGGTGAACTGTGGAGCGAATCTAACATTCAACCTTCTAAGAAGTGCTGAGACGTGCAGGTTTGCCTGCGTACTTTTGTTTAATGACGGTAAGAAATGAGCATGATGTTGACGGGAAAGAGTACCAGCCGGGAAGAGGGAGACAAAGAGATGAGGCAGACAGTTGGTCCTCCGCTTTGTGTGTCTCATCCAATCCTTTTCAAGGAAATCTCTTTCAAAAATGCACGCACAAATGCGGCTAATAGAGACAATCGGCGATTCATAATCTGTGTTGAGCCACTGGGACTGAAATAGTCCAGTCGGTTCCTGTAGGTGTCCCCTGTCAGATTTCTGCTGTTGTGCCCCTTCTGCATGTAGACTCTGCTGTAATTAAGGCTAGTTTGTGAGTCTGAGTGCCTCTGGGTGGCTGGAAGTAGGTCACTGGCACAGACTGCTGAGTTCCATGCACACATTAAGCCGCGTCGCCGTGCACGGTGCACCATTGTTGTTGTTGCTATTTTTGTGACTTTTGTCTCCGTTCATCAGCAGAAATGACCGTTTGTACTTTAAGCGTTGCCTCAGATGTTCTCTGCAGAGACATGCCTCACTGTGACTCCCCTTTGTCTCTGTAGATATTATTGATACTGATAGCGTACGAAAGCAAAGATCTCCAACTCATTATCTCTTGTTGGCGTCCATGGTGGCTTGATTCCTATTGGGTGTGTATTGACGGGCTGTGTTTGCTGTCGTTTTCCACTGTGCTGCTTAGATTTGCTCCAGTTTTTTTTTTTTTTTTTTCCAAGTGGCTTCACGCGTGCTTCCCATGTGAGGGCCTTCAGGGTAATGACGCAGGCGAGACAGAGGAAGATTGAAGAGCCCAACATGAAACATCAGCCCTTCCGTCCATCTTTCATTCGGGGAAAAATGAAGAATTTCCGACTCGTGTTTCCGCACACTTGAATAGATTCATACCTTCCACTGTGACTTGTTTGTTTATCCCACGTTGCAGTCTGGTCACTGTGGCAGGATCCTTCCACTTTAAATGCATGAGAGGAAAAACTCTGCTTTCAGAGGTCGGTTTAAAAAAAAAAATTTAAAGATATTTATCGGCCTTTTATTTTTATTTTTTGTCTGATTTTTCAACACATATGAGCCTCATTTTGCCTCATCGATTAATTGAGCTGAAGGGGATGTTTCCTGAAAATTCCAGAATTGTTTGTTATGAAGAGAGGCAGAAAAAACCTGTAAATACATTTTATATCCTTTTGTTTTCTACAGTGATTTTTAAGTATTGGCCATTCCTCCAAAAGCAAAATATGTTTTTTTAATTTTTAACAAATTCACGCTTTTTGATCGGTTTGTCTTAAATGCTGTTTAATGGTTCCCTGTCTCTTTAAGACAAAAAAAAAAGTCAGTCTTCTCTGATTGGTGGAAAACAGCATAATGTGTTCCTACTGTTCTTTCTGTGAATGTGTGCCATGCATGTCTGTAGGCACACATTATGCAAATGAATTTAAGCATGATGTCCAGGTTGAAGTGTTTTTATTTATTCATTTATTCTTAGGAATGTGGTGGTTCAGGCAGTTCTGAAACGGTGTCATCAGTCAGAAGGAATTTTTACTGTTTGTGTTTGTTCTGGTTTTAGTTAGATTGTGGATCTACTTTGAATTAAGAAGAAAAAAAAACTTTTTATCAGAGGACAAAATTGAGACCAAAAGCCACAAAAAACATCCCGTTCAACAGGAAAATGGACTGAAATCCTTTGATTTCATGAGAATCCTCTGATGAGGATTCTGTTGGAAACTATTTTCCCTTTAGTGCTTTGTGAGGTGGGATGATGATGCTGCATGTGGGAGTGATTTAAACATCTTACAGTATTCAGCGAGCTGTAGAAAACAGCAGATAACGGAGCACTTTGTGCGGCTCCAAAGATTACACAACAGCATCCTGCTTTGACTGAAAAGTCAATACCTGTTTGAGGAAAACAGCAATTTTAGGAGCTCAAAGCTCTCTGCTGCAGCTTATCGTGCACTTTGAGAAGTTTGAATTCATGAGGTGAGGTAGGAATGAAAAATAGAGGCTGGAGAGGAAGTAGAGACAGAGCTCAGAGGAAAGTCTCTGCAGTACAGTTTAGCTGGAGTTCGAGTTTAAAAAAAAAAGCAAAAATTGACTCAATTACAAATATTTGTTGGAAAAACTAGAAACTATTTGATCAAAATTAAAATACATTAATTTCTATGGAAGAAAAATCAGGATTTTCATTGGGCTGATATTTTTTTCAAAGCAGAATCAGGAATCTGTGTAATCAATGGTATTTTTGACAAATTCTTTTTTGAGATGAGAAAAAGTTTGTAAAAAAAATCAAGCAATTATTTGAAAAAGAACCTTGATTTAATAATGAAAAGTGAGACATTCATGTTACTTTCCTTCTTTGTTTTTCTACATTCATATTTATTGCTCACTTGAATTTTTTTTAGGGAGCATGTATTATTTTGCTCAATTTGCTTTGATATGCAGAGTATTATCATTCAGTTTAGTTTACCTCCATTATTACGTTGCTGCTGTTTAAGTGTGTGCACGGTGAGGTGATGATGTTGGCCAGGAGACCCTCTGTGAACCCATCCTGCTGCTCTGCAGTGGCTGGCAGCCTCTGCTGCTGCTGCTGCTGCTGAGTGGCTGTTTTGGACGGCTGATTGGTCAGACTGCTTGCCTGCGTCTTGTCAGTACAGTTGTAATTCTGTATTTTATCTATGTAGGGCAGACTTCAGTGCAGCGTGGTCACTGAATCAGTCAACTTGCTTTATGCACCACAGAAGCCTCCCCATCATCATCATGTTCTCCTTTGGTGTAATCCAGTTTCTGATTTATGCTGATATTTCAGCTGAAGTCCTTTCACTTCTGTAGAAGTCCTGAATAAATGTTCTTTGAAAGTATTTCCCTGCAGAAACCATTGCTGTTTGACTGTTTGATGGATTTTTTTGGGGGGTTAAAATCTCTTCTGTGTTTCCACAGCTCTTCAGGGAAGTCAGAATAATGAAGATATTAAATCATCCTAATATAGGTAAGTTGTAGCTCATACATAAAAATCATGATATTAAGAAAAACGTAAAAAAATATTTGACCTTTTTAGTGTTTTTTGTTTTGCAGATTTTTTTAAGTAAATATTTCCTATTTGAAGTAGGATTATGTAATTGGTGTTTTTTTTATTACTTTTTTCAAGATTCAACTTTTGCCTTATTTATTTATTTTCTTAAGTTTTCTAACCAAAAGTATAGAACGGTTAAAGTAGCTAAGTTCTAGTAAATTCTTATCTCTGTATATTTTTTACTTCTTTGGCAGTAAAATTGTTTGAAGTCATCGAAACAGAGAAGACGCTTTACTTGGTTATGGAGTATGCCAGTGGTGGTATGTATATCATTTGAAAACTACTTCTTTTTCTATGTTTTATTTTTTTAAATAACGTAATTTTTTATTTTTTTTTTTTTGCAGGGGAAGTGTTTGACTATCTAGTGGCTCATGGCAGGATGAAGGAAAAGGAAGCCAGATCCAAGTTCAGGCAGGTGAGTCACCAGAATCTCGGCTGCTGTCGTCATCTCATCAATGTTTTCCAGAGGAAGACTGCATGCACCAAGATCGAGCTTCGTCACTGACTGCAGAGGGAAGGGGGAGCTCAGATAGCAGAGGCTCTTCTGACACCTAGTGGTTCCATCTAAGCAGCAAGACGTCTAACGTAGATGCAGCTTCTGTCATCCTGAGCTGAAAAGAATCCGCATTCTATGTATATTTTGATTAGAATGCAGGATCCTTGTGTTTAAAAAAAAAACAACACACTTTATGACTCAATGAGTGTGTAGACGGTTTGTGTGTCTTACTACGAGCTCTGAATTCAAAAAGGTGAACCCGCTCCTGTTTGTGGTGGTTTCCACTGAGAACAGCATGTTTTCTGCCCCGTGCCTCTTTTGTTTTGACAGATGTCAGTGCATCTTTCATTTGTCATGTTCAATAACTGGTGAATTTGAGGAAGAACTGTGGCTTTGGAACGAGATGCTCCTTAAACCTTCATTTTTTTTTTATCAGTTTCGTTAAATATCAGGACAATTTGTTATTCTAGCGAATTAAAATCCTTGTAGTAAAGTAAAAAACTAAGTACAAATCAAAGGAGACTAAACAAAATTAAAGAATATTTGCTTCTAACTGCTTCCCTCTGTCTTGACATCTTCTTTGCCTTAAATGACCTGTGTCATTGTACAGATTGTGTCTGCAGTGCAGTATTGCCACCAGAGGAGGATAGTTCACAGAGATCTCAAGGTAAAAAGCTAACATATAGAAATATTGAAGCCATTGTATTAGATAAATAACATCATTGATCATATTTTCTTGTACTTTTCTTTAATCCTGCCTCTTGTCTTGTCGGTTCTGTCTGCAGGCGGAGAACTTGTTATTAGACGCGGACATGAACATCAAGATCGCCGACTTTGGCTTCAGCAACGAGTTCACTGTGGGCAGCAAGCTGGACACTTTCTGTGGATCTCCACCGTACGCTGCTCCTGAGCTCTTCCAGGGGAAGAAGTATGACGGTCCTGAAGTGGACGTTTGGAGTCTCGGGGTTATCCTGTACACACTGGTCAGCGGCTCGCTGCCTTTCGATGGGCAGAACCTCAAGGTGAGCATTTGCTCTAGAAATGATCAGGATTTGTACAACAATTCAAACCTGTAAAAGCATGCACGACCTTTTTGTTGTTGTAATTACGTAAAAGTAGAGTTGTTTGTATCCATAAAAGCCTAAAATGTAGGAGTTTGTTCATTAACTCCATATAAATGCTGTAAAAATAATGTAAGGATTGCTGCTGGAGAAAAAAAACTAATCTAATTTCTGATGAAAATTGCCCCATACTGCTAACTTACACTACGGTAACTTACATCTGCAGCCTGAGATCTGTGGGTCAGAAAACAAGAGCCTTAATGCGGTTTGGACCTTTAGTGTTGTTGATAATGCAGATCTCAATGGACTGATGATTTTGTTCAGATGCGGCAGAAATTATGATCAAAATGGTGAATTGGTAGAGACCGTAAAGGCCAGAATTCGCAGAAAGTGCTGAATCAGCCTTTTTAGGTGTTTGCATGCGTGAGTCCTGGGGTTTGCTGCTTCAATTCATGAATCAAAAATGAGGTCTTCTGTGTTGTGCTATGAGACACGATGAAGATCAATCATTGTTGCTTTAATATTGCAAAAGATTTGAGAAAAAAAGGTGTGCAATGCAGAATATGCTTACTTATGCATGCTTATTGCTGGACTAAATGACCTACTTTTTGCATTGCACTATCGACGTGTAAATCAATAGATTGTTAGGCCGTATGTTATAAGAAAAGACGTTTATCCGGGAACTAAGTCTTTGCAGTGCACAGCTTCAACACACAACTCTACAGGACCTTTCAAGTTGTTGCCAATGTTGACAAATGTTAATCTTTTCATTTGTACAAGCTAAAAATGAAAGTCATGCTCCCCCTATAAAATCCCTTCGGTCACTCCTTTCATGTTTGCTTCCCCCCCTGTCTCTGTGGTGTGCAGGAGCTGAGGGAGCGGGTGCTGCGGGGAAAGTACCGCATTCCTTTCTACATGTCCACAGACTGTGAAAACTTGCTGAAGAAACTCCTCGTGCTGAACCCCATCAAGCGAGGCAGTTTGGAGGTATTCTTGGAGTTCTGCACCGGCGCTGCAGCTCCACAGCTGTGGGCCTTCAGCTCCGAAATGTTTTGCACAGCAGAAGCTGTCACACAGAAGCACTTAATTGCTGCTTTCAACTGTCAACAAATTGCATTTTAGAGCATAACATGTCAAGGAACGTCATTCGTCTGTCGGCTAAAAGATGTTTCGCACAAGAAATATGTAAAGTTTAATTTTTTTTAATGATGCTTGCATCTGTTTTCATTCATCTCTGCAGCCAATAGTGAGGCTGAAGTTTCTACTTTTATATTTATCCAAGGTTTTATGGAGTAGTCAGTTCCCTTCATTGTGTCTGCAATCAGTAAATACCTTGTCCTTATAGCCAGACTGCAATCCATTGCAGATTTTTGTACCAACAACAAGTGATAATTGTTAACTTTCAGCTTTCTGCCATGGCAGTTGGGTTGTCTGGTAAACCAGTATCTACTAGAACTGACTACAAACTCAAATACTTGTGCTGATTTGTTAGCAAATCATGAAAGACCACTGGATGAATGTGGGCCACGAGGACGATGAACTCAAGCCTTACGTTGAGCCAGAGGCCGACTTCAATGACTCCTCCAGAATAGGTTTGTCTCCCTCTGTGAGATTTGCTTTGATATCCATGTGTTCTCCTCTAAAAACAGATTCTCCATTCACATCTTGCCTTCCTCAGAGCTCATGGTGACAATGGGATTTCCTAAAGATGAGATCACAGAGTCCCTCCAGAACCAGAAGTATAACGAGATCATGGCCACTTACCTTCTGTTGGGCCGAAAAGCTCCAGAGGTGAGCTCACTTCCTTGTTGTCGTCACATGGTCACCTCCTGCCAACGCGTTCTGCTTGGTGTTTCAGTTTGAGGGCAGCGAGTCTCTGACGAACAGCGTTCTGGGCCAGCGGCAGAGGCCGACCAGCGACATCAACAACAGCTCCAGCGTTTCTCCCGCTCACCCCAAGGTCACGCGCAGCATCTCGACCAATCAGAAGCAGCGCCGCTACAGTGATCATGGTGGGGATGATGATGATGATGGTGGTGGTGGTGGTGGTGTCGTAGAGAAGCCAAGTAAAGTAACATCGGCCTTCCCAGCTCTGAGAGTGCTGCGGGCTGCTTGTTGTGTAGGAAGAAGTTACTCAGTCACTGCAGGATCAAACAACAGCTTTGACTTTAAATCAGAGACCAAACTGAAGACAGCCTCACAAAGGCATCAAGTTGTTTGTCTTAAACGCTATAGGGTGACTCAGCCTAATCACTGCTCTGGCTGTGCAGCAGCTTCCTCCTATGTCTTTAGAGACATTGTTTGTGGCGCCATCTTCTGGCTGTCTGCTTTCCTGCAGCTCCCTTCAAAGCATGACGAGAGAACAGCCTTGCTCCTTAATCCATGCTTGTCTCAGCTTCTGTAACTGCTCTGTACGTGTGATGGAAAATCATGATCTTTACTTTTTATTGATACTCAATTGGGTGCATCTCTTGGCTTTGATTTGCTTCGCTTGTCGCTTTGTCCCTGTACCCGTCTGTTCCTTTTTTCAGTGTTAAAGAGGTTATCTGATGGGCCAAATTAAAAAAAAGAATGTATATTTTTTTGGACTTTTTTAGTGGGTCCATCTGTGCCACCAGCAGTTTCGTATTCCAAGCGGGGACAGGCCCTGAGCGTGGAAAGTGACCACAGGGAAGAGTGGGACGGAGCACACCGGCTCGAGCTCAGCACCTCAAAAGGGGACGTTCCCACATCGCCGCTGGGGGTGCAGGAGCGGAAGAAAGCCACAAGTGCTGTAGGAGTGAGTTCCTGGATTTATGGATGTAGAAAAAAAAAAAAATATATATATATATATATATATATATATATATTTTTTTTTACATATATTTGTAAGTACTATAAAGACTAAAATTGAAAAACTGAAACTAAAATGAAAACTGAAAATAGATATATTTTTCTTAAGTTTTTACAAAGGATCTATCACACCATCCTTGTGTTATACCTTTTCTTCAGGTTGTTTGTTTTAGTACTATGAAGAAGTATTTTTTAACAAGTGAAATCAGAATAGTAAAACCAAACTAAAGCTCTACTGGTTTGTAAAAGCTAACTATAAGTTTGAATTTATGATTTTTAGTTACTTACCTTTGACTTTTTGAATACATTTTTCATTCATAAATCTGAAATTACTTTAAAATTGGTTGAAAAAGTTGTGATACTTTTCCTGCTTCATAAATGTAATTGCATGCAGAGGCATTTAGACCAGTTTCTTTACTGGTCAAAACCCAGAGAGAGCCACCTGGTTCCACCTCAATCTTTAGAAAATACACTTCATTTATGCCGTCAATATATAATTGATGTGCCTTTTTGAAAAGTTCATTCTAATGTTTGCCCTCATGACTTTTGTCTGTTATGACCTTGAAGTGAAAAATTAATCAATGTTTTTGGTTTGTCTGTTCTCACACAGACTAACGGGTCAATGACTCGCAGGAACACGTATGTGTGCGAGCGATCCTCCACTGACCGATACTCAGCAATTCCCAACGGCAAAGACAGCAGGTATGTGATGAAATGCTCGCTGACACACAGGCTGGGAGTTTTCCCTGTGCTGGATGCTGTTCTGCTGCTGGTTTGTCAGCAGATAAATCGCTTTAATGAAACTGGTTTGTTCTCAGTTTAACTGAGGTTTCAGGGAGCACCCCGTCGACTGCAACGAGCTCCACACGACCACGTCACACCAAGTCCATGTCCTCGTCGGGGCATCCTTCAAAGAGCACACTGCCCCCTATTGAGGATAACACAGAGCTAAAAGCCAGGTCAGCAGCAGTTATTTCTACCTTTTTTTTCATGTTTTCTTTGACATGACGGCTGCAGATCTTAAAAGGTCTCAAATTCAATTTTACTAGAATAAGGCATTAAATTGTCTTAAATTATCATCACATTTATTCCCTATCAACGCAATGTGTCTTCCTCTCACTAAACAAAAAAATATTTCTGGGATGCGCTGTGCCATAAGGTTTTTTTTAAGTAGCTTATGCTCGTTTGTGCAGGAAAATGGGAAAGTGCAAATTCAGGGAAAAATGGCTTAAAAATGTGGATTACTCATGGTGGTTAAAACTGATTAGTGGAAATTCTTCAGAAGCAAACTGCATGGGTTATCAGAAGACATTTAAACTTGGCACAATGAGTATTATGGTGATGGAAAAGGCAGGCTCTATGTTTCATTTTTGTTGTAATTACTGTCTTAAAATAGATTTTTAATTGTTTGTAAAAAGGTCTTAAAGTCCCACTCCAATCATCTTTTGAGTTATTTGTGTTCCCAGTGGTCTTTTAATTATGATGATACCATTGTTAGCCAAAAAAACAAAACAAAATAGTGTTTTTCTAGGACAGTTTCTGCAGAGCGGCAATCCGTCTCCCCCTACCTTTCAGCCCCCCAACTAAACGTTACCAGTGCAACAAAAATGGCGAGCAATATTGGAGCTATCCAGCCGTACAGTTTTAAGGCTCAGATTAGGTAAACAAAGACGTACATGGATTTATTTGTGTACAAGTGGATGCCTCAGAATGGAGCAAAGCAGAGCAGAGAACTTCTGATTTGCTGTTGTAGCTTCTACGTCACCTCTACAAGCTTTTCCAACTGGATTTTTTCTTCTATTTCCGGTTCACAACAATTTGATTAAATAAATACTTGGAAATACAATTTTGAGCTTAATTTTCTTTAAATATACCCTCCCCCATGCGAAAAATGACACTTGTACGTGTTAAAAATAGCAAAAACACAATTTTAATTGGAACGCCTTTTAAAAATCCTTAACTTGTCAGTTTCTGTGTGGACACCCTGGTTTAGATGATTCATCTGTTTAATCTGTTGCAGCTCTTCTCCACGCGGTCCCTCCACCTCTCCGTCTGCACACAGCATCACCACACCAGAGAAGAACCGCTTCCCTCGGGGCACCACCAGCCGCAGCACCTTTCACGGAGCTCAACTCAGAGATCGCCGCAGTGCTACTTACAACGGACCCCCAGCTTCGCCCACGCTGTCCCATGACACAGGGGCTCTCGCGCAGCAACGCAGGGGCACATCAACGGGAATCATCGGCAAGATCACCTCCAAGTTTGTCCGCAGGTCAGTGAAGGGAGCTGTTGAGGAGGTAAAAAAGCAATGGTCTCACAGCCAGGGGAGCCTTGTTTTTAAAATGTAACATGAATTACTGACCCCCCTCAGCAACTTGGCTCCTTGTTTCAGCTTCAAGCTGCCCCATCTGCTAGAAGCTCACAGCTTTCTCTCCTCTTCTCCCCACCTAGAGCTATGTCTTTCAGGTCAACCCGGAGGTAGGAGAACACAATGCTTGCTGCACCTGTACTTCTGTCCAAAAAAAAAACTCTAAAAAGACGACCCCCCCCATACCGTAATGCTGGCCGTGTGTAATAACCCCTACTCTGCCCACCAATCCACTTCCTCGCCTACAGCCACCCCTGTTATGCCGTGTATCTCCTCCCTTTACGTCCACGACTAAAAATCTCAGCTTTGTCTCTACTAAGCCATCAGATATCTACTGTTCAGGGCCCTACATGTCCTCTCCTTACTCTCCCTCATCTTCATGCAGAGTTTCAGAGAACCAATCAAAGCACAGCAGATTTCCGAGCACTCTTTGCACAGCACTGGGGATTAAGGAAAGGTTGGGTGCATCAGATGGGATGATGGGTAATGTGAGCTCAAAGAGGTCACCTCATTGTGTGCTGATGAGCCCCTGATACCCGGGAGTGCGGATTCTTTCCTGGCATGATGCCTGACACCCCCCTGTGTGTCCAGTGAAGTTTTTGGGGGTGGTGGGGGGGTTCCCGTTTGAATTTAGAGCATGAAAATGAGAAGTCTGTTGCTGTCATTTTTATTTCAGGGTGCCTAGTGAGGGAGAAGCCAGTGCCAGGACAGAAACTCCAAGGTGAGAATGGAGCTGATCTCATAGATGGACCGAGCATCAATTTCTATCTGCTCACCCTCTTTTCTGCGTCTTCTGATGCCGCAGAAGCGCATCTGGCGACTCTAAAGAAGATGCAGGCCGAGATGCCAAGCCCCGCTCGCTGCGTTTCACCTGGAGCATGAAGACCACCTCTTCCATGGAGCCCGCCGACATGATGAGAGAGATCCGGAAGGTCCTGGACGCCAACAGCTGCGACTACGAGCAGCGCGAGCGATTCCTGCTTTTCTGCGTCCACGGCGACGCCCGCCAGGACAATCTGGTTCAGTGGGAGATGGAGGTGTGCAAGCTGCCCCGCCTTTCTCTCAACGGCGTGCGCTTCAAGAGGATATCGGGCACGTCCATCGCCTTTAAGAATATCGCCTGCAAAATTGCCAACGAGCTTAAACTGTGACGCCCAGTCAGTCTGGTGAGCTCTGGTTACAGTCTCTTCTCATCACTGGATTAGTGTTGACTTACAGGACAAAGTCAGCACTGGGGGTCCTCGCCTGGCTGAATCGGGGGGGGACTTGGCTGGTAAAGTGCAATACTGGCCACGAATGTACTGTTCAGGTAGTTAATCCGAGAGATCTCGTAACCTCTAACCTCTGTGATAGACTGATGGCAAAAAACAGCTAACTCCTTTGGCCCTTTGTTTTTTGCCTGCCTTTGGCCGACTGAACTTTTTTTTTTTTTTCCATGTTCCAAGTGAGAGGTTATGTAATACATGCAGTATGCAACCGAAGAAGACCATCCTGCAATAAAGTTTCCACTTTTCTTTTCTATCTTTGGCCCAATAACCATTAAATTTACTGCAAGCTAAAATATTCGCTTTTTCCACCTGTGCTAAGGCAGTATAGAAATCAGGCTGGAGCTGCCCATCGTATGTAAAAAGAATTGTACTGTATGCTAACATCTGCAGGTACTGTATGTACATTGACTTTATGTTCTGTACAGAATTTAACTGTTAATACTGTCTTTTTTTTCATGGAATTAAGTTCTTTCCTAATATGATTCTTGCCTCTTAGAGGATATTCTTTCCATTTGTGATATTTTTTTTTTTTTTTTTTTTTAAGAGCCACAGTATAAAAATAGTGTTTTGAATTTTATTTAAAGAGCACTAAATTATTTTGTGAATGAGGGGGATTTGTTCCCTTGCCTTTTATGTTCCTTTTTTTTTCACCCTATGGAGAAAAAAAAAACACAGTTGCACCACATAGACTTGAGTTGAAACTGAAAATACGTTCACTTTATTTGTTTTCTCTCTGCAGTAGGAACAGGTTGAGTGGCAGATCCCTGCTACAGCTGCACAAGTATTCCAGGGTATGCAGGGATGTTCCCTTCCATGTCAGTTTGGTGGTCCTCATTTCCAAAATTGTTTTTTTTACGGGGTTGCTGTTGAAAAAGACGGACGGGTTGTCTTCATCATAAGGAAGAAGATTCTACTGTAGAGCCTTTCTGAAAGGCCTGACTCGCTCTTGTGACCAGTGATTCTGCAGATCCCTGTGCATCTCTTTTATTTTATTTTGTTCTCATTTTTATTTCAACTGATTTCATTGTATTTATTCCATCGCATTGTACTGTGCTGCTTTGTAGATTTGAGGCGTGCACTTTGTTGGAGAAAATTAAAAGGATTTTATTTGTTTGTATTTCTTGAATTCCTCTTTTCTCCAGACTTTTTTGTCTCGTCAGGTCGATGAAGAGGCAAAGCAATGCCACACAGAAGGGAACTCAGATCAAATATTAACCTTTATTGACTCTAAATAACATATTAGTCCTAATCATGACACAAGTGATGCATACATGTTAGTCAAAGATTAGGATTTTCAACAGTTTCCTCTTTTTTTCTTTTCTATCATCTTTACTGCTTTCTAGAGTTATTCAAAATAGAACCCACTAATGAAAAACTTTACTTTAAAGAATATACAAAGCATTAATGATAAAAAATGTAATATGCACGCATCTACAAGTAGACTTATATTTATTTATCCAATATTGAGCACTAATTGTGGAACAAACTTGATTCTTGCCTCTGTGGTCCCTCTTATACTTAGAAAAACTTAATTTACAAATCTCATAGCTTACAAATGGAAAGAGAAAATTGTAAACACTTCATTTTGGCAGATTAGTTCTGGTAAACATGTTAACAGATTTAAAAAGTACAATTTTAACTTCTCTTTTTAGATAAATATATAATTTTAAAAATGTATAAATATTTTTAATAACTCTGAAAGGCTGAACACAGCTTGTTGGCTTAAGTTGGATTTAATGGATTACCGGTGTGTTTGTGTGTGGTGGGGAACTTTCATGCATTATTGGTAGACAAACTACGTGTTCTAATTTGAGATGCATGCATCTCTAACAAATATTTGGTTGAAACGTGTTTTATCCTCTAATTTAGCGTGCACAGATTATGATGAAGTAAAAAGAACCCAAACAGTACCTGCTTCTCCTTCTGAAAGAACTCTCGTTCTGTTTTGCATCTCCTTAAATGGCCTTCAGACACAAAGAAATCTGTAAACTATGAGAAAGACAGAAATTCCTCAATTGCTCAGATCGATGATCCGGTGCTCAAAGATCTGCGTTTTTCCTTTGAAGCTGGAGGCCACCAGGAACTGACGGTTGTCTATGGCAACTGGAGAAAAGGCCCGCGGTGCTTGGATGTTCAGCTCCTGGAAACGGACAAACTCGCCCATCTTGGCATCCCAGCGGTACACCTGAGTAAAAGAGTAATCGTTGCCCAAAATGGCATACTGCCAGCTGCCCACAGCGAAAGGCTGAAAGACCATGGAGCCCCGAGAGGGCATGGTCTGCGCCTCCCGAAAGAGCGCCCCATCCCAGCGCATCAGCTTGGAGTCTCCGATGAAACGTGTGAGGCAGATGAAGAGGTCAGATTCTACCTGGAAATGCTTGACGGCGTAAACGTCCTCCATCTCTGGGATGTCGGTGCGTCTTTCAAACAATTTAGTGGTTCTGTTCCACTGGTAAATGACGGGCCTCTGGGAGCTGCTGGACAGGATCAGGTGAGGTTTGGAAGAAATCTCCAGGTACTCCACGTCAGTGTCTCTGTACCACGGATGGAGCGACTGATGGGAGTAGAAGCCGTTCCCGTTCCACTTGTAGATGGTAGTGGTACCGGCTTTGGAGCTGTCTGCTATGACGAAGAAGGATTCTCCATCAATGCTGAAGGTCTCAATGTCGTTCGGCTTACGGATTCTGAGGATGTCAATGCCTTGGAGCTTGATGAATTTGTTTGCGGAGGAGTCCCGCTTGTAGATGTGCGAGCCTCCAAACAGCTGAGCCACAATGATAAAGAGCTGGTTGTCGATGACCAGAGGTTTGCAGATCACTGTGGATGTACCTAGAAGACAGGTGGAACAGTTGGGTGAGGTTTCTCGCGTCAGTGGTTCTTCCACTTTATGTAGGACGTCCCTTACTGTCAATATCATCATATCTTGTCCTGAAGATCATTTCCACGTGATCCCACTCCAAAAAGCTACACTTCCCAATGAAAGGCTGGGCGAACACAACATACTGGTTATTCTCAAAAAAGAAGGCCTCCACTGAGATGGATTCAAACTTGAGGGACTGGTGTGAAGCCAACTCTGTGGGAGACATTCAAATAAACTTTAGAGATAAACATCTGGAGAATTTCTTTTACCCAAACCCTGACATTTTGAAACTCACCTGTTGTGATGCAGTCGAAGGACTGCGGTTCTAAGTCATTAATGCTTTTATCCAGGTGGGAGGCAGGACCTTTGCAATAAACCTGGTCCACAGTTGCGTTGGTGCTGAAAATCCACTCCACCAGCCATTTCAGCTTACAGTCACATGTGAAATGATTTCCTCGCAGGTCTCTGGAGGAAGGAAAAGCACCTCATTCACAAGGGAAAAAAGTCCCTTTTGCTTAGGTGTGATTTAGCTTTCAGGACCTCACGACTCTACACGAGAAAGGTGCTGTGAGGAGAGCTGAAACAGATTACCAGCAGCCTTTCTCTTTCCCTGCTCCATGCAATTTTAATGGAGCTAAAAGTACCAACTGCCTACACATTTATCAAACTCTGGCTGAAGCAGAGTACACGAGACACAGTGTCATTTATATAATCTTGTGCAAAAAGCTCATTACTCTTTGTAGAATACTGAGCAGATAGAGTCCATCTTTAGGCCATAATCTCACTCACACTTTCGTCAAAGCGTCGAGACCCTTGAACAAATCTCTGGGCAGTGTCTCCAGATTGTTGTAGGCCAGACTCCTGATGAAGACGAGAAACAGATTCAGTATTGATCCCGAGTGCACTTCTTTCTTTGGATAATTGAATTCTACTGTGTGGTTTCTGGATTTCACATTAACATGTGTCTGGGAAAGTGAGTGCACACACACTGCTACCCTGGAGAGCAGAAACAGGAACATTGCTTACTGTGAATTTGAGGAAACACTGAGCTATTTATAGAGCTGCCTTCTCGACCATTTTGTGGCTTTCTCTACCACAAAATAAAAAGAGGAGGGGATGCATAATGTACTTTGAGATGCATGTACGTCAGCCAAAGCAAAAAGTGCTTTCTAATCATTAAAACAGCTGCAGTGTTGGGGAGAAATGCCTGCTGTTGACTTTCTGAATCGTCCAAAACCCTTTAACATGACAGTTATAAATAAACTTTAAAATAATGATGGAATATCAGAGCCTGAGGAAGAAAACTTTACTTACAGATGCACCAAAGTTTTGAGTCCACGGAAAGCATGTGGAGATATTGAGTCGATTTGGTTGTTTTCTATGAATCTGAAAAAAACAACAACCTTGAGTTAATGCATAAGAAAAGGACAGTCTTATCATTGAGAAAAAAGTTTCCATAAAACATTTCACAACTTACAGATATTCTAGATGAGGAAGACTGATGAAAGCATCCTCATTTATGGATTCCAGGATATTAGCTGTGAAGAGACTACAAGAAGAAATTCTCCGGTAAATATATATTTCACTTCCCAGTCACCTTAATTTTCAGTAATACTTCTACCTTGAGTGTGGAAATGTTGTTTGCTTAAATTAATACAAATAAATAAGTAATTTTCCCTTAGCAAAAAGTGGTTCTGAGGCTTATTGATGCATGCAAATATAAATACAAGAGAAAAGGTTAGGCCTAAGGCTAGATATAAGCATGGGCAATGTGGTGGTTTGTAAAAACCCACAATTAGCTAAAGAAATACAAATTAAAACCCCTCAACAACCCACAAAACTCAAAAACAAGCAAACAAATAAATAAAATCAAGATAAAATGTAAAAAAATATAAGGACAGACAAAGAGGAATGCAGCCTCCAAAGGGCATAAACCAGAGTCCAGGTTGTGCCTGTCCCTAGCCGGGTAAATGCAGAGTGTCAGGAAGAGCACTCAACATAAAACTTATAAAAAATGTCAAATATATCAAAGGAAAATATAGATATAGAGGAGCTAACATGAGGATGGCATGCTTTTCTAAATCTTTCAGGGGTTTGGAAGGATATGACACCCGAAACTCTCACTGCAATAAACCTGACCCCCATGACATTCTACCTGCACCTCATAGTGGGGCCGGCTAATTCCATTGTCAAGACAAACATTATTTTCTCACAAAATTGTGTCTCTTCCTATACAATTCAGTATATTTATTGTTTCATTAGTGCAAAGGACAGTGGCGTTGATCAATTATCTAGAGGTGTGCAAACACAGACAGAACACAAAGATCCAGAGAGGTTCCTCACAGAAGGTGCAGGCCAGGCGTGTGGATGAAGCTCTCCTTTGGGATTTCAGTGAATTCCGATTTGACGAAGGATCTGAGGACCACGGCACGGCAGAATGAAGAGAAGAGGAGGGGGGAAAAAATCACACTTGAATCATGCAGACTGTCCCTTGTGCAGCAGCAGAGATGATCCAAACAGATACACCTGGGGAAACAACGAAAATGTGACTTACAGTGACATGACATCGGGAGGGAAACTGCGAGGGATCGATCCTGCGCCCTCGCACAGCGCGTTATCTTTGGTACATGTGCACGACAGGGGACAGCGGGGCTGCCTGGCTCTCTTGCTGCCCACTAGGAGTAACAGCGACGCCGCCGCAAGTACGCCGAGCCAGTGCGATCGTTTGGCTGTAATCCCCATCCTCGCGAACCGCTGCGGGCACAACCTGCGCCTCGAGCAGCCCTGCGCATGAACCAGGGTCTCCGCTGCGGCTCCTCTCCGCCCGCTTGGTGGCCGAGCGACGCGCTGTAACTCCGGGTGATCACACCCCGGTCTGTGCGGTCTATGACGACGAGGAAAACAAGTCAGATGTCTGCTGTGGTCTCCGAGGCGCAGGAGGCTGCCAGCTGGCACTGGAACAACGACGGTGTGAGGGCAGGTGGGGATCCCAGCGGGAGCAGACGGAGCATCTCCATCTAAAAACCACGCCTATGGTCTCAGCAAACGCTCGGTGTCAGTCTCCGGGAGGATTCCGCCCCTCTGGATGCGGGGATTTTGCAATATTTGGTGAATCAGCTGGAGGAAACGCGGGGCTGACATGAGGCAGCGGATTGCGGTCCTGTGCGCAAACGCACACGCTCCGTCGGTGCGGGAAATGTGTGGAGGTCTGATATGAAAGTGGAAGCAGGCAGGAATGCAGAATTTAACTGCAACACCTCATTACGCATGATGTTAAAAAAAAGAAAACACGTCCAGATCGTGTTGCCATGTTTGACTCGGTTTCCATGGCGACTGCAGGATGCAGACTAAGGAGGGATGTGGGGAAGCCCCCCTGTCATCCGGACATCTGCTCTCTATGCTGGAAAAAAACAGCAACCTCTCAATTCTGATCATTCGTATCAGGAAAGATCTTCATAATCATTATTTTATTCCTCAAATCAATCTTTTTGAAGTCGTCTTTATTGTTTATTAAGAGGATATCTTAACAGTTTACTACAATAACACAATTTAGGCTGTTTAAACAGAATTAGATCTTTTGTTGCTTTGTTTTTTGGAAGGACAAATGCTTTGTTTGTAACTTCTGAGGGAAAAGTAACACAAGGCATAATTAGGCAATACATGTATTTATTTCAGAAGCTTCTGAGAAACCACACGGAGAACACTAATGTTCTTGTTGAAGCCTTCGATGATGGATCGTCTCCACACTTCATAAATGTCACCATTCATCACCAGAGTACAACAGTGTCCAGTAAAGCCCACAGTGGGGGCAGTGTCTCTCTTTCTTTAAGGAATTTGGGTATTCCTTTTTGAAAGTGATGCATGAATGTTGTATTTTGTGCTCACCAGGATGCTTTTCTTTACCTCAAATGTGACGTTTTTAAGCAAATCCATGCGTTGGAGGTGTCATAAAACCTGTTCATCCTTTTCTTTCCCATTTGTTCCTCCAATTTACAGCTTGCAGAGTGAAGAAAGCCCTTGTTTCACTGAAGAAGCCTTCCCTGACTCTTCTTTATCCCATGTGTGAGCAGAGTTGTGCAAGTTCTCAGCCTCTTTTTTTATTGATACATTCCATTTTGGTAGTTGCAATTCTTTCGCAGCCCACCGATTTTTTTTCTTTCACATTTTGAAATATGAAACTGAACTGCAACAGAAATGCCTTTCATGTGAATTGCTTCCAGTTTTAGTTCACTCAAAACAGCTGGAAACAATTCCAACCTGTTTCAGCCATTAATTATCCTTTTATATCCGATGACCTCAACTCTCATTTCTCTGAAAACAAGATTTCCAGGGAGCTTCAGGCTAGCTCAGATCAGCTAAGAAAGTTCAGGAAATAATCTCTGTTTCTTTTTCTTGGACAATGAGGACAGCTTACATGAAACTTAAAGTTTGAACTGAAAGTTACAGCAAACGCTTCATATCATGGAATGAAGACACTTTCCTACAGGCTATGCAGTTTTGAAGACTTAGCCTTTTTGTGCATATTTCATGCTTGTTAGTTTTTATTTTTTTTAAAAAGGGAAAATTAATTTGCATTAAACACACATCAAATAAAAAACTCTTCTCCATAAGAAGAGATCTTAAAAACTATATTATTTATACAAATAACCCAAAATGCGCCTAAAATGTTTTTTTTTTTTTTTAAAGAAAACAGATTTTTAATCCTTTTTACAATTATAAACTTAACTGTTTCTTACAGCTTATGTTTCTGGTAACCATTTTAAGTGGAGGAAACAAACTATTAGGATCAACAGAGAGGCTTAATGGTTTCGTTCTGTTTGCATTAAGCAAAACCTTTGTGGAAAATTATATTTAACTCTTAAAGTTGTATAGAGAAATATCTTTTGTTTTTCTTTTTCCGTTTTTAGATGACAAGTCTCATTAAGTCACAGAACATTTCATAATGAACTGGCTTTTTCTTCAACAAACTAATGTTAACTAAGAATGAAAAAGCTAAACATCTCAACAACTTAACACTACATTTTATTAACCTGTTGAACAACAACAACAACAACAACCCCGAACTGGAAGGGGCTTCAAGTTCAGCTCACTCCAGACACATTTCCAAATGGTTCAGGAGCTCTTGGTGCTGACTGGCTGCGTACTTAGCCTGGCAGCTGGGACACTCCAGGAAGCTTTCATTTAGCACATCGCTGTGAGCAGAAGATGCCAGGCTGTCTGTGGACGTGTGGGAGGGTGGCTGCACGTCTTCACATGAACTGGGATCCTGCTTGTTTCTCTGAGACAAAAGGAATCAATGGAAGTTACAATCATGCTTTTAAAGTATAAGACCCATTTTTAAAGTGAAACATTACATTTAGCTCTTATTCCGTTTAGTAACATTTAGGAACAAAGCCTGATGGAAGCGGTAAAAAACACCCAAATATTATCCTCTTAAGAACTGCAGCTTAAAATGTCTACAAACTATTTAACCTTCAATAAATAAAATAAAGACAATACAACAAACAATAAAAAACCTTACAGATAACCTCAAATGAGCTGACTTTTTGTACAGTTATCACATACACATTTTTTCCCCCCAAAAATCATCTTTGACCTAACACTGGAAAGGTCGCTCTTCTGTCACCATTCATTCCCTTTCGGGGTCACGGGGCTGCTGGAGCCTATCCCGGCCACTTGTGGGCGAACCCAGGGGGCACCCTGGACAGATCTCCAGGCTATCGCAGGGTCGAGTGTCCACAATCACACACCCACGCACTCTCACATTCACACCAAGGACAATTTAGATTAACTAATGAACCTATGAAGCATGTTTCTGTTCTTGTTCTTTGTTCTTCTGTCACCAAATACCATGAATGACTATTTATTGACTTCCTAAGCCTGAAGTCATTCAACTACTATTATTGTTAAAGACCCACTCCAATGAAAATCATGTTTATGGTGTTTTTAACATGTTATTGTAGCATTTTTCTAATAACGGACATAATAAAGAAAATTAAGATTAAAACTGCCTTTCTTAGTTTTTCTTTATTCAAAATGATGTGAATTGGGAGCAGATGAAAAAAGGCTGCTATAAAAAGCTTGTAGTTGTGACGTACAAACTACAACCAGCAGGCCACAAGCTCCCTGCTCCGCTCCATTCCAATCCCTCCACTTATAGACAAATAGATCCATGTACGTCTTTTTGATCCTCGTCTGAGCTGGCATCTAGCTCAGAACTGTAGAATTACGATGGGCTGTTAGCTAGTGGGAGAATGTGTAAACAAATGCATGATGGGAAATGAGGGCAGGCTTACTCTGTGCCAACAGTTCCACCCGTAACTCAGGGGTAAATTTCTAATGAACTCCTGCTGTTCTGTAGTAACTATGTTCTAGAAAACAACAGAGGTTTATTGATTTTTGGCTAAAAACGCCATAACCATAATTAAAATTCCACTAGGAACTCCTTTAAAAATACATCAAAAGATGATTGGAGGGGGACTTTAAATGACTGAGGTAGCTTTAGCAGTTTTCGGATTTATTGGGTCACATCAGCATCTGAATTGAGCTGGCTCTATCTTCTCGAAAGGTCTTTAGCTCGAATGTCTTCTTCACGTCAGTAGCAGCAGGTCGGTGTATTTCTGAAATCAAAATCTGCCAATGACATGTTTGAGCGCATCAAAATTGTTTTTTGCATTTTCACACAGAGTTTATGAGTTACAGCTGGGGGCTAGAAGCTTAAAGTCAAAGTGAAACTCCCCGGAGCAGATGCAGAAATGAAGGCCAGCACACACGTGTTCCCACCAGCTGTTATGACAAAAGCTTCCAAACTACCGTATATCAATCTGAAGAAAACTGTGCGTTTGTTATTTTTAACATGTTCTTGTGGCTTTTTTCTGATCGATGGAGGACATATTTAAAGACAATTTCACTCAATATTGCGTTTCTGAGTATTTCTTTATTCAAAATGTTGTGAATCAGGAGCAGGCAAAAAAATGTTTGAAAAAGAGCTTCTTTGTGACGCAGAAAATACGAGGGGAGGGGCAGCTACAAAGAGAGGAAGAGGGGGCGGGGTTGCTCTATGCCAAGGTCCCGCCCACAACTCAGAGGGGAATTTCTGATGAACTACTGACGCTCTGCAGAAACTATGTCCCAAGAATAACAGGTTTTTCGATAAAAAAATAAACCCCCAGCATAATCATAACTGAAAGAACACTAGGAACACTTTTAAAATAGACCAAAAGAGGATCGGAGTGGGACTTTAAACTTCACATACTTAGAAGGCAGCCCATTTCTTCAGGAAATGAAGAAACCTGGCTTTAGTCGTAAGTTTCTGCTGACCTTCATCTCCTCGGTCCCGTGGCGTTTTGCTTTTGGCAACATCTTCAGAAGTTTGACCATCTGCTTTCTCAAATATGAACAGTCATGTTTCTCATCCTCAAGATCTTGTGCAGCAATCATAATCTAGGATTTAAAAATGATAAAAAAAAGAAATCATAAACTCCACAAGTTGTTCCACAAAATGAAATAAACATGAGCCTTTTTTTTTTACCTGTCTGGTCAGGTTTGCAATTGTCTTCTGGTCTTCGTGGTGACGATTTAGCATGAATCTCTGAAACAAATTTGCCTGGCAAGAGAGACCCCTCCTCTTTACTTTATTATTGTATCTCTATTTCATTCAAAACAATGACACGTTTCATCAAACCTACCTGCAGCTCAAAGTTTGCTGACTTTCGCCTCTCGTCTCTCAGCAGCACTTGCAGATCCGTCTCATCCATCAGTGGTTGGTTTTCCACATGGCAGCTAGCTGGATCCTCCTCCGCTCGGTCTTTGTCTGCTCTTTCAACATGCAGCTGATGCACGAGCGCCTCCAACTCCCGCTCCTTCTCTTTGCACCTGCATGCCATCTTGTTACTTACCTTCATCTACTTTTTTTTGCCAACTAAACTGGATTTTGGATCAGACATACCAGCTTTGAGCGATAATCAGGTTCTGATGGGTCATTTCCACCTGATCCTGACATGTTTTAAGGTCCTCAGTGACTTTCTGCAGAACTCCTTCAAAATGCTCTTGCATTTGGGTTAATTTCCCAGCTGTCACAAAGAAAGCACATGAGGGAAGTTAAAGGGCTGACTGAATAGTAAAAGTAAGGCCTAAAAATGTTCTTGCATAATTAAAAGAGTTCCATCAAAATCGTCTGCATTTGTGTAAAACTGATATCTCCAAAACTGCTAAAGATGGACTTTTTCACCAACACAGGAAAGCTCTATGGTGAAATCTTGACATCTTAAAAAACCTTGTTGTGACCGTTTGTTGCCCCTGTGGTGAATGTCCACTGCCCATTGTTGCTTTGACTCACCATTTGAATGCTCCTCATTGTGCTGCAGCAAGCGCGCCTGATTGGCTTCATTCAGATGCTTCTCCAGCCATAACATTTTGGCCAGAATCGCCTTCACATAGGCCTCTCTCTGCTGGTCATAATTCAGCCATTGCTTGTTCTTTTCCAAGGCCTGAGGGGATTTGACCAAAGAATGAAAGACGGAGAGGCATGAGCCAAAGGAATGGCTGACAAGCTAAGTCACTCAGCAAGACGTGTCAAATCGACTTTCATTAAATTCTCAACCCACCAAAAAAAAAAATACCACATTAAAAACTGATTGGATACCACACACTCACATCTCTGAGTTGTTTTTTAAGACCTGACGTAGCTTCATTGGTCATGGAAGCCTCTTCATCCGCTGCAAAGTCCTTCAACAAATAACATTGAAATGCAGTTAATAACTGAAAACTCATATTTCTGGATAACTTGTTGCTACACTTCATAAAACAAAAACATTTTTGCCAGCAAAACATTTTAGATTTAACAATACAAAAAAGCCCCAAAATTTTTTAAATATGTCTAAATTTAACAAGTACTTGAAAACATTCTTTTGTCTTCAAAATGTTGGCGTGAGTTTATGGTGTCAAATTCATGCCTAAACTATTTGGCATCAAAACTGTAAAACCAGGAATCAAAACTCGAATTCTGCAAACCAAAACCCAAAATCTGCGAACCAAAACCCATAATTTGCAACCAAAACTCAAATCTGCAAATCAAAATTCATAACTTGAGAACCAAAACCCATAATTTGCAACCAAAAGCTATAACCTAAAGCGCAATCATATTTCTCAGGTGCTGATTTGTTTTCTCCTTGTTCTGAAATCGTCTTTTTGAGTTGCGCTTTTATTTTGAAATCGTCTTTTTGAGTTGCGCTTTTATTTTTTGAGTTGAGCTTTTTTTTTGCGGTTGCGATTCTAAAACCTGTCACACACGTAAAAACAGCGCCACGTCAGTCAACGGGAGGGGAGGCGGGACATCCCCACATCCAGAAGCTCATTGGCTACCGAATAACACCGAGTCTTACGTCAACAGACCAGTTTAGAATGTGCCGGTAAGTTTGTCATGTTTTTCAAACCTTTTACTATATTAAACGATCAAACTTGTACTTTATTTAACCAGTGGACGCAAGCACAGTCAGATGAGGAGCTCCACCAGTAGCTGCTAGTGAAAAAAGATGTTAGAAAGTTAGACGTTGCATGACAAACTATCACCATTGTTCTCCCGTGTTAGCATGCTAGCTAGCTCAATGCTAGCGGGGTTTACAGCTCTTTCCATGACTTTTATGGATTAAACAAAGTCGATTTTTTTTTTTTACCACAGTGTCAAAATCAGTCATGTAAACCTGGGAATAACTGCCCGTGAATTGTCACTAGGATTAATTAAATATGTCATAACCTATAAGGTTGCTCAATATTTTTCAGGGTTTACAGACAGAGGGAATTAACAGAGCAACAATATTGCTGTGCCATATTTACAAAAAGTATGCGTCTGCACCACCATGCAGACTGGCAGAATTCTGGTATGAGTGAATCAGAGCAGAGTAAATTGTAGCAGACCAGCAAAAACATGCTTTATTCCCCTTAAAATTATTCCAGTATTAGACATCAATAGAATTATTAGTTTCTTTTTAATTAGGTGGTGATTTTAAAATCATGGACTATTCCTGTATGTCTGTTGTTTTCTATAAGGACCGTTGTTATGCATGCCATAACAAAAAAGGCAGGAATTCTGAGGCAGCTGCGACGTGGATGTCTACAACTTCTTGAAGGTACAGAAAACAATTTTAATCTTAATTTTTCTCTTCTTTTTTGGGTTAATTAACTTTGCTGTTTTTGTTTCTTTCCAGATGCAGGCCCCAAAGACGTCCCTGGTGTGATGCAAAGGCTGTCCGGCAGGCTCACAGACATCTCCTGTTAACTGAAAGAGAAGCATTTAAAATAGTTGTCCATTAAGACCATGATTGCATTGACAACATGCCCAGGCACACCGTCTGCTTCCCATTTCTCAGTGCCTGCACAAAAACAGTGACTTTTCCACCTCAAGTCTTTTGAGGAGTTTTAAAAACAGTTATTTTAATTTATCTGAATTGTGGTTCAGAATTTCACAGAATCTAATACACTTGACTCTGTGTTTCAAAGATATTTGCAAAACCATCAATCAGTCTTTTGTACAAAACACATATAATGGTCAAACATTAAAAAGTGAAGCATTACAAAACACCAGTGGTGATTATTAGCCATTTATTTTCTTTAGGGGAGCAGTATTTTATAAGGCAGATGAGATCTGTTCACATTGTTGGTTTCTGTTACATCCTGCTGAGATGACATGCATAGATCAGTACATAAATGTTAATGTCTTGGCCATGGTTTTCTGATGTCCCACAAGGGTTGAACAGGTCTGAGAGGAGAGAGGACACGCCACAGAGGGAACAACTCCAACAGTTTCCTGCGCTGCCTGGTTTAAGTTAGACTGTCATCCAATGTCCACAGCATCCTGCACACAAAGAAAAATGTATTTAAGAAAGTTAAAATGAGAAAACAAAAACAAAATATATAGATATATATAGATATATAGATAGATATATATACACACACACACACACAGCTGCATATTGTGAGAGTTAACTTCCCGTGTGAACCTGCAATCTTTAAGGTTGAGAATAAAATGGTTTTGGAATACAGTTTCAAAATCAGACAAACTTTATTGATCCCACACCTGGGAAATTTGTTCTGGTACCTCAAATAAATAATGTGTTTCTGAATCATAATTTTACTTTTATTATTTTAAATAGGGATGAACTTGATCCCAAACTAGGAAAGGTGTCACTTTCTTACAGCAATATGTTGCTTTGTTCAATCAATCTGTAATCCCTAAAGATATATTGAGAAACCTTTTAAATTATACATGAATGTACTTCTTGAAAAAAATCTTTGATTAATCCTAGTGACAATTCACGGGCAATTATTCCCAGGTTTACATGACTGATACTGACACTGTGGTAAAAAATCTACTTTGTTTAATCCATAAAAGTCATGGAAAGAGCTGTAAACCCCGCTAGCATTGAGCTAGCTAGCATGCTAACACGGGAGAACAATGGTGATAGTTTGTCATGCAACGTCTAACTTTCTAACATCTTTTTTCACTAGCAGCTACTGGTGGAGCTCCTCATCTGACTGTGCTTGCGTCCTCTGGTTAAATAAAGTACAAGTTTGATCGTTTAAGATAGTAAAAGGTTTGAAAAACATGAAAAACTTACCAGCACATTCTAAACTACTCTGTTGACGTAAGACTGGGTGTTATTCGGTAGCCAATGAGCTTCTGGATGTGGGGATGTCCCGCCTCCCCTCCCGTTGACTGACGTGGCGCCGTTTTTACGTGTGTGACAGGTTTTAGAATCGCAACCGCAAAAAAAAAGCTCAACTCAAAAAATAAAAGCGCAACTCAAAAAGACGATTTCAAAATAAAAGCGCAACTCAAAAAGACGATTTCAGAACAAGGAGAAAACAAATCAGCACCTGAGAAATATGATTGCGCTTTAGGTTATAGCTTTTGGTTGCAAATTATGGGTTTTGGTTCTCAATTTATGAATTTTGATTTGCAGATTTGAGTTTTGGTTGCAAATTATGGGTTTTGGTTTGCAGATTTTGGGTTTTGGTTTGCAGAATTCGGGTTTTGATTCCTGGTTTTACAGTTTTGATGCCAAATAGTTTAGGCATGAATTTGACACCATAGAGTTTATCTGCTCCAGCATTAACAGAACTTCTAATTGCAACAACAAACATGACCACATGGGGGCAGACTAACTTCACAACGAATACAATCTGATGCACTTTTACTTAATTCCTGCTGTTTGGGCTGAGATTTAAAACAACTGCTGCTATTTTGTGGCAGAAAATGAGCCGGAGGTGAAAGAAACACAAACTTGGGACATTGTAGAAGAAATGAAAGGTGGAATGTAAAACAGGTCTTCAATGGTGCTGCTGTGGAAAGGGTGGAGCTGCACCCTGGGGGTGCACATCTCAGACGACCTGTCTTGGAACCACAACACTGCATCACTGGCCAAGAAAGCCCAACAACGCCTATGCTTCCGCAAACTGAAGAGGGACAGAGCTCCTCCCTCATCCATCCATCATCGGTGTCCCTCTCACTGGCCTCTTGGACATTTATCCCTCCCGCCTCACCCGCACAGCCATCAGGATTGCAGAGGACCCCTCACATCCATCCCAGAGACACTTCCGCCTGCTCAAGGACAGTTTCCCCCATCAGGCGACAAGGAAACTCAACTCCCTCCCTGCCCTAGCCCCTCTGCCCCCTCCACTCCCTGCTACAAACTTATACCGAAAAACGTTCACACCTGCTTCAGAACATCATCTTCACCAAAGACTGCCATCACAGACTCATCTACTTACTGTTCTTAGCACTGTTGTCACTTTAAACTGTCACTTTAACCATCTCATTGCTCTGTTGCACTATTTAGATTGCTGTTATACCTTTTATTATAATTGTTGTTTTATTTGATTATTTTTAAGCTGCTTGCACTGTGGAGCGAAAGGAAAGTAAGTTCATCTCAGCATATTTGACAATAAAGCTGATTTTGACTTTGAGAATTTAGATTTATGTTTTTTGGTGAAAAAAATGAAACAGGACAAAATTGCAAGTGAATTTAGAATGGAGCAAACCATCGAAATCCATTGACATGTGGTTTATGAAATAGTGGAATGAAAGTTGAGTCTGCAAAATAAGCAGCATTCTAAGACCTGCTATACAGTATATACCTGCTTCCATGGAGCGTTGCTCTCAAGACTCTTAACTGAGGTGGTCCCAAGTTTCTTCTTGACTTCTTCATTCTCTTTGCTGCAACTAGATGTGGTTTTGTCTCTCATCATGTTAATATCAGCTGTCAAATTGTCTTCTCTTGTGACCAACTGCTGAGGATCCTCGAGCTTCGTAGTTTCAAGAGACATAAATCTCTGCAAGAAAAGATCATTTCAATACAAAAGCTGCAGAAAACCTCACATTCAATAAGATAGGATATCACATAAATGGCCATTCTAGCTAGGTGACTCCTTTGCCAGGAACAGCGGTTACATGGAGAAACTCCTTGTGACTACCTCCACAAGCCTGTTGTGCTCCGCATGATGACGTGACAGCTCAGCCAGGGTCTTCTTCAGAAAGACGTTCTCCTTCCTCAAGACTCGGACGGTCGCGTGAAGCTCCTGGTTCAACTGTTTCCTCAGTGAACGCTTGTACTTAGAAGCCGTCATCTTTGTCAACTGATAAAAAGAAAGTGGAGATCTCACATTTAAAACAAATAAAGAGTTTTGAATCAAAAAAACGTTGCCATTCCCATAGGAACAGAAGAAACTTAAGGTCTGCAACTGTGATTCAAAAGAAGAACGATAAAGTTTCTGATATTAGGCTCCGATAAAGAAGTGGAATAAATTCTAGATGTGATATTATTAGTTTTTGTTGCTTTCAATTTAAATCCAAACCTTGGACTCATAAAATGCTGGATTTCAGTTCAAATCATAATGACGTCACATTGTGGTGATAAAACTCTGTTTACAATTAAATTAATTAGTAATCAAAACAAATAATAATAATAATTCTGCTCAAAAACAAAATTGACTTAATAATTAAAAACATTGTCCATAAATAATGGTTTAAACTGATTGAGGACGGAACTTTGAAAAAAAAAAAAAATCAATGCATGCGTTTCTTTTTGAAATATAATAAAGCATGTTTAGAATAGAATTAAAAGAAAACGTCATTGCTTACAAAAAGGGGAAATTACCCTATTTCCATAGTTCTGATAAAAGCAGCAGATAACAACAATAATAAATCAATTTTATCTCGTAAAAATAAACAAAAGTGACAAAAAAAAGTTTCATGATGTCATACACAACCAGCACATTTTAAACTAAAAAAAAATAAATCTTTTATTTGTTTAACAGTGTTTGAAGCTTCAAAGTGATCATTAAATGGTAATTATCTTACCTTTAAAGGCTAAGCAGAAAAACAAATTCAACTGAGTCAAATCGTTGACTTAGTTTTGTCTACAGTTACTTCTCTTTTTATTTTTCCACCTTGAATATAATAATTCAAAAACGGGTTATCGTTGCAAGCCAGGAATGCTTGTGACGAAGAAACGCAATAAATAAAGACAAATAAAGAACTAGTATTCTGCCGAAATGTCAACATAAACCCGGCTGAATTATAAGATTAAAATCATACTTTATTATCCAGAACAATCCAGAAGCAGATAGCTAGCTAACTAGCGGTTAGCTTGTCTTTATTGACAAAATAACGCGCGAAATAAAATAATAATAACTTTAAAAAGTATTTTATAATAATTATTTTTTAGGTTAATTTTTTTTTTTACAAATTATTATTTTAAATAATTTTGTTTAAAAAGTGTAAAAATGATGTGAAAATAACAAGTAAATAATGATTTATTTTAATATTATTTCTTCAGTGCGCTGGTAAGGTGCTAAAACCTGTTAGTCCACTTGAGGGCGCCAAAAACAAGCTTTGAATGAGACCGGGTTTCTTTGCCGTCAAAACACATCTGGATCATTAAGATGAAGCAGAAAAAAAGGTTCAAGTAAAGCAAGGTTTCTTCAGATAATATGAGTCACGGCTGGGACTGTCCTCCAGTCTCCACTCTTCCTCTTCCTCTCCTTTGAGGCTTTTGGACGCCACTGAAAGGATTCAATGACTTAAAATTGGATTTCATTGCAATATGTTGAGGGTCATAGTAGAGTGTGCAAAAGGGATCCCCAAAAAGAAACTAGGAAACCCAGATCCTATAACTACAGTTGTGTTTAGAGGTAAGGCAACATTTGTCCAACTGTTTTATTTTCTCTTCTTTTATGTATAATCAATGTATCTTAAATTCAATTTGATGTCCACTGATACTTTTTAGGTAAGTTCAGGTTTTGACTGTGATTCACAAAGGAAAGGTTATAACTGGATAGGGTGAAAAAACCGAGAGTTTCACATGCAAGTGCAACATTTTTCGAGCAAATGTTATATTTTTTATGAATCACAATAAAACTTGATTCAAGTGGCTTAATTTTGGTTTGACAAATATGTCACTTTACAAAAGTGTTTTTTTTTAAACTCCCCCTCAAAAACAACGGCAGAGAAATATTGCCCTTTAGGTCTAAATTCTTAAAAACAGAAGAATTTCCTGTTGTAACCCAAATGTTTCTTTGAAATTGGAAAATCATAATAGAGTTAAACATAGGGGTTTTTCTCTTTAGTTGTATTGGAATGACCTTGGTTTTCTAGAAATATTTATTTGTTATTCTGTCAAGCTTGAATGTCCTCTAGAGGAATGTCAATACTGGCTTATAATCATTTCATTTGTATTCTTTCTTTTTTGGTTGTTTTTGTAATTCACTTGTAATGGTAAAAGAATAAAAAAAGTTTGTGGGATTTTGCATTCCTATGTCTTTGCAGCAACTAATAGCACAGCAGTAATGCCCTCAACAAACACATGTGCAACTTTGAACATCTTTGATTTGTTGTGGAACTTTATTTAAACATGATAAATATAGATAAGAGGTATGAATTCAGAAGAGAGTACTTTTAGAGGTCTTCTCAATTATTAGTATAGTAATACAATGATGATGTAAAATGTGTGGTTTTTTGTAAATGTGTCTGTCTTTACAGGGGAAAAGAAAAAGACCAAAGCAGCTAACAGTGAGCTGAATCCGGTGTGGAATGAAGTGAGTGAGGACTTGCACCACAGTGTGATTCACTGTAAAAGTCACTTTTTATTAGTTTATTTGAATCGATAACCTTGACAGCTTTTTGAGATGACCCCTTTCCTCTTCCAGATCCTTGAATTTGATCTGGACGGCTCTCCTTTGGATGCCTCTGCATTTATTGATGTGGTTGTGAAGGACTATGAAACTATTGGGAAACATAAGTAGGTATCTAAAACTGTTATCATTTGTAGTTTTTTGGTTTCTTTCCAACTTGTTTTTTGTAAAAAAAACAAAACAAAAAGTTGTTTTTTTTCTTTAAAGTTCTTGATTTTTTTTTTCTTAAAATCTCAGTGGGAAATCTTTTGTTCAATTTATCAACAAAAGTTATATCTTTATATAAAACACATTATAAAAGGTGAAAATAAAACAGGACATAACAATTTACAAACTGTCTTCAGATGTAAGAAAGACTGTTTTTAAATATGAAGAAGAGTCTTAATTTTAAGCATTTTAAAGGAAAAGAAGAGTAATTGCATTTTTTTCTCTCTATTCCCCAAAGCAATGAAACAAGATGAAACTTGCACTTCGCTGTTTATCGCAACCGTGTCAAGACTTGCTTAAGGAGAAAATGCATAAAGTGAAACCACCACAGCTGCTGAAAGCTGAAGGTTGCATTCATTTGTTCTTTTCAGAACAAAATTTTCCCAAATAATCTTTTAACTTTTTTTGTTGTTGTTATTTTTTTTAAACATACACAGGACAGAGCTCTGAGTGTGCTCTCAAATGTCCATGGAGTCACTTTAGTGACTGATTGTCATCAGTACATCTTATTTTGAAGTTGGTGCTGAGGACGTGGCTGACTCAGCCACGCATGCCTTCCAGGGGTTTTTAAAGAATTGCTTGTGTCCTGGCTTGTTATTCATGCGCCTCGGTTCAGAAATCAAACATTCACACAAACTTTCCGAGAAATCTTTTGAGCGCTGAAGACAAAATGTGGCAACCATTATAAAAACACTTGAGGATTCCAAACATGAACTAAAATAGCTGCAGAGCAGCATTTGATAATGTAGTTACATTAGTTACATTGCTCATACGTAATTTAGCAAGGAAAAATGTGTTTGTTTAACTGGATAATCTTTCTTTTTGGTTCTGTGAAGTGGCCAGAGTATGCAGCACATGCTTTTTTTCAATTATAACAGTTTTCTTCTGTTTTCCTTTTTTCTAAATATCTATGAAATCATTAAGGAATTTAGCTTCTAACTGTCTTGAACTGTCTCCTTTGAATCAAATATCAAATATTTTGTTAAAAAAATGTGATTTTAAAAAATGTCCAGTGTGTTGCAATTTATTGTGAATAATTGACGTGTTGGTAGGGCCTTCCTTTTTCTCCTCCTATTAGATACTTTTGTTGGGAAAATCAAGTGTGGAGGAGTAACATGCTGTTAAAGTAACAAGTTCCCCATATTTGGGGATATTTCCATCTACAGTTCTCAGTCACTTCAGATGGAAAGGGTTCCATATATTGTAATATTGTTTGACCAGAGCAGAGATTTGTAGGGGCTAAAGAAACTTGCTTATTAATGTGTGTCAGTGAGGATTCTGCTGATGAGGACTTTCTGATCTCCTTGCAGGCTTATTGGCTCCACAAAAATCTTGTTGGGAGACTTGGCCGGTGGACATGTGGCATCCCTCGCATCCAAAAATGTGCCTTTAATTAATGAGAAACAACAGATAATTGGGGTAAATCCAAATAGTTAAAATCATTACTTTTTGCAGAGTAATTAACTCAGCAAATTCTCTTGATTTTTTCACCCTTTTCTATAGGCAACAATTTCTCTTCTTATTGTGTATGAGAAACCTTCCAACGCTGATGATCAAACAGATGAAGACATTTCTGATGGTGGTAAGGATGAGTTTCCGTTTGAGAAGCCGATTCTCCTTGAGATATTGTCTTTCACCTTGGGTCAGTTTTAGATTTTCCTGAAACCAGAAGATGTGTGTTTGGGCTAATTCAATTACTCATTTTATTTTATTAACAGAGCAGGTGGAGAATGGAGAACAGGGGGATGTGGTTGGAGGAGCCCAGAGCCAAAGTCCAACTGTTCCCACTTCACCAAACCTTCCTGCATGGTCCAACAAAAAGCCACTTTGCCTTACCCGAAACAGAAACAAACCTCTGGCCAGTGAGGCCCAGGACTTCCAGGTATTGTTTGAGTTTGATTGTACTTCCTGAATTACCACTTAAGTCAATTTAGGAAGGAATTTGGGTGGTTAACTACACAACTGATAGTAGACCTTAACAGTTTTAGTGGCACAATTCATGTTTGCCGGTGATTGTAGAGCATTTTGTAAAGAAGTAGTAATCATTTATTATCATAAAGACAAAATAAAAGTCTATCTTTTTTTTCTATTAGTAACAACAGTTTTTTTAGGAATATTGTTTATAGAAATGTATTTTATCAAGCTTTTGTTCACATAATTGGTTATTGCACTGCCGTGTTTTAATTGCACCATAAAAAAAAAATTCAGTTTTCTCAGATAATGTTCAGCTGCTTCTTGTGTGTTTGTCCAGATTCGGGTTCGTGTAATCGAGGGTCGACATCTACCTGGCATCGACATCAAGCCAGTAGTGAGAGTACGTTTCGATGGAAAGACTCACAGAACGAAAGTCAGAGGAGGAAATAACCCGTTTTTTGATGAGGTGAATAATCAATACATTAGTTTACAACTATTTACTACCTTTTGACAAACTCAAGCCTTTATAATTTACTTGTAAAGAAGGTGAACTTATGCTGCATTTTGTAGAAAGGGTTCATTGCTGTGTGCCAGTTTAGCAATTGGTTAGAATACAAGGCTGCAGCAGCTGGTAGGTGGAAATTAGACTAAGGCATAAAAAGTCAAACTTGACACAAAATACTTATTAAATAGTGAAAATTATCACATTGACCACATGTGTCAAACTCTCAAGCTCTTGAAGGTCAGAGTCCTTCATGTTTTCCAGATAACTTGCAATTGTAGCTGCTCAGTGGTAAAACACACCTGATCCAGGTAATCAGCAGTAGGCTGGGTTTCTCCAAAACCAGCAGAATGCCGGCCCTTCAGGCCTGGAGTCTGACTACCCCTGACATGGACAAAAGCTGATTTGACAAAAGCTAAAAAAGAGAGGGTTACAAATTGACTTAGAGAAGTCAGAACATGTGGACATCACAGGACACCAAACAGAGCAAGTAAATACAGTTGCCCAACTCTAGAAACAATAAAAAAATGAAATAAAATCAAACTAAAGAACCAAGGAAAGAAACGGTTCTCAAAAACACATAAAATGTTGCACACAGCATACTGTATGTCCAGTTTTCTCTGTGCGGTCCTGTTTGTATCCTATTTAAATGTCCTTCAGAAGCCCAACCCTGGTCAGAGACTGAATACCTCAGTCAGGGCTGGCCAGCCCTGGGCCTGGAGAGCCACAACCCTGCCTGTTTTCTAGTTCTTCCTGACCAGCTTACTGCTGATTGACTGAACACACCTGTTTTAGGTCTAGCCTGAGCTGGATAACAATCTTGAGAACCCAATGTGCGCAGCTCTGAGTGACATTCTGGATGGATCTGTTCTCTCATTTCACTAGTAGCCCTATGACAGCTGCAGTCTTTGAGGACTAAAGTTGTTTCCCACATCTTTCTCTGTCCTTTGACTCTCTCCAAAAGCAGCTTGCTTTTGCCAAAAATGAATGGTTTTACACTTAGACCAGTCGACTTGTTTTTAACTTGTTTTTTTCTTCTCCTTTGTAGATGTTTTTCTACAATGTTAACATGTCAGTCTCAGACCTGTCTGATGAGAGCATCACTTTCTGGGTATAACCTTCTTGTGTGGCAACACATATGCAGAGGTTTTGTTTACTTTTCCTCTATTTTTATTTTTATTTTTTATTTACTTCACAGGTTAATCATTCCTTCTTCCTCAGATCAGAAAGTCTACTGGGAAAGTTCAAAGTAAGGACACTTAAATCAAAGCATTTGAACAAACTATTTATAGATTTTGTACAGTTTTTCATGTACTTTTTCCCCCTACTCACAATTAGCTGGATGTGGGGTACATCTACAATGAACCTGGTCAGTGGGAGCATTTGCTAAAAATGTTAAGTGTAGTTTATATGGTGTGCATTTAAATACTGGATTTAAATGAGTAAATATGTATTATCTAAAGGTCATGCCATTATGAGGAAATGGCTCTTGCTAAAGGATCCTGATGACTCCACCATGGGGGCTAGAGGATACCTAAAAGTCAGCATAATCATTATGGGCACTGGAGATGAAGCACCGGTATCATCGTTTTCTTTCATCACATTTCTGCAGTTTAGGGTAGTACTGAAAATGAGCATGGAAACAATGCCTTCATTTTCTCTTTTTGGCATCAGATTGAAAATAGACTATTTAGGGCTGATCAGGATGACATAGAGAGTAACCTGTTGGTGCCAGCTGGCGTCTCCATGCGGACAGCCACTCTGAGCCTTAAAGTCTATCGTGCCGAGGACATGCCGCAGAGTAAGTAAAAATATTATGGAACATTAAATGCCCTATAGGAACTTGATGTTTTGTGGATATTGTTTTGTAGTGGATGACGCCACTGTTCAGACATTAAAGCAATTCTTTGGAGGAGAAGGAGACAAAAAAAACTTGGTCGATCCATACTTGGAAGTCAGCTTTGCTGGGAAGAAGGTATTTTTATTGTCTCTGATTGTTTTTTGTGTGCAAAAAAGTAAGTTTGCTAGTAAACTAAAAGCTTAGTTATAATCTTTTGCTTGTTTTTAGGTGTGCACTAAAGTAATTCAGAAAAACGCAAATCCAGAATGGAATCAGCTCATCAGTCTCAATGTCAAAGTAAGATGTGCCCCCCCCCCAAAAAAAATACATGTGTGCTAATTTCCAACTAACTAAATATTTTCATGTTTTTATAGTTCCCGTCTATGTGTGAATACATTAAGTTGACCTTGTATGACTGGTAAGCAATGAACTTTAATGATCTGCTGTGGATCATAAAAACGGGATTTGACGTGCGTTTGCTCTTTAAGGGATCGTCTGAGCAACGATGATGTTATTGGAACAACATTTTTAAATCTGAGCCAAATATCTCACTCTGGTGGTAATGTTGAAGGTAATCCTTTCAATTTTTATTCATTGTTTTCTATAAACTTTTATTTAAAATTCAATTTTTTATGCACATGATTTTTTTTTAACAGACACACAAGCAGAAGCTTGCAATGCTGTTTCTGAAAGTAAATGCATTTCCCCTCTGTTTTGCATGAAAAAAGTTATGATAACTTCTGATTATGTTGGTGACGGTTCTCAATCATCCATGTTTTTCCAATGTCTTGAAGTTGAGTCATAACAGCTGGACTTAAAATATTTGCCACTCCGGCCAAGATTTTAAGTCATTGTTATGACTCAACTTCAAGAAACTAACTTCTAATTAGTTATAGTTATGTGATAAATATTTTTTTACCCAATAAAAATGGTTTAAACAAAATGACATTTAATCAGATTTAATTATGATTCAAGAGGAATCATGGATTTGTGAATCGAGATCAATTTGATTTAGTATTTTCTCCCGATCCTTTGTACCTAAACACTGCACTGTGCGTGTTAAAACACACTTGAGCTTTCAATACATCAGTAGAGATCATAGAACAATAAGATAAAGAATGTAGAAGCTGACAAAATAAATAAAAAAATAAAAAAAACAAATTCTAATAAGAGTTTACATACTTTCAGAATAAGAGCACACATTATATGAAATATGCATTTATCATGCGACTACTTTTGCTCTTATAAGTGTATCATTAAAGGCTTTTCCCCCACTAAATCCTGTTGTTGTTTTGTAGAGTTTCTAAAAAGAATATTTGTGTTTGTCAGTGGGTTCTACAGCGCCAGAGGTTGGTTTCCTACCAGCTTTTGGACCTTGCTTTGTTAATCTGTATGGAAGTCCCAGAGAGTATGGTGACCTGCCTGACAGATTTGAGGAACTCAACTTTGGCAACGTAAGACAGTTTCTGCTCAAGTATTAGAATTCTTAAAGACCTAAATGCATTCTGGCTTGTTGCAGGGAGAGGGCGTTGCTTACAGAGGAAGGGTTCTTGTAGAACTTTCCACGCATTTGGATAAAAAAGTTGAGAAGAATGTAGATGACATTCCCAGGGATGATGTCTTGGTGGCACAGGTAAACATTTCTTACTGGAAGCCTGTCACTACAGGTTTTCCCTACAGGTGAGTTTTTTCTTTGGATTTTGCTTTGATGAGTTTTCTTATTGTTTTTCTCATCTGGCACCAATTAAAAAATAATAACACCTTTTCCGGATTCTTTTGACTCTTCTTGTCAGAGAAATGACTGTGGTTGCACAGACCTCTCATTCTTGTTCATTTTTTTTATCTGGGTTCAGAGGTTTCAGCGCAGGAGGAGGTACTCTCTGTGCACTGTTTTCCACAGTGCCTGCATGCTACAGGAGCCTGGCGGGCCAATCCGGTTTGAGGTCAGCCTTGGTAATTACGGCAACAAGCTGGACTCCACCTGTAAGCCCCTGGTGTCCACAACCCCAAACTGCTTTGCTGTGTTTGATGGTACGAACGGAAACTTCTGTTTTGTCAGGCATGACAAAATTCCAAAACACACACCATCCATATAAAAGTAACTATCCTCTCTAAACTCTAAACTCAGGTAATCCACTATTATTACCTGCCCTGGGCTGACACCAAGCCGGTGGTGATCCTCACTTCTTACTGGGAGGACATCAGTCACCGTTTGGACGCCATCAACATACTCCTCTTCACTGCTGACCAATTGGTAAGAATGCTTCACTTTCTTTCATCATATACAAAACAGTGTGTTTGGCATTGAAATCTGAAAATATGAAAAATGTTGCTTTAAACCACAGTTTGAATGTCTTTTATTTTTTGGTTTTCAGGAATCAAACCTAAATTTGTTGAAAACAGCCATCTCAGCAAAGGAACCTGAGTCACGATTGACAGAGATTTGGCTCAAACTCCTTGACCACATCATTGACGACCTTGATGGGTAAAACAAACAGACCTGTGGATAGTATAAGTGTCTTTGATGCAGAGCTTTTATTATTGTTGAAATTGGACTTTTTTCTCCAGCTTAAAGCTTCCGGCCCTGGAAGACCGGCACAATGTAACAGTGCTGGATCTCCAAAAAAAGAATCTGCGGGAGGCTGCCGTGTGCAACATCATGCAGATGGCCTGCTGCATGAAAGAAGAAGCCAGAGATGTTGGATCTACAGTTGCTGACATTGAAGACTGGCTGGAAAGAATCAAGCAGCTGGCAGAAGAGGTCTCTAATAGATATATAGCATATATTCAGAAACATGGAGCGCAAAATGATATCTTGTATGTTTTCCTCAGCCTCAAAATAGCATGCCTGATGTGATCATCTGGATGTTCAGAGGAGAGAAGCGAGTGGCTTATGCCCGAGTCCCGGCCAACCAGATTTTATACTCTAGCTTCAGCAAACAGGCTTGTGGTAAACATTGTGGAAAGATTCAGACCAGCTTCATGCAGGTGACAGAACAATCACAACCTTTGATGTCCCCTCCAATGCTAAATCTTTTTTTCTTTTAAATGGGAAATTTTACCACCTTATTCTACTTTTTTAAGTATCCCATGGACAAAAAAAAAGGTGTGAAGATTCCCGCTAAACTTCGTGTCAAGATGTGGCTCGGCCTCTCTGTTCATGAGAAAGAATTTAACAACTTCTCTGAGGGAAACTTCAGCGTCTGCGTTGAAATGGTAATTAAAAAAAAAAAGTAAACGAGACTTGGCCCTAAACATTCAAATATGAATTTCTTCATTACAATGTTGTCTTTTTTTTTTAATTCCACAACTTTTTATAACATATCCTCTGTCGCTTTAAAGTACGAGAACCAGGCTTTGCTTGGAAAATGGGGAACTGCTGGACTGATCAATTGTCACAAGTTCTCAGATGTGACTGGAAAAATTAAGCTCAAACGAGAGCTTTTTCTGCCTCCCAGTGGATGGGAATGGGAGGGAGCTTGGTTTGTGGACCCTGACCGATGGTATGTATTTCAACTCTGTATCATGCACAAACACACATTTTAGGTCACTGGAATGCATGACTTTGAGTGCAGACATCCTGTTATCGCTCCACAATTGGACATACTATAAAACACTTATCAAGCTGAGTGTTTCTTTTATTTGTAGTAAAAAAAGAGGCATACTTGAAAAATCCTATTTATTTATGGCAATTTATAAAGACATATTTCACACAGCACACAACTTCAGAACAAATGAGTGACAGTTATTAGAATAGTAACAAAATCTAAACTTTTGTTAATTTCCAACGCCCTGAAATGTTTTTCAACATTGATAATAAAACATTAGTTTTTTTCTTTCTTTTCTTTTTTCTCTTTGACAAGGATTTAAACGCAACAACAACAAAAAAGAAAGACATTATTTTAAAATGATTGCCAAACAATCACTTGTGTTATATTAAGATTCAATTCAAAATTAGATTAATACCTAAAATCAAAAGTACAATACAAGTTTGGCTTGATGAATATGTAAAAATGCACACAAAAATGTTCACATTTTGTTTTTCCTGCATTTCTTATTTCAAAAATACAATTTCTTGTGATTTTTATGTGTGGTGCTCTGCAGTTTGTTGGCTGAGAAAGATGCAGGCCACACAAAGTTCACAGACGAAGTTTTTCAGAATGAAACCCGTTTTCCTGGTGGAGAGTGGAAGCCTGCTGCTGTGCTGTACACAGATCTGGTATGCCTTTATCTCTTCCAGAGAAACACATAATTCCTTTTGTCTGTGGAATCATGTGAAATATGTTATTGATTTAAGCTAAGAAAGCTTTCTGTCTATGCTTTTTCTATAGTAAACATTGCATTTTTGCTTTGTGGATGTTTTTTTTTTGGGGGGTTTCTTGTAGTTATATCCCATGTACCTGGCAATTAACGACCTTGACCGAACTATTTCCTGTCTGTATGTCACTTCTTCGAAATCAGGGGTTTCACCAAAATAACTAAGCATAAATAATCAAAGGGTCATATATATTTATAAATTTGCATCTAGACCAGGGTTCTGCAGCACTTTTATCCCTCCATTGAGTTTTGAAGGAAAATGCTAAGGATTTGAATAAATAATTTGTAGTTTTGTTTTTATTTTTTTTTAGATAATGAAGTTTTGACATTTATATTTAGATCTTTAATGTCTCAGATCACTTGAGTAAAATTATAATAATGGATTAAATAGTTTAACCTATTATTAGAGGGGGTTACTATCAGAATAGGTTTAAAGCACACATTCTTATCTGCTGTGTTTCCTTGCTGTTTAGAGATTTTAAGTTCTTAAAGAATTTAAATGCATTTAAATGGATAAACATAAAAAATGGACTTTACTCCAATGATGACAAGCTTATAGTTGATAGTAAAAGGAGAAAAAGGATTACCAGAGAAATAATAATAGAAAACATCATGTTTGATTTGGCTTTCTTGCATTTTAAATTCGAAGAACTCCAGCTGCAGCAGGAGGATTTTATTTAACTCAGCATCTGATTTATTTTGAAAGGAACCTGTCTATTCTGTTGCCAAAAATAAAAGCAGCTAATTTTTTTGATAAAGAAAATATAGAACTGTTATGATTCAATGTATTCAATGTATTTTTTAAACAGTGAAGTGCTTTGTGCCTCTCACTGGGTTTTAGTCTGGCTACAGAGGCTCTTCAAGCTTTAAAGGTTGTAAACCGCTGATCTAGCCTAATGATACCTTTTTTTAGAAATTGAAAGCAGCAATTTTCTTTTAGAGTTTTAGAGAGGAAACATGCTTTAAAGAAAAGTAAGAAAGTTTAACAAAGTGCATCAGATCTCTCAATAAACCCCAAATTATGTTAGAGTCATAAATTGTTGTCCTAAGTTCGTTCTGTAATGGAAACTTTAAAAAAAGAGGTCAGATCCCTTCCACTGTAAATCAAGCAACCTCAAAGTAAAAATCAAGGCACTTGCCACTTGTATTAATAGATAAAAATAGTCTACTATAGTATAAGCCATATTTCTTTACTGTTGTGGCAGACATACTTATAGTCTTATTGAAACAAACTTTGACTAATTATTCTTCAATCTTATAAAAGACACAAACATTTTTTGATTTGAAACACAACAATCAATGAAAGTTTTTTGGTTTCATGCTTGCAAACAACTAAATTGAATTAGGTGTATACCAGGATGTATTATTACTTTGAATGCATGAGAACAATGGCTATCTGTGTGCTGCATAGAATGGGGAAAAGGTTACAAGCCCAGAAAAAGTTTGAGTGTCCTCCTGGATGGACCTGGGAGGATGACTGGAGTTTTGACAGCAACAGAGCTGTAGATGAGAGAGGTAATACTTCAAAAAAGTTTTTTTTTTCAAAAACCTTTTTGACTTCTGCTTTTTTTCTTTATATTTTAATGTTTTAAATGTGGACTTAAGTGTTTTTATGTGATACCAGGTTGGGAGTATGGAGTGACCCTACCCCCTAATGAAAAACCCAGTTCCTGGGTTGCAGCAGAGAAAATGTTCCATGTTCATCGCAGGAGGAGACTTATCCGACCAAGAAGGAAATTATCTGGGAAAAAAACTGTTGCCAAGGTATGGAACGAGTAAATAAAAATAAAAAATTTGAGCAGATTTGTGACATATCTTTACTTATTTGTTTGTTTCTTTTGCAGAGACGAGATTCAGAGGAAGGCTGGGAATACTCTTCCCTTTTTGGTTCAAAATTTCACAGTAAAGAGCGCTACTCCGACACCTTTCGTCGCCGCCGCTGGAGGAGAAATATGATCCCTTCACACTGCTCTGGTTTTTCTGCCATCTTCAAGCTGGACGAAGCATTGGTAAGTGTTAAACAAATTAGGTTGGCACAACAGCAAAATCTACAAAATGCCATCTGAGTCACTTCCTGGAATTCTTCAACTGCATCACTGCTCCTGTCAGAAGCTGGCAAAAACGCAGGAAGTTAATATTTGTTCAGTATTCTATTCTTCAGAGTTTCTTCTCAAATATTGTTGCTTTTTTCAGAAGTGCTATTTTCTAATAGCTGCCTGTGTTTTGTTGCCAGGGAGCTGATGTTGAAGAAAAGGCAAGTAAAACAGAGGAAGACAAATTCTTTGGTGCAAAGACCCCCACTGTTTCCTGTCATTTCAGCCGTGAGTAACTTAGTCAGATAAGATCCTTTCCCTGTCTCAGATACTAATCAAAGACTTTAATCACAGCTTCCCAAATTCTTTGGCAGTGATTCAATGAATGCATGCTAAAAGGTTTCAAGTCCTCTCCCTTTAGGCTCGTACATTTACCATCTCAGGGTGTACATCTACCAAGGCAGGAATCTCTGTCCCATGGACCACAATAGCTTCTCAGGTAAAATAAAAAAAACAAGCATGAAAAGGAAAACTTTAATCGGAAATAGACTTCTTGGTGTTCTTAATGCATTGTGGTTATGCCAAACAAAACAACGAAATAAAAAGACAAATTTCTATTACACATTTAAAACAAAATGTCCCATTTCAAAGTGCTTGATATGAACACATCATGAAAAAAGAACTTTAAAGCCACATGCTCATTGAAAAATATTAAATACCTGTATCATATCAATCAAAAAATAGTAAAATGACAGTGAGAACCCAGCAGAAATTATGTAACGGTAAATGAAAAACTGAAGTTAATGGAAAAAAAATGCTAATAAAAATGAGTAAATTAGTGATTATAAACAACAAAAATAAATTAACATCCTTTCTAAAAGGTAAAGTGAAACTATTAAACTAACAGCGATGCTCTGGTTTTTCCCAGATCCCTATGCCCATGTCTCATTTCTGCACATGAGTAAGACTACACACGTCATACAAAACACACTGAACCCCATATGGGACCAGACTCTCATCTTTGAGGACATAGAAATCCATGGGGACCCTCAGACTGTTGCCAGCTGTCCTTCCGAAGTGGTCCTGGAGCTCTATGACAGCGATCAAGTGGTATTTTCTTTTTTGCGTTCACCAATTTCTGAAAGAAAACACAGAATGAGATGGAAAGCTTTCCTTTGTCACCATGTGCCATCCTGTTGTGTTTGTAGGGCAAGGATGAGCCCATGGGTCACTGCAAATGCCCGCCTTTGATCAATCTGCAACCTAATATTGGTTGCAGGCCAAAGCTGCAATGGTTACCAATCACAAAAAAGGGTCACAACGCTGGCGAGCTTCTGCTGGCTGCTGAGCTCTTATTGAAGGTATGACAACGCTGGAAATTGATTTACTGTAAAGTTTGTGCAGCTGCAATAAGGAATAACCTGTGCTTTTCTTTCAGCTGGATGATGATGATCTTCCAATAGTTCCTCCTCGGCGGAGTGAGAAGCTCTACATGGTTCCGCAGGGAATCAAGCCTGTTGTTCAGCTCACAGCTATTGAGGTAACTTCACAAGCATTTAACTTTCACTCCTAACCTTGCAAGATACGACATGATCCACTCACCTCAAGAATACTTTTCATCAAACTTCAGGTCCTGACTTGGGGGCTGAGGAACATGGAAGCCTTCCAACTGAGTCCAGTGTCCTCCCCTAGCTTGGTAGTGGAATGTGGGGGGGAGACTGTTGAAACTGCTATCATCAAAAACTTCAAAAAGAACCCAAACTTCCCTGGATCTGTCCTACTCCTCAAAGTGGTACGGACCATAAATGTTTTTATTTAATAGCATTTTATGAATAAATCTGTTATTTTTATTTATTTATTTTTTTACGCCTGTCTTACACACAAATCACAAACATCTGCAGACACTTACCGGCAAACCAAGAATGGGTTGTATTTAAATTTAGAAATTACTATTACCATAAGAACCTCCAGGTAAGTAAAAACCTACATTTGACAAAATGGAAAGTCATTTTGATTTTTAAGTGATTATTCTCTGAGATTAGGCTCTTTTTTTGGTTGCTGTAATATGGAAATAACAAAAAAGACTGTTTTAAAATTTCCGGTTTAAAAGTTTTTCTTGTAACACTACAAAATGTATTTGGTGAAACCTTTTAGCCACTTTTTTCTGAAGAATTTGGTTGATTTGCCAGTTTAGCAGCAAACAGACTAATAAAAGGGGAACATGCAGTATGCCAGGACTCACACACCAATGAATAACACAATGTTAGGGTTTCAAACTAAAGATGATGCTTTGTTTGCACGCAGTGACTTAAATAAAACTGACATAAAGGTGGATTATGTTTAAAAGAAAAATTATTTCTATTTTTGACTAAAATTAGCTAATTTGTGGTTTATATAAAAAAAACCATTTACCAATTAGAGAATCAACCAAGACACTTAAAGACCCACTCCAAATAAAACAATATTTCTGGTTTTCTTAACATGTTCTTGTGGCTTTTTCCTCATGATGAAGGACAAATATAAAGAAAATTGAATTTCTGAGTATTTCTTTATTCAAGTCATTGTGAATCAGGAGCAGATAAAAAATGCTTTCAAAAAGATCAAAAGATGATTGGAATGGGACTAAATTAAGTTGCAATGTTGAATTTTAAAATTTTTGGTGAAAAAAGAAAGCACACGATGTATCACGGTTTGAAGATGGCATTTTTAAATTCTCAAATCTTCCTTACATCTTTAGAAGGTAAACTGTTCTACAGAACTATATTTTTCTGGTGAATCTAAATGTAATAACAAAGTAAACTCCCTTTTAGCTTCTTCCCAAAGAGGAGATGTACGCACCTCCCATTGTGCTGAAGGTAATCGACCACAAAGCCTTTGGTTGGAAACCAGTGGTGGGACAGTGCACTATTCGCTCCCTGGGGGAGTTCCGCTGTGACCCATACAGGACTAACAGTGACATCTGCACATCCTCCAGAGGTATCTACACTCATGCATTGCTTTGCTTTCACACATTCACCAATGAGTCTTTGTAATGTTTTTGTCTAATTAACTTCACAGTGGCAATGATGGCGGATGCCCAAGAAAATGTTGTCATAGACGTGGAATCCGGAGCCGTAAGTCAAACTTGGTTAAATAAAGGTTTTCTCACATAAATTCTGTGACAACTGTTTGATTTGCTAAATTTTCTTTGGTTTCCCCCTTCTTTTCACAGCTTCAAGACAAAAAGGTTAGCCCTAAAAAACAATCCACGCAACCATCTACTAATGTGAAAGATTGAAGATTTATTTCATATTTTGAACAGGAGGACGAGGCTGTCGACTGGTGGAGTAAGTTTTACGCTTCTCTTGGAGAGCAACAGAAATGTAACCCTTACCTGAGGAAAGGATACGACACATTGAAGGTGACACATTTAATAGATTACAGTGCCTAGGCCACAGAGTTGGATCACTTTTATGTTTCTCCTTAGGTGTGGAACATTTAACTTTGGTTTTGCTTTAACTTTGACGTTTTTGCTTCACACATTCTTATTATGTCTTTCACTTTAACATTTTGGCAGGTTTACAACTGTGAACTGGAAAAAGTGGAACAATTTCAGGGACTGACTGACTTCTGCAGAACAATCAATCTTCATCAGGGAAAATCTGTTGATGATGACGAGGATCCCTCTGTGGTGGGCCAGTTCAAAGTGAGTGTCAGTAATGCAGAGTTAAAATATCTGTTGCTGTGGACTCTCACTGCAATGGAACTCAGTTTCTTTTCTTAGCTCGAGCCTGCTCTCTAGTGGATGATTTAACTGCATTTACATGTTTTTTTTTTTATTGAATTATTTTAATGTTGTCTGTAGGGGAAAACTCTACCTTTAACCCTTGTGCTATCCTATGGGGTCAAGATGACCATTGACGTGTTCTCCCTACCATGACAAAGGGTCAAGGTGGAGAGGATTTCATGTAATCCATGGAAACCAGTGAAGATCACAAATTATTGAAGAAAAAAGTTCAGCGCACTGTCTTGTGGGGTCTAGATGACCCCACTCCCAATGTCAAAGTGCTTAGGATAGCACAAGGGTTAAAGTTGGAAAATGGCTGTTGAAAACCAGGCACATCACTAAATGGAAGACTGTTGTGCCCAAGAGCTTGAATTTATAGACGTTTGCTGCAAAGGATAGGCCGATTAGGCAAAAGTCAGCCAAAAATGTAAACAGTTTGAACAGCTTTTTGTATTTTCCAACACTCCCTGAAAAGCTTTTTCTTTGCGATTTTTCCTTTAATCTCTCCCATGCTTTGTGTAGCCATGAACTGCGTACTAAAAACTTAATAGAGGCCACAAATATTTAAATAGTAAGGGATAAACCTTTTTTCTCAACAGTGTTAATGATTTTTCATTGTTTCTCAAGCAAGTTGTTGCACATTAATGTTTTGATTTTTCATCAGCGCAAAATACAGTAATGTGAGTTTCTACTGATGCTTATAATAAGAATGAGGAAGGGTGGAGTGCCACTTCCTGTTCAACTTCACTGAAGTTTGTTTTAAGATACGATGATAAAAAATAAAGTGAGGGGTTTGCCCTCTCTGCCTTTTCATCTCGTTCATTAAAGGGCAACATTCAGTGGGACATACACCCAGGGCTATTATAGCTTCTGTAATTTAAAACACTTGAGGCAGAGAAAAGGTCATACCTCAGCATGCAGAGACCAGACTAAGAGGCAACTGCATTTTGAATTCAGTATATTTCTATTCAGAAAAGTGTGTACTGTTTGATTTAGAAAGGGGACAGCTTTTAACCAACTATTAAAACTTTGTTGTTTTTGCTTTGTTTTCAAACCAGTTGATCCCGTCACCCTAAAAAAAAACGGCATTACATTGAAAGCTTTGGCTTTGCTCTCTTTGGTCTTCAGGGTTCGTTCAAGATTTACCCATTGTCCGATGATCCAAGGGTTCCTGCTCCTCCTCGCCAGTTCAAAGAGCTCCCTGAAAGCGGACCACAGGAGTGTCTGGTCAGAATATATGTGGTCCGCTGCATTGAGGTGCAGTCTAAGGACTCGAATGGCAAGGTGAGTTCAACCACCTGTGTAGTTTAGAGACAAAAATAAACTGTTCATATTCTAAGTTGTTCTAAAGTTGTGATTGTTTTGTGCACTTAGTGTGATCCATACATTAAGATCAAACTGGGTAAGAAAACGCTGGATGATCGAGATAACTACAAACCAAACACCCTCAGTCCAGAATTTGGAAGGTAGGACGTCAATCCCTTCTTTGATTACTTCCCTGCCAAACAAATAAGCGCCACCAGAGTGTTACAAGTTTTCTTTGTTCAGGATGTTTGAGTTGTCATGTACCCTGCCTCAAGACAAAGATCTAAAGATTGCCGTTTATGACTTCGATAAGTGGAGCCGAGATGAAGAGGTGGGCGAGACGGTGATCGATTTGGAGGACAGGCTTTTGTCATATTTTAGGCCGTGCTGTGGTCTGCCTCAAACCTACTGTGTGTAAGTGTGCATTTGCTCAGGAGGGTTTAGATATTGTCCATAAGGTCAGATAAGAGTAGAAGAAGTTTTGCAATCTACTCTTATCTGTAATTTCTTACAGGTCAGGGGTAAATCAGTGGAGAGATCAACTAAAGCCATCTCAGATCCTTCAGAATGTGGCCAAAATGAGGGGAGTTCCTCCACCAAGCATAGAGGAAGATAGCAGATCATTGTTGTTCTCAGGAAAACGATACCACCTGCAGGATTTTGGTGCATTCACAGTCTAGTCCTTTGATATCACTATCTTACTAGCTATTTTTTTATGTTTTGCATCATCCTATTGCATTGTTTGTTAATAGTTGGGATATTTTTGAACCTTTTCAGAGGCAAACACTGTGATCCACTCACACTTAGGCCCAGTGAAAGAAAGGCTTTCCTTGCATGTGCTCAGAATCCTGGGCTTGGTGCCAGAGCATGTAGAGACCCGAACCCTGAGCAGTTCCTACAAATCAAATTTATCACAGGTAACACTGACAGCACATGTATTTCAGGATGAAAGAGTAAAGGTGCATTCAGGGATTAAAAAGGAAAACATTTTTTTAATTGTCTTTTAAATGCAGGGAAGAATTCAAATGTGGGTGGACATTTTCCCCAAAAGACTTGGCTTGCCTGGCCCGCCATGTGAAATCAGCCCCCGCAAAACCAAAAAGTCACTATCTTTTGATAGTAAAAGCATTACAAAAACTCATTGTAACTCAATTAATCATTATGTTTCAGTGACCATGTTTCTTTTATCTGTGTCAGGTACTTTTTGCGAGTCATTATTTGGAACACATCAGATGTCATTTTGAATGATGCAAGCATCACTGCAGAAAAGACAAGTGACATCTATGTGAAAGGGTGTGTTCCTTTTTCCTGTTGCTCTCTTAAAGCCTTTTTCTGCTTTTTATGTGTTTGTCTTATGGATTTCTCATAAAACATCCTCTTGACCTTTCAGGTGGATGCCTGGAATGGAGGAGGATAAACAAAGGACTGATGTGCACCACAACTCTCTGGATGGAGATGGTAACTTCAATTGGAGGTTCATCTTTGAATTTGAATACTTGTCTGCAGAGCAGCTCTGTGTCATCTCCAAGAAAGTAGGTGGATTTAGACAGCAAATTAATTATTGATGCAAACTGGGTCAGGGACTATGAGTTTATTGTTTATGCAGGAACAATTTTGGAATTGGGACAAAACAGAATATCGGACTCCACCTAAACTGATTGTCCAGATCTGGGACAATGATAGGATTTCATTGGATGACTACTTGGGTAAAGAAATATAATTTATTCATTAGACTGCACTATGCACAAACATTTAAAAGAAATATTTAATGTTTATTCACCATACAGAAAACAAACTACTTTCACAAAATTGTTCTCCAAGGTTCTGTTGAGCTGGACCTGCTCAGGCTTGTCCCTCCTGCCAAGACCCCAGAGAAGTGTACCCTTAAAATGTTGCCGGGAATGATGGGAACTGTTGCCTCCAAAGCAAAGCCCACATCCCTTTTCTCCCGGAGGTCTGTGCGAGGCTGGTGGCCATGTGCAAATGCACAGAATGGAAGTTGTGTGCTTACTGTAAGTTTACTCAGGTCCTCAACGTGGTTCCATTTCTCCACACACCCTTTAAACAGCTAACAATTGAATGATTTTACAGGGAAAAGTAGAGATGACACTAGAAATAGTGGATGAGAAAGAAGCAGAGGAACGACCTGCTGGGAGGGGTAGAAATGAGCCCAACATGAATCCCAAACTGGATCCACCAAAGTAACAAACATGGTTCTATATCCTGTAACTTACATGCATTTACACGATGAAAAAAATACTCTTTATGCTTGCTCAACAGTCGCCCTGCAACATCTTTTGCCTGGTTCACAAACGTTTGCGGCATTCTAAAGTTCATGACGGGGATCAAGTTTAGGTGGATTTTTGTTGGGGGAGTTCTTCTTGTGCTGGCCATCTTGTTCCTTGGGATCATGTTCCTCTCCATACCTGTAAGATCTCAGTATTTCACAATCTATTGTAGTTTAAGTATGGTTCTAAGGCCAGGATTTGTTGTTTATTCTAAGCTGATTGGTTAGCTCAGTAATCCTCAAAGTTGTCATTAATTTCCTCACAGAGAAATCTTTTTTTCCATCCGCAGAATTACATTGCAATGAAGATTGTGAAGCCTTTGGCCTAGGAACTACCAGAGAGACATTGTTGGTCTTCCTGCAGCCCAATCTACCGTTTTTTAACAAATTTTGAGCTTCAGTCATTTCTTGCAACTTCAAAAGTTTGAATTGAAGTTTAAAGTGTCTTTCTTTTTTCCATGTTTTGCACTCCTTACTTGTTTCTCTTTTAAAACAAATCAGGTTTTTGAGTTTCAGACTCAAGAGTCAAAATAAATAAATAAAAATGTATATTATATTTTTTTCAATATCTATAAATTCCAATGTTCCGAACACTGCATTTCTTTGATAAATAATAAAAAAAAAATTCGCATCTGAAGTTTTCTTGCATCAAACATCTATTACTGCAACAGAACAAACATGAGGAAAACATTTTATATCCTATGAAATATAAACTTGGTCTTTATTAAATAAACATTAACCAACGTCGTTTCGAATAAAAGTTCATTCAAAAGTTCACTTCACATATATGGGAAGTGAATTGCGTTTGTAACTGTAGCATTACGTTTTTATCAAGAGTAGAGATTGAAATTATCCAATCTCGCAAAATCTTTGAAAATTGCAAACCCCAACTAATTTGCAGCAAAACATCTGGACTCAGCATGGTGTGAGACCGGTGAAGCAGCTTTGGCTGTTGAAGGCGGAACAAGCCTTGTGTGACAAGGGGGAAACCAGCCATGTGTGACCATGTGTGATGGAGGATGAGCTAGCTTTTTCTAGCTTTCTCAGAAAGAAGCAAAACCATCAAATCTTCACGCGCACGCACAAACACACACACACACACAGAGAAACAAGGAAAAAAAGTGTACTGTGCCTTTAAGGATTTTACGACAGTGGTGGAACTTACGGCACCACCCCCATCCAGTGTTTGATTGGTTTGGCTTTTCCCGTCAGAAAGGTGATTCTGCAATGGCGAAGTGAAAGTAAGTCCCATTTTCAATGCAAACGTTTTTAATTATAGTGTAAATGCAAACTCTAAAAACAAGTTTTTATAGCTTTTCCTCCAGCTCCACCCCGACAGACATACTTGCTCATGATAATGTCATGTTTTTTCCTAATCGATTCTGTACCGCTAGCTTGATGTACCACCAGTCCCGAAAACAATAGTCCAAGCTAACGCTTATCTCTTGTCTCTGTCTCTTTTTTGTATTTAGTCTAAAATTACTTAGTTGTGTTCCTTTCTACACACCGTGTTCTTTCGTTCAGGATGTATAGAAACCGCTTTTCTCAGAGTCGACTTTACGTCATTGCTAACATATTTGTTAATTTTTATAACTTGGTTAGCCTTAGTCTTTTTTTTTTTTTGCACCTGATCAGGGCTTTCTAATATTTATCATTTCTGCTGGTTGGCCTCAAAATATGAACTAAATTGTACAATTTGCACTTTGAGTGGCCGTATTAACAGCTTTTAGATGCGATACATTTCCTTTGATTTGTCTACTCCTGTTTGTACCTGAAGATCAGACATTTGTGGATTGATGTTGTATCAGATAAACTTTGCCCTGTGGTTTATAGCTTTCCCATTTTTTCCCCATTACGCAGGATTCATTTTACATGATTTGTTTCAAATGGACTCCCAAAAAAGGTAAAAAAAAAAAAAAAAAATACCCAAACTAAATGTTTTGTGTAAAATGAGCTGTGTATTTCTTGGAAAAATACATTCTGTAAACAATTTTCTGTCCTCTATTTAGTGTTGATCCTGATGACCTCTCTCGGGAAAGAAACGACTATTTGCTTCAAGCAGACAGAAAAGATGAACTCTTCAGTGTACCACAGATGACAGACATTACAAATGATCACATATCGCAGGAAAACACCCAAGATGGCTTCGTTTCTCAGAGTTTCATTGACACCGCATCTGCAGATGAAGTAGAGGAACCCAGATTAGAAGACTGTAGAGGTGCCGGTGCTCAAACATTTGGCTCCAATGGGCAGAAATCCAAAAGATCCAGCTCACCTGGTCCTCAGCCTGTAAAAACAACCTGTGTGGCAGAAAGTCAACCGCTCACCCTTCACCTAAGTTCTAAAAAAGTTGAAAGTACTCCTAATGATGTAGAAATGTTGAGCCCTGAAAGTCCAGTGTGTAAGACTTTGAACATTAGCAACTCTTTGGATGAGGATGAGGAGGATGCAAAGAGGCTCGCAGAGAACCCTGTTTTGGAATTGGAGATTCATGCGAATGATCCAGCAAATGCAGCCACAGAGAAAGTCAATCTCCTTGCCTTTGGCTCTGAAGGTGCAGATAAAGCAGAAAACAGCAATTCATCCTTGACCCAGCACTTACTTGACAGGCAATCGAATGAAGTTTGCAAAAGGTACTTATAAACATTTTTTTTTTAAATGATTTGTCCTTCTACCTCCGCTTTTTTTTTTTACTCTGTTTTCACCGGGTTCCTAATCAGTAAGTAAATAAACCCTTTTTGTTTTTACCCTAATCAGAGATTCATCGACAAGTTTTTTACACAACACAGAAAAAAACTTTCGGGGGACGCCCATAGATGAGCTAAACCGGCTACCACATTGTGCCCCTCCTCTGTCTCGCCTGAAAGCTAATCCTGGTCACACTGTCACAATCAGGGTGAGGAGACATTACATTTTTCTTCTTTGTTTTATACAGTACTGTGTTTTTAAAAAAAAAAGCCCCAGATACATTCAGCATGAATTCACAAATAGAGATGTCATTGTCTCCCCTTAGAAAGCTATGGATAGGACATGTGATGTGCGTTCAAGAACGCGCTTAACGTGCATTCTTGAAAGCGAGTGTAGCCCACTGTGTTCACACTGGACAAGCAGGACAGGGCTTCCTTTTCTCTTACTTTTTCTACTGTAACAGCGCTTATCTGCCACCTATGATTCGAAGAGGTTTGGTGTAAATCTCGTGAATCTTACTCCAGGCTTGTTCTGTCACAGCTCTATTCTGATATATGAAAGACTTGGCGGTTGGCACTTCCATGAATTAATAGGGATGCCATCCAAACATCACTACCAAATCTAAGTTCCAGATTGGTCAAAATTTGACCTCGTTTTTCTTGCATCTGTGGCCATCCATACGTTTTGTACGCAGAGCCTGAACAGTCGTGAAAGCATGACAGTTTTTAATGCAGAAGCCCGAAACGCGCATTGACAGCGGGCCCTTGAACAGGCATTACCAAGGGCGGTGTGAACGTAGCTTCAGACTGTTTAAAAGCAACCTAGTCAGTCCTGCTTCAAGGTTACGACAACTACTGTCTATAAAATGAACCTCTCACCTTTTCTCTTTAAGAAGTATCAGTAATGAAACTTTATTGCTGTTGTTTTTAGAAAACTATTTGGGTTTCAAATGGTTTCTTAAGCAACTTTCAAAGGAAATCTTTTGGCATTATTCCGAAATGCTACTTTTGTCAGCAAAAACATTTTAGATGAATTGTAAACCTTTGAAGAAAATCTGGTGTAAATTGTTTTTTATTTTTTCCTAATCTAATTTTATCCTAATTTCTTTTTTTGTTACAGACAGATCTCCTCAGAGAGGGTAAAGTCCCTGTCCCTTACCCCTCCAAGTTTCAAGATTCCTGGGATGATGCCCACGTGAAGATGCCCTGTTCTGAGAAAAATATGTTTCCCATAGAGACTGAGGTTTAATGGGCATATGCTTTTGCTTCTCATAGCAGCATATTATTTCCATACAATATAAACAAAGCGAATAAAAATGTTCAAGTAATTTACAAAAGTGGATGTTTTTGTTGTCGCTAAGGACGGAAGTGGCTTACAAAGCCGGTGGGACCTCATCCATTCCTCCTTGCGAAGAGGGTTTAAAAGTTGTCTGGATGTCAGGGTGAGATAGCTTTACTCTTTTTTTTAATGCATTGTTCTCAGAATCTTTTTGCAAGCAAAAAAAAAAGTCACATTTTAATTAGTTTCTTCCACATTTATTGTGAAGTAATGTGTCCAGAGAATAAAATCAAAGGACTTCCTGACCTTATGTACAGATTTTTGACTATTTTCCCCAAACCCTTTTAGAATGAAATGTGAAGTAATACCACAAGCGGCCACCAGATGGCAGACCTTACAACTGTTTATGGCTATGAAGTGAATTCAGCATTTTCTACTGCTTTATATTTTGGCACAATATTCCTGTTTTGAATGTTATATGGACTCTTTATGTGGAATTCTATGATTTAATAAATCTGTGTTTTTATTTAGGATGCAGTGTTGAGATATAACATAGCCCACTCAAAGAAATGGGATTTCACGGCCCTAAATCTTCTTTGTACTGAGGTAAGCTATTAAAATGCTGTCACATATTTTGTGAAGGCAGGCTTTTTCAATAGTTTATTTTATACATTTGTCTGTACTGTCCTGTCATTACAATTCACAGACTTTATTAATTTACTTTTTATACATTTCTTTACTGTGTTTCTTTTAGTGAGACCAATATTTTGAAGGGATTTCTATAGATGGTATTTTTTGTCATTTTAGAGCACAAAGAAACAAGGTCCTTATCAATATAGTTTTAATCATCAGAATTATTACTAGGTGATAACCTGATGATAAGATAAAGCTAGGTAGTTAAAGTATGTTTGATCTCCACGTTAGGAAGACATTTTTGTCTTTTTTTGACTGAAACAAAGCAAGTTGCATCTCCTCCTTTGCGTTTCATGGAAACCTCATGGGAACGCTGCACAGTTAGGACTGATGGGCACAGAGCATAGCAGCAGCATCTGTTGTAGGTGAACCAAGAGAATATTTTCTCCGTTCAGTTAGTTAGGGACTGCCATTGCGTTTGTTCTCTTCAGAGTTCATTATTTGGTGAATTTCGGCTCACGAAATAAACTTTTTAAGAATTGTGACCATTTGTCACATTGGCATTTGTTTTCAAAGTAAGACCCAGCACTGGATTCACTTTTCTTTGGTTATTTTTATGATTCTAATTTCCTCCTGCAATTTAAAAAAAAAAAAAAAACAAATCTTTGAGTTTAACTTTTTATTTTTTTTTTATTTAGTCCAGACAATTTTTTCCAAAAATAATTTCACTGAGTACAGTTGAGATTTGTGTGGATCAATAGCACTCTAAGCCTTTTAAAGCTTAACTCAGATTTATTGGAAAGCCTCCTAAATCTGGAATGATGCTGCAGACGCTCAATGGGAACATTTCTGTTTTGTCTGTAACTTATCTGATCTGTCACTACCGTGACCACAAGGAGCCGGTGATGATTTATTTATTTATTTATTTCCGAGATATTTTAAAATACTGTTGTAAGAGAATTGCAAATAGGAATCTCGACTTTTTCACATTTTTTAAAAATTAAATAAGTTAATAGCTTGCAAATAGAAAACTGTTTCTGGAAAACATTACTTTTGATGATTCATTCCACATTAATTAATAAATTTCACTGAACTCCAACTTTTTAATTGCTGCATATTCTCTCACATACAATCTCTATAATCTCTTGTCAGATTTCACCATTGTTTTAAAGTTTGTTCCTAGTTTGAGGAGGATCTTTTTGTCCTTGCATCTTAATGTGAGATGTTTTTGACGTGCTGTTGATTAATAAGTTGCAACTACGATAACCTCAGCAAATAATAAAGCATGTATTCACTCATAATATTTAATTTCTTCATCTGTGCTAATTTTTCTAAAAAATACATAAAATGATTTTGGAAAGTTTTTGTCTTAATGCACAAGACAGCTTTTCAATTTATTATATTTTAAGACATAAGCTTGATTATTACTTATAATTTAGTAGAATTGTTACTTTATGTTTTAAACACATTTATTTCTATAATTATGCACGTCTGTTATAATTAATTTTCCCTTGTTTTTTCATGTTTATACTCTGCTTCTATCTAATTTAACCTAACAGTCAGTTTAGAATAGAACAGAACAGCAATAACAACAATCAGTACAAATGAACCACAACTCTGTTTGGCTGGAAAGTGGCAATTTAGTGCAGTTTGAAATATTTTTGGTGTAAAATATGGTATCTTCTGCTTCTGATAGCGATGTAATTTAGTTTTATTAATGAACATCAGAATATCAGCTCTGTGTTCATCCAAACAGGCCCTGATAAAACACTGAGTAGTTCGGAATATGAAAGATCATAAAATACTTATTTTTTTGTGTTTATTTGACTCTGTTAAAGACATTTTGATAAGAATGACGGTACAGCGATTTAGCCGCAGCTTCAGCTCTGTTTTCGGAAAAGTCCCGCCCCTTCAACTGTCTCCGCCAATCATTCTTGGAGGCTTAATAATACGTCTTCAGTCTGGACAATCAGAAATGGTTAAAGTCTTCACTTCCTAGTTCCGATTTAGCTCGTAAAGTCTCTCAGTTCCAACATAAGTACTTTATATACTTCTATACTATATAAAGACTTTATTCTGTCAGAGATCTTTCCTGTGAACTGAAAACCTTTAAAAAAAACCCAGCATAGAATGAAAACTAAAACTTTAACTACATGTTTTATGACTCTACAGTTAATTCATTCTTTTATTCATTAGTAGCTGAAAGGACATTTCCTAGTGTGTAATTTGTGAAAAGATTTTAATGCTTTGACTATTTAAACGGAAGCCCTCCAAATGAAACATTTTTGTAGCCACGGGGTTATTGTAAGGGGTTAACTTGCCCTTAGGAGGATGATTGGCACCTAGTTCGGTGCTTAATATCCATCAGGGAGAAGAGTTATTCAAATGTGGAAGTGTCTGTGAATCGTTTTACTTTATTTCTCTGCTGAATGAAGCTGTCATTGTGTGTCACATTCTGATGAATGTGTGATGGCTGAGCAGAAAAACCGCTTCAGATTGTTTACACCTGATGTTCCAGCAACGCTGTCCTGTCCAGCTATAGATGTAGATGGTCGGTGGGACCGTCTACATCTACGGTTTATATTTTCGTTGTTAAATGTATTGCAAACCTGTGGGGTTTAACTCTGCATCCAGGAGCTGTAGGGGAAAAATGCAGGGGCATCATCTTTCTGCCGCATCCCCAGCTTGCATCTATTAGTCCCTCAGGAGCACTTTATAATGTCTGCCAACTCATTACCCCTGACAGCATTTAGTTAGACCTGCTCAGCAGCCATGTAAACGCCCCTGGCCAAATTAACCGCAGAGGACTTCCTGTGAAAATCAAACCAACCTGCCAGTCTCCCCACAATTGCAGTTTGCATTTGCTCCAGAAGGTCCATTTAATCAGCACAAGCTCCCCTACTTACCTTGATGGAAAGAGGCATGTGATTGATGACTGTGACATTCGAAGCCAATACACTCCAAAATTATTGTGTTGTAAATCTGGGTGTATGATGGAATAACTCACAGCTTTTTCTAGAAGGGCTGCAGATGGATGCTGAAGTAAGCTGTAGGCTGCTCTGTGGATTCCCACCGAGAGATTTTTCAGATTTGATATGTCCCTTAATTTAAGTCAGAAATATTTTAGTTTCTAGTTACTCAGATGTGTGGCATAAACAGATTCTGCATTCGACGTGGCAGTTTGGGAATTTTCAGACATTTGTCAGTTGTATAAATTTAACAACACAACATTGCTGTTGAACTGTTATTAAATCTTTCATTTTTCATCAGCGACTGGTTTTGCTTCCTTTTTTTTACATTTTATTCCAGTTTGTTCTGTTGTGAAGAGTTCATTCAATGCAAAATGAATTGGTTTAGAGAAAAAAATACATTTAATTAGTTCTTCTTAGAAACAAATATGAACAATTATGGTTAAATTAGATTTAAGCTTTATGTTTTTGGAAAGATTTTACATATACATTGATTTATTTTTGCTTTAATTTGTTCAATTTTTGATGTTCAACTGATGTCTTTATTCATCTACAGAATAATGAAGTCCTCATGTTTTGTCTCCTCAGTACCTTGAACATGTTGAGGTTCAACACCTTTTTGAGGTGATTCTGCCTAAGATGGTTGATCTAGCACTCAGCGCTCCTCAGCTCTGCACTATGGTAAGTGTTTTTAATGCAAGCTCCTCATAATATTGTAGAAACATTCTTCCTAAAGGCATTCTTTACATGTTTTAAAAGATAAAGTCAAGTTTAACTATTTGCAGAGGGAGGTCATAGAGATGTCGGCTCAACTTGTTTTTCCTTTAGATGTCACTTTTACATCCTGACTACCATACTAAAAAAATCGTGTCCAGACAATGTTTTATTTTTTACCAAAAACTACAAATCCCCAAAACCCCAAATCAATGGAGTCCGGTCAGGATCAGCTTAAACTGGATGAAAAACCAGACTTAAAAAAAAGGGATTTAAGCAGAAAAATTGAGTTTGACTGTTGGGACTTGATTGACATCGGGTACAGGTGTAATCTTTCCAACAATTTTGGGAGAGTATTATCACGACAGTGAAGGGGACATGGCGCCGGCGCCAATCACAGGCACTGTTCGGGAGTAGAAATGATATCGCCAAAATACTTTATCACCCAATGTCAAGTGCCAATGGGCTCAAGTGTAACATTTATTTCCATATTTGCTTTATGTTTGAAATATATGTTTTTTTTTTCAAATGTAAAATATTTTTTCAAATTTTCAATAGTACTTTCAAGTTTACAGTCTGACATTTTGAGTTAAAAATGTTCACATTTCTGTTTTTTATCTACAGTCTGGTTTTTCATTAACTTTAGGATGATCTTGATTTGACCTCGTTCACATTTGGTATCGTTGAAATGCCCCAAATGTTTTCTGTAGATACAAAAAAAGAGGTAATACAGTAAGTAGTGTGCAGTATTTGGGATGCCTTCAGGTTTTGAAATGTCCGCTACAGAAGACACATTTTCATTGGTGGTAGTCAGGAGTAAAAGTCTGTGTAGAAAGGAGGGCTAATATTTACACTTAGCCACTTGAGGGAATTCTACCTGCTTGATATTCACTATACTTGGTATATTTTATATGTTCTTTAGATTTAAGTGACTAAAAAATAAATAGGAACATTTTCAAACATAAGCCTTTGTTATTTTGCGCATCAGATTTCGGGGGATGCTTCTCTTTTAATTGCAATCCAATGAAACGAAATAAAACTAATTTATTTACATATAATGTGGACCTTTGTTCTGAGTCTTTTAAAGGCCATCAGTCTTTATCAGATAGCGACAGATATATTTGTCGATATCTGCGGTTAAATCTAATCAGGCAAATTCAGCTCCCACACAGGAAGTGAGTGGGAGCTGAATCTGAGGAAGTCCTCTTCTAGTTTCTGGAGCGTCTGCAGAAAGGACTCTTCACCTATAAAAGCAGCATGTGAAGCCCTCAGACTGTCTGTCGTAAGTAAGAGCAAAGGCTTATGTTTATGTGTGTGTTATGAGAGCGTGTATTGATCTGCACACCGGGCAGCCTTGGGAGGCTCTTTAGCTTTAATCAGTGAAGATGGATGGTTCCAGTGTGTCGCCCTAAACGAGCCTAAAGAGCAAGACTGGAGCCTTCATTACTGCCACTCATTTACAGAATGGAACCCTCCTTGTCTCCTGTTTGCAATATCACTACACCAATTTTCTGCTGTCATTAGCCCACCAGCCCACGCTGCTAATCCCACAAAATGCTCTTAGCATCTATCTCTGGTTTGACACCTCCCTGTTCATTTTACAATATTTTAACTTCTTTTCTTTTCTTTTTTTTATATTCTAGCCAATTCCTTTACTCAAAGCAAAGAAAAACCATTCCCTGACTATGTCCCAGGAGCAAATAGCTTGTCTTCTAGCCAACGCCTTCTTCTGTACTTTCCCCCGACGCAACTCTCGCAAGTGGGGGTACCACAATTACCCTGAGATCAACTTCAACAGGTAAAAATACACTTCTGCAATCCAGAATCTCCATACAAATAGCGCCCCATTTGGGCACTTACTTCAGTGTTCAAGTCTAATTGGTAAAACCTGCTGGTCATTCACTGGGTCTTCTATAAACCAGGTCTTCCCTCATCAGGTACATGGACAATCATACCTTGTTTTCGTAGATGGTTACCGACTTACTTTTCTGTGGTACAGGTGTGGTTTATAGGTTTAAAGGAATCCTGATATGCAGAGTAAACTGATTTCCATGAGGGGGCACTACTGCCTTTTAAACTTTCAAGAACTGAATCTTGTTTTTTGTCATACTTGTACTTTTTTCTTTTTTCGTAGCATTGAAAAAAATTTGCTATTAGTTTATTCTTATGTGTTTCTCTTAGTTATGTTTTTCTATCCTAACTGCATCCGTCTTTGTGAAGATTCAGCTGCTGTAACTAAATGTTTGTGCCTGTTTTTAGCCTTTTTTGCAGTCAGGAATTGAAATGGTAGAGGGAAATTAGTGTCAACTCGCTTAAAAAGCTTGTGATAGCCAATTAAATTAACATTTTTCTGATGCATCTTTTAAAGTTGGACACTTCTGCTGGTCTCTAACGTCTCATAATCTCAAGAGATTACTTTGTTTGGAAAAACATGACATTAATTGCGATGTAGTCTAATGTAGCAAATTGGGTTTCTTTAGAATTACTTTTGTTGAAAAGGTTTCCATGGATGAAGAATTTCAGTGTGTTTGATTTTTATTTCTAGGATCTTTGTTTAAACCAAAAAAAAAGACTTGAAATAGATAACAAATACACACTCAAGAAAAGAAAATGCACCTATATTTCCCTACCTAAACGTACAAAACACATTTTTTTTTATTCAGTTTTAATGAGATTTTTGTCTCGAGCACCACATCGCTTTATTGTCAGCCATAATTTCCTCTGAATGCCATGCTTTGTTGTGCCTTTTTTTTGGCCAATGTCTAGTGTCAGATGCTAAAAACGTGCTTGCGCTCACTTTGCCAAGATTATGAGAACTGCCTTCTCCCAGTTCATTCTGCATCAGTTGGCTAGCTTTTCAGCCTCATCCTTGAATGAGTAACTTACTGTTGACAGTGTTGAAGATGGTCATCACTTTACTTAAACAAATAAAATAAAATAAAAAATAAAGAAAGAAAGTATAACAACAACAAAAAGGTTAAAAAACAGATTTTTTTGGTTTTAGTAGTTATAAAAAGAATTCAAGTTTTGTAGAAACATCTTTTTATGTATATTAGAAAAACACGTCTTTTGGATTCTTACTTTTTCAAATTCAGCAGTAAAAACTTGCAAACATCACAACCTAGAGAGCTTTTACTTTGCTAAAGTTTCATGATATATTCTCAATACACCGCTATGTTTCCTGCTCCTGATAATAAGGAGGCCATGAGATTTTGTTAGCAGTCTTATTACTCTTTTAGTTGGCAGCAGATGCCTCATCATAACCTGCACACCAGGGCGATTCAATTACAATTTGAGTTTGGCTACATTTTCAGGGCCTTTCCTTCTGACCAACGTTTGACTGAATTTTGGCGTGAACTGATATAGAGGCAGTAAATAACACGTATGTGACAGTTCTGTAATATATACTGTAAATATACAGACCTGGTTTAACTTTTAACACACCTTCAGTGGCCCCACAATTTGTAACCGTCAAAAAAATGTGCACTAGAGTTCTAAACTAGGAATCCTGAAACACGTTTTTATACTGAGCCCTTCAGGTGCCAGTGGTTAAAACCACAGTCCCTTCGCCTGTTCTGCGTGAGCGGGCTGCTGAGCTCAGAGGAACCGTGTCTTTCCGGGAGATTTGTGTCTCCCGGCAGAGGACGGGCTTTGGGACGGGCGGAGCCGGCTTTTGAATTAACAGTCCTGAGAAACCGTTCAAACAACCATGTGAATTTGTGTTACCAGTCAGGTCCAGGCAAAATAAAGGCTGATGTAATTCCAGTTTCCGTTCATCCACGGCTAAATGTTGGGTTAGATGCGATTAACCTAATCCTAACCCTTCTTCCGGGTCCGTTCGGCCAAGAAAAATGCACTGGCTGCAGTGATTTAAGAAACTATAAGTGAACCTGCACTTAGGAGCAATCATAACAATAATAAAAGCCCTTTTCAGAAGATCATCTCGATCTATGTCTGAGCTTGGTTTGTTTACAACTTCCAATTTCTTCGAACACGGCCTGTGACCAGTGATGACGTCACACTATTTAATTGGCATAAAAAGTCATATTAGCAACCATAAAGGATCTACTGGCAACATCATAAGAACATGAAGATACTTAAAGATGAAAATACAAATAAATACAAATATTATGCTGTTTTAAAATATTCCTGTATGAATGCAAAAAGGAATATCTTTGATTCCAAATACATTTTGAACAATGTTTTTCATCTTTAAGATTTACCCCCAAAACTGTTGTTTTTGAAGGGGAAATAAACAAAAACATGCAAGAAAAAAAAAGTTTGAAATAAGGAAACATACGAGAGAGAAATCTGACCATATTTTTGGAAGCAAAACTGTCCAGTAAAGTGGTGTCTTTAAAGAAGACCAAGCAAGAAAAAGACCATCTTTAGTGTCTAAAAAAGCACTCCATCATTACCCGCCCTCCCTTTTCTCTCAGTAATTGAAAGAGCAGCAGTTGCTTTACTTATTGGTTACAGTACTCTGTCTTGAGTAAGCAGAGCAGTAAGCAATCTGCTGATTGCTGTTTTGGCACAACTGCCAAGGTTTGCCCTCTGTTAAGTGATGAATAGATTCAAGCGTCAGGATGGAAAGACAGAAAGTTCCCTTTTCCAGGCGTGTTTAACGCTGTGGCCCAGAAAACCAGGGATTTCACTTAGTTATTCCGGTAACGTAAAACTGACGACCCCGGTTTTTGTTTGTGACATTGAATGACTATCAGCCTCATTAACAATTTGAAAAATGGTTGCTGTGTAAACTTTTTAAGGTGGATGAATACATGGAGATAAAAAAAAAAAAAGTGGTGTCACGCTTTGTTCATTTTCTCTTTAATGATGCAAAAAAATAAATAAAAAATTGTTTGATATTTTTTTGCCTCTGGTTTGACATCTCCCAGTTTATTTCACAATATTTTGAATGTATTTTCTTTAAAAAAAAATACAAATAAAGACATGGTGGTTAGCGCCCCTCCCTCACAGCAAGAAGGCCCCCGGTTCAACACCAGATTGGGGGATCTAAAACGGAACACCAATGGTGGATTTTTCTGTGTGAAGTTTGCATGTTCTTCCCGTGCATGTGTGAGTTCTCTCCGGGGACTCCGGCTTCCTCCCACCGTCCAAAAACATGCTTCATAGGTTATTTGGTTATTCTAAATTGTCCCTAGGTGTGCATGTGTGTGTGATTGTGGCCCTGCCACAGACTGGCTACCTGTCCTGGATGTCCCCTGCAAGCTGGCCGGGATAGGCTCTTGCTGCCCCGTGACCCCGAAAGGGACAAACGGGTTTAGAAGATGAATGAACAAATAAACATTTCACTGTCTCTCATCATGTTTTGAGGCTGCTCTGCTTAATTTGCATTTTCCAGAGACTTTATATGAATTAATGCGGTCAAAAGAGCTCCTAGGTAAACACTGTGGGGGAATTGGTTTATAAAGAAAGACGCAGGTGATGTGTAGGATTTATTTCTAATAAATGTTTTTACTTCTTAATTACTCAGTGAAAGGTTTTCAGTTCATGAAATCTTTTGTTTTGTCCCTTCCATTAGATTTTGTTTATGCACAGTGGTGTAGGTGGCTTTTTATCCAACAAAAAAGATCAGCATGGGGCAGTTTAAGCTCTTCAATCATTGTTATTCAACAGTAGTTTTAAAGAAGTCTTTGTACAAAACTTGTAGTTTTCTGGAAAGTATTCTACAATGTTCTGCTTAAAACATAAATATAATAATGTAGAGTACAAGTAATAATGATTTTTTTCCCCCTTTTTTTTGGATGTTTGGTTTTGGCTTTTAAATGTTCTTAAATTTCTATTTTTTTTTTTTTCTCCAAATTTCACCCCTTAGAAGCATTTATATAGCAGTGTTTAATAATCAAAGTATAACCCAAAGTTCGCTAGCTTGATGCTAACGTATAATGGAATTTTCCATAGGCAAGCTAATCAATTCTGGAAATGATTGGTGATGCCTAACCCTAGTGCCAGGCAGTGCCAGGCCGACTTTCTAACATGTGACATACAGTGCGGTTTTAATCACCTGTTGGGTCTTAATTTTACACGTTTTACTAATGTTGTGTTTCTGTTTGTCTTTCCTTCAGGTTGTTTGAAAGTTCTTCTCTTAAAAAAATAGAAAAATTGAAAACTCTGCTGTGTTACTTCAGGAGAGTCACTGAAACCAGTAAGCACCAAAAAACATCTAAATACTGTCTTCAGTTTCTGGCCCTGAATATTCTAATATTATAGCATTTCTTTTTGTTTGTGTCCTTTGTTTTCCCAGAGCCTACAGGTCTGGTTACATTTACAAGACAAACGGTCAACAATCCACCACGTTGGGAAAGGTAATGCTTACTGTTGTGACAAAACATTCAAGTGTTGGGATTTATTCTCAACCCTTTTTGACCGTATGAACTAGTTAAGTTTATTATTTGTTGTCAAAAAGTGCTAAAGAAGATGCAAAAAAAAGATTGTGATGAGTAAGATACAAGCAGTGTTATAAGCATAATCGCTTGTAATAGTTTATCCTTAAACTACAGATCAAAGCATTTAATAAACACCTTAAGAGCATTAGATAACAATGTTTCTTGTTTAAGTGTATTTTAGTTGTTATTTTTAGCCTCCTTTGTTTAAAATGCTAAGATTGGCTTTAATTCACATCTTACTGGCTAGATTATCATCAGTTCTCTGTAAGCATCAAAATGTTTCCTTTTTGTCTTCCAGCTCTCAGGCTCTTCTGACTCGTTTACATGTCACTTGTGAGGGAATAATTGAAGAAAATGGATATGGAATGCTGCAGGTGAGAACTTCTTTTATTTATCTTTGGGTAAGTAAGTGATGATCATTTTTACATGACAACTCCATCATCTAATCACTGTTTAATTTGCTTTAAAAAAAAAAAAAGAGTTCCCTTAGTTAAGGTTTTGGCTGTTTGCTTCAGTAAAATGGAAGAATATTTACCAACACCTGCTTTTTTGGACTTGATACTGTGTGAAGATTGGTATTTGGATCATGATGGGAAGTTTGGGCTTGGCTCCACAGTGTGCCGAGTAAAAACAAAGCTCTGGTTTTCCTCTATCAGGTAAAAATGCTATAAATGGTTTTTTAAGGTTTGATTTTACTTTTGCTTTTTTTAAAGTATTCCACTAATGCAAGGGGAACCACCATTTGTCTTAGTTTTGAAGCTGATCCTTTTGGCATTTTTTAAATTAACAATATTTAATTATTAGTTTTGCAACCAAAACGTTGGCATCAAATTAAAATTAGTTTTAGCCTGTGTAAAAAGTTACCACATCTTTTTTCTCGGTTACATGAGGATGGTGACCCTTTAGAGTTTTAACAGGTTTTATTTTTTGTGCATATCCGTTTAAGTACCAAGTTCTGCCTTTCCCTGCATTGGTTAACCCCATTCCCTGCGTCTCTCAGATCTGGGGTGCCTGTTGCATTTTTGGTGCTTGGGCTGACAGCTTATGTATACACATGAGTAGCTCGGAGAGGCCAGGGTGGGAGGAGAGGACCCATGAATGGGAGATGAGGCAGAAGAGGGCACATAGACAAAAAGATGACGAGGTCAGGTTTTTCACCGGAGCGACCCAGCGGACCGGGAGTCCTGCAGGCGGATTGACGGCTACCTCGGCAGGGTGTGTGGAGTTCTGATAGGGCAGAGTGGGCTTTCATCCTGTCAGGTGGTGTGATTGAAGGGTGCAGGGGTGAGGCTGGGGCTGAGCCGTTCAGGAAGGTGAGGAGTTGGGTGACTAGTTGAAAAACATTGGTATACCCACATACAAACACTCTCACTGTCACACAGATAGATGCAGCTGTGGGCCACTGAGCAGAACCCTCAGTCTTTGACAGGGTCTTTTAAGTATCAGCATTGAGACTGAACAGTTTTCAAACACGCCACCAAAATTAGGATTTGGCTTTCTGATAAATATATCACCGAGGCTAAAATAAAAGCCCCATAAGTAAGCATGAGTGCACATTCTTTCAGGAACACTGTAAATGTAACTTTTTAATTTAGCATTTATTTTATGAATATAAGCTCTTGCTATAATAGTGACGTGTACGGTGGCCCAGAAGGGTCACAACACAACACATTAACTTTATACACAACACACTAACTTTACACACAACACATTAACTTTATACACAACACACTAACTTTACACACAACACATTAACTCACAACACAACACATTAACTCACAACACAACACATTAACTCACAACACAACACATTAACTCACAACACAACACATTAACTCACAACACAACACAATAACTCACAACACAACACAATAACTCACAACACAACACATTAACTCACAACAAAACACAATAACTCACAACACAACACAATAACTCACAACACAACACAATAACTCACAACACAACACAATAACTCACAACACAACACATTAACTCACAACACAACACATTAACTCACAACACAACACATTAACTCACAACACAACACATTAACTCACAACACAACACTTTAACTCACAACGGAAGTAAATCAGCAATGGAAGTGCTTTTATTCTGAAATTTCCACTGGGCTGAGCGGCTAACTAGCTAACAGAAATTAACGTCACAGTGAGCTGTGGAGGGAGCATGTTATTGCTACAAGACAAGCTAGCAGCAGTGTTGCCAGAAACTTTCTCTTTACTGTGGTTCTCCTTCCTCTAAACACACACAATATGAACACACTCCTCCCTCAGCTCTGACACCCCCCTCTGTCGCTGCACGCGCGCTCCTCTCCTCTCCTTTTTTCCGCCCCCCCCCTCCCCCCCACAGGCACGTGCAGTCGCCAATACAGCTGCGTGCTCCTCTCCTCTCCATTTCTCCACATTCTTGGTGTCTAGTGTTGCGGAGTGGGTGTGTTCATGTGTGTTGGGGGCCGCACGTGCGTGTGAGAGGAGGAAGTGGAAGAAAGGAGAGGAGCAGGCGTGAGGAAAGAGTACCATAATAAAGAGAAAGTTTCTGGCAACACTGCTGCTAGCTTCTCTTGTAGCAATAACATGCTCCCTACACAGCTCACTGTGACGTTACTTTCTGTTAGCTAGTTAGCCGCTCAGCCCAGTGGAAATTTCAGAATAAAAGCACTTCCATTGCTGATTTACTTCCGTTGTGAGTTAATGTGTTGTGTTGTGAGTTAATGTGTTGTGTTGTGAGTTAATGTGTTGTGTTTTGAGTTAATGTGTGTGTTGTGAGTTAAGTGTTGTGTTGTGAGTTAATGTGTTTGTGTTGAGTTATTGTGGTGTGTGAGTTATTGTGTTGTGAGTTATTGTGTGTGTTGTGAGTTAATGTGTTGTGTTGTGAGTTTGTGTTGTGGTGAGTTATTGTGTTGTGTTGTGAGTTAATGTGTTGTGTTGTGAGTTATGTGTGTGTTGTGAGTTAAAGTGTTGTGTGTAAAGTTAGTGTGTTGTGTATAAAGTTAATGTGTTGTGTGTAAAGTTAGTGTGTTGTGTATAAAGTTAATGTGTTGTGTTGTGACCCTTCTGGGCCACCGTAGACGTGTGCATTAGATGACACAATAATTTGGCAGTAAACCTAAAACCGAACATAAAGCTCTATTTCAAGTAGTATATGTTGTCATTTTTTTATGTTTTATAACAAAGACCAGAAGTGTACAGACAAAAGGAAAATGTGTAATCCAAAAAAAAATAAAAGACAATAACAAAAACTACAAAAAGTGTGTTAAAAAAACTATTTATAATGTGCCAATGATTTATTTCACAGAGTATCACAATTATGTGTCAAAACTGTTTTTTTAAAACCAAAAAATATCAAAGCTAAAATTACAAAACCTTTATGTTAAATTTTGAAAAAAACTACACTAAATGCAGGTTTATACCTATATCATTGTAAACAACTGATATGATTTAATATCGAAGATTTTAAAAATGAGCGCTCTGAACTGAAGCAATAGTAGACCACAACAGATGAAAAGTCACCTCAACTCCATAAATAACTTTTTTTTTTCTCTACAGATTCTAACTCATAGGAATGTGAGTGCTGATGATTTTTATAAAATCACGCTAAAAAAAGCATACATTTTACCCACCATGAACATTACTGCTTAGCTTTCCTTTGGCTTTGTATTTCTTTGGTATTTGAGCAATGCTCATAATCAACGTGCTTTGTTTGGTTATTTCCTTATTTGATTATTGCTGAACAGGATGCAGCACAAAGATCCACCGGCATTTTTCAGCATTAGGTCTTCAGGGTCGTAGTAAATAATGAGACGCTAATGAAAGAGATTTTCAAAGAGTGGGCTAATCTGACAAGAACCCACAGCCTGCTCGGGTTGTGATCAGTAGGAATGGCTTGTCAAAAAACAATTTAAATTTTTAAAACTGTTACAATGGAGAAAACGGATGAAACCGACAAACATCATTTGAAGTAGTTTGGAAAAATTCTATAAGAACTCTGCTTCAAAGGTCTTAAATATCACACTATAGTTCTACATGCATAATGGACAACACTAGGATATGTTACACTTTTCTCTTTCACAGTGGAAAATAACTCATTTTTGTGTGGCTGTTTAAAAAGAAGTGGCCCTGGTATCACACTAAAACAAGCAGAAATGGATGACAGAAAAAAAAAAAACATTTTCAGATGAGCTAAAGGAAAAGAACGCATCCCGATGAACAGCGATGAGATTTACCTGAGCAGAATGCCACGGACCTGCGCAGTCATTAGGGCTGGTCTCAGTGAAAGCTTGATTGCAAAAAAAAAATAAAGTTAACAAGCCACTGCTCTGGTTTCAAGGATTATCATTCTGACTAAAGTTTCAATTTAGGTTGAATCCTGTTAATGTAAATACTTTTCAGCAATACTCCTTTTATTTTGCGTTAACAGGTGGACTTTGCAAACAGGTTTGTGGGCGGTGGAGTCACAGGAAATGGACTCGTCCAGGAGGAAATCAGGTTCCTCATCAACCCGGAGCTCATTGTCTCTCGGCTCTTTACGGAAGCCCTGGAACCCAATGAATGCCTCATCATCACAGGTGTGAAATTTTACAGTCAAATTCAGGCTCCATGTTTCACTTGAGTATAATTATTTACCCAATGAAGTTCCTCTGAGTCTTTTTTTTTCATCTTCATGAAAGGTGTGATGTATATCTTCAGCTGTCTTTAAATTTTCCATTTTTCCGTTGGTTAAAACAATAAAGTCTGCACTTTTTTTGTTTTCGTTTTTGGTAATGATTGTAAGTAATTAAGTAAATCTTTATGTAGCACTTTTCTCAGAGAAGAACTCTGAGTGCTTCACGATGTTAAAACAAATTTTTAATGCTAAGAATTAGCTAGAATTGCTCATTCTTGATATATTTCATATAGAAGTAACAGTATGGTGCAATCTTTCTACACACACATATATTTGTTTATGCTGCTATTTTTGCGGCCCTTTTATTTTCCCTCACATGACCCAGAAAAGATGTAAACATTCCTCAGAACTAAACCAAACTTATATTTCAGACCTTTGCTAATTAAATGATGAAGTGGCGGCATTTGATTTATTTTCAAATCGCTCTTCTGGAGTTTCCAACTTACTGATAAAACAGTTGTGCAGGATTGTACAGTGTGTCAGTGGGTTTAGATGATGCTCATCTAACATCAACAGTTTTCATGTTGCTAAGAACCCAACTCTCTTAATTTCCATCAAAATGAAACCTCAAGATGTAAAAATCGAGCTGTTTCAGTGGTGGCTGTTTAGTGTGGCGCCGGGATGTCTTCTTTGAAACTCGTATCTGTCCAGACTGACCTTCACTGGTTAGTCACTGTCCCCTTCTCTGCCTCCCATTATTGGCCTCTCTCCTCCTTCCCTCCTCCTCCTCTCCACTTACCATTATTACATTTGGACAGAAATGAATTTATAGCTCAACCTTGCTTCACTAATGGAATGGTCCCATTACGCCATAGATTCATTAAAACCTTCCAAATATTCTGTCCACGTATGCAGCGATTCATCTTAAACTCCTGCCTCTCCTCCTGTAGACTGCATCTCTCTGTGTTCCTCTTTCTTGTGTACTTTTTTTTTCTCTAAAGTACACTTTAAGTCTTTATGTTGTCTTTAAAACAAGAGTTTAATTGTATTGGAGACCAATTATAAGATAAACGAGGAGTAGGAACCCATCTGTCCTTTGGGGTGGTTTCACATCGGTCGGTAAAGATAGCGATCTAATCTGGTGATGGAAGCCTGGATTGCAGGAAGCTGTCATGGGCTTTTGCCAGACCACATTGATTTAAGGTGGAAAAAGGAGGAGGCCAGCTACTTTGATGGATAAAGAGATATGACTAACTTCTTGTTTGGTGGTAGGAATTACCAGTCTAGAACAAAGAATCCTGACCGAGAGTTGCCCATGATGCCAGTGTCACTCACATTGTCTCTTTTTGATTAAAACCAGGGGTTTTCGGTGCTCTTTTGTTGTTTAAAAATGATTTTCTTGCCTTAAACCCTTAATAATAATAATAATAATACTAGATACCTTATTTATCCCACAATGGGGAAATTCTTCTCCGTATTTTGACCCATCGCCTGGGGGGAGTGGCGAGCTGCAGACTAGCCGTGGGGATCGATACGCCAACCCTTTGGTTGTTAGACGACCTGATCTACCCCCTGAGCTAAACTAAACTGCTGGTCCTTTATAATCAAAGGAGCACCTAAGATGGAAAATAAGAAAGTTTAAAAGTCGAGGACAGTTCAGTTTTTATCATAGATCTTCATAACTTTACCAGTCATTTAATGATGACTGATGATTTTTCTTCTTGGAACTTGCAGCATACAAGATAAATTTATAGTTTGTTATTAAAGTAAACCTAAAATCAATGACAGATTCATTTTTTATGAGTACTATAATCTAAAAAACAAATGTCACTGTATGTAATTCACACTGACAGATGATGATCAAATAAAACATAACAAATTCCTTATTAAATAAAAGTAATCTTAGTGATTGTGCTATAATCCCAATAAAAAACAAAAATGATATGGCCCTTTGTCGATAATATAAATAAATAAATACATAAATTATTTTCTAACAATTTAAGAAATGAATCTCAACTTTCTTTACATGTTTATTATCATGGCTACTCTGCACCTAATTAATGCAGTAAAACACTAAATACTGTAAGATCTTGAACTTATTTGTTAGCTTCAAATAATGTAATTATTTTTAAAAAGGAAAAATTGCCAAAAGCAAATGCATAAAGAGTGTATCATGAACATAAGACTGAAGCAAGATGACCTCAGTGATCAGTCTTTAACTTCTGTTAATGTCGTGAGGATAATCACATGATCGTAATTGTCTTATATAATTATGATTGTACAATTATATAGTCGTTATGATGAACCACAGTGAAGCACTTCCAGGAAATAAAGGCAGTTCAGCCCACAACATTGTTTTCTGGACTGATGCTAGATTAGTGTTTCTCAACTTTAGACAAAAGAAAAGAATAAAAAAAACAAAAAACAAATCAAGAGTAGGCTATATGCATCCTTTAGTTTTTGGAAAAAATAAAATAAAATTATATATATATATATATATATATATATATATATATCTGTTATCATTCTTTGTTGTGTGTAAGCATTGATGGAATAAAACAGATTTTTATTTATCCCAGTCGGGGACATGAGTTATGGTTAGCCAAAGTCCTTGTGAGATAAGACTAGGAAAAGTTACCAAAATGTCAGGAATTAAAGTTGCATTTTGTTAAAAATCCACAAAGCATAGACAGATGCAGAAAAATAATTTCAAGACAAAAACATCAAAAAAGAATAATTGTATAAATGGCAGCAGTTGACAATTCAGCATAAAATCTCTGCTTTTTAAAGACACAAACAACAACAGGCATTCGAGTTTATTCAAAAACCTTTTTTTGGGGGAAAAAAATGTTATAAATGTATTTCTTCCTGTACACAAATTGCACCAATGTTTGCTTCCATTTGTTTATTCTGTTTAGTTTTTTATTTAAATAGCTTTTAATTCCAGCTCCAAAGCAGATCACTTATTTAATCACTGCTTGCTTTTTTTTTTCTTTTTTTTTTTAGGACAATCCAATGCTAGCCGAGACGTGCGTGCTCACGGGGGAAGCTCCAAATCAAATTTATGGAATAAGATGCTGAAAAAGATGGAGCCCCCTCTGTGCGCTCTGACTGCTGAGCCCTGAATAATCTCATTTTCTCCCTGGCTCTTTGTCTTCTGTTGTCCTGCAGGAACTGAACAGTACAGCAGGTATTCTGGCTACGCTGAGAGCTACAAATGGGTGGAAAGCTACAAGGATGAGACCCCCAGGTATTTTCCCATGTTTAATAACATTGAATTCTTCTCATGATTGCTCTTAGATTTTAAATCTGAGAGAAAAATGTAAGAAGGAATCACAACAAGTGTTTTGCCTTATTTAGGGATGACTGGCAGAGAAGGTGTACAGAGATTGTAGCTATTGATGCTCTCAACTACAAGGTCTCAATAGAGCAGTTTTTACCTGAGAAGATTACCAGAGAACTCAACAAGGTGGGAGCAAATTAATTCTGCCTTCTAATATTTTAGTCGACACTTTCGATAACTTTATCTTGTGTTCTTTCATTTCCACCTAAATGTTTTGTCCTCCTTTTTTTTCCTTCAGGCGTACTGTGGATTTTATCGAAGCGAGGCACCGAAGCACCTTTCTGCCATAGCCACAGGAAACTGGGGCTGTGGAGCCTTTGGTGGCGACACGAGACTCAAAGGTACAACTGACGGAGAACATTCGGGGTGAAAAAGTTGGCCTGCTTCTTTTTCTCTCCCCTTGCTGTAGCTGCAGTTGTGAATCTATTGGGAGATGCATCACAGCAGGTTTGTGCCTGAAGGTCGGGATGGATCAGTCGCTCATCTCCAACTTCACTCCTCACAGCTCCTCCTGAAGGAATCCCTGCAGCTGTGCAATATGTACCCTCAGACAGAAGTGCAGAAGTTTCCATTCTCTGTTGCTGATAAATGATTTGTTTACAATTAGGATTTTCATTAAAACAGTTATTGATTTTATGAATGGAAGTCCATCCATTTCCACTGCCAACATTCTTGTAGACTCGTCATAGTAAGACATCTTGTGCTGTGCTTTAAAGTCAACCAATCTACCTTATTTGGCCTTTAGTTTGTTCTACTCAGTGTTTTGAAGTGAAGGAGCACTCCTGTGCATAAATTCAATAAATAAAAAATAAAAAAAACTTTTCTAAGATTACAATTACATTTTAATCTTTAGTCATGAAACTGAAGCTGTTCATTCTGGCTGCTTCCTGAAATCAGCAAAACTGCTTTTTAAATCAACTCATGAAATGAATCAGCGGACTGAAAGTATATCAGTCACATTAGAGCAGTGGTTCCCAAACTGGGGGGAGGTACTGCAGGGGGGGCGCGGTGGAGTTTAGAAACAAAGGATTTGTATGTTTGTGTCAGTGTGGGGGGGCTCGAAAATATTCTAATCTTCAGAAAGGGAGGCCCTGCAGAAAAAGTTTGGGAACCACTGCATTAGAGAATGCTGTGATGCTTTTGAGTTCATTCAGAATCTGTATTATTAAAAGCTGCATCATCTCACATTCTGGCTTTGTTTGATTAGTTTGATTAGTTTTTAGTCTCCCATTTTAGTGTCACCTTTATGTTTTTAGCAGTAAACTAATAATAAACAAAGCAAACTAATAATGCGCGTGTCCCACAACATTGTTCTTGTTTTCTTTTTCAGCTCTGATTCAGTTGATGGCTGCGGCCGAGGCTGGGAGAGACGTGGCTTACTTCACATTTAAGGACGCTCGACTTATGGCTGAGGTTCATAAAATGCACACTTTCCTCTCTGAAAGACAAGTCACTGTTGGTAAGACCCTAACTGCAACAACCATTTAGAAAACCTTCCTGTATGGTTGTCACGACCAGACAGGCATGTTATTTATTTAACAGTGGAAAATGCAACACTTCTTTAATACCGCAGGACATGTAAAATAGATCTAAATCGATCTTCCAGCTTTTGCTTAAAAGATTACATTTGAATAAAATTTAGATAAACAACACACTAAGATTTCAATGAAGCTGTAGTTTCCTGTTTTATTTTTTTGCCATTTTGTCATTTTTGATGCAGCTGTTTTTTTATAAATGATTTTTAAGTTGAAGGAAATAATCCATATTGACTGCATTTGGATTGTATTCATTATTTATATCTGGTATGTATTTAACATTTGATCTTTTAGATTTTCTCCTTTGTTTTTTTTAACTAATCATAGAAAAAGATATGACGCGTCATCTTCTCACCTTTTTTTAAACATTTTTTTTACTTATCTAAATAATAGGTAATACTAATAATACTTATTAAATTATTATTATAATAATAATAAATGGTCCTAATAACTGAGATGAGTGACAGCTGTGTTAATATTTTTCTCTATGAAACTTTATTATATGCAACCATTCCAAACCATATTCCTATAATCCATTCAGCGCATTCAGAACTGAAGATAGCATAGAAATACAATCAGAAACCTCCATAGGATTTGTCTTTTTGCTCATAAATGAACTAATTTGACCATTTTTGGTTATAAAATGCACCTTAATGCTCACAGTTAACAATTATAACATATTCTGTTTGGAAGGAAGCACGTATTGGATGCTGCTTTGAAATGAGGGGCTCTTAAAGGGATTTCATCCTACAGAAGTCCTCTTGGCTGGTGTCAGTGCAGGGGCAGAGTGCATAAAAATAATGGAATGCACGTTACTCCAGCTCATGAAGCATCCTCTGCTTCTCAGCCCATCCATTCAGCCTCAGCTGTAGAGTGGATTACTGCGCGGACTCACCCCAGCCTCGCATCTCCACTCGCCCCGCTTTCCATTTCTCCTGCACTGACATTTATTGAGGCTTTTCAAAGAAATGCCCCCCCAGCAATCCATTTCCTAAAGTGGAACTACAGAGGGGAAAAAAATGGCATGTGTGTGTACGTGATAAATAAATGAGCTAAAAACATGCATTACTTATTTTTCTGCGATAGTTTCTGTCTCTCTTTTGTACCGTGACTCCTAACATGTTTTTTTCTTTCCCCCCCCCACCCCCCCCCCACACACACTTTTCCCTGTTCTCTTGATTTATACAAAATCTTCCTGATGTCCGACTCTCTCCTTCGCCCTGTTTTCCCATCCCAGGGCAGCTGTACTGCCTTTTGAAACACTACTTCAACGAGGTGTGCAAGAACTGCCACACGGACCGTCCTGATGTCAGTCTCTACAAATTTATCAATGAAAAAGTCACTTCTTCTACAACTTCTGACATTGCATACCCTGCTAATGCTGCTCGGATGTCATCCGGGACATAAGGTCCTTATTAACTTCTTTTATTTTGTTGTGAGGGTCTCTCTCGGTATTTCAATCACACTTTCTTTTGGATTTGTTTTGTGCACGGAAGACAACCAAAACACAGTTTTGCCTTTATTGTGGTGGTAATTTAAGAGCATCTTTTATGTAACCAGATCTGGTCAAGTTTCTCAGAATATTACAGCAATAGTAAAACCTTATTTTGCTGTTGAGGCCTTTGGTCAAAATGCAATTTAGAGTTCATCTTTTTTCTACATGGTGGCCAAATATTCATCAAAAGCATGACACTTTAAATATTGTTAACCCAGGAAATATTGACCTTACTCCATCACTTTGTCTTATATTGTATTTCTTCCTTCTTTTTTAATGACCATTGTTTTGTTAATGAACGCGGTTGTGCAGGGCACCCTGAAAGCAGAGATAATTAAAGGCAAGTTTGTAGTCTATGCATGGTTAACATTTATTTATCGAGTATTCTAAAAATATATGCGGCTCTTTTGAAGTATAACATACATGCTGACCTTTACGATTCAATGAAATCAAAAGAAAAAAAAAACTTTCAGAAATTTCTGATTAAATTTAGAGAGAATGTGTTGTCACCATTTATTTTAATTCTTGTTACTTCAATTCCTTATGACTCCAGTTGTCAAATTGTTACAAAAATAATCAGTTAAAAAAAGTATTTCTTTTATCATCATTTATTTCTTTGAATGTGGTTGCTTATAAATGAGGATTTTCTGTACTTTCTGACAAGAGTGTTCCAATGTTGGGTTTTAGAACACAGTAAATGCTGTAAATGTAATATCTAGTACTGTAATTCAGGTTTCTAGGTTGTACTATTTTTAATAGTATTTGTTAATTAAAAAATATGTCAATAACTATGAACTGTAGAGTGTTTTTTTTCTTCTTTATGTTCAACGAGATTTAGATATATTCAAAAGATGGATGTGACGCATGCATTTTAATTAGTTTTGTCCAGATCTTTACTCCAGGTAAATGATATTGACAGGAATGGAAAATATTTTCTCTGCCACAGTGTTGATCCTCTAAAAATATCAGATTTGGCTCTTATCTGCTCTATTCATCAGCAAGGTCTTATTTCTTAGTTTCCTGTCAGGTTTTAGTAGTCTCCTGATTTTGCAAACTTATCGCCTCATTTCATTAAATCATACATTTTTAAGTAGCTTTGGATCTGATTGATTTTTGTGGGCTTTCATTAAAGTTTAATTCCACCTTCAAACGTGCTTTATTAGATGAATTAGGGTTTCCTAAATAGCCTCATGACGTGATTGTCCATAGATGGGATGTAGGCTTGGCTGGGGTAAATGGATTACACATTATCTACCTCTCCAGCTCTTTGCACCGACCAATAGGCTTGGAAAATCACACACAACGCTCCCATGTCTGCTTTAAATCTGTCTTATCTGAACTTCAAATGATTTATTTAAGCCTTCAGTTTGCCAAACAGCTTCCTCACATTGTCGGAGACATTTATGAAGTCCTAAAACTGGATCTTTTTTTTAAGATTTTCATGTTACCAGGAATAAGCTGTTAAATTTCTCCCTCTTTTCCTATTAACTCCAGAATGCACATGATATAGTTTTCAAATCTTTGCAGCGTTGTTTCTTGGAGTGATGTAATTATTGCAAACAGGATGTTATTAATATCATGCCTGTGATGTTACCCAGCGGCACCTTTCTTTTCATCGTTGAGGGTCATTAATAAAATGCCAGAAAACAGCTGGGCTTCACTCCATTTCTGTCAGGCGCCACAGTTGCTACAACAAAGTGGCATTTCTGTTCATAATTGCCTGACCCTGCCTTCTCTAGATCACAAACACAAAGCCAGATGCAAATAAAGGACTTGATGGAACAGCGAGGCACACTGTTGCTTTGGTCTGGCTCAGGGAAAATGCACATGCTGGTACTTTATACTAGTTTGACTAAGAAAATAAATATGCTGTCACTGCAAACTGTTGTTCTTGCGCCCACTCTGTTTTTCCACTTACACGGACGTATTTGCAGTGATTGATAATACTGTCCTATCTGTGGCAGGAAGTATGAATGATGACCTAAAGGAAGGAAGGGAGTCTAATGCCGGGAGGGGTGGGGTGGGGCAATTATTTGATTGTTTAACCTACTCAAGGTGGAGGCCCATCCATCTGAAAACGCTTGCTCAAATGACTCATGATCAGCCTCTATAAAAATGTAATTGGGCTGTCTAATTAACACGGCTGCAAGAAATTTCATATATTATTTATGTATATATAATTTAATTTTAAGTCCCAATATATGTTTAGCTGTTTTCCTGTCATGATGGTTGTTTTAACACACAGGAGACTGAGCCATGTGCAAAGATGGAGCCCACCTGACCCTCTGGAGGTAGCATGTCGACCTTTTGTTCCCTTTTCTACACTCAAATGTCAGAAATACACATTTTGCTATTGAAATATCAGTTTGGCTCCTATTATCTAGAATGCCAGTCCCATGTTAGAGTTTAGGAAAGATCTAATCCTTCAGTGTAGACGCTGAAGGATTTAATACCTAGGGCAGGTCACAACTTACATTTGTCCCAATTGAGGCCCTTCAGAAGAATCAGAATACTTTTATTGTCATATGTACAGCTTTTTCATTGACATACGAGATGTGTTCCAGTACAACCTGAACAAACAGTTCAGAGTTGACTGAGGCTGCAGCTTCATGAGATGCGCGCCTTCATAGGACTTTACCACCTTAAAATAGAAAAATATTGAGACTATCTGAATAGTCTGATTGGTGAATTGGTGAATTGTAGTAGACAACTAGTCTATTCCTTTTTTTTTTTTTTTTCTTTCCCTTAGCCATTAGTCAATTTTGTGCATTTGAGAGTGTGCTGACGGTTATGCCTAGCCAGGTGCTTGGCAGATATGTGGAGCAGATGCACTTTACCTGAATAGACAACCACAGAAGTGAAATAAAACGGAAAACCTTAATGCATAGCAGTAAACAATCTTTTAGAATCCAGTTGCTGTCCAATTTGCTTTTTCAGTCATGTAATTTTATTATTTCCTTGTGGAGAGTCTGAATTTGTCTTCCAGTTTTGGGATGGCCTCTTCTGCAACATCTATTCCATCTGGTGGGGTGGGGGATAGACGGCCCTCCTCTATGCTCCAGGGCCGTGTGTCTCCAGATCTGGCCCAGAAAGTTCTGGTAGACCACCTGGTGGGCTCCCTCTGCAGAACCCACCAGGTACCCCATGTTCATCTAAGCCAGCTGTTGAAAAACAACTTATCTCGAGTGGATTTATGTTTAAAAAAATAAGATATGTTTAAATCCTGACTCTTATGTATGAACAGAAATAAGACATCAACTTTCTTTAGCCACAAAGGACTTGAATATATGTATGTACATGCAAAACCCATGCAGCAGAATCCTTTTAGGTTTGCCAGAACAGATACAACTGGGACTGAAAGCTGTTTATCGCATGCATCCGTTTTTAAAGGAATGTGAGATTTGTTTGTCACTGCAAGAGACTATGCAAATTGCTAGATTAGCTCTATCTGACTCCCTCTGACTGCCTTTTGAAAATGGAAATATCAAAGAGACTATTTAAACCAAACAGGTGGTAACATTCCCCTTCGCCCTCAAATTAATTCGAGAAGCTATCTGAGGGATTTATTAAATTCCATCTTTTGGCAAAGGTTTCTCTTTATTTCCTTGGATACTACAGTCTTGATGGACTGTGCGAGTGTGTGTACACTGGCATAACAGTGCACTAAGATGGCTATCTCTTTGAAAGGTTGTTGTAATACAAGTCTTTTTTAAAATTTACAGCTGTTAATGTCAGCTTCTTGATAGACTACAGATCCTTCTACTTTTAATTTCTTTCGTCAAAGTTCTATCTGCATTTCTGTGCAGGTTTGTGGACATAATGGTGCTAAGTTGGACCCTCTAATAATCATGGCTACTGACTCTAACTTGTTTGTTCATACCTGATCAGCACCATTGGTAAATTGGATGAGAAGTTTTTTCAGTGACCAACATTAATCACCTAATTTCAAATGTAAAAAAAGAGACCATTTCATGTTCCTCACCAATGTTTCTTTTTTCATGTATGACCGTTTGGAGTAGTATTAAACCTCTGTTGCAACTACCTGATATTTTTAATGCTGTAGGACTTTCTTTGGAAAGTAAAGTGTATAAAAAAATTGTAAAGCAAATGTTCTTTAGTGTAAAAAATAACAAAATATTAAAGCTGTAACATGGGAGGAGCTTGGCTTGAAAATGTGATAAATCAACTTAAATCAATCTTCATTTAAAAAGTGTGTTGTCAATTTATAGTTAAATGAATCTAGTTCCATTGAAATTAATTTTATTGTATTTTTTAGGCAACAAAATAAATGTATATTTCATAATGCATAATTAAAAAAAGTTGTATTGATGATAGTTCCATCTTTGTTCAGTTCAAACACTAGTTATATGAAAGCTTCTATTGATAACCAAATAAATTGATTTAAGACTGGAAATATGACAAATATCTTGGCAACAAAAACAACACTGAACCATAATTTTGTAAACGAATTGAATCAATTTAAAGGGTATTAGTGCCCAGCTCTAAATACAAAACTCAACAGGTTGAGCTGCTTTGTCTTGTGTTGATCCTATTTGTTTAATTGTCTTTTATTACTCTTCTTTTTCTTTTCCTTTTTTTTTGCTATTTATTTAACCAAATTCAGCTAATTGATAAACAAAGTCTTTAACTCAGTATTGTTTTTTAGCAATATATTCAGTAACTTAAAAAAAAAAACAAAATCACAAAAATGGAAAGCTCACTTAACTCTAATAACTGTTGGTAAGACAACAACAACCCATCTTAAATGTGTCTTTTGCCCATAAACGTTAGTAATAGACCCTTACCTTTTAGAGGCTTTTCATGAGATGTTAACATCATCAGATGTTAACTTTGTGCTAATTTTCTCCTGAGCTTCATATTTGACACCAACTGTTAAGGATGAACTAAAGCAATGTAAGCTGATGAGACCCCACCTAGTGAAGCTGCTCTTTCTGATTAACTTTCAAAAAACTTACTTCAGTTTAAATGTTGACAAGACTACTTCTACATGTTATCTTTATATATTCACTTTATATATACACTATTTTAACTTTTTGCCTTTACGTTTACTTTAGATCCATGCACAGACGCACGTTTTACCTACAACATCTCCTGGTCGTGAAACTCGTCTGCACCCACTGCTGAGAGTGCATACCAGTGTAAAACATCTCATCATATCCTCCACATGCACCTGCAGGTTGGTTCAGTTTAATGCAGCCATTAATCTCAAGCCCAGCTCTTGTCATTCCTCATTTCATTTAGGGAAGCTGGGGTTTGAGGATGCGCGGGGCTCCACAGAAAGCGATCGAAGTGATAGTGAGCCCAAGACGATGAGGGACGCATTGTATCTGTTGGCTGCCGTTATCAGTGATCAGCGTGTATCAGGACATAGCATTGCATTATGAATTGTCAGCAGGACTAGGGCTTCCTAATGAAACCTAATGACTGACTCCGTGGTCCCTTATTTGGTGGGCTGATTGTACTCGAGTCTATTCCTGGCTCTCTTTGTCTTCTCCGTATTTCTAATATGATTTGCACCTGTCTCCTCTTGTGCCGGCTGCGCTCTTGAGCTTGACCAGTTCTCTCAGGTGGGTTCTTGTTAAAACAGAAGCCTACCTGTATGTGAGATGCTGCATCCCCACAGATCATCACCTTGCAGATTATAAAATAATCCTTTACAGTCTTTTTTCAACCTGACTTTATTTCAGCATCTGTCTTTGTCATGAAGCCCATCAACTCAGATGAAACTTTTGAATTTTGATTCATTACAGCTTGTGCTGTTAAGCTTGGAGGTAGTTTGGAGCAGCTAATGATTACTTTCAGAATTAATTAATCTATTAGTTACTATGTTTTGATGGATTAATTCATCATTTAGTCTATAGTATGTGAGAAATTGCTTTTAAAGACCTACAGGCCCCAAGGGTTTGTATGTTTTGATGTATGTATGCTTTGATTCTTGGCACTTATATAGATGTTAGCATGACAGACAAAACCCACCCACTTTACTATTTTCCCAACAAGATTCCTTGATTTAAGCAACCTCTCCAGTGAGTGCCATATCATTGGAACTTTCTAAACATGAGCCACTAAAACTTGTCCCGCTCCTCACCTTCAGTGAATGCATATTTCACATAAATACTGACCATTCCGAGGCCGTCGTTTGTGTCAGGTAGCCGCCACTTTTTAAAAGGATGTGGTTATTGACCTGCTCTTACCTTAATTTCCTGCATTCATTTAACTGACTGAAAACTGACTGTTTTCACAGGTTTGTTACAGACAATGAATTGGATGAGTCCATGTTCACTCAGCATCCTGTGTACGGATTTATCAGCAGGAGCATGTGTTGAAAAGAATCCACCAACAAGCTCATTGCAGAGAGAGTGGTGACACACAGGGATCTGAGATTTGTGATCTAATGCTGTTTTCTCTCTTTAAATATGCTGTATATCGCTGGCTGGTACTGTACGCTATTTTATTTTGTATATCAGCATCTGCTGTGCCGCATGCATTAAATCACACTTTGCTATTACCCAAGCCTTTGAGCAAATATGTTGTGCCAGCACTGCTGTGTTTGAGTTGCAATTTACTGCCTTCCTTCCATCATTTAGCCTCACAACTCTTCCCAGAGATTATATATAGCTCAATGAAGTTGAAGTATGCCATAGATTCTGCCTCCATTCAGTGGAATCACTGGAGTTTTTCATCCACAACAGAAATTTTGACTGCAACATTCATTTTGAAAAAGCTTTTTGTTTCCACATGCCAGAGAAATAAAACTAAGCCTGAGCTCGATGGGCATTGTTTTCTATTGTGAGGGCTTTAGTTCATTTGAAAACCCCGCCAGGAATGTAGTAAATGCTCACCCATTGGTGCTTAATGGTGACTTTCCACCCCTATAACATTTCTCTCTCTTCTTCATAAATCGTCATATTCTTCCATTTGCTACAACCGTGTCTCTCTCTTTTTTTTTTTTTTGCATTTTTAATTGACTTTTTTATTTGTTCAAACACATATTACTTTTTTCTTTTTAGTAAGCACAATATTGAGGTCTAAAAGTCAATAAATATGATCTGCCGTATGTTGGTTAAACATTAAATAAAAGCAGGAGGAGAGTCAAAGAGAATGAGCGTCCCCCAAACTAGCCTGGAGGAGGAGGAGATAGATCAGCAAATCGGTCAGGCAGCTAGCTTAGTCCTTTTGGAGGATTTTAGGATCCACTTTGGAGAGTGTCATTTTTTTATGCAACATAATCAGGCAGTTAGGCTGGATGCCGGTAATTAAAAAGGCAAATGTGGGAGTAACATATGAATACTTTACAAGAAGTGTCAGCAGATATTTATTACTTAGAATTTTTTTAAATCTTTTTCTTGACTTTTTCCTGAATAGTTTTTAGTTGCTTTAGCCCAAAAATAATCTTTTGTGTAAATAGATCTGCTCTTTTTTATGTCTTTACTCTTATGGCCTCTTCATTCCTTTTGTGGGTACATGAAGAAATGTCTATGTAGCCAGAAGAAAATTTGCCATTTGAAAAACCTTTCAGTTTGACATAGTAGCTACAATCAGGAGGCCATAAGCTCCCTGCTCTGCTTAATTCTGATGCATCCCCTAGTTAACTAATAGATCCATGTACGTCCTTGTTTTCCTCCTCTGAGCTGCTATCTGGCTCAAAACTATAAGGCTGGATAGCTCTAATATTGCTCGCCATTTTTGTTAATGGCGGTAATGTTAAATTGGGATTGTGAGGAGCTGTAAGCTATAGCGGGAGAGCATGTAAACACACCACCTCCAGTGATGGGAAGTAGGGGCCAGCTTACTCCACGTCAGTGGTCCTGTCCCCAACTCCAAGGCAAATTTCTGCAGCAACTATGTCTTAGAAAACAACAGTAAAAACGTTAAGATCCTAATCAAAGAAGCACTGGGAACAGCTTTATAATAGATCAAAAGATTGCTGCATTATGGAAATGGATGGAGTGATCATGTGCCTATGGTTATGCCTCAAACCAATTCAGTCTAAATCTTTGAGAAGTGCAGTTAATTCCAAGTATCTGCTGTCTTACACAATCCTAAAATGTGTCTTTTTTATGTCATAACAATATAAATGGTCAATAAATTCAGGGAAACAGCCAACTTTGCAAAAGAAGATCTCATTAAAGTTTTTGATTTTAAGGCCCTTTGTTATGAAATCAGGGACAGAGTTGGGACAAAATGCAATTTTTACTCACCTGGGGTACAAAAGCAGATAACTTGTTTGGTTTAAGCCCCACAGTCCTGCCTACCTATTGAATAACAAGGAAGCCTCAAGTCTAGGCCTGCACTATATATCGCAAATTTATTGTTATTGTGATATCAAGCTGTGCAATACGCATATTGCAAAAGATGGTGAAAATTCTTAAATGTGCTGAAACAATCCTATGGGAGCTTGAGGTATTCAACGAATCAAATAGATCAATTTAAGCATTTTACCAATAAGATGGGCGCCCTTATGTTGTTGACCAATCAGATGGAGCTCTTTATGTTAGATGTTCGCCTCCTATGTAGATGAGGGTCATTTGGAGTGTGATTTAAGTTGTGTAGACTCTTATTTAAATTAAACTGTGGCAATGAAATGGAAATGATGTATTTAGTTGTTTTGCAATTTGTTCATCCCTTGCAAGGTCATTGCAATAGTGATCACTAATATCACAAATCACAAGTTTTCTTCATATCATGCAGCACTACTCAAGTATAAGTTTTATTCTCCTAATTGATATGATCTGTCTGTGAAAGCAAATAAAGTTTTTATTTTCAATTCCATCAAAAAAAATCTTTACTGTTTCCATTTTTGGGACTTTATTCATTAGATCCTTAAACAAGTTGGACAAAAATTCCAAAAAGATTTCAGTGATGTCATAATATCTATGAACAAAAAAAGTTGATTCCCAAGAAGAAATGTATGTAAATGTTTTTTAACCTGCAACAGGTTAGAAAAAAATGTGAACAAGAGTAGTAGCTGAAAGCCGCTGAATAAATTGACTTACTTTTTTGTACAGGCAGTACAGACCAAAAGTTTGGACACACCTTCCCATTCATTTGAATAAGAAGGTGTGTCCAAACATTTGGTCTATACTGTACTTACAATACATGTGTTAATTGAACAGCACAATCATGTTTTAGCAATACATATCTTTGGTAGAATTTTAGTCTAATTATGTCTTGTTTTTTATTTATTTTTTGAGAATATATAGAAATCGATCAGTAATCTGTCTATAAAGGTGACTGAAGTGAAGAGTGTCTCAAAAACAAAGGATGAAGTAACAGGGTGTGTGTAGTCTGATAGACAGAAGACGTCAGCTGCTTCTCTGGGGAGCTGTGAAGCCCACATGGTGTTGTCATGGTATAGAGGGAACGAGTGACACGTGAATGAAACCAGCCCCTCTTTTGCTGTGGCTGTCTGCTCTGTCCCCTATCATTTCTCCATCAGCCTATCTTCACTGACAACAACCTACCCCCAGAGCTCACGGCGACATACATCACACTAACTAACCAGAGGCTACAAGGCTTTTCCTCCTGCATCACATTTACCACTGACAAGTCCCTCTCCCCTTTCGCTGTCCTCTTCGTCAGGGTGATTTACCCTGCTGAAAAAGATACCAGTGTCACCTGTCTATTTGTTTACTTTCTTTATTTCTTTTCATGATGAACTTATTCTTTTCCTGTATTTTCCCCCCATCTTTCCATACCTTCATTTTCGTCATCCCCCATCACTCCACTTCCCTTCATAGTTTTTAAAGAATTGAGCATATTGGCATGTTACACTTGGGTGGATCTGCTTGCCTTTCTGCGATTTACGTAACGGCATGGACTAATGGATTCAGTCGTCGTGTTTGGGTGGGGATGCACGTGCTGCTCCGAGCACCTCTTACCATGACTAATGGGGCCCCCGGGCAGAGAAGAAAGTGTGCTATAGGAATCCTGCTTTACAGTAACCCAGGAAGAAAAAGAAAAAAATGTCATTACATTTTTTTTTTGCTTTCTCTGGATTTTGACACATAAAGTTGTAATAATTAAACTGTAGATTTTGTTAAGAATTTCTACAAGAAAAACTGTGTTGTCAAATTCAAAGTAATATTCTCTTCTGTCCCTTTTTTGCCCAACTTGTATGTATGTATTTGATGAGTCTATAGATGTCATTAAAAGGGATTTTTTAAAAATAATTTGACGTCATTGTCTGATCAGATTTGGTTCTGAGGCTACATTCCCTCCTGGGAGTGAGAGGACTAGCAGAGCTTGTTACCTCTCGGCTCCGTGCTCCCATCAGTTCTCGTTGAGCTTCATAGTGCCTGAAAATCAGAAGCGAGGAGAAAACTATTCATGTTATGCTTTCATTTGCTGCAGTGAGTGGAGCCTCAGTGAATGGGTTTAGAAACCTTAAAAAAACAGTTATATTTCAAAGTTATTAATTCTTTTGGTGCAACCTCCTCTGATAAAATGTCAACTCAATTATCATACCTGACTTAGCATAATCTAGAAAACACGTTAAAATAATTTCTTAATAAATATACTGGGGTATGTTCTGGCAATATCTTGTATTTCTTTATTTGTAATTTTGTTCAAATTATGTTTGAACCAGCAGTACAACTGAGCCAGCAGTTGCAGTTTCAGTGAAAATCTTATTTGTCCTCTGCTGTTTAAAATAAGTCTTCCACATAACGTTTTTTGCAAATTTACAAAAGAGCTTAGTTTAAACCAGTTTTGACCAGAAAGAGACTCAGATTTTGTAGTGATGTGTTGATGCCATCCCTTTAGCGCCAACTCTTTGAAAACCGTTTGATCATGGAGGAGATATTTACAATTGCATTTTGTGCTGGATGAAATTATACGACACCAAGTCTTTTATATATCCAAAAATCAAATTGGGAAAGAAAAGGCAAAATTTGCACTGTTTTTAAAGGCACTTAGTGCAGAGTCCTGAGCTGTTACTACCTGACAGTAGTGCGTGTCCACTACCTACAGTTGGAAGGGGCTTGGTGCAAAATGTCAAAGCGGTGCAAATCTTGCCCCAAGCATTTCTTTTATAGCTCTTTTCCGATATATGAAAGACTTGGTGTCATATTTCCGGCCGGGCGAAAACTGCAATTAATAATTTCTCCTCCATGATCAGTTTTCAAGCAGTTGTCACTTCTATTAATTAAAATAGAGGCCATGCATATGTCACAACCAAATCCCAGAGTCTCTGATTGGCCAAAGTTCAATCTGGCTTAACTTTTAACATGCATTCAACGGCCACATGTTTTATACAAAGAGCCCAAAAACAGTCGTAGAAACGTGAGAGTTTTGAACGCAGAAGCTTGAAATACACATTTATGCGCGTGTACACAGACATTTCATTGGAAGTGGTCGCTTGAATGCGGTTGTAGAGGGCGATATTAACGAACTGTAGCATTGCAGGAAATGGTGAGTATAAGGCTGAAAAAACAGGGACGTCAGTATTTTGAACTTGGGACACATGAGTTGGAATACACAGTTAAGTGTACCCCTACTTTCCTTTTGTCATCAAATATCTTTTCCACCCATACACAGTTCTTGCAAATGAGCAGAGACATTCCAGATCAGATTCTTGTTGGTCCAAATGTACAATTTACATTATGAATTAATTGGTCTTCAATCATTTTTCGGGTTCATGCAGTCTGTCATGAGGCAGTTTCACTGTGCAACACAGCTAACATCCAGCTGTATCTTCATACATCGTCTATTCTGGTCATGGGCCCTTAACTCGTAGCTGAAATGACATTTGCCCATTTATCTAGAGCTAAAAAGCTACTTAATTACAGTAAGTGTTCAGCAGTAGCTCATGTCTCTGAGGGTCAGCGCTTGTGTGAGATCATTCAAGGAAGGAACCACAGTGGGCTGCATCAGCATAAGCTTACTGGATTCATCCATAAATGGGCTATTGATCAAACTATTAGTGGGTGCCAGAGTGAGATACAGTGCACAAATGCATTAACTTTGTGGGCAGATATGAAAGGAAAAGAAATGCGCAGGCAGCACAAGGACAACCAAAACATTTGAATATGTGCAGTCAAGAACATTTCTGGCTAGTTGTGGTCATCTGTTCCACATCTGCTGTCACATTCTCTAACGTCAGATTCTGTTGCCTTTCTAGAAAACAGATAAAGTCAATTTTTATTGCAACATACTTTTTCTTTGTGATGCAACACTTGCTTTTATACATAAGTCTTTGTATTTAAGGTTTTATCCGTATAAGCTCCTCTTGCTGGCTCAATGACAACTGCAAAGCCTCAAAGTTGAAAAATATTTTTCTTATAACTTGGAGAAAACTAAAAACAATGCTTCTCTATATTTTTCACACTCTATATTTTTCAACTGTTCTGAAAGTTGAGATTAAACGCTTTAAATCCAATTGATTCTGTTTTTTCTACGTAAAAGAATAAAGAGCAGATATTTAGAGATAAAGTTTTAGGATCTGAACTATTTTGGCTCTTCCTTGTGTAAACACAGCTCTATTTCAGTCTTTCACAGTTCCCCACCAGACTTAACTGATCCCCTGTTGCACATAAATGCAATGCTTTGCCAAGCATGAGAAAATTACTTCCCGAGCAAATTAGTGATGGGGCCAAAAGGGAATAAGGTCGACTGAGCACGAAGTGTTTTATTTATTTGTTTGTTAAAGAAATGTCTTGCTGTCCCAGTGCTTATGAGGCTCTCTGTAAGGAGCCAACAAATTAGCGTGAAATAAAGATAACAATTCTGGAGATAAAAACTTTTTCTCTGGAGTTTTTGTGGTTTTTTTTGGCAGTAATGTCAGGATGACAGGATCAATCTGGTGTTTGTCACTGCAAAGGATTTTTCCCTTTTTCTATATATTGTTTTTGATTAACAGCTTATTACTTTTAGTCCAATATCTCTGCTGAGACACCTGGAACTTTTAAATTAAAATGTAATAATTCATTAAATTTATGGCAGCTTTTGTAATAAGTATTATCTTTTTTTAACCTTACATCTAACTTTTAGCCTTATGAGTTCTTACCAACTTTTCAGCAACTTTTTAATTCATGAAGTGACTTGAGTGTTGACGTTTTCAGCCATTTACATTTCTGTTGTTGCTCTTGATTACTTTGTCATCTACAGGAAACACCTTAGGCCATCAGCATCCACACTTAGAAATGCTATTTTGTTGCTTTAAGATAATTTTTTACTTTATTATTATCATTATTGCTAAAATTGTTATTATATTATTTTATTTGGCATTTTCTTCATTAGATGTGTGAATTGTGCTGCAAAAGGGTTTGATTGAATTTGATTGCTTGCTTCAGGTATGTGGGGCAGGACCTAATAGCTGCTCCATTGATGGAGAGCAAAGTCATCCACTTAAATGAGTTGATGAGGTTCATGGACGCTGAATGACTCTGAGGGGAATTACTCCTAATGCGCATTACAAGATGACTCGACTGGTCACTCAAGCACCTGCTGTAGAAGAATGATGGTAAATCAGCCGCACAAACCTTGTGATAGACAATGGCTGACGCTTGAGTTTATCGGGAATAATTTCATATATGCTTAATAACAAAATGTAGGATTCTGCAAAAAAGCTGTTAGCTTGATGATGTGCATAAAACTTACATAATGACTGACAATCAAAAGAAAATAGCTTGAAATGAATTTCAACACACCAGTAATTTTAGCGTCTGCATTTACTTTGGCTTTCGTGCTGTTATGGTGGATTGTGTATTTATGGTCACACTTGGCTTCACCGGAAGACATGAGCCAGCTGGCACAGAGACTTACAGCTATGCTTTATATTTAGGATATAAGGCTCTTCTGTGGACCCTCAGATGCAGAAAAACAGCACAGATGCTTTGAAAACCACAGTCGTTGACACCTTTAAACCCCCTGGTATTGCGAGAATTGATATTGATAGCTCTGTGCTTAAAGAAGCCTCAAAGGACTTTGTTTTCTGTTGATCTGCACTGTAGCGTTTACAGCAGGGAGGTTTACCCACAATAAAACAAACACAATCTTACACATTGTGTGACTAAAAAGAATGGATATTAATTGACAAAATAACACAGTTTAATGTGTGCTGGCATTTCCCCCAAATGGATTGATTTTTAATGACATTTATTTGCAAAAATAAGTAGTAAAATGTTCCATATAGCATATGTTAGGCTGTGTCGCCTGGCGTTTTATTAAGAAGCAAGGAGGAAGTGTCTTTAAATTCTTTATGTGATTGACTAGCTTTCATTATGATCACAAGAATAACCTGCTGAATAAATGAAAAACTAAACAAAACTAAAGGTTTTTAGGTCAAGCAAGAAGGAAAAAGTAACTTTTTCAAATAAAATCTTAATTGATTTGTGTCTAAGTAATTTGTTGGCAGCTTTCACAGTTTGGAACTACTTGTTATTGATGACATCTGACATGTATCTGAAAATTCTGAAAAGAAAAAATAACATGACATATCTATTTTGAAAGGTTTTACACAAGAAGGATACAGCCACATGATGTGTGAAATATAACGAACACATAAATGTTGCAGCTTTTTTATCTGTTGATCTGAGAAGCAAGGAGCAATCTAAAACTTGAACCAAAGTTTTCAAGTAAGAAACTGTTTTAAATCACAGGATTGAAGCTTTTCTGCCAAGAAGATGAACATTTTGTTCAAGCTTTTTATTTGTTTTGGTTAGACTGATACCAGAAACAGTCAAACAAGACAAGTTTGGAATTTTCTTAGCATTTTTCTTTTGTTAAAAAAAAATCAAATTTCTCTTTTTTTTTCCTTTACTCATTTATCAGATGTATATCTTCCTCAAAGCGGTCAAAAAACCCTGTTTTCTAAAGAAAAAATCTGTTCAATTTGAAAGTTACAGCTCAGTTGTTGAAGCGCCAATGTTGATTTGTTAACAGAATTAGAAATTATTAAAGCATCTGCAGTCGTTTAAAAAAAAACAAGTGGAATATTTTTAATTCAGGAAAGCATTTTCCACAGCAGGATTCAGCTACCTAGATAAAAATGTTCTTTTGCATCTTCGCCCTAAAACAGGGGATCACTTTGAGGTTTACCTGCTGGATGACATCATGATGACTTAACTCTGTCTGAGTCATAGATGAGCTAATTCACTGACCTCCAGGAGCTTCATGTTCTATGTGCATTTGAAGGCAGTGTCCTCGCTGACTTTGAGCTTCAGCTTCATCATCTGGCATGATCCTGCAGTAAAGTCCAGTCTTGCACTGGCAAATCATCACCCATGTATTTGCAGGAATTGTTTGAAGTCGTCGTTTGAGTGAAAATTAGTATTTGTAACTAAAATATTTCAACAAACACGGACTCTCAAATAAGAATTAATGTAGAAGAAGAAGAAGAAGAAGTAACGTTTCTCATCAATATCAAAATTAAACTTTATTATATGTGTGAAATAAAGCAGCAAGAGAATGACAGAGACAAACTGCAAACCATTTAAACTTTGATCCTGTGGAGGTTTTGAGCCAAGGAAACCTCATAAACTGACAATAAAGGAGCAGTTTAAATAGAAAAAGAAATACTGAGTAAATAACTAACATTAAACACAGTATGAGTCTGCACCAAGAGTGTTAATTCACATGTCCTTTAGTCAACTCAACTACAGCAATGTGTCTGTGTTTAGCTTGGGAAGATCGGCATCTTAAGATCAAAGTAAATGCATTTCTTGATTTCTATTTTGGGATTCTGTAAATATCTATTGATTTATTATAGAGCAGGACATTTTCTAATTAGTTCCACTTTTATATTTTGATAACTCGTCTGTACACATAAGACTCCATCAAATGCTTTTTTCGTGCTTGATAACACTTATTTTCTCTTCGCACACATTTCAAGCTTTTTTTTTTTTGAATGAAAAACAAAACATACATCATGTTACATAAAAAAAGTTAAGCAACCATTTCATAATCGGATGCTCTCTTTTTATTTTATTTTTGCTTAAATTTTCATTTATATATTATTCAACAATTTCCCATTTAGTACACAATCTCTTTTGATTTTTTTTTTTTAATCAAACATACATATTCTTTCCAGTGTTACATCTTGCTGCATTGACGTAATCATTATTAGATGTTATGCAGTCATGAAGGTACAGGTGCTTATTTTATTTAACTTCATTTTTTTACATTTGGCACAACTGAATTTCATTTACACTAATGCAAACACATCCACATTGTACACCCTACACCGTGTAATAAGACACAAAATACATATTTGTGAAGACAGTTTTAAAGATATTTCTAAAGGATTTTAGGATTCAGGAATACATTCAGAATTTTTGGAAACATATTAAGACAACTTTCCATATAGAAGGTTTAAAGTCCTCAGAAAACCATTAAGTAGCAGCATGCAAATTGCACATTTATACCACATATTGAGACTGTCTCTGGTTTATAAATAAACTTTTTTCTTTGGCTCATCATCATAAAATAGTTCTTAAAAGCTTTAATCTTATTGTTGGCAGGGGTATTGTTGCACTGGAATTTTTTGTGACAGACATATATTTATCTTAAAGAAAAATAAAAGCTATTTGTTGTTTAAAATAGTTAGATTATTATACTATAGTACACCCCAAAAACATTAAAAGTCACAGTCTGCATTTACTTTTGAGGAATTGAATATTGCAGCACAAAAACACTCATTTGAACAGAAGCCACCAACAGCAGGACTGGAAGCTTCTTATTTCTTCTTGTTATTTACTGTATTATTTTTTAACTTGTCCTGTCCAACAGCTGGGCAAACAGATGAAAGCTGAAGGCCTCTTGTGTTGGACATATTTTACTTTAACAACAGGGGTTATTTTTCTTTACCTCTGCTGAACTCTGGCTTTGGATTTGTACATTTGTCTGGGCCGGACTCTTCCCCTTGGTTGGGTCCGATTCCCTTTGCAGTGTCTTCTCCAGCTGGCTTGCCTGTGAGTGAGCCTCCAGTGTCGGACCTTTCCTTCGCTCAGCTGTATTTGGGTCAGTGCTGCATTCATTGCACAGATCCATCATATCCTGCAGTCCCTGCAGCAAGTGCTTCACAAATTCTGCTGAGCACGTCTCCAGGCTCTCGTGGAAGCTGGACACTGAAAAGATGATGTGGTCTGACTGGGGGTTGTAGCAGACACCGTATCCCTTTTGGACAACAGGTCCATAGCAGCAAAACATCTCCACGGTGGTGGGGACCTGAGGTAAAAGTGTGCATCAGAAACAGTTCAAGCACTTAAATCCTTTTGTCACTGCTGAAAGAAAAATAAAGTAACAGCTGTGTGCATACACTTTGGTCTTTTTCTATTGTTTAACATTTAAAAGCTACAGAAGAACCAGATGAATTATGACTGAAATGTTTAACACAGCCTAGTTTATATACCTAAATTCATAAATGTGAAAATATTATTTCAAGTACTTCATTTAAACTTGCATTCCAAAGAAGATGACTAAAATTGAAATGCACCTATTCTGACATGTTGTATTATTATTCATATAAATAGAATATCACAAACATTACTTTGTGGAACTGATCAGTTCATGTTTCTAGGTATTGTGGAGTGTGTCAACACTACCTGACTTGTTGAGAGGAGAAACTGGTTACTGATGAGGTAAGCTGCATCTTTAAAGATTTCTGGCTTCTCCATCTTCATTTCTTGTGCAATCTCTCGAAGACCTAGCAGATGATTGTCTATTGCCATCCCTGATATTGCCTGCAAAAATGCAATTTTGCCATTTGTATCCTTTACGATAACAAAACATTCAGATTGGAAATTCTGAAACAGGTGACAGTTACCAGAACAGTATAATTTGTCTGTGCAGTTATAGCCTCTCGCAGCATCCTCATCTTCTCTGTGTTCTGCAAAAGCCGTAGATGTACAGTCTGGTTTGATTAGTTCAATTATTTCATTTACAGTAAGCTTAGTAATTAATGGTTGACTTCATCACCACAAACTGAAGATTAATTTAGCGTTCTGTCTCAGCATCGTCCAGATTGGTTCTTTAACTAGAGTCATTTAACAATGACAGGACAAGTGCTGCATCAACACTAAAACATCTTACGCTTGAGCTAAGTTTCCCATCAGTCATTGCTCTGATGAAAGCCAAAGCTTCAGGTGTGGCTGAGCGGATGTTGTCGACTCTGCCCTGCTGAAAACGGCGAGTAGATGCGCTCTCGTAGGTCGACACCATCCTGCCATGACACCTGAGAGAAGCTTTTAAGCAGGGGTTTGTGCTTCATCACCATAATAAAACATTTTTCCCTTTTCTCACCGGTAGTATGCCAACTGCAAGGCAACCTGGATGAAGGCATCTGGACTCATCTTCTGTTTCTTGATGAACTCTTTCCCATAGTCACAGAATTTATGGACATTCATGTCCAGATTCTTCACCAGCCTGATCAAAACAGCAGACTTTGACAGAAGCTCTTTAGCTATGTGTGTGTGTGTGGATGGATTTTAAGTGGACACAGACCTCTGGAGTTTTTCAGCAGAAGAGCTGATGCGTTTCTGGATCTCTGGAGAACATTTCCAGTGAAGCTTGCATGGAGCAGGGAGCTCACTCACGCTCGCAGCCCTGACCAGCTTTGACGGGCTCCCAATCCTGGAGGGAACACCAAATCTGCAATCGACATCTAAAACGTGTCAACAAACAGGCCGTGTCCGATGTGCCTTACATGTATTTGAGGAGGTACTCAGTACACTGCACAAGGACGATCCCTTCAAAAGGCGAGTGTTCACACACAGCTCCACAGCAGCCATCTTCTCCTACAACAAACTGGGTGTTTTTTTGTTATTATGAAGGAAGAAAGCCTTAAAAAGAGCATGAAAGCAAAAAAAAAAACCTTTTTGATTCTGTTTTTGAATGACTCCTACTTTGATTTTTTTAAATGCATTGTTTTTGCCTCGGAAGTGACTAATAGGAATTTGCTTAACTATGTAATTTTCTTCTGAAATTAAGAAAAAAACAGCAGAAAGGCATGAATTATTTATCTAAACTGTTAAATGTAACAAATGAATCCATACTTTTCTTCCAATAATCACCAACGTATCAAACTCAAAACTCTCTTTAAAATATGCGGAAAATATGGAGGACATCATCTTTACTTGCTGTGCTCCACAAACCTGCATGGGTTTGTCGTACCAGCGGTTGCCCCCATTTTTGTCCGCTCCTCCTCCGTGGAGCATCAGCATGGCGCGTGTGGTGTCACTCAGCTCAGGACCACTGGCCTCATCAAGACAAACCAGACACAGGCTGCGCTCTATCATGTCGAGGGAGTCCCTGTTAATTGATTCTATAGGAGGAGAATTAGAACCGCTGATGTGGATGCTGCCTTTAGAAGAAAACACTGGCTTTTGTGTGTGTGTGTGTGTTTGTGTGGTAAACATGTACCTCTCATGAGAATGCTGCGAGCTTCTGCCCACTCTTTCCTTCCATCTGAAGTCAGGAGACCCACCGGTGGGAGACGGTCTTCTCCGCTTTCAGCCATCTTCTTGATTTTCTCCAGCTGAGTCAGCAGGTCTCTTTCATTGAGTCGACAAAAGTTGATCACCACTTTCAGAACAAAGAACTGCAAAGGTTCCGATAAGACACATTTTAGTCCATTTGTTCCTCTCTAACCAGGACCCTAAAAGGCTTGAACTTCCTTAATGGGGTGAACTCACATTTTAACCTGAAACTTTTCCAAGCACCTTAAATTATCAAATTCCTAGAAGAACATCAAGTTGAATGAGTCCCAAAAGAAAAAACAAATGTCCTTATGGAGAATGAAGCTCAGTCATACTGTAAAGGCTAAAAAAAACATTTACGTTTTATCCACGTAGCATGAGGAGTTGGTGTTTTTACTCAAGTCTGACCTGGTTCTTACAAGCCACTATCATGTGTTCAGCTTCTGGCATCTCCCGCGCCACCAGTGTGTCTTTCTCCAATCCCGGTAGGCGATAGGATGTGAACAGGCGGTAGTACTGCTCCATGCACAAAGGGGTTCCAGCCAGCTGTCCCCGGGCGTAGTCCACAGGCAAGTCATGGCTGCACTCAAACATAACTTGGTCATCAAAGTAAAAATCATACGCATGACAGAATTGTAACTTTTAAAGTCAGAGTTATGTAGAAACTTACGCATCCAGAAGAGCTTTGTACTCCAAAACTCCTGAGATTAAGTGAGCAGCAAACCTAGAACGATTTGTTTGTGTGTTTTTAAATGAAAAACTCATTAAACACAAAATTTACTGAGACCAAAACATCTTCAGTGAAAAGCTGTTAAATGAGAAACATCCGATCCTCAATTAAAATGGATTCTAAAAATGTCAAGATGAGGATAAAAATCAGATAAAACATGCTCCATCTTAATCGTCTAATTTTGAATAGGAATGATGTGGCCCTATATTTTAATATTTCAGTGTTAAACACAGTCATGCCTTACCGCTACTGAGAGCTAAGAGCTCTCCCACTAACTTACAGCCCCGCACAAACCCATCCTAACATTAGCGATGCAACAAAGATGGCCAGCCGTACTATCCAGCCACATGGTTTTAGGCCAGATGCCAGCTCAGACGAGGAAAATGCAGACTTACATGCAACTAGTCGCCTGCAAGTGGATGCATCAGAATGGAGCAGAGTAGGGAGCTTGTGGCATGCCCAGCACACTATCTACATCGCTCTTTTTCAAACTGCGTTTCCTGATTGATTGCAACTTAAACAAATACTCAGAAATACAATTTTAGGCTTCAGTTGTTCTCCATCTTCAAAAAAAGTGCCACTAAAAAAAAACGTGATTTTCATTAGAGGGGGTCTCTAAGCACTCAGTCATGAATGGTTTATGTTGTTCATTGTGGTCTTACTTTAAGGAGTCGATGGGGGCCCTGAAGTTCTGCTGTGGGAAGACCATCACAGGACTGGAGTTGACAGGCAGAGCGACTCTGTTGTTTAGGTACATGTCATTCAGCCAGTAGTCAAACACCTGCAGATGGAAACGGGGATTGAGGATTTTAAGTTTGAGTGCATGTTCAAACAGTTAATACACCATTAGGACAGAATACATAAAAAGGAAGATTAAGATTTATCAATCTGATGTATTCACATGATTGGTTTTAAAACATTCTGTCACGTTTTTTATGTGGGGCTAAAAAACACGCCTGGAATCTGAGTTGTAATTTCATTCATATGTTTTTGTCTTCTTGTTAATGATGGAAAAAATGGATTCACCCAGTTTGCTGTCTTCTCCCTCTTCTCCACAAGTTTGCTCTGCAGAAGTTCCCCCACCCCTCCAGGGGCTTCAAACTGCTTAACTATCTTCTGAGTCTTGTTGAACTGCTCTTCAGTGAGCAGGTGCTTCACACACCTGAGGTACATGTCCAGTGTGTCTTTCAGATCAGGCAGGGGTAGTTTTGGAAGACCCTGATGACATGTGGGCAGAAAAAAAAAATCGTTTTTTTAGCATGTTGCAGCATGCTGTTGATTTTTAGCAAAATACACAAAATGTTTGTTTCTTCTGTCCCTTTAAACAATCAGAAAACTCTCAGCAACATGCAATTAAATCTGTTTTTTTTTTCTAAAATACAATTTTTTTTAACAATTCATAGCTAAAAAATCCCATTTTAAAAATGATTAAAAAAAACAGGAGGATATAAAAATAGTTACATTTTCTTCAGCTGCATCTTTGGAAGAATCTTGGTCCTGAACTGGCATGTTGGAGATGTAGATGGGTGGCTAATATGTTTATGACTAGAATCAGAGCCTACAAGCAAAATATTGTGCTTTAATGGTGCTATAACAAAACAAGTCTAACTTAGAAGGATCATATTTACACAATCATTTAAACAAAACACTAAAAGAAGAAAAATGAATTGTGTTGGCAGTCAAGATCCATCACATAAAGTAGAAGATACAAATAAAAGGAGTTTTTTACTCACCACATAGAAGCAGCCTTTCTCTGCTTGGCGTTCAAAAAAAGAGCTTCAATTTGGTCCATCTTAATATTTCTTAAACTGTCAACACATCCATCCCTTTATGGTTTCAAGCATCTTTTAGTCTCCTGCAAGGCACGCGCACAACTCCCTCAGCTGGCTCAAGAGAGATGCTGAGAAGGTACCACAGCCTCCTGGCGGCGGGGCTCCTCCCAAAAGTCCTGCTATTCGCCGACAAGTTTATTTGACACCAAACAACTTCAGCCCACTTTCTCCAGACGCCATCTGAGACTCAGACTGAGGCTGCGAGGCGGAACAGGAGGCGTTTTACGGAGGTTTTTCTTAGGCTCTCAGGTTTTCAGCATGTTTTTTTTCTGTCAAGTAACAAAGGTGTTACTTCCAGATGTGCTGGTTTTCTATATTTATAGGCATAGATACATGTAAACATCTGTATTGCTTTGAGCAATCTTATTTAGGCCATGATTTTAATTACATTTTTACTCCAACTGATGTTTTCTTTAAAGAAAAAAAATAAATTTAATTATCTTAACAGCCAATTTTCTTCCCAATACATACAACAGCATAGATCAAAAAAGCTTTATGTTCCATTATTATATTTATTTTCACAAGCACACAGAATATAAATAATACTTTACTATACGAAATTGTGTTGTTATTCGGATTATTTTCCTCCTTTTAGTGGAACATTTAAATGATTAAGACTCAAATCAGGACGTTATTTTACATTGTAAGTATTTAATTATGCGTATGAATATACATGTCTATACAGATGCAGATCATTTACATTGCATTCAAGATACACATTCAAAAAAAAAAAAAAAAAAAAAGAATCACCAAGGCGCACATTCCACATTTCTTTCTTCCCAAACAGTTTTTACACACGATTTTTGCATATTTTAAGTCTGCAGAAAAGAAATATTTCACATTGCAGGACGCATCCATTACGAAGGCTCTTTTCTCCAAAGTACATTTACACATCGCTCCGTCCATTATTCAATTTACTAAACAGTGACACAGTTTATGCGCATGATGAACAGAAGACGCGCCTCTTACCTGCAAAAGCCTCAAGCCGCTTGATTTGACAGAAACCCACTGGGATTGTCACAACAAGCGGCATGTAAGTAATACTACACAGTCCTAATCGTGTTATACAGTTGATTGACTCAGACAATGATACACACATCTACATGGGCACTTTATTATTATTATTTTTTACACCTGGTAAAAGGTATTTTACGCGTACTCTCCCCCTGAAGATTCCTCCTCGGAGTAGGAGCGCTGAACAAAAGTCTCAATGCCGTTCTCGTCCAGCGTTGTGCACAAGCCCTTTCTTTTTTTCTCCCTCTGCTCCATCTTAATCGTATCATACAGCCCCGTGGGGCCATCCTCCAGAAGCATGTTCCTCTCGGAGAAGGAAGGCTTCATCTGGGACACGTTCTTCAGCAGGAGGAGCGCCGGCGCGTAAAGCACGTTGGCAAGCCCCATGCCCAGGTTGAGCTGAACAAACCCGAGGTTGTGCACTATCTGTCCCGCAACTATGGGCCCCAGGGCGTAGGCCACGCAGTAAGATATGTCAGCAATGGCGTAAACGCTACCATAGACGGACACATGCCTTACATCCACGAGGAAGCCAAGCGTTGGGAGGAGCGCCGTGTCCACTAAGGCGATGCCAAAGCAGATGCCGCACAGCGGGATCATGAGCTGGCCGAAGTTTTTACAGGCTGGGACTGTGCAGGAGCTGGCCCCTATAAAGACCATGCCCATTGCCCCATAGAACCACTGGAGATGGGGGTGTTTGGCAGCCAACTTCACAGTGAGATACACACCTAAAACATGAGGGAAGAACGCGGGGAACCACGTCATGCCAATTTCCCACTCGGTGGCCTGCATCGTGTCCTCCATCCAGTTGGCAATCGTGGGCTCAAGGAAGGCGAGAGGGATGTTACAGATGATGAGAGCCCCGGCCACCACAGCTATGTACGGATCGATCATCAGTTTGTAAATGGGGGTTCCCACCGGCATGTTTCCCCGCTCTTGATTGGAGAAAGGCTTGAGCACAGTCAGGCACAGCACCCCGTCAATGAGGCAGATGCAGGCCAGAATCAGAAAGGGCACTCGCTTCCCCGCGAATTCATAGAGGACCCCTCCATAGGGGGGCGCCACGAGGCTCCCAAAGGAGATGAACGCCAGCGCGATGCCCAGCGCTTTGCTCCTCTCTGTGTCCTCCGTGTACCTGTCCGCGATCAGGGCGATCCCTGAGGTGTCCGCAAACGCAGAGCCCAGGCCCTGCATGCTGCGGGCCAGGAACAGGGTCGCGTAGTTTTCAGCGAAGGCGAATGTCAGCGTGGAAAGAAACATGACATTGAGGCCAATGAAGAGTGGAATGTCATACCCTACCCTATCTATAAAGGTGCCACTTATCGGGTTGACCAGGAGCTGCACGATGGCCTTAGAGGCGAACAGGACGCCTATTTGCAGGTCGAAGTTCCCTGTGGGGGCTTTGGGGGTGCTGCTGTTGGTGGAGTTGCTGTGCCGCACAATTGCATGTTGGGCATTATCTGCTGCTTTCTGCAGCCCCTCAAGATAATCTGGTATGATTGGCACAATAACCATGTAGAGCATGTTGTCTAACAAAAGTGCTACACAGACTATGACCAAAATTATTCGTTTCTGCCTTTCTGGATCCTGAATGACGTTGCCCAGTATTTTAGTTCTTTCGCCCATCTGGGACAGTTTGGAGGCAGCAGTCTGAGCCACATTAGGGCTTTGTTCTTCTCTATTCCCGTCAGGCTCCATGGAACTTTCCTTTTCTTTTCCGAAAGTGCAGACTTCTGAAAAGCGACTTTAGTCCACCAGTTTGGTTGCAGGATTATGCACTCATCTGCTTCTCTTGCACTTATTTTCTCATCCAACGCCAGGACCTCTAATTGTCTAAATAACTTTCCGCGGTTTTACCTCTTCTTCTTCTTTTTCCCATGCGCTCTCCGTCACCGCATGCGCTTTTCCACTCCGGTGACTTGGACTTGTTTCACCCCTGTCCTCCAGGGTTGCTTCATTGTATCCCGTCAATGAGGTGACGTGCTAGTCCCGGGCAGCGCTCTGACAGGGTGGGAGTCGCCCTAAGATAACAGTGCAGCGGCTTCACCAGCGCGCGCTCCCCGCTAAGGTCCGACTGCTGCGCTCTTGGCTTCCTGACGCACCCAGCTGTCTCCAGTCACCTGTAACACCTCAAGCTAAGTCATCATTTCTCATCAGCACGGTGATTTTTTTGTGTAGATCGTGGGAGGAATACACAGTGCAGTTTGTGGACTCCCATAGGTATCCCCCTTCCCCCTCCCACCTTCACCGGTGGCTGTGACGCACAGTTCCGTTGCTCTCCAGCAGATCTTTTATGCTAATTAAACACAGAATCCCGAGTGCGCACTGCTGTCCAGTAGTCTGTGTCAAACCAAAGCAAAAATATTCTTGAGGTTTTTACCACATCCGACAAACTCAAACTGTTTGATAACTTTCTGCAATTTTTATAATTTCCTCAGTTTTCAACTTAAATGCAGCTCCCAAAAATGTAAATATATTTTGACAATTTGTTGAGGATAAATATATGTCCCCCTAAGCAGGGAGGACAGCGCTTTTTCTGTTTGTTTGCTTCAGCACCACACTCCTGTGGACAGTTCCAAAGAGCCTGAGGTTTTAATAAAACAGAGATTAATCAAAAGTCTGGAACTGTTTCCCAAATAAGATTACCCACAAAATATTGAACAGTTATTATGTGAATAAATAAAATAAATTCAATAAAAAACATCTGTCCTGATCATTCTACTCTGTTTTGATGCCTTTAATAAAAAGAGCAAAAATGAGGAAATACAGCCTTACGTCCATCTATTCACACATCCATCTTTGTCAGTTGGTCCTGTTCAGTAACAGAAGGCTGGTCTTAAAAAGTAGCATACCGCCATCTACAGGTGAAACCAAGCTAAAGCAGCTCCAGTCACATTCCAGTGCAGATTTTTGCATTAAAGTAACCCCCCCCCCAAAAAAAAAAAACAAAAAAAAAAAACAAAAAAAAACAACAACAACAGTTTGTGTGTTGCGTGTTTGTTAAATTATCAATAAACCAGATGTTTTATATTGAAATGACACATTTAAAATAGAAGTAGTGGTTGTATAGCTATTTAATTTCACTTCCAGTCTTTATTTTTTAATCATTTTCTTGTTTGAGAGGACTCTGACTACTTTCAGAAGACAGTGCAGCACTGACCTCTAGTGGAAGGAAATTTTACTGGCAAATAAATAAATGCTTACCTGAGAAGTGAAAAGGGGATCATGTTCTTATTGTTTACTTTTATGTATTTGTTAATAGTTACAATCCTCCAACACAGTAAGATCATCTTTTTAATCCATAAAATTATATGGCTTACTTCAATGACCTACTATGAAAACCCCATATTTAATTTAAAATATCTGAGTTAACATTAGTTTTCTCACATTTAATCCTTTCTGGTAGAAAAAAAAGATCAATGTTAATCAAATGTCTTCATTTTACCAGAAGTTGCTCTTCACATACTTTGCTTAGTAACAAGTTAAGTATGTGGCTGCATGGGCGTGTAGTGGTCTGCGCTCTTGCCTCACAGCAAGGCTTAAAACCCTGCTGGGACCTTTCTGACCAGAGTTTGCATGTCCTCCCCATTAATGTTTGGGTTTTCTCTGGGAGCTCTGGCTTCTTCCCACAATCCAAAAACATGCTTCATAGGTTAATTGAAGATTTCAAATTGACCCTATTTGTGAATGTGAGTGTGGGATTGTGTGGCCCTGACTGACTGGCAACATGTATGTATCCCAGAATCTATCCCACCCTCACCTATCAGTAGGTGGGACTTCTTTAACTTCTTTATTTTTAGGATTCACCTAGTTACTTAGTTCAACGCAATCTTCCTTTTTAGTTGTTTGCATCTTTTACAAAGTCTTTACTTTCAAAGACACTAAAGAAACTTTAAATAATGGCCAAATCAAGTTTAAGTGAAATTTAACTTATGTTATAGAATTCAAGTAATTTTCAACTGAAAGCTTTCATTGCAATTTGAGAAATTTGCATACTCATATTGATATCCTGTTAAGCCATTAAGTTTTATTTTGTCATTTCAGAATTTGTCTGAAAAGTTTGTTATATAGGAAAGAACTCATAATAAATTAACTAATCGACAACACACTGGTAAATGCAACAGTTTTCTTGAAAATTTTCAAAAGACTAAGAGTAATTAGAATTTTCATTTTTGAAGTTTCTATACTTTTAAGACTTTGTTTGACTAAAATTTTCAGGAAAATGAAAGATGTTTTCCATCATCATATTCCTGTACAATGTAGTGTAATGTGGTCGAAATGTCAAGTATGAAGCAGTTCTGTACACACTGGAACGGATTTTCATGTTTTGGGCCAAATCTGACAAATTCAAATAGCTGTTTTAGTCAAATCTTTATGTAAGTTAAACCGGGCTAATAAATCCTGGGAGTCTAACCAAAAGAGGGCACAAAATGTTTCTGATTTATTTTTAGACAAAACGTTACATCACGTAAGTAAGAGATCAGCTGTTTTAATCACATTTATTTCCGTCTGTGAACATACTGGTGCTGGAGAGCTCAGGCAGAAATGGAGAACGGAGGTCTACACCCACTTCTGGTTCAATGAAGAGACTTGTAAACACTATCCGTAAACTTTCCTCCACCCATTCGTGTTTTCACATGCACACAGAAATATGAGAGGGAGACAAAAAACAGCTAGTCCAAGTAGATTTTCAGAGCAAGTCTTCCACTTTAAGTTAATCAACCTTTTAGGGCAGAATAAACTCAGTCCCTTGTAACCGTGTAAAGGTCAACTTTTTTCAAAATCACATTTTTGCATTTAGTCATAAATATGTTTTTATTTGGTTTGAAATGAGCTTCAGAGATTCCAGCCAGCCATGTTAACTTGCCAAATAATTAGATTTCTAGCGGCCAAACAAAATCCCAACTTTCCTACGCCTAATGCAGGTGTTGTAAAAATAGAATGGATCAATGATATCCATGATAATATTTGAGGGTGTAAAGGTAACACGGTTTAGGAAGTTGTCCTCCAGCTCAGAGAGACACTTTTAAAATCAAGTTAAGTCAATTGTCAGGCAACTGAAGTTCACATGGTCCACATTACCACAGGAGTATCTGTGTGAACTGTGTGGAGGGATAACTGTGGGCTATAATGTGAGCTTGATGCACACCTGAAGACACATTGACCTTTTAGGGTGAGCCTTTTAAGTGTCTATTTTTCAAATGCATACCAATCTAGCAAACAAGATTTAAAATCCAGAAATACCATTCAGATTCTGCATCATAAACCCTACTTTTAAATATTTAGGAATAAAGATTGATAGCTCGCTCGACATCTGACAGCATCGATACTTTATGGAATCAGTTTGTTGAATAGGAGATAGCAAAAGCAGATATGCGATAGTGATAAAACACTAGTAAAAAGTAATAAAAAAACATGTATTGGTGACTGCTGAAAGATAATATGCATTTTTCATTTAAGTGTTGGTATAACGTGTGTCATCTGAACAGCGATGCTCACTCTTTTCTGGTTCCATTGAGCGAGCTTCAACGACTCAATACAGCAATTTCTAAAGAGGCCTGACGGCAGCACCACTTTAATCCAGATTACACTCAAACTCTAATCCTGTAAAAAACACAGTTTCTTCTAAATATGTTTTCTCTTAATGAGGAACACGTCAGGTAAATGTTAGTGTGTTTTAGCTGATCACAGGTACAGGGCATCACACACTGCTTTTTAAAGTTAAACAAACTTGCTGGAATAGCGGGTTCCCTGCAGTCATTGAATTGATTGGAAGAGCAGCTGTGCTCAGCATTAGCATTGATTGTCTTGTGGCTGCTCAGCAAGAGAGAGCAAATGTGTTTGTGTGGAATGTGTGTGCGGCCTTATGTTGTCCAGGGTTACATAATCAGCCTCACAGTACACAGCAGACTGACGTTTCTTGACGTTTGTTGTGTCTAGCTATTCAATGAGCGGCTGAAGGTTAAAAACAGAATTGTTAGGAGAGCGTGATGGGAAAAGATGTGTACGGTAATCCTTACAAAAAATTCTGAAGCCGAGTAATGCCATCAAAACTGCACAAGTATGTGAAAAAACAGAAAAAGTAAGAAGAAAAAGTCTGAAAATATCACATTCAACAGAGCTGAAAGTGTTCTGTTGTTTGCTTTACCATCTTTGTTCCTCAAACATTTAATGTTATTATTTGTTTTAATTTTTCATGTGAAACAAATACGGGTGTTTAGTGGTGCATCTTTGCTGCACAGCAAGAAGTCTCTGGTTCAAATTCTAGCCGTGTCCTTTCTGTGTGGAGCTTGGATGCTCTCCTCCTCAACAGACACCTCATCTCACAGCCCAAAAACAGGCTTCTTAGTTTGATTGATGTCTCTGTTAAGTCTTGTGATATCCTAACGAACTGTCCAGGGTGTACCTTGCCTTTGTCTGGCAGTAAGTAGGTCCCAGCAACCTCATGACCACAGGACTATGCATGCTTTTTGCCGTGTTTATTTATACTGTAAAACCAAAGCAGATTTTGTGTTTTCAGTTTTCCAAATCATCATCACTTTTTCTGAAGAAAAGCTACATCAGAGACCAAAATGCTACACTTCTTTATGCTTTGATTGTGTTGAATTGACTTCTACAGAAATGTATGTTTTTTTTATCAACTTGCCAGAAAAATATCTTTTCATTGATCATTGAAGTACCCGTTTTTCTCGAACATTTCCCACTTGCTTTGATTCCCTCCTGACGCTGTTCGTACTCATATTGCTGTGTAATCCGTTCAAAAAACCCATATGAAACTTCATTGGTTGGCAACAGATAATCCTCAGAGAACTGTAAGTACCTGAATATGTTTGATTGTAAGACAGGAAAAGCGGATGAAAAGAAAAAGCTAACCTTGCTTTCCTGCCAGAAATTTGGATTCAAAACGTCATAATCCAGCAGTTATGTGATGTCAAACCTTAAGCTTGTGTGCTTTAAATAATTAATCTGCAGACGTCATCTATGACAACATACTAATACTATCCTAAATTTTGTCTGATATTTTGTGTAATATTTAGTCTTAAACATTTCAAAGTAATGGCTTGCTCTTGGGCTTTGAATTTGGAAAATAAACAAACAATTTTAATCATTTTTGTTTTGAAAATGTTAAAAAAAAAGTTAAAGTGTAGGATTGACAACGTTATGTTTTCTGGATTTTGTAGAATTTGAAGTAGGACTGTGGCTACATATTTCACTTTTCATTTCCATGCATTTTTCCTTTCTTTCAGTATTTGTTCATTGTTTTATTTTGTTGTTCGTTTTGGCACACTGGCCTTGAAATGTCTCAAAATCCCCAATGGTAGTTAATCATAGTTTGCAGCCTTTCAGAATGTGAGTTCAAAGTGACTCTCCCACCATCTGACATCTCCATGTGCTCCTCAGTATCCTGGGACTTACATGTCATCAGACCTCTTTTTGTTTTGATTACAAGAAAAAAAGCCATTGAGGCTTCAAAACTGTTTCAGGGAGTTAACCTGAAAGTTGAATCTGCACAAGAGTTTTCCCACAAACTGTAATCAATGGGAAAACTGCTGATGCATCAGGGCGGTGGTTTTCCCAAAGCACATGTAAAAATTATGCAAGGCCCCGCTCTACTGACAAGCTGTCATCAATCAATCTGCTTATAGGCTTCATCACGGGGTTCCACTGGATGTCACAATGGGCTCACTCTATTGTATTTGCTCAAACATGCATTAAATACACTTTAGAATAAATAAATAGAATAGGTAAAACATGGAATTTTACTGCCTGTGAAGCTGCAGAATGTTTTCTGCTTAATGTTTGACACTTTAAAACATGTTTGAAAAAAAATATATATATATTGTGCTCACCTGAATCCTGAAGGCAAAACCTTGAAACAATACAGGATAAACAGGTAAAAAAAAAATCTTTTATAAGCTGGTGGCCATGACTTTTATTTCCTTTTGCTTTTCTTTCTGATGTTTTCATCAGTACAAACATCAATCCTTCATATCCTTCATTATTCATATCAAGTTACTTCTTCAGATAGAAAATACATTTTCCTGATTATAAGTTTCTTTAAAATAACCATTTAAAACATAAAATGACATATATTCAATAATAATATCATAATGGATTGGATTTATCTGCGCTTTTCTTACATTGTGTCCATTATTCATTCACTCCACATTCATGCTTGGTGATGTTAGCTACTGATGTAGCCACAGCTGCCCTGGGGCAGACTGACAGAGCCGTGGCTGCCGCTTCACGCCTATGGCCCTTTGACCATTTGACCAGGACATTTATACGCACACTGGAGCGTAGTGGAGCCACACTGGAGGCAGGGAGTCTTGCCCAAGGACACGACAGTTGACTGGGGGGAACGGGGATCAAACCGCCGACCCTTCGATTATTAGACGACCTAATCAACCACCTGGGCCACTGTCACCTATTTGCCTATATGTTTAAAATAAAGACACAAGATCCTTCATTGTCTATATATACATATATATATATATATATATATATATATATATAGCATTTTTATAGGGAATAATAAATATACAAAAAGCCACTGTACATGTTATTACAACAGAACAGGTTCACGATAAGTCTGGCTTCATCAGAAAAAGATGTTTGCCACCTCCTAAATATTTCACAGACAGTGAAAGTTGGACTTACATCACATCTACATAAAGACAACAACTGAGATAATGCCCACATGTTCAGGTAAACAACAACAATTATGTTCAATATATATGTCTTTTAGAGGAATACAGTTTAAATTTAGAAATCCGTTCTCTTTCTAAATTATGAATTGACATTCCTTGTTTTGAATCAGAGAGTGTAAAAATGAAATATATAGAACTTTCAAGGCTGCACTGAATGCAGAAATGCAAATTTGTTGGCATTATTCTTTAATACTACGCTGACATTTAAAATAATTCTCACAGCAATCACCTGTGTCTATGGTAAAAATAAGTGGCCAAAGTTCTCAGGGAAAACATGGTATGCAAAAGGTTAACTGGGGCCATGAGACTTTCAAAATCTGTGGTGGAGAGGCTGGAAATTGCATAAAACTAACTGTTTCTGCTTCAAGTGGACACCTTCCTTGTCCCTCTGACTTCTTTTTTTGTGTTTCAGACTCAAGCATCAGACTGAAAAGCCTTACCAGTTAATCTACAACCACACACTAATCTCTGACTTGTCCTTGGGGCTGTGAGTTGAAGAATAGACCTCTTGTTCCGAGGATTATTGAAGTTTTGGTCTGCATACAGAGACGATTCTTGGAGCGTGATGAGTTACCGTTGACTTATCACAGCAGAAAAGAAAAGAAAAACAACAACAAAAAACAATTGGTTGTCACAATGGTCTAGAGATGGGATGTCCAAACCTTTTTAACAAAATCAAAATGTTTTCCCCAGTCAGTCAGATCCAAACTTCTGGGAAAGTACTTGAGCAAATGGTTTTCTGCACTGTAGACACAAATACAAATATCTCTACAGGAGGTGCTTATCAGAGATATTTTTGTTTACATCATGCTTGATAGAACATTTGTGGTGTACAAATGCTAAAACAAAATAAAAATATATTTGAAGCTCTAAATTGCATTATATATGTGAATGTGCTTTCAATTTCAGCTTTCAATTGTCACTTTTGAATGAAGATGAAATCTGTTTGCAGTATGAAATTCTTAGGATAAACTCAAATCAAAGCTACTCCTTGTTTAAAAGAAGAAATGAAATTAAACCTGAATGTGAAAGAAATCCTGTTTGTTACAGAAATAGCCAAATTTTTCAGCATTTCCTCAATGGCAAAACTGGCTATGTTAGCGGGTTCCGATATTTCCAAGTATTGTTAAATAATAACTCAGCACCTTCAGAAAGAAAAAAAAAACTGCAGAGACAATGTTTTGATGTTTACAGGGGGCAATGATTATCACTGCTTAAGACACAACACATGCATGGATGCTCACAGACAGAAACATCAAGGAGAGTGAGTGTATGTGTGTGGATGCTGGATTGGTTTATTTGGACTTATTGTCATCTGGAGGTACATGAATCTTTTCCCCAGTGAGAAGCTGCCAAATGCCTCCTCTGTAGTTCTCATTCCCCAAAGCGTACAGGAGTGGATTGAAGGTGGGAGAAGTCTTAGCCAAGATAGGAGCAATCTGTGAGGACATAGAGACATCAGAGTCTACCAAACTTCCAGGTACAATTAGGCTCAGCTAAAATATGTTATTCTGGTGATCTTTGTTTTTCAGAAAACACAAACCTATGGAGCCTATGTTATGGGAATCATAAAGAAGGAAAAAGGTCTTCATCATAAACAGCCAATCAGAGGAGAGACGTGCAAACAGCACTCGTAATAGACCCTGCTGTGAAGCTTTGAAATGAAGCACCAAGAAAAACAATCATGCACCACGGTGCTGCACGCACTGGTCTTTTCAGCTGGCTATTAAACTGCACATGGTTTGTTTCAGGCATGTCAAAGAGGAGGCAAATTCTTTTTCTGAGCCAAGTCATAAATATATCAGAAAAATAACAAAATTAATCAGTTCTTATCAGGTTTTTGAATGTAAGCAATGAAGCAAACAGCTCTTATTTGAACTAAAACCATGATAAAGTGCAAAAAAAAGGTGATTTCTTTTTTAAAGCAGTACAGCCATTGCTAGCAATGTTTTGTTTTTGGAGGTGACTAACCCCTCCTCTTTACTACATTGCTTCAAAGGTATTTGGTTTTCATTGAAGCTGAGCTCCTTTCCGGTCCAAGATTGAACAAGGAGACTTACATCTGGACTTTGACGGGGCCACAGCTTAAAAACTTTCTTATTAAGCCACTCAACTGCAGATCTGCTGCTAAGCTTGAACCCTTTCCAAGCAAGTGATAGGTATGAGTCTGTGATCCTTGTTTTTATTTTCCCATTGAGTCTGAACTTGTGATGACCCTGCTGCCATGATCAGTCCTGGGAAGCCTGGAATCTGCCTGAAACACTTCATCAGTAGAATCTGGCAAACAAGACGCTTGGTATTTCTCTAATATCACTGCCACTATTTTTGGTTTTCTGGACAATTTAGTTAATTTGATCTCAAATTCAACAGAAAAAGATGCAGTTTTTCCCACATTGTTTTTGTTGTTTGGTTTCTTTGTTATTCACTAACCAAGAACACAACATTGTCATGTGGTGCTCATCTGAGCAGCTAAGGACCATGCCTTCCTTCATGCCATGAATGCCACAATAACAGATTGGAACAACAGAGATTGTGGTTGTTCTCACCATTCTGATTTTAGGGGAGACCAGATTGGCGTCCGCCACAGCAGCGTAGAAGGCCAAGATGCCATAGGGACCCCAGCAAAACAGCAGAGTCTTCAGGGGAGTGCTGGCGTTAAACTGCAGAGAGAACAGTAAGAAAACATGATGGATCAGACAGAAACTCGTAAAAAATAACAAACTTAAAGGTGAGGAGGTAGCTCAGTTGCTGAAAGTAAGATTTGATGCCTGAATTTATTTCCAGCTGTGAAATAAAAAACATTTTTAATCATGTTTTTGCTTTCAATTAAATGTAAAATTAAAGTAAGTTTGGAGCGGAAGTGGTTTGATGCATATTTGCATCAATAGGCACAAATGGGTTAGGATCATTGAAAAGATAAAAAAGTAATGGTCAGTAATTTGAATTTACAATTTTTTTTATTCCAAGCTTAGTCTGAAAGCTTCCTCAAATCAATGCAACAAAATTTGAGTTTGAGCCAAATCAGTCAAAACAAGACTTTGCACTGAGAGCAGAGTTCCTCAGCATGTTTGTGAGATGAGCATCAGGCAGATACGTTTAGGGTTTACATCCTGTTGATTACTCTAAAAACTGTTGTGACAATCACAATGTTTCTCTTATCTGGTGGGGAGCTTAGCATTTCTGCGGCGCACACATTTGGTTTGTAATGAGTGAATTTCTGGCCAGCTCAGATGACTGTTAATAATGGGCTTATGCAACCTGATGTGGGGCCACAAGATTCAGTCTCTGCAGAACTCTATCACTACACTTGCTATTGGCTGACAAATTGTTCTTGTCAAAAAACAGGCCACTGCCTGCATTCATAATTGAAGCATTGAGTCTTCTGCCCGTGGCACTGACCTGTATGTCAGTGCATGCTTCACATTCCACGTCTGTGTTTTTGCTTTGTAAAGCTGGTTGGACTCAGAAGAATTCACCTTATTTCCGCTAGTGAGCAACTTCAAAGCAGGAGAAATCACCAAGTTGACTCCATATTTTTTACAGATTTATGGATCAAGCGTTACTGTTATGATTTAATGTCAGTATTTGCCAATAACAGATTTGTTTGAACCATGTATCAGTCCTCCTCTTCATTTATTTCTTTTTAATGAATGATTAATGCTAAAAATGTTGGTTGAAATCTCAAAAACGGAGTAAAAATCTCACAATGGTGTGACATTTTGAGGACTGCCATGTTGTGTTACTTACTCTGGGGTTTCCAGTCTTCTTAAACCTTTGTGCAATAGATTGGTAAGAGGACATAACAACAAACACCTGGATCCCCATGTTAAAGATGCTCATTGGGATCACGTAGGAGACATAGTTCCTGTTAAAAGACGAACATAAACAAGGTTGTGGGATCATGTCTCTGAAGATAAATATAAAAGATGTGAAGTGACCTGAATTTGTCTTTGCAGCATCTCTTGGATGCGAACAATACCTGTCTCCCTTGCTGATGTCCAGTGTACAGCAAGTCCTGAGGGGCTCGTAGTCGTATTCTCCCCAGCCAATAAGGGGCATGGCAGCCCAGAAAGCAGTGAAGATCCAAACTAGTACAGCCAGAGTGATGGCAGTACTCCACTGGAGCTTTGTCCCTGGTGAGAGTATTGTATTGTAATGTCTTCTTAAAAGGCCTTCAAACACATCAGCCCAAATTTTTTGGAAAAATTTTCTAAAGTGCCACTCTGCATCTACAGCATAAACCTTAATTTTGAAGGATAAGTTGGTTCTTCTTCCCCTGTCATTTGAATTCTGTTTTTCATAAAGGGCTCAAGTAGCACAATGATAATCTTGTGATCTATTATAAAAGCATTCCCTGTGGTCTTTAAATTGTGGTTATGCACTTTTTACCCAAACAACAACTGTGTTTTAGGGCATAGTTTCTGCAGAGCAGCAATACCGTAGTTTAAATTTGCCTCTGGGCTGTGGGCGGAATTGTTGCTGCAGAATAAGGCTTCCCCCATTCTCCATCATCCATCTGTTTACACACACTCTTCTGCTAGCTTACAGCCACTTATAACCCCAACCTAACATTTCCAGTGCAACAAAAATATAATACCAGACCTGTACAGAAATACTCAGAAACACTATTTTAGGCTTAATTTTCTTAATGTATGTCCTCCATCATCAGAAAGATGCCACAAAGAACATGTTAAAAACATTGCATTGCATCTTTAAGGCTACTTTCAGGTTGACATTAACTTTAAAATTAAAGTTTTATTTTCAAGCAGCAGGGTTTTTTTTTCTGCTGATGAGCTGCCATCACTTTGTCACTCTGATGTAAACAATCTGTGACCAGTGCAAAGACTGACCAGCTGCTCCCTTCAGGTCGTGTGTGGCTGGGGGATGCATGTGACTTTCTGGCTGTGCATAGCAACACTCTGTGTACTTACTGGTGCAGTACTGATGGTATCTGTCCCAGGCGATGGCTGCAATGAAGTGGATGCTGGCGAGGGCTGTCAGGAAGCCATGAAAGCCATGAGTCTGGCATCCTTCTGAGCCATATGGCCAGTACCTGGTGACATGTAACATTAGTGGATCTTCAACATTTTTAAAAACAGAGCTTTTATTTCTTTCTTATTTCACATTTTTGTTTTTATTGCTTCCTGTAGTTTGGAATGATTTGGATAATCTGTACTTTTTGCACCGTAGCATCACTCACCTCAAAAAGCTGGAGAAGGCTGCAATGGTGGCATTCATGGAGATGCCGATGTCAGCCATGGCCAGGCTGAACACCAGGAAATTGCTCGGGGTTCTCAGCTCTCTGACTTTGAGGAAAGCAATGATTGTCACCGAATTAAGAAAGATGCCCAACAGCCCTTTTGGTGGAACACAAACAAACAAACAGACACCTTACTCTCTTGGTTGAAAACTGTGCGTCACTGTAGAATAACGCATCGCTAAACAGCTGCACGCGTTTCTCTGTTTTGATGCTTTTCGTGGAGACCCGAGCGAAAAATCTTTTTTTTTGTCTCCACGCTGCATCACGGGATCGGTGTCAAGTCCTGTCAGAGGTGGACCGGACAAAGCGCGCCATAAGGGCGCAGCCCCACATCATGGCTGAATTCCAAGACACTCACCCTCCACCAGCAGGCACGATCCCAGAGAAAACACGTCGACCTCGGAGAAACCCTCCGGTAAAGGGTACGACGTGGCCATCGTGTTGACGCAACCGGTTGCAGCTGTCAGACTTTAGGCTCTCCTCAGCCGTTGGATGCGCTTCAGCGTGTCTGTACGGAGCTCGCTTTTAAAGGCGCATTTCACGCGAAAAGCGTGCAGTTTATTATGTAAAGCCGCGCTCTCTCACTCGATGTCGCCCCAATCCGCGCAGGAATGTTTTAATGAACATAACCGCACAAACCGTAGCCTTTAATGCGCATTTGCCCGCCACAACAATACAGCCTTCAGTGAGTTATACAACAAGTCTTTGTCTTCTGCGAGTCACGGCGAGGATGCGGCTGCAGGCGATCACGGGACGCGTTTTGACGCAGCCTGCAGCCCCAGCGCGGCTTTAGGGCGCCTCAACAACAGGTGTCTTCCAGGATGCAGCGGCTCCAGTCATGCAGAGTGGACAGTTTACGCCACACTTTGATTGAACTGTTGAATTTTACATGTCGCAGCCTTAAAACAAAATACGGTGCAAATGTGATGCTTTCTATTCAAGTTCTCTCCTACTTCCTGGTTGAAGCCAGTACTTGCTTCTTTTTGTTTTGATGCTCATGCAAAAAAAAAAAAAAAGTTGCCATTTAGTCATTCATTTAAAAATATATAGCTTTCAAATATTTATAAAATTTAAATTATAACGGCGTTAGATTTTTCTAGATAGCAAGTCTAGCTTCTTTGACAAAGGGACGATTTTTTTTCAAAAAAAAATATACTCAGTGTCAAATTAGATCCTTCTTTTGCAGCAGATTTACTTGAATGAAAAAATTTTCAAAGATGAAAAGGTTTAAAAGTATTTAATAGATTTCCTGCATTCACAAGTGGGTTCATAGTCAAAGTCATGGTAAGGGTCCCGGTGCCCACAGTGTCTATGGTGTGAAGTCCCCCTCTACTGGTGGAACCTCTAACATTTGCATGTTTTGCTTGCTAGCAAGAATGGAAAGAATTTTGCCAATTGTTGATAAAAGAAACTTCAAAGACACGTGGTGGGATTCAACCAACACAAACTTAATTTAGGCTGAAGTTCGTGCTATGATTTTGCTGGCTTTTTATTTTGCACACCATTTTTTTTTGTTTAAGCTAGTAAATCTTTGATTCTCTAGCAAAGCCACTTTCTTAGGTCAGCACCAGTTTGTAATGGGTTCCTCATGTTTTAGCTGCGAGAAAACTACTGTATAGCAGTTTGTAATGTCACTCAAAAGATGACATGATGCTAGTTTGGGATTACATGATCATGAAGCTTGTGAAGTAATGGAAATAGGTAAAGTGCTGAAGAACTTAACAAGTGATAATATAAATGAACTGAATTATAGAAGTTTGTTATATATAAAAAAAAGACCCGCAACACTTTGAGTTATGCTGTAATGAGCTTGGACTTGGTTTATTTGGGACACAGTGGATTTGTTTCTCATAGTTTATACTGTACCCTTTTCATTTGTCTGCTATGACTGTAAATGTCATTATTATAGTAACTAACTCATTTTGTCTTCCAACATCCAGTATTTATGTATTTGTCGTTATCTTTAATGTTAATGTTTAGTCATTTCTGAGTTTGTCTTCATGATAGTCTGTCCTTGTTACGGTTGCAATTATGTGTTTTTACAAATGTTCCAATGCTTGCCTATGTGGTCTCCCACTGCTGTGATGACAAACTGATCTTTTTTGTCCTACAACAGATGTTCCAAGAATATCCTTTTGTCCGTCTTCTTCTTCTTCTTCTTCTCTGTTTTGTTTTAAAACATGTTTCTGTGACATATTTGCTTGTATGCTTACTGTTTTCCCACTGCTGCAGTGAATAATTTATTGTTGTAGGATTTTTAAATTTGTTAGTCTTTATCTTTTTCTGTCGTTGCTACTTTCTGTGATTTTGAATTGCTCTGCTCACTCAATTGTCTCTTACTGCTACAATGACTTATTTCTAAAGTCCAATAATAACAGATGTTCCAGGGATTAAACTGAAAACCTTTAGATTTAATCTGCTGCTCACTAATGGAGGTTATTACAATAATGTAATTATTACAATAAGAAACCTTGCCTTATTGTCTGGATTGAATTGGACTTAAACAATGCTGAGAAATGTAGCTATGATGTTTATTTAACATTTTTTTTGTCTTCATTGTAACACCTTAAGACAATGTCAGCCAAGAACCACCACTTATTTGTCAGGATCCCTGTCCTCTTTTCTGTGTGTCTGTCCTGCAGGAACTGGGTGGAGTCCCACCTCCCATTCACTTGCTGCCAGTTTCCTCATCAGGGTTCCACAGTATAAAATCCTCCTAATTCTCCCACTATGTGCCAAATCGTCAGTTGACCTCTCAAGGCTATGCCTGCCGCTCTCAGCTCGGCTCTCAAAAAATTGTGATTCACCACTAGCATGTTGTCCAGAGCCTGCCAGCTCTTTACAACATTTACATTATTCACACTTTTCCCATTTCGTTATATATACATATTTTAGAGTTAACTGCTAAAGAAAATGCAGTGGCACAGAACCAATTTACCATACCTAAATTCACCAACTTTTAATAGATATTTAATTTGTTTAAAATTATTTACCAGAGATGAGGAAGAGGATACAATTTATTTTTAGTCTTGAATGTGATTACAAAGCATACACTTTACAGGCTATCCAAGTTTTTTTCAAACCAGGCAACATGAACAGGCGAGAATTTTTGTTAATTTTTAAAAGGAAAAATACAGATAAAAAATAATTCAGCAGCTCTTTGCAAATTACACAGAAATGGATTTGAGTGTGTATTGCGTGGGCCTATTTTTGGAGTCAAATTTTAAAGATAATCTAGATTATTTCGCACTCTGCTTATATGAACATTTAACATTTTTATTTTTCTCCACCTTTATTTTGAGTTAGTTGATGTCTTCTTTTAAGCCTGTGTCTGTGATCTTTAGTTGTTGAGCCACGTAAAGTTTTTGATTGTTAAACAGAATCTGTTCCCGAAACTCATGCATTTTTCCTATTTTGTTATCTCACAAAATGCTGACATAATTGACATTGCCCCAACTTCCAGTTTTGTTTTTCATCAAGAACTATACATTTAACTTAATATAAATATATATTTAGGGAAGAAAATACATTTTTAGGTATGTTTTGAAGCAAATATGGTTTGATAATATATTAAAATTGTTTAGCATATGTTCACAGTCCCCAAGGTTAAAGCTACAAAGTATATAATATAGTTGCCACCTTGTGGTAAAACATATTTCTTTCCTCTCATCCAGCTTAACAGTCACGGCAGGGCTGAAATGAACATGCAACATTTGAAAGAGAGATAGAAAGAAAGAGAGATGGGGGAAAACAGTACATCCCAACGGCTTATGACCTTTTCGGAAGTGTTTTTCTGTGATAATAAATAGAGACGTCTCTGCGCAGCCTATCGGATTCCGGGATGCAATACGCATCCAAATGAAACGAACGCCAGTCCTTTCGCTAATCCTTTTCTATCCTTTTTATCTCGGGACTCATAGCAGTCTGATCACTATGGGACAGCGAAGCGGTGGTATAAAGCCATGCAGATGACAGTTCTGTAAATAAGAGAAGAAAAGTCAGTTTGACTTCAGTGGTGCAAACTGGGCGCATGTAGGCAAGACTGCGTGTGCATAAAATTGCGCCAAAATGTTGCCCTTGCTGCTCCTTGTGCTCTGCATGGTCACAGGGGAACTAATCTTTCCAGTGAGCTCCTGCCCTTCACAGTGCAGCTGTTTTTACCACAATTTGAGTGATGGATCAAAAGCCAGGTAAGATTCTTGAAAAAAAGTTTTTATACCCACTGGTGTGTGCATAGATGACAGAGGTTCTCTTGTGAGAAGACAGATGTTTTCACATACAATTTTAGAAAGTGCATGTGGATCCAATTTTATTTAAGGCAGGATTATCTTTTAAAAGCATTTTGTTGTGGATTTGCTTTTATTTGTTTGGATAAGCAAAGTGTTTACCATTCTATTATGATTATGCACAAAAATTTCAGTGAATATGGGTTTTTATCTGGAATTTTTGCCTGCGTGACTGAACTGTAACATAACCCCCTTGTATTAACACTTTTTGTGCCACTAAAAAGAAATGCCGAAATGTATTTTGTAGAGAATAATCTGTAGCCCATTTTTGTCTTCCACTTGCAGAAGTGTGATATGCAATGATCCTGAGATATCTAGTGTGCCAAACGGATTTCCCGTTGACACATCCAAGCTGCGAATTGAGAAGACATCCATTAAGATGATACCAAGCGAAGCCTTCAACTACCTCTCCAGCCTGGAATTCCTGTGGATGTCCTTCAACACTCTATCCACCTTGAATCCAGACAGTTTCCAGGGACTGTACAACCTGGAAGAGCTCCGTCTGGATGGGAATGACCTCACAGCCTTTCCGTGGGAATCTCTCATGGACACCCCCAGCCTGAGACTTCTCGATTTGCACAACAACCAGCTCACCTTGCTGCCCGCAGAAGCGACCACGTACATCAAAAACCTCACTTACCTGGATCTGTCCAGCAATAGCTTGCTGACCCTTTCAGCAGAGGTGCTTTCAACGTGGTTGGCCGCAAAGCCCACACAAGGTCCTGAGAGCTCCAAGATGATCCTTGGTAAGTGTTCTTGTATCAAACTATCAAACGCACATAAGATGTTATGGGTATCATCTTTTCATTAGTTAAGAAAAATCTACAAAATGCATATTGAATGATTTCATTTCTAGGTTTATTTCAAGCATTAATTGTGGAATGATGCAAAAGCAAAAATGACAAAACACAAATATATCAAACCCATTTCAGGAACGATTAATAGGTTGATTAGAAAAATAAACAATTAATGAGCTAAAAAATGATATTTTAATAAGTAAATGATTTTGAATATTTCAAATATTAGATTATCAAATATTTGTATTTGCTAAACAAAAATGTGCATTTCAGTGTTTTAGAAAACATTTATTAGATTATCAGGAGTATTTTATATGCTATAAAATCAAATTCTTGATTAGTTAATCAGAACCCATCTTTAAAATAAATTACTGTGAACAGATATGTTAAAAAATAAGAAGTGTATTTTAACCAGTTTTAGATTTGAGAATCATAAAACTAAAGAGTAGTAGTTGATGAACGGCTTGGTCTTAAAGCCAAACACAGCTTTGCTGCTGCGCTTCACAGCTTCTCATAACAGCAGCAAGAAACACAGCTGGTCCAGGATCAGTTCTGTACCTATTTAACATGAAATTACCACAAAGAGTGATCTTGATCACCAGACCACTTCTGACCTTAATGTGTCATCACCACCATCATCATCATCATCATCATCATCATCATCATCATCATCATCATCATCATCATCACATCATTGCCATAATCATGTTCATGATGTAGTTTATGAATTAAATGGAAATCCTCTTACAGGATTAAGATCATAGCATCCACACCAACCATCTGCAGCCTGGTCTTCCACTTTGCACACATCTAGACACTCAAATTCCTTCTTTAATATGGCTTGTCCACTCATCCTCAGGTCTCCATGACAACCCCTGGGTGTGTGACTGTCGGCTGCATGACCTGGTCCAGTTTCAGAAGTCGCCCACTCTTTCAGTGGCATTCATCGACACAAGACTGCGTTGTTCCGCCCCAGAGAGCCTGTCAGGGGTGCTTTTCAGCGATGCAGAGTTACGTCAATGTCAGCTCCCACGCGTCCACACAGCTGTAGCACGAGTTCGTAGTCCTGTTGGAAACAATGTGCTTCTTCGCTGTGGCACCATTGGAGTTCCCATTCCAGATTTGACATGGCGCAGAGCAGATGGGCAGATCCTTAATGGAACAGGTGAGCCAGCATGTCTTTGCGAGTGTTTCACATGTGCTCTGATGGTTTAGTCTTCTCTATTGTGCCTCTGTCAATTAAACAGAGAGCTACCACTGTGGTTATTTAGACTGTAAATCTGATTCACAGCTGTTGCCATCAGAGAGTTACGCAATGGGATCACAATCAAAGCAACATTGTGTAATAACCTGCCTGACATTTATGTGCACATTTGTCATCAGGAGAATTTCTCAGAACCCAAATTCAACAGGATTTTCAAGTTTTCCACATGCTGTCATTTTGAATTTGACATTTGTCTCTTTCTGCCACCACAGTCCAGCAGGAAACATCTAAAGAAGGAATCACCTGGTCCATCCTCAGTGTCCCAGCTGTGTCCTTTCGTGATTCAGGGAAATTCATCTGCACAGCCTCTAACTATGCAGGGAATGCTGAGGCAATAATTTCTCTTGTTGTCTCTAACTCATCAAAACTGGAAGGGAATCAAACCGTCAATGACAAGAAGGCTAAGGCCAAGAAACCTAACCAAATGGGCAAAGCTGCTTATCAGGAAAAACTAGTAGCCAGATATGTGGCTCAGACCTCTTCCACCTCATCTTTGTCCACCACTAATCCTGGCCTTTCACCTGGTATTGGAACTGACCAGGGACCAGCGAGTTATAGTCTGATTGACAGGGCCACCCAAGGGGCTGCCACTTCCTCCAACCCAGATGCTCTTCTGGATTTAGAAAAGACAAATCTGAGCAACCTGGCTGCCAACACTTCATCGCTGCAGCAGGACCCCGATAGACTTGTTCGCTCTGTGAAGGTGGTGGGGGACACTGACAACACAATCTCCCTGAACTGGAGAGCACCGAAAGCAAAGAACACAACAGCATTTATTGTGTTATATGCAGTGTTTGGAGAAAGGGACATGAGGAAGATAAACGTTGGAGCAGGGCAAACCCGTGTGACCATAGATGGGTTGGTACCCAAAACCAAGTACATCGCCTGCGTGTGCGTGAAGGGGTTGATCCCCAAGAAGGAGCAGTGTGTCATTTTCTCCACAGATGAAGCAGCGAGTGCTACAGGCACCCAGAAGCTGATTAATGTTATTGTGATCACTGTGGCTTGTGTCATTGCAGTCCCACTTACTGTTATTGTGTGCTGCGGGGCCCTGAAGAGACGCATTCAAAAGTACTGGGGCAAGAAATCAAAGGACATTCAAGATTCATATGTGACTTTTGAAACACTGTCACCTGCTACTAAAGCTAAAGGGCTAGAAGGGGAGTATCTGAACAGACTGAACCCAGAAGAGTCCAACAGGCTGCTGTCGGCCCGCTCCAGCCTGGACTCTGAGGCCACAGCTAAAATAGAGGGACAGCCTAATGAGTACTTCTGCTGACGTCATGCTCCAGCTCCGGCTCCCGGACCACGCCATGTTCCTCGGACTCACCACCATCAACACCGCGCTTCAAACCCCAACAGCCATCAACGCAGCGCTTCAAACCCCAACACCTATTATCACCGCTGCCCGCAAGTCCACTTCCACCCACATCCATACCCGCACCACCGCCCCTACCCCTACCCTACGACGCATCCTGACGTCAGTCCCCCTCCCACACGCACCCAATCCCCCACTCAATGGGATTCCCCACCACCCGTCCCTCCCCGCTGGATAATGCCACCAACTCCACCTCCACAGAGAGCAAACTTCTATCAAAGGGCTTTTGCACGCTGCACAATAATGGAAATATCAGTTTAAGAGAATTATTGTGCTTTTTCTTACAGGGAGGACACCACTGTGATATTGCACATTTATCTGAACAATTGCTGTCTTGTGTAAAAGAAAGTATTTTCACTCAGCCTGTAAGAAAAAAAAAGGACATGTCACAGTTGGAGTTTTAATTTCATCTCTCTTGAATGACCCAGCGAAGAAACCCCTTCAACCTAATCTGATTTAAAGGGAACTCAGTGGTAGACACTCCTTTGTTTATATCTCATATGTACGATTTGTAAATATTTATCGGATAATGTACACTTACACACACAGTTAATCCTGTGCCTCTGTATGTATCTGTCATATGTTCACAGAGAAGATATACACACAGGCATGGTTCAACACTGGTAAATGGAGACAAGCTGGAGCTGGAGAGACGTACATAAAAGAGCTGAACTATGACACCATGTAAATAAAGTAGAAATCATGCAAAATGATTTTTATCCCCAGAGATGAGAAATATACTTAAATAATGTACCCATATCAAGCCAGTTTGGGGAATTTTAACCCATGTATTATGTAGATCTATTTATTTCAGTAATACTACATATTGGAATCTCTTTAAATAAACTTTTATATTAATTTATTCTTGAAATGTGTTTGTTTTTACAACTTTCCTCATCCTGATAACAGTTAGTAGAAACAAAAAATCAGATTTTTGTCTTTAGAGCTTTTTTACGTTTGTTTAGAGTTCAAAATTTTGTGACTGAGGGCTGCACAGTTGTTGGCGCTGTGGCCTTGCAGTAAGAAGCCCCATTCCAAATCGCAGCTGGGTCCCTTCTGAGTGAAGCTTGCATGTTCACCCCAAGCATGGATGGGCTTTGTCTGGCTTCCTCTCACAGTCCATAAACATGCTTCATAGGCTATTGAGTACTATAAATTGTCCTCAGGTTTCACTGTGTGTGTCCTGCAACTTGTCCAGGGTGTACCCTTCGCCCAATAGTTGCCAGGTTTGGCACTGACAGCCCTGTGACCTTGACAGGAATTCAGCAGGTTAAGAAAATATATGTAACTTTTGTGTTTTTTATGCAAACTAAAGATTATTATTACTTTACATATTTAGCTGGACAATATGGGCATAAGTGGCAAGTTATATTAAATTACAACAAATCAGTAATCTGAATTGTTTGTATTTTCTGATCAATAACACCACCTCTCCCCACCCCACGCATGCAGAGTAAGACCATAACATATAAAAGAGTGTCCCTTTGTGGTGTAGACCCAAATAAACAGCTGAAAGCACTCAAATAGCAAACCCAGTGTTTTATGTTGTACATTTAGGGTACTTTAGGTAAAATGTAACTTGGAACAACAAAGGGTAAAAATGGTCTGGAGATAATCCCACATCAACTGATTAAAAAAAAAACAGGCAGGGGGTTAAAGCAGCGACCAGGAGCTGAGTGCAGTAACTACAGTAAATGTATATATATATATATATATATATATATATATATATATATATATATATATATATATATATATATATATATCCATATTCATTTTATTTTATTTTAAGCTTTGGTCTTAGATATGTCATTGTTGTTTTTCGAAAGTAAACCACTACATATTTTGAGATGCTTGGAAACTTTAAGATTAATTTTCAAGTATGCATTTATGCATCACCAGTGCAAAGTAAATATCAGCGAGATCTGTTAGAATTGGGTCACTCAAACACCTCATTATTATTTTGTTCTGCAAAGAAAGCACTTGGCAGACAAGCATTGTGTACCTTTGTGATAGTGATCCCTTCTCCAAGAATTAAAAGCCACTTGTTCCATGCAAACTGTGTCAGGGATTAAGCTTAATAGGCTTCTGTCGTCTGCTGCGACGGACATGACTTGAGCACAAATGTTAACCCTGAAATTTAGTTATTCACTCGGACTATGGAAATAATTTCTTTCCTGCTGGTTATAATTTTGTTCAACACTAAAGGGAGCCTCGCTCGGTGTTTACCTGCTTGCAGCTGCGTCGATGACCGTCATGGAAGGTAAGGTCTTTGGTCAGACTTAAGAGGTTGCTATTTTTAACTTGTTTTTACTTCATTACACGGTGGCATACAAGTTTTTTCCCTTTGATACAAAATTAGAGGCTGTTTTTGAAGTTATTTTCGTGAAATTATATGAAGTTTTCTCTAAAACCACAGGTCGCTCGTCTGTATGGAGGATGGTGCGTTTGGCGCCATACCAGAGAACCTTCCAGGTGATCTGACTAAGATACGCATCGAAAAATCTCACTTCACTGAAATTCCCAGAGGTGCTTTCTCAAAAACAACATTATTGGAGAATTTGTGGCTAAACTTCAACGACATCACTGTGATCAACTCAAAAGGTTTGGAGGGTTTGGGGAATCTGTCCGAGCTCCGCTTGCAAGGTAACAAGCTGCGTTCAGTACCATGGACAGCGTTCGAAGACACGCCGGTTCTCAAGATCCTGGACCTGAAGCACAATCAGCTGGACGTCCTGCCGGAACATGCCTTAAAGTTTTTACCTGGTCTGACGTATTTAGACTTGTCTTTCAATCGGCTCACGGTTATTTCAAAGGAGGTCTTTCAAAACTGGCCTCTCTACCAAAAACTACAGAACATGGAAGAGCGCGAGGCGATGGCGTCTGGACCGAACGTGGTTCTAGCCCTGCACGACAACGCCTGGCTCTGCGACTGCCGACTGAAAGGCTTCGTGGAGTTTATCATATCTTTAAGCCCCCCAATAATTCTGATGAACTCCTACTTGACTTGCTCAGGGCCGGACTTTAAAGCCGGGAAGTTCTTCCATGAAATCGAGTTACAGGCGTGCATGAAGCCCGCGGTGAGCACCACGACAGCGAACGTGAGCCGGCCGCTGGGCTCGAACGTCACCCTGCAGTGTGTGGCCAAGGCCAGGCCTGACCCTGCCGTGTGGTGGACATATGGCCTCAAGATAATCAGAGGATTTCCTGGTAGGAACATCCACTTCAAGTAATGAATAATGATAAATTGCATGCAAGTTTTAATCACAGATGTGTAATGCATATTTAAAAGGAATCAGTATATTATTAGCTCATATGATTTAATTATCAAAACATTCTCAACTCATGACCTCAGCGTTGATTTAAAGTGTTGGAGATTATAGATTACTACGCAGAATGTAATTAATGCCAGATTTGTTTTCACTAAACCCTTAGAGGGGAGTTTTTACTGCAGATTGTGATTTCAAACCTTCACTTTAATGGATTTTTTTTTTACTTTAATGTGAACATTGGTTAGATCAGAAGTCAAACAGGCGTGTAAGAGTCTTCCTGAGGCAAGGCCGGATGTAAGCATGGCAGGAAAAGGGGGGGAATGCATGTGACTGTCCCCTCAAATGTGTGGCCTGTAAAATAAATGAAAAAAAACAAACAAAACAAAAGCAAACAAAACAAAACAAAAAAACCCAAACAAACAAGTGTTTTTTGTTTTAGCATATGTTAAAAAAATTGCCCCTACCATCATTTATGTTTAGTGTTTCGACATTATTCAATTATGTTTATGTTCATTTAAAAACGTAGCCGTTTGCTAACTCTACTTGTTGTAATAGGTTGAGACAGTGAATCTAATATATTCCAGAACAGAAGGTGGCAGTAAGGCACAAAACCCAGCTTGAAGCACCACCCCGAAGGAGTTACAGGCGGTCTATTTTCTTAGGGGGACCTGGTTGCGGACAAGATGGTGGCCAAAAATCATTTGCCGGAGGTCCAGGTCCCCCCCCACACACACGTACACATTTCAGTTGTAAAATAATGTACTTTTGAAAGAAGGGATAAAAATGAAGAAAATGTGTAAATACCTTGGAACTGGTGATTCCCTCAAAGTGGTCTCTAATAGTTTCAGATACCCTGTGGCCTCGCCGTGCTCTCAACATTGTGTGAATTAGTGTTCACACTCAAATTGACTTAGTGTTATTTTCAGCTTTTCTTCTAGACACCAGATGGAGTTAAACTGGACTTACGTTTAAATTACTGAATATCAGTAAGTATTGTAGTGTGGTGATGGTCACAAGCACATTGTGCCTGCTGTCAGATCTGGCAGCACAATTAATTGTGGGATACCATTCCCATTTGTTGTCTGGGCAGATTGGGATTTAGGTGTGGGTTTTTATCTGTGTTTTGTTGTCTGGCTGTTTTACTCTTTTGTCCGGTATGTTTATTTCTTTCTGAGTGAGAAGAAGGGAAAGGATGATAACCCCTTTGTCATGTAAAATGTTCTGTGTTCACAATTGAAAAAACAGAGCTCATTATAACTGATACAAGTAAACTTTCAAATATGCTGTGTTAGTATGAATTTCTCAAATGTTGTATTTGAGAAGTACCCAATAAAACTAAGTAATATGTAACATTATATTTCTAGTTTAGATGACTCAACAAGCTTATATCAGATCATATCCAGCTTTGTCATCATAATTTATACAAATATAGTTAAACTGAACCTTGATCATCATGTTACAGTAACATAAAAAAATGATGTAGCACCAAAATAATTGCATTCAGATCTCCTGACACAAATATTAATTGCCACATAAAAACATTTGATTCAGATGGAAATACTTTTATTATGTTCACCCAACAAATTATTTTTTTTAAATGTAAGGCTGCTTTTTTTAAACACATTTTTCTGACCATTTTAATGGACAGATAGATGGTCAGACATACAAAGTTTAATGCAGTCTCAGAGCGCAAACCAGTGTCCTGTTGTGCCTGTCCCAAGCCCTGTAAATACAGAGGAAGAGCATTCAACATAAAACATAAGAAATATGTAACATAAGATGAAAATAAATGTATGCACAAACCTGTCAGGACACCCAGACTTGCCCCCTTTGATATACTACCTGCACTCTTAAACCAGGCATGTCCTGAGGCGATGGGGTTATCTTATGAGTACATTACTAGTAGTACCTTACATTTTCCAGGCTAGAACATGGATGTTTAATACATTAGTCATCAAATGATTTATATATTTTTTCTTTTTTTTGTGTAAATTTTTAAAGTTCCATATGTGAGCTACTGTTGAAAAAAGACCAGAGCTAATATGATGTTAAGCAGGTTCTATTTAACAGGTTCTAGCTGCAATTAAAAAGATGGTTCAATTCTGATCATTATTGCAAAATCTTTTAGCAATATGCTACATTTGTAAGAGCAGCATTGCCAGTCTTTTCATGTTTTTGGTTTCCTTTTGGTTTCTTCTCTGTTTTCTCTACTGTAAAGCAAAAATATATTCGAAAACAAAGCAACCTTTATCTAATCTGTTATATTAATGTAGAACTATATCAAGAATAGAAATAGAAAAAAAGGAAAACAGAAAACTATAAATGTAGTTTTGTTTTTTCTGCTAATACTTAAAAATATGATTAAAGAAATGTATAGCATTTAAAATTCAGTTTATGGACAATTTATTTAATCATGATTACTCCATTGCTTCTGTTCTAATCTTTTGCACAATTAGTTTTAAGATGGCAAAATTTATTTGTTTGATGGAAAATTTAATGTATGTGGTGGTCACTAACTTTACATTTCAGTAGACATGTTTGCTTTGACATTGCATACTTTGTTTTTCTCCCAGAATCTCAGGAAAGAGTAGCAGAGGACACCATCAAATCCGTCCTGGTGATCCCTTCTGTCCGCATGGCAGATCATGGTGTCTACACCTGCACTGCAGTTAACTTCATAGGAAACTCCTCAGCCAATGTTCTTCTGGATGTCCAGACTACAGTCAGCTCACAGTCCCCTCATCTTCCAGGCTTCTCGGGTGCACCAAGTGCTGGTGATGAAAACGTCTTCATTGACATCCGAATCAGCAAGCAGACAGTTAGAGGGATCTCCATTGAGTGGTTTGCTGCTCTCGAGCACCCGTCTGAAACTTGGTTCACCATCCACTTTGGCCGCTCAGGCACTGCTAAGAAAGAAACCACCTACATTGGACCTGGGATCCACACCTACTCTGTCTCTGACCTGATACCTGCCACCAAATATGAAATCTGTGTCACCCTCAAGAACCAGGTGCCACGCCCGGGCCAGTGCATTGTATTTGTGACAGGGAGTGACATTACAGAGATGGAGCAGAGGGAGAAGCTTATCCACATTGTGGTTGTAGTTTTAGCCATGGTTCTGGCTGTGCCTATCGGCATGTATGCCTGCACCACTGACACCAAGTTTGCCTGTCTGGAGGTTATCATGACAACCTGGAAGAACCGTCAAAGAGAAAGCAGCTCATCGGGAGCAGGAGCACGACAGGCAGGGCACTTTCGATAGTCTGCAGGCTGCCAGTGATGAGGGTCTGGTCAATAAAGATTCCAGCGAAGAGAGGAAGGTGAGGAGGAGGTCGGAAGACTGGCATCATAAAGGAAAATCTGAACACAGTAGAGTCACAGCAGGACTATATTAGACAGCTTTCTGGGATTAAAACACAGAAATAACAATTTATAAAATTTTCTTTCAGGTGCTGAAGAATAATGTTGGCAAATTTACATTTTTTTTTAAATAACTGTAACCTTTAAAAAAGTATTTCTAAAGTGAAATCCCTTAATAAGAAGAAAAATATTAAACACTATATTTAGCGTTTTTTAGATTTCCATAGGATAATGTAACACTTCACATCTTTTTGTTGCTATCATTAATATATAAGTTTAAGTTTATAAGCCCACAAAAATTGTTAAAAACAAATTGACAATTGCTAGATCTTAATAGCCACATAGTGAGATGAGTTATTAAAATTGTTTGATATACTTAGTATAAATATACTTATTAGAAAAAATGGATTTAGAAGATTTGAAAGAATAATAAAATGCTTTATTGTGATATACGATGTAACTTTGAAAACAAATCTGCCATCAAAATCTCCCATTAGCTGAAACCTTTGTTAATAGAAGGCTAGCACTGTTTAGTTTATACATATATAAACTAAGATATTTTATTCTTTAGGTTCCACTCATTGCCATGAAGCTGAGGAGTTTTGAAGCATCAGTAGCTGAACTGTTTTTCTGTTGCTACTCAGTAAAAACAGAATAGAATTGAATAAAAAACAACACTTCTAATCCTTACTGTTTATTTTTCACACTTATGTCTTCTTTCGGCAACAATCGAGCATCTTTTTACACATTAAATTAAACAATCAAACATTTAGAGCATCACTTTAACTTCCATATTTGTGGAGAAGCAACATTACCAGCCCTGGTTTTAATCTTTTCTCTCCCTCTGTTCTAGGCCCAAGGAAGATGTGAAAGATGACCATATGTCAACAGAGTAAAAGTCAAAATACTGTCATGTTTTGTTTCTGGTCAAAAAATATCCTCATTAGATCCCTGGTCTGCCATCATTGTCCAAAGATCTTGTCTCTTAGCAAAAGAGTTTTTAGATATGAAGCTAGTATATGACTCAAGTAGCTTTATTTAAATTAATTGTTCCTAGTTTCACTGTTAAAAACATCTAAAGGTTTCTTTTTACAAGCAAAGTTAATGTAACAAAAATGATCAAAAAGATCATGTACCTAGTACTAAAATATTTCTACACATTGCAATATTTTTATTCTACAATGTTAAGTAGCTCTTTCTTTATGTACAGTTATATGTATTATGCCAAGTACACCATTTAAAAATGTGTAAAAGGTATTCATCTATTTAAAATAATTCAGTAACATTTTGTTTTCTTTGTGACTTGTTTGTACTCAGTGGAACATTTGCATTTAATTTTATTGAATTATTTTGTAAACTGTCCCAAACCAGTCAATGGAAATGTTTAAATGAAACTTTTCTTTAAACCAAACCACTTTAACTAAAACAAGAGTTCTAGTTGAATGTATTTTGTAACCAAAAATGCAAAACAAAGACTGTACTCAAAGTGTTGTTAGAATGTTAATGCATTTATTAACTAAGTATGTCAATCTTTATCAAACACATTTTTCAGTTGCAGGACTTTTTCTGTTCTTAAAACAATGTTCCTACGTTTCTGTTTGGTTCTTAAAATAAACCTTTAGAAGTTGAAGTAATATTTCTGTGGAGATGGTTACATTTAATATGAATGATATGTGAGTTTCTTTAAAGCTTGTTTAATAAAATCAGTGGGAGGAACTTCTGTGGTTACTGATAAAGTGTGAAAGCTTCACATGTTGGACCTGAGGAGATACTGTACTGCAGCTATTCCTGCTAGTTGCTGCTGTTTAATCTAAACAGAAAGTGACATTAGTTTTGGTGAGAAAAGTTCTTTTATCTTTTTACTTCTCCAAGGACAAAAAAACAAAGCAATTTTTTTGTTTCAATCTATAAAGACTGGAGTAAACAGAAATTAGATATAACCACTCAAATTCTTGCTCATCACTGCAAGTAAAGAGTAACATATTACCAAAACACATTTTTTTTCATTCTACATTTTAGTCCACTGCCTCACACCTCTCCTTGAATTTTTGCTAATCATGTTTGCGTCCAGGTCCAGGCCAGATTTTAGCCAACACTTGCTTTTTTGTCATCTAAACCCTTTTTGTGGCTTTCTGTTCTCTCCCTCACTCAACACAGCAAAGTACGCATCACTTCTGATCTGCACTGATCAGCTGAGGCAGATGGTACATCAGACGAGCAGTGACCAGTGGCATTGTTTATTTGACATAATACCCAAACACAGACATCCTCTTCAACATCCCCTGTCTGACGTCACATTTGGATCAGATCACACAAGCCTCATCTTCTTTTCCATTTGTTCTCTCTTATGATGCAAAGAGATCAGTTTGCTTATATACATATTTGTTTACGATCAGGATCTTTTGAAAAAAACTAGTAAGAATATATAAATAAAAATCTGTCTGAGACAGGCAGCCCCTATTTTCTAGACCGCTGAAGCATCAGCTTTCTTGCTCCATCATTAGTGTTTATGCGAGTGGAGGGATTGATGCAGCTTTTTGTTGTAATCCTTATCCACTGTGTATGGCACAAGACAATTTGACCAATTCAGTGTTTCAGTTATTTCAACAAGAATGTCCTAGGATTTTATTTATTTATTTACTTTTATCACAACACTTTATATATTTTTATAGTCTACTGTGAAAAATATGTAAACAGGAAAACGTATTTAAAATGTTTTGTCCTAAATATTTCATCTACCTTTAAGAACCTCTGTAACTCAAGCATATGTCTGGGTTTTTGAACCCTGCATTTTTTCTTTCTTTCTTTTTTTCTCTCCCTTTTTTCATTTTAAAGCATCAATGCTCTTTGCAACTTTCAACTCTGTAATCCTCTATCAAATAGCCCAGTAATCCGGGCTGCTTCTTACATGGCATAATGCATGATCGTTTAGGCTGCTCCTCATATTTGCCTCATTTCACTTCAGAGCTTTAACAGCCTGCAACACTAAAAAATCATGATATAAAATTCATCAGAGTAATTCTTTTGGAAGTGAACTAATCTGAGAAAAGCATTGTTTTTATTTTTTCCAAAATCGTCAGCCTTTTATAATGTTAGACGTGAGCTGAAAGCCGAGGTTGCAGAAAGAGTTCAGAGCCAGACGGACTTCTGGTTTACAGCCACTTTCTCAATGCTGTACATAAATGACCAAGTTCCTGACTGTATACGGATTAGTGGGAATAATTTGTAAATGTCATGTTTTGTGTAACTTTCAAATACTATGCATGTTTGATGAATATTAATACAAATACACAGAGAGAAGCTTAGTGTGATTTCATAATTAATAAACATTACACAACCAAATGGGTACAAACTGCCTAAAAAAGTGTTTTGTTTTGCAAAAAAAAAAAAAAAAAAGACGCTTAAATCTTTTGTGGTAGTGAATTTCCTCTCACTATAATGTCCATTCATGTTTTATGTTTATTTATTTAAGGTGTATGTAATAATAGTTATTTTGAAATAATTAATATATTTAAACATCTTACTAGAATTCACAAATTGCATTTTACCTTTTTGTAGTTGGTTTAGCTAAAGGCTTGGTACTATCAGCTTTGGATTTGTTTCTAAACAAACTTGTTAGTTTTACAAAATAAAAAAATCTAATGTTTATGCATATTTAAATTATTTAAACAAGATCATCAATAGAAGTGACAGGTTTTCATTCATTTTTTAATTAACGTCCTTGGTGTAGCTTTTGCAAAAAATCAACTTGTTTGCGGGTCATTGGAATTTATTATAATGCGCCATAAAATAAACCCTAAAAACACAATCTTTATCATCCAATGTTTGCTTACTCTTGTTTAGCGTGAGTGGGCTCGTCTTCCATGAAAAGATGGTTTTAAAATTTTTTGTAACAAATGTCCTTGTTCTAACAGACCCTTGTTTTCATATGTCCTAAAAGTGGTCATGAATTAAGAAAAGGCAACAAATAATCAGTTAATCTGTTACCTGAGTGTAACTGAGAGATATTAAAACACATTTCTTAAATGCTCATCAAAAAAAAGTTTTTAATTTTAATATGATCAAATATTGTAACATCTATGGTGTTTCGGGTCATTTTTGACCCGTATATATTTACTTCAAGAAAAGGGCAAAAACAAGTCTTTTCTTTCCACACAATAGAACTTTAATACAATATTTAACAATATGAGAAACAGAACAGTCATAAATAATAAAAAAAATTACCATAAAACAAAGATTTACAAAGTCAAATAAACAACAACCAATCGAGAAAATCACACCAAAAGAAATCAAGTACTTGTTCTATAAATACTCTGTGCAAAGAACATGCCTGTGTGTGTGTGTGTTTAGATGCATGTGTTGCAAAAGGTTACACTTTTAGTGTGTCCTTTGCTATATTTGTTGCAGGTGAAGCACACTATGTAGGTTTTTCTGTCCATATTGCTAGGGCAGACCTGACACCTCTTTCTTTTTGAGCGAGGTGGTCTCACTGGCATTGTGGCTGTGGCTGTAGATGGAGTACTTGAGGCAGGGCTGGCTTCGGAGGGGGAAGGTGATGCTGATGCTCTTCTTGTTGCTGTGGATGGCGTGCCTGGCCATCTCTCCCATTGTTTGTTCTCGCAAAAAGGCAAGGAGAAAAGCTCCTAAATGAAGCTCAAGTAGTTGGAGGAATCGAAAATTTTAACTGGGTCCAAAATGACCTGAACACCACAAAAGTCATTTTTTTCACCAGCGCACTTTATAATTTAGTAAAAAAAAAATATAAGCTTTTATTTTGTTTAAATTGAAGTCCCTGACAAAGTCAAAAAGTTTCAACGTAAAAAACAAATGTATGACGTACTATTACGCATGCTAAAACTCAAAACGGGTCCGTAGGGACCCTAACACCATAGGAAGGTTAAAGGTGAATGGCCTTGCAAAAAAATCAAAATTTTTCAAAAAATCGGAATTGAGCATTAAGCCCTGCAGTGTGAACATAGCAAAATGTCTTGACAAGCATTGCGTCATATGAAAGTTTGACTATCTCTTTTTAAAAATAAAACAAACATAGTGGAAGTGGGGTCTGCCATGGAAAAAGGATTTTGTAAAAGGTCACATTTTTATTATTAAAAGTCAAGTTTGATGAATTGATGTTTCTTTTTTCCCTCAACTGCATTAAAGTAGCATAATGTTATGATTTAAAATGTCTATACCACTTCTGATATTCCTGCTTAGTTATCTGTTTCTAAGTTGCTGTGAGACAGGGGGATGTATACTCTGCAGCCAATGAAAGAAAAGCCTCAGAACCTTTAATTAATCACACCAAAGGTGTTTCTCACTGTTTCACTACCTTTTTGGGAAGAGTCTTTGGTGGTTGTGCTCAGACACCTCACACACAAATCTTGTTTTCTGATAAAACATAAAACACTGAGATTTTTTGTTGTTTATTTAAAAGAAAGAAGTCAGTGCCAGACGGACTTCTGGTTTACAGACCGTTTTTAATGGTAAAATAACAAATGTGGTTTTTTTTTTTTTGCATTAAAATTCAAAGATGTTCCAACACTTTCAACAAAAAACCATCCACTGAAACAAATATACTGTTAGATGTTAAAATGAACAAATCGGATTCAATAAAAAAAATATTAAGAATCATAAAGTAGGAGCTGCTTTTAAAGGTTTTGGGTCTCTTTCAACTTAAGTCAGTCAGAATTGTCCACTTTAGTCAGTTTGAGAGTTTGAGAGTGAAGCAACTGATGCCTCAAGCATATTGAAATGGCAGAATCCAGCTGTTTAACAAGGACAGAAAAAATAAAACAAGCATAAAGCAATTAGCTTTTTACTGAAGTATATAGAAAAAGGAGGTTGTTTGGAGAGATTTGTGAAATTTCCTTAGTTATTCATGATGGTTCTCACCAGGGACGCATGCATACACACACAAAAACACACACTCACAAAACACAATTTTACCACTGAGTTCGTTTTCATTCTTTGACTTCACCTTATTTAATAATTTCACCACAAAGTTGTATTAAGCAGCTGCTTATGAGTCATTTCTGATATACTAAAATCTGCACAAATGTGGCATTCAGGCATCATCTTTGTATTTTAAAGTTGCATTTTTTATATTAGTTGAATTTATGAATATTTTCCCCCAAATATGTACTGGCAGCCACTAAGCAGATTCACAATGAAATTATTTTATTCTACAATCTATCTCAAGGTGACATCATCCTTTTCTGCTCGAGTCTCATTTTCAGCTCTGAAACAAGCGCTCTGTTCACTGTGTCCTGTCTGTCATTCACCATTTTCTTTCTGGGTTTGGGAGCCACTGTTGCAGAGACCGTAGGTATGACCCATTGTCGCTCTCCTGGGAAGTAAGCAGGCGGTGGAGGGGGCAGAGAAGGTGCAGAGGGTGGTGGAGGAAGAGGGGACCAGTGTCTCACAACATTACTGAGATTATTGTTGTAGTTGACGTTCTCTCCGATTGTCTCAGGCGCCTGCTCCTCATCTGCAGCCGTGAATCTCTCTCTGGTGGAATCTGGTGTCCTGAAGGGGTTCTTGAAACTCCACAAGTGCTGTCTCTGAGGCTGATGCCTCCTCCGTATGCGGCGGTTCGGCAGGATTCGGTTGGACTTTTTGTTGCGCATAAATGTTGCAGTGGAGATGATGACAGTGACCATGACCATCAGACTAATGAAACCAACAATCGTCCCTAAGATTTGCAATGGATTGTTTCTATTTTGCATAATAAATGATCCCAAAGGCCCCCCTTTGAGTTGGGTCTGTAAAAGAGCACAGGGAGAATTCACACCCATGGGGATGAAGTCACACAAAAGTTCACGTTTGTAAAGGTAAGTTTCATATAAAGGTTAAACATCAAAACAAATGTTTACATCATTTACCGTACTACTCTTTTCAAGAGTAGAATTGTTTTATATTTTAAAAAAGACAAGATCAGAGACGTTTACGGAGAAACCCATAGCCAAGACCTTTCAGCATCAAGAATATTAACATTAAAAATAAAAATGTAATTTTACAGAAAGTCCTGGAAAACATGTTTCGTTTTCCTGCCATATTGGGATCTTTTAGAGCATAATAAGTAATTTCTGAGAGGATAGCGTGCTCTTGTACTCTTTTACAGACACAGCCTTGTTTCCACTACATGATCCTCTGAAAATGAACAATTGCAAATTCTCGGTACACCACAAAAAAAAAAAAAAAAACAGTTGCTGTGCTTTTTCAGGCAAGGCAGTTCTCCTTCAAGAAAGGGGCCTCCTCATTATCTTTCTGATCTTGCCCTGAGGCTGTACACGGGTCTTTTTAACAGATTTCCAGTATATAACAGTCGAAATGAAGATAGTCAGTGTAATGGCGAAGGTCACAAGGGTCAAACAAATCCCAAACACTGCCCCGGGACGTTTCCGCAGGCCCAGGAAGTACGAGAAAAATCTGGATTTGATCTGAAAACATGACAATTTCATCTGTAAGCTTATTGCATGTTTTATGTTATTGTTTCAGATAAACAAAAGAGAAAAAAAAGAATATGAGCTATAGTGAGACAGTAGTGCTGCATATAGATTTTGGAGTACCTCAGTAAGTATGAAGCTTTTGTGAAATAGATTCACCAACTCTTATATTCATACACTGGAGATCTTCATAGCCAACATCAAAATTACAGTTTCTATGCATTTGAGACTTTTTTCCCTTAGAAATGCAGGCTTTGGTATTTAAATATATTTGGAAAAAGTGCAAATACAATCTAAACTTAAGTGATAAACTGTTTTCCAATATCTTTCACACTAGTCCAATGACATGATACCCTACTGATTGATAATGATATATAAAATTGACCCAAAAAGGCAATTCTTCACCAAAATCTTACCTAATATGACTTTTTCTGTGCCAGTTATAAAAACAAATAATCAATCGGTGGTTTTCTTAAATGTTTTTGTGTCCAAAACTTATCAATGAGCATTTGAGAAAATATTTTTTCTTTATAGAGTTAATCAAAATAACCTTTATGCTATCCTATAATCCCACCCTTACATTGACGTGTTCTCCCTACCATGACAAAGGTGGATAAAGGTGGAGATGATTTCATGTAATCCATGGAAACCAGTGAAGATTACAAAACATTGAAGAAAAATATTCAGTGCACTGTCTGGTGGGGTCTAGATGACCCCACTCCCAATGTCAAAGTGCCTAGGATAGTGCAAGGGATAATGAGTTAACATGTGGTTGGTAGGGCCAAGCATGTGATAACGAAAGCAGTTGCATCTATCTTTTTTCCTTGTTTTGGTAGCAAATACCGGAGGCACACATACTAAGTTCATTGTATTGAAGTAGGTTAGATTGTTGGCCTCTTTGGTTTCTTTGTTTTTCACAAGAAGCATAGTTTGGTATTTCTCATTCTCCCGTTGATTCATCTAACAATAGTTTTCTTTTCTTTTCTTTTTTTTTTTTTTTAGAAAACATGAGCTATGTTAACAGTTCTACACCTACAAGTCTACTCGATGAGGACTTACGGCTTCAGTGATGCCAATCTTGACGACTGCAGTGGTGCTGAAGGAAGGCTGGCCTCGGTCCCGGGCCTGTACCACCAGGGACCAGGTGTAGTCTCTTTTTTTGGTAATGTTCTGAATGATGGCCATTGACTTGATATAGGACTTGAGCTTGATCTCTCCCGTGTCAGAGTTAATGTCAAAGATGTTGTTGTCAGGCTCAGCGTTCATGATGGCGTACTCAATAACATTGTTTGGTACTTCTGCGTCATCGTCTATGGCCTGAAGAGAGACATTTTAGACACACAAAAAAGAAAGGGGCCATATTAAAAAAGCAGAAATTTAAATTAATTGTCTGACTTTAAAAATTCAATGTTTCTACCTCTATTTTAACTGGTGCTCCGATCACCATTGTCTTCTCTAGGAAGTTCTGATTGAAAGCAGGAGGATGGTCATTCAGATCTAACACAGTGACAAAGACCTCAGCCAGGCTGTACTTCCCCTCTGCGTCCTCTGCTTTCACATAGAAGTTATACTTTGATCTCACTTCTGCATCCAGGCTTGCCCATGGTTGGGTGTAGATGATCCCTGATGCAGGCTGGATAAGGAACCTGCAAATGTTAGCCCAACATCACAAAACTTAGAATTAGCTATTTCTTTATGGACAAAACAGCTAAGTTACATGAACATTTGGAACAAATTGCCTGTTATGAAAGTGGAAGTGTTTATCAGTTACAGCAGTATTGTTCAAAGTGTTGGTAACTTTAAACTCTAATTTTTTTTTTTTTTAATAATAAGCAATTACTATGCCTTCTTCCTACCAACCTTTGTTTCTTTCTCAATATGGTTCATGGCGCAAAAGTTGCACTTGCTTTAATAACACATCAGCAATTCCTTCTTGCATGCGAAAAACAACAGTCGAATTATCTGCAGTCAAAATCTGTCTATTACTAAGAACAATCTACAGTCAAAAGGTAGAATATGATCTAAAGAAGTCAGCAGTCCATTACAGAACTGAATAAAGATTAAACAGAACCAATTCCAATGCCCAATTTACAGCTACAAATTATATTGTTTGGAGGAGTCACATTTTAATTAGTTTACTCATTTGCCACTTAATTTTGCTGCTATACTTGGGTGATGTTTCAGTTCAAATGACCTATGTTACTTTTCTATGCTGAAATACATGTGTTGCACTTCAAACATTCTAAACTAACTCCAAAATACAAATTAAGAATATTTTTTTAAATAGCACCTCACTGACCAATATAACATGTCTTAAGTGTACAACTAGCACAACAAGTCAGGGTGAAACCAGTTGACTTTACTTTGGTGGCTTGTTTGGTTACCGTAAAGTGACTCTGTAACATGCAAGGCACAAAGAACCAAAGAGCAGTCTATTTTCTCCTCCAATCCCATTAAAGGATTAAAAACAGACCGAGAGCAAACTGGCAAAGATCAGCCCTGTGGCGTCCTGAGTGCAGTAAATTAAGTACTCCATGCCATTCTGTGAGAAAGGGTAGGGCTTGAAACAACAAACAGCAAACTACAGCTTCTTATGTTCTCATCTTGAGGCTGAGGAGACACAGCCTCAAAATGGTTTTGATTAAACAAGTATGCACTAAGCCTAAGTGTTCCAAATCTCTCTAGTGCTTATGTTGGAAATCCTTCTTTTGCCATGTGACATCAAATATCTGCCTAAACTGATTACTACAGAGCTCAAAATATGTACAAAATATCCCAGAAATACATTTCCCACCTCCATTTGAATTGGAATAATGGAAAATGGATATTTGGACCACGTGACAGAGATGTGGACTGTACACATCTCTATTTGCCTTGTTTCTGATATATATATACAATAACATTTCATTGGAAAACTGTCTATGGTCCCTGAGGCTTTTTCTTGGAGTTAGGATACTAAAAGACTAACACAATTTCTATTGGAAAATATAAGTATATGAAAGAAATAACTTGGGAAATCGCCCTAGGCCTAAGGCTCTAAGGCAGCCAAAGAACAATGTGCATCTCTCAGGCACACGTGTTTATCTTAGTAAAGTCTTTATGTGAACAAAGGGTTGTAAATTAAATGACTCTTTGTGCCAAGACAATTATGTTTTGATTAGATACGGCTGTGTGTTTCTTTTTTCTTTCAATATTTTGACTCCAGGGTATGTTCTTGTTTCTTTGAAAAGTGACCTGAGAGTGAACCATTCATACTGCTATGATTTTTCTGGACAAAAGCAGATTCATACAGTGTGGTCCCCCCCCCCCTCACAAATGCATGATCTTTGTATACATTAAGTCCATTAGACTCACAGGAAGCAGCGAACTGTTAAAATATGGAATGGTTGCATTATGTATGGCCTATACCTGCGATTTATTTTGAACTAATCCTATCCTCCCAATAAAATGTAGGGATCTGAGGATCACTGTCTACATATTAATCATTACATATGAGGAACATCATTAGCTTAGCTCTAATCTCTTACTCACAGGTCAGCCCCTGATCCATAGATGGAGTACTTGACTTCCCCCCATGACCCTGAATCTGGGTCCGTTGCCTGCAGGAAACACATCAGAGGTAAGAAAAATAAAACTTTCAGATAAAAAAATTGGACACACAATTGACCTATCTGGTCTAACTAACTGCATGTATGAAATGCATGTATCCCCTCTCAAAGGAATTTGTTATTACACAGGAATATTATCCTCGGCCTCAGCTAATCTGTCTGCAGTTCCAGCTTGTTCTCTGTCTCCATGAGTCCAAGGTCACTTGCAGGCTGTTCTTTTATCTGATTGAAATTGCCTGGGATCAAGGCAAAAACCCTCTGTGGTGTTCACCCAAGGGCAGAACTTATTAGTGAGACTCCCTGCCTGTGCGGAGCTGAAGCGAGCTGACAAGTGCCAAGAAAGAGATGTAACAAACATGAATCAATTCTCCATCCTTTGAAATAAAACATTCACTTTGTTTCGGGCTGTATTTTTTTGCCGAAGTCACATGTGATGTTAAGCATTAAGAGACGAAAAATAAATGGGGAATTTGCTGTTATACAACAAAATGAAAGTGATAGCCATCTGGCAGCTTACCTCGCCTAGCTTTTATCTACATGATTTCACATATTATCCCAACCCCCACCGCCCAAAGAGTTTACATTTAGGGAATTAATGGCCCTGTTGGGTATTTTGTTAAAATCAGCATTCCTCTTTAGCTTTGAGTGACGTACAACGGCATGTATTTTTAGACAGGATGAAGGCTGGCTCACCGTGACTGACACCACATTGGAGCCACCGGGTGAGTTTTCTGGAATTCTGGCAATGTAATACTCCAGGGAGAATTTAGGGGCATTGTCATTAGTGTCCAGGAGATGAATGATGATGTCTGCTGTGGCGCTAAATCTCTCCGGAGTATCAATCTCGACTGCAAGTAACTGTTAGAAAGAGAAAGAATGAGGCACCTGATGCACATACAGTATATTTCTGGAATACAATATTCATTTACTGTACTTTGATGTAAACTCATAACCTTGTATGTTAGAAACTGGTGTTTCTCGTAGTCCATGGCTGCAGAGTCGTCCACCAATATTGTCACTTGTGCCTCATTGAGTACAGTCTGAGGGACAACTCGTAGCATTCTTCCTGGTCCAATCAGTCTCAGATTAAATTTGGCATTTGCACCCTGCAAAAGCACACACACATTAGCATACTGCTAAAAAAAACAACAACACACAACTTACAGGACATTATGCACAACCCGATTTATAGTAATTCCTATTTGTCACAAAGTAAAGTCAAAATAAGAAGATAAACCTCAAGTATAATCTCTATGGACAATATAAAAGCCTTGTGTCCTTAATTGCTACAATGATGTTTGATAGATCGTTTAGATATTTGCTTAAGTGAAAATATTCTGAGTGAAACATAATGTTAGTCCAGAGAAGGAGATGATGGGACAGAATTACGTGATAAAAAAATCTTTTTCAGAAGCTATCATCCTTTTGGATGCTGCTCTAAAACATAAAAAGCGCTTGCATAAGAGAACAAATGGCATGATGTGCACCTTTCAGTTTTTGTTGGCATGCTTTCACAGTTGTGCAGTTTTAAAAGGATTGCCTGAGCTAATGGCAGGCTTTAGCTTATTTCATAGACAGAAAGGCAGAAAGCATTGTGGATAGATTTCACTCGCATAAAACGTTTTTTTTTTTTTGTCATTTAAAGTTAACAACAATAAAAGCTTGTCATCATCAAAAAATATGTGTTGCACAATAAAAGATGCTGCATTCCAGCTGCTGCATCAACGATTATTTAAGAATGTGAAACAAAGACAGTGGCTCCCCACCTGATCAGAGTCGTTAACTGTGATTTTCAGGCCTCGCAGGATCTCTCCCTCCGGTGGATGCTCGTATATGGTCAGCTCAAACATGTTCTGAGGGCCATTTTCTCCATAAAACGTTGGTGGATTGTTATTTAGATCCACCACGCGTATCACCACTGTGGTGTATCCGTAGTCCAGGAGTTTGCCTTCGGGACTCACTTCTGATGCCTGCATGAAGATTTAGTTCACAGCCACTTTTCAACTTTCATTTATTTCATTGTTAAAATAAAATGTAAAAATATTTTGCTTATTGACATGTCTACATAGTTGCTAAAAACTAAAAAAAGTGAAACAATTGTGGTTTAACAAGAAAATGAAAGGTAATATGCTATTAAAAGTTAGATAAAATCAGATTTACCCTGACTTTAATGTTGAAAATTTCCCTCCTCAGATTAATGGGATTAGTCAGTAGGAAAAGACAGCCGCTTGTTTTGTTGATGCCAAAAACTCCATCGTCACCTTATTAATTAAATCAAACAGATAACACACTTTGAGATGCATTTGCAGGAATTTCTGGGTCATTTTATGATTTTGTGACTGCTAACCTCCATCAAATGAGTATTGGATGGGATTTGGCCTCCCCACATCACCATCTTCTGCAACAACGGTGAATATTTCCGATCCCTGCAAAAAAGTGGAAAGGATTTTTTTACTATAAGATGTTCTGAATTTACTCATGGTTTGATTTTGGTAAACATATAAAAAAATAAAAAACATACATTTTTCAGTGTGGTTGCATTTCACAATGAAAAAGATAGTGTTCAAAATACACACACAAGAAAAAATATATAAAATATGCACTTAGCCCTAAAAGACACTTTGGAATGTCATTTTAATGATAACATGAAAATGAAAAAGTTTTACCTTATTATTATAAATACGGAAACTCTTCCATAAGAAATTTTAAGGCAGAAATGTCTCGTGTTTACCTCCTCAGAGATTTCATACACATAACCAAAGTAGGGAGTCCCAATGAAGGATGGCGGCGTGTCTTGGGCATCGATCACATTGACAGTTAGAGTTGCGGAGGAGGACATAAACTGTTCTTTGCCATTGTAGTCCCCGCCACCATCCTGCAACAAAGACACAAGAGCCCCCCAAACAACAATGAAAAAAAACTCTTACTTACTTACATTAATATGTTTGTAAAATGTTAGAATTGTTCTCTCAGCTTGAACATCACAACATTTTCTACACCTGGGTGTAAAATCCAAACTCTCCAATATTAGCACTAAAATGTGTTCTTTTTGCCCATAAAAGCTCCAGTTTGACCAACATGCACCCATTTTTTTGGGAAATGAGAACACACAGAGAAAGATGATGAGTTTAATACCCCCTGTACCTTTGCGATGACAGTGACAAAGTGAGTTTTTGTCTTCTCGTAATCCAACATTTCTCCAGATTTGATACGAAGGACTCCACTGTGCCTGTCAATGGCGAACAAAGATACCTGTTGCATCTGCAACGAAAGAAAGATATAAAAAAAATCAAATATTTTTATGGCCAAAAAACTTTACTTCTAACCCTCCTCGAAAACAAAAAACCTATGTGTGACAAATTATCAAAAATTAATTGGAAAGTTGCATCAAAACTATGCAGATTAAAGTGAGACTCTTAAAAGACGGCTAGTTTGTTGACGTGAAGTTCAAATCAAACATTAAACATGATGTTCTCAAGGACAAAAGCAGGCAGGTGAACTCAGCTGTGCCCATATGTGAGCAGCTTTACTCATCACAGTCCGTAAAGCTGCCACCAGCTGTTCTTCAGCCCTAATAGTCCAAAGTGCAAACTAGCTTTTACTGCCAATCACTGCTGGAGCAGCCCTCTAAGCCTTTGAAATCTAACAAAAATGTAGTGGTGATTTAATCATTGTCCCCATGAATACACCATAACATTTATGGAGATGTATAACTCATGTATGTCTCAATGAAAACTCACCTGCAGATAGAATGTGACTGAGCCTCCTGAGCCCGTATCTCTGTCTACTGCTTCAACTTTATAGATACTACTTCCAGACTCAGTTGTCTGAAAAGGAAAGCACATTTGACAAGATTGAATATTCACGTCTTTCTAAAACCTTTTAAGAAAACATGCATAGGTATGATGCATAAAAAGGTCAAAATGTCAGAGATGGTAAATGGTAAATGGTAAATGGCGTATACTTATATAGCGCTTTCTACCTTCTTACGAAGGCCCAAAGCGCTTTACAGTCACAGTCCTATTCACCCATGCACACACACATTCACACACTGATGTAGCAATCTTAAGTTGTGTGAAATTTGAGATAAGCATGCATCTGTATGCAATTTTCCTCTGGTAATGTTTTTTTACTTCAACATTGGGTATACCTTCCAAAACATGTAATGTATTTTGTAATAGCTGGATTGGTATTTCATAGTGCAGTAACTCAATTTATCCTGATACTTTTAACCTCCAGTTCAATTTAATTGTGAAGTTTCAGTTTGCAGAGTGTCATTCCAAACAGAGGCAAGAAAGTTTCAAGATTAATTTAAATCAGAAGCAGGAACACATGATACAAGGCTGTTTGGAGACTTATAAACTGCATTACTAGGAAATTAGTAAGGAAAAACTTGATATTAGCTGAAATTAAATTTTCAGATTAAAACCTGAAGCTTGTACTCTTTGCATCAATAAAAATAATTATTAGATGCAATTATTATTTTTTATCCATCAATCCATTTTCTTCTGCTCATCCAGGACCAGGTCACGAAGGCAGCAGTCAAAGCACAGATGACCAGACTTTCCACTCAACGGCCACTTTCTCCAGCTCCAGGGAAATAGTCTCTCTGGCGTATCCTGGGTTTTCTGGGCCCAGAACACCTCTCAAGGGAGGCGTCCAGGAGGCATCTGAACTAGATTCCTGAGCCTCCTCAACTAGCTCCTCAAGGATCAGCGGCTTTACCCCGAGAGCTCTCTGGGTGACCAAGCCCTCGGTCACCTGGAGCTCCTTAGGAGGAAATTCAGCTGTTCGTATTCAGAACCTCGTTCTTTGGATCATGACCATGATCTCATGACCATAGATCAGTACTGGAGCAAAGATTGACCGGAATATTTAATTTTAATCAAGTAAATCAAACATCTTTGGGTTATCTTTCTTGCGGTTCACAATTTAAATTTAGTTTAGTTTCACTTACTTCCACGACGTTGATAATTGCAGGCAAGTTTTGGAATTCTGGTCTTTCGTCATTTGCATCCATCACAAAAATTGTAACTCTTTCTGTGACCTATGTAGAGTTAAAAGAGAAACTTAATAAATGAATGCTTGCTTTTCTTTCAATCAAACATACGTACAAAAGAATAGACATCTACCAACTTCAACATTATATCTACCAGTAAAGAAGCTAGATAATGCTCATTTTTTTCAGACTTAAGTATATTTTCATAAATTAATCCTTGGTTCTGAATCTCCTAATTCAACAGGTGTACCGGCTCTAAGGGTTTGATGGCAAATGTTAAGGCTTTCATTTGAAGCTTAACTTTTGTCAGATTAAAAACAGTACCTTGCTTCTTCCATCTGTGATGCTGATACTGACATCAATAGAATCTTGTTTCTGAGTAAATAAACAAATATTGAAATAAATAAAAAAGTCCAAATCACTTTAGTGCAATAAATCCACTAGGATAGGTTTACCTCTCTGTCCAGCTTTTCCACTAATGTTATTACTCCAGATTTTGGGTCCACCCTGAAGTACTCTTTTGACCCCGGGTCAAAGGAGACACCATACCTCACCTCTTGACCCTCTGGGTCTGTACCGTTGAGACAATAGATTTGTGTACCTGAAGAGTGAGAAATAATATGGTTGGCTGTTACTCAGATACATATTTTGTCCAAAATCTGTGTTTATTTATCTGGTTTGTCCAGTGGCTTGTAAAAACTAAAGCAAAATTTCACCAAGTGTGAGCTTTTTGACTGGAGGTAGAGGACAGGTGTTTCACTTGTAAAGGCAACAAACAGACCAGGTGGCAACTGCACATGGCATTGTTTCTGCTGCCGTATCCATCGCTACACATCTAGTCATCTATCAAAGGCTATTTATCCTTTTCCTATGTTGATCTATTAAAGATGCTTGTGTACAGAACATTTTACAGATAGACGTATTTCACAAATTAATTAATGGTTTGCAGTCAATGTTTTCCATGACAGAGGTCGTCCTCACCAACTTGGGTGTCTTCAGAGAGGCTGAACAGGGCCAGATTGCCATTGTTGCTGTAAGGTCCGTTGTCATAGAAATAGGGAGCAAAGTCTGCCTGTGCTGTTGGCAAAAACAAGAATTCTCAGTCATAATTTTCTAAAATGAAAACACACTAATAGAAAGAAGTAACAAGTGTTCAAAGACTCCACGTTTTGTTGGTTCTCTTTAACATAGGATAACACTTTAAGAGACATTTTCTTATTTAAAGGTATGCAATAAATGATTTTGATGAAAATAATATTTTTTTTAACTTTTGGTTTTCATCTGCCCTTTATTTAGTGGTTTATTCTGATAAGGCATCCCACAATAAAGTTTAGAAGAGGTCTATAATTAAAAACAAACCACCTAATTGTCTGTTTTCTTTGCTCAAAGTAGCCCGTGTCAGACTGATCTGTATTGTTTGTTTCGGATTACAGGAGAGTTACGTCAGCCTTCTAAGACAGCACCTTTAAGTCTATACCTGAAATCCTTTCTATTTTCCTTTCAAGCAACATCACTAAAAATATTATCTTAGCTCTAAAAGTGTGTTAGTTGATTGAGATCCCATTTATTAGGTCAGTAAAGTTGATCACATTTAGCAAAGCACATGCAATAAGACCTGTATCACACTCATAGCTAAATTAACCTGGAAGACCAACTAGGTGAAGAAATGAACTCTCAAACAAGACACTTAAAATCGCGTCTGAGCAACATAAACAATGACTTTAGGGTCACGTGAAATCAAACCAAACTACCAGTAGATTGAACTTACCAAAGCAGGCATGCACAAAAACAAAAAGGATTTGCAAATGTAAAATCTTCACATTCCTCATCCTAAAGAGCAAAGGAATAAAAAAAGCACCATAAAGTCCGCCCTGTTGAGAGAACTGTGCATGAGGCACGGCTCCAAAGGTGTTTGAAAACGGCAGCTGAGAGCTGAAAGCAGATGCTTACAAGCTAATCCAATGACTCATCTTAAGAGATACTCCAAGGCCCCTGCCGTCCTGGGGCCTGGAGATCATAAATCAATAGAAAATGTTTATCATGCCTTAAAAGATGCTACTGTAACTTTGGTGAACAGGTACACTTAGATTTTTAAAAATAGCATTTTATCTAAAGTGACAGAACTTCTGTTAAATAAAGTGTTATTTCGCTGTTTTTTAATGCTACAATAATGTTACATTTGTAAAACAAGCCTTGGATATTCACAGTTACAATATCTGATGGTCCCATTTGTCAAATAACATTGCAGTGTTATTATTTCCCATGGTTTTTGTCCAATATGGTGAAAATGTGGAAAATCGTGTATGTTAAACTGTTATCTTATTTAGGAATGTATTTCTTAAACTTGTCCCAAACTTCTCATTTAGCTCTACTAAAGAGCATTTGTAAAAAAAAAAATTAAAAAAATAAAATAAAAAACACTGAATTTAATATTAGATTTACTAATATTTTTCTATATTATCACTTTTTTCTACCTTAATTTTATTGCCTTAAATTGTTGTGTGGTTTAATTACTAATTTACTGTTTTATTTTTTTTATCTTATCTGCTGGAACACTAACTGCCAGAATCTCAACCCTTTCTTACAGAAATGTAACCCACTGACTAAATGTATTTAAAATATCTGCATGATGAAATTGGCAAACTTCAAAACACCTTTATATTGGTTGGTTTTAAGTTTTGTGTTTCAACCACTTTTTCTTTATTTTTATTTTTCTAGATATTTACTATTCTACAAATCAAATGCATGAACCAATGTGGACAAACAAAGTTAACATAAGCAACACGTGTTGTCATTATAGGCTGCATTGTGGCGCAGTGGTTAGTGTTCTTGCCTCACTGTTTGCCTGTCTGGTCACAGGCTTGCAATACATCTTTAAAACATCTTCAAACATTATACAAACAAACTATTAAAACTTTGGATAAAAAACCAAACAGATTTCACCATTGTACAATATTACAAAAACATGGTTTACTGAATTGGGACAACATGGTCAAATATTCAAATCTCTGTCTCATGTACAAAATCCTTCATGGCTTAGCATCCCCTCCTCTTCACCAGTTCATTAACATCCGGACAGTAGATCACAGCAGAACTCGGAGTGCAGTCAGAGGAGACTGTATCATTCCCTTCAGAAAAAGCGTTTTTGGTCAGAATGCTTTTTCTGTTAGAGCTGCTACTGAGTGGAACTTCACACCTGTCAGTATTAGAAACCAAAACACATATCATTTATTCAAAACACAATTGAAGAAATGGCTCACTGACAATCAGAGCTGTCAACACTGACTACATTTCCTGTCGCTGATCCTTGCTACTGTCATGTCTTTTATATGCGCGTATGTTCTTTCATTTGTCTGATTTTGGATTGTTTTACCACTAATTTGTTTTTAGGTTAATTTTATTGAATGCATTGTTTAATATATGTATGTAATGTTATGTAAATATGTCATTTTACTTTGATCTTTTAGGGTGATTTTAACATCTTTTGAGGGACTGCAGATGAAAAATAGCCCTTTGGCTAACTCTGGCATATTTGCAGAAATGTTGATTAATATGCGCTGTCCCCTATTTCAAATAAATTAAATTAAACAGCAAGAAGGGTCCTGATCAAGTCCTGGCTGGGGGGACCTGAAACACTTGTTTTCTCTGAGGACTCTGGATTTCTCCCACCGTCCCTAAACACAATCTAAAACAGCACGTTTTACATCAACTCTTTGGTACAGTGGTGAAACTGTTATCATTTGGGTTCTTTCCTGCAGTAGAGAGGTTGGTCAGTTGTTGTTTTTTTTTAACTGAGGCTGAGGTTTAACTGTGGTTGTGCATGGGTGTGTCTTCATGCATGACTGGCCGGGATCAGCTCCAGCAGCCCCTTGACCCTGAAAGGGACAAAACGGGTTTAGAAGATGAATGTATGTTGTTGTTGTTTTTTTTTTTTTTCCAATTTATTAGACATATAAATGAAAATTTTAGTTATGATTAATTTCTAACTGAATTCTGTTTGCCCAAAACTTTAATTTCCTCTGTCTCAACGCCTGTCCCAGCTGACGTGTAATGAAAGTCCTGCCTTTAATGGAGATAAATGTCAACTGTCTAGTAAACAAAAGAATAAGATTCCGTGTCAACCATGTCTTCTTTTGAATGTCAACACTCAAGTCCACTCCAGTCCCAACAGAATTTTCCAAAACAAACACATTAAAATCAAATTTTAATATTTCATACATATTGAAGCAGCTCCACCATGCAAAAGATCACCAAGCTACACATTAACTGAGGGGGGAAAGGGTCACCTGCAAAGTTGGTCTGCACTTTATCAGTGAAGTTGAATTTGAACCTCAAGTTTGTTTGTCATGATACTGGCAGATGGCCGACCAAAAGATTAACCCCCTGTGTTCTAATCTCTCCTCATCTTGTCACACACTTCGCTTTCTCGCAAAACACATAGTCAGGAGAGAAAAGAACAATTGCCATGCAGAAATGAACAAACAGAAACAGTGAGTGCTAAAATATGACCCACTATTTTTTTTACTTTGATAAGATTATTATTATTAAAATTATTATTTAAGATCACACCTTTGGACCTGTAGGGACACAATTTTTACAACAAAAATCTGTGCCTGTAGCAAAAGTACTTTTCTAAAGTGACTGTCCTTCTAATAATCTGCACAAAAATGTATGCAAATGACAGCTCGTAGTCATCTTCTTAGTTTCTAATCCTTTGCCTCGAATCACTGCAGCATGACCTCTTGCTCCCTCAGTGACAAAACCATTATGCTGGGTGATGCTTATCGTGTCAGCATATGGCCACATCATGTCCAGCTTTTCATGTAGAATGTTGCCCTTCAGGGACATGGCTAAACCTATGAAGGTAAATGAGTTTCATCACCAAACAGCTATACATATTTCACCTTAAGAGCCTGTGTGACATACAGTATGTGAGGGTTATTTGTCATGGTTTGGATTTCTTTGTATTGGTTTTTGCTTTCCATCTTGTTTCTGTCATGTTAGAGTTCTGTTTCCTGTTTTATTTTGAAAGGTTTCCTGTTTGGTCATGCTTTTGAGTTTTACTTCCTTGGTCCCAATCCCTCCTAATCATGTTCACCTGTGTCTTGTCTATCCTGTCTGTATTTAAGTCTTGTCTCTCCCTTCCTCTTGTGCTGGTCCGTTAACATCTCTAATGTCTCTTCCCTGACTCCCTTCTGCCATGTGTTCATGCTATGCCCAGTAAGTTTAGTTTTGGTTTTGTTACCCTGCTCTGCAGCGCTTTTTGTTAAGAATAAACCCCTTGCCCTGGAACTGTGTGCCTCCCGCTTCTGCATTTTGGGTCCTTCACGCTCACCAGCCCTCCCCACCTGACATTATTGGCCGACGGAGTGTGCATGATCAGAAATTAACGCACAACATGGTAGCCTGAACCATCTGACGCGAATTATGCAGACTTTGCAGGCCAGTAACTCACTTATACCATGGTCACTTACAAAAGAAATTATACTTTCAATCAGTTTTTAGTACTTTTATTCTTGTTTTTTATACGGTTTAGATCCCTATTTTCACAAAAGGCTAACTATTTGTTACTTGGTGCTGCCATTGTCATGACTACCGGTGCCTCATGATAAAATAAACAAAGCATCATTGTGCCCCTCTTACCGCTCATGTTGTCCAGATGATGACGCAAAGTTTGTTTCAAAGAAACAAAATACACAAGTAGTTTCCAAGTTTCCAACATTAGCAGTCAACAATAACAAAAACTATTTTTTATTAATTAATGAGAAAATTATTTAACATCTAGCCTGTTAACTTTGTATCATATCATATACATTCAACATAGCAATTAATCATAAAATTTAAAAGAGATACTGGCATGTCCATCACAGTGCTATTTAAAGGACAGAGATTTAACTTTGTGGACCCTGAACATTGCTGGTTGCGCCGTTGCTGGACGACAAAATGTTGCTCCATTCTTATTTTTATGGCTTGGTTAGATAGCCTGGTTTTGCAGTGTATTTACCATTTACCCTACAAAAACAAACACAAAAATGTCAATAGAAAAAAAGGACATGGCAAAGTAAATATTAATAGGCTTGCTGCTTTGTAGTAAACAATTCAAAGAAAAGGGTAGAGGGCATCTGTGTCTGGGACCAAAACACACGATTGGAGTTTGGAACAATAATGGTAAGTAAATCTCTTGCTCAGCTGCTTATTCTCCCTTGGATCAAGGAAGTCATTTCTAAAAATAGTCACTCTTGCTTGTACAGTAGCTTATAACTCAGTGTACAGAGACAAAAACAGCTCATATTTTTGCTCAAAAACACAGAACAAATAGTTTGTTTTAGTAAACCTGATATGACTTTTTTGACCTGGTTACATCATTTTTTTCAGGTGAAATGCTTTGTAACACAATTAATTAGAACAAAATCGTCTTTTGTTTTCTGTTTAAGATTTATTGTGCATTTAGTAATATGTATAAAAAGGGTGAACAGTCTTTATTTTGAAATGTTTTTCCTATCTCATCTTTGGCCTGTTTTTGCAAGCAAAAAGGGCACTGAAATTTAAACTGTTCAAATGATAAGCATGCTGTTAATGACTTAACAAAATTGTAATATATATGATAATAATTAAAAAAAACTTAAAGTTAAGAAAACTGATTTGGAAGATACAATAAAAAAACTGCTTACTGTAGTAAATTAGACCAAAGTTATTTATTAAGTTTGAACTTTTTTCACCCCTTCCCATAAAAGCCACTTTCATTCATGATTTTTCCTCAACATTTATTTAAAATAAATATTCACTTGAAACAGTGCATATTAAAAAAAATCTTACTCTAAGGAAGATTATATGAGAAAGTGTTTTTTTTTGTCTGGTTTATACAGTGTAAAGCAGGATTTTATTTACTTTGTGAAGTTTAGTGCCACCTCTTGGCTGCTTTTCAAGATACAATGTAAACATGCAAAGCTGCATGTAGATTAAGCTCAGCTTCAATCTAGTACAAGTTTCTGAAACGTGATAATAAAGTCAAGTGAGCATGTGAACATGCAAATACCGATTTAATACTAAGACCATTTTATTACAAGAATCCTCAATTAACCTAAAAATATCCTAAAAGATAACTATTTATATTTATTGCCCCAAACTGTCTTGTGTTGGTTGAGCAAGGCCATCACTGCAAGATCTCTGCAAACATGCGAGTCAAAACTGCATCAAAGATTTTCCTAAGTCTCCTGTTATTAAAAACAGCAGGGAGAAGGGAATCTCTGTGTTTACCTGCAAGTTTTCTGTCTGACAAAGCGCAGAAGAGGAAAGTTTAGGTCATTGTGCAACACTTGTATCACTCAGGGATAACTCTGTTTGTAAAAGTACCTGTTGTCTAGATACCCAATTCAGCTCTACCATTTTGGATTATTATTGATAATCTCTTGTGTAGTTTGCCAAGGGCAGAGGTTTGCTTTCAGTCCGGGTCCACTCATAAACTAGGTCACGCCTTTAATCTCCCGGTGCAGCGAGTACACTCTTCATTTCCCTTTTTAATTTCAAGTGTGCTAAAGTAGAGCAAAACCCGGTTCTGAAATGGGCAAAATCCTACTAAGATATCACTGGCTGCTACTGCAGAAATTATTTCAGCGACCATTAATAAGCACGTTAAAAGCAACTTATGAATGTGAATACCTTGTACACTATTTCCTGCACACAAACGACATTAATGAAAGCAGAAGGCACGTTGAGACCAAAACATATTTACACTCCAGATGTGTACATTTTTTAACTAAAAAAGTAAGTGATAAATATGACTTCAGGTGTAATCAGGGACACCCTTATGGGACTTTGAGAAGCAGGTTTTAGAATTTCTCTATTTCGCAACATCAACACATGTTTCAGATTTTCCTTAAAATGTGAAATTTTTAATGAGCTTTATCTTTATGTTTACCTGTCTTCTGATCCTTGTCACCTGTGATATAAAAATTAAATATTTTGTTATTAATTTACACTTTAAAGTCAGCACATATTTGCATTTTATTTATTGGCCTCTAAAATAAACAGAAAACTGACTTACTGGAAGCTCAGATAAAATAAATGTCAAGTGCATCAGCTGCTCGTTCAAGTATCTCAGTTTCTTTTTTAAAGTATAACTTCCTATTAACATTACTTCTGTTGTTAAGCCTTATTGTTTGTCTTGTGAAAAGTAAGTTTGTTAAGGATATTGGAGTATGGTCTGTATCTATTCATAACTTTGGAAGAAATGAAAATGCTCATATTAAATAATCACATTATTTTACAAAAACAATACCTGTGCACTTTTGTGATATTGTGTGAAACTCTGTGACAGAAATTTCTATGGATCTCATATATTATTTTTACATCTTTAACACATCCACAAAAATAAACATAACATGATTTACCTTGCTATATCAGTAAAGATAAAAAAAATGCTTGGAAAAAAAAGTAATTTTGCCTTTTTTCAAGGTATTTAACAAGTACATTTCATTTACACTGTGTATGACTGTGTAGTAATGGTGTTAAACAATAGGTTGTGTGTTATTGAGAGACAGTCTACTAGTGTAAAGAATGGAATGGTTGTTTGTTTTCTTTCCTTTCATGGACCAGCACATCTTTTACACAATGTTAGTTATTGGTTTTTCGTGCAATATTCCATTGGAACTGTAATAAATTTTATTTTTTTTCCAACACATTGAAGCCTTGATTTATGAATAGATGAGGGAAGTGTTTGTGAATCAGGCACCAGCTAAATGAGTTAGAAATAGCATACTGTTTTAATTGGATTGATGATGGAGAAATTAGAAGTGATTATAGAAACTGAATCAATAGATGGCAATAGAATCATTAGTTTGAATCTTAAGTTGCTTTCAAAACGAAAGAAGCCATTTCTTTACATATTTTATGATATATTCTGTATTTTATTTAGTTATTTAAGTGTTTTAAACCCACTATCTTTTTATTTTTTATTATTTCTGTGAGCTGTTAATAGAAAAGAGAAATATTTTAAAACAGTTTGAAAAAGCAATTTCTTCACACTGGCATGGAGGCTGAACCTTTTTTCCTATGAATGGTTGGTCTTTTACACCACTGCCCCCTTATGGGGAGTTATTGTTAGTGCATGTTCCTGATTCGATAACATAAATCTCTGCCTTCCTTCTGCTTCGAGCAGAATGCTGCTGCTCGAGTCCTGACCAAAACCAGGAAGTATGATCACATCAGTCCTGTGCTCAGGTCTCTGCACTGGCTCCCTGTACCTCAAAGAATAGACTTCAAAGCAGCTCTGCTTGTGTACAAGTCTCTCCATGGACGCGCACCAAAGTACATCTCTGACATGTTAGTGCCATATGAACCATCTCGCAATCTGAGGACCTCAGGGTCCGGCCTCCTGTTGATTCCCAGAGTCAGAACTAAACAAGGGGAATCAGCGTTTCAATATTCTGCAGCTAAAATCTGGAACAGCCTCCCTGAAAGACACGCCTCTTCTGTGTTCATGTTCAAATCTAGACTTAAAACATTTCTGTTTGGCCGTGCATATGACTGAAAGGTCCTATCTGCACTTTTCTGTCCTTTCCTTCCTTTATTTTTAAACCAATTTTCTAATGTTATCTTTTCTTTTAAAGTAAATTTTACGTTGATTATTTCTATGATGTATTGTGATTTGAATGCATTTTGCTGTTTTGTGAAGCACCTTGAATTACTTTGTGTATGAATTGTGCTATACAAATAAACTTGCCTTGCCTTCCTTCCATGTGCCAGCTTCCATGTTTGTTTGCACTTTCCCCAGTAGTCAAAGTGAAGCGGATAAAGCGCCTCCATCAGTGTATTATTTCTAATCATCTAATGCTGTAAACCGAACAAAAAAGAAAGTATGAAAATAAGATTTGATGTTTATTCATGTTTAATTTTTTACGGTTTTAGAATTCGGAACATTGTATGATTAGTTGGAAACTGGATAGTGATTTAATAATTAAAAATGTCATATACCACCTATAAAAAAGACAATGTTAGAAGAAGCTTTTTTCAAATAGACACATTTAAATTAAATGAAATTAAAAAAGGCTTAATTACGGAAAATAGATTTTTTTATATAAAATTGGTCAATAAAGTAGTTAAGCAAAACATTTTTGACACACTATGCAGATGTAAAAAAAAAAAAAAAAAGCCGAACGTAGAAAAGAATTGAAGAATTGAAGGTATGACCAGCAAACCAAATTTGTGGTGCAGTTTTGAAATGGATGTTCTTTTAAGCCCATTGAAGCACTGTTGTCCTTCAATTCTAAAACTGGACCAAGCAGTAATAACGGGGATATATAGGAGTTCTGTTTGAAAGTAGATGTGTTCAACTCTTGCAACACAAGATGAAACATCCATTCAGAAATCAAATATTAGGACTTAACAAGAAAGAACCATATTTCCAAAAACCCTGTAGCTGCTACATTAAATAGAGCTGTTGGAGAAGGGTTCACCACTTTGCAAAGAACTAGAAACTAAAGTGGTCTATTATCTTAAAGTGAATACTTTTGAAAATGTTTATTATTATAATTAAGTAACACATTTTGGAAGCAACACTATTAAGTCACTTTTTTCTTTGCATGAAGAGTATGGAAGCATTCTGTGTAGCATAATTAAAAATAAAAGTCAAAACCAAAAATGGGTTTTCATTTTCAAAATGAAGGGGCATTTTTTGACTCAAAATTAAATGAAAAAGCAATCCTTCAAAATGCTTTTTCCTTTTCTACTTTAACATCACTTATTCCGTCACTTAATTGATATGATAAAGACAATTTAGAACAAATTTAGAAAATGCAATCCCCTCTTTGCATTTTCGTTTTAATTATGACACAAATAAGCGGTTTTTAAGTAGAAAACGAAAAAGCATTTTAAAGTATTGATTTTTAATTTTATTTTTGAGTCATTTGATGCATTTACATTGTGAAAATTAAAAAAGAATTTCTGTTAATCCGTTTTGTCAAATCGGACATTTCTAAATGAATTTTGCTACACATTTACCGGAGAACTTTTTGAAAATGAAATGTCAATTCCCATTTTCTTTATCATTTTAATTAAGTGACAGAATAATAAAATGCAGCTTCATTTTGAAAATGAAAAAGCATTTCTGGTTTTGACTTTTATTTTTAATTATGCCACACAAATGCGTCCATAGAAGAGACCTAAGAGTAAAGTCCAGAAATGCTTCCACCTTTTAGGACCTAACCAGCTTGTTTACATGGGTAAGTTTTACAAGTATGAAGGTTTACCGTAGATAATGATATACAAATACTTCTATATCAGTCCGGTTCTCAGGTCTTTGCCATCCTGCCGCACAAATTTTGTGTCTCTCCTGAACTGACCAAAGTGCACCTCTGGCAAGTTGGTCCCAAACGAATCACCTCAGACTCTGGAGCTCAGGGAAAGGCCTGCTGGTGTTCAGTCAGAACTTAACATGGTTAAGTATTGTTTCAATTTAATACTTCTAAAATCTGTTTCCTCCCCTTCCCAATTTTCTGAAAGCAATGTTCTGATCCAGACTAAAACCGATTTGTCCTTTTCAGTTGACAACCAAAAGTGCCCTAAAAGACTATCAATCACTGCTTTGAATTTGCTTTTTCTGTTTTTATTAAAATAATTGTTTTTGTTTGTTTTTTGGTTGAACTTTCTTTTATGTTGTGTAAAGTGGTCAATTACTTCTGTGCAAAAAAGCACTTTTCCTTTTCTGAGCAGCAATTTCTTAAAATATTATCAAACCCTCAAATGTTTTAGCTCATTATAAAACTATATAACTATATAAGCAGATTTTAATAACATATCAAAAGAAGATCCAAAATGTGCAAGTGCACGAAACAAAATAATAGATGAATACATGAAAATATCCTTTTTCCCCAAGTGTTTTATTAGCAGAGCAATACATACATTTTTTGGGCATCAGAGGGGAAAAAAAGGTTAGAACGTTTTAATTTAGGTGAACATTAAACGAGTAGTGAAGGAGTGAACATTAAACGAGTAGTGAAGGAGTTTGAACTGAGGAAGTCTCTGTGTTCTGTCTCAAGGGTGCGGGGTCACGTGATCTGAGAAGCACAAGGCGTCCTTCAGTAAAGTGAGTGGGGGCTTGAATCCTGGAAATAAGCAGCTCACTCTTACTGTTGGTTATTGGATACTGGTCATTTTCCACTGAAGAAAACTCAGTAGCCCAAACTTTTGGTTACTCTGCTGCACTACACTTTGCGTCTGGCCTCTCTCCGGTTACATATAAGTAACTTTTCTCCTCGTGTTCGGGGTCTCAGATACCCCCACGCCTCCTCGGCGGCTCAACGCCGCATCCGGCAGAGGAGAGGAACCCGCGGACACAATGAGGCAGTGTGTCCGTCCGCGCCTCAGACAAGGCAGAAGGATGCGAGGAGAACTCACTTCTGTCTGCGCGAATCTGGAACGCTTTGCTCCACTGCACCGAGAGAACCGAAGGTTTGTTGCATTTGCTCTTTGAACATCCTCACCTCTGCTTTTATTCTGACAGGAAGTGATGCACAGCGAAGGCGCTGCGCGCAGAGCTTGCATCCAGCGCTCGTAACCATGGCTAGAAATGCGCAATTACGCGCGATTATTGATCTAAATCCGTTTTTTAAGCCACACATCCAAGGTGCTAATTGTTTTCATTGTGTTGTTATGATACATGGATTATATGTTGGCAGAGCACATCAAAATCGGTTTTACATACAATTTTAATATAAATACAGTTATTTAAGCGCACATCTATTCATGGAAGCCCCACACATCAGTGGTCTTTTTTACACATTGTTCAGTAGCTGGTTGTGGTTTGAATAGGTGCCCCTCCCCCTAAAAGATTGCATAGTGTTGAACAGAGGGGCCCCCACTGCCGTATCCTCAGTTAAATGAAGAAATGCAAATGCAAATAGCAGCTAATTGTTTACACCTCCGCTGGAACAGCTTTCAGTGTGAATACAGCTCTAAACACCACGCTCCAGCGCTCTGAAGGCAGCCATTAATGCAATTTGCACTGAGATGATATTTGGAGTGATGTGTGTTTCTGCATGAGCAAAGAGTCAGATATGCAAAACGCTCCAGTGGTTCTTAAATATGGAAAAATGTTCATCTCAGGCGCGTCAGTGTGTCAGCTTGTCAGGTCGTGGCGTGTTAAACTTTGGTAATGAGGTGATACTCAGAACTAACTAGAAGCAAAAGATTGATTTATGAATGAAAATGAGAACCAGTGTGTGAATTTGAATGATTTCAGGCTAGACACAGGGAAATAGGTTTCAGAAGACTGAAGAAATGTATGAATATCTTTTTCCTCATGTGGAAATATTTTTACTTTCTTATAAAAATGTCTTGTTCTGATTCCCGGGTCACTCAGGCAGGTTTCAACTGTCACAAATCTGTTAAACTTGCTCATCAGGAATGAATTTGGTCTTTTAGTCATTTACTTGAAGGGACTTGTTGCTATTGAAGCCTTGCCTTTAGAAATTGACTTTGGCTTCATGTCAATGGGGAATTTTGTGACTTCAGACTCAGTGTTTTGCTTGTTTTACACACTGGCTCTTTTTAAAAATGTTTATAGAATCCTTTTACTTAAACCTGACCTTTCTGTACATAAAACAGTTGGGCAGCATTGAAAATGAAGAGAAATAACTCCACACGTCATTTTTATGCTTTATAAGTTGAAAAACAAAAATATCTTAAAAACTCAATGCTGTTTTGTACATTCATTGTTTTTTCCAGCAACACTGACTATTAAGTAGTTTTCAAAATAAATTACCGGTATATAACAAAAAATGTGTTTGTATTTATTTTGAAAATTCATATTAAGTTTGAATTTTTTGTGTTTTGCTTAACTGCAGAATGAAGCTTTCAACTGTGTTTGGGAAGTTATGACTAATGCAAAGACTAGACGATAGACCTTCAATGTAAAAGCCAGCAACCAAGAATGAAGTCCAAGTATGCCATCCTCTTCATCTGTGTTGTGGCCCTGGTTATCATTGAAAAGGAGAGCAGTATTTTGTCAAGGTAAGTGAATAAAGAACAGTGTAAAAAGGCTGGAAAACCGCCCCTTATTGCTGGGTGAAGACAGAGCAAGAGAAGCCACAGAAACTTGTTGACACTGGTGTGACACACCAAATGTGGTCCATGATTCTTTTTTTTTTTTTTAAATTAAACTTTACCAGACAGTTTTCAAATCCATCCAAGGGCAATGTTTTGAATTACAAACCCACAGTTGCAAAGTCTTTATGGGCATTTAGAAAGTATTAGCTGCAGATTTTAATCGGCAAGAGAAAGGGAAAACATGTGTAGACTTTCTTTTGGTATTTAATGGATTCAAGAAGGTTGTAGACATTTTTTTTAAAGTTCTTTTAATGTTGAGCAACTCAGTTTTGTCTCAGGCACTGATGTCGAACGGATTTGAAAAAGTGTTGCAAGACAAGTCACATTAACTGCTGAAAACAGGACTAACTTCCTCCTCTTGTCCTGCCCTTCCGCCATTTATCTGTGATGCTCCCTCACCATAAATCACATGAATTCATCTGCTATAGGGCTTGTTAAAAGATAAAGCAAAAAGGAGAATACTTATAATATGTCAAATGGATTATATTACAAGCCAAACAGTCATCTACTTTGAGGTAATTCTAAAGGGTTTGTGTTTGTTTTCATTTAAACATTAGGAAGCTTTTCAGTTGGTATATTTAAAAGTTGAGCTAAATGCCAAACAAACGTCAGATCTGCAAAAGGTCATGAAGGAAGAGGAGCAATTCATTCTTAAAATTATCTAAAAAATATTTAATTTCCACGTAGGTTTCTTTAAATATTTTATTTTTCAATCTCTGTAGGGACGGCAAGTTTATTTATGTAGCACATTTTTCTAAAAAAGAGAAAAAAATGATAAAAGAAACAAACAAAAAATTAAAGTTGAATAGCTCAAGTTAAAGCCCCACCCATCTCAACCATCATTTGATCCATTGTAAAAGCATTCCCAGTGTTTTTCTTTTAAGTATGATCATGCCATTTTTAGCCAAAATAAAAAGAACGTCTCATTTTCTAGGACATAGTTTCTGCAGAGCGGCAGGAATTAATCAGAAACTCGCCACAGAGTTGTGAGTGAGACTGCTGGAGCAGAAGTAAGCTCAGTTTCTTCCTGATAAAGAGTCATCTCTTTCAAAACGATGTCCCTATGTGGCACAAGGTTTGCATACCAGCATACCACATCAGCAACGCCAATTCAATGAATTGAACTTGAGGTGGAAACATGAATAACACTTTGTCCCATGAGGACAAAAGGCGATTCCAGTTGGCAATATTTTTTAAATATTTGATCATTATCAATCATCTGGGGTAAACAACTTTAATTTTTTTGTTGTGTTATCTCATTGTGTTATCTCAGACACAGTTGAATCCCATCAGTTGATTTTTTTCCCCTGTTTTTTGGAGATCACTTCTGTATCAACAGTAGAATTTTAGTGCTGCTTGAATTCCCAGGAATATATTAGTAGCTGTAACTGTTTAAACACCTTAAAATCTATAGCTTTACTTACCGTCAATATTTGGTATAGTTACTATAAGCACCGTTTCATTTAGAAATGCGATGGAAAATGAAGTTTATGGATAATTTTTGATCTACTCTCTGCATCTCATAGGGTCTCTGATAAGCTGAGCCAGATGCACAATCCACAGCAGACTCCAGAGACTCTTCAGGATTACAGCAACACGACATCTAGAAGCTCTTTCACAGTTCTCAAAGTGCTGCTTTCCAAACTGCCTTCAACCAAAGCAAATCACTCAAATTTTTTAGAGGAACAACATGAGGAGATGGACAACGTAGGCAACAGCTTAGACCACAAGCATGTCCTACTCATGGCCTCCACACGAACAGGCTCTTCGTTTGTAGGAGAGTTTTTCAACCAGCATGGAGAGAGCATGTTCTACCTGTTTGAGCCCTTGTGGCACGTGGAGCGCATGCTTTTCCCAGCTGCAGAGGCAAACAACGGGACATTGTTGCCCGAGATCTACCGGGATATACTCCAGGCACTCTTCCTTTGTGACTTCTCTCCGCTTGAGAAGTTCATCTCTCCCCCACCTCAAGACCACGTCACTCCTGATCTTTTCCGCAGGGAGTCTAGTATGGCACTCTGTGAGGAACCTGTCTGCACTCCTGAAATTAAGGAGGTTTTTGAAAGGTATTTCCTGCTTGTTTTTCCATCTGTTAAGTAAACTACAAAATTGTAGCAGAGGAGCCTCTAGCAGTGTTGATTTATAACTTCTTATATCTTTTACAGCTACTAAAAACGAATATACATTCCCTTAACAAATTGATTATGCTACCTGCTTTAGATGTTGTAATTAAACTGATAAACTCTTGATTTCTAAAAGGCAACTCTTGAATGTTACTCTTTATTTCCAGGTATCACTGTAAGACTCGACACTGCGGGCCTCTGAACTTGACTCTTGCGTCTGAATCCTGTCTTTCTAAACAATACCGTGCCATTAAGACAGTTCGTGTGCGATTGCTGGAAACTTTGCAGCCTTTGCTGGAGGACCTCCGTCTGGATGTCAGAATTATCCAGCTGGTTAGGGATCCAAGAGCCATTTTAGCATCACGGATGGTGGCTTTTTCCTCAAAATATCAGACATGGAAGACCTGGGCTCAGGACGGCCAAGTGCCAGAGGACAACGAGGAAGTAAAGAAGCTCAAAGGAAACTGTGATCAGCTGAGGATTTCTGCAGAGATGGGACTAAGCCAGCCTCCCTGGCTGAGGAGACGTTACATGTTGGTGCGTTATGAAGATATTGCAAGAAACCCTATGCAGAAGGCGGAGGAGATGTACAAATTCACAGGGATACCGTTCAGTTCCCAAGCCAGGGAGTGGATTCTGAGGAACACGCAGAGCGTTCAGGAAGCGAGTGGGATTTACTCCACCCAGAAAAACTCATCAGAACAGGCAGATAAATGGAGATTTAGTATTCCTTTCACACTGGCTCAGGTTGTGCAGAAAGTGTGTGGACCAACCATGAAGCTTTTTGGATACAAGTATGTGGATGATGAAAAGACATTGGTTAATAAGTCTGTCAGTTTGCTTGAAGAGAAACAGTTTCATTATTAGGAGTTGAATCTGCAAGAACTATTGATACAGTAGAAACATCAAAACACAAACCAAAACTAACCTGCAAAAGTAACTTAAAACACAATATTTTAGTTTTATCAATAACATTAAGAGCATTTATAAAAAAAAATTATCTTGTGCTGACTTTTTAACAACATTTGACCTCCCTTAACAAAGAGCTAATCTGATTTCAGCTTTCACTAAAAATGGCTGTTCTTTTACCTTTATATGATGACAGAAAAATATCCAACATGATGAGATTTGCTGTATTTTCATGTTCATATATGTGTGGTCAGAGAACGAGTACAGGGGTATTAGTGATATAGAGTGTTTTGTATTCTGTTTACACCTCAGCCAAATCCTATTTCTAAGCTTTTAGATTCCTATTAAAACATATAAATAAGTCATTGTATTTTAGCAGTTTTACAAAACACACTCAGGTCAAGTAAATACTCTTTATTTCGTGTTGTAAAGAGCATTAATAAGTTCCCAGCACAAATACTCGCACACGAAAGCTGTTTTTAGCTTTGCAATCTAATTATTGGTTTTTCCCAATAAAAGCCTAAAAAGACATATTAAGACAGATTTTTAAGAATATATTGATTCTATATGATGAGGAAACATGCAATATGCCTTTCCTCAGTTGTCGTCCGCATTACAGTAATCTTATCATTTGCAAAAGCCATGACAGTACGGACCAGTTTCCCATTGCCTTCCTACCTCAACACATTTTTTGTGTTCTTGCTGTGATAAATTAATGCTTTAATAATGTTATTTAAAGATGAATATATTTCCAGAACAGTAAATAATTCTGTCATTTTATTTCAACTATCTGTCCAATAAAAAGATTTAAAATTAAAGCCCAGAAATGTAAATGTTTTTCCCGTTAGATTTAAAGTGGTGTGCTTTGGTGAAGGTTCCTGTAAAGTTTTGTGAAAGCTTGTTTTTTTTAACTTTATGTTTGACCCAGGTGGTGCTGCATTGATGGTGGATAAAGGTAACCACTGTGACTCTCACTCAAAGGCATCATTGTACTCGGCTTGGTGGAGGTGCCAGTAAAACTATCTCACTCCAAATGGAAAGGAATTTGTCAAAAGTTAGGTATTCTTGCAGTTGCTGCAAGTTGCTAACATTGGTTTTCTGTTGCTTTTTTGAAGAATAAAAGTGAATATTTGACTCTGATACTTAGTTATTATTGATTTTTACACTTTTTAGTGAACTGATGCAATTGCTTTTTCTCTTTGTGAAAAGATGCTTTAAGTTTTTTTGCTCTTGAAGTCCACATATTTTAGAATTCAACCATATATGCTACAGTTTTTTTTCTTTATGAATCTATGAAAATGTTTGTTAGTTTAAAAATAAACAATTTTGTTCAGTGTATGACAGCCATAATTAAAAAAGATATTATTGTTGCCAAGTAAAATATTTCTGGTCTAAATGTAGGAAGCGATGCACAGAATTCTGGTCAAATCTGCCTGAACTTTCCATTTACATAATCATATTTTGGAATACCTTTCTTGTAGTAAACTCTGGATGTGGAATTAAGGATACAAAATTATTTAATAATTCATAAGACATATTTCTTGTCACACTTTCCACAGCACATCACATTTTCTCAGATTTCTGGCTGTTTTAGTATTGAGAAGGCCCAGCATGCACTGCAAATTCTGTCTTTGTGATAAGTTTACTGAGTTTTAAAAGCTCTGGAGTGTTGATGAATGTGCAGTCAACCATGTTCCTAAAACAGTTAAGTGTGTATCACAACACAAACAGAATGTATAAAAATGCTTCAACCTGCAAGTTTAAGTACAGAATATCTCTGCCTAAGTCTATAAAAGAAGGAATTTTTGACTGAATAAGAATGGCAATCTTCCTTTCATGGCGTTTCACTTTATTTTTTTTTAAGATAAAATCGCTTTCTTATTACTGATATTATTTTCTTGCTAAAGTATTATGGGACTTTTGAAATCTCCATCAACCAGCACATTACAGATAAAATGACACATCAATGCCACTATATGCTGCTGAATTTATGCTTCTTATCCACGTATTTTGGATTTTTCTGACAAAATTGTTCTAACTTCATAAATGGGAAGAGGGATCTATCAGAAAACTCTCTTATTGACCATTTCTGTCTATTCTACAAAATTTTGTTTGGAAATCTAACTTTTTTTTACGTACAATCATATTTGTCTTTTCTTATTTTTGTACAGATTTTTTATATTAATGTATTTATTTGTTTTTTTTGGACTCATGTCATTTACTTTTTGATTTTCCAGCATAGCCCTCTCACAACTCACTCAACCCGGTGTTTCTCCATACACTCCCTTTTTTCACTCTGCCTATCAGAGGAGGTAAATAATTCCAGCGGATGCTTGGGACACTGAGCGCCTTTTTACTGGTCTTCTACTGCTGGAAAATGTCTTCTTTGCTTGTGCAATTAAGCTTCAGGACTACATGCATTTTAATCAATCAATATATGTAACTAGCTTCATAAGACTTGAAACACAAACTTTGATTTCTGCTCTAAACAAATACTGCTGGCCATCTTGAAAAAAGTTTAAACATCTTGTGCTATCTTAGATGACCCCACCCTTACTTTGACGTGTTCTCCCTACCATGACAAAGGTGGATGAAGGTGGAAAAATTTCATGTAATCCATTGAGCCAGTGAAGATCACAAATCCTTGAAGAAGAAAGGTTCAGAGCACTGTCTAGTGTGTCTAGATGACCCAACTTCCAACGGTAAAGTCCCTAGGATAGCACAAGGGTTACGGAAAGAAAGCTTATGTATTATTGATTGTGAAGAAGTCCATGTCTTCAGTGTGGGTCTTAAAAATATGACAAGAGCGTCAAAAAGCTCAGGTGTGAACATGTTTGGTTCATGTTAGGAATAATTAGAAATAGAATAGTTAGAAACTCTCTTTTTACTTTTATTACATTTACTTGTACCTTTTATTACACTAATGGTTTAAACTTCATTCACTGAGCATGTATTATCATCTCAAAATTATATTGCATCCTAAGACAGCACAACCAAACTATTGTCCTCACAGTTCCTCCTCATCCTCCCTTTTTACTTTTAGTGTGTTCTGGTGTTTGTGCTCTGGCAAATGTCTGTGAGAACATCAGAAAGATCTGATACCTGAAGCTTTATGACCTTCAAGTATCCAGCCTGCAACAGCATGTGGGTGGGTTTTTCACACCATAGACCCTCGGACCATCTTCTGAATATGTAAATGCCAGGTATATATACCAAGCCCTTTTCTGAGTGTCTTTGTTCAGACTTTGTGATCCTGCTCCTCTGTCTGTAACCCTGCGTACAAATCTGTGCTGTTTTGTGCGGAGTAAATCTTCACTGAAGCTAAGTATTGTCTCTGTGTCCTCATTCATTCATTTCTGTGTGCTGGAAACTGAAGGGAACGAACCAACCTAATCGTTTTTTATTAATACAGTCCTTTCTAGTAAATCCAGTTTCCTCACAGTTCACATCTTAAAATGAAAGCAAATGTATGCACGCCTGTTATTGCCAATATTTCAGTTTAATTTTGTTCTGTTCATAATTTAGGTCATCCCAAGATGCTAAATGTTAAGGAACAAACAGAGAGAAAATAAAAAAACTCAGATTTTATTTATTTCTCATTATCATTAACCCTTGAAAAAAGTATTGAATTAAAATTATATAAATATTGGTGGACTGCATGAACATTTTCTTTTAGTATGATCCCATCGCACAAGAGCAAGAGTGGAAAGGAACTGCCCCCCCATGTATATAAGAATCATTCAGTACGTAATTTGTATTATACCTCAAAAAATAATTTTATATTCAAATCTAATATATTTTGAGTTAACTTAGAGGAAATGTAGATAAATAGCAGTTGTATGAATGATTTTAACAGTCGTTAACACTTGCTAAAAATCTTTAGGAGCTGCATGGTGGTGTAGTGGTCAGCACTCTTAATGAGAATGCCCTGGTATAAATCCAGGACGCGTTCTTAGTGTGCTTTGTTTACATGTTCTTCTAGTGCATTGATGGGGTTATCTCCAGGGCCTCCAACTTCCTCCGATAGTTTAAAATAATGCCAAAAGGTAAACTGGTGATTCTAAAAATGTCTCTGAGCTGTAAGCGCTAAACAGGGTTTTCCTGCCTCAGCCAGATGTAGCCGTGTCGGGTCCAGCAAACACACACCATGGCCCTGAAAATAACTGGATGGAAGAATCTTCTGGACAATGGCAGGGCTTTAGAATTGCAAAACATAATTATAAGGTAGTAGAGGAATAAGTATTCTGAAAGTACAATGGACCTTTTACATTTTTTTAAATAACCATTCCCACCATTGATAGTTTAGGCTTTAGGCTGAAGAGCCGCTTTGTTTTGCTTGTTGGGCAAATATTTGTCTTCACCTTATTTTTTCTTTATTTTATAATAAAAATGTGACGTAAAATCTCCTTAAGTGTATTACCGAAACTAGTTTACTGAGTTACAATGACCTTCAACAAGGTTTGATAAGCTTCATGCTTCTAGGCTCAGGGTGTTAAAAGTATAAAGAAGAAAAAGAGTAACCAAATTTTCTCTACTTTCCATTGTTCCCTCCTGCCAGATTAATTGTTTGTACAGTTGTCCACACAACAGAAAGCAACACAAAGGAGGCAGAGTGCTGACTGAGCAACGAAAACTGCAGTATTGATGCTCCATCTGCAAGAGCAAACATGAGTTCTAAATTTCTTTACAATGCCACAACAGTCACAACACCGGCTGACTGCCATTGCCGGCTCTCAGTTATGGAAGAACATTCCTGCAGAACTGCGCGTGACATCTGTCCTTACCAGCTTTAAATGCCATATAAAAAGTTTCATTTTTAGAACGACTTTTAATGCTCAGCATTTCATTTCTTTTATGGCATTCTTAATGATCTTTTATGTCTTTTATTTCTGACTGCTTTTTGTAATTGGATGCCATTTTTCGTTTTGTTGGTACACCTAAAGGAGTTGAAAAGTGCTGTAAAGCTTCATTCATTTATTCAGTCATTCATTCATTCATTCATTCATATGTTCATTCATTCATTCATTCATTCATTCATTTATTCATTCATTCATTCATTCATTCATTCATATGTTCATTCATTCATTCATTCATTTATTTGTTAAAAAAAACAGAAATTGTAGCATAAAATTGCACTCATGTCTGCTTCTTTTTCCCACTTTTTATACTCACTTAATAAATTATTTGTATTTGCATCATCTCAGAAACATCCAGAAAGGCGCATTTTACTTAAGGAAAAGCAGGGGAACACACACCCACATGTCAAGAGAGCCCTTCAGGCGAAATTCTCTCAGACTCACTTGAGCAATTGTTCCCTTTGCTCTTCCTGTGTTAGATAGGCTGTGTTGATTCAATACAATGGGGTCATGTAAACCCTGTCAGACACTTAGTCCATCATCATGACAGAGATAACTTCATTTTTTTTAGCTGTAAACTTTGTTGAGCCAATTAAGTTGACCAATATGACAAGTCTTACTAAGAAATCTTTGTGTTTCTTTATCTTTATGTAAATCTCTATTAATCTTTATCCTTGAAAAAATTCTGTATTCTAGGTATGTGAACCAAACTGGGTTTACACACATTAGGTAATGAAATGCAGGTAATGAAATCAGGTAATGAAATGCTAAAAAAATAACAACAATTATACCAATTTTAGTATAAAAAAGATTAAGTTAAAAAGTAAAACATTTAAAGATTCCTTTGCCTTTATTATTTTTGTTTTATTTTTGCTTAACTTGTTTTACATTGTCATTATTATGTTGTTGTTTTTTGTTCATTTTTCTGGCAAACGGGAAAATTGTATTTTGCACACAGTGTGAAGTTTTGTGTTTGGTATTTTGTATGTGCAATATTTGTTAATAAAGTTTAAAAAATATGAGGTCCTTTCAAAATAATGAAAAAAATAATAATAATAAAATAAAAAATAATCTAATCTAATTTTATTAAGGAATTTATATCAGACTACAGTACTTTAATTCTTCAAAGCACATTACTGTTCCAAATTACATCTCATAAATCAATTCAGCAGCTCACCATAAGTTATTATCGTTGTTTCTTTTTCAGATATTTTTATTTGTATGTTTCTCATATTGTTGAACCATTTTGTCACAGCAATTACACCCTTACATCACTAGGGGGCAGCACGAACTAGCACTAAACAACAGGATCAAGCAGAACTTGTCTTCTACCAATTTGTTGCATTTTTTCATATTAAAGCTGCATATCGAAGCTAGAAAATTAAACAGCATGAAGGTTTTGCGTTTTAGAACAAATTGTAAATTTGAGAAGTAATACACACCAATGCCTTTGATGCTACAAAAAGTTTTTTTTTTCACCTTGATTTGCCAGTAATGTTGCTGGTAACCTAGACAAAAAAAGGTAAATAGAGGAACAGTAAACACAAACTGATTTAACACACTGTGCTGGATTTACTAAATCAAAACTTTGCAAAATTACAGAAAATTTCACGGGAGACAAAAAATTCCAAGTAAAAACTAGATATTTTTAAAATATATTCCATATTACTGTTTCCAAAGGTCAACATGTTCCTTTAAAATTAAATACTTTTTAAATTATTGTGCATATTTAATTGTAGTAAGGATAAAATCAATGGTTTCATTTTAAAAAAGAAGTTATCTTACTGTAAAAAATATTGTAATTTATTGTGATATTTAGCATAAGTAAGCTCTCCTTTTTTACTTCTAAATTTCCCAATTAACCCAAAATATAAGCTACTATAACCATGATTCTTACTTTGTGGCACCCCCAAAAGGTTAGCAGTGACTAGTTGAATGTCTGCTTTTGATCCCAGTTTAAACAACTTTTCATTATTTTTACATTTTGTTTCGGTTGATAATTTTTTTCAGATTTCAAGCATTTCTCCACCTATGAAAAGTGTTGCTGATTTAGTTAAAAAAAAAAAATAAAAAGATAAAAAAATAAAACATTACCTCTTAACCTTAAGACTTCAGCTTACAAAGACTGTCCGTGATACTCAATCCTGTGTTGCCCGTCTCTCCCACACCCAAACTGATCTACTGGCCTGGCCCTCTCAAGTTTCACGAGCTATGATTAGCAATTTCTGCCTTTATGTATGCTCCCTCCATTATTTATGCTGTTTGTTCTTTTTTACTGTGTCATAGGGAACACGAGAGGTGAATCCCAGCCGGCTTCAACCACAGGAGCCTTCTTGTGGGAAAAATAATGTTTTTTTTTATTATAATTTTTTTTAATCTAAGGATCTAGCAAACTTCCTCAGGACAAAAGCAAAAATAATTACCGGGAGTAAACAAATTATTTGAGGTTCAGATTTGACACAATGCAGGATTTGTAAATTTCTACATTTAAGCGACTGCTGTTTAAAAAAAAAAAAAAGTTATGATTAAATTATGGTTTTGCTGTAACTGAAAGTAAATGGTGACTGACATGTTTTTATATCGATGCGAGACAGTAATGACCAATTCTAAGTGACTGACCATAAAAAGGGGCGCAGCTTAAACCCCTTTCATCTTGGTCCATGTGTGTAAGTCTGATTTCTGAGTTTCCTGCATGCACAGGCAAAAAAACACGGACACTTGGGGTTACAGAGTTGATTCTGCTTTATGGTGTGGTCACCCTTTGATTCGCCGCTCAATGAAACTTGTGACTGTTTTAATTAAGGGGAAAGAACACGGACAGTGAGGCAGGCGGAAATCCACCGGCGTACACATAAAGGTCGCTAATGTCTTTCTTCCTCTGGACGCAAGGCTGGGCTCCTTTTGTGAGACTGACCATTCAAATGAATGTCCCTCTTTCTTCTGTTCTTAAGTGTGCTGTAGCACGAGGTCTGACGCTAATGACAGGGCAACATCTTTAGGGCTCTGCCAGGTGAGGTGCCATCATATGTTTATGTAAGGTTTTATTTTGTGTATTAAAAACTAATTTCCATCCTTTGTTTTACCTTCTTTCCGAGGGCTGTGCATCCAGACGGGACCCTTGAGGGCAGCAGCATAGAACCACTCTTTTCTGTTGTTTTTGAGAGCTTTTAGGGGAGTTGGAACAATTGCATTTTCTTATTTACAAAGCATTTTTGAGTAAGTTAGGGAGTCAAAGTACCACTCATCAGCCTCCATTCCAAATATCTGACTAACCTACCTGTGGGCTTTAATGCTCGTCACACAGGTACAGTTCTCTGTTGTTGCAGGATTCTGACAGATGCTTTACAGAGGTTTGTGGATGTTGGTGTGTGACAAGTTCTCTCTTCCTCTGGGGATCAATGTCTGTCCTGTTGCCTCGCCAATCTGATGTTTATCTGCAGGTGATCAATCACACGGCTGACAGCAGGAAGGTTAGAGTTACCGTCCCCACAGCCTCTGATTGGGTGGCTATAAACTGAACACAGAGGAAAGAAGACATCTAAGAAAAGTTGAACTGATAACATAAGGTGAAATAATTAGGTTTCTAAATTATTCACTTGATGGATGATCAAAAATCCTCCACCTAAAAAGAAAAAAACATATAAGTTGGATTTAGAAGAATGAATGAAAAGATAATTAGTATGATTTCAATTTCAACTTTAATAAGTTTTGTGTGGTCTGTAGTTAAAATTCTGAAAAGTGTATTAATACCTAAAAGAAATGATTGATGATTGGGTGAGTCTCAGCTCTCTGCAAATGGGTCCGAGTCAGGCTTATTTTTGCTAATGCAGGTGTCAGTAATCCTCCTTAGCCTCGTCAAATGATGTCTTTAGCCTGGGGAAATCCTTGACCAGGTTCTTCCCTCACCGCATAGACATGGTGTAATCTCTCAATTCTTGACACAGCAAATAAACACAGCACAGAAGGGAACTTTAATCTCTCACTTCCTTCCACATTGTCTTAGTGACAACTTCCATGGGAACCTCACCTGCAGGAGAAAAGAGAAGACACAAACCCAAAGGGGCTGTGGCAAAGGACTGAAGGTTAAGTGCATGTACTAATTCTCACAAAAAGGAACTTAACACCATATATATGACTCTGCAAACACTTCCTCTTGACCTTCCGCTTGGATACCATTTCTGTCTCAAAAGAACAAAATTGGCATGTTATCCAGTTACACAGCATTGGAAGATAAATGGGGAGGTCTTTTGTGCTCGTGATGTCACTCATTTTACTGTAGCTACCTAATTGGGGGTTAATGTGTTTTGCGTTCTCTCATAAATTATTCTTCGAGATAGCCGAAATACCACTATAACACCCCGCTTCCCTTTTCAATGGGACTGGACACCTACTTGTCAGGAAATAATCTTCAGGGGTGTCTTGGTTGACTTCCTGCTCCGCATCAGTACACAACCTAGATAAGCAAGAAAAGATGTTGGAGCGAGCTGGACCCTCTTCAGATGTCTACAGCTGCTGGGTTCAAACACTGAAAGTGGGTCAGGAAGTTTCAAAGAGAGAACAGTATTTACTGCAAGCATGAAGGCAACATTCTTCAGCAGAATTTCTAAGTTATGTTATTTGACCCAAAAATAAAAACCTCCAAGTTTGTTAAACCCATTAAGAAAATAAAACTCCTTAATTAGAGGGAAACTAATTTACATATTTGTTTGTAATGCATACATGTATCTGACACCTTATTGCTTTAACCATGTTAATATTAACATAGAAATAAAATAAAGTAACTGTATTTGTGTTAACAGGAAACATGTAAACCATTAAGAGTCTACCTATAAACTCCCCTCATTGGTAGATTTAATTCAAAATACCTCATTAAGCCTTAACATAAATTAGAACTTGTGTATCTATTTATGCATGAGAAAAACAATGTAGGGGTTCACACTAGAGCCCTGCATTAATTCTAGAGTTTTTTTTGTGTGCAAGTTTTTTAATGTAAACGTTCCTGTTTTTTGTCATGTCTTTGCTCTTGTATGTTATATAAGCTCTATACCTTTGTCATTGTTTGTTTGCAATGTCTGAATGATTCTTTTGTTTCTACCTGTTTTGGGACACCAAATTTAATTTAGCTTTTGTGCTAATTCTGGCATATTAATGTTCTAGCTATGCTAAAACATAGATTATTATGGATTATCCTGATCTAAATAAATACATTTCTTTTTATGTCTTTATGATTTTACAATGGATAATATCTGGAAAGTGATAGTTATTCATATTTTTTTCAGAATAAGTTGAGCTAAACATTTTTATTGTGTCTATTAGGTCACTTGTAACACGCCAGATGTTTTTTCCCTGCTTTGACCCAACTTTACCTGAAAGTTTTTTTTTTTTCTGCATTAGTGAATCTTTTAAAGATGTTGCAGCTGAAAAATTCCTACAAGATTCTCTCTCTCTTAAAAACATTACTATAACAGACATACTTCAGCTTATTTCTAGATCATGTTTTTGAAACACTATCAAGTGTTTTATTATTTCCTGAAATGTTAGCTTTATCTTTTACTGTTTTTTTCTTCAAGATAAATAAGCACTTTTCCTTTTCTTTATCATCTATCATCTAAACTTTAACTTTTTTTTCAGATGTGTTCTTAATTATTTTATCTATATGGAGTTACTTTCAGTCTTACTGTTAAAACTTCAATTGATGTGATTTTAATAAAATGTCATTTAAACTCAAGTAGTTTATAACAAAAACGTAATCTAAGTTACTTTAGAAAAAAGAAAGTAGGAAAACTAAAAAGACCACACAAGTTGTATACATTTTATATGCATTTCTGTACTATTGCAGTTCTACACCCAAATCAACAAACAGTTTAGAGAGATTTACAGTGCTGAAGCAGGGGGGTAGAGGTGGTCTTTTGTTTGAAAGTAGAAAGACAAAATCCTCAAAGTTCCTTCAAACCTATAACCGCTGCTTCTTCTCATGTATTTTCCTTTTCTTCCCATCTAAATCAGTTTTGTTGTAGCTAGCTTGCTTGTTGCAATGATAATAAAAGAAAATTCACTCATTCAATAATTGATAACAAATAATATATAAATGGGATTCATGTCTCGTCTTCTCCACTGCTTTCAAAGCTATTTTCTCTTTCACCCCTAAGGGGCACTAGAGATCTGCAGGAACTTCAGGGAGCTCGTTTGAGCTGAGATAAGTGGTTACTTTCAGATTTTTGTTACTAAGAATCTAAATGAATCAACAAAGAACGAGAACTTAAAAATGTATAAGTAGTGCAAAGCTTTACTATTTAAAAATTTTTAACCAGTTCAATAAACTCTGTAAAGTACATAGATGGACACAGGAGTCCTTTGGATGATTTGGTCTTTCGTCTTTCAGCAAAAAGGTTGATATGCTGAGACAGTGCTTCTGGGTGGGCTCCACTGCTGAGGTTGAGGGCATTTAGTTTAAGGCTATGGTCATGTGAAATGCATGTTATTCACAAGAAGAAAATAAAAGTTATAAACAAAAGGGTTGATATTAAATGAAAAACAGGAATGTGAGGGTTCGGGTGGGGTTATTAGATACAGCAAAGAATAATTAAGAAACCAAATCTTTGAGGAGAGGGAGTTTCACCAAAGTTCGCTGGAGGGCCAGACAACACAGATGAAAGAAGGGGAACTCTCTCCTGCAGCTGTCAGCAGCTTTTAATGTCAACTTTTCCATTGATTTGCAGAGCAGCTCATGCTTATCTGACAGAACTTCATAGCTTTTCTTAACAGTTAAAATTTCATGTTTGTGTTTCTGTCAGAACATAGTTGTCTAAACCTTATGTACTGTCACCATTCTTTTAACATTGAATCATTTGTTGACAAAACATTTACAATTTCAATTCTGACAGTGAAACAAAAAATCCTGAGGAGTGAGTTGTTCACTTAACCTATATCAGTCCACTGAAAGCGTATGAAATCTGTATCTGTATTTATCTGGAGTACAAGTGAGGTTCCATGTAGAATATAGTAATCTTTAGCCTTTACACAGCACTGTAATTGAATCAAGCCATGATCTTTCATCCCCGTAGTTATTTTAAGACAGGAATGACACAACAAAAATTGAAATGCACCCCCCACCTCCATCTTTTCCATTTCAACAAAAGGTCAGAAATTCAATCACCACCGCCGCTATTGCTATAATAATGTATGTATGGGAAACAGCCACAGTTACTGACCGCCAAATTCTTTGGCTGCCTGTGGTCATTTTGCCTTGCTTAAGAACAGAGGCGTTTCTCACTGGAGTTATTCATTAATCCCAGCAGGCTGAGAGTACGAGCGTACAACACCAACAGATTCTTTCATTATTAACTCTGTTGGTTTTAGTGTTTTGTTCATTTAAATACCCCTCTTAGTTGTGGCAATGTAGATTCTGTGACTTTCCCCATGTTTTAGCTTAACGTTGTTATCAAATTATCATATTTTCTGTTTTTTGTCTGTTAAGAAAGTATTGAGTAAATGGTTTTATTGGTGTTTTTCTGTTTTCCTCCCTCTTTTCCTATGGGTGATCACACTTTTAAAGGTGTCAACTTTTCACAAGACTTTGTACCACAAAAACCAGCATTTAAATGTAGGCAAAAATCAGGAAGTGTAAGATAAGGAGGTATGGGGGAGCTTTTAATGTTAATATGTACAGGAATTTGAGAGGAAATGTGGATTGGAAGAGTGAGGAGAAAAACAAGGCAAAAGGAAATGAAGTTCCTTTTAGAAGAGGAGCCTCGTTAATGCAGGGTCACGGCTTTTATTTGCTCCCAAACATAAACCCGACAGAATTAAACGAGGAAATAAAAAACTCAGGCTAGACAAAGCTAATCAACAGATTATGAGTAAAAGAGCTCCCTGAACATTTCAGTGAGGAGCAACCTTGAGCTGCAAATAACTTTAAAACCATTCACAATAAAGTTAAGCACCACAAACAGCACAAGTTCATTCAATTTGAATATTTCAAAAATGAAGGACTTTTTATGAGAAAAAAAACCCCCTTTTTTGCTTTTGTAAAACGTTGTAAAAACTCTTTAAAAAATCCTTTCCATCTTAAAAGAAAGATGGTTTGCAAATAGACTTTTTGGTGTTGCAAGGAGGTGACAAATGTTCCCAATTGTGAAATTCTTTTGCCACTGTGTACGCTGGTTCTTGCATCAGGCATTTTTAAACCCTTGCATCTATTACCTTTCACCGGGTAAATACCTTATGCTGGAAACATTTGTCAATGTATGCAGCTGGCTGAACAGAATAGATGATTAGGAAGTGAGGGGAAAAACAGATCGCTTCTCCAAACAGTGCAACGTGTGCGATACAAAGTATGCTTTTCTACCTCAACCACAAAAAGACTTCAGAAAGACGACTAAACGGCCAACTGCAGGCATTTTTCTTTCCAAACATATTTAGACCTGCGGTCTCTTAGTCAAGACAAATTAATTATTTACTGGTTTTAAAGAGCAGGTTTAAGGCTCACGGTAATTACACAACGAGCACAGTAAACAAAGGGTATGCACATCTTGAACTATTGGAGCAGAGGTTGTGTTGTGTCTGTTTTGGTGTGTACATGCTAATATGAGTGTGAGAGCAAATGATGAGCTGGAGTTTGCGTGGCTTGTTTTGTGGTTTTTTACATGAGGCCTCATTAGAATTTTATTGCTGACGCAGTGCAGTTCATTCACTCAGACTGCCGGGGCCGGCACCGAGAGGAAACACACTTCAAAAATACAGAATACCAAACGGGCTATTGAGAGAAACTAAAAAGAGTTTTTATTTTAATATTTAAAATGTTTTGATAATTAAGGAAAACAGTATTTTTGGTCGAGTAATTTCTCTTTAACAGGCTGAAAAGAACGTTCTCCTTCTCACTGTTTAAAACAGATAATATTAACAACCCAGCAGCATGTTTTGTTGGGTGTCACATCTCTTTGAGCTCTGGCCTCAGTCCATCGTAGAGTTACAGCAAATATGAGCATGGCTGTTCTAAAGAAAACCTAAAACTATCAAAGCCTCCTGTTTGGTCCTGTGGCCGACGTTGTGCAAACAGCAGAAAGTTGCGGCGTGTGAAGGGTAATGGGACATCCAACGCCAGGGGACAGCAGGCGGCAGAGTCACACACCGCTGCCGAGAGAAAGATGAAGTAATCTCAGGAAACAAGTAGACACACTCCACTTCAAATTTTGCCCCAAACAAGATTAAAGTGACATTATTCTATGAGAGTGTGGCAAGAGTATTAATCTTACACATAGAGGCAGAGGCTAGACAAACATTGGCTGGCTGCAGCTGTATGGGAGCACATTCTTTATTTTGTCAGTATTTGGTGAGACTCAGATGTAGCTGTTAGAGCACCATCATCTCATTTTATAATGCACTTGTAGGTCCATTACCCTTTTGAATTCTTTGGAGTAAATGTTGGATAATGAAAGTTTTTGTTTTTTGAGTTTCCTAAGAATTTCCAATTGATTTAAGAAAATTTTCTAACTTTTTTTTAGATGGGGTTGATTTGATTTAGAGGTGTTTGTAGAGTTACTTGTATATAAATAATGCAAATTGAAATTCAGCAAGAAAGAGCCATGTGGATCCTTCACAAAGTAGAATACTCAGAGCATGCCACAGTAAATTAACTTTTTATGCTGTCAAAGCCATTAAAAATAGAGGATCGTGTGAAATATCAAAGTGTATAAATAAAATGCAAAGTATGTAAGTACTGATTGCCAAATAACCAAGAAGTTATTTATAGTATTGGAGAAAATTCGTATAATTTAAGAGGAACAGGAACATCTAAATTACCAATGGTATGAACCAACTGTAGGGGTTTTGTGTGTCTGTGTGTTTTTGAATAGTTAGTTTATTGTGATAGTTAGTTTGAATTTTGAATAGTTTGGGATTTGATAATAAATTAAAAAAAATAGATTAAAAAACATATGTTGTATGTGTATGCCATTTTCATTCTTTAGGTTTAGGTTGAATTCTTTGGGTTTGAGTGTTCAGTTATATATTCATGCATCTTCTTCATGCTCTCCAAGCCTTTATTTGTGTTTTTCTCCCGCTCATCTGATTTCAGCTGTCCCTTGTACAAATAAGTTTGGCCTAAAAGGTTCCCCTCCCAAGTCTTTTAGGAATTCATCAGTCTCAAACCAGCTAAATGAGCGTTACATTGAGGTTTTGTTTAGAACCTGTTGCATAAATAAGTTGCTCCCGAAAACCCCACAGAGAAAGACTGAGCTTTAATGACTGGGGTTTAAGCCCTTCCACCCCTCTTCTCCAACACTCTCAGCTTGGTCTCCTAATGAGCCATCATCATGCAAAACTGCCAGCTTGATACACATTAATTGGATTTTCACTTTTTCACCAATTAATTGACCAGCATTGTCATGTTGGCCAGCCTCTGGGGGTTTCTAAAAAAAAAAAAAAGGGAAAGCTTCCCCTTTTTACTTTCTCCCACTCTAATGGCCACTGACTGGAGAGGGGAAACATTTCCCTTTTCTTCTTCTATACTGCAGAGATCAGCTACAGTATCTCATTATAGGCTTATGACATTTGTTGGAGACAATCCCTTTGTGGAGAGAAAACTGTTTGTGTGCTGCTCAGTTGAAGCCTTTTACAGTTTGTTAACCTGCCTCTGCCAGTGCCAGGGCCCCTGGGGGAAAAACCTGATGTGCAGTGAGTGACTCAGATTCCTCGCGCCCTGGAGGACAGAAAACAGGGTTAGGGAGAGCAATCCCACGCCACCTTGTTCAACAAGCACCAAAACAAGAAATGAATGCAGTCATGGCATTTCACATTGGTTATTTGATATGTTGACACATCAGTGGTGTTTCGAATTCTGCCAGGGGGATTTTTGTTTGCAGGAATCCTTGCACTTCAAAGCTTCTTGAAGGAGGCACAGTAGGACTAATATTTTAGTCACCCTGCTTGGTTTAATCTCACAGAGAGGAAGAAAACACAGCAAACACGCCGTGACCTTTGGTTGATCATTTACGCAGTCATTTGGAGGGTCTGGTTTCAAGTTAGGGTTTGGAACTTGTGTCCAAGTTTGGTTGTTTAAATATTAACGTTTAAAAGCGGTTTACAGTTGGTTTCCATGGCGATGACGGACAAGGTGTACCAAAAGGAAATGTATTTCCACATTTGTAGGACGCACTAAAAAATAATGCAGCAAATACAAAAGATTTTGAGCTAATCGTGTTTTTTACTGCAAATTTGGTTCATGTTCTCTAAAATAAGATTAAAAGAAATGATAATGATGGAAAAAAAAAATGCTTGACCAGTTATCGATTTAGAGACAGCAAAAAAACTACCCTTAAGTAGGTTGTACCTCATCCCTTTGTCTTGCTTTTTGTTAATCAGTTGCAGGTTAGAGTGACAGTTAACTGTGCATTGCTGGTTTTGTTGATGCATCACTTATACATACATCAGCTGCTGTAATTGCAACTGCAGACATTATGTGCTTAATTTGGCACAAAAGGAGAGAAAAATATATCATTAAGCAGAACTTTGAAAAACGGGTTCAGAACAATAAAACAATACCGCAGACAATTGTGTCAAATAAATCACTTCCCTTGCTGCAAAGTGAAACATTGGAAATTATGTATTTGCTCTACTGAAAATGATAAACAGGACATTACTGTGTCTGAAACGCAGAAAAGTATCTTTTTGCACCGGTGGCTTTTGCCGAACACTGAGTGTTATTGATCCTCTTTGTTTTGACAATTATTAAATGTAATAGTTGCCTAAATGGCTGCAGCTTGGAATTTAGACCATTTGTTTCAGCTGGAAACAAACACAAGAGCTGCAGGTCAGTAATGAAACTGTCTCCTGTTATTTTAGTAGGAAACTGCCGTTTGTGTTGTTAAAAAATAGCCGACTGAATCTATAACTCTCCACTCAGGGACGGCTAAAGGTTAAAGGTCAAACCTTCCAGAAACCTGTGACTGTATAATCAAGGGCAATAGCCTTAATTAATTGATTGAGAGTTCAAGAGGAGGGGTGGTTTAAAGCTTAGAACATTATGGTTTTGGTAATTGTTAAGGATTTCAATATTTATATAAGAGTGTCCATTATGCCACATTATTTTCAATGTGATCAAAGTTTAATCAAGCTGAACTTCATTAATCCCAATAATTAATTGAGCAGGCTTTGTTATGTTCCTTTTGCTACCTTTACTTTCTGGTCGGACGGACATGTTTCACCATTATCTCGTACCATCCCACCAAGGGTGGTGAGTTAATCTGCATGACCCAGCACCTGTCACATACTAATAAACACGGGACTAATTGACTTTGATCTCCCCAGCCCCTTTATCAGCCAACCCACCAGTCAAAACAACCTTGGAAATTTTATTTTTCTTGGACGTCATCAAAAAAGACGGAGCATTTTTTTATTTCTTGCTAAGCAATTATTTTAAATGTTATTGAGATTCTAATGACTTAGAAATATATTGAAAGAGGAAGAAGTCTCAGGTGATCCCTGCTATTCAGAGGTTTTAAACATTGTAGTCACTCATTTATTCAGTATGTAGTTTTAATTCTTCCCCATGCCCAATAAGAAAAACAAAAAAAAAACTGCTTTCAATTACTTTTATAGCAAACGTATATTCATAGCCTGTTTATTTCAAACCTGTTGTTTGTCTTTATTGATTAATAACAACATTGTTGTGTTTGTGGCAATATGTAAATCTTAATCGTTTAAAAAAGAATCACATAAAAAAAAAACGAGGACAAACAGAATTTTAATTTTTTTCTTAATTTGCAAACATATTTCCTCTGTTTATCTCTGCATCTTCTACGTAAAATATCATTCTAAAGTAATTCAAAAGCCCAAATTGTTCCCTTTACTTCCTGTAAAATAAATTCAGGTTAGAACGGAATATAATCAAAGGAAAGTTATGAAGGACTGAAACAGCTTAAAGTGATAGATCGGGTTAAATGTAACAATTAGAATCAATTCCTAAGCTGCACAACAAAATAATAATAATTATAATACATAATAAGAATAATTGCACATGTTGTGTAAATGAACCTAAACCCCCTGCTATTAGTTTAGAAAAATACAATTTACAATTTTATAATGAATGATATATATATATATATATTTGACAGTTTCTGGACACATAAGTATCCTTTCTATAACATAGCAATGTTATAAAACTACCTCTGTCATTAAACTCCATTATTCCCTAATTTCACATTCGATACAGAAAATCTTCAATTTATGGTGTATTGACAGAAATCCTATAATGTTAGCTTGTGAATACCATATTGTCATTTTAAAAAATTACTTTTTCTTCCTGGGTATTGGGAAGAATTAAAACTATACGCAAAGTCATGAACTTCTTTAACTTTCCTCGCATATATTTAATCAATGCGGTCTCTTTTATTATTTTTTGTTTCAAAATAATGTGCTAAAAATCTCTTGTGTACTGTTTTTTAAGCGCCATAAAATGACCTTACAATAAACAAACAGTACAAATTATAGCTTTTTTTGATCAGTTAAGTTTATATTTATTGAACAAAAAATATAAGACAAAAAATTATTGTTTAAAAAAAGCGGCAACAAAATAAAATCATATATATATCATACCTATCCATACAGAGTACTGTTTTCTCTGTCTCTGCTGTTGTTTGTTAATCATATTGGCACACACACACAAATACACACAGGCTGTTCAAAGTTTTTCCAGGGTATTTCTCGGTTAATTAACAGATTAGTGGTGTGGGGCAGCCCTGAAGTTCGGGGGTCAAGACTAAACCCTCCAACTCTGAGGATAATAAGTGGCAGGTGGGTCCACAGTTCTCCCTTTGCCCCCTCACAAACCCCACCCCTCTCCCCTCACAACAAAATAAGCTGCTGCATTTATAAGCAACACTAGCACTCTTGACTCCGGCCGCTGCTAATGCACCTGAAATTGAGGAAGAGGAGCAGAGTGACACGAGCGAGGAGGAGATACAGCTGCCTTGGAAAAGTGCCACCCTTTCATACACACTTCCAGACTGCATGTTTACAAAACTGACCAGTGGGGAATCATTGAGCACAGTTTGACTGAATGGAATGTGGACTTTAGGACTGCAGGCCTTCATCCTATAAAGCAGAAATTAAATAAGAGAGACAAGCTAAAGGAGAGGACAGCTTGAGTCTTCTTTAGCTATTTTTTTTCCCTGCCTCGATTTAGGACTCCCATATTCCGCTTCTGGTTCTGCTTGGTGGATACCTCCATTGTGAGACTCTGAATGGAAGACTTTGGGAGTATACCTCCTTCTGTTAATTAGGAGTGGCCCAGCGTTTCCGCTCCCTCCCCGCCCCCCGTGAGCCCCTCCTTCATTATTTTCTCAAATTCTTTTACCAAAGTTAACCCCATCTCTTCACACAAACTTCAAAGAATTCTGTTTAGGAAATGGATTCTGTATTCCAAAAATATGAAAGAAACAGATTTACTGCAGATCATCAGAAAAAAAATAAACAACAGTTTCACCTAGATATGTTTTTCTTCTATTATCCTATATGCGGCCTTCCTCTAAAAAAAAAAAAGAAAAGTCTTTTGAGGCATTTTAAATGTTACTGCTGAGATCATGGTGCTGTATAAATATGTTATTGAAGTCCACTCATACTGGCCTTTTCATTGAAATGCCAAAATAAAATAAACCTCCCCTACGTCTGCTCTGAACATCAGTCAGTAAAGATGTCCTGGGGTGCATTCTACCTCTGCCCAGCAGGCATCCATTTGCCCGAAAAAAATCACTTTGCCTCATTAGCTACACACACTCTTATTTTGTCACAATGCCTTTGCTGGAGTCCTGCTAACAGAACACTCCCTCCCCTCTTTCTCTTGGTGGGGACTTCAGGGGCCAGAGGCACAGTTTCAGTGAGTGAGGCCTTTTCTTCTATCCCTCTCCTAGCTGGTTTAAGGCTTGTAATTATCTTTTGCTGGGGGAGGCTGTAAATTGGATTAAAGTGGAGGGTTTCGGCTGAGTGCATCACCCCCCCACCCCCCTCCACCTCTTTTTTTGGCCCTCCACTTCCCCCCGCCATCTCCCCACTTGGTGGGCCACACGCTGATAAAGTGCGGAAAACCGATTTGGATTCAGCCTTTGCATTCATGGCTTCCTGCCGGAAAAAATGAAATTTTCCAACAGAAGGGGCCAGTGTGCCTGTGGTATCTGCCCGTGTGGTGCGTTTCATCTGGCCCCACTCTTCCAGAAACACCATTACCTACGTTATCTGTGTGAGCCGACTCAGCCTGACTGGACTGGGAAGCCCGGCCGGCTACAGTCTCTGACCATCTTCGCATTGTTGCTCCCTTCACTGCTGCCAGGTTTTCGAATTATAGTTTATTCAATTTAACTGGTTATTTGTATTGAACATGGCTATGGACACTATAAGACACAGAAAAAGGTGTTTTTATGATGCCTTTGTATTTTATAAAACTATTTTTTAAACCAAAATTATATAAATGTATTAAACATATTTAAAAGCTAAGTAAAATAACCAGATAAGAAGAAGGATGACTTTTTGGCTCTGAGGTCTTTTTCCTTTTGATCATAAAGTTTTAATCCTGTCAAGAAATGTCCCCGAGTCTGCTTGAATAGTTAGAACACTGGAGCATGAAATGACAAATCTACCTTTCCAAATGATGTTAACCCTGTTTTTACAAAAATGGCACAATTTTTTAGCAGCTCATGGCTGCTACAATATTTGCATCCAAAGGACAAGCCTTCTTAGATCGCTGCCCACAACTGTACCAGAGCAGTGCTTGATAAATGAAACTATTTATTTATTTACACCTGCTAAATACAACTGTGATGAGTGGGCTCACTTACTTTAACGCAAGCGTTTTTGCAAAAAAGGACTACTTTGGTTGTTGTTTGGATTTTTCATATAAATAAATGCTCAAATAAATGTAAAAAAAATAGTTCCTAATTAGGTATGTCATTTATGTTGGCATTAGATAGAATTTCAGAGTTTTATTTGCGTTTTAATATAAGAATACAACTTTATTGATTCCAAGAAGGGAATTTTAACTGTCCAGAAGCTTATCGCAATAAATGCTAAACAAATTAGTAGATAAAATAAAATACATTCAAATAGGAAAAATGTAACTATCCAGGCAGGTCTCCAAACACATTTTTAAAAGTCATTTAAAAATTATATAAAGGGTTTTTTCATTAAATATTAAAGTTTTCACTCTTGGACTTTATAATCACCCAAAAATCAGCGCCCACAAGTACATCCACTGCTTTTGGGCAACACCTGGATATTGACCATTTTTGCTCGCAGTATAAAATAGTCTAAGAATATGATTTTCAAAACCAGAAACCAAAGGTTTTCGGCATGAATTTTTTTTAAAAGCATTTTCTTACAAAATTGAGGATATAATTGCCATGCCATTCTTCTCAAGCAGCAATTAACCTTAGAACAACACATATTTAAATAAATAACTATTTTAATTGCTCATTGAAAAACAGCTTTAAAAACAAGTAACATATAAAGTAAAACATTTCCAGGTATTGTTTTTATGTCTTCTTTGGTTCTCTTTGTAGAAAATTAACTAATGTTTTATTCAGTGAATGATAGATTTTTCTGTTGTCAAACACCTTCATTTACTTATTATCTCTGCAGCTCAAATATATATTTATCTATCTAAAAACAACTTTTTGACAAACAATGAGTTAAGTAGCATAAAGGTTTTACTACGGTGTCTTGAGTGGTCTCCTATTGTGGGTATAATATACCGATATAAAAAAGCAGTGAAAGCGACTCCATTCAGAGGGATTTCTCCTTTTACATAAAATGTCAATGCATTTTCTAGCAGACACTTACATGGGATCAGTGGACCCTCAAGTGCAGAAAATAACCTTTGAGTACTACATATGGACGCTACTCAATTGAGCCATTGTACAAGCATAAGGGCTCTAATGAGTGAAGCAAATATCTTTGGCATTTTAAAAAGGCATAAAAAAGAAGCAGTGTGAGGGATAAAAAAAAAAAAAGGTTGAAAACAATTCCATATCAGCAGGTATAATAGGTTTGACTATGCCTTCAAGCATGAACTTATCAAACAAAAGGCCACACAGAGTGCAAAAGCACACGCTATCTGTGGTTTTGGATATTAGTTAGCAGTGTGGAAGCATTTTTCATTAGGTGCAGGAAAAACAACGCTGGGATGCTCCACTTTGATCTCTCTTTAGCCTCCCAGCCAGAGCTTTTTTCTCTTCTTTCAGCCGCTGAGATAAATGAGAGGGAGTGCTGTTAGTAGAAGATTCCTCAACACAGTGGGAGCTTGAAGCCGTCACTGGCAAGTGTTTGCCTAAGATATGGATTGTTTGTAGTACTCCCCACAACTAATTCATGTATTATTGTACAAGAGAATTATGGTCAAGGGAAAAAAAAAGTGTTTTATTCTTTCCAAATACATCAGATGGCACCTCACGTTTTTGTAAAGTCTTGGAATCCCTTAAATAAATTAGAATAACATTTTCTTCATTCTTCAACAAATAATTGTATTACTTGAATAAGCTCATAAGACAGGTTCTGTTATGTATCAAACACATAGACTGTAACGAATAGATGAGAACCAAGATAAACTATCATGCAGAAAAATACGTTAGAAAAGTATAAAATTTATCATTTGTAAATTTTAAAGATCCACTCATAAAAATTGTGTTGTTTTTTTTAACATGTTCTTGTGGTATTTTTTTTTTTCAAGATGGACATACATACAAAGGAAATTAGGCTTACAATTGCATTTCTGAGTATTTCTTTATTTAAATAGTAGTGAATCAGTAACAGATGAAAAAGTGCTGTTGGATGTGACATGGAAGTTACTACGTCAAGCCGCAAGCTCCCTGCCCCACTCTATTCCAGTGCATCTGCTTGTAGACGACTAGATCCAAATATGTCTGTACAGGTAGCACCAATAATGATTGCCATTTTTGTTGCACCAGTAATGTTTTGTTAAAAGTGTAAGGGACTATAAGCTAGCGGGAGATGGATAATGGGAAATTGGGGCGGCCTTACTCCACACCAACAGTCCTACCCGAAACTTCAATTACTTAATTTGTAATGTACTACTGCCGCTCTGCAGAAACTAGAGAAAACAATACACTTTTTTTGTTTTTGTTTGTTTTGGCTAAAAACAACATCATCATAATTGAATCTGTTAGTTCAAAAGGGGCCCATGTCCAAGAGGTTTGTTTTTCCAGGAAATGATTTTAATTGCAGAGCTTAAAGGGAGGCTACACCAAATTAATAATGATTAATACAATTAATAATTTACCCAGATTTAGCACCAGTTCATAGCTTACAAATGCTATAATATGAAGCACCTCACTTTTATAATTTCAGAGGACTAGCAAACTAACTCTGGACTTGGGCCCTTCTTGAATTAAACAGGGGCGCTGCCATATTGGATAACTAGGGCTGCCATCTATGGGATAAAGCAAAACCCATGCAAGAGAGGCCCACGTCCAGGGATTTTGCACTTAATGCATTTTAAATGTCAAGCATAGTCAATACATTACAACGGACTTGGGACTTTTTTTCACATAATCAGATAGCTTTTCCCTTGAAGACCCTAGATCATATAATATCTCTATTTTGAAAAATTGTGGACCTGGGCCGATTCAATTAAAAGACCACTAGGAATGCTTTGCAAATAGATCAAATGATTATTGGAGTTGGACTTATAAACTTGTGCAAAGAAAACTTTCACCTAACCTGTTCATTATTTATTGAAATATAATTCTAAAATACAGACTTGATCTGTGGCAGCAAATGAGTACATTCTGTGTTCATTAGACACAAGGACTGACCTCTTAAATTTCCTGCCCTGTCATCAGACAAAGATCAAACAGGGGACAAAGTGACCCTCCACGCTCCAGCCTCCTTGGTGGAGAGCAAAGAGCCCCCACTGACCCTATCTCTCCTTGCTTCCTCTTTACACAGCCCATCTCCATAGGCTTGGCTTTTAAAGGTAAAGCTTATCAAGGCTATTTGTCTGCAGTGAGGCTGTTCACCCGGCGTTACTGATTAGTGATTGACTTGGGGGCCATTTGTATTTTATTCTGTCATTGACAAATACCACATCGCTGCCTGAGATTTAATGCTCTGTAAGAGCAACTGATACGCTGCCATTTCTCCACTCTTAATTTGAATTTTGACTTCTTCTGTATCTCCTTGATGTGATAGCTGTTTAGTGAGCCTCACCTTTCTCATCAAAAAACCTTTCATTGGCAATCTGTGTGATCTTTGTCAATCAAACATCTGTTCAGTGCTGTGTCCACTGCAGCACCTGCTGACCTCTAAGTGACCTGCAGAATAAGCAGTGAGGCGGGAAACTACAGGAAGCAATTTACTCTCCCAAAGCTACATAGGAAAGAGGGAACCAATCAGGGTTTAGTCTCAGTGTCCATTTTTGATTAAACACACTCTCAGGCTTTCGTCTTCTGTTTGATTTTCTTTCTTTTTAACTGCACCAACAGTGTTACATAGGCAAAGGGGAGGCAAAATTTCTCCCTTCCAAATGGATTGCAATTTCCCCCCATTTAGCACCTGAAGGTAATTAGCTTGAAGAGATTGCAGAGTGAGAAACACGTTCATGGAACATTAACTCTCGCACATTCTCCAGTTGCAGGGAATTAATAGGAAAGATTAAAGTTTAAAGAGAGCAAATGCCATTAGCTCTCAAACCTCTTCTGAGGGGCTGCAGCCAAACCACAGTAAACCAACTTTAAAATGGGTTTAAACAAAACAAACACACAAAAGAAAACAAAATCATTAAGCTTCTTGCAACGTTTCATAGCCATATTGGCAGTTTCGGTTGGAGGGGCATTGCAGTTTGCTGTTTTATATTGTTTCTTTTTCTTAAAAGGTCCTTTTTTTAAACTTTGTTGATGCAAATGACAACTTCTGCTAAATTTAGCATTACAGAAAGTACAAATACTGTAAACACTGTAAACTTTAATAAAATTTTTCCTTGAAGCGTCTGCTGGCTGTTTTTAAGTATCTATATGTGTATCTAATCCTTTATTTCTATCGTACACTAAGCTTTCGTTCGGTTACACTTTTCCTCACTTATTTGCCCATTTAGCCATTCATCCATCAATCTATCTACCTTAAGGGGTATAGAGGAGGAGACTGCAATTGGCAATGAATTTTTAGAGGCTATACCACTTACAGATTCCATCATAGCTGGAAAAATTCTACGGTAAAAAAGAAAAAAAATGGAATTGAGACATGGTAGAATTTATTGCCCAGAAAATTCCATTCTACTATCTGATTTGAAAAGTCCAGTCCTCCTAGCTTCAGAAAATCTATTTCCCCACATTTTAATACCCCCGCGCAGCAGTCCTCATAACTCATTCGAGTGTGTTAAGTTCAGTTTTATTAGATCTGAAACAAATTTTGGTGAGAATCCTATAGGTCATTAACCATGGAGTAATTTTATCCTTGTTTCCCTAATGATGCCATAATGGTGAGTGAATTTCTTAACTAAAGACCAAAGAACATTGTGAAGGTCAGTTTCATCTGCAGGCTCCTTCAAGCGCTTCCCAGAGAGATTGGAAAAGTCGCACATTTTTGAAGAGTCATTAATAACCTTAAAGCTGAGAGCCTATTTGCGATCTGGCTCTCTACCTTTTAATTTCCCTGCTTTTCTTGTGCTCCCTCTCTTCTCTTCTTCTCTGGCTCCCTGCCTTTTTTTTTTAGTCTTTTATCACCCTCACGCAGAAAGCGTCAAATCCAGCGTATGTGTGCGCAAATGGGTGGGAGTTAAAGAAATAGAGGGAGAGCAGAAATGGTTGTGCAGTGACATACAGATCCCAGATGTGATGCTGCTATAATTTGAATTTTATGCCTTTGTTATCGCTTTAATCATTTTCTTTATTCGTTTTGTTTCAGTGGTCTGGGAGAGACACCTGATTGGGTAAACCACCCAGGGACCCATTTTTATTTGGAATGTGGTGCAAGGTCTAATTAGAATTTGAATTTTGCTGAGCCCTGAAATGGCTGGTACTTTATCCTGATCGCCTTAGATATTGTTCCAAGTCAATCATTTGTCATCGCAAAGCATGCTGGGAAGATTCCACTAATGAAAGCCCCACGTTTCTTTGCCTTTTTTTTTTTGCTGCCTTGGCATTTTTGTCCATTTAGTCAGCCTGGTGTACAGACAGCAGTGGTTATATATTCACTGCTAGGACAGCTCGTTGGTGTCATGTCCTTCTGAGCTTTTGTCGCTATTCAGCATCTGCATGGGGCAGAGGATCTGTCTTCTAAACTATAAACTAACTTTCATTAAAACATATCAACAGGATTAATCTCTATTTCACTAAACTTGGAAATACTGTAGCATTAAAGCATTTGTAATTAAGAACAAGTCAAGCTGATGTCGTCTATTTTACATCATTTCCTTTTTTTTGTACAAAACGAAACCACTAAAGTGCTTTTAACGAATATAAATGATTAGATTATGTTATATTATAACCTTAGATGAAAAAAAGCAGGTTTTTGTGTTTTTTGATTGCAAATACCCCTACGAGGTATTTTTCATAGGGATTATTCTATGATGATATATATTTAAGAATATATATGACATACATATCATATTATATATAATATATATTAAATATATTGATATTCCACATTTTCCATAGATATACTTTCTTATTCAGCAACACATTATTTAAATGTTAGTGTATTGATAATTACTGTTTTATTTTTAAAGCACTATAACTTTTTTATGTGACAAGTTGTGCTATTTTTTAAGACAGATCAAACAGAAATGAAAAAAATCTACAAATCTTTATAGTTCAGGAAAGGTTTTTCCCTAATGTACATGTGTATTTGTGTGTTACGCTCTCATTGAAACACATTCCTCATAGGGACAGGACACTAAAGCTGTCCTGTACTTTGCCATGTGAACAGGCAAAAGTAATGGTGTTTTGTCACAGCTTATCTGGGCTAACGTGTGACCCACTCTCAGGTCCCCTCCGATGCGTTTTATTTCCATGGCACCTCCTTTGGAGAGATTGAAGCTGACAGGCGTTAACTTTTAGAAATGTACCTATAAATGGCTTTCATGGATGCTCCTGTGTAGTTTCCTGTTGGTACACAAGGAGAAGTCCCTCAGCTGTTGGTCTGGTATTTACAAATTTTCCTTAAATGTGTTAATAATCTGTTAATTATTAGGTAGTTTGTTTTTAAAAGAAAACATAAAAAGTATTTTCTATATTTTAATCATTTATTTTCAGATTGATGTAGAGTGTTGGGTTGTGAATTATAAATTGTTTTCCCCTCAGATCTGCTCGAATAAGCAGGCATCTCTCCGCTGCACGCTGGAGACCAGACTTTTCTGTTAATTGCCTTTAAATCTAATTGAAACTGAAGTAAAAAGTCTGGAAGGCCCGCTTTGAAGTCCTTTGAAATAAAATAAAATTCTTCTGACAAGATGATGGATCACCTGTAAGTCTACCTGACACTGAAATTAGGGTTTTTAATGACATGCTGCCTCCTCCTAGATGTGAAATTCAAATTCCCTCCCTGGTCTCCCTCCCTGTCGTCACCTGTCCCTTTGACTCGCATATACGCCAAACGCAAGCACTTTGTCTTTGTCACTGGGAGCAGGACAATGTTTTTCACCAGCAAGCTTTTGCATTAACCAATCTCATATGGAACTGAGGACATAGCTCATTGAGCACCGTGTTGTTGTTATGTGAGCGTATTTTTCCTTTTATAGGCCACAGTCTTTTTGTGCTGCTCCTTTTCCTCCAAACTGTAGAACCTGTCTCAATAAGATTGCATGAAAATTTTTCACCTTTTAAGACTCAATGAAAAAAAAGTATTTTATAAAGATATTGCTCATAATCAGATACATTCATTTGGGAAGCTTTTGAATATAAAATAATGACAGCTCTGGACTAATTTGACAATCTAAATATTTTTGACATTGGTATTATGTTACCTGTAGTCAGGTTTGGCACTTTAATGATCAACTACACTCCCCCATGTCACTCCACAAAGCTGTGTTTCTGTGAGGTCCCTCTAATCCATCTTGAAGCATGGAGGAAAGGCCCGTGATGGCTGTGGAACTGGGGGCAGTGAGGAGTAAATTAAAAATCAATGCTCCCGTGACACATTAACTTATCCCTTGATTTCATAACTGGCATTCAATGTCAGGAAAAATCTGTGGTTTAGTGGGGGCTGCTTTATCGGTTTTCATGGGCAGAGTGTGCTGTCATCTGGTCTAAAAAGTGGGGAAAGTAGAGAGTTGGAGAGAAGAAAAGGAAAATTAGTGGGATCTCATAGACTTTTACCGGTTCTATGGGATGCTACGTTCATACCAGGCCTGTGACGTGCATTCAAGCATGTGCTGAACGCAGGTTTTTAAACTGCCTTTCAGCATTTGGTGTTCACATTGGACGAACATTGAACTGTTTACTAGCGCATGTCACCTAAAGTTGGAAGAGGCTTGGTGCAAAACGTCAAAGTGGTGCAAACAAATCTCTTTTTCTTTCACAGCTCTATTCCAATTTACTGTATGAAAGACTTGGTGTCATACATAGACTACCAGCCAGGCACAAATCGCAATTATTAATGTCTCCTCCCTGATCTATTTTCAAACCACCAAATCCGAGTCTCTGATTGGTCGAAGTTAAACTTTGTTTAAATTTCAATGCCCATTCAATGGATCTGCATTTTGTACATAGAAGCCAAAATTGGACTCAAAAACGCAAGTGTTTTGAATGCAGAAGTTCCAAGCGTGCACACAGTATACACACGTTTATATAGACTTTTAATTGAAAGTGGTCACTTAAAGGCAACATAAGAGTTCTCCTTGTATGATTAGCTAAAGTGGCTGGTCTATGGACTCTACACATGTAAATATGTGTACATTGTTTATTTAACATTCAATTCCTCTCACTGGTAATGACCGTTGTTTAAAAAGTACAAATTTGGATCACATAAAGGTTTTTACATGAACAAAATTCCAGGATAATCTGAATTTTTCTAGGGTAGACCACAGCTAAGAAAAAGACAGAGAAAATGTGAATAAAAAATTCTTATTGCTTGTTTTCATTATAGAGCAAAAGGAAATGTTATTGTTTTAAAGTCTTCAAACAAATAATTTTCTGTAAAATTGGGTAAACAAACTAAATCCTGAAGGAAAAGGGTGCATTAAGGAATTGATGACCTGTGCAGTGGAAATGGTGACAGCTAGAATTAAATTTGACACGAAGAGTTGTGACAAAATAAATTACACAATAAAATAAATGGTGTATCTGTTCATTAAAGGCAGATGATCCTGTTAGATGTTTTTTTAACATATTGTTCATGAGAATTTTGTTGTTTAAAGGTCAACAGAGGATTATTTTTCATATCTCGAGAGTTGCTTCAAGTTAATTCTAAATTTCTGTTTTTTTGTTGCAAATTAGTAATTTAAAAGCTTTATGTGCCTTTGCAGATGATTCTTCTGTAATAAATCTGCATTACATTATATAATAACATGAATGAACATTAAAGAGAAATTGTTTAGAGATTAAAAAAAATGTTATGACCTCTCTGATCACATAATAGCAATCATAATCTAGACAGAAAAATTGCCTTCACTGGCCTAATCAGTACTTTCTCTCAACTGTTAAATGTATTTGAACACCAAATTAATAACCCATAAAGGGTCTCTGGAACACCACATTCAAATTAGAATCAGTTCTTATTTACTGCCCCAGAAGTGCAAAAGTGACACTTTCCTTGATCACATTAAGAAATGCAATGTTGTGACCTTGGCATAATGGAAGTGGATGAGATATGACTGACACTCCGCTCATCCTCAAAAACATACAGATTCACTGCATCTTCAACCAGCAGGCGAGGTTAGAGTAAAAAAAAAAAAAAGAAGGGAGTGATAGAAAGAGGATGACTGTCCTGATCTGCAGTGTCATTAAATCATCTGCTAATGGCGTTAGCATCAACTCAGTTAATGCTGAGGCAAGCCTGTTAGATTTATGGGAATGAGTTCTCAAAAACAGGAGAAGCGCTCAGAGAGCCTGCCTTCGTCTTCGTTTCAGAAAGAGCTCAGCTCACCTCTACGTTCTGTGTCGGGGGCGTCATCTTGTTTATTGGGTGTTGATCGTTCACATATTTAATGCTTTAATTATACCTCAACAGCTGTGCACAGTGATTTAAGTTTATGGATGTGAAAGCTCTTAATTATGAGGCAAAATGCATAAAACTATTTCTGATGGTGGTTGCAGACAATTAAAATTTATTTAAGATTTTCTGCAGAGCCTGAAAATGACCCTTAATGAAATGCACAATATGCTGTGATATGTAATCAGTCCAAAGCAAAAGCATCAATCAGCGAGGAGCCATTTGGAAAGTGCAATTTATTTGTCTTTTTTAACAATATGGAATTTATAGTGCACAATGTGCATCTAAAGAAGTAATTGTTAATTTAAGGAAAACAAAAACTGTATAGTAAAAAAAACACACAAGATCCCTAATGTCCAGGTTTCAATCAAGATGGGGTTTTTTTCAGCTTCACTGACTGTTATTTGTGAGATGAAATGGAGTTGTGAGGCTCCTGACTGCTGGCATCTCACACATTAACAACTCTGAAGGGCCTCTTCAGTCAAATTTACCCACATTATTTGGCAAATTGACTTATGCCTGCCTTTTGTAGCAGAGGCTTAATGTGGCACATTTTTCTTTCTTTCATCCTCTTAGCACCCTTTATCCTCTCACTGCAGTGCACTTTCTGTCTTACTTACAAGCTTTTAAAGACTTTGTCTGTCTTTTTAGTTGAGTGGTTAAGGCCCCGGCTTTTACCAGCCATTTAAAACAAAGCGATTTCCTAAATGTTTTTTAAGACTCACAGGAGCTTGAATATGGTTGCCATTATTGATGGCGTCATTATTATGATAAGATCACCAAAGTGAATAATAACCCATGATCTGTCATTTTTCCTGTTATTGGCACTGTAAATTGTAAAGGTTAGCTAATTCATTTTAATGTGTTTGTGTGTCAACTGGGGTTGCCATGCATTGCCATTTGATGTTTTTCAAATTGAAAGGCTTACTATTTTCATGTATGTGTCATGAATAATTCATCAAACTTTATTTTATTGTCTTTTTTTTCTGTAGAAAAGCGTGGAAAAAGTATTATTTTGCTAAACAAAAATATTAATGCAGACCAACATCTATCTAAAAAAAAACAAGTTTCCTGAAAATCTATTTGTATGTCATTTATAGCTGTCTTTTGAAAATCAGCTGATAAATGTGCTTTGGAGTAAAATCCAGCCTTGTTGGACAAATGTTATTTTCCTCAAGTTTTCTTTTTTTTATGAAACCATGTTGGTAAGATTCTGCATTATGAAACATGGAAAAGAAAAGCAGAAAGGGGCCTCACATACAAAGACATTTCTGTACAGCATATTCCCCAAAGATGAATAGCTGTTTGGTGGTATGGTCGTGCAGAACAATGAGAGGGATTTCAGGAAAATGGGCTTTGGGGTGGCATTGTACGCATACATTGGGGGGAGGGGGGGATCAGCACGCTTGAGCGCATTTAAATTTACACAAACTCTAGGAATGACAGTGATAAATGTTACACTCTATTCTACAATATGTTTAATGCATAGGTCTGAAGAGTTAAGTTTTTCCCCCTCTGGTACGAGGCGGCTGTTGTAGTTACGACTATATGTTACATCAGATTCCCTTCCATTAAAATGCCAAGTGGCACAGTGAAGACAGCAGGAGAATATGACACTGAATTTGTTTACCTGTCACCTTCCTCCATCCTTCATTCTTCTCTCTACCTCTGTGTGCTTGAGTCCGTGTGTGTCTGACTGTGGGAGCAAGTCGAGGAGGTCATGCCTGACGTGTTGTTTCCCAAATGAGGACCAGTTGAGATAAAAAAAAATATAAAATATTTGAAGTAATTAGTGACTACTGTGTTTTGCTGACACAAAAAATGATGTTGCATTTTTCTGTGTTATCTTAAAAACGTAGAAACTTGTTTTTTAGCAAGGCTTTATTGTAATTTGAATATTAAATTATTATTGTTATGAAAAAATGAAAATTGTAAAAAATACACACATATACCATGGTTCAGGTTAATACTCAATTCTGATTGGCTGCTGGGTGTGGAATAAAAATTGATAAAGGACAGTTATAATGGACACTGCAGAAAGAAGTTCTGGTCACATAGCAGAAATCTTCTATATTTCTACGCTGGCGTGAACACCAGTGGGTAACCAGAGTAAGAGACACTCACAACAGAGGTTAACATACATTATTCCACAGTTTATCATGACAGCAAGACAGAAGAATAGTGATGAGAGATTTTATAGTCGCCTTTGAATTTGGTAATTGAAGACTGGGATGCAGCAGAAGAGAAGAAGAGAAGAGAAAATACACCGGTGGAATTGAACAAATTAGAGTTTATACCTTGTTTCTTTGAAACAAACTTTTGTTTCATCATCTGGACAAAAACAAGCGGTAAGAGGTGCACTTTGTCTCTGAAATGATAGTTTGTTTAACTTATCATATTTAGAATATATACCACTTTCCTCCACTGCTGCAAAGTGATGTTGGTGCAGGCTCTGTAACCGTCACCATGACAACTCGTTGTACCCTTATCATTTTTGTGAAAAAAAAGATTTAAACCTAAAATATAGCAATATTAAAGTACCAATAATATTTATTTATTTCGCAAGTGATCATGGTATAAGCGGGAGCAATGGTCCTCCACTTTGAGTTGCACGATTCAGGCCTCTACATTGTCCATTAATTTCTGATAATGGACACTTCATCTGGCATTATTCCTTCATTTATTTTATTGAAATTTCTTTTATACTTACTTACGTAAACTGTTATACTTTTTTCATATTTACTGCTCTTAGACCTTGTAGTCTGTTGGACAGTCATTCAAAAAATTTCACTAAATATTAGAATATGCATTTATGCTATGTGACAAGTGAAATGTGATTTGAAAAAATACACAAAAATATTTGCTCTGGTAAAACACACAATGATTACTACATCAGTCTAGCAAGCAGCACCTTCCTCTGACTACTTCTGCAGCTGTGACTGACCGCTTATTTACGGGCTATAAATGTTACGAAACAACCACAGCAGTCCTGCTGACAAACACTGAAAAATACTCACCCACTCCTACTCGTTTTCCATCTTTTTGTTTCAGCTTTTGCACAAACACACCTGTGTGGATTAGAAGGTGTAGTTTCTGACCTGCCTTTGAGCTTCTCTAAGGAGGGCCTGCATGAGCAGCTGAGTGTACTTCTACTGTACGTATACATCTGTAAGCACTGATAAGATGTGCAAGCTTGATCTCTCTTAAGGATAAGTGTTTTGGCTTGCTGTGCACCTGGAAAGAAGCAGTTAACACTTCAGTGGATTTTTTAAGGAACTGTATGCTGAGAGGATAAAGCATATATATCAAAGAACCAGCGAGAGATTATACACACATGGAAACTTTGACCATGGTGGAGTATTACACTGTTTTGGATATAACCATTTTTTCTTTAAATACATAAAAGAAAACCTTCTGTAGACACACTTCAATTCAATTCAACTTCAATTCAGTTTTATTTGCATAGCCTAAATTCACAACAACAGTCGTCTCGATGGGCTTCGCTTATGTAATTAAAGAAGTAAAACATAAAATCAAAAGGACCGTGAATATATAGAATTCATTAGGAAAATACTAAATTGAACTAACAAACTGACTAAGCTAAACTGGACATCCCTGCCCTTAGATCCCCCTTCCTGGTGATTCTGAATGAATTTATTTTATGAACAGACTTGCAGAACTGAAGAGCTCCAGTATTAATGAACAAGAAGAACCTCTTTTTATTTTTAATGAAAATGGTGTTTTGTACATTTTCTAGTGACCTTTTCTGGGGACGGAGGACATATATAAAGAAAATTAAGCTTAAAATTGCATGTCTTTGTTCAAATTGTTGTGAATCAGGGGCAGATAAAACAGGGCCTTTTAAAAATGATTGTAGTTTGTCCCTGCTCCACTCTGTTCTGTTGCATTCACTTGTAAACGACAAGTGGATTCAACTTCAACTGATATTGCTCACTATTTTTGTTGCACTGAGAATAGTATGTTTGATTAGATTTTTTGTTTTTTTTGTTTTAAGCATCAATTGTAGTTAAACCAATAAACAATTCACATAGATTTATCAAAGTCATTGCAGAAATGATGAAATGTATAGAAAAAAAACAGACAAATTCAAGACACGATTAAGTCACATTTTCTTAATTAAATATAATGATCGTCAACTAAAGTCAAGTAGAGCTTGATTTATTGCTTAATGAGAAGAATCGATTTTATATAATCCCACCCCTACTGAGTTAATTCATTTCATAGTTTTGCATAGTTTTCTTAATCTGGGTGTTAAGAGGCTGTAAGATGGTGGAAGAGAGAGTAAACAGAGCTCTCAGTAATGGGTGATTGGAAGGGAGGACAGTCCTGCCCACAATTCAAAGGTGAATTTTGAATGAACAACTAGCTGCTCTACAGAAGCTATGTCCTAGAAAACGAGACAGTTCTTTTGTTTTTTTTTTTTTTGGCTAAAAACAGCACAATCATAATTAAAAGACCACTTTTACAATTAATCAAAAGATGGTTGGTTGCAAACCTGTCAACTTTTCCTTGCCAAATTTTGCTCGTCACGTACATACAAAAGACTGCAGAAGAGAATTTTTTACTCTCCTACGTAATAAAAGAAATACTAGTATTGTTTATTTCTGACAACACAAGTTAACTGTAATTTAGAGTCTGGACTGAACTCTATTATCAGTAAATAAGTGCATGAGTTGGTGGTTCAAGACCTCATTAAATTCTTTGTTTTATGATCCATTCCGCACCCTGAGCCAAGCAGCTCCTTGTGTTCTGTTGCTGGCTCACTGTAAAGCCTGTAATATGTAAACAAACAAGCCCAAACTTTCACTGATTTACAACAATAGCAGCTCAAAGCCGGGGATCCCTCAGCACTTTCAACAGGCCTTAGCAAGCCAGCGATTCCACTCGCAGACAGCTTGAGCACTTTCGATTTTATACCTCAGCAATTTTTATAGCATCTTTAGCTCTGGATGCACAGACCTCACTATATCCTCTGAAAAGAGAGTCTGCCACAGCTAGGGAACAAGAGGCAAATAACTATAATGCATGCTAAGAATAAAACTAAGCAAAAACAGAGACAATGACAAAACAAAGTAACAAAGTTATAGGCGGTTTTAAAAATATTTTAACCCCGTCTTGTCTTTCCAGCTCCTGATTGAACTGGGTGATGCTACAGCACTGTCTCAGTGCTTGCTGCCGCTTAGATAAAGTAAGTAGCCAAGCCTCTGTGGGTTTTAGCATCTGTGCGAAGGTTGCTGTAACTGAATCTGCAAAGTTATAATTAAAGGTTCTGATTGAGAAAACCTCACACCTTCTCTCTGATGTGGATGGCAAAGAAAAAGCTGAGGAATAACTCTGTAATACATCTCTTTATTTCAGGGCGAATAATAACTTTATATGGATCTGTTTTGGTTATGAGTCATCTTTTTTTAACCAGAAAAAAGTGCAATTGCATGAAAAAAAAAAGCATTTAGTCCTTCTAATGCATTGTAAAATACATTTTTCTTAGTGTCCTACCCCGGTTTAAAAGAAGTGATGTGCCACTCTGGGTTCACATTTTTCACCTTGTGAACAAGGTTACAGCTTTCGATTGCAAAACACTGTATTCCATTTTTCATTTACCTAGCAGAAAATCAGATGCGACAGTTACATTTTGACAGTAGAGAAAACCGACTCTTTGCCATTTACAGCTAATGTCATGTTTCTGTGCTAATCCCTCATCATTTTTGGGCCTCATTGACTATTTTTCTCTATGATATTAAGTATTCAAAGCTCATTTACATTCTTATTTTTCAATTTGCTGCTGCACTAGTTTAATTTATTCCATATAATTTCTTTTTCTGAGAGGGACATTAATCATTGACTGTACGTTTTAGTGCCTCTGAGATTTTTTTAATCAATAAAATAAAAGGATGAAAGCCTCAACACTGGCCTACCTTACAAAAGGTTGCACAAAGAACTCATTTTTGTTGATGCCTTATATTTTATGACGCGTTTTTATTTCAATCAACACACACACAACACTTATTTTGTGTGATATTCCTTTAAATGTATTTTTCTAAAAGTTGCCAATCTTTCACAACTTTTCCACATCAAAAAGCCGTTGTATTGTTTGCCAAGCAATGACAAAAACACGTCTGGGAAGGAACGCTCATATCAATAAGGCCCCCCTGTAATGCTTCTGGTAGTTCTATATTTCTGGTCTGTTAAGCTAGAGGCCTAACCACTTTCATCCTCTTTCTTCCATCCTTTTCTTGTTGTTTCTTCATCCTTTCACATTCATTTTATGCTTGGCTATTCCGTAGGCTATCAGTGTATTAATGCCAAGGCTTAAGCCAAACAGCCTCTGTGAGATAAGCCTTCAGGTTGTCATGTGGCTGTTCACAGTTCATACTTCGCTTTCCCCCATTTGCTGGAAACCCCAAAATCATTTAATATTATTAATCTATTTTTTCTAGTTTTACTACCCCCCAAAGTTTCATCACTTTTTTTTTAGCCTCACAGTATAAAGTAAACATCCTTTTCATTTGTTGTTGTCTTGTCTGAGAGGTTTGACCCTCTGAACTGGGGGGTCTGTGGAGATGTGTGGTTGGGGTGGGGTCTGTTAACTCTGATACATAATGCTGTGCACCATAATACCTTGTGCATGGCTGGTTGCAGGCCTGCTAATCACAGGAAAAAAAGCCCAACTGTCTCACTCCATAAATCAGACCCAGAAAGAAGACGGCTATGGGGGCACAATGTCACTTGTAAATCCCAAATTAAACTCAACTGCCCAAAGCTTTCCAGCATAAAAAAACGCCTCAATCCCACCTCCCTGTGTTCTTTTTTGCTGCACACGCTCTGACCGCGTGGACAGTGTGCTGACACATGTCCAGCTGAAACGTTGCGAGGTTTGATCAATTTGTATCCCTGTTGCGGATGTTTGGCCTGATGCATTTATTTCAGTCTTAAAGCTTTGAAGCAAAGCTTGACTTGGTCACACACCAACATGCTGATCCTTTCACTCCACGGACACCGGAAAAGTTTTTGTGTCCAAAAGAAAGATTAAGTTATAAAGAAAAAGGTTGCATGAATCCCCCCCTCTTTATCTTCAGTGTGTGTTGGGTTCAAGGAAATTTCTACGTATGCATATAAGGCTAGTTTGAGTTTGCTAAAGGGGAGGGGAAATTATCTCCTTGAAGGCAATCTGTTCATTAAGATAATGTGTTAATTCCAATTAAACTAACATTAAAAAGGTCCCCGTAAAGAGATGGAGTCAGCGTTTTTCCTAACTTGCTCCTTTAATTACATCGTTCCTCTCCTGTCATTAAGGATATTAAAAATTCATTAGCAAGAACAGTATTGCATACTGCAGTAGTGCAACAAATCAGAAACTTTTCATCTCATGTTGTCAAAAGATCGTCGCCATTAGTGTTTTGATCTGAAAAGCGTTAAGTTGTCCTCAAGTGATATTTCTGGAAACTGTCAACAGATTTCTATAATGGGGAACTGTCACGTTGTTCAAGCTCAATGATTATTTGCAAGGTGTTTTTTTTTTTTTTTAAACGAGGTTTAATCGAGACAGAGGGAAACGTTTATATAATAAATACATTTTGGCAACATTGGGGTTACTGTGTTGTATTTATCCTTTTATGAAATTTGCATTTATTTGTAGCGGCATGTCGCGTCCCTTCTAATGTGATTCCATTGCCGGCTGTTATGTTTTCTGTCAGTTATATTTCTTGCTCCTAATTTGTTTTCATCAAATGTGTTTATGGCTATCTGAAGCTGTTTTACAGCTTTACTACTGAACCATGCTGCTGCTGCAGGAAACAAGCCCATCCATGAATAACACAAGCTCCTGCAGCGTAATCCCCACCAGAGACGAAATCTGCATGTCTGGATTTCAAACTGCAAGTTTCTCCTCCTGATGCTTCCAGTAGATATCCCACGTACCTATATGACTTTTTAGTTCAATAAACATCAGTGGGATGTCTCAGTTAAAACTCCTAATGATTACAATTAAAAAGAATGAATAAACATGTGCACATGGGAAATGCAGCAGGTGCTAATGCAAAAATAATTATGGGTTTGGCATGAAAGTGGAGAATAATTAAATGAATAAATGTAAAACAACTGATGTGAAATGTTTTGTTGGCACAGATATGTATTAAGGGTCCCAAAAATTTCCCTGGTGGCATCCACAAACACCTTCATTTAATTTTTATCAGTGTTATGAAAATGAAGCTGAAGTAGACAAAGTAAAGAAAGCCAGATGTTGCTGATGTGTCTGCTAAGTTATTCCTTTTGTCATTTTTTTAACTATTACATCAAACATTGCACCTCAATAATTTCTTCAGTGTCCCAACCAAAGTAAGGATGAATTACTTTAATTTCTTCAATTTAGCAAATTGAAGAGTAATATTGGCTTTTTTTAATTAAAAAAAAACAGCTAAATACTTTCTGTGTCTTCATAGACTCACAAGAAATCTTGCAATTGCTTTGTTACTTGTTTGTTACTTAAAAAGGTTCTAACAAAGGACTGAAAGGCAGCATCCATAATTACTTTGTCTCTAGATGTGTTTTACCTACAAAGCTAACAACTGCAACTGAGAGTCAAAGATACTAGTGAAAAAAAAAAATTCTGGCAAAGATATCATAAAAGTTACATCATAAATGTTTCAGGTAATCTTTTTATTTATTTCACATTGATATGTTATTCTGGTTGGTTGTATCTTTTAGAAGGTGCTCTGAATTGTGTGTTTTTTTTTTTTTTTTTTTACTTAAAAACACTTTTATTAATAAGTGTTTTAGGTGGCTCTGTCACAACACAGGCAGACGGATGGTTCCAATTGCAGCAGGTTTATTAGCTCAGCTAAAGGTCCTCAAGGTTGAATCAGGGCAGACAGAGGTCAATAATGAGCATGGGAGCATCAGAGAAGAAATTTGGGTAGTCAGGATCCAGGGGAGATTCAAGGCAACCGGGAGGCAAACTGAGTCAGACAAAACAGGGTTGGGAAATCAGAAGATCATGTTTGGATGTAACGCTCAGTAATGCAGGCAGAGTGGCACAAACAATACTTCGCACTAAATGTGGCTCAGTAAAGTGCTTAAGTAGACTGTGAGTGGTTGCATAATGATTTAAATTAAATAATTTTAAGTTAACTAAACAGCATATATTTAGATTTAAATTAACCTATTTTATAAAGACCTGTAAAATAATATATTTTAAAGTACGCATATAAATAAATCAAAACAAATTAATCAAATTAACATCTGATTAAATAAATGGACATGGTTGCCATTTGGAGTATTTTTTTAAATGATAGCATTAAATAAAGCTGTATTAACAGGGTAGCTCTGAAAGCACGCAAAATGTGACAAATCTCTTTTTTGAATGGATTAATGCACCAGTGGCAAGAAAAGAAACATTTTTTTTTTACAAAAAAAACAGAAAACATCTTTTTTTATCGTATTCAGTGTTAGGCAAAAATGTATCAAATATCTTTTTGTTTTAGTGATGTTTAATTTAAGTTGGGAAGACCGACTTCTGTAAATTTTAGGTTAAAAACATTCCAAACTTTAAAAAATGTATAACCGACAGAACTAAGTGAAATTCAAATCCTAAAAAACATAAACATAGTTTTGTCACAAATTTTGGGTTATATTTTATAACCAAAATACATACTACATTATAAAGGTTACCTATAATAAAAGGGGTTGTCTAAAAGGTTCAAAATGCTAGATGAGAGTAAATTTTCTCTTATCTTTTTAAAAATCATATGATTTAGACATTTGTATAGCAATTATTTAATCAACCAATTTATCAATCATCTCTCTCTCTCTCTCTCTCTCCTCTCTCTCTCCTCTCTCTCTCTCTCTCTCTCTCTCTCTCTCTCTCTCTCTCTCTCTCTCTATATATATATATATATATATATTTTAAGAATTTTCACAATCAACTTGTGAATACATGGCCCAACTATCCCCTAAAAATCTCTTATATAGAAATTTGAAACAAAATTAAAGCTAAATGGAACTTAGAAAGAAAGCTGGGTAGTGTTTCAGTATTTATAGATGTTATTTTGCTTCTCAGAGTCTACTTTGTCTTTCAGTAACATCCTATATGTTGATCACCAGTGAGTGACCACAGGATGAACCCTGTCTGCATACACTTCCTCATTTAAAGCAGAGGAAAAAAAGAACATAACGTCACCATGTTATCAATATTCCATTAGGAGCTGTTGTGAAATTTATCTCAGTGCAGCCACCAGTGTATCATAGCGCACTGAAATATTCATATCCTCCTAATTAATTGGCATCAGAGGAGCACATCTTTTTGTTTCGAGTTGTACAGCAGAAGAGTGAGTCAGAAATCAGACTGAAATGTTCCACACCACGTGGTGAGAAGAGTGTGTGAAGTTTTGGAACTGAAAATAAATTTCATCCTTACATTTTTTGACTTTATCCTAATCTGAAGTTGAAATGTCATCAGCCAGCTCAACTAAAATGGGTTTTTAAATTGTCTAAAAGGACTCCAATCGTCTTTTAAAACAAACCTTTACCTCCTTCCAATGTTCCTCACTCTAAATCCAGGTATGCATTACAGAACAACATCCTTTCTCTTAAAGGAAAATGTCATTAATTAGGTATATGTATGTGTGGGTGTGTGGTGGTATGTGTGCATGCTTGTGCCTGGCAGACGGCTGGTTCCAATCGCAGCATGTTTATTAGCTCAGCTAATAGTCCACAAAGCTGAATCAGGGTCAGGCCGGCAGGGATTGATAAAGAGCATGGGCGCATCAGAGAAGAGACTGGAGTAATCAGGATCCAGGCGAGATTCAGGGCAGGCGGGAGACAAACGTAGTCAAAGACAAAGCGGTGTCAGGAAATTAGAAGATCAAATCCAGCTATAACCCTTGGTAATGCAGGCAGAGTGGCGCAACAATACTTCGCACTGAGTGAGTGCTCAGTGCAAAGCTTAAGTAGACTGTAAGTGATTTGCAAATGAAAGTCAGGTGTGTGGCATCCAGAAACTGTGTGGTGGGGTTGCTGGTAGATGTACCGGTAGTGTGTTTAGAATTATGGAGATGGCTCCCACCAATGACCAGAAGGTGAGAGACTGAGCTCTGATTTCTGACACAGTTAAGGCCCGTACACACCGGGACGAATATTCGCCAGGCGTTATTCGCCACGTCTTTTGTGTTCACACCCAGGCGATTTTCGCTGTTGATGAGCCGACTGAACATGCAATTTCATTCCCTGACATTAGATGGCGCTGTACACAAGGTGGTCGCTTTTCACTCAGAAGAAGAGAGCCAGTATTTATGCGCTTGTCAGAATCATACAAAGAAATCATGAATATTTCAAGCACCAGTAGCTCCAGCTCCAGTTCCAATAATGAAGAAATTATTGTTCTGTTGAATGATGAAAGACGCCGGAAAAGACACCGATCTTGGGTACATCCCATAGTTACGAGAAGAGAAGAACATGGTGAGTTTTATCTACGGGTGCAAGAGCTGAAAATGTATCATGAGCGTTTTCGGGGATATTTTTGAATGTCCGTCATTATTGCTTTGCGGCAGTGTAGACGCTACTTGGCGTCTATCTTCTTTGCTGGTATGTGTGCTCAGAAAGGCTGTTTTGTGTTTGAGCGCCCCGCAGTTGTGTTTTACTGTAACTTCAGAAGTTCCAGACAGGTGTGCAAAAGCACCATTCTCATTGGTTGTATAGTTTTTGACGCAGCGCGTCAAACCAAAAAAACGAACCCGAGGCGTTTTTTAAAAAGTGACGCTTTGACGCGTGGCGTTTTTTCGCGTCGGTGTGCACACTCATAGTGGTGCCCTTTGTTTAGTCAGGAGGCGTTAAACGTCGGCGAATATTGCGCGCGAAATTTGTCCCGGTGTGTACGGGCCTTTAGAGATAGAAAGCTTTGGTTTTCTGTTTTTAAATTTTGGTTCCAGACTCTAAGGCGTCCCTCAGGGTCAGTCCCACGTATGTCCCAGCTGTGTTGGAGATCCATCAGCCCTGACAAGTCTATTGTGCCAGCACCTTTTACAGGCTCTGACCACCAGGGTCTCACTGTCATTTAGAAATGCATTCATAAGCAGTGATGGAGGTGGATTTCAGTGATTGCAGAAACTAAAGGCTAGCTTAGCTGATAACTTAAGTTGGCATATTCATTTTTTTCTAAACTTAAATCTAGGGAAGCAAATCATTGGGCAAAGGTCCCGACATTATGCTTAAAATCAAATTTTTTGGGGATTTCGCCTTTGTATCTGAATCAAAGAGACAAAAAGTCATTCTCTGTGAGCCTGAGGATCCAGAATTCCAGAAATGAATGGGTATTTGAATGATTGCTGCTGTGACAGGCTTGCTGTGATAGAATAACACATTCTGTTGAACAAATAGGCCCCTGAGTGCTAACTGGTCCCAGGGGTCTGTCTACAGCCCCGAGGCTGAGGTTTTCACAGAGATGGGCTGTTCACAGCACAGCTTTACCCTGACAGTCACAAACTGGAAAGCTCCTCATTTGAATGCAGGAATACTTTTGACAAAGACTACTACACATGTCCAATAAAGCCACTGAAGGACAAGGGTAAGCTCAGAAACGACCACAGAAGATCTAGTAATCATCTTTGCTAACACTTTTATTTATTTGTATGTTTTATAACTAATTCATTTTTAAACTGTGGTGTTGCATGAGTAGAAGAGGCTCCAATGTTGCACTGGCGCTCTGCTTTGTTCACTGGTGCCTTAAAAGACATGTTTCTACTGTTGTAATGGCTTGAATCCTACACTCCGGCCCGGCAGCCCCACACAGCACGCTCTTTGATGATGTCACAGGGTTAGATAGCCGCTATTGTAGATATGGGCTTCGAGAGTGCAGAAACACACTGTTCTAGCATCTGGTAAAAAAGAAACTCCCTCCCAAGTCCCTTTGACACAGGTTTTTTTTTTTTTTTTTCTAAAAGGGAGACCTGGACAAAAGCCACAGTTTCTTCTGTGATATCCTGTTAAGGCTGTTCTTGAGCCAGCCAAGCATAACCTTCCTTCAGAGAGCTGGGGCAACATCATTCAGCTTCCTTCGTGTGATTCAGGGCACACAACAAACCCTGTGGTCCACAGCTCAGTGGCCAAGGAAAAAGACCAGTCACACATTGTCTTTTACCCCTACAAACATTCAGAGGCTTGTGCGTTATGCATCAGCCCCCATCTGGGAATGCATTACACAGCACAGCACAGAAGCATGCTCTCACAAAGAAAAGTTTTGTTTTTGTAAAATGCTTTAGGATTTTTTTTACATGATTAATTCCCCAAAATCGGCTGTTTAACCTCTGCAAAGCAAAAGTTGCTATTACACATGGCAGCAAAAAATATCCAGTAAGTTATTTTGATAGATTCTGAATTTTGGAGTGCTTTTATTTTAAAAGAGACATGTGCAGTAAGCCTCCACTTTCCACTGGGCTCAATTAAAGAACTGCTAAATTAGTATAATTAACAACCTTAATCAAATTGAACCTGAATAATTGCATTGGTGGTGAGTTGAAGCTCTAGATGTGGTCAGAACACATCTCAAGGGTAAACATGATGGATCTGCAAAACGAGCAGCTTGCAAACTGTCTCAGCTTTGATGAAGTAACGTTTAATTATGCCCCTGATGGAAATAGTTCCCATTGTCTAAAGCTAATTTGTCCCTTTTGGCTTCTTCCCTACCCTAGAGGCCTGTGTGTCTCAGGTTTCTTCCCCCTCCTCCTGCTTACCAGCCTGCTGCCACCCTGGGTATCAGCACCTCCCAGCTCCAAACAGATACACAAGCAGGAGTTAGGTCCAGACAGTATTCTGTTTGTTAAGCATGGTCCAAAAATTGGGGCCCTAGGGAAAAGATGAAAAGAGGTAAGCCGCCTCCCTCTCAAGGAAAGGATCAAGCAGGTCAATTTCCTCTGACTTTGTCCCCGTCTTGGAGTTTGTATTCCCTCAGTCCACAAAGGCCACCATTCGACTGAACCGGAGGCCCCGGTCTCTCTCATCTGTCCTGTTGCTGGCCTCATTTAATTCGCAGCATAATAGATGGCAACACATGCCTTCTGAGCACAACTCCTTTTTTAAAAAGTGAAACAAGAGATGACACTCCCTGGTAAGGAAGGGGCATCAAAATAGAAACAGATACTGTACAATTCTCTCTTGTTTCAGCACTTCACACAGCACTCTGTGAAAACTAAATTATTGCAGCTGAACGGAGCGAGACAAGACTAATGTAAAGCTTAAACACTGAGAAACGCCAGCGTTGAATTTTGAATTCTATGAAATCGTCACTTTTTATTCCTCTCACCTATAGCCCCAAACAATTTCTCATGCTCTCCAGATAATGAAATTAAATGCATATACATTAGTTCTGACAGTGGATCTTGCTCACATTTACATGCAATTTCTAAGGGGAAATATATTTGCATAGTGAATTAAAATTAAGACCTAATTATGCAAATATTTCATTAAATGCGACAAGGGGATGGTTTTTAATTCAGCTAAAAACTGATACAATAGTCCAAACTGAATTGCAGCTGGGTTTTTTTTCTGTAAATCTCCACACTGCTGTTAACTATTCAGGTGCTATTAACTGATGAACAAAATAAATATATTACAGGCAGTAATCCTTAGATAAATAAAGACAAATGCCCCTCCCCATTGAATTCATTGTTCGTCATGCTTCTTTGCATTGGACTCTCAATCAGACGTACAAAAAGGCTAATTTCAAATTTAGAGTTCTTTTTTTTTTCACAGATGACTTCTCAAATAAATATACATTAGAAAACAGTTTTTGTTCTTCTTTGTAATGTACATCACATGACATAGAAATGCAACTGAAATAAACCTTTTATTTTAGTTCATTTATTTATTTACAATTTATTTCATTTTATTTATTTACAAAATAAATTTTTCCTGAAAGTCGTCAACAGCTCAATTTTACTACATAAACTAAAAGTAGAGCCAAATAAAAATAAATTTTGTAAAAACAGGCAGATATTTCAGATTTGTCAACATAGAAATTAAAAAAAAGTATTTCATCATAAAAATGTGAATCATGTGAATAAAATTAATTGAAAAGGTTCCCCACCAACAGGCTCATGCAACCGAACACAGTCTATCGGTCATCCTCACTAGAATGAGAAGAATCTGACATGAAAACATCTTTCTAATTATGTCTCCAGCAGAGGTCATCCCTTTTACATGAATCAGTCTGACCAATAGATAAAAAATAAACATGCATACCCATAAAGTTAACGTTAAAGAAAACTTATTGATGATCATGCAAACAATTTATATTCCACTTATATATTCCATATTCCATTTTTTACACCAAAAAAAAAAAAAAAAAAAAAATATATATATATATATATATATATATATATATATATATATATATATATATATATATATATATATATATATATATATATATACGAAGATGTCAAAACAAGTTGAAATTCTTCCATTTTCATCTGAAAGTAGAAGATCAATATATATTATAGACACGAGTATCCTGATGAAGTGGACTTAAACTGAAGCATGAATTTTTATTATAATCATCACAGTAACTTTACACACGAAGTTATCGAGGGTGGGGCATACATTGAGGTGTGACTGCCTTTGGCACATTTTCCTTTTTTTTTTATTTACTCCTCCACTGTTCAAAAGTTGTTCCTACAGAACAGAATAGAACCACAAGTTTATTTTTATTTATTCTACTTTGGGGAAGCAATTTCCCCCTTGTACATTAATATTTATATATATATATTTTTAACATTATACTTCAGTTTTCAGATATTTTGTAATTATAATAAATTGTCAAACACCATAACTTAAAAAAACTTCAAAAATACATTTTACCTAAAGGTTTGTAAGCTGCAGAAAATTGGTCAGTGGAAAATAAATGTTGTTTATTTAAACTCAATGTCATTATTTTATTTCCATTCTATCTTGTATCATCATTGTAATTTATTTCTATTGTTTTGATGTTTTTAATATAGTTTAGTATTTTTTTTTAGTTCACTGTTATTTTTTGCTGCAAGTACATTATTTTGACAACTATTACATACATTCATGCCTTTGCATGTTTTCTTTATTGAAACAATGAAATATATTTTTTAATTTAATGTAGTAAGAACTGTTTCATTAAAGAAAAATATTTTCAAGCTCCAATTCAATAAAGAAACCTCATAAAGAAAAGTATTTGTAAATAATGATAGGCTCAGTGAGAGAACCAATAAATCCACTTTATGGTTTTCATAAATAATTTTGCTCATAAACTTCACTTTAATCAAAGTTTACCCTTAGAAAAGCTGGTTAAACAAAAATATAAGAAATAATGAAGAATCCTATAGGGTGCTTGATGATCTGTCCTTATGTTCAAAGGCTTGATCTTTGTCATCAGGACAGTTTGTTTGTGTGTGAGATGGAGCAAGGAGAGCTAAAGGCTTACTATGTCTCTCTCCTTCTTCCTCTCTTGTGGGTCAAGCAAACAACCTTTGCGATGACAACTCAGGGACTGGTGTCGGACCAGCCAGGCTGAAAATGGCCCTTGTCCATTTCTGCCATGTAGCATTTTTCCCCCTCAGCCATTTGTCCTTCGTCAGGAACACAGCTTGTAATAAGAAGAGCCAACATCTTTATGAAGTGGTCTACCTGGCTAGTACACAGGTCTTTTATCTGCCAGGCAGGAAACAGCTTTGTTACTCTTTAACAACTCACAAACCTGCACAGCAGAGGAGAGCAACAGTGTATCGTGGCTGCATCTGAGTTTACATATACATGCTTATTGCTTCTACTACTTATTACCAAACAATGAGAAGGAATCCTTCCAACATAGAAGCACAGCTATGCTCCCTCTTAAATTTGACCAACCGGCCAATTAGTGTGTTTCTGGTGAGTGGTTTGTTTTGCTGTGTGCAGTGACTGTCCACTCAGCAACGTTTATGAGTGATTAGTTAAGCTTGGCCTGAGCTCTATGAAAAACCTGCAGGGAGCAACAAAGCATCATTCAGATGGCAGGAGAGTCCAGGGGAGACTTAGAAGTGAACTTTGGCAGACAAAAAAAGAATGATGATGGACTGAACAAAAAGGCCTTTGACACTCTACTGTTTGTGTGCCAGCATTTGAGAGTATTTTCTCATGTTGAAGAAAAGTATTTCCTGTAAATTAAGGTGCAAGTTGACCGCATGCATTTCTACTGTAAACAGCTACAAAGAGGAGAACCTGCACCATTTTAAGGCACTTGTTTACGAATAAAAGTTCCTACATCAAAAAGTCCGATCTTTAACGGCCTAAGAGGGCACATGACATTTGGAGGGCATAGAGTATTTATTTTTTGTAGACAATAGAGCTCAGTTTGCTATGTAAACATTGCAGAAACTTTCTTAAAGCCAACATTCAATTAATTCCTAATCAATACAAAATGATCAACAATAGTCATCCTCATACCCCTTTCTTTATAATTTGTCAACTTAAGATATATTTAGTAAAACAATAAAGCTTATATGTTTTAAATGTCATGAAATTTAGAAGAATGTTCTGTATTGCTGTGGATCCATAAAAGACAAAATTAACCGGCAATCATGGGAGAAGGTAACTAATAGTTTTTTTTTTTTTAACTATAGTTTTTTTGTGTGTGTGTGATGTTACAAAAAACATTTAAATTTATCCTCCACTCTAATATAGAGGATTTTTTATAAGCAGCAATGACAAAACATGAACAATAATAAGTTATAGTCATTTTAATAAATCAATTAAATACAGAATTGGTTAAAATCTTCTTTTATGAAAACAGAAGATCATAATGTAAAGTAATCTTAAGCAAATTCTTAAATCAGTGGATTTAGAGTCCGCTGGTTTTCCATTTAGTACTATAAAGTTTAGGGTTCAGTTTTAAGTCATTTTGGTTATGAGAAATGTTAAGTTGACGATTAAAGTTAATGTGTTAATCTGCTTCACTTATGAAATTAAAAAATATTTTTTTGCTCTCTTTAGAAACTTTCTTAAGATGAAATATTTGTTTCCTTGTGGTTTGTAATTTTCATTTTTTATGCAGATTGCTTTTAATTTATTTCAGTTCATTTCTTAGTACTGCATAAGTGCAATATCTCAATTTCAGTGCTTTTATCAAGGTTAAAGACTAAGAATGTGACCCTTTTAATCAAGTAGTTAATAGTTCACGTCACATAATGACACTTTTATCTAATGGATGCCGTTAAATAGCCTAAATGTGTTTTAATCCATTCTATCAAAGCGTGATTACAGGGGACGAGTACATCAAGTGGTCCTTTGATTTGGTTAGCATGATCAAATTGACTTGTGTGTCATAAGTGATGACACCAGTGGTAATTAATTTCTCCATTAAGGATGGTCGATGTGACAGCCGTGCAAACAGAGTGCAGTGACAGGGGGGACGGCGTAACTTCAGCTCGCTGAGACAACCCAACTGCAGAGGAGGAGCAGCGGGCAATTACATTATCCGTCTGCAGGGAGAGCATTGTTCATTTACAAAAAAACAACACGACTACACTGCTGTGCCACTGCATCATTGGCATATATTTGCAGATCTGGCAGATTCTATCATGCAGTTGCAAAGACCAATGAAGTTTTAGGAATTCATTCTGCATTAATCAAGTGAGATTTTCCAGCCTGTGGGTATTTCCACTCACATGCAATTTTGCAGTTTGTACTTTTGAATTGATTTTTTTTTACCTGAAGACAAAATATGTTCACTGTGCGAAAGGGAAATAGCAGATCAGACTTCGTCTATGGACTGATTGTAATACGGTCACATGCAGTTATTTATAGAAATAATTGCCAACTTGTCATGCATTCGTATAAATATGTACGTTTTTACAATTATGTGGATATTGCACTTTACCCTTCACATCATGAACTCATCTTACAAGATCCAACAGTCTGTGAATGCGCGCAGAGGGGCTGATGTGAGTGCCTGCAGGCTGTCTCATCACCTGTGGGGTTTCGATAAAAAGTGAAATCAACAGTTTCACCAGCAGCGAGACCCAGGGGCTCCTAATAGGGAGGGGGAGGTTGTCCGTGTCCCCCTCTAACACAATACTGACATATGGGAAACAGAAGGAACTGCCACTGCCAGAGCAAAGGCAAACGCCAATCCACATATGCATAGAGGTGGTTATTTAGAGCCAGAATGTTTTACCATAACAACAGATGAAACACAGGAGTCATTTTGTTTCCTCTAAGGGGCTTTGTTCCCTCCTTCTTAAGCTGTCTCCATATGAGGCAGGATAAACTTTGGGGCCCAGGCCCTGGTGTAAATAACAAAGACAGCCTCACTTACATGCTTCCTAAATCCTATCGGAAGATGAAAAGGAAGTAAAAAAAGAAAGATCCACTTGATTTCCTCACTTTCTTAGAATGAGCTTAAAGCAAGACAAATACATTTAGTGGTTACCCATAACCTGTCTGTGGGTTTTGGTATTCTTTGTCATTTCATGTGAAAAACCAATAGCTCCAAAAAAGTATTGTTTTTTTATTAGCTTTATTCTAGTATTCAGAATTACTTAAAGGAATTTGCATAATTGTGTAAATTCATACAACTTAATTTTATTAGTCTTTTTGCATTTTTTCTTTGGTGGTTTGTCTGTATTTTTATACAAGGTGTGCACTGAGATTATATGTACTCAGCTGAATAATTTAAAAACGAGTCAAAATTTCCTCACATAAATATACAGTCGATCTTTACAAAATCCCTGTTGGTAACCAATCTGTAAACACATGAATCAATGACTAAGTCAATTATTTTTTAATTTACAGAGTACTTTATACAGTTTGTGATTTAAAATGTTTTCCAGATGCCTAAATATCTCAAAATGAATATATAATAAAAAAAAATATGAGGAAAAAAGAAAAAACATAAACAATGCTAAGCTAAAATAACTGTAAATGGTCAAAAGGCGCCATGAAAAGAAACATAAGAAATAGGAATTTTGGAAAATTTAGAAAAATTTGGCTTTTTTGTACAAAAGTGAAAGGGCACATTCTCTAAAATGGTTCATTTGCTGTTTTTTTTTTTTTTTAAGTTAAAGGGATATATTTAGTCTCACTCGTATATTTTCTACCCATAAGGCACAGGTGCAGTCAGATCCTGGCCACCAGGGAGTGCAAATCTGTAGCAATGTGGTGGATTTTTCTCACTTTGCTTTGCTGAAGCTGTTGTTTAGAATCAAACCCTACATGCTGATTTTTCTTCTTGCACTCAACAAGCATTGTCTGAACATTAAACTTTATTTTCAGAGGAGGTGAATCTCAAATCTGTAATACTTCAGAATGCTTCAAATCTGCAAAGACAAACAAGCTTGTGTTAGCAGGTATGAGCCTTCGATGCAGTTTTTTTTTTCTTTTTATCACTGAAAGCAATGAGCCAGTTGACCATTTTGTGCAGGCTTGCAAGTGTTTTAGTGTGCATTTCAAAGCCGGTCAGCCCGTCAGTGAGCTACTTAAGAGCAGCAATATTGTAATAATGACTTGCTGATGGGAGGGCAGCAATGGAGCTGAACTTACATTCCTCTGGTGCTGCCTGATTATGACTTTAAAGGAATAAATTATGACCACAAACAGCATGAGAATCTAAAGCTGTTTCATTCTGAGGCAGACAAAAGCACGAAACTTCTATTAAATAAATGTCAGGAAAATGAGCACAAAAATGACAAAGATTGTATTATTTCAATTCTACTTTACTTTTTTTTTTAACTGGAAAGTTAGATGATTTCCACATCATAAGTAATTCCAAACACTGCAAAATTATATTTTTATAATCTGCTAAAGCACACTTGAGTTTTCTTGTCTTTGCTGATTGCACTTCTTGGGCTCCAAATAGACCCTTTGACCTTTATAAAAATAAAGGTCTTGTCACTATTTTCAAACTCTGGTTTCTCATCATTTCAACAAACTGATATTTTTATAATTACTGCAGAAAGGTGGAGTGTTGTGGTTAAAAACACAGAAGAGGCTCCTCTCTCTGTGTGAGTTCAACCTTGAATCTTAATGCGGTGAGATCACAGTAAATCATGACTCCAGAGTCAGCCAAGTCTATTGGATAAGAAATGAAAGGCTGAAAAATTTCTTCGACAAATTTATCAGGGGCCCGCTAAAGCGCTGTGCTTAAGCCACATCCGATCTCTGTGAAATATTATACAGACTTTTAATATCAGGAGGGTGTGGAGCTGAAGCGAGAGGCAGTCAGCTGCTTCACTATAATCAAATGTTACAGTATAAAACAGCGTGTCGCGCCACTATTTGACATGGGGGGAATGAGATTAGATGGAATTCATTTCTAAGTGAGGGGAAATTACAAGCCTATTGAAAATCAGCCCCCGCCCCTCGCTTGATCACAGCCTCTGTTCAGTCTAGCTTGTGTCACAACAGGGGTGGGGTTGTCAGGGCAAACATGAACATGGAGATGGTGACCCAATAAACTGGATCTGTGGCATGCCAAGTGAGGGGAAGTCACAGCCAGTACCTGCTGTTTCATTTTAATATCAATATGATTTATAAAGCAGAAAAACTAATTCTCTTTAATGTTTGAAACCAAAACATTAAAATCAGAGGACAATATGAAGCCATTCTACAAACTTTACTCTCTGATTGTCATTAGACTGTTCTGTTCATTGTTCGGTCAGAGAGAGGCCCTTGACATTGTGATCCTTTAACACGCGTCTTGGACTTTGCAGCACATTGAGATGACACTTCATAAAAAGAGAAGTCCAATTTTGGCTTCTCCCGGAGAACAACACGTGTCAGCGGCCCCCTGTGGGCTCTGTCAGGGGGTGAAGAGGTTAGGCGCTCTGTGCGGCCTCAGAGATTCCAGCTTTCTTGGAGACCACCATAATGACTGCTAATTATGCAGCCATCTGTGGGGTAGGCTGTGTTATGTAGACACCTGTTCATTAAGTCAGAGAAAGATTTTTTCCCCTCAGAAAACTCAAAAGCTGAATTGTCGCAATGATAAGAGTCTAAGAAAATGCTGCTTTTTTCTTTATTTATTTAGGCTTTCACACAAACCTCTTCATTGATTCACATACACATATCAATAAAACTTTAGAGCATGCAGAATTAAACTCTTCTGCACCAGTAATGATTGAACTTTGTGTGAAACCTTTCCAGCTTCAGAGCTATCACCAAGGTTAACCAGGCCATCGGCCTGCATTAGTAGGAGGGTGTTTGCATGGCAAGCCAATAAAAAGCTCTCAGATATCTGCTGAGGGGGAGCACAGCCTGTCAAGCCTGTGACCCCAAGAAGTGATCTGCCATTACTGACTCACAGAAGACTAATGAGGACCATTCTTCTGCCAGCACCTTGAAAAATGTCAATACTCTTTTAAGCTTAGTTGAATGCTACCTGTTCTACTTTTATTTGATGTGATACAAATTCCCCCTTCCTCCTTGAGAATATCTAGTAGTTGGCAAGCTGTCCAGGTAACTAATAGTGCAATAATAATTTAAATTTTCTGTCCTGTGGAAGCTCTGTGCCAACTTATGATAAACTCTGCAAAGCTTTAAAGCCTCCTCCTCCTCCTCCTCCTCCTCCTCCTCCTCCTTGAGTATCTCCAGACACATTCATCTAATCCCTATCTTTCAGTTTAAGATTTATATAAACAGATGATCGCAGAGCATCACATATTTCAACTTTTTATCTGTTCAGCTTATGACTCCATTTAGTTTGGATCCTCAGAGAGGGAGCCAGTGCACCAATCATAAAGCGAGGGCCAATTAGGATGTTGATGGATTGAGTTTGGAAGATAAATTTGGGATGTAAAAGGTTGACATAGCTGCTGTGTCTCTTTCACTGTGTGTGTGGCTCCCAATTAAGTGAGGAGAGGCAGCTTTTGTTTCTCTCCAGGATCAGACTGTCTCCCTGACAGATGAGGCACTAATGAGAGCAAATCTGACAGAATCCTCAAGAAACATGATAAATTGAATTGTGTTCAACCTGCTCGTTTGTAGTGTTCACAGAATTTTACGAAATGCTACATGTATTTAGTCAAACGATTGAGAAATTGAGTAGGTGGGCCCCTCGCTGTTCATACAATTTAGCCTGCTTCTTGATGTGCCTTTTTAATCCTCTTCATCAGTGAAAAATGGAGTTTACAGGTCAAAGGCAGACATATGTTAAGTCCCGAGGCCTCAATCTGCCTCCTTCCCCAATATTTATCAGGCATATTAAAGAGACAATTTCTCTCATTATCACTCTCCAACTCCTCACCATATGCATCCCTATTATTAGACAACCTGCAGAAGATGTCCTATTTTAAAATTTCAATTACCAAGTATAACCTTAATTGGTTAGAAATGCTGTTTAGTGGATGGTGTCAAAATCAGGCTTAGGAAAGAATACAACAGATGGCTTAGTCTTATGACTTGCATTAACACCTGAGAAGTTTAATGAACTGTTAATTGCTTTTCTAATACATATCAGAGGCAGTAGAATACAAGCAGTAATGCAAACAGATTACTTTGTAGGCAAGAGATAAACACACGTGCTGCTCAATGTCACCTTTAGGTGTCTCGATAAACAAAAGTGTGCTTGAGGGAGGAAAGGAAGATATGAATATTTTTAAAGGAAATAGATTTGCCTTATTGGTGCTTTTGTTGTTTACACAACTCTCCATATGAGCATAGCACCATAAACAAACCTTTAACAGCAAGCAAAAACAATAAAAGGCTTTTTAGGGTGATGTTGGTATGAAAAGAATGAATGGTGGATGCAAAGATAATCCACTTTTAGTTTTTGTCATCAGAGTTACCGTTTGGTTTCTCCTTGGTTTTTAAGACTTTAGTTGCAATTTCTACCTGTTTCTCTTTAGTGACCAATCTGAGATATATATATAAACAATTAGTTAGACTTAATACAGATGTGTAAACAATGTGAAAGAACCACTTCTGTTTCAGTTACATAACCCTAGTATACTAATGCTACTTTAATTGCCATGTGATGTGCTCTTGTTTTAATGCTGACTCTAGGGCTTCTTAAATCAGTGCAGCATAGTGCAGCCAATCTGCCTGGTAGCTTGCTGATTAAGCAGATCTCCCTGCAGAGACTAAGCCTCATGTTACCTGCAAAGACCCATCAGCAAAGAGAACTTGATATCGAACAAAAAGGGAGCACAGGAACTATTGAAAGCTTGTTGTTAGTTAGTAATCATTGCCAAAATTCTTGAAGGTTATAAAACATAATATTGACAGTAAGAGTTTAGGCCAAATAAGCAACAGGTAAAAAGCAGTGTGAGTTATATCTGTGGCATTAATTCAGCCCAATAAAATTTTTATCTGACTTATAAGAAACTTGCTGTATTTTAATAAAGCTCTCAGATTGTCTTCCATCATTTGTAACTGAGGTGTATAGTTCAACATCACCCCCCAGTTCCTGTTTTGCCCTGCTGTCATGAAAAGCACAAAGAGGTTGAAGAGATGGAAGAAGACAAGAGGAGTGATTGCTTTAACTTTAAGATCTTAGAATAACTCTGAAAACCTCAGAAAATAAGAAAAAAAACTGTAAATAGGTATAAATTAACAAAAAAATCTTGCAAGTTTTTCAAAGTAACCACTATATACTATGAATTACCACAATTCCTTCTTGGTTTTATTAAATGTGTTTTACTATCGGCAGATCTATTTCTTTAATGATTTGAAGTTATATTTATTCAGTCCTACTGTCAGACTGGTGAATTAGTGTACTTTGCTCTATTTCTGAAGCTTCACTGTTTCTAACCTGAAAACTTTAGAAAACTCTGCTGTTGGAACATCTAACAAATATTTCAAGAGGTGGTCACAGACTTGTAACAGGCAGAATGGGTGTGCAGTTAATCAAGGTAACATGCAGGGTGATGTACCAGCCATTTAATGCTACAGTCATATGTAGGATGTAATCATGTTTGTTTGTGCAAGAATTACTGACAATCATTGTCCATGTTTTTGATTGAAGAAAAACAACATTTTTTTTAATCAAAAACCTGTATAATGATTGATTATGTTGGAACAGTAGAATTTTCTGTTAAATTAAAAGATACGATAAAAACATAAAAAGAGATAATAAAAGCATAAAAATTGCTGAAATAAAGACTTCATAATCTTTTAAAAATGAGAAAGGTTCAAATGTCATTGCTCTTGTGTATGCTGCCACATAATCAAGAACGACAAAACAGATATGAGTACCGCTTCCAGCACCACTTAGGCACAGTCATCCTTTCAAAAGTAATGGATTGGCCCTGGCCCTGGCCCTGGCCCTGGCCCTGGCCCTGGCCCTGGCCCTGGCCCTGGCCCTGGCCCTGGCCCTGGCCCTGGCCCTGGCCCTGGCCCTGGCCCTGGCCATGGTCCTGGCCCTGGCCCTGGCCCTGGCCCTGGCCATGGTCCTGGCCCTGGCCCTGGCCCTGGCCCTGGCTGAAACCCAAACAAAACCCATCCTTAAATATGCAATACTTTAAAGACAAATACAATGTGTAACAAAAGGTCTATAAGACACAAAATGTTCACTTCAGAGTCTGCTGGCATTTATGTCTGCCACCATTCCCGTTTGACTGCGGCAATCCATTCCCGTTTTCTGTCTTCATCCCGCGGAAATCAGTAAAATGAGATATTTGAATTTTGGAGTAACACATGTGTGATGATGAGATTTGGTGGCTATTACACCAAAGTCACTGATTTTACCCAATTAATGTAAAAAAACATTGTGTGTTTGACTCCCAAAATGGCAGACAACAGTGCACATGACATCACTACAGGGGGTCTATAGTGCATACAAAAATGGGAATACTCCTCCCTTGTGGGTAGTGTGTGAATTGACAAGAGGAGAGGGAAGCAAAACAAAGGCAAACCTAAAGCAACACCTTTGTTGACTAACAACTGTGTGAAAATTGTTTTGTGTTTCAAAATTAAGCTGCAGGCAGTAGGTATTTAAATTCTGTATATGTCAGGGTAACATATTGTTGCTTTAACGTCTCCTATGGTTCTAAATAGCTTTCCAAAAGTCATCTGCCCTTTCACCCCTTGTGCTATCCTAGGCATTTTAACATTGGAAGTGGGGTCATCTAGACCCCATAAGACAGTGCGCTGGACCTTTTTTCTTCAATGATTTGTGATCTTCACTGGTGTCCGTGGATTACATGAAATCCTCTCCACCTTTATCCACCTTTGTCATGGTAGGGAGAACACGTCAATGTAAGGGTGGGGTCATAGGATAGCACAAGGGATAAAAATCGCTGTTGATTTTTTTTTCTAGATGCTCATTTTAATGCAGTTTCTCAAACTTCAATGATGGAACTATTGTCATTTCTTTCCATTCTGATTACTCAGATTATATTTTTATTTTATTATATTATATTAAGATTACATTTTTTTAGCTACAGCAATTAAACCGCAGCACATTAAATCTTAACGACAAGTATTCATTACACTTAAGCGACTATAAATACACCTCGACATTTGGAGGTATAATTTAATAAAGTACTATAGCACTTTATTAAATTAAGTTCTTTTTAGGGTCAATATACTTCTGTAATGAGTTGTCTCTTTTGATCATCAGAGGTTAGATTGCACCCAAACCCCTTTAATGATGCGGGCATTTCAGCCGAGGTAACGACAACACGTATGTTTATCATATTCAAGCTTAAAGTTAGCGGAAGCTTAGCATGTTTAAAATTCATTTCCATAACGAAGTGTAATTCCCCCTGGTTTGTTCCTGTTTAATGAGGTGAAGTCTTGTTTGTGTGCTTCACAATGTCACTGAAAAAGTTGCTCAAGTGCCTGTGTCTGTGTTTAACCAAATTAATATAACTATACTTTCATTCTGCATCAGACTATTCAAGCAATCACTATTTGGTTTTAAACAAGATTTGGTTTTGATTTTTCCTCACAACTCTGCGGTTTCATTTGAAGTTGTTGGGCAGATCTTAATGATGGAATGTGTAAATGCTTCAGGCTAACGCAGAAGGAGGAGAAGAGAAAATGACCAACATTGATTTATCCTGGCTGTTCTCTTTTCTGGTTGGTGCTTTCAGAACACCTCGTTGCATCCCATTCCCTCCCATTATCTCCCCGCGATCACCACAGCCCAACGAGTTTCCTACAGGGTCATAAATACTTCCCCCAGACCCCATACTGCTTCTACATTATCCTCCAGACGCCGCCTAATGACAGCAAAAGACAGCCAATGCATCCTTTCTCTCATGACTGCCATGTTGTTCATACACGGTTTTACAGTGGCTGGAAAACAAACACCTACACATTCAGAAGCCAGCAGCGGTGTGCCACATTTAAAGTGGTACATTATGGCAACTTGTCTAAAATATTATATATGATTGATGCTGGTAATGACCATGGTTTCCCTGAGTGAGAGTCATGTTTGGTTTTACTCCCCATTTAAATCCGTGAAATAGAACAGGAAACAAACTAAAACAATGATGTCAGCCACAAACTGCCTTTTGTTCAGTTCTATTAAAACTGAAATACTCATTACATCTTGTGAGGAGGTTATAATGAATCGCATTATTTTTTTCTGACATGCTGGTCATCCAAATCAATTAGGAATAGCAGACAGTGAGTCATTAGAATAAACAAAGTGTTTCCCAACAAGCATTCCCAGCCTTGTTAGATAGAAAAGATCATTCAGACGCCACACAAACATGACTCTGAGGACATAAACAAACAAAAAACTGACCCGTCCTATTTGGGAGGCCAATGAGGCCAGGTCAAATGGTTGGTCAATTGTGTCACTGTTTTTGCTTTTCAATTGAGCGTACAGTAAAACACAATCAACATTTTTGTCCCAGTCTACAGAGCAAAGAAGTGGAATCCACCAAAAATCATGGACTTCATTCAGCAAATTACAGGTCTAAACATGTCTGAACCTCTTCTCTATTTTCAAGTATCCACTAAAAACAAACCAGAACTTTTTGGTTTTGTTTTCTCCGAACTAAACCATTTGGTCATTTCATCCTCCTGCAAAAAAAATGATCTGTTAAAAGTTGGTCTCTTTTCACACGCTTGTTTTCCCACAGTTCAAAAACAAATGTTAGGTTGTGTGTTGACATTTGACAGCCTCCCACAGACCCTGAATGTGATTGAGCAGGTATAGAAGATAAGAGAACAGTGAGATTTTTCTCCAAATGTGGACCCTAATGCGTCTTAAAGACCCCCTCCGATCATCTTTGAGCTTTTTTAAGTGTTTAGTGGTCTTTGAATCATAATTCTGCAGTTTTTAGCCACAATTACAAAAAACGTTGTTGTTTTATGGGACACAGTTTCAGTAGTTCATCAGAAATTCCCCTCTGAGTTGTAGACAGAACCAGTGACTCTTTAATTGTTTACATAATTAACGTAATTCCAGTGGATTCTAAAGGGAAGAAAACCTGAGCAGTACAATGTCCATGGAGTCCAAATAAATCAGCTGATTCTGTTGCAGAGAAAAGCCATGTCAGTGCAAAGAAGTTGGTGTGAAAAGACACTTTTCTCACCATCAGAATCAGCGGATTCACAGTGATTGCATGAACGATCGAAGAATTATGGTGTGTCAAAAAGCTTCTTATTTGTCCGCACTACTTCAACATTACAACAGCAGGACTGAAAAGGAACATTTTTGCAACTAAACATTACTAAAAAGGGCAATTATGACAATGCTTATAACTTGAGTAAAAGTAATCTATGCTGTCAGCTAACGCACACAACCTGCTGTGTTTTGCATACCATATTTAAAAACTGTTTTCTGGCAGAAGGAATTGGCCGCCCACAGATCCACTGCATTGTAAAGCTGCCACATGCTCTATTAGTTTCTACTGTTTAAATGTATACATTAAAGAGAGAACAAAATCACACCACAAGTCTCACTCTGAACCATGAAATCAGGACATTTTCATCCTTCGGACCAAACATGAAAACTCACACTTCAGCTTGCATGGTTAAATCATGTGTGCCAGACTGGCCTCGTGCTCTGAGTTTCTCTCCGCTGTCATACAGGCCGAGTCCTTTTTGTAAAGTGTAATATATGACCTTGTGTTGAGAGCATTCTCGTGGAGTCTCACACAAAAGCTGTGCACTTGGAAGGGATACGAGTGACTGAGCATTGCTCTATTGGATAAGCTCCTTAATACATGTTTAAAGCAAAGCAGAAGAGGTATTTGGAGATGAAGAGGTTCTGTAAATGAGTATTCTAGCTGGCATGGCTAATGTCTACATACCAGCAGTGTTTAGGGTGACATTAACAGAGGCACAGACCAAGGGATGCTCAGGTCTTTACACATGGGATGACATTTCTGGCTCATTTATTGCACCATAATCAAGGTTTACGCGCCTTTGTGTGGAGCTGGATAGACGTTAGTGCAACGTGAGCTTGACACTTGATTTGGGTTTTATCAGTGGATGTCATTACCTTTTTGTCTTCTTTTTGCCCTCTAATGAAAGAAGAAACGAATCAGCCAATTAGGAATGTAAATGAGGCTGAAGAGTGACAAAGAGGTCTGCTTGTAATTCACATCCAAATTGTGTCTTCCCTCAACAGAACATTTATAACAGAAGATCATAACAGCTCCAACATAGGAGGGTCATTTGCACTGTTGAAATTCATTACAAGGGTGGAGCTGTAATCATAAGCCATAATACCGACCCCAGCCTTCCTTCCATACTGCCACCGCTACTCTACCCATCATTGTTGGGTAGAAGAGAATCTGATAGGTTCTTCTTCATTGGCCACTCAGCGGCGGTGAAGATGCAGAGAAAAAAGAGAGGAAAAGGGAGAAGGACAGGAGTAACAAGGAGAGGTGAAGAGTGTTTGTTGTATGTGAAGCATAAAGTGGTCCACCCACTTGTTTATGTGTGTGTTTGTGTGTGTTTTTGTGGGTGTACACGAGTGCTGCAAAGCTGCACCACGCTCCCAAGCGACAGAAACCTTGTTGTGATTTATGCAGCCTGAGATATGAGTGCTGGTTACGCAGTAGCAAGACATCGATCTGACAAAGCAAACCAAACAATAAAGAGGCGAGGAAGATGATGTGCCCAGTGGAGTGGAGAAATGGAGAGTGTACCTATAAGAGCTAATTATCTGAGCACATAATTCTTCAGGTTAAGACAGGGGGAGCTGAAAGTCAGCCAAGCCACAGCTGTCTGAGAAAAGGCTCGGCTGTGCATTGGGGCAGAGGGCAGATCTTGGTCAGAAATAACTCAAAATAAAAGTGTATATCACCTAAATACCTGTCCAAAAACCTCAAAGATTATTATTTTTTTCTTTCACTTCAGAGCGTGAATCTTTATTGATCCAAAAGGAAGCACTTTTTGTTTTTCATTTAGTGATTTTACTATTGTCTTTGTTTGGCTTTAGGTTTTAGCCCAGAAAAAAACAAAACATTCCTGTAATACATACATGCCCATACATTTTCTGGGCAAACGACTTGTATGACTATTAAAAAAATATAAATGTATTACGCAATTCAATCATTATTCAAACTGTTAAAAAGATTTAGTTTCAGTTTGTTTGAATTTAACCAGAAAATCAAGATATTTAGGTTCTGTGTGGTAAGCAGACCCGGCTCATTCTTGAGCATGCATTTAACCCATAATGTTCACGATGGATGAGCTGAGTGTAATATTTCCGATATTGGTTTAAACCTTCAGTTTATCTATAATCATTACCTCTGTGCTCTTTTATGTTCAGTCATTTTCCATTCTAAATTTTAACAACAGGATATCATAGCCAAAGCATTTGTTTTCATAGTACGGAAAATGTTTTGTACTTGGTGTGTGTTCAGTCTGGTTGGGTTAAACGGAATTCTGTGTAATGCATTTTGATGGATGCGGTTGATAAAGAATTTAGCAGTCGGAAGAAAAAAAACATATTTTTATAAAGCTGAGAAGTGAGACTTAGATTAGAAATGTTATAATGTCATGGCTCTCCCTTAAGATTTTATCATCTACCCGTTACACAGGGGGAGTCCATAGTTCTCAGTTCAAATACACTCTTCTCATCTTTCTATAAGCCGTGAAAATAATAATGACTGTATTTGCAATTATTATTTCCTATCTTGCGATCTCATTCTCTGCTCCTGTAAGCAGGGACTAACCCTTTAATTAGACACAAGCACACATCCACGGAGACTGGGGCTGGTGGGTTCTTGCTGCCATCAATAACACAATATAAAAGCAAAGCCAGAATGCATCTGACACTTTTAGTAGTTCGGGAAACAAGATGTAATCTGCGATTGGTGCCAGGAGCAGAATGGGGCTGTATGTGTGTATGGGGTGTGTGGGTTGGGAGTCCTGCCTGTAAGTCAATGCAAACACAGCACTGTGAGTACATCTTTGATGAAGACATTATCTGTGAGTTATATTCACACAGACAATGGGAGGGAGAGGTCCATATTAAACCTAAGTTGGGGGAACTGACATACAAAATGGACAGGAGCTGTGGCCAAGGCCAGTCCCTGATGTGTACATTATGAATGTTTCTAAAACCCGCATGCTGTGCACTGCAGAGGTAAACAGAAATGACACAGGGATCATTTTGTTTGAGTGCTGTATCCTCCCATTCTATTGAAAATTCTGAGTTGGAAGGAAATGAGAGGATGGAGCAGAAGATGGGGTTCCGTTTAGCGGCACCCTTGGCACCCATCTAACCTTGGCACACAACTGGGCATGGTCCACTGGCTCCAAACATGCTGAGGTTTGAATCCAGAAATGCCTTTGTGCAGCACAGGCCAACAGACGAGACGTGGGAAGCCTCATTAACATCCACAACTGTAATGTATGTGTCAAGACTTCACTGTGAAACCGACACGTCTAATCTAAAATACATCAGCAGAGCTTGAGATCTATGGGTTTGAGGATAAAGAAATATTTAAACTGGTGTCACATTCCTAAAGTTTCCTGTTAATTTGCATAACCGGCTATGAAAAGTTGATTTTACTTATGGTCAATTGATGTCATTGTTGTCTTGTTTGTGGGTTTTGTTTGTTTAACACAAATCCTGAATTTAGTTTCTGGCAGCACAGGATGGCCACATTAACCAGGCATGGCAGTCTGGGACAGCATCCAGCTGGAAGCAAGCGTGGGCGCTGCTTCCTCACAAACAATACCAGCTCTCCTGCCTATAGCTAAAACAATATCTCATTTCCAAGAAGTTAAAAGGAAAAAGTGTAATGAAGTACTTCATTGTAAATCTTCAGATTGGTTTTAAACTTATGGTTTCTGCCCCGTCCGTGGTCATAATTATGCTGTGATTTGTAGTCTGGCTTTAAAACACTTTATCTCACGTGTTCCAGAAGTCAGCGATAAGGCACAGTGGGGGTCACATGCTATATTCTCACTGGAATGTGAGAGACTTTATAAATTCTGAATTTTACTTCACTATTCATCTTCTCCTCCCCCTCTTAGCAGTTTTCATCTTTCTCTCCTGTCAGTCTAGCTGGTTGGGTAGATTGTTGGATGTGGTTCTGGACTGTGTCGTCTGCAGCGCTCCGAGTTCAGAAAAAGTGCATCAGTTGTGTGCATGTTTGGGTTCTGTGAATCCCTGGTGACGGTTTCTTATTTTAGCATGGCAGTCCTGCAGTTTCGGTTTGACCCCTTGTGGTCACGCATAATAGGACAAAAAAAATAGTAAAAGAAAACAAAGAGGCTGTCTGTTTTTACTAAGGAAGCTAATAAGATGATGGTGACTCCGAAGTGTGATTGAGGTAACTGGACTTTCAAAAGTCAAATGTACATAAAAGCAGTTTGTGAGGCTGTCGCACAATTCCAGTGCTATTCCTTCATGTTACAGGAGCAAGTTGCTAATCTGTGGTCCTCTTGCCCTTATTGGCCCCGTACTGTGTACCGCCGCCTTTCTCTTCACACTTTCATCAGAATCCCATTTCCCCCCACAGCTCGAAAGCCCCCATCTGAAACTCTACCCCTCACTCTAGCATTCTAGCCAGCATATGATGGATGGCTGCACCTCAGGTCTTCTCAGCCTGTCCATCAAGCGCTGCGATTAAAACACTTGGAATGACCAGCATTTTTCTCCTCCACCCTATCGTCTCCCTTTACTCTCAGGCCACTGCCACTACAGCCCTCTGCCCCCTCACCTTTTCCCTCCCGTCCTCCAACACTCCTCTCCCACTTCAACTGCCCCAGAACCCCACAATCCATCTTATGGGGGGGGGAAAAAAACATCATTTATTCTGTACTTCCCAGATAATTTACTTTTTCTCTTCCTCTTTCATTCCCCTTTTCTTTTTACCCTCCTTTTTTCCACAGGAATTCTCCATTTCCCTATAAAATGAAAATTCATCTGGAATTACATCTTATGTCATCATTATGTTTATTAAGCGTGGATGATGTATATGAGGAGCTGCGGCGTGCCGCTGAGTGCTTAATGATGCATAAGATTAAGCCGAGCCTCTCAGCTGTGCTGAGACTCCCCTCTGCTTCCCGGGCTGCAGACACACGCTGGGGGAACAGGCTCCAAACGGCCATCAGGTGAACAGGGGAAAAGGGAAAGCCTGCTTCCTCTTTTAGTGTCAGCAGAGAAAGTGTGGAGTTGGCACAGAAGAGTTGCAGATCAGAGAGTTCAGAGGAAAAAAGAAGTTTGTAACACTTTGTTGGCCACAAACACCATCAATAGGTGACATTTTGCAACTTCTGGAACATTCCCTTCAACAACTGAGAGCTCAGTCTTGTTCCCTGCTCTGAAAAATGTTCCTCTGCTCTGATTTAGTTGTACTTTTTTATTTTTTTATCTATGCTTACTCTCAAACACACAAACAGAGCGTTTGCTCCCGGCCTCCCTCTTGTCTGACAGCAGAAGCAGCAGCAGTCTATGACAATAACATTATCCTTCCGTTGCTAAACAATCCAATAAACCTCTCCACAGGGAAGAACTTAACCTCTCCTCTCCTCCAGTGCTTGCTTCCCAACCACGTGACGACTGCCACAGTAAATACCAATCATTAGTCTTTTCTCTCTGCCATCACACAGGGAAGGAGAAAAAAATCCACCTCTATTAGTAATGGAGGCCTCGTCAGAGACCTTCCTTTGAGAGTCCTGCCTTCCCAATTCCCACAGGAAAAATCCCAGCAAAAAACTAATTCTACTTTTAATAATCTGTCATCAGGACCAGAGGCAGTCATAAATTATGTGGGGAGCATGTGCGGGAGTGGGCCACGAGAGGGAACTGAGGGGGAAAAATCAAAGCCTGAGTTTGACAAACTTTGCCGAAGATAAATAATAACTTACAAACAGGATTAGTTGTAAAGTCACGGCTGAGCGCTCTGCCAAGCCGTTTCCCTAGCAGTCTATGCAGGATGAAGAACTTACAGACACACCTATCACGCCCCCCACCCTGCAACATTCACACACACAGTTTCCATTCTCTCTTTCTATTCTAACTCCCCCAGCCTATCTGCACTGGCTTCACAGTGCGAGCAGACCTCATTGGCTTTTTTCTCACAGAAAACAATGTTTGTGTTTCATCATTAACCCTTGTGGTTCCCAGGAACAGGTGCAGAGGGAGTCCAGCTCTCTGGAGATAAGAGGCTGTAAGACGGTGTCGGAAGAGGAAATGATCTCTTCCTCCTCCCTTCAAGTAAATAAACAAAAACAAACACTCCCTCCCACACACACACACACACAAATAATTGCAATCTGAGGTGCTTAAAAAAGACACAATTAGATGTGGAGATTGTAAAAATGTCTGTAAGCTTTAGTTGTCTTAAGTCCACTCGAGCATCTACCATATAAAAAGTTCTATGAGCTTTCCCTCATTGTGTTCACGTCAATATTTGCTGCAACGATCGACATGAATCACAATCAGCTTCAACTATTGAAGCCTGGCTAAAGGCCCATCTCCATCAGGTGACAGAGATCAGTCAGGTGATGAAACTCACTGCAGTCCAGCACCGCGGGAAGGAAAGGCAGAAATAAAGCAGGCGTGTTCCCACAAGCCTGTGTCAAATCCCTATTGATTTAATCATCACCATACACTGCATGCACGCTCGATAACCTGCAACAGATTTTTCAACTTCAAAAGACACTTAAAACGATTTACATCTCTTTTTTTATTTTAAAACACAACCTAAGGACATGTGTTTGTTATTAAGCAGAAATGTGTCAGCATTTGGCTAAAACTGCTTTCATTCTGAGATGGAACTTCCTTTCCCAACAAGTCCACTGAACCTAGAAAGTTAAAATATTTACTGGAAAATCCAACATGAACCAAAAGTATCACAAAAGTGCTCACATTAGTTTCACATTTTATGCTATTTGTTACAGAAATAGCAGGCAAGGACAAAGACAAAATCTTTCAAATGAAAATATTACATATAGCTAGACATTGGTTCCTGAACAAAATTTAACATTTTCCCAATACTATATAGGGCAATTTTACATTCAAAGATATGAACTAAAAGAAATAAAAATGGTTGGAATTCAACAGGAAAGACCACATGAAGTGATTTTTTACTCTAAAACCGGTTTGTTTTGCTCAGGAAAAACACTTTTCACAAAACTAGCGATGTAAATTAAACAACTTTAAAGAACAAAATAATAATTATTTAATTTAATTAAAGGTTAAGTAAAAGCTGTTTTCTGCTGCTAAAGAAAATAAATCAAGTCATGAATTTGATGACCCAATATTGACTTCTAAGTAATTCATTCATTATTAGTTAGTTGATTTTTTTAAGCCCAGCTCTGATGTCTACTTAAAGTATTTTTGAGAACATTTCTCATTTTCTAAATAAAAAAGCTACAAACACTGCTGAGCTTCATTGCACACAACATAAACAACAAAACTTGGAGAAAATGCATACATGCAGTAGTGGGACTTCAGCGCAGCTAAGTCAAGTGCTCAATTTTCCTTCTATTCTCCAGCAATAGCAAAGAAGCTCAATCATAGCGGGACAGTAATATGAATCAAGGACAGCTCACTCACTCTCAATTGCAGCTCAGTCTAACTGGGACCATGGTTATAACAGAAACTGGGTTCTCAATTCAAATGGGAGAGCGAGTAGGCCAGCCGGACTCTTCGGCACGTCTGGGGCCTGATAGATTACCTACTCTTGTAAGGACAAAGGGAATGAAGATGACTACTCTGCCAAAGCTAGCTACAGATGAGACGTGCACGGCTGAATGACCATGGTACACCTCACCCATTTGTCTACGTGTTCAAGATTTGCACTACCTATGACAAAGGAGTCAGTACACCCCACTATTGACATATAGTCCCACCTTGATATTGTGGAATATCTTGTTACAGCTTTCATTTTGAGCTAGATTTGAGTCATGTTGCAGCATCCATCAACTGAATTGAGCACTTAATGTTCTTTATGTACCTCTATTCTCTATGTAAAATGTGTTATAGGGACATAAATTGAACTTGATGTTAGCCAGTTGTATTCTAAAGTAAAAGCTGATAAAATGTAGAGTTTTGCTTACACTGTACTAACTTAAAAAAAAATTATGTTTCTTGCAGAAAAATAAAACACACAAGTGTATACACACACACACACACATATATGTGTGTATGTATATATATATTATCGAGTACATGATGTGCTGTCCTCGTAGATTAACCTACAAGCTCCTGTAGCCAGGTGCACTTGTATCAGAACCCCAGTCATATATTACCGTGCAGCTAAGCTGGCAGTGGCAGTAACTCATTCTTTTCTGTTCTACTCTGCTTCTGCATATTCCACAAAGCCCTGCTGCTCTGCACATAGAAGGTCACCTCTTTCATCAGCTATTCTATTTGCATTCAAAATCGTACCAACATGAAAAATCTGCCACTGACTTTTTGCAGCAGCCTCTTGAAGGCAGATTAGATAGAATTTGCCATTCGAACCTTATGCACGCTAACCTTTGCAGATGGCCCCACTATTGTAGAGAAATGGATTGCCTAATAAACCATATCATCCAACATATTTGCCGCTTGGCTGACCAAATAGAGGCTGTGTTTTTTGAGCAAATTCCCTTTGTCAAATTTGTCAGAGCTCACGCTGCTGCTGTAGCGTTGGGTCAGAGCGAGGAGGAGGTGGGATCTTTAGTATATCAGGCTAAAGTGGTGCCCAATTTGGAGTCTTTTCTGAAGATGAGGCCATTTTTCCAGAAGATTTCTTTCATCAAAGTGAAAAAATATCCTGCACATACCTTAATGTTTCCTTGTGTTTCCATGCTTGTTGGGACAGACTGAATGACAACAGTGTGTTGCAACTGTTGCCAGAACACTTTAACATTTATTAGTACACCTATTGGTAAATTTAGGTTTAGCTTCTCCATGTCACATTACCTTGGAGGAAAGACCTTCTGGATTCTTTCTGAACCTTTTCACATTTGTGTGTATGTGTCAATTTAAAATGTTGAAAGCTCCATGAAAACTTTCTGACCTTCATCTTTACCACTAATCATTTCACCAAATCCACAAATACTGCTGGGATAGGTGGTGCTAAAGAAACAATGCTACTCCTAAACCATGTAAGGTTTTCACCAGGAATCTAATTTCACAGTGGAGCCCTAATTCATTGCTCCCAGAAAAACCTCTTTCATCAAACTTTGCATATGAGCAGCCAAGTGATGCACAGGCTCTTAGCGGCATGCTTTGCCTCCTTTGGTGAGTTGGCCAACCAATCCATCTTCGTGACTGTGCTCAGAGCCGGGGAGTGGGCAACCGATGCTCCCGTCATCGGAACCCAGCGGGAGATGGATTGGGGCTCCGTCGCCCCCAGTCCGGTATCAGCCCAGTGGCACAATCTGGACCTCAGCACTGAGAGACACGTGGTGGGCCTTGTGGGGCTCTACGAGGGGGCTATGAGAGGCAGGATGGAGAATGCTGTGTCTCAGTCATTCATGTAGAATCCAGATCCTCCTCTCCCCAGGAAACAAAGCTGGACCTCCTGTTTGTGTTCCACAGAACAGAGTGAGGGTGTCCAAGTCATTGCCTGCCTGCACAGTCGCTAATGCCGGCATTACATCTATGACAAAAATGTCACACAGTAATGTGATCATCAGCAAAACAAAAGAAAACTTACTGACACACACTGACTTGTTTAGCGTATTTATAAGGCAGAAATTGCAATCTTCAGAACAAATGTGTGACCTCCGCCTTAACTTATGTCCTTCATTGGCTGCTAGTCACTGAAGTGTCTGACAGAACAACAAATACAATAAATGATCACTCTGATTCCTCTTAATATAATACATCTTTTAAATGTACATCCTCTTGTGAAGCAGCTTGTCCTTCAGCCAGAGGAGGAGTTCTGTTTCAACCCGTCGTATCGTTCATCATGACTGCTTTTAAAACTGAAGTGAAAGCTTCTTTTATTAATCACAAAGAGCTCCAGTCAAGGCTTTGCACTCCGTCGCTTGCATCTAATTTGCAGCAGTGATAATTCATGCTATGCTAAACATTTCTTGCAAAATGTCACTTTGTGTTTGTAATTAATTTTGAAATTAATAAGCAACATTTCTGGGTTATCGCATCAAATCCCCTAAAATTGTGGTCACTAAATAATGCATCAAGGTGCCACCCACGTGACAGAGATGATAATAAGAAAGGGACTTTAGTGATTGAGGTACATTGTACAAAAATATGTTAAAAAGAAAAGTTTTTCTCCCTTAAAAAAATTGCAAACATTAAGAAAATGTGATTTTGTTTCTTAATCTTACTGCTCTTTCATATCAGGTTTGTGAGTCTGCTGTTAATCTCACCTCTGTCCAGGGTGGCCCCTCCACATGACCATACTTCCAAGTTGGGAGCACTGTGTTAGGTTACTCGCTATATGGAGTATCATGTGTCCTTCATCTAATGGGAGCTATGGACCTCTGATCAAAAGGAGACTAAGAAGTGGGGAGTTGGACAAAGTGTTTCTGTGCCCTCAGAAGCTCAGAAATGAGGGCAAATACACCTGCTGCATGCCAAGCAGGTGCACGGATCTCTATCATTAAATTAGTTTCATAAATTTGAAACTGTGTTGTAGATCTGATCTTTATAAAGAAAAGCATCAGTGATCTTTTAGATGGGGAACATATGAGATGTTGATCAAAGAAGCAATAATAATGTCATCTCTAAAGACATTTCATTATGGAGTTTTCCCTCCACTACTAAGTTGCTCATCTCTGCTCCTTCAGTACCACTGATGGCAACATCTATAACCTGTCCTCTGATATTTCATTCCCATACGGGTGCTGTGAACCTAAGATGTAATCGATACACAGACACACAGGCCTCCTGTGTTATTACAAGAGGGACAATGTCTGCTCAGCTTCCCATGCCGTTACACAGTTCAGGCTTCCAATTAACCTGAGCGGATCCCCATGCCAATCACAGAGGGCTTCTATCGACAAGCAGCATGAAAAGAATAATGTTGTTAGGATGATGTAGCTCATGGTACGAGGGCTCCCCTCCTCATCCCACCTCACATCACCCCCCACAACCACCAGCACTGACAGAGATGGGAGTTGTAGTCATTTATCACCTCCTCGCTGGTCACTGAGGGGCCAAACGGGGCCGCGCGCCTCTCACACCTTCGCTTCAGTAGACCGCAATCTAAGTCTGAGTCTGATTAGAATAGTAAAGCAGAGAAATGTATCTGAATTTAACCGAGTGAGCCTCACAGGCTTTGCATATTAAGCAGCAGGGAAATGTTTTCAACAATTTTAACTCTACGGCTAGGGAAACTGTAGCAAAAAAGTTTGCAGACAAGTAAAACAAAGTAATTAGCTTCCGTTTTTTGTGAGTTAGTAAGCTGTAAAATTGCAAGGACATAAAGCAGATTAACTGGCTTTACCCCTTACACCCATAAAAAAAAAAAAAAAAAATCTCCAGCACAAACCTTTTATAATCTTTGTCCTCACTTTATGCTCCAAAACTTTGACTAACTGCTATTTTCTAAACAGCCTCCTTTTCTGTGATAAAAAAATATAAATATGATTTTTTTTTTTACTCACTACTTAGACCATCTCATGTGTACTTACATTGAAAGACTTCCGAGAATAAAAATATTTCAAAATGAAAGAGTGAAAATATGGACTGTTCAGTGCAGGTAAATTAGGATTACTGTTTATTTGTAACTTTTCTTCTCTCCAAACAGATGCGCCCCAGATGTTGAAGTGCCGAGTGCCCACTCCATCTATTTTGCCTCCATGTCTGCTGAGAGACAACATACAAATTGAGACTGTATCTAAGTTACAATAGCAGCCAAGTGTGGCCTACTAGGATTTCAGGAGTGATTGAGAGTGTGTTTAGATGCTCAGGGCCAAACTCTAAAAGCATTGTTACACTGACAAGGCCAGCGCAAAGAAAAAATGTCTTTCTACATTTACTCCCCCTTTTCCTGGGCATTGCTGCCACTGGCGACTTCGATATTGATTATTGTGAAACAAAAATCAGCTCAAGGAGCACGATCATTAAGACAAATGTAGTTCCACTCAATGCCAAATGCACAAAGACCTGAAAGACTCTCAGACACACCTCTTAGTGTCACACTTTAGAAGATAAAGAGTGCAAGACTTCTCTGTGCATTTATGGTGCATTAAAGTTGCATTCATGTATTTAGTATAGACTATTTCCTTTGTTCACTCATTATGCATGGTCAAAAAGAGACTACAACAATGGGGAAATAAAAGTTCTTGAGCTGAACTTGTGGTCAGTTTTATGAAATTGGTATTAAAAAACATCTAACTTGTACTCTGTATAAAATACACCATATTGTCATCACAACTAATGTGCCAGATATTTTTATCAAATAAGTTTTCTGTTTTTAGCCCTTTTTTTCTCAAATTTTAAACAAACCTAGTTTCAAAGTGCAGATATTTAAATTTGGTTTCAAGACATGAATGAAAATAGGAAAACACAACAAAAAATAGTGTTTGTTGACCTGCTCCACTCAAAACTTACTACAAGATTCTTTGTAGAAAGGAGTTTTTCTATTTATAGGTTCCTTGTACTTTAGTACTTTCCTATTTTTACCATGCATTATTTTATCAGAACAATTTTTACTTAAGGAAACAGAAAAATGTAAATTTTACGTTAGAATTTCCACTAATTCATCAGACAAAAAACTATTTTCATCACAACTTTAAAATTATTCAAAGAGATAACATATATATATATATATATATATATATATATATATATATATATATATATATATATATATATATATATATATATATATATATATATATATATATATATATATACATATTTTTTTTTTTTTTTTTTTTTATGCTATTTGTAAATGATGTTGTGTTCTGACACTCTCTAGGTTAGGTTAGGAGTCTGCACCTGACGCCATGGAGCCACATGCAGCTCTTATATCCCCTCTTTGGTTTTAAGAGGAATGCACCCAATTTGAATTAATATTAAATTGGAAAATAAAGTTAAGCACATATTTTAATATATGCTGCACAAGTAAATGAGCTGGAGAATCAGGATCTTATTTGACAAAGGATGTAACTTATTTTATAAGGAATTTTTTTGTGCTGCTGTCAAAACTAAAGAAGTTCAGGTGTTAATTAAAATAAAATACAACACTTTTATAACTTTTTTTTTATTTTAAATATTTAAAAGCTACATTTTTAAGGGAATGGATTAATGGTTACATAAACATATACAAAGTGTATTTTTCTAAAAGGTTAAGTGGCTCTGGTCGGATTTTGATCAGTAAGAAACTGAACCTTTTGCTATTCAAGTTTGCATACCCCTGAGTAAGACAACACATTTGGTCAAAATAAGGCAGAACCTGATTAAAACCAATTTTAAAACCAAAATGCATCTTTCTCTTGATATTAAATGCTTTAGACTTTTGCTAGATTTTAAATAATACTATAGAAGTTATGAAAAAAACAGACACGCATTGAATAGTCAGTAAGACTTTGGGAGGGAAAATGTAAAGGTGCAAATAGATACATATTTTAAAGTTTGAAAAACTTTGTTAACCACTGCGTTTTTCTGTTTTAGCTTTATGTCCCTTCACTGCCTCATATGAATGATAAGCAGCACAGAAAACAGGACAGGTGTGTTGGTGATTCACTTTGTATTAGTTTGAATGAGATTAATGGTTTCCTTAATGTATTCATGGGAACTATAGGAACCCCTTACGGTTAACGTTGCATAAAAATGCAAATGACTTGAGACAAACTGCCCAAAAAATGCAAAATGGAGGGCAAAACTTGGAAGCCTTGGCAAGTGGGTGTGCATAATTCTTACTTCATGGAAAGCAAGTTAAATTTGTAGATTAGCCTTGTTGTGCTGGTATAATTAAAGATCAGCAGGTTTAGGAAAAAACAACTTGAAATTTAAAGGCCGTTGTGAATCGGATAATTGATTTCACTAAACAAAATTGTTAGCTAAGTTAAAATAGTAAAAGATAGAGTAACATCTAAAATTACAATTATGACAATTAAAAATGAATATAAAAAAACTATTTGTGCTGATTTGTAAATGGATAAGTCTATAATCGGCTTATTCACTTTTAATCCTTAATGTAAATATTTATGTAGTTTTTCAACCCCCATGACAAATAAGCTACAATTAAGGCTAAAATGTGTTTGGAAGCTCTCAAAGAAATCCAGAAAATACAAATAATCTTTTCTTTTAAATCTCTAAGTCATTATTTCCACATACTCCAGTGCTTCAGCATTCAGTTCAGCATTTAAACAGGATCAAGCAGAACTATTCTCTTAATGAAATGGGTCAGAAGATTTAGAGAAGTCCAGTAGATTATTATAAATACAAGCCCAAGGTTTCTCCACATACATGGGACTAATACTCAAACAAATAGCATGGAGAGGTTTTTTAATCCTTTAGGAAAAAAAGTTCAAAATATTCTAATAAATATGTACTATAGCTCTAAAGAAGTATATTCATAAAACAGTTATTAATGTGTATAATGTAAAGTCACAATCACAGGGTGTAATACTACTGTCAATAGAACAAACTACATTTAAACCTTTTATTAGTAACATATTTCATTATGTTACTCAAAAGCAGCAAAACTGTTCAATTTAAAAAATACTGGGAGCGCCGTTTGTTACTTTGAACAATTTATTCCTCTTAGTGCTGCATTAATTGACTTTACGTGTATGGGAAATTCTGAATTAACTTAAAATGCGTAGAAAATGTTTAACATCATTTTGATGCACTGGCGAACCATCTATGGCATGGATGTCAAAATTCAGGCCTCGAAGGCCGGTGTCCAGCATGTGTTTTTTGGTTTTCCAACCAACCTCCCACTGAAGCTCCTTCTTGGCTAAACACACCTGCTTAAGGTAATCAGCACCAGATAAGGCAGGATTTCTGGAAAACCACCAGGAGGTTGACCCCAGAGGCCTGGGGTTTGACACCCCTGAGCTAGAGTATACCCCACATTTACCCCGCAGTGGCTGGGATAGGCTCCAGCATCCCTGTGACCCTGAAAGGTATTGAGCGGGTTTGGAAAATGAATGGATGGTTGTTTCAAAGGAAATTGTTCCTGGCCACTCAAAGTAGCTCTTGAACTGCATAAGGCCTACAGTACAGGCCGCCAATCAGACACAGTAGCCCTGAGCTTGGCTGTTATTGAGATGCACCAGTTTTATCAGTCTAACCTTCTCTGCCCTGCTTTGCTTTCCAAGTTTCTTTTTTTTTAGTGATTGGGTGAAAGAGAGTATACAAATGGAAACTGAATGGACACAGGAAATTAAAATTTAAAATGATTTACAAAACCTGCTGCAGCATTTAGAAAAAAGGCCCGATCACAGCTGAGAGCTTAGAGTTTTTTAAGGCCACCAATCGGAAAATGAAATGCATAACATTAATAATCTCCGGCATACCAGAAACAATAGTCGTCTCACATTCAAAATTAGGACAGAGTCTCACATATTCCTTTGATGTGATACACTGGGAATCCCACACATGGGCTTTGGCAAGCGTTTTGTGCATAATACCAGCTTCCAGTAGGTTTGGTGACAAAAATTTCTTCTTAAAAGTGCAAAATTAAGATTGACGATCTCCATTGTCGACATTAATATATTGATGATCCTGTCACAACATTACAAATCTGTTGTTGTCCTTCACATTAATACACTATCTTGAGTAATTGATGAAAATTCTGTAAACCCCTTAAATTTTTCCCTTACATGCTATTTGTCTACCATCTGCTCTAGTTTAGCAGCTCCCAGGGGGATGACCATAATAGATTGAAATCAAGCACTGTATACTCAGTCAAATTTGATTAATTTGATTTTCATTAGATTATAAACAATGGAACTGAGTGTAATACACCTTTTTTACCTTGGTGTTAACATGTGATTTTTTTTCTTTTGTTTTGTTAGAATGTTAGCATTCAAAGTCATGTAAAATTACTAAGTATCTTTATGTGATAAATCTAGGCAGAACCTATTTTTATTTTATTTTATTTATTTATTTACCTTTTTTGTTGTTTCCATAACAGAATATTCCAAAACAAGACAATGGAAGTGTGCAGTTATAGTTGACAGGAACAGAGGAACGGAAATATTTTTGGAAAGTCATAGTTGTAGAAAACTGACTATGTCTTTTACACTATTACAGGAAAAAAGGATTGGAACTAAAACTAGAAATGCAGTAGAAAGCAGAAAAATATACATTGTTCTTATAGGGCCACTTTACAATTACAGTATAGGAAGTGAAAAGTTATTTTCAAAGATGCTGCAGTAAGCTTGCATGCATACAAGATCTCTTCTGAATTGATTAACCTAGTTTGAAGAAAATAATGATGAATGCACCTTTAGAACACACATCTAAAGTTAGCTGTGATGGTGAAACTTCTGTATAGCACTTAGAGGAGAGTTATGGCTCCTGTCAGTGTGACATGCTACATTTTTGTGGGGGGAAAATTGTTTCTTAAAAAAAAAACAAAAAAACACCTTTAGATTTGTCTGCCTATAGACAGTGGAGCAAACAGTTCCTCATGTCGATTTGATCTTTGCCATCTGTGTGTCTTCTTTGCAACTTAGAGGAGGAACCAAGGTCCAACAACCAGTTTGACATGTAGATATTTGCATAGAAGTCCCACAGAATAAAAAAGATTTACCCCTGTAAAACACCTATGGTTCTAAAGCCAGTACCTTTAAGTTTATTCACCTAAATTGTGTACATATTTTTTATTTATAGCAAATAAATATGGTATCAAAGACTGTGTTTCCCATGAAGCAACATTCTATGATATGATTTAGAAATAAGTAAAGCTGTGAAGTGAATGTTGCTAATGTGATGGTTGATCATTTTTTGCAGCCATCACATGTGTGTTTTCTGTTGTGATGGTACTTTGGTACTGATGGTAATTTTCATGTTACAATAAAACTACTGTGTCTCAATCCATGTGGTATTTTCCAATTTTGATTTGATTATCTATTCATCTCATTCTGAAAGAATTTTTAATGGTATAGGTTGATTCTGGTTCGATCCTATGAATAAAAATTAATTTGTCAATTAATTGCTACACCCCAAATAGTTTATGCTCAAAGATACAGCACAACACAGTAAACACTGCAGTGTGCCTGATTGTGTTTTCTCCTTAAACTGGAGCTTTATATTTACATATATTTTATTCATGACCATAAAAATTGTTTTTTACTTATTGTTAAAGTATCAGTGACATGCTCAACTTGAAAGGAACACTTTTATGATCTTCAAGATATATAATTTTAAAGTTTATAAGTTATTTGATTATTTTTTGACAAGACTAAGAAGAGACAAACAAACCAGATCTACTTTTTTCTTTTGTTTTTCACATTTAAATGTCTGAAGCAGTAAAGTTCTCTGTCATCTTAACTGTTTCCAGGTTTGGAGTTTCTGTAAAGTTAAAATCATGTTTGAATTATTTATTTTTTTCTGACTTAAAGTATATGATCTTTAAAAATTACGAAGTGCTGGACAGGCCTTTTAATCTCTTCATAATCATGACAGGTGGTGAAGTGAAATGAACTGTAGCTATTCTCCTTGACCAGTTCACAGTGGTCAGTGGTCCACAACCAGGAGACTAGATTGGATTTATTGCTACTGGGCCAAAGGTAACAAATACATGCAGCATAAAGGTGAAGATTGATGCCATTATCACTGGATTGATTTCTTGCCCATCATGAAGGGCAATCACATGGAATAGATTGGTACCGCAAGCAGTATTTTTATATTAAGCTTATATATCTTAACAGGACAATTCACTTATGAAACATTTAACAGGATGCTGCCAAACAAAACAATTCCAGGGTTTCAAGTTTGTCATGAAAAACTTCTTTTAGAGCTTGCCTCTGTAAATTAATAAATCATTGTGATCAAAATTTGACTTCTCAAAAACCTTCATCTCCTCCAGAGTTTACAGTCCGCTGAGGTAAGAATATCTTCATCTCATCCGCTGGGTTGACCGAAGGTTCCTGGAAGTCCTCGGAGAGATGAAATGAGGTTATGAGAGGTCATGTAGAACAGCTCAGCGTGACCACAAATCAAGAGCCCACCCTCTGCTTTCAGTCATGTGAGATGAAAGGAAACAAGGAGATAAAACTCGAACCCCTGCCGCAACCACTTTTGCAACAATTCTCCAAAAGAGGTGTAATTATTACAAAAGAGAAAAGCAGTGATTTTCCCCAAACATAATAAATTTTCAGGCAAATGAAGAAAAACTACATATATATTTTAAAGAGTTTGGTAATAGATTTTTAATGTGCATTTATCTGGGCCCTGGAGGCTTGGATCTTTGACATTTGAAATAATTGTTGTTCGAAAGATCATCACCAGGGGAGGCTTGTGAATAGTGTAGGGACTATTTGAGTAAATGACTGTGTCAGCCTGTTTATTTGTAACATGATTGCCTCGGGTGCTGCTGCAGGACAGCTATTAGACGGTCTGGCCATGAAGAGATAGAAAGAAAAGCCCAGCAATCACCCAAAACTTAGCTCTTAATGTGACAACTTATCAGGCAAAAGCTCCCCCACAGAGAGAGGAAAAAAGTGCGAGAAATATTGAGAAAAGGAGGTGGAAGGGAGGGGAATATCATTGCCTACAGACAAAAAAAAATATAGCTTGATGAAGTAGAAGTAACTGTATGATAATCATAATTATCTGAAGTGCCAGTATCAAATATCACGGTGAGTGTGAAGCATTGGCTCCATATGTTTTGACATATTGCACAAAGCTGTCCCATCCATGTTGGCCTGAGGGGAGCGAGGAGCGTCCAGCTCTGCATTTAATTAGATGAGTCCAACAGCTTTGGCCTGTGGCAGCCCCTCTGAGTAAGTGAAGGGTTTATAATGCGGTCTGTAAGAGCTGCTAAACAAACACTGCCGGTCCCAGCGGGCCTGAGATCATGAGGGGGAAGTCTGTCACTCCCAAAGATGTAAACACAGAGCGACGTCTTGAGAGAAAGAAAAGCGCAGGAAAACAAAGACGTGTGTCTTAGCCGTGTCAAGACAAATAAACACACTGTGTTGTTGGTCCGCTCTCCGACTGTCACAGGAGTTAAACTGCTGTTGGCAAACAAAACATTTTGATACCAATAAATTGCAAATGATGGCTGTGATTGTTCCAGAGAAAACATTAGAGTGTCTTTTTATCCCTTTCTTCGAGGTTGTAATTACAAAAGAATACCATAAATCTGACTCTCGTTAAACTCCCCCAGTCAAACACAAAGACATCAAATGGCCAAAAAAATAAACATTTGTTGTATTTGATACCAATATTGTGCTTTAGAATATTTGTAATACAAGTTTGTGTAAAAGTTAATTTGACTTGTTTTGAAACACTCTTTAATGTTTATTTTAGCTCTTTGTACTTATAGACATAAATTAAAAAGCTCATATATAGCTCATCTTGATCGAGAACGTTTGTGCCTCCTGTAAAATAAAATAAAAAACTCTAAATTTGAAATAGTAAAGGCAAAAAGTGTTTGGGATTTTACTGTGTAACAAAATATTTGACAGATTTGTAGAAACATGAGCAAAGTCGGAGGGAAAGATAAAATAACAAACACGTTGGTATAAGTAACATACAAAACAGTAGTTTTCAAAATTATTGTTTTTTTTGGCCTAAACATTATAACTTACCATAAAACAGACATTTAAATATTAAAAAAAAAAAATTAAAGAAACTGAAACAAGTAATGGAAAGACTGACTGTCTCCCTTCATATGAGGGTAGATATTTTTAACGAGAGAAGGAGTGGAGTAAAAGAAGATTTACATTTTTGATTTAGAGGTTGTTGGATGAAAAACTTAATGAATAACTTTCTGTATATATTTATGTGTGTATATATATATATATATATATATATATATATATATATATATATATATATATATATATATATATATATACATACGTACATGTGTATGTACATGTATGTATGTATATATATATATATATACATACGTACATGTGTATGTATATGTATGTATGTATATATATATATATACATACGTACATGTGTATGTACATGTATGTATGTATATATATATATATATACATACGTACATGTGTATGTACATGTACATTTACATGAGAATGAGTTAAAAAATGATTGAAACTCAGTTAAGATTTGATTTCCTATCTTTTTTTCTCTCCTGTTTTTGTCCATTTCTGTCTATTTATTGTCACATATATGAAAGAATAAATTCTATGTTTGTTTGTGGGATGTTGCAACACCCTCTTGTTTGTTAGGTGGTTTATAGGTTTTGTTATGTCTTCGATTCTCGGTTTTGTTTGTATCATCAAACTGAAAATAAAAAGTACAACAAAAAAAAATCTTTTTTTTTTCAATATCTTGTGATGATGAACATTCCTCACTGACTCACTCATTCATGTGTTTCCTGCCATCAAAACCAAAGAGGAAAACCTCTGGGAAGTGCAGGCTTGTTACAAATAGGTGTCATCAGAAAGCTCCCAGCTTTGCAAATCTCCTTGACAACTTTGGCCTGCATGAAGAATGCTTGTAATCTCTTGTGGCAGGAACGGATCCCGCGGCTCAGGGCGGCTGTGGAGTGGACGGTCCATTGTTGCTTATAAGCTCAAAGGAGAAAAGGAAGATGGGACGGCAGGCAGGAGGGAAGCAAAAGAGCAGGGCAGAAGAAACGTTACATTTAGAGCCGGTTTGGACAGGTTATGCTAAAAACGTAAAGACTCCCCCCTTTCCTTAACTGTCCGTATAATTTATACCCCCTTGTTATCCTGGTACGTGACCCTATTTTTTTATATTTCTCCAAAATTGTGGACTAGATCTTTATTTTACTTTATGTGCAACCATGCAGTTTTCAGTTGGTTTGAAATAGTTCAGCTTTTTTTTCAGTACTGATTTTTAGTGCTAAACTCAGCTGGAAAATGAGCATGTGTGGCATTGCAGCTAAAGGGGAGGGAGCGGGATTTTGGGAGATTATGTTAAATCAGATTCAGTTTAGAGGAGGGGGGTGGAGCAGGAGGCCAGACAAAGACCAAAGAGGATACTGCTATTTACACCAAGTATGGCGGAGGGGGGGGGGGGGGTGATGAAGATACAAAAAAAAAGGAGAGAGAAATAGCCATTTCTTCTCTGTTGCAAATACTTTTTCTGGCTCTTCAAGCAGATGCTAAGGCAGATGGTGGTGAATTAACAGAAGATGGGAGAGAAAGAAATGAAAGGCCTAAAATAGGCCCATGGAGGAAAGGCACTTAAACAGCGTGAGTTTATGCATGTGTGTGTGGATGCTTCTGAGTATGTGTGTGTGTGTGTTTAAGAGTATGTGTCTAAATTTCCAGGTTCAGGAGAGAGACTGTTAAACAGTTTCTCAGCTGGGAGGACTAAAGGGGATGGGTGAAGGATTCCCAGTCAGAGACAGGAACTCACGATAATAATCACAGGCGTGAAATTACAATGCTGATATTTGTTGCACCCCAGGGTGTGGCATAAAGGGTGGGGGGAGTGGGGGGGTATCCAAGCCTGGAGAGCTAACGTATCGGCAGGAGCCTTTAGTGACTGATGGTCATCAGTGATCGCGTGAGGATCCCAACACCCTCAGCCTTGAAATCAAAATGAAACACTTTTGCAAAGCTGAGGGTGTTGGGATCCTCATGTGATCACTGATGTGTGCATTTATACAGACAGACAGGCAGGCAGGCAGGCAGGCAGGCAGGCAGGCAGGCAGGCAGGCAGGCAGGCAGGCAGGCAGGCAGGCAGACAGACAGACAGACAGACAGACAGACAGACAGACAGACAGACAGACAGACAGACAGACAGCTAGATAGATAGCTAGATAGCTAGATAGCTAGATAGATAGATAGATAGATAGATAGATAGATAGATAGATAGATAGATAGATAGATAGATAGATAGATAGATAGATAGATAGATAGATAGATAGATAGATAGACATGAATACATCAAGCTCAAGGCCCCAACTGACATTCACTGTGTGCTAGGTGAATGTCTCAGGCAATGGAGAGCAGAGGATACAGTGCTGGAGAACAGATCCTCATGGGAGGACAAACCCCTGCATGGGATGTACCAACGGACCATAACTGAAGTGGCTGGTATCAAGAAGTCCTACCAATGGCTAGAAAGGGCTGGTCTACAGGACAGCACTGAAGCACTCATCCTGGCAGCTCAGGAACAAGCCCTGAGCACCAGAGCGATAGAGGCTCAGATCTACCACACTAGACAAAACCCAAGGTGTAGGCTGTGCAAAGAGGCGCCTGAAACAATCCAGCACATAACTGCAGGATGTAAGATGCTGACAGGTAAAGCATACATGGAGCGCCACAATCAAGTGGCTGGAATAATATACAGGAACATTTGTGCAGAATATGAACTGGAAACCCCAAGGTCAAAATGGGAAACACCTCCTCAGGTGGTAGAGAATGAGAGGGCAAAAATCCTGTGGGACTTCCAGATCCAGACTGATAGGATGTTATTGGCGGACCAATCAGACATTGTAGTGGTGGACAAAGAACAGAGGAAAGCCGTTGTGGTGGATGTGACAGTGCCAAGCGATGGGAACATCAGGAAGAAGGAACATGAGAAACTGGAGAAATACCAGGGACTCAGAGAAGAACTGGTGGAAGCCTGGAAAGTGAAGGTGATAGTGGTGCCTGTGGTAATTGGAGCACTCAGGGCAGTAACCCCCAAGCTGGAGGAGTGGCTCCAACAGATCACTGGAAAGACCTCTCTGTCCAGAAAAGTGCAGTGCTAGGAACAGCTAAGATACTGTGCAGGACCCTCAAGCTCCCAGGCCTCTGGTAGAGGACCCGAGCTTGGAGGAGAAACCACCTGCGGAGGGGTGAGAGGGGCGGTTTTTTGTTTTTTATATATATTCATTTATATAATATTAACACATGTATAGATTTCACCAAACTGGTTTATATATATTTCTAGTTTTCGTTTTTAAAAGTGTTTGCTGATATTTTTTTTGTCAAATTAAAACCTTAGAAGGGTAATAATGCATATTGATAGTTAAAAAAAAGAAAGAGGGATAATCGTATCAGTTATAACATGATACTTGAACAATTTTGGTACTTCACCAAATCTGACAAGGATTTTGTTTAGTGGTCCTTTAATTTACAATAATTTCATGTTTTTCAATTTCAGGCATAAATCATTCATTAACTTTTAGTTGATTTAAAATACCTTGTTAAAGATATTTAAAAAACTTACTTATAAAATCCTGCAGCGTGCATGATTTGTACCAGACTGACATTCAGATTTAAAATTACATTGCTGTCTGAGAAAGTGTTGCTGATAATTTTTTGTGTATTTTTTAAAAAAAGGATTTGTTTTTATTTGATTTTTTTAACGCATTATTGATTTTATGGATGTTTACGGTAAATGAAAAGTTTGATATCTCAAGTATGTTTTCATTAATTTTCTGAATTAGAAAGCTATAAGCAAATGTGTAAGCCATAAGGAAATAAAAGACTACAAAGTGGCTCACATGCTGCTATCATGTCTTTTCTTTTTTCTTATATTTGTTTATGAAAAAGTGGTAAGTGGTAGGAAATCAAACATGGAGGAACAGCTCATCCTGACTGTTTATACCCTAAACATTTTAAAGTCTGTCATGTGTCAGATTTATTAAACGCATTGCACATCTTCTTGCAGCTTTCATGCAGTTGGTATATTTTTTTCTTTGAAGGGTGTGTAATATGTTATTTCATGGCATAATTGAAATGGTGGACTGAATGGAAGCCTGTGCATTGATGATGGCATGGCTAACCCTTTGTCTTGTCTAGTTAAACTGCAACAATGTTTACATTGTTTATTAAAACCAAGAAAAATAACCACAGTAAGCCTCCATGCGTTGTACAGTCGACATTACCACAGAGATATTTGCAACATCCCAAACTTTGTTGCAGTGTTTGGTAGTTTGAGAGTTTGTGTTCAGACATAAGTAATCTGTGCCCTTATTGCAGCTCATGATGTTGGGGAGTGACCTCAGAGGCAGAGCAGCGCCGTGATGTATCAGCATGAATATTATCTTGGCCAGCAGCCAAACTCAGCTATGATTTGACACATTTTCCCCCATTTGCTCAGTGATGGAGGCAAGAGAAGCTCATTTTCATGTCTGTCATCTCCTGCTCTTGCTGCTGCTTCTGTGAAAGCCACGCCGGCCTCCACATTCTAGGGTGAAAGTGAAAAGTAGATGTGTTGTCAGGCCAGAAGTGATAAAGCCTACGAGACACAGACTGATCCCAATTGCCCTGCTTTCAGCCCCTGCCACCCCTGTGCTACCTGACACTAAAGGGTCCACTGACAGATCTGACATGGCGCTGTGAGAAGAGTGCTGATTTGGCATAAAATACTTACCAAAATAGGTCTTTTTCTGAGTTATGATCATTCCGATGCCCATATTTCTGATCATGTATCAGAACTTGAATAAAGATGAAATCTTTGGGTTTCATCAGGCAAACTTTTGACTTCTAAGATACTTTGTTACAACTAACTATCTGGAGCACCTTTTAAACTACATTCCAAACTTTCAGAACAAAGTCAGCTGAGCACATTACCACTGCTGCACCAAACATGTTTCATTTCCTCCCTTTCCTAAAGTAGCCAAGTGGCCATGATGCATGCTATTATCACTGCACAGGCACTTTTCATTCAGATAAACTTCACCTCTCAACAGAGGGAGAGATAACTCGGGGGATCTATCACCAGAGGGAGTGAAAAGTGAAGGCCATTATAATGTCATCACGAGTTATCCAGTCCCAGACTGAACACTGTCCTCTGGAGAGCAGATACAAGACATGAAAGGAAGAGATGAGGGACAGTTATAGAGGCAAACAGACCCGTGTTGACGGACAGGAAGTGACTGGAGGGGGAGAAAAATGGAAATAATAACTTATCAAAATAACAAATCTATTCTATCTATTAAGAATTATGTTGTACTGGAATAGACACTGAACAAGCTGCCTGCAAGATTTATACCAGAGAGAAAAGGATGGCAACGATGCACTTTATCTGCAGACATGAAAACAGCACCACTTCTTTGGCATAATCCCTGCAGGGGTCAGAGAGAAATGGCTGTTTTTACATTTCTGTATCATTTTCCCGCAAGGACTATGGATAACAAATGAAAATTTCACCCAGATTGTCTGATTTATTCCTTTTATTATCCTCCAATATTCAGCCAGCAGTCACGGAAGGGCTCATCGAATGCAATGGTCTCTTTGCTCTCGGGGCCTGACAGCATCAAGATCCTATCTTAAACAGATCAGATAATATAACAAATAAAATACTTTTATGGTTCTCAACTTGCATAAACAAAAGAAAAGACTAAAAAAAGAAGTATTATACTGAAAGTGAAATTAGACAATATCAAAGTCACATACATTTTTTTCACCCTTATTCCTCTTTTTGGTTATGTTCTCATCACTACAGCTCTGTGACATAGTGATATTTGCAAGTAGCAGAGACAGATGCCCAGTTACAACATTGTAGTAACACAATGAGTCTCATCAGATGCTGGTAATTGACCATTAATGAAGTCCGTATGATAGCCCACTGAGGAATACACCCATGGGCCCATGGGACGATGAAGCAGCACTAGAGAAAAGACCTCATGGCATTAACATTCTCCTAAAGCTACAAGAGGCTTTTAAACCACCAATCAATACAAAGCATTAGTTCATGGTGCCCTCTGAGGGACCCTGGATGTGTCTGCTGTGCTGAGAGGCAGCACAAAGATGTGAGGCGCGCTGTCAGAACCCTATTCTTTTAGCATGATTGATGTGGGAAGCTAGATAGAAGCTAAATTTGTTGGTCAAGATGATTATTTCTTTTTTGTTTCCTACCAAATTCAGGGGTAAACCACAAAAGAGTTTAGAGCTGTGAGATAAAAATGGGAGAAGTCAAACTTTCCGCCTGACAGGACAACATTTAAATGCCAGCATAAAAGCAGGACAAGGGCATCACAAATATAAGGTGACATTTACTGTACATATCCGCCAAAAGCTCGACTTGCTCCTCACCGAGCAGTTTTATTCTTAATTTTCTCATTTGTGTTATATGGCACAATGAAATGGATATCATTACACAGAATGGCACCTTCATACAAATACCAGGCTGTGTCCTTGAAGGCACCATAATAAATGGTTCATCACTGGCAACCAAACTGCAAGACAAATTTATGGCCGCTGATCTCTTCTTGTCATCAGCGCAAAGTGTTCAGTAAAACCTCATTGTAACTTCCAGGGAAATAAATAAATTTGCCCCTTGACCTTGAGGTTAGAAAATCCCCTCCCACTCATCCGGCTGAGATGATGGACCCCTCTTCCTCCATCACTCCCCCCTTATTTCCTTCAATGCATCTTACCTTCTTTGGTACTGCATCCAATGTAGTACCTATAACACATAGCTGGCTTTACTGGCTCTGTATCTAAATCCTCTGGAATTTATGGCAAGTTTAACTCTATCTATGACTAGGACCCCACTAAATGACAGAAAGGGAAGAGCGCAGGAGGACAGGATACCTGGAAGAAGGAAAAGAGTGGGGAAAGATGTGCTTGAGAAGTGGGAGCAGGAAATGGTTAGAAATGTCAGGTGAGGAATATACTTAAATCAAGATAAAATACAGAAATAGAAAGCAATAGAGAGAACAAAGCCCTGGACACTGATTTACAATAATGGAAACACATGGCTAAGGACTAAAGTGTTGTCAGCAGTCAGCCTGCGCACGGTGACATTCGTGCCTGATAATCTGCCCTGCCATAAAATTAGAATAGCAAATACCCATGTTGACAGAGATTCATGTCCCACTCACTTTTGCCACCATAAAAAAAAGCACTAAACGGTGTCTCACAATGCCACAAACTTCTATTCAAGTTTACAGCACTGCAATCGGGAAGCTGATTCTGCATTCAGAAATTGTAATAACCTATTAAGTTATGAATTCAATTTCCTTTTATGAATATATTCCTTGGAGAGCACTGCCACTGCAGGAGCACGACAGAAACCTAAAGAAGATAAATAGCACCATTACTCTATACCATTTCACTCCCATTATTCCTAAAAACGAGACGTTGGTTTTGCCAATAACACCTTATAATTAGCACCTTATACTTGTCTTACAAGCCAGAAAATGACCATTGTTTAAACTATTTTATTCATCTTCAAAAATTACTATTCATCTTAACATGGTGCTTGTATGGCAAGTGGGATCAGTTGCTTTTTAATATTGGACTATGGGACATAGAGCCACAGGGAAAGGTTTGCCGTAAGAAAGAAGAGCTGCAAAGGTCAGCATAGTCCACTTTACTTGTGAAAGATCACTAAGATATATTTTCTTCAGAATCATTTATAGCCCACCACCGCATAAACTAAATAGAAGCTGCAAAACTATTAAACAACTCATCATAACTCCACTTTGAAGAGGGTGAGTGTGGGAGTGCAGCAGGGAATAATAGCTTCAATCTGTCTGTTGTTTGTCTCATGGGCATTAAACACCATCTTGATATGAGTGAAACTACAGCGTACACAGGAGGGGGTCCTCATAATATTTAATAGGTCATCAAAGGGAATGGGGGGTAGACTGCTGACATTTGCCTGGATAGTTAGGAGAAACCCCAGGAGTTGTCACATGACTCATTACCAGAGCACAGTTGACTTGGTTGCATCATCGTTCAAAGAGATTGTCAGGCAGAAAAATCATAATCCAGCTGAAAACTACTTAAGTCAGAATGGCTCCATAAAGTAGCACGAGATTTTGATTTTTATTTCTGCCCCTAAAATAGAGACTAATCAGTTAATAACGCTCTGCTAATGCTAAATGAGAGAGTCAGAAGCTGACATAAGAAGGAAAAAGCCTGTAAATACGATAAAAAAAAACTGTGAACAATGTTTCCTGCAGGTACTTCCATTCATTTTGACCATCAGTCTTTCTGGTGCAGCACTTCCTAAAAAATTGAACCACCTGCCTCAGCACCTCCTTGCACACGACCTCTGGTCAAAGTTAAAAAAAAAAAACAGAAAAAAATGGAAACTATACAACTCAAAAGAGTTGAGATGGAAGATAATTCATAAACGAATAAATGAAATGCAGTGAGCAGGCCAGCTGCTGACCTCCTCGGGCCTCCTGAACAGCAGGTGTCAGAGGAGGACAATCAGAGTGCAGATCTTGTCAACTTTCGACTCTCTATAACACTCTCCATTTACAGTTTAATGTCTTTAAAAAAGCACTAGAACATAAAATATAAGAAAGAAATAAAAGTGACAAAATATGAAATGGCATAAAAAGAAACTAAACTTATTTTATTGTTCCTAATCGCTTTTATTTTACACCTGTCAGAGTTTATGCTTCAATCACAATTGCCACTACGGGTGGATACGGGTGGATATTGGCTGTCTGGGGGCGAAAAATGGTAATTCCTATACAGAGCACACAGAGCACAGAGCCTGCACGACATTTTAAGGTCATAGGCCGCTGTACAGCCAAAAAGTTAGAGCACATGTTTCTCTACAGGCATGCTCCTGGCAACATGTCCTGGTAAACATGACAGACGTAACGGCAAGAAAGGGTGAAATGCAGGCACGTTGAACGTAGTTGTAATTTCAACCACCTCAAACCCCGTGCACTTCAAGGGGCAGTCAGGCTCCTTGCATGCCCCTTGCTCCGTTTTCGCAGCCTGACTGTTAGAAATTAGGAAAATTAGGCTATCAGTGTACTTTGTGGGGGCATACATACAACCTGTGGACACTTGCGTATAAAATCTACCCCCCATGCATGCAGCATTTGCATGCAGTCATTAAGTAGTCAGTATGCACACCTTACTAACAACTAGAGGAAGGCGTAATGGCACCGTACAACAGCATATAACAGCATACAACCGTACATAATAAGTGTGCGTAACTTATATTATCCATACAAATACTTTTTGATACAGTGACCACACCTACAACAGTGTGAGTGTGCCATGGGGTGAGTTATTTATGAGAGATGGATCTTTTACTGTTAAAGATCCATTCCAATGAAAATTGCGTTTTTTGTGTTTTTAACATGTTCTTGTAGAATTTTTCTCATAATGGAGGATATGAAGCAAATTAAGATTAAAACTGCATTTCTGAGTTGTTCCTTACTCAAATTGTGGTGAATCAGGTGCAGACAAAAAAATGCAGATGGAAAAAGTTGATATGGCTGCTAAAGTCGGTGGGCAACTAACTCCCTGCTCGCTCCATTCCGATTCATCCACGTGCACACAAATAGAGACATGCATGTCTTTGTTTTCCTCAACTGAGCTGGCATTTGGCTCAAAACTACACCACTGGATAGCTCCAATTTTACTTAACACTTTTGTTGCACCGGTAATGTTTAGGTTGGGGGTGTGAAGGGCTTTAAGCAAGTGGAAAAGTGTGTAAACAAAGGGATGATGGGAAATGAGGGTAGGTTTACTCAGCACCAACAGCCCCGCCCACAACTCAGAGGTAAATTTCTGATGAACTCCTGCCGTTTTGCGAAAATGATGTCCTAGAAAACTGCAGTTTTTTATATATTTGCTAAATATGCATAATTATAATTAAAAGACCAGTAGTAATGCGTTTAAAATAGATCAAAAGAGGATTGGAGTGGGACTTTTAAGATATGCAACTTTGTAAACTGGTTTTAATTTTATTTCTTTTTTTTTAAAAGGGCTGAATAATAAAGTTGAATGTTCAGCTGCCTCCTCTCCAAAGTTTGGGTGACCCTCCAATGCCTGCTCAGAACAACTGTATAGCACTTAAATGGCCCTCACACATTGATTCCTCTCCCCAGGGCCCAAAACAATTTCTCTTGTTTTCAGACTGTTCCTCCCTGAACCTTCCGCGGCCAACGAAGACATTCATCCATCCGCCCAGGATGACTATGACTGATCTCGCCACCAAACAATCAATTTGTATTTACTCTCTTTTTCTCTTCTGTGTTGCGTGTATCCTTCTTTCCATCTATTTCTTGACCTCTTTCAATTCATTGTCTTGCTGTTTTGTTGATGTGGAGAGTATGAAGAAAAAGTGGAAGTGCAGATGGTTTTGACACCCTGCCACATGAGAGCAACAAAGCAATCACCATTTGACCTTGAGGAACAACTCATTCTTGTGTTTATCTATCTAGATTTTTGACATATGCAACTCTTTCTTTTCTTTCATTTAGAATTTAACTCCGAGTCTATTTTCTCCACGAGATAGAATTAAGCGAAAACATAGGCACAAAAAGTTTGTTTTAATTTACTATTGCCTTAAATGCTTTTCTGAGAATCAGATCTGCTCAGGGTTTTTTTTTTAAGCTGTTAATCCATCTTGTAATTGAACGGAGCAGATTGCCGGGTTGAATGTGTCTGTGTGAATGCTGCAATACAACATTTGTCACCAGACGCAAACAAAAGAGGGGGTATTTTAAAGCAATTGAAAAATTTGGACAAATTTGTGGTACTGCCAGGAACAAATAAAATTGTATCTGTTGGCTGTTAAGGTGATGGTGGCTTTTTATTTGTGTATATGTGGTGTGTTTTTGGGGGGCGTGGAGGTGGGGTTTCTTCCCTTCGCTATTCACAGACAATTTGTAAGGCCGGCGGTAGCAGTCAGGCCGAGGCCTGCGAAACAGCTGGAGCCTCTCCATGATTGATAAACGCGGCTCCAAGAGCTTCATCTCTGAATGAAGACAAAGGTCCCACAATGCGCAGCCTGTGCGTCACGCCTGCCTGTCGTTAAGTGTGGACCGCAGACCTACCCCGGTCCTCAGCTGGGGGAGTTGAGGTGCCAGGAGGGAGGTCAGGACCCAATCTAATTACCATTTTATGACAAAACGGTTCCTTTGTCGTGGTTATATAATTGATTTACCTTTCAATGGGGAGATCATTATGAAGTGGCTTTGGGAGAGTGGGATTTAAAGGAGAATAAGGGTTTAGCTTTGCTTCTACATGTTGTCAGTGTCATTAAAAGAGCAAATAGCTTTGTCTATCAATCTAAGTACACCAGCTACAGATTTCCATAAAGATAAATTCAATTCTTATGTGTTTTAGATAACTGAACTGTATGATAATGATGCTGTAGATAGTACCACAAAATTCAACCAACAATGGAACAACAATTAACTGAAGGAATTGACATTTGTCTACATATAACCATGGTTTACTGATATTTTCTAGCTGTTAACAGAGATATGGTCTTTGCACTGCTGCCTAGTTGTCATAAACTTTTCTTTAACTTGTGACCCATGCAGGACCAGGCCAGTGTGCCACTGTCAGATACAATTAGTTATCATTGGCTGCAATAAACCCCAAACAAAAGACACATTTAAATGTTCTTTTTGTCGAAATAGAATTGGCACTACTTTTTTTTCTCAAGTCTTTCTCGTTGTTTAACATCAACATTTCTCTGGAGTTATGACACTTGCATCAGTTAGGTATTTCAAAAAGTTTTAAAAACTACACGGCTATTTACTGATTAACATGTTTTTTTTTTTACTGGTATCCAGTTTAACCTGGTTTTCAGCTTTTCCATCTACAGACACTGGATTGCAGAGGAAAGGAATCAAACACGGAAACTGTCAAACTCTTGAATTACTGGTGCCATAAAGACGAAAATAGTATTTTTGGTGTTTCCTCCTCTGTTCTATTCTGATACATCCACACAGATATATCCATATATGTCTTTGTTTTCCCCGTCTGAGCTTGAATCTGGGTCAAAACTGTATTACTGTTTCAATATTGCTCACTATTTTTGCTGTTCAGGTATTGTTGGGATCGTAAGGGCTTTAAGCTAGCAGTAGAGAGTGTAAAATAATTGGATGATGGGAAATGAGGACGTGCTTACTCTGTGGCAACAATCCCATCCACAATGTGGGTACATTTTCTAATGCATTGCAAAAACTCTGTCCTAGAAAACAATACAGATTTTTTTTGGCTATAAATGGGTTAATCATAATAAAAATTAAAAATTAAACAAACCTGAGGATGCTTTAAAAATTGCTCAAAAGACGGTTGGAGTGATACTGAGGGAGATTGAATGAATGTTTACTGCTGAAAGTTTGTAGTTGAGCCATTGAAAGGAGTCAAATGACACCTTTGTCTTGGTTTGCTTTTTCTTTCTTTCTCCCTCTTTCTTTGTAGCTTGAGTACATCCATCCGTTTATTGAAAAGTTTTCAGTCACCATATGCAAAATGCGTGCACTGGCAAAAATTAGTTATTGTTTTGTTTTAATTCCAAACTCAATTTCATTTCAATTTCCTTTGCCTTCCTTTGCGACAAAGTAGATTTCAGGCCCTGGCTTGTCTGCGTTTCAGCTGCCAGGACACACTATTTTTCCCCTGTTGTCATCTGTGCAAAGGTGGGGAGAGGAGCTCTATGTATCCTCCCCCTGGGAATGTGGAGGCCCTCTCCATATTCAGAATATTCCCTGTGAAGTTCAGAAAGAGATATCAATCTCACTTTGAGGCTCTGGGCCGTCATTTGTTTGTGAGAGATGCGGAGCGCTGCACAGATGACTGTGCCAATTCTTCAAATCCCACTTACAGTAGGAGTTTACACAAACATGCACAACATGTTCTCCCAAACATCTGCCACTTTCCCCAGCATTCCGTGTCCCTGGAATCAGTGTCTGCTGCAGTGGAGTCTGCATTGGGGCAATCTGAAGTCTTGATTGAGGTAACTATGAAGGCTCTGTGGACAGATGGATGAATAAAGTAATCACTATGGCTGTTTTGGCAGAAGCAGCGCTTGGATTTTTGTTTTCTCTGTTTTTTTTTTTATTTAGGATACTTTTTCTATGATATCACACAGAAAAAAAAACTGCTGATTTTTTTTTTTTTTGATGTAATAGCTTGAAAATATCTTTTTTTCTTTTGTTTTCTTTGTGTTGAATAGACACAAATAAACAAAATAAAATGACTTTATTTTCCTGTGACTTCTAGTTTGAGGAAATTTGAATTTTCTATTAGAAGTTGTCTAAACAGCCTTTTTAGAAAAGTCTAAAAATATGATGCGTAGAAATTAATTGGAAAATTGTTACATTTATGTTTGATGTACAAACTATAAACTTTTGAAGGCATTCATTCCACTCCACTCAAAGTGTCACTGAAAAGAAAAAAAACACCACTGGAGTTCCTAATATATTTTTTCATTTTGTTTATTAGAATTGTGATCTATAGATAACATGTTCAGGCAATTATTGACCCTTGGATGTAATGAAACTGATTTATTAATCTGATTCTACAAAAAACCATGTGTCCGTTTAGTAGATTAATGGAATAGTTAGATAGTCAAATCCTACCCAACTCTATTCAAGAAATTAAAGCTACTCTGTGTGAAAGGAAAAAAAAATTAAAATGGCAATCTGTGCTTTTCTGGATATTCCTAGAAACCTAGAATTGGACACAAGTGACAGACAGTAAGACATATCTAGTCCAAAGCACACATCAGGACAAAGAAAGCAAAGGTTGTCCTCCTTCAGACAAAAACATTGGATGAAAATCACACGTCCCACCTCAATCCAGTTTAAAATGCTTGAAAAATAAAAAAACTTTCATCAGTTCATGCTACTTTCCTTTAAAATTAAATGTCTTGTTTGCTGATTTTTTGGATATTAAGATAACTTCAGACCCACTCCAAAGAAGATCTTGTTTTTAATGTGTCTTGTGGCATTTTTCTCATGATAGAGGACGTATATAATGAAAATTAAGCTTACATTTGCATCTCTGATTGTTTCTTAATTCAAAATTTTGTGAATAGGAGCAGATGCAAAAATGCTGTTGGTAAAAGCTCATAAAAGTCACAGAAAATACGCTAAGAGGGGCCATAAGCTCCATGCTCCGCTCCATTCTGATGCATAGTTGTGGACGACTAGATCCATGTACGTCTTTGTTTTCCTCGTCTGAGCTGGTATCTGACTCAAAACTCTACAACTGGATAGCTCCAGTCTTGGTCACCTCTTTTGTTAGGTTGGGCTTGTGAGGAGCTGTAAGCCAGTGGGAGAGAGAGCAAACAGATGAATTATGAGAAGTGGTGTGGGCTCACTCCACGCCAACGGTCCTGCCCAGCCCACAACTCAGAGGTGAATTTCTATTGAACTGCTGCCATTCTGCAGAAACGATGCCCCAGAAAATCACACTGTTTATCTTTTTATATTTTGGCTAAAAATGACATAATCACAATTAAAAGACACTGGGAACGTTTTTAGAATAGATCAAAAGATGATCAGAGAGGATCCTTAAATAATCACATTCAGAGAATATCAGAATCAGTAGATTTGTTGTCATAAACATAGTATGGCATGCAGTGAGATGAGATGTGTAGTCTGACAAGATGGCAGCTAAAACATTACATTATATTACATTAGGGTTTTAGCTACTAACAGAGATGCATGAAAAGCCAACATTGAGTTATGAAAGCAACATTAAATATATGAATCTTGCCAATCACTGAGCCCTGCCCAAATGGATTTCTCTGTCTCTTAAGCAGCAGATGAGTTTACCATCCAAAAAGTGTACTTATAGATGCACTAATCTTATTTTCCCCCAAACCTAGTCTTAATTTTCTCTTTGTCATTCTGCTATCTTTGCCCTTCCTCAACATGCTGTTGTGTCAGGTGTCCGGCTTGGCTCTGGTTTGGTTTTAACGGGGCAATGGGCCATGCAGTCCTTTCATACCCACCGTGGGACTGTGAGCAGAGACTTTGCCCTCACATGTGTTCAGTTGGGCCTGCTTTACCAACACTATTGATTGCAGGTGATGTTCTGGACTCTGTCCAGCTGACCTCAAAGGGGAGTTAGATATATCATTGTCCAGAGTGGAACCTCCGGAGACCCTGCAGAAGCAGCATGTGTTAAACACGGAGACTTTGTCCAGCGCACCTGTCAAAGCTTTGCACACATGTATTCAGGTTGTTAACACAGAAGCCATCCTGTTGATCAGTTTCAAAAATTACAAGCACAAAGAATATTCATGTTTCAATGTAGTGAGACTAGAATGACCGTCCGTACATCATCTATCCCTGAACTACTTCACCTTTTTCTTTTGCCTGCTAATTAGAAATTTTAATATGCAATCATGTCAACGCTGGGCCTAATTTGTGCTCCGTGCCTCTTTGTTTCTTACACACCTCAGAGCAACTGATGGATATCCAATGAGACGCAGTCCTGCCAAAGGGAGCAGCTTTACAGCTTGTGACACATCACTGAGGCTGGGGGGGAAGTACGTCTTAAATTAATTAACATCGGACCTCTTGTAGCTGTTCACTTCTGTAAACAAACATTTTAATATGCGGTGATTAATTAAATCTGCCAAGTGCCTCTGCCCCTCCCATAGATCTTCCTTCACTCTTACTTTCCCCATCTTGTTAAAGAGTTTATTATGCGCTGCACGAGATTCACAACTTTATCTGTTAGCATCTTTCCTAGTCTTTTTTATTTTTTTCTTGATATTCAACATGATATATTTCCAGGCATCAATTTGCATCCGGAATTCCCATTTCTTATGGAAAGGAGCTATAAGGAGCAAGTGTTACTTGGCACTTGTGAGGAATGGACCAATAAATTGTGTCTTGCACCAGTTCTGCCCTTCTTAATAGCTTCTGGGTTCTGGCTGCAAGAGAACAAAAAGATACCAAAGCCTCTTGGGCTGATTTGACCAGCTGCAATGAATAATGTGTAGTGTGACAGATAGTCACAAGTGTGTGCTTTTGACAGCAAATATACTGCACTCGTCTACAGGCACACGCAGCGTGTGTCTTATACCTGAAAAAAAGAATACTTTTATAAGTGTTTAAAGACCACTCCAATAAATATTTTGTTTTTTAACATGTTTCTGTGGCATTTTTCTCATGATGGAGGACATTTATAAAGAAAATTAAGCTTAAAATGTTATTTCTGAGTATTTTGTTCTTAAAATCGTTGTAAATCAGGAGCATGCAAAAAAAAGGCATTTGGGCTAATAATGGCATAATGATAATTAAAAGACCACTGGAAATGCTTTTATAGATCAAAAGATAATCAGAGTGGGACTCTAAATGGAGGCGCTTAAAGAATAGCAATTCTCTCTGCAAATTGTACATAGAAAATAAAGCATTGATTTAACTGTGTCTGAAAGCAAACTAGATTTGAATACAACTGTGCCAAGTAACTATGGATTAAGACTTATTTTCCAAGATTTCAAGTCTTGATAAATAATTCAGATGCTTCTTAAATCCCTCAAATTGACTGCAGGACAGTTTTGCATTCATCACATCTTAAAAATAATAATAAGAAGAATATGGCGCGAGTTTATGGAAATCCACATCAGTGGGGAATGGATGCAGACTCAAGGGGCATCACTGCACAGGTAAGCTGCTTTTGGAGGGTTCATGTAAATCCTTAAGTCCAAAAGTCAATTACTGGGGCATCTCAAGCGTGTGTTACTGAAAGACTCTGATGTTTTATTGAAGAGAGGCTTTAATTCATCGGGGCTTCTCGGCTACCTTTCATGCAGCTCGGAGAGGGAGAGCGTGGTACCTCCTTTAGATGGCCAGTGTCATATATCACACGCACACATAGAAAGAAAGGCAGAGAGAAGGAGAACACACACTAATGCCCAAAAACAACTCTCAGGTGGTCCGCTTCACTCCAGTGACCAGACCATTACTTCTCTCTTACACACACACACACACACTCAAAGCCTCTCAGTAAAGACCAACCAAGATAATTCTGAGTCTTGAGCACAAATAATTTTTTCAAAGTATTGTTGACACTTGTTTATCATGATTGAAATGCTTTGAAAGAGTCTATGTGCTGATCACACTGTGCTTTATTCCCATGGGAAAATTTAATAAACAAATGCGGGTTGACACAGAGCGAGGGCGCCGCCTGCTACTTCTGTCACCACAGCTGGAATCGAGGCACATGGTGGCATTGCCCAGAGTGAGGCAAGCAGACAGCTTATTTTTCCACCGTGATTAGCCAAACTGTGTCGCTCATATACAAATGGAAATGGGATGTGCATGGGTGTTCCCCTTTTCTCTTTCTCCCATCTGTCAAGACAATAGATTTGAATCTTTAATCCATGAGCAACCATTGAATACAGGGAAATTACAAATTACAGATGTTTTACTGTGCTCTTCTTCTTGTCTCCTCCTCCCCCTCGTTGAATCTCCTGTGTTCTGCCTCTCTTTACAGGCCTCTTAGCTTGCGACACGTTCCCAGTATATGGCAGGCATAGTCTCTTTCACCGTCACCAAAAACAAGTGTGTGGGGTTGAAGAAGAGGGAGAGAAAGACAGACATCTCACACACTCATTTCATGCCATCGTGGTACCATATGACACTGTCATCATTTGGTAATTAAATCCTTGCTGGCTTTAAATATGAAAAGCTGGCAAGAGCTGATGACGATGACACTGGCTGTCGCTCTGTCCAGATTTCCAACAAACAATCCAGACACAGCAGGCAGGAAACATATTGTTTCATTCTGCTTTTAGTTAAGCCGACACAACAGAAGAGTAGCACTTTTTGCTGTTAAAGTCCCACTCCAATAATATTTTGAACTATTTTAAAATAGTTCCCAGTGGCCTTTTAATTATAATTATGCTGCTTTTAGCCAAAATGGGAGGGGGGGGTCGTTTAGTAGGACATGTTTTCTGCAGAGTGGCAGAAATTCATCAGAAGCGCGCCTCTAAGTTGTGGGCGGGACCATTGGCATAGAGTAAGCCTGAGCTTACTTCCCATCATCCCTCTTGTTTACATTCTCTCCTGCAAGCTTACAGCCCATCACACACCCTATAAGCTAACATTATTTGTGCAAAAAAATGGCGATAAATACCTGTGGTATCCTGCCGTACAGTTTTACCTTTATATTATTTTTTTTTTTCTGTCGAACAACTGAGCATACATGAGAGCTGAAGGCCTTTTGTGTTGGACAGGTGTTACTATTACAAGAAGGGGGTTATGCATCTTCTAATAGCCATAATGTATGTTTGTATAAACCACTTATTTTCATTTTTCAAAAGTATATCTTTTTTGTTATTTATTACATTTTATGCTTTAAATATACACAGTTTTGAGTAAGTAGATGCATCAGAATGGAGCCGAGCAGAGAGCTTGTGGCCTGCCGATTGTAGCATCTATGACACTGCTACAAGCTTTTTTCAATGGTTATTTTTTTGCCGTGTCCTGATTCACAACAATTTGAATAAAGAAGTACTAAGAAACACAATTTTAAGCTTAAATTTTCTTTATATATGTCCTCCGTTGTGAGAAAAATGGCACAAGAACATGTTAAAAGTACCAAAAGCTCAATTTTCATTATAGTGGGTGTTTAAAAAATGAAATAAAACTTCAATTTTTTTTGTATTTAACTTGCCCAGAAATTTTTTTTTGAATGTATTGAAAGATGAGCACAGCTTGGTGCAGGGTTACAGTGGCATCCAAGCGAGGAAAGGGAGACGGTGCCAGGGAGACACAGGGAGAGCATGAAGGGTGAAGGCAAGTGGGGTGTGTTTCGTTTTCGGCCCGTGAGTAAGTGGGACAGAACTTTGAAATAAATACGGCAGAGCTTCTTTGACAGAGGGTGGAGGTGCAGGTGAGAACGCCAAAGGAGACAGGAAAAGGGGGCTTACAGATGCCTCAACGTTAACCTCACCCCTCCACTTTTTCACCTCCTCCACCACACTCCCATCCTTGGAAATTACAGACATAGATACTGTTGACCAGTCTAATGGACTGGGCATTAAGATCCCCTCTCCCCCCACTGGCAAAAATCACCCCTCTCCCTCGATTTGAAATCTGCCTCTCCTGCAGAGTCCGGTCATAACCCGTATATGTGGTGTGTCACTCTGAGAAGAGCTAAGGCTCCATTACTGGCGGCCCACACAGCTTTATGGCCATTTAAGATTCTCGATTTGGTTCCTCCCATTTGGATGCTCCTGTAGAACTCCAGCGGGGCACATTAACAGAAAACCTAAAAAAAAAAAAACACTTATAAAGATCATTAATGTCAGTATTAGCAAAGCACTGGTGGGAGTGGATGTTTAATACTTGAAGCAATAACCAAAACACTGTGAAAGGCAATAATAGTGGGTCAGCAGGTGAAAAAGAAATGCAAAACCCTGAAGCTCAGTGCTGACAATTTTCTTATCATGTTTCGCTTTTTTCATTCAAATATTAAAGTTTTTACTTATATTTATTTGAAACATGATTTAAAATTGTTCCTCGTGTGCATTTCTTGTGAAAATCTAAGTACAAAAGCCAAAAAGTAACCTTTTTATTTCAGTGGCATTTTGAGTAAGTAACACATCACTTCAGGCTGAAAATAAAGTGTTCCACAATATCCATTATAGTCCTTGGTCCACTGGCAGTCTTATAGGCCTTTTTTGAACTTCAAGCACTGTAAAGAGTCTTATAATACAAAATGTTTGTTAAATAGCCGATAGAGAAGCTATAATCTTTTAATGTTTGATTTTATGGCTTCACCACGCTCTGCCGTTCTTGTGGATATTGTAATATTGCATTTTTACTGGTTATTCATCTGTTAATGTTCCAGTTGCTAAGTTTTATAATCTCACCTTATACTTTCCCTGTATCTCCTTCCACTGCTCGTCACACACAAAACGTTTCCAGGGTGAAGTTTATCTGTTGTCTCAGTTTAGTCTGGATGAAGTTAAAGCAAAAAAAAGTAAATTATTTAAAAAATCAGTTGAACATTAAAGGATTAGTAATTAAATCCCTCCTGTGTGCGCAAGTGTGTGTTTGAGAGTGAGGGGGAGCCCTGAAAGTAAAATGAATTTGATAAATGATTGATGGTTTGATTGATAGGCTTTCCATGCTCTATTTTGCTATATAGTCTGCTATTTTTTTCACATTTTAAAAACTTAATCAACTGAAAAAATATGTTTAAAAGTTTAAATTTTACAGAAAGGAAATTTGTATGCAGAAAAATGAAAGATTATTTATTTCCATCTGAGGTGACAAAAATTAGGCATTTGTGTGCAAACTGTGCTCCTTTTGTTGAGTGATTCATTGTTCCTAACTTTTACAGTTCTTCCTAATTCGACACCTGTATCGTCCCTTGTTCTTTGATTTCTGTTTTTTCTCGCTCCTTTATCAGATCGTAGCTCAGTGGAGCAAGGTTGCTTCCTCTTTTTGTTGTCGCCTAAACCGTTTAGTTTTGGATGATCGGTCAAAGATTCTGACAACCAGCGGGGAGAAGCACGACGCCCAGCCGGGGAGGGAGCGCAGGAGGCCGGACAGATCTATTGAGCTGCATCGGGGAGACGCACCATTAGACAGGGGAGAGCCATGCCTCACAGCGCCGCTCGATCAGGTAAGGATTTCTCCCTCCGTCTCAGACTGATGTCAGCATTTGTTTGCAGGTATGCTGGTTGCACTGTGCGGAGAAAATACTCTGAGGGATTAATCTCAGAGATTATTCTGGATTATACTTTCTTTTCATATTTTTTTAATTAAAAGTGCAATTTGTTTTAATTATTAATTGTTCCACATAGTACATTAGCTTTTCTAAGGTAAGAGCATTATTATTATTATTATTATTATTATTATTATTATTATTATTATTATTATTATTATTATTATTATTATTATTATTATTATTGTATTACTACAATTAAAAAGTTATATCCAGTTCACGTCTTCATTTTTGGGTTTAGATGGAAAGATCAATGGAAAGCCCTTGTAATGATCTAATTAATTATGGCAAAATTAAAAGCAAGTACAAAATCAATCTGTGATCGTGTCGAGAATAGAGTCAAATTGATATCCATCTGCTCCCGTTATAAAGCGCATGGATGGGCAATCTAAGGACGCAGCTGATATCGTGCAGTGTGGCAGAGCCTTCCCATATGGCTGTGAGTGTCAGGAGACTCCAAATCATTCTGGGATGTTGCGAGGAACTCTTGATATGATGCAGATTATTTTCAAATGAGTACTAGATAAAAAAATAAGTGTAGGGCAGGGGGAAACGTTTCTGTGACTCAAAAGTGCAACAGTCTGCAGGCGGGTTTTCTTTGTTTACCCGTATGTTGAACTATGAAAAAGAAATGTTCCATTGTGATTTATATCCCCGAGTGGATTATTTAAGAAGAATATTTTGAGAAAATTAACAAATATTCAGACAAGATTGGGATTAATTGACATTAAATGCGAACTTTTTTAATGTTTCTAAATTTTTACGCAGCTTTGAAGATTATCACGAATTTATTGCATAGACGATGTTATTTAACAAAAAAAAAGTGAACTGAAAAGGTTTAGGAAGACAATCCGGGTATTATCGATTATTACTCTGCACGTGCCTCAAAGACCTCATGCAGTAAAAAAAAGGAGATCAAATCTAAATGTGTAGTTTTTAATTACATTAAATCGTCGTTTCCGTTTCTTTGTAATGACCATTTCCCCACTTTACAGCTGTTTTGTTGTTCATATAATTATTTATCACTGTGCGTAAATTGTCCTTTTTCTGTACAGGAAAAAAGCCAAAAAAAAGAGGGTTATGGCGCAGTCTGTACAGTTTATGAAGTTTTAATGCAGTTTTTAAAGCTTTATCAAAGCAGAAAAAGGGGGGGGGGGCAGGCCTTCAGTTGTCAAGCTTTTTTCAAAGGGCCAAAGTCAGGACTAACAGCTTCTTAATCATCGCGCTGTTTGTTTTGCTGTAGTGCCGTGACACGGGGACGTCATTGCAGCAGCGCGCGGAGGTACGGGGGGCAAATGCGGGTGTTGTGGGCGAAATAGCAGCAGCTTTAGGGCAAAAGTGCACCGATGTGTGAAATTACAGCCCACGGTGCTACATATTGTACCAGAAGCTCCTTCCCCGCCTTTAAAAGAACGCACAGAAACAAGAGGAATCGTCCTCAAACTTGTCCAGAGGGTATCTGGACGCACGAAGGACCATGTGAAGTCGGCAAAATCCCTAAATAAAAGCCAGATATTGTTGTTGCATTAAACTGGTGTGTGTGTGATTGTGTGTGTGTGTGCTAATGTAGGAGGGCTGCAATAATTCCTAAAGTCAGTATGTTTTTACAAGTTTGAGATTTTTGACACATATTACCCTTACATGTTTTTTTTCTTTTAGTTTCTTAATTGAAAAATAAATTAATTGTCTGTAATTCCCAATATTTTACTATCAACCTTTGACCCGGCCGGCCTTTAGCTGCATCCACCCGTACAGTGGCGGACTGCGTGACTGCAGCCTGCCTGCGTGAGCGCAGGGGCCTTGAAGCTGCTGCCGGAGCGCCATCTACAGAGCGCAGCTGCAAACGCTGAGCGAGGATGATGTTGGTGATGATGGGGATGATAATCGTCCGCTGACTGACTCTCCTTGTGCAGGATGTGAGCTCAACCTGGATAAACGCGGACAAATCAGAAACTTTAAACTACACCCCCCCCCCCTCACAAAATAACAAGAAGAAAGAAAAAACACTAAAATGTTGAAGAACTCACAAAAATGTCTTGTGGTTTATGTGTTTTGTCTCATTTTTTATGGATGATTTAAGGAAAAAAGACAAATAGCTCAGGGAGGATATTGTGACAGGCTTTAATGTCTTACATTTGGAATATGTTGAGTTTATCTCAATCTGCAACCCTCAAAAGTGTTTTACTTAATCTGTGAGAAACCACTAATTTGTTTCAACTCAATAAAATATTAAACTTTGAGACGCATGGTAGACCTTGTAAAGTGTTTAGTCTTCTAATGTGTCATCATCTCTCCTTTTGTGTTTCAAGTGTTTCAGGCTCTGGAGCTAAAAGCCTCCACATATGCCCCCCTGTTGGTGAAAACATCTGAATGAGTAGCGACGCTTTAAACAACATAACCTGCCAGTGTTTTAGCTCTCCTCCAGCCTCCTGGCTTTAATTTCCTTGATTCTTCACCCCAAAGTCTCATCATTTCCTATTTCGTCTCCCTCCCCTCCCTGGCTGTCGGATGCAGAGACCTCCTCATTTGAGCTCCAGGTTTTTACGTGGGCGAATCACAAAGTGTAGGAATCTATTGCCTTTGTCTGACAAGTCATCCATCTCTATGCAAGGGGATGTGGGATGGAGGTAAGGGGGGTGGGTGTGGGGGGTGGTTGATCGGTGGGACTGCAGCTTTTAGAAACAGACACAGGAGGAGAGGGCTTTCATTCTCAGCCCAAAGCTCCGCTCAGGCACAGCCCATTCCGGAGGAGAGGGGGACGCACCGCTCCGTACACTCCGCCGTGTCCATGTTGTTGTCATCTCCACCCCTATATCTGATTGAACCAAGAACAGGGGATTTTTTCTTTTCCAGTGGAGACGCGCAGCAACTCTTTCTGTTTTCCCCTATGATGTCCTAAGGCAAACAGTGACTCGGTTTGAGCCAAATGTTGCTGCGGCTGGTGCGCTCTGCACACGCGTGGGTCATGCTCTGCACCTGACAGGCTCTTCTGCAGACTTGTAAGTTGACAGGACTTAGCATCGACCTCCAAGAAGTTGTTGGCCGCTGCAGTCCGCGGAGTCTGCCCACCTCCCTGACGGACTGTTTTGGTACCAAAAACAAGAAGCTTGTTGCTGTTTTTTTTTTCTCACTCTAAAGCTGCATCACCGAGGCGAAACGGCGACCTCAGTCGATTACCTTTCTTTCCTTTGCTATCCCATGGATATTCACTGCAAAGCAGACCCCTTCTCGGCGATGCACCGTGAGTATGCTGGATTAGTTTAGAAAACAAAACTCGCCTGTAGTGGTGATGCGCGTCGTGCGCATCCTCACAGCTATACTGAAAAATGTAGCTAAAATAACACAACTAAAATGGATTTTTGTTCGTTTGGTTTGTTTTAATAGATGTGTTGTTAATTTTTCTGACATTTTCTTCAACACAAGTATTTTAAATCTAAGGATTTTATATTTGACTCATTGAAGTGGCTTTAAAACTACGATTTTGTACGCTTAAAAATTAAAAACTCAATAAACTCATTGTCTAAATTTTGTCTTTAAACTATAAAAAGTTATTACAGAAAGCTAATCAAGTTGTCTATATATATATATATATATAATTAACGTTTTTATTTTATTACTATTTCTTTCTATCTTACTGGAAACCTTAAAGGTTGCCAGAAAAAAAAAAGTTCAAACAGTTTTTGTCACATCTCCAAATTGCTTGAGCGGCTCAATTTGAATACAAAGCTTTTATTACCCGAGCAATGACATGGTCTTGCAGGAAGCGAAGCGAGGACGGTGTTGTGTGTAAATGAACGTAAAGTGTTATAGGAATAATCAAGCCCGACTTTAAATTGAACAAAATGAACAAAGGAGAAGTTGTTTTTTTCATGCATCTGCTGGGATCCCTTCATGTTTTTCCTCCATATGATATGCGTAAAGAAGACCCGCGCTGTACCTAAATTATTTATCCGCCCTCATTCGCACAATCCGCGTTTGTAATATGAGTTATCAAAGCTTATTTTAATTATTTACAATAATTGTTGCGAGGAAAATTAAACAGGTGGAAACCCAATAGTTGCGACATGTGTTAGGCTGCAGGGAAAGAGATGCTCCCGGAAAATGTTGGCTAAGCAGGACAAAAAGTAGCAACAGTAATAATCAATTTATTTTCTCATTATTATTATTATTATTATTATTATTATTATTATTATTATTATTATTATAAAAAATACATGATTTTTTAGCATTTTGGACACAAAATGTTTCTGTTCGCACGGGCAGAAATGTAAGGTTCCGCTGATGCCGTATATTGTTCCTCTGCAGGTATGTAATGTTATATCTCCCGGTGTTGCTGTTGTATCCCACGCAGGGCACGGCGGTGTGAACCAGCTCGGCGGGGTGTTTGTGAACGGCAGGCCCCTCCCGGACGTGGTGAGGCAGCGGATCGTGGAGCTTGCCCACCAGGGCGTCCGGCCCTGCGACATCTCCAGACAGCTACGGGTCAGTCACGGCTGTGTCAGCAAAATCCTCGGCAGGTAAAAGGGGGGATTCACTTCCAACACGGCCCTATGTGTGTGTCAAACATCAATCTTCTCCAGCTGCTGTACTTTACGCGCACCCTGCTCGATTTCAGTCATCGCAGATTTAGGAAGGACTTTTCTTTTCTCCTCTTTTTTATTTTTATTTTGTCTGAAACGCAGCAGTTTTACGCACGAGATGTTCCATCCATCCCTTGGAGCTTCACTCAATCAGAAATAAAGGAAATACATTTAAAAAATCGACAAACTATTTTATATTCTAAATCAAAATAAGACATAATATATTAAGAGAAAGGTAAATGTTAAATAAAATAAAATAAGAAGAGCAGAGTATGTTTATCATCACAAACAGTTGGGGGGGAAATGCTTTTAATATTTTAATAAAAATTATTCAAACTTTATAATTCCTCAGAGCCCAAATGTTGTGAGATAATATTCTGGCCTATTTTTTTCCAGCTATCAGAAGGCATTTCAGAGGTATTTCATTTCACACACACTGAATGTTTGTCACTAACATTTATATAAACTATCACGGTGGCATGTAGATCATGGAGATGAGGTGTAAAACTGTGCTCTTCTGCTCAGTGTGTCCTTTGTTCTATCATGTTTGGATTTTTAATGAGGATGCATTGCATCTCCCTAAAATTCCGTTTTGTTCCGCCTTCCAGCTGACACTCACAGAACAGTTAATAGATAAACGCCGCCATCGCATTTGTTGGTAATTCTCGGTGGTTAAGTGTGGGTCCGGGAGGTCGATGTCTCGGCACAAGCGTCGCAGCTTCCTCACTAATTACCACAGGGCTGCTTTGATTGCTGGGTAAAGGAGGGATCCCTTCAGGAACGCTGTTTCTGTCCCCGTGCAGGTACTATGAAACCGGCAGTATTAAACCCGGGGTCATCGGTGGCTCCAAACCAAAGGTTGCGACCCCAAAAGTGGTGGATAAAATAGCAGAGTACAAGCGTCAAAACCCCACTATGTTCGCCTGGGAAATAAGGGACCGACTACTGGCTGAGGGCGTCTGCGACAACGACACCGTTCCAAGCGTTTCATCCATCAACAGGTACGTGGAAATTACTTATTTTGTTGTTTTATCATGGCGTGCCAAATTGCTCCAAAAGAGAGGAAAATTCCTCTCAAATGAAACGAATTCCTGCGTATTAAAAAGAAACACATAAAAGATACAAATAAAAAAAAACGGATGGAATAACAAAGCATACACCGTAACTGAAATCCTTCATTTTCTCACATGAGACGCGCCTCCAACTGCAGCAGAGCCTCTCAGAGGGTGGTCTGCCGTGCGCAATTCAATCCGCCGCGCGGCCCTCCGAGGCTGGGGCCACGAGCAGCCACATCTGTCTCGATAAAAACCGATCAATACCGCGTAACCAGATCCAGAAGCAAAAGGAAATACCCAACAAAGTCGTTCGATCCGCAGACCACTCTGGGACGGGGAGGCGAGGCGTCTTTATTGTCAATTGTGGTGTTTTCCAACACAAAGGTGTCACATGCTGGCTGTGCAATTAAGGATGTTATTATTATTATTATTATTATTATTATTATTATTATTATTATTATTATTATTATTATTAACATGTTAGTTGGGCTTGGACGAGATAAAGGGACAGTTTGCGCTTTTTAAAAATGTACTACAGGAATTTAGTCATAACTGCTGGCACCCACCTTCACCTTTTCTCATGAATGGAGGCAGCAGAGGATACGCAAAGGGGGGAGGGGGTTAAAAAAAGAGTCCTGGTTGTGCCTTGCAGTGATGAACTTTGGTTAGGAGGCACTGTTCCAGAGAGCTGGTCATCAGCATTATATTTTAATGAGCTGAAGAGAGTCTCATAACACTTCCAGTTAGATGCAAAAACCAAGCGAACTTCAGTATTTAATTATCATACTAATTATTTGTTTGAATAATAATAATGATAATAATTCCAAATAAATAATAATAAATATGAAATTTTACGTTTTTAACAGTTTTGAAAAGTATATTTGCTACACATAAAACTAGGAAATATTCAATAATTTTTTCAGTTTTATTTGTTATAAAAAATATAGTAAAAATTCAGTTTTGTGTAAAAGTGTTAGAAACAAACTGAATCCACATATCAATTAAGGTAAATAATTAACACCAGACTTTACATTGATGCAAAATTCTGCACATTCTTTCTTTTCTTAAAGCGTTATACAATTAGATCATCTTTTGCATAAAAATCCAAATTTTAAAATGTAACATTTACCTCAAAGTTTTTTTTTTTTGTAAGCGTGTGATAAAATATTTTTTGTTGTTGTTTCTGCCAAGGAGAATATTAGACAAAAGTGTGTAAAAGGAGGACAGGAAGTAATGAACAAAGGGAGAAAGGGACAGCAGACACCTGGTGGTCTCTGTGCTGAAAGAGCTGCTCTGTTGATCTAACAGTTTGGCTTTAAATACATTTTTCCCGCATTAATTATTAAAGATTACACAGAGGGTTGCACCTTATTTTGTTTTAGCAGAAAGGTGCCCCCCCCCCCCCCCCCCCGGCTGTATAATGCCCAGTGGTTAAAGCTATACCCACGAGCCACTTTCAATTATATTGATCAACATTTTAATAATTCTTTAGGGATGTACATATCTTCACAAGAGCCAAAGTCGTTAACTCACCCATCCAGATTGCTTATTCAATATCAACAGCAGCCTCGAAGCGACATCCTTGAGTTTACGAGACTCCCTCAAGTCATGAGGTCAGATAACAGTTGTGGGGAGATGTTAAAAAAAGAAATTCAAATAAAATATTGATGTTTGTCTCAGAGAGGAGACTCTTGCCTTTGTTGCCCTGCCTGAAGCGCAGAGTAAGGAGGACACATGAAATAGTGAGGAGAACAAAAAGAGTCTGATGTGCATTTTCCCCCCCTGAGGAGGTGAACCCAACAGCCGCCTGACTCCGAACTGATAGCTTGCTCCCGATGCCCATGTCGATGCCGGTCGCCTCATCTGCAGTCTGTAAAAGTCAGTTCTTGTCACCCCCCCCTTGAGTAAAAGGGCTCCCATGTAGGACATATGTCAGCTTACAGTGCTGCCTGTTAATCAATGATCTCATGTTCTGTCAATCTAAAGATTACCATAGTCAGGGCTTAATATACAGCAATTATGTCGCATAGAAGCAAAAGCAGAATTTCATCCTATTAGCACTTTGCTTTGTTAAAACTGATTCTTGAAATTGCATTTAGAATACACGTACACACACACACACACACACACACACATATATAAATATATATATATATATGTGTGTGTGTGTATATGATCACGCTAATCTCTTTACACTGCTTTTATTTTTTTCTTTCTACGGCTATTGTAGCTTCTGGTTCAAACTCCTACATAGTTGATAATATTGCTTTCCTGTCACATGGAAAATATAGATCATCAATAGAATTTGCGCTTTCATCTTTGTTCTAATTAATGTGACCCCTGTTTGTTCTACTTAAGAAGCAAAATAAAATACAAAAACAAAAAAAAAAACAAAAAAAACGTTGAGAGGAAACGGATGAAAAGAGAGTTTTCAAAGATAAGTTTGTGAAGTACAGTAAATAAAGTAGCACACTCTGGACAGTGCAGACGTCAGAAAAGAGAAAAAGAGGATAAATAAAAGATTGGCTTTGAGAGATGGAGGGAGAAGGAGCGCGCTGGGAGAAAAGAAGGAGCAGAAGAGAGAGATTATTAGAGTTGGCCAGGTAGAGCCAGTGAAGCCGATCATTGAGGTGAATTGATGTGATTTCATGCTTTGTTTGCAAGATCATTCAGACCAAAGTGCAATGAAGACTTTCCCACCACATCACATCTTACTGGCACAGAGACTTTATCATATTTCTAACCTCAGAATCCAGCTAGATTGAATCCACAATCTCATGGGGCACCCCCTATTCAGCTGCATACAGCAGCAGAGAGATTGCCCTTAAAGCCCAAAGATTGGCTATTTGTGAGAGGGTGCCTGAGTATGAGGATACAAGTGCCCAAACGATGGAGCACTTGTACATGCACAGGCGTAAGTGGACGTGACGTGCCATGCTTAAGCGTCAAGGGTTGGCTGGGTTGGTTTGTAATCTCGACGCTCTGGGAGCAGTATTGATTGATCCTTGTCTGTTGTTCACTTTATCAGGATTATCCGCACCAAAGTCCAGCAGCAATTCCACCCGTCTCCTGATGGATCTGTCACGCCGCTCTCCACACCCGGCCATACCATAGGTGAGCTCAAATTAGGATGCAGCCAAACGAGTCACAATGAGAGAACCAAAAGTGAAGTACAGTCACCCGTTTATGAACCCCACACACACTCTAACCTCAGCTCTTTTTCTGTCAGTGCCCAGCACAGCCTCCCCTCCTGTGACCAGTGCCTCCAACGATCCCGTTGGATCCTACTCCATCAACGGCATTTTGGGCATCCCCCGGTCCAACGGCGAGAAGAGGAAACGAGATGATGGTATGACACAAATGTCTTTGCTTCCCGTCCTTTTAATTCTCCTCATCACTCGTCTTCTACTTTTTTTTCCTGTGTGCAAAGAAGTTGGCATTTATGACAGCGCTGCAGCCAAGAGTGTTTCTGTGTGTTGTCTCCTGTGACTTGTTATGTTATATATCAGGCAGGGTGAGTGTTGAGAAAATGCTTTGTGATGCCTTACAGTTTACCATACAGATACTCCAGGAGAGCTGTGTCTCTATTTGATGCCCAGATCTATTCTTGATATCTTATATAGCTGTCATACAACTCTAATCCCCCTTTGGTAAGCCATAAGCTTAGCTGCTCTGTAGTTTCACCCCTCTAAAGTAACAAAAATTCTTCTGTATAGGTCAATCTTGATATAATTTGTTGACAAGACGCTTTATAATCAGCATTGTATGAAAATGGAAGGACAAGTTCATTTTATTTTACTTTATTTTATTTGCAGCTATGCACTAACCTGACAGGAAAAAGTATTTCTTCTTACAGCAAAACACCAAAGTGTAGCTGGCAAGCAAATCCAACTACATTCAGTCAAAGATTATGCGGAGGGCTATCCGGTCCAAACCTGAATGTCTCATTCCGAGGCAGAGCAGAAACTGGACACACGCTGCCTGAGGGCTAATAGATTATCGGTTGTGCAAACAATTGGCTTTTTAATGCCTATGAATTAACATGTCCCTAGTGGAGGCCTGAACAGGTGTAGAAACAGACCGGTGGAGGAAGGAGAAGAGGCTGAGCCTGCGTGCCTTTTGTGTGTGTGTGTGTGCATGTCTTTGTGTGTACGCATATGTGCAGTTTATGTGCTATGAGCTGGCTGATGGGATGTCATGGTTGAATATGATCTCAAAGAGCATTCATCAAAACAGGCCACTTCCTTCTTTTATGTTTCTGTCTCTTTAGTTCTCTGGAGTGGCAACCACTTGGATGGAAGGAAAATAGGACATTGTAAGTTGAAAGCTAGACAACCTTTTCTTTTACTTTGGTCAATCAGACTACAAGTACTCTACTTTCACCTGATGTTTTTGCTCCTACAGGGTTACGAACACAATGAAAAACAAACAAAAAACAATTAAAATTACCATGGAAAAAAACTTTTTTCATAAAATCATATTTACTTTGAGCAAGATTGTGATTGGTGATTTTGATTAGATAAAGATTTACTTGAATAATAGAAAAATTAATAATAACTTAAATTCATGCTTTTGACAAATCTTTACTTTTCTGTTGTTATATCTGCAATTTAGGAATTTGCAGTTTAAACCTGAATCACAGATGTCAGCTAAAGGGTTAACATGTCTCTTCATCTGGAAAACAGAAAACAGGCACGGTGCTGCAGCAGAATTTTCAACAAATGACTCACTCGTAATCAGCTACAGTGAAACTGAAAGCTTCAGATGATTGTGCAAGCACCATGAAAGCCTGACCAGGGTTTTTTTTGTAATATCGCCTTGTAGTGTCCTTGCACTGCTTATGTTGTGATGACTGTGGCGTGTGCTCCTGATGACTGAAGTCAGTGGTTGCCCTTTCAGGAAGAAAAAGGTCCCCATTACTGCAGGGCTGTAGAGATAATGTAGTGTGACACGCGTTATGTACACCAGGTCCCCATAAGACGGGCCTCAGGGACGTAGGTGCTATAAGAACTATTAATCTGTCCTTGTCATGTGGTATGGCAAATTAAAAGTAGCAAGTTACCCTGGATGTGAAAATGGGAGGAGGAACATAAGAGATACAGGAGAAACAGTATAGGAAAAAAGAGAAAAGGGGGTTTATGAGCATAAGGTGGGGATAAAGCAGCCTCAGTGAGACTTGAATAAGAATTAGTTTTAGGGCTGACTCACTTCGGCATGGAGCAGCACCTTTCTTTATGTGTTTGTATGGGACTCTGTGGCTTTAGCTACTCTCCACATAGTGAACACAGTGACATTTAAAAAGAATTAGCGAGTCTGCAGAGGAAAGCTATTAATTCACAAATTAATACCCCCCCTTTCCTATCTTGGATGTGCAAGCTATTGAAAAGACAAAAGAAATAGCCTTAAGGGGAATCGCAGTCCTATCTGTGGAGAGATTGGTTTGCATGTCTGCAAGCAGTGATACCAATTATGCCAGCCCTGGGAGAACGCGCTTCTAATACCCCCCTCCCCTTCCTCAACCCCACTTCCACCAACATCACCTCAAACACCACCACTCCAACTCCATCCATAGCCAGAATTATTTGAGTTTCCCATTACAGGAAATAGAAAGTTTCCCCTGCCAAATACATTAAAAGCGGCACTGGGAAATTAAACAATTGTACAGCATGTTGCTATTTAAATCTGTGCTGGAAGCCAAAAGAAAAACTCACAACAAAAACGGAATGAAAAAGGCTTTGTTGACATTTCTGGACCCAACGTGTAAAGTAAACCCTAAGCCTTTTGTCAATTTTCTATGAAAAGTACTTGCTGTAATTTTCCCTTGCTGGCAGAAGCTTCCTGTAACTTCAGTGTTCTCCCAGTGTGCAATGACAGGTTACCCCTGACCTTGCTGCTGAATGAAGTTGGGTTGATGTGACCTAACAGAATGCTTTCTCTCATTGCTTTACTAAGTCCTGGATGGAGCTCCGGGGAGGACAGGCAGCAGGGAGCAGTGGTGATAAATTAGATGGAGAAAGCAAAGGTCATAACTTGTGAGTTTAGCGTGGGTGTGGGATGAGTGTAGAAGGAGCTGATGAGTGTGTGAGACGGCAGAAAGAAATATGACCTCGCAGGCTGTTCATTCATAACACAAAAGAAAGATCATAGGCAACCGCCAAAATCGCATCAACCTCACTCAATAGCCCAAGAAAAAAAAATGAATGCAGTAGATGTTTTGATTTGTTCGCATTTTTATATTTGGCCCCTTTACGAGATTGTCCAGAGTGGATCTTTGAACACACATGACCCACTGGCGGAGTTTAAATCAGTTAGTGTATGGAATTGAACCTGGGTTTGCACTGGTTGGCTAGTCAAGCCACGCCATGACAATGAGTCAATAGAGGATCTCTTTAGAAAATAAATGCATCCAGAGCGACACAGAAAAATTGGAATCATGAGTGCAGTGATGGCCCTGATGGGGTGTGTATGTGAGAGAAAAACCTAGGTTTGAGAGGGGCCACAGAGCGGAACATAGAGACAAGAAGCTGTTAGGGCCCTGACAGTAGAGAAGGCACAAACGGTCCACATTACACCCCAGCCTGTCCTCTTTCTCCTCTCTTCTCCTCATGATCACATTTATCCTTTTATTGTCCCTCCACCTAATCTATCTTGAGGCTGAAACATTTGCATCAAGCATGGCTGTCTGAGACCCCACATATACAAAATACAATGAGACCAGTCGGAGAAATGTCGAGAGGGAAGTCACGCAGAAGAGAGGAATCATGTCAGAGAAAAGTCAATTACGGGCAATGCAGAGAGCTAATGGAGCGATACTCAGCTTGAGGAGGGAGAGAAGGGTTGAGAAAAGGAGGGATATGTTAATTGCATTTCCACAAATACACACCACATCACAGATGAGAATGGAGTCATATTAGAGAGGTAGAGGGTGTCAAAATCTCCTTATTAGCAAGACATTTCCCCCCTTAATTTACTCATAAAAAGGCTGTTTTCTCTAAGCAAATGAATTAAACTTGTTTAAAACATTACACGCTTTATGACAGTAGTCTCATTGGTATTCTTCAATTTAATAAACATTTACATTTAGAGTTTTAAAAAGTGAATTTGCTCAATACCAGATTATATTGATGTTATTTGCCTACAAACTAGATCTGAATGGGTTAGCTTTTATTTATTTTATTAGAAACTTTCTGCACTGGTCTAAGAAATGAAAGAAAGTCACATAAGATCCAGGAGTTGGCAGGGAAAGTAAACATCAGAGGAGCGTCGCCATGCCTGCTGTCAGTCGACACACTGGTTGGTGGTGCTAAATCAAATTAATAAAGCTCTTAAACACGCCACAACATAACAGGATCTTAACAGCCAAGGCAGTGTTGCTCTCTCCTCCCCCATCCCCTACCCACCTCTCCTTTCCGCTTCAGTGATTTCATAAATATAGCCAGCTTACAGGGAAGGAGTTTTCACCCTCTGGGTACACCAGTTTGTTTGTGCTCCCCCCCCTCTTTCTCTCTTCCCTCCCCAGGCTCAACGGCCTTTTTAAAAGCATCAACAAATGATCCACAATTTGCGATAGCATCATTTCACCTATCAGTGCAGGACAAATACGTAAACGGTTGACTCAAAAGACTCTGATCCAGGGAGCACCACATATCATTGATTTACGGAGTGCGCCAGGCAATGCGTTGGAATTCATTTGCCTTTCAAACAAGCCTTCTCCTCTTGTCTACTCTGACTTATCTTATCACAAGAACAGGGGAGATGAAAGCAGCACATTAAGTGCCACCATGCCACAACAGGATGCGAACATCCCCCTTAGAGACAAAGGAAAAGAGGAGAGCTTTTGATGCCATTGTGGTCTGTTTTGCAATAGTTACTCGTATTGCTTTAAGTGTGTGTGAGCATGTTTGTGTATGAACAAGTGGGGGTATTACACTGATGGATCGAGCATCTCCCCTTACCCCCTTTTTAAAAACAAAGGAATATCAAGTTTTGGACAAAATGTTATGATGACACATGGAATTTCTGGACCCAATAAGGTCAAAAAAAAATTCAAATATGCTGATCAAAGACAGTATGTAGCTGAAATAACAGGTGGGATTGACACCATGGGAGATTCTTGTTTTTATCTCCTGGCACACTGGTGTTAAAACAAAGAGACACAGTCAGCTGGTGCTTTGGGAGCGATAAGAGAATACCTGCTGAGACACTGGAAGAGATTGAAGGAACACTAAGAAAACGAAACCAGCCAGTCAATGAGAAGCGCACACACATAGACTGACAGTCAGGCTTCACACTCCACCTGACACACCGACTGTCAGAGGATGAATCTGATTTATCGCAGCTGTCTCATGATGTATGTGAGACATGGAGCTCTAATAGTAAATTCTGAAAGTAGATGATTTCAAAGTAGATGATTTAAAGGCCAATTCTACCATTTTTGGCCACAAATTTAAAATATACCCGTATAAAAAAAGCCTTAAAAGTGACGAAACCAGGAAAAGGTGTATCAGTAAACAAAAATGATTTATCTGCACTGCAAGAAAACAGGAAAAGACCACCAATCTAAAAAGCAAAATCCATAGAAATTAGTAAATTTATCTGTCCATGCAGCAAGGGAATTTTACTTCATAAGAAATCTAGAAACAAGTAGTTCCATACATGCATTCAAAATGGGAAAATTAAGCCAAAAGAGCTAACTGTTATAGAACTACTTGAAATTGAATTTATACAGCCAAATAAGTACTTTTTTGGTTAGTTCTGAGCTAATGGTTTGTATTTTTTTAGTTATAACCTAATTGTAGTTTATTTTGATTACAGTGACAAAAAACTGTCACACATTTTAGAACAAGATGTTGACAAAATGAGAATATGATTTTAATACAAGTTGGTCCATCCTAATAAACCCTCATAAAATCTAAAACTAGCACTTATTTTTAGAACACAAATCTAAATCTAAATGTGTCAACATTTGTTGAACAACCTCCTTAAACTCCAACCAAAAATGACCAAAAATTTAAGTTTTTATTTTTTATTTTTAGTCTTAAATCATGTTTTTCAGTTTTCTATGGTGTGGAGCAAAAGGATTTTGACTCTTTTTATTTGGTTTTTAAATCTTTGCAAATAGTTTGCAGTGAACAATACTAATGTAAAATGGAAATGTACATTTTTTTAGATCAGTTCATTTTAGGCTCTATGCTTTTGAGTGAAATTTATCTCTGCAATGATTCCTTAGGAATCCACCAAAATGTGTCCTCCTTTTTACTGTCAGGTCAGAGGGCTTCATTAACTCTGTGAGGAGAATTTAAGCATTGGCCTCTGTTGTGAATGTCAAATGCTATTGATTAGGCTTGCCTCTTCTCAGAGAGACTGATACGATGTAGATAATGACTCAATTTTCCTCTATCAGAGACAACAACAAAGTTTCATACTAAAACAATATTAAAGTCTCACCTTTTTTTCCACTGCAATCCATCAATAAAGCTGGAAAACAAAACAAAAAAATATAGCTTTTGTTTACTTTCATGAGAAAACAGATTTTTGTGGGGGAAAAATGAAGCATTACTTCACAAAAGTTGAAGCCAGTATAAGGTATTTTATCAGATCTACCTAAACTCTCCTCACTCCCAGTTTTACTCCTTCATTCCATTCTCTCCAAGGATCTATTTCTTGGTATGAATAGAGTTCATCCTCTGGCCTCAGCCATTGAAAAAAGGTCAAGCAGTCGAGCAGAATGGCAATAACGCCCCTGAAATGGTACCATCAGTGGAACATGATTGATCAATTGAATTCCATAGCACAGAAAAATGTGGGATTAAGTAGAGTATTATACGCACAATGAGTTGAGGCATGATGTTCATTCCAAGTTCATTTCGCCTCCCTCCTCTGCGAGCAGATCAGGCAATCAATAGCGGCCTTGCATATCATATATCACCGCTGGCTCGCCCAGGAGAGAACATAATCTGCTGCAAATTTAGAATGACAGATTTGTACGGGAGCTAAAGCCCTCATCCGCTGTTGGTGGTGGCGCAGTATAAAGAGGAAAAGAGGGGGTTGGTGGGAGGGAGCCAGAGAAGTGGAGGCTCCTGGACTTCTGCCTGGAGGTTTTAGCCCTAGGTTTCTATTTTTTTTAGTTTTCAGGATGTGATGAGTGAGCAGAAGGAGAACCGCAGTGGTAGGCTCCATGGTAGAGTTGATGGGGTCAGAGATCAGAAGAGCGAGCGAAGCATGGCTCTTATTTGTGTATATAGGGTGTGAGGAAATGCATACATCGCCCTCATCACCCCATTCTCATTCGACCTGAGCTCCATCCCCACTCCATTCTGCCTTCCCAAAGACAGATAATATGTGGTGGATGGAAAGGGATAAAGAGAGACAGAGAAAAGGGGAGGGCAGTATGTTCAGGATGAAAATACTTCAGTTAAACAATGGCTCTCCATTTCCCTCAGCCAGAATGAGATAGTCTGTGTGTAATCGTTGGCCTATTTCTCCTCCTGAAAGGCTTTCTCTCCCTTACATTTATTTGCACTGAAAATAATCCATCAATTACCTATTGCATGATGGCCGTGCTCATGGTGGCTATGGCTAAAGGTTGGGAATGCAGCTGAAATAAATGTACATTTATACCGCTAAGCAAAAGGCTTACACTACAATTTGGCTCTCAGTAAACCTACAACCTTTCTAAAATGTCATTGAATTGCTGGAGTCATGTCCTGATGCAGATTGTTGTCCTTCTTTTCTCCCGCCTCTTCTTTTATGTCTAGATGGCTCGGATGGTTCGGGACCAGGCAGCGACTCTCAAGGAAGCGTTGAAAGTTTAAGGAAGCACCTGCGAGCAGACGCCTTCACCCAGCAACAGCTGGAGGCCCTGGACCGCGTGTTCGAGAGGCCATCTTATCCGGACGTCTTCCCCACTTCGGAACACATCAAACCTGAACAGGTTCGGAACACAGATTTTTTTAAAGGCATAGAATTTTTTGATGTGGCACCCCATCTGAGCATGTTCTTTTTTTTTATTGTATTTTTTGAAAGAATAAAGAATTTGTCAGTTTTGGCACATTCTACTGCATGCAGTCCATAAGCAAGATTGACATTGTCCCTAATCAATTGTATGTAAACTGATGATGGGAAAGATTGAGGAGCATTTTAAACATAGATTTTTCTGTTTTTTGTTTTTATAAAACTCGAATGAATTAATAAGTTTGATTATAAATGACCAAAATTAGGGGTGTGACAATCAATCAAGTAGTCAATAAATGATTGATATTTCCATGATTCAACCAGATCAGTCTGTCTGAGGCAAGTTGTTAATCGACTCGAACTATCCCGTTATAAAATCGTGTCAAAATTAAATAAATAAATATAAGGTATATTGGAAAAAACCGTTTGGACTGAGGCTTGGTAGGTTTATTTTACTACAATAATGTTCCATTTGTACAAAAAAAAAAACAACAGTGGGCTTAGCTTTGTTAAACTACAGTTTAAATGAATTTGCTATTAATTATTATATACTTAATTATTTGTTTACCGTACATTTAATTCACACTTAATCATCTAGCAAGAAATACAAGGAAAATCTCTACCAAATATTTCAGTACCCAAATATTTATCTCTGAATCACACTGGTTGAATTTTTGGCTAAAGATGTCCTGGATCGTTTTTAGGTCAGTGAATCGGATTGTCTAAAATAAACCAATATCGACTGTGAATCGTATCAAAAAGATTCGTTACACCCCTTTTAAGAAATCCTGTTATGTGTTAGTAAAAATAAAGCACCTTCTTTATCAAAGCATGTCCTGCTAGTTCCCAGAATTGAATCCAGCACTTGCATGTACAAGTTTTGCAAACAAAAGTCTATTCCTAAAAACAACATATCATATCTAGCTCTTGAAAATTCCTGAATGTGCAGAACTTTGTTCAAGGAACAAATGCTTTGCTGGCCAGAAGTTCTTGTTACGCTGAGAGGTAAATTGTGACAGAAAAGCTCTATTTAACTTCTTGCTCAAGACTGCCTGAAAGTCTACAACTTATCACAGAGGATAACCTTTATTTACATTCATTAAACTGTTAAACAACCAGAGACTGTTAATTTTGCATTGGAACTCTACATGGGTACCCATGAAGCCTTTGCAGTGCCCTAATTGAGTTCATTTTCATCTCTGCGCGATCGCAGGGAATTACAGCGGCGATAAATCAGAGGGACAGCCCCTCAGCCTGCTTTACAGCCCCTAATGCAGCTAATTACCAAAGTGATTTCTACGGCAAGATCAATACCAAAACGAATTGGAAATGACTTGCAATCACAAAGAGTGGAGGAGAAGGTATTAAAAAGGCAAGGGGAGAGCTAAAGGAAGGGGTAGAAAAACGCCATCAGAATGGTCCAGAAAAATCAGTTTTAATTTAATGTAATATTAATCAGGCCGCCTTCCACTCTTTCCATGCACCTCCTTTCTACTGCCGGCTTCCAACACCCCCTCCTTTTCCTAAACTGGCGAAAAGGTGGCATATTAGGCTATTAGAGGCTTGTCTGCTGTCTGCGTTGGAGCATTAAAAAACCATTTTGAAGAGGCCAACCTGAATAGGCCTCATCCCTCCCACACTTCTGGCAGCCATGTGGTCAGGTCATTCAGGTCCCTCTGTGCTTGCCACTCGCCCTCCGCCCAGTCCTGCCCAGCCCTACCCACAGCCCATCTGCATGACAAAATGGCTCTTGTGCTGTTGAGGCCCAGCGGAATAGAGAGGAACATCCAGCCTAGTGCCAAGGAACAGTTGTAAGCAGACAATTAGAGTTTATCTGGGATAGAGGCAGACAAGTCTGGGGTCACCAGCTCGCCCCTGTGGGACCCCAACCTATTGAGACAAACAGATGCACACATGCACTCTGACACAAACACTCACAGACGCAAATGTGTGCACACACACTTATCCTTTCAAAGACGAACTGGGTCAGGAAATGTCATCTCATTAACAAACAGGATTCCCCACAACTGCACACGGATTCTGAACAAGGGATTAAAGTGAATCAATGCTACAGATCTGCACAAAAATTCAAAGTGCAAAATCAAAGACAGTTGGAATAAAAAAAGATGGTTAACAGTTCAAGAAAAGCCTTAAAATGTCATTCAAAATACAAACAAAATTGTGAAACAATCTGACTAATTGTAAAAAGCTGTGTCCATTTTTGACAAAATGCACAAAGTCAGACTTTTTTTTAAGGTTGTAGTCTTCACAAACACACACACATCCGATGGCACACACACCACATGTCTCTCCTGTAACAAAGCCCTGAATGTCTCCTCCCTTGACTGGTCACAGGGATGACTGCAGTGGAGCACAAAGAGCCAGCTGACACCCCGTCCTTTCACTCCTCTCCCAAGCCCTCTCTCATCCCTCTCTCCCTCTCGACATTCTCTTCAGACAAGCCCTAATGCTTGCATACATCATCACAGGGCCACCGAGTGGGGACTAAGTTGATGTTTTCAGAATTCACAGAAAAAACACTGAAGACAAAAAAGTCAGAGGATCAGATTATTGTAAAAATCTAAGCCAGACTGTTTCCTCAGAGCTGCAGTTCTTATGTCTTCTTTCAGTTCCGTTATGAGGGTGTGGGTTGAGAGATGGGTGCTGAATTTGTTTTAATATCCTGTTTTCTTTGTGCGTATTTCTTTTTAAACATGTGTATTTTATTTGCCTTTACTTAAAGCGCTTTGTGTTTCAACTGAATGAAAGGCGCCATGCTAATAATAAAGTCTGAAATTGTTTTGTCGAAACAATTGGCAAATTTAAAGTCTAAGACAAGATTACATGGAGAGTTTGAGTTATTGCAACAAAAGGATCTGATCTGTTGGAATGTGATAAAGAAGGTTGTTTGGCCTCCTGCTCATGAAGTGTTTCTCCACAGGCAAACGAGTACTCGCTTCCATCGCTGAATCCCGGCCTGGAAGACGTGAAGCCGAGCCTCTCCACCAGCGCCAGCTCAGACCTCGCCTCCAGCGTCTCCCAGAGCTACTCTGTTGTGACAGGTACAATCTCATCCATGCAACATTGACTTCTGAAGAATTGCACACAGCTGCATCAGTCCAAGACATCTGCACCAAGGTGGTTAAACTCATTCAATGAGGAAAAACTGCAGTTACAATTTTCTGTAGAAAACTTCTAGAAAATTCCTTCTTTTTGCCATTAATCCTCCTTCGAAATTCCAACAAATCATTTTAATTGCAAAATAAACACTTTCAAGCCCTTTCTAATAATCCAACTGCATAATCACCTTTAGTTACCAACAACATTTTATTTAAAGAATGTATTGCAAAACAAAAGAAAGGTATATGCCACTTTCTAAAGGGTAGGTCTTTTGAACAAAAAACAGCGTTTTCAAGTGTGTTTTTTTTTCGAACCCTCCACATTTATTTCTAAGTGACAGACTGAGGCGATAGACCATCTGAGCCCATTAAATCCTACAGGTCTTTCACACACAACTCCTAACTGGTCACTGTGCTGGCCTAGATTGGCTCACTAACAGATTGACTGGGAGCACTTCTCATAAAAGACAGCTGCTGTACTTGCCACTGCAGGACGCTGTCATCAAAGCCTATCATAGTTTGCTGATTGACAGCAACTGGAGCTTCACAGGGACTAGCTGGTTCTGGCTGCAAAAAACAGACACACATTCAATGCAAGAAAGCCAAGAAAAGATGACATTACCTATTTTTTTATTTACAAATTTTGTCATTTATGACTAAGAGTCAATACAGGGTGCAGGTGCAGTGTAGTTATCCTGTTTTGAAACGCATGAACTTTGCTTCACAGTTTTTTTTATGTTATTTTACTGCTGTCCAGGTTGATGGCCACCTGGTTAATTGAAATATTCGTTTCTTTGTAGCTGTTGGGGATTTTTTTTCCCCAGGAGAGGTTAGCTTTACTGGCCAGCATACTGACTCCAGACGAATATGCCAAACTTTTATTAAAGTCCCATAATTATGCAGTGGGAATCAATGTCAATAAAAGTATCCAGTGTGTGTGAGACAGACAGAGAGAAGGAGAGAGTAAGTAAAGAGGAAGACAGCGTGATTAAAAATGGCATATGATCCATGCAGTCCAGCCTTGGACCGAGAGCTATGGGAAAAGAAAGACCCCTTTTTTATGCCTCAAGATGTGGGAGGTATCTTTTCTGCAAAGAGTTGGGCCTCAGGAGTAGAAAGGTGTGTTTTTGTCTTTTATGCTGGACTCCTCCTATGAAAAAGGTCTCGCTCTGGGGAACACACTCATAGCAGGTGGCCTTCAAGCCACCTGGAGGCCTGGGGTCTGGGAAGCATGTGAGGGCCAACGTTTGCATTAAAGAAGATGCAGACTAACTAAACTTTTTATAAAGTTTAATATGACGAAATATTTAACGATCACTTTAAATGAGAATCAGAATGTAAACAAAAGTGAACTTGCGGTAATATCCAGTAAACTTTTATTACTTAAAGTATGCAAAGTAATGCATGAGGCAGAGTGTAGGTTGTTAGTGCATAATATTATTTTCTCTGCCATTAGCAAACCCTGTAAATAGGAATGCATGCCAAGCCTGAAAAACAGCTAAATTACCTTCCTCACTTAGGCTGGGATCCAATTATCAATAAATTATGCTCTCATACTGGATGGAGCCACAAGATTATATTCATTCTTTAAATGTTTTTTTGCTCCCAATTAAAATTCATGCAGTTATTGATCTTGTTGATTTTTATGTCCTGAAATTTGCATAATCTATTAAAGATGAATGATTAATGAAGTGCCCAGTTTTGCATTCCAGGGGCTCTAGCGAACGCAAAGTCGGCCATCTTTTGTATCCTCTGTTGTAGTTCTCCCCTAATGTGTGAAAGAGACCCTTTCTGGGTAGGGGATGGGTGCCTGTTATCAGAGAAGTATTTAGTGCATTATGAGAAACCACTGGGATTTAATGTTGATATTAAAAATTATTACTTAATATCTAAAGATAAATTGATATTTATGCTTGCTTTGTCTTTTGCTTGCGGGTGGGTTTTTTTTGGCAATCATACTCCTAACATCATCTTGTTTTTAGTAAATTTGCTTTATATGTAACAATTTTTCTTTTAATAGTTGCCACATTTTTTCCTTTTTTTTATAGGGCAAAAACCTGCTGAGGATAGTGAAAAATGCTAGGCTTGATAATTGTTCTCAGCATAGCACTATAGCCAGATATAAATGGGGACACTCCTTGCCCAGTGTATTCTGCCCTGCAAAGAGGGGATGACTGCTTACTGTCTTTATTTCTCAGTTGCTTTTTTGTGAATCAAATAATAACAAAAACAAAAATTAAGTGATGACCAATCCTGTGTTGTGCGGCTTGAAGACAAGCATCTCATCTCACCTCATCTCATCTCATCTCAGTAAATGCCCGGAGCTCCGCACTTTGAATTAATTCTGCACCCCCTTTCCTCCCCAAAGCTCCCACTAACCTTTGAACACACATTTGATAATGAACGATTCTAAAACCGTGAATGGGGAATTGTGCTCTGTAAATATTCTCACTCATTCATAATTAGGAGCAACCTTTGGCTATTGCTCTTCTGTTTCCTTTCGTGTGGGTTTTTATGACTTAACACAGCAACAATGTAGGTAAACAAAAGCATATGTTTAAGTGCAAAAGTAGGCAAAATGTTGATGTCCAGATACTCCTCAGGAGATGACTTTTCACTGACACAGCACAAGGAAAGTTTTACTTTGACAATACAGAGAAAACGACTGTATGTCAACCTTTCAAAACAATAGTTCTACCATTAAATTCACCAAAGTTCCTCTGTGCACATTTAAAAGTGAAACGCTCACTTGAGAGTCTCTGTTTGCTGCTATATCTGGAAACATCACTCCTAGGATTGCTGCAGGTTCTTAACGGTCCATTTCTATGGTTGATGGGCTCTGTAGATGTGGTATCTGTGGTGGAGCACAGACAGATGCTGGAGAACTCTATACCACCTCCTTTCTCCCAGAGATGTGTTTGCAGGGGAAAAAGGTCCCTGTGGACGCTGAGTTTATCTTCTATCTCCATCATCAGGGCCTCTGATTTGACAGGCTCCCTTTTCCCGGGCGCTGCCTCGTCTCCAGGACAATAAGCAACACCATATCTGATTAGTTTCAGAGTTCAGTGGTCTTGAACGCAGCATTTGTATCAGTTGCTGTTACGCTGTAACCACTGTCTGTTTGACAACGGTTGCCCAGGGGTTGAAAAAACAGAAGCTCACAGTAGATATGCAGGAAATCTCATATACGGTGTAAACAACTTGGAGCACACATCAAAACAAGATAACACAGTATAACTAAAGGAACAACATTCACTTACGTGAAAGCTGAACACAACCACATATTTTCAATGCCCAAATTCAGATGTGACTCTTGTAATACAAATTGTCCCAAATGAATGAGGTCACATCATTTCTAATATTTCATTTAAAGGAGCCGAGACTTTAGAGGCTTTACTATGTTAAATGTCAAATGTGTTGTAGCTAGAAGAGCTTAGCTTATGTTCCAAAAACGTGCGTGCATCCGTCTTGCACTTGACAGTTTTGACCTCAAAATTAAAACGCCGATTTATAGTATTGCCTCTATCCTGGAGATTCAATCCCTCATTTGCTTGTTTTGTAAAAATGAATGAGATATAAATTGTTTTTCATTTTTTAAAACAAAAATTGTATAAAAGCACAACTGCCAATTTGTTAGATGAATGAATTATCCAACTTGTACTTAAATCTAACTTGTAATTTTGTGTGACTTTGATTAATTAATCAAATGAAACACCAGATTTCCCTTTTATTGCCCATTTTAAAGCATTTAGAGGAAATTTGAGTGTCAGAAATAGGCTACATAAAGCCTCAGCCAACAGGCAGGAAAAAGCCAGAGACAGATCTGACATGTGCTGCACACTTTTTCAAGACTCCGATAAAACAGAAGATGCCTCAACCCATCAGACAAATTAGATCAAAGTTCTGCACTGTCGACAGGCCGAATGTTATTCGTTGAAGTGAATTTATTGCGAGAAGGCAGCAGTGAGATTATGTTGTTTGTTTTCTCAAAACCTTTGGGAAATTTTGTATGCGTTTGAGCTTGATTGATCAGGCGCAGTGTGTTGTTACAGCATTCAGTGGTCTATGTTTCCACTTAGTTGAATGAATCACTTCTGGATGCATAAGATTATTATTATGAGCTAAGTAAATGAACAAATCAAGCTCTAAAGACTGCTTTTCTGTTCAGTATTCATATAACATTTTGGGTTTTTTAGTTTGAGAAGGATATTGAGGTAAAATATAAAGTCAAATTTGTTATTTGCTGCTTTTTTTTTAGATGTAGGATTATTTTAATTATGATTTTCAGTCTAATGATGATTAGAAAGACTTGTTTTTCCTTTTCTACATTCTAGGATATACATTTCTTCTGTTTGTTTATCATGGGTAAAGTATAGATCAAATGAAGCTGATCCATTCAAACATTCATGCGCGTGACTGATATATGCATGTACAAGATGTGTGCTCATTGTACTTTTGCATTCATTTACATTTTATTTCCTATTTTTCCCTTTTATTTGTGTGTTCCACCTGCCAGACTCTCACCCATCATACCCACCTTCCATGTGCGTAAAGCGGGAGCCCCATGAGGCATCTTTTGCCCCCTTCACCCCCTCCTCTGTTGGGGATTCTTCTCTAGCTGACGTCTTGCCCCACCAGCCCAGCCTTTCTGTAGATGCTTCTACCCCCAGCTACCTTGCCTATGCCCACGGCCCCTGCTACAGCCAGTATGCCAGCCAGCCCTTTATAGCAGGTACAATTTTACCTATAAGGCCCCATAACCAGAAGTAAATTAATCAGTCGGAGCGGATTTACCTTTGTGCTTATTCACAAGCATCAAGTACTTCTCTGTTGAACATCCAACAAAGCCGCCGCCTCTCATGCTGCGCCGTTGCTCTGCTATTTTGTACACAGAAGCCAAACTGACTGTTTGGCCCTCATTAACAGAGGCTGCTATCCTCCCCTTCCCACCATGCTTTTCTCTGCGTTTGACCCCTTGCTCGTCTCTAGGGTTAACAATGGACTTTCCAGTCCTTCCAGCCTCGTGACAGGCTCAAGGTCTGGGGGATGGTTGTGGCAGGGATGCGGGGCTGATGCTGATGATTCATACCTCCCAAGTTTTGTGTGCCCCCTCATCCAGCCAGGCCAATGCTGTCGCTGGTAATTAGAGGTCTGAATGTGGAGCAGTGAGCAGAAAGAGCCCTCATTGGCCGGATGCTGCTGTCAGTTTGCTGCTTCGGATATAAGAACAACGCTAATGTGTCTTTGCATTTTCTGAATGGATTCTGTCTCTGCAGCTAATAAATGCACAACAAAATACATGCAAAATAACCTGTGGGAAAAAATGTTGATAAAGACCTCCTTCGACTCTCAACCTGCTGGAGCTGACTCCTGCAATCCCAGAAGAAGCATGTGAATGTCAGCATTTTTACATCAGTATTTAATCATTTCAGGGTATTTTCTCCTTTAGTCTATCAAAAGCTGGCATTGTGATGTTGTGCCTTTTTTTAACCAATAATAGTGTGTATTTTTCACATGTCCTTGCCATCAGATAAATGATTGACTAAAAACGTTTCTGTTTATCTTGAAAATAAACAAAACAGTGCCATAACACAAACAAAACTGTTTTCTAATGATAAAGGTGGTGCCTCGCTTGAAATAAATATAATAGTTTTTCATAAATGGTGTTGGTATGAAATAATTGTTTGAAAATATATATTTTACTGTAATTTATCCACTCTTTTTATATTTTGAGGCAGAACTTAAATTATTTTTCTAATAGATTTGTTTTGACGCAAAACATCTAATATATGAAAGTAAAATGTTCATAGACAAAGTTTCTTACTTGTTTTCCTTTAATATTACAAAAAAAGAATATCTACTCAAGACAAATGGCTTTGGATATAAAACAAATTTTTGCATTCATTCAAATAATTCCTTTTTTACAGGCTTATAAGAGACAAAAACGGCTGCTGAGAGCAGTGATGTGAAATTAGATTTCAGGGTTACAGAGTCCCATGACTAAACACTATTGTAGATCTAACACTGGCTGCGTATCAGTAATGACTCAAGTAGAAAAGCATATAAATCATCGTTTGTGCCTTCAAGCAAATTAAACAAAGCGGTCTTTGTACCTGCAGGTCGAGACATGGCCAGCACCACCTTACCTGGCTACCCGCCTCACGTCCCCCCTACAGGACAAGGCAGCTACCCCACCTCCACACTGGCAGGAATGGTTCCTGGTGAGTAATGCTACTTTTTTGCCACTTTTTACACCCTTTTTACTATCGCAGGGTTTTCTCACTGCATAAACATCATGGAGTCACCTTCATGTATGTACACAAGGAAGCAGATCAACCAAAACTCGTCAAAAGAAACACAGAGTACAGTGATGGGGAGGAAACCTTGAAGTGTTGGACTCAAGCAGGCTCGTTATTGCTTTGTAAGACTGCGGTTAGCATCTGTGGATGAGGACATTAGATGAACCCGATAGGCGATCATCGCAATCAGTGGCCATGAGATAGGACAGTTCCTCTCAGTTACACTCCAGCTCCCAGCGCTCATTACCCTTGCCGTGTCCACACAGCGCACTCTCACCAGCGTCATCGATAGACACTGCTTTTGCTCCTCTCCTCGCCTCCCCGGACACCCAGGGCTGCAGAGCGTATCTCTTTCCCCTCTACTTAACCTGCAGTTCAGGTTCACAGCAAACAGTTAAGGGTCAAAACACAGAGGCGTGGAGAGCCTGTAAATATTTAAATCACTATCTCTCTCAGGGATGAGCTCAAGTTACACAACTAGCAGTGAGGATGCCATCCCCGCCAGCATGTAGATCTGTCCTACAAACTGGTGAGAACACAGTTTTCCTTGGAGAATATTCTCCACCTGTACCGCCTCGACTGTTGATGGAAATGCTGATCCAGAATAGCTACCGTAAGTTAGACAAAGCACCAAAAACACATTTTTTATTGGAGTGGGTCTGTAAAGAAAATTAACAAAAGCACAGATTTAATCTGAAAGAACGTAATTCAAACACCTTCAATGATCCCTTCTCCTGTGGCACGAACCTGTTTGATCAACAAAACTAAAATGTCTTAAAGACATTTTGATGTTGTGCAAGATAACCTAATAATACAAGAAAAGTACTTGTTTTAAATTTTGATACTTTATTGATTTAGCTAAACTACATTTCTTGTCTTTTCAATCTACAGGAGGGGACTTTTCTGGAAACCCTTACTCCCATCCACAGTACACGACTTATAACGAAGCTTGGCGTTTCAGTAATCCAGCGTTACTAAGTAAGTACATACCTGAGTACTCTTTTTTGTTGTCTTTTGTGTAGTTTGGATATGCTCTGAAATGCCACAAAATCGATATTCAAAAACAGGCAGTAGATCAAACCAGTTATTATCTTACATAATGTCTGACTTCGTGGTTTCCAACGGCTCGCTCTTCTGTTAACTTTCAGGTTCCCCTTATTATTATAGTGCCGCATCCCGTGGCTCCGCACCTCCCGCTGCTGCCACTGCCTACGACCGCCACTAGTTACCCCGGAGACCAGCTGAAACTGCGGGGCCACAGCTACGGCCTCCATATTATCCCCGTCTGAGAAACACCAAGGTGAAAAGGGAGCAAGGTGGATTCCCAAATGAAATCCCGTCATCTTTTGTGATGTGGAGGAGGGATGGGCAAAGTCGGCGCCGGTTTTATCCAGCATCAGCGTTAAACATTTTAGGTCAGCGGGGCCCACGTGCGTGCGGAGCTCACCTGTCAGGCAACAGACAATTCCAGAATGACTTTAAGAGATTATATAAATATATATCATAAAATATAAACTGAACAAAACAGTGTGAAGACTACCATGTGGAAAATGTTGTGGGTTTTATTCTCATGTTTCTTTGTTGCTGTTGTTGTTGTTATTTTATTCATGGATCCTCACATTCCTTTATGTTATGAACTGCAGTATTTTTCTGCTGGGAAGAAAAAAAAGTCAAAGGGAGATGTCAATGGTCCCACAGCTCGCTCATGTAATGACTGGAAACGCTTTTCTGTGTGTTTACCTCTGACATCTTAGGTGTAGCGGTGGCTCCACACTGCAGAAGAGGCTTTATTTTGGTGCTTTGACTACATCGTCTGCTTCCATTTCTCCTAGTCCCTCACAACATCAGCTAAACTTTGCTTGCCCTCCGACTTTACCTGACCCTGCACTTCACAACACTCTGTGACAAACAATCATTTTACAAAACATTCAGTCAATTAAAAGGGGCTTAAAAGAATTTTACTCACTTTTTTGTTGTTGTTTTCTTGTCTTTTTAAGTAAAGATTTTATACTGAATTACTGTCACATTTCCCTGTCAAGTCCTTTGCTATGTTTTGCACTACAGTCTCAGCTTTTTTAGCCTTTTTTCCTGTACATTCACTGTAAGTTAAGTTGGACTGCATAAATATGTTCTCTGAGTACACTGGAAGCCATTGCTCTTCGGCTAAAATCCCTTTCAACACAACAACTCTTCATCATTCATACCACTAGATGCCTACAAACTTTAGAACGCTGTATGCAGGTGTGTAAACAGACTGTAAATTAGCTCCAATAATTGCCTTACAAATCTGTTTTGTCAAGCTAAATTCCCACCTGTTCCGTGATATAAATGGCCTTTGAGGATGCATATTCACTTCCTTCCACTACTCTCCACAGAGGCTGAATGGAAACACTGATTCATTTAGGCCTTTTCATTTTTTGTTTTGGTAAACATTTTATGAATGTACTCTTTCCTACATTTGCCAAAGAATTAGTTTGATATTTAATATTTTATTTACAGTATGTGTATGCATAACTAAAGCAGTATTATGTTTTGAATAAGTCAAGACTGAACATGTGTGTTGAAACGTTGCAGCAGGTGGACAACATGTCAAGCAAGACTGTGATTTTACGGGGGGAGGGGGGAGCATTTCTGTAACTCAATATAACAACTGCAACAAAGCGCTGCTTTATAGGATGATTTATGTATAATGTTTTTCTGTAAATATAATGTCACACACACACTGTCACAGTATCATAATAATATACCGGCCCCCTTTGTACATAAAGAGACTGAAAAAAAAAAACATGCATTACATTTGTGTCTTAATGTAATGTTGTGCTCTGAGGGAAGGCACAACTGCTGTGCAACCTACGGCTAGATGCTAACATCACATAGGTTGTCTTCATCTTTTAATTTCATGATATTGTCATGATAATGTTTTATGTCACTATGCAATGAGTTTTATGGCTTTCTGTGTTTTGTTGTTGGACTCAGAATAACCAATCCCCATCCAGGACAGTATAAAAGTTTAAAAAGAATGCGAAAAAGCCCACTGGTATGAGATTACTTTTTCAACCCCGTCTTAGTTCCTGAAAGTCATCTTAATGAGCATCAAAAGTCTTTGGCAACAATCAAAGAAGCTGTCCAGTTTGCGGTTTGTTGATGTTGTATTCATCATCCAAATGACCCATGCATCCAAACAGAAGCATATCATCTCCCGCTGCTCACTTTTCCTTATTTTACTCCGCTTCTTGTACGACTTTTGATCAAACGACGAAGTTTTCACTTAATCTTCACAAGCTGATGGGTTACTTTAGGACCAGATGTCATTGTGAGGGCATCAGAAAGCAGAGAAACAGGCAGCTTGACTCTCCATGAGAGGCTACCCTGTAAAAATTGCACTTGGGATTTGCCTGCTTCTGTGTACTCTCAGACCCCTGTGAACTACGTGGATGGGGGAAGGGGGGGGTGCGAGCGCTCAGGCACAGTCTTTGCTGTTGGAAGTGGAGCTGGACCGTTGATGTAAAGATAAAACAGTTATAAACATTGAAAGAATTTCTGATGAAAATGAAAGGAATGAAAAGGAAAGTCTTGTGGCCTCGAACATTGTTTTGTTTCAGTTTTGTTCCAATTCTTTTTTTGTGCACATGAGAAATAAATTCTTTTATATGTCTGTCATTGACTTGGTGTCCCCTCATTATCAAACCGCAGGGTTGCATCCTTGCTGCTGCTGGTATATTGATGTTTGCTTTTATGAACAGTTTGTACTACACACCACACTCATGGGTTACAACTCTGGAATATGAATTACATGAAAGCAGCACATGTGTGTGGCTGTACAATGAAATGAAATATGATTCACTTTAATTAGACTGTGTTGCAAGAGGAAAAGAAAAAAAAACATTTTATTGATGCATGCGTGCACAGGACTGGCAGAAGAGAGTTAAACAAAGAAAGGGAGACAGTTGGGGAAGCAAGAGAGCGTTTCCTGCGCTTCACACTCCCAGTATATTTATTGATGCATTGGTTTCATCCGGCTGTACCACACTGGTGCTGCCTCTCGTTCACCCCACACTCCCTTCCTTGGAAATACACAAACCGAACGAGTTGTAATTCAATTTCTCTGCTTCCTCTGCCTATTGTTTATTTCATGGATCCCCTGTGAAGCATCAAAAGCTGCTGTTTCTGTCAGCACCTAACTGTCCTGTGTGTGTGTCATTCAGGCCTTGTTAAAAGATTAAAAAAAAACACACACACACACAGACACTCCATCTTCTCCCAGCTGAGAATTCCCTGTGGTAAAATTATTCCATTTAGATGGGAACTTTTTTGTCACTACCCTGTCTAAATTGGCATATCTGGCTCTCTCGTAGAAACCAATAAACTGTGAACCCGGATGCATCTGTCAGTCAAGCTCATCTTTACTTTAGCAGGCCAGATGACAACAACAGGAGAAGAGACACACACACCAGCAGAATGTGGCCCACTGATTGGCTCTCATCAGTTAGGCATTACGAAAAGCACCTGTCATCCTCTGGGCTTCTCAAACCCGTATGGAGAGGCCCCTGCCACGGGGGCCAGCAAACCACGTGCAAAATTTACTCAAACGCTTCACCCTTATTGTCAGCTTGACTTGGAGACACCCCACAGCTTGGCCTCTTGAGCTTGATTCACGTCTGTTACAACACAGTAAATATAATGATTTCAAAAAGCTACTAGTGGACAAAGACTCCAGGACTCGGCATAATTAATAAAACACAGCAAAATGTGTTCCAGCTAACTCTTAAAAATAGATTACCTTTAAGAGTTTAAACCAAGTTTGATGAGTGAAGAACAACTAAATTTGTCATATTTTAATTTTACATCTGAATAGATTTTATTTGAACTTGTTTTTCCTTACTGTTGTCTCGTCTTTCCAGACATTTTCTTAACAAAAACTTGTTAAGAAAAGTATTTAAAAATCCACATTTTGATTAAACATCAACATCGTATTTTTTTGTTCTTGTCCGGTATGGATAAGGTGCACTGATGGTCAAGTCTTGACGTACTGTCATGTGTCTGCATGGCAGCCTGTCATCAGCCTCATCATGTGGCTGTGACAGTTAATGCAAGTGAGGGGAGAGGCCAACTCTGCTGTGTCAATCAACAAGGCCTCATTAGAAGCGATTTTAATTAGTGGATGCATGGGTGCCGTATTGTTCACAATGGTGCCTTCGTTAACTCTGTTAATCCCAAATGGATTCGTGTTGGAAAAATGAGGCGTCACAGTGGCAGAGTGTTGTATCAAAAGTAAAAAAAAATAAAGGTTTAAGTGCAATTTATATATTAAAGTCTGTGTTTATTCAATGACAAAAGGAACTAAAATGAGATGGGATGTTGTCAAACTATCCCATTTAAAAAAATCTTCACCTCACGTTTCTTCCTGTGTGGCGGGAGAGCCAGCGAGTTCCGGCCTGGTCTCTGATGATCCTGATCCTGACAGAGCAATGATTATGAGGTTATTTTCGCTGTTGGCGGGTGAGACCATCCAGGCGACAAGAACATGACTTTGTGATGTTTGTAATGAGTGAGCATTGATTGACTCAACACAGCCTAAAGAGGTCTCCTCCATGTTTAAGCTCAGAGGACACTCAGGCTCCATGTGTATCCTTTGCTGCTGCTAGTATGCAATTAGAATAATGAGCCCTCAAAGAGCTGTCTGGAGAAATGCAATAGCTGTGTTCCTCAACCCAGGCCTCATCTGCCAACTATATGCTGTTATAATATTCCCATTCCCGTTAGATCAGTCAACAGTGCAGAGCGATTTCGCTTCAGGAACTAGATGATCTTTCTTTGAATGGCCATTGTGCAACACATAGTGTAATTAAGCACAAAATACGCCTTACTACCTGATTATGTCAGAGCTGAGGAGGTGGGGGACTTGTCTTGCTGTGTTTGCATGCACGTATTAAGTCGTTAGTAAATCCATGAGGAAGCACGTAGGGGTACAACAAAAGGCTGATGTGTGTAAAATGGGGTAGCACTGACCGCATACCCCCCCCCCCCCCCCATAACCCCTACTCCAAGCGGAGTGTCTTCACTCTGAAAGGAGACCAGCCTCAGTCGAGAAGAAGAGACAAGGAGGAAAAAGTGGGAGGCCACAACCACCAACCCCCCACCACCTTTGATTGGCTCCCCATACCGACCCCCTTAACTCGCGCGTGCACACACAAAGACACATACACATGCATGAACCCTCCACCCAACACCCAGTCACTGTCAGGCCAAACACATGATGAATTGCCCTGTCAACAGAATTCATTCAGGGACCAATTAATTCAGCAGAAATGAACTAGAGCCATCAGTCGCTGAAAAACTCAGTGCAAAGAGAGCAAAGTAGCCCCACTTCAGAAAACGAGGAAGCAGGGGAGAGAGGGGTGAGAGTGTGCTGGAGACGAGGGGGCAAGCATGAGAGAGAGGGGGAGAAAGCGTGGTGGAAGTTAGTCTGACAGAAATTGGTCATTTAATGCTTTAGCGCACTGGAGACAGCCCCTGTCATAGACGAAGGCATGGCAGGGGCTCCCCTGGTATTTTATTTATTAATTATCCTATGCAGTGAGGGACCTTTAACTGTCTCACCCCAGCCTCGTCAGCTCGACTCCCTGTCATTTCTTCTCCACAAACAGATCCTTTAACACCGTGCTCCAGGTTAATGGAGACAAAGCCAACATCCAACCAACCTTGCCTTTTCCCCCCAAAAAACCGCATTCATCTGTACCTTATCCAGGTAATTATGCCTCGGACTATCTCCTGAAGATGTCTTTAGGATGCTAATAAACTCTTCCAGCATGCCTGACCTTTTTAACTTGCTGCTTTACACTTCCTGAGGAAAGCAATTATTTGCAATGTACAAGGTACTGTCTGTCACTGGAAACAAACAAATGCTTATCTAATAGTTGCACAAATGATTGGAGATATCAACACCAAGGTATGAATTTTTTTTTCTGTTTATGAATTAATATAACAAGACAACATAAACCTCTAGTGGTATTCAAAGTGCTGTGCTAAATAAATCTACCTGCTGGGACAGATTCATTTTAGCTTTGCTCTGTTTTCCTGACAAATTCAGCCCAACGGTACTTTCCACAAGAAGTTCTGCTGGCGGGGACAAATTTGTACTGTGAGGGGCGATATCAACACTATCTAATTAAGGTGTCGTGTGATTTTGGGCTCCAGATCAAGAATCTGCTGATTCATCCCACGGGTGATTATCGTGTCCATATGGTCAATACCCAGCCAGCAATGCTCGGAAACACTATCAGGCCACCACAGCGCTGCTGTGCCAAAAGTTTGATCTTGTCTTTTGTGACTGTGCTTGGTGGTGTTCATCACGACTTTAAATTATTTACAGCATCTTTTCTTTAAGCCCAGGATCCTCCAGTGGAAAACACGGGATGAGGGTCAGCTGGGAGGCTGCCACTGTTCTTTGAAATCAGGAAGTGAAACTCAATCCTGTTTCCACTGTCGTTCATTGATGAACATGTGCACCATGGATGCCCCCTTTTTTTTATTGTCGCTCAGTTTTAAGAGGGTTGTCCCACCTTGAAAAAAATTATTTATGAGAGCTATTTGTAGCTTTTGGAAAATTCTGTAATAATAAGTCAATAACCAGACATCCCAAAGATATTTCTTTCAATTATCATGACTGTGGTCAGACCAAAAATGACCTCCAATTGTTTTTTCTGCTTTGTTCCTCTCCATTTGGTTTTTTACTGTAGTGCTAAGCACAGTGAAACAACACCTAATAGATAAAAGTGGCATGCAAGCCAAGTGAACCTGACAAATGGAACAGAAAAGCTAACAGAGAAGAAAGAGGTGCTTAGGCCAACTGTCACAGATAAAGTGTTTTCCTGATTTCTGTTTACTCACCATGCTTGCTTGAAACTTGACTTGTTTTCCTCCTGCTTACTTGAGAGTTTCTGCTTGTGAGTCAGCTAGTTGTCAGCAAACAAAAAACAAACACTTATGTAGGGTCTACATTTCCCTGGAAAACGTCACCAGGAGCATCGATAGAAGGGAAGACAGCACGTCTAACAAAAAGATGCTGTTCTTTCAGAAACTTCTGTACTTTTTATAACTAATGGCAGCCATTTATAGCTCGCATTCTTTAAATTCAGAGATTCAGAGCTAAACCCAAATATAGAAGCTGCCGCAGAACAAAAACTAGATTTGCAGTGAAATATAATTAAATAAACGAGACTAATTAGGAACATAAGAGCAGGTGCCACGCTACAAGCTGACAGGGAAGACAGCAAGACAACATGCCAGTGCAAAAAAAAAAAAAAAAAAGGAACATCACAAACACACACGTGCAACTGCACAGCCAAACACAGACACGCACATTCACACACGCCAACACAAACACACAGCTGCGGTTACGAGGGTGGATCGTGACAGGCGCAGGGACAAAACAACTTTCTGCGTTTTGTCATGTGAAACCCCGCAGGAATACTCATGACAGGAAGCAGAGACCCAGGCACCATGGGGGTCTCCTGCCTTTGTCTCACACACAATCTCTTTATTATTTTGTTCTGCAGTGGTGGAAGGAAGTTTGCACAAGCCAAAGATTTCTCTCTCCTAATTATTTCAGCACATACCCAAGGCTGCAAGCTGTGTGATTCACACACAAGCTTTTTCTCCCTTCGTACCTCTTAAAAAGCTCCACTTCAACTGTGAACATGTTGAAGGTAAATGAATAAAAACTGAAGTTTTAAAATTTTACAAGGAGAGAAGAAATGTTAAATTGCACTAATGTTAAAAACAAAACATGGAATTTTGTGCAAAACGGATTAAAACCGCTAAAAAAATGTGATATAACAGCAAATTTGATAAATTCAAAATTACTTAAATGATTTGGGAAGTAATATTTTGATCTCTCCTTTGCAACTCAAAATTATGGGTGCTTTAAAAGAAAAAGAAAAGAAAAACGTTATGTCAGAGAACTGATTTCACTTAAAAAACAGGGAAACTCCACCTGTCCACAGGAAATCAATCCTGCAAAGGTCTGAACTAGGGCCACAGTTCTTGGTTTAAAACCAAACTATGTTACACCATTGAGCACAATTGTAGGGACAGTGCATATGTTTTTATGTTTACTTTAAAAGTGTCAAACACCAGGCTTCGTATAAGCTAACTAAAATATTTTTCTTATGAAAAATATTCTTCTTCTTCTTTCTTATGAGCACATTAAAAAAAGCATTTTCTGAATCTTTTGTTTTTCCTTTTTTATATATATATATTTAATAATCATGTATCTAATTGAAGCAAAACTGTGACCAAACAATAAAAATCAAGGTTTGAACTGAATTGTAGGGAAGGTAAATCTTTTCTAAACATGCGTTGCTCAGAGTAGCCCAAACCACTATAACTAATGTTTAAAATGTATTCCCAAAGCGTGAATAATTTCTTGGTTTCTTGTTTTTTTTCCCATACAGTACATCTCCATCAAGTTTTAAGAAGCCAACTGTCAAACCAAACAGACTTTCAAAACAAAATGAATTATCCCGAAAAGCTCTTATTTTGAAAATGTAAACATGTTGACCAAGCCAAAAATCGATTATAATTGATATTGGAATTTAGCCACGGTAGTTTTTTTTCTTACTGTAACGTAAAAAGGACTAAGGGCCATCACAGCGGACAACACACATGTGATGGCACTTGCTTGGTTTTATAAATATTGAATTTACAGTTGATTATCTTGCAAGAAATACAAGGCATCTGGAAAACCTCACCTGCACTGTTCAGTACCAGGTATTTATCTCTGGGTTACACTGGTTGAATTTTTGGCTAAAGATGTCCTGGAAAGATCTTCGGTCAGTGAATTGGATCGAATCAGATCGTTTAAAATCGTATCGTCAACCACAAATTACGATGAATCGTTACAGCCCAACTATATTCTAAACATATTTGTTGAAGTGATCCTCCAATCATTTTAGCATAAGGTGTCAAAATCTCAGGTAATCCGTATTCTCTTTTCTGAGAGCACACAGCATTTCAGTATTTAGAGAGCTTCACAGTCCTGCAACCAAGACTCCACAAAGCAGACAGCTCAATATCTAGTCTTAATGCAGCTTGTCAATGCAACACCAAACTTGAGACAGAGAGAGATTGGGGGGAGGGGTTGGTGCAGGAAAGGCTTTTTTAATTATCTGTGGTTGGGTCCGACTGTGCATCATCATTAGATAGACTAAATAGCAGTGGTCACTGACTCAGGTAGTGGTAAACGGTACAATTAACAAGCTGAGGAGGGAGAACTGTATTCAATTTGAAAGCCTTCTCTCCTAATCCATCTCCAGTGATCAGCAGTGCTGCTGAGCTACGCCCTTTTACATTCAATTACATTAATCAGGTTATTACCCAGCAAAAAGTCAACATTTTAATCAAGAACTGGCAAAGTAGGGCGTGACATTACACCTGAACAGAAACGTGGCAAAGCATGGAAAGGTGTGCAAGTTGTGGATGCACAAATTTTGCTTGCCATTTGATTTTAGAAAACTGTTTTTTTTGGTATTCCAGTTTGTCCACACATGCACATAAATCTTGCTTCTTTTTTGGGGAAATTTATCAACAAATGTAGCGAAATTAGACAAGTTATTTTTCCCCCTACTCTCAGCTGCTCGGCTCCAACCATGCCGGTGTGTCAAAACGCAGCTTCAGGGTTCACATCCCAATAATCCATCTGATAGACACCAATTCCGTTGACAAGCTCTTGATGGAAATACCTTCTCTTACACAATCTGCTATTCGTAAACAGACTAAAAACGATGCAGGCTGTGCTTTCCCCTGTGGTAAGGTTGAAGGATTATTTCATTTGAAGAAAAAAAGCCAATTAATATGAATATGTGCTTACTTCACCCCCAGTTCAAGTTGACTTTGCTGACTGACTGCTGACTGAACACACAAAGTGAATCTAATTTAGGAGAACCTCTGGCTAAGCAGTAGTTTCTCACCCATTTTCTCCCACTAACAGGGAAGAAATCAATTCTCACCCATCTTTGTCATTCAAGAGATGCTCATCCTGTTCTTATTTTACATTTATTATTTTTTTTATTTGAGCGGCTCTTCTTTCGGTAATTCCGATTGTTGGGAATTCTGTGATGACCATTCCGGGGGTTGGGTTCTGATTAATGGAGGGAAATTCTTGTTGTCCAATCCGTAATGAGAGAAGACAGAGGTGAGAACAGCTCAATAGGAGAGATAACCACTCTTTGATCCAAACAGTCATGCAGAACCTATACTCGCTGCATCGTCAGAAAGTGCACAGTTGAGCTTCTTGCTCCTAAAACTCTCCTCAGAAACTTTTTAAGGAGGCAACACGATGAGACAGTTGGTTTTATTAAATATTTTGTAAAACTAAACCAGTCTGATCTCGTCTCCACCTCATAATGGAGCACAATGGTGGACTGTCCATGTTTCTGGGTCACAGCTTGAAGACTTTTGCAATGTAATAATTGACTCCTTAGACTCAATCCCACCCAAACAGCAGCTGGTGTTCACAAGCGCTTTTCGAACATTAAACTATCTTAATGCCATTTTTTGAATCCCCACTAACAAGACCCATCTTAACTTAAGATGTCTTGTTAAATTGAGACCTTGTTCCCAGTGGACTTAAATGTAAAACATAACTCTACCTTTGACAAGCAGTGTTAATCCATTTAGTGTCGCAAACTAACATGTCCCTAATTAAAATATGCCTTTTAATGATACATACTGACATCCTGGAAAACACTGTCACGCTTCCCTCCTTTAATACAGGAATATGCTAATTGCACCAGTAACAGTGGCGTTTAAATCCCAAGGCCACCACCACAACATCCTGAGGGAGTTAATGTGTGGGGCTTTAGAAACCTCAGTTAAAAAGAAAGAAAAGTGGGGGGAGAAGGTTTACCATTCTGTTTCATTATGACCATTTTTGCCACAGGAAAATGTTGGAGAGATTCAGTGAATGTCTCCCTCGATTTACATTCATTTACACACATTCCATTGTCATTTGGGGTCCTCCCTGCATAGCTGTGCCCCCCTTCTTGGTCCGGAGAGTTGAGTGCAGCTACATCCCATGGCAGCTCATTTAAAACAAATCGAGCTGATTGCTGTGATGCTCACAAGCCCAGATGACTACTAAAACTCCAATTCTGCAGCTCTAAAAAGGACAGTAAGTTGCAAACTATAAAAGAAATCCTTTTGTTACTTCTGCACCATGTTTTTTTTTTTTCGTCTGCTGATGTGTGAGGTTGTTTGATGGCCAGTGAGACAAGGGTCCATGTGGGCGGGATTTGCAGCCCTCTGTGGCAGGGACCCTAAATGACAGTAGGGTGTCAGTTAATGGGCTCTCTCTGGGCAGATGAGGTCCATTTGAAGGTAATTTAAAAATGAAAGGAGGAAATATAAGGAGAAGAAGAGACAGGCTGAGGCAGGATTGGGATGCACAGTTCACCATAAAAAACAGCAAAATCTAAAATAACTACATTTTTCTGTGTAAATTGTTTCCTAAAAATGTGACCAGAGGGACAAATCAGGGAAATTCTTGAACATTATGCCGACTAAATCAAAAAATATGTTCTTGTGCAATAGTGAGTGAACCTTTATCCTTTTCCAAAGAGTAGGTTACATTTTAAACATTGTGGCATTGTTCAGATGCATGGACTTCCACCCCCTGTTTCCCAATTTCCATTTCTCTCCCCCCTGCAGAAAGACTGAATCTGATCTGGACCCATTGGTGTGTGGATAATGAAGGAGTTTCCAGGAGCTGGGAGAGGCCCAGTAATTCCCTGCACCAGGGACTAGGTTTTTGGGTGGGGTTTGGATGAGTAGCCCTGCTCTGTGATGCATGCACTTGTGTGAGCTTGTGACAGCCTTTACCTAAATCTGAGGCCTGGCACAGACACTGCATGTTTTATGTTGGAAAACACCACAAATCCCAGCATTAAACACTTTAGCAGAAAATTGTTGGGTTTTTTATTTATTTATTTATTTTTTTACTTTAAACCAAATTCATCTTGTACTTTTCAGCAATATCATAACATATTTTGTTTGTGCTGACAAAAACAGCAAAAATCCATGCATGCTTTTCTTTTAAACTGCAGCAAGTAGTTGTAGTAAGAGTCTCAAAATGTTCACATTTTTCAAAAATGTGCAATGAAATATACAAACATGCAAATAAAACATTATAAGCAGGATTTTTCAGGGGAAGGTGGGAGTAACCCATCCTATCTAAGGTCACAGAATTAGCATATCATCTGCCACAATGGTTCCCACAATGTGTGGGCGTCTCCCTGAGGGGGTCACCTTAAACATCAATGTTAAAGCATCAGGAGACCCCTACTCTCTCCAGGGTTAAGTATCTCCACATCATTATGATAAAGATGTGAACAACTAGCAAGCCTACCAACACTTCCAGTAGTCATTGAACGGCTGACTCATCCTCTCTCAGGACCCGGCATTAGCCTCCATCCATCATCTGAATACTCCTGGCAGGAATCATTGCTGATCATTATTGTAACAGGGACAGTCCCGGTGATTGGCCGTGATTATAAGATCACAGGGATTTAAGGGGTGATCCATCATGTGTGGTGGCAGACCAACACCTAAGTGTGATGGGGTTCACCCAAAGGGTCAGGGCCGGGTCACTCAAGAGAGAGTTTATCTACAAGAGAGCCCTACAACACTCTGCATTAAATACCTCTGTGTTTTTTTGTGTGTGTATGTGTGTGCCAGTTTGTGTTGGTGTGTGTGGAGGGGGCATATCAACCTGGCAAACGCAGATTTTTGTTTAAGGTAGGTGCTATTCTGGGTTTAATACATGCCTAGTTACAGAAATAATCATGGAAAAACAAAACATTTCTTGTTAATACAATACATTTCACTATTGGTTGTATTTGCTAAATATAACTTTGTATGTGACAAATAAAAGAATCTTGAATCTTGTATTATTCGGTAAAATCTGAAATATACAAATAAAACCTTACATACTGGAAGCAAAGTTAATTTATGTGCACTTGTCTCAGAGTTAAAATAATAAAAAATCATAACAAGACAAGTTTAAAAGAGAAAATAAACATAAAATAAATCTCACCAACATAAAAGTTCTCTTCCTGCAGATTTAAAAAGTCTTTGGAGCTTAGCTGAGTTAGTAGAACAAAGTGAAAGAATTTAGAAGACGAGTTTGAAGCCATATTTAAAATTCTGGACCCCCGGTGGTTCTAAAAATGCCGGTTGGGGGGGGTGCCTGAGCACCAGACAGTTTGTGGAATTCTAAAAGAAACAGGGCTTTAAATGTAAGAACAAAAACATTTGAATGTATTCTAAAATCAACCGGGAGCCTGTGGAGAGCTGCTAAAGCTGGAGTGATATGGTCTTTTTTTTGTTGCTGATGTGGATTAAAAGGTGTGGAGCAGCGTCTCTCCACAATCTGGAGGCGGTGAAGTCACTTTTGAGTTAAAAAAATATATATATAAGAAGCCCCACAATAATCCAGATGTGAAGAGTTACAGGCCTGAATAATCATTTCAAGCTCTGCCTTAGGTATGAGACACCTTTTGGAGATGTTCCTCAACTGGAAGAAAGTTTAATATGGTGACCAAACCACAATGGTGAGACAAGACAGACATAAGAGAACCAATGTGGTGTCTGATCAGAGGGACTTTCTTCATAAGGAGCAATGATTAATGTCTCTGTCTTCACCACTAAATAATGCAGGTCAATAATAATAGGGGGCATCATTTGGCAAAAAGGAGGGCTTCACTGTCTGCAGTAGGGCAAAGAAATCCAGAACAGTTCCTGAATTAAAACATTAAACTGGATCCTAGACACAGCATAGACAGAGCGAAGCCTTTATTCATTTATCTATTTTGGTTTTCTTGCTATGTGCTTTTAAAGTTCAAATTAAGAAGATGAATATAAAATTCAAAACTTAAACAAACCTCCGCCTTTTGGCCAAATGGGTCATAACTTGATGTTAACATTTTAACATAAAAATGAATCAATATCTAAATCCAATATTGAGAAACATGTATGTGAGATAAAGAAAGAGACACAGCGAGAGATAACTCGTCTCTCAACAGTGGCATGCAAAGGAGGAGCCACTGACCCAGTCTGACTCAAAACTGGTGCAGCATAACAAAGTAACCCGAGGCTATGTGTTGTCATCCAAATGAGATAAGTTTATTTTCTCTAGACCAGCATTTGTTCCATCAGCCTGTAGGGTCGCAGAGCATACTAGGAATCAGTGGGGAGTCCTTTTCAGCACCTGCAGCTCTAGTGAGGTGGCCCGCTAGCAAGAAAAGGCTTTGGCCATCGCCCAAATATCTGCCTGCACCTTCTGTGCAAACGCAGCAGCCTTAGAAAACCAGGAGGCAGCAATATTGTGTAACAAATGTCCTCTAATCTCAGCCTGCTGGTCTGGTGTCCTCAGTGGGGCCTCCTTTATTTGGTTGCTTTTCAGCTGTCAACGTGGGACCCTGATAGGTGTGACAAAAGCCTCTAAGTATTTCTTACACAAACAACACACACACCACTTATCATCAGTAATAGAGTGTTAATGATCTGAACAGTGAGACGCATGAATGCTGAAAAGGGCAATCAGTTTACTTAAATAAGTCACTGATGTGTCTTAGCATCAAAAATGATAGAAACACAATTTCGTTTTTATGGTAAATCCTTTGATAAAACCTCTTTTCTGCTCAAATGTATAATAGAAACTTTATGAAACATGTGATTGTTGAATTTACACTATACAAGTTCTCATTTAGAAGAGTCATCTTTCAGTTGTAAGACAAGAAGTCAGGATGTAGTCAAACAAAATGTATTTGACCAAATCAATTTTCACTTGTCTTTGCAAGTTTTGAAAGATGTGCTTGGAATCTAGGATATGTTCTCACATATATAGCTTCACTCTATCATATATTGGTGTATTACAAAAAATAATATTCCATTTTTTTACTCCATGACTGAAAGGTACCAAAGTACTGTAAATGCAGTCAAGCATGCATCGTCATCTCATCTATGGGACATTTGAATATGGTTTTTTAATCAACCCTAAGTCTCACTTATGTCTGGAGATTTCATCAAAATATGTACTAGCATGTCACAAGTTTCTAATGTTCATGATATTTGTACTACAATGTTAACAGTAGCTTTTAAGAAAGCAGAATTTTTAACAATCAGAAAGGCATGATGGGTAACCAAGACCCCTAGTTTAGAGTGGCTTTTTAGTGTATCAATCTTCTGATAATTAGTGTCAATTCTTAACATTTATTCTTTTGTGCATCAAGGTGCATTATTGGTGGAATCTGCAAATGTTTTAATTATGAATAATGTAAGAAAGTGATTATAAAGTTATATGTTGAGGTAAATTCTTTACTTAGCAAATTTAGATAACTAAAATTTAAATATAGGTATAAATTATCCATTTAATAATATATTTATCTGATAAACAAGGGGATTCTTATATCCTTACAAACATTAAACTACACTGGCTGTTTTTTTATGTTAAATAATAAAACACTTTGAATATTAAATCCAAGAATATTAGTATTTCTTATTTGTAAATTATTTTAAGTTAAAAAAAAAATCTTTTTTAACATTAGTACATGCATGAATTTAAGGTCATTTAAAAACCCAATTAACAACAAAACCTAATAAATAAACTCTTATTTTTACAATTGTAGTCCTTAACACATTACAAAAGGCAGCGAAAAAAACTATGACATCATGTATAAGAATTATTCAAGAGAAATATTTTTTGCATATCTTTCTGATTATTTAAGCATCTGTTTGACATCGTCACGAAAGGGTTTTTATAAATTATTACCTTTTTTTATAATTTAGTCATTTTTTTCAAGTAGATGTCTATTTCAAGCAGCATGTACGTTTATATGAAATCCTTTGTGTGACTCTAAAACCTTTGGAAAAAGAAAAAGTACACTCCCTGTGGATGTTCAAACGCTGGTGCTGGTTAATATGAAGGAAATAACTAATTTAACAATGAAACACCAACATGATGAATATTTGCAACATTTACCAACCTAAATAATCTAGTCAAGCTTCTTGGGAGGATTTTTTTAATGAAAGATTTCCTTTGTAATTACAATTTACTGCATATCAAAGTATTTCTTTAACATGAATGATTGTCTTTTTTTATCTTGTGGTGTTTTGGGTTCGATTTACTGCATGCAAAGTAAAATCCATTCAATCTGTGAACAAGACCTGAGCCATTTATAGCCTCACACACAAGAAGTTGCCCTGTGAAGTGTGTTATTGGAAAATAATATTTGAAATTATTTTCCTGATCACTGACTTATCTTTTGGAATTTTTCCACCAATGAAAAGTTCTGCTATTTGAGCTAAACAAACAGCAATGTGCTCAACTGCAGTGACTGAAATTTATTTCTGCCGTTCCAAAAAGTGACTTTCAATTTTTTTCCATAATCAGTTCAAAAAGATAACAATTAAATCTTAGAGTGCACAAAACAGCTTTCAGACTCAGAGTCTTATTCTCTTTTTGTTTGTACAATTTCAGTCGGGCTCCTTAAAGAGGAGTAAAAAACTGTGAAAAAAACGGTTTTAAGGGTCAAAGGAGGTAAAAAGCTCTGATCAAAGGCCAGTTACTTTTTGCTTAAACACACTATATTCCAATTTATAGTGGATGAGAGTACATTAACTTCAAATGAGCAGTTGACTAGGGGTAGAGAGCGTATCTATGGCAACAGTGTGGTCCCCAGCTGTCATGGTGAAGAAGAAGATGGGTGTCATGAACGAGGAGACCACTTAACCTCAGCTGCTCCTCAGCTTAAGAGAGTCAAGATGTGGCTGAAAACCTCACAGAACCTCGCTTAATATATAGACAATACCCCCACCCCCTCTTCATCACACAGTAGATGACTACAAACCACAAGTGCAAAAAAAGAAAACTGAAGAAAGTCTTTTGCAGATGCTCCTTCTTTTGTCACAGAGTTCACTAAAACATGCTCTGATCCAGCAGATGGAGTTTTTCAGGGAGAAAGGATACAGAAAAACTGTAATTTGATGTTGTTTAATTTAAAAGTTCCCTTAATTGGTAACAGTTTACATCTGACAGAGGGGTGCCAATTTCCCTCACATTTTTAACTTGGGTATAAACATCTGCCAAAATAACATTAGATGTCACAGGGGGCACACTAAACAAGGATGCAGTGGTAGGAAAAAGTAAAACATCCTTAATTTAGAAAATAGACGATGCGCACTTAGTTAACTCAATTACACTTATTCAATAACACTTAACTCAATTAAAAAAGAGATTATTTAAGGAATGGGTAAAATTTCATAAAAATGTATCTACAAACAAAGCAAGAATCTAAATTAAAATTAAGTTAAAATTTGTTTTTTCACCTATTTATTCTGTTTTTTATTAAAATTCTGCATTATTCTGCCCAAAATTACTACTAATACTACTAAAAGTGAAAAAATGTCAAGTTGTACTAACCAAATAGACGTCAAACTTCAAAAACCATTGTAAAAAATAAAAAACTATTTAACATAAGTTGAATGAAAAAATAAATCACAGTACTACAGCTGGACATGGACTTTAAATGTTATCATTTAAAATGTTTCTACCGCTTTTCTAAGCTGCTTTCTCAGTTCTAAATCTACACATATATAAACCAAAAAAGGAATAAGTATTAAATAAGGTGTTACAGTATTCTTTTGTTATTTAAAGGAAGCTTACCAGAAGAAAGACAAAAACAACAGCTTAAACATGTTAGGTCTATAATAAAATAAAACAAAACATTAAAACAATCTAGATCGTTTGTTTTGCTCATAGATGATAACAAAATAGTTCATAAAAATTACAAACTTTGTGATGAACAGTGCATTATTTACATCTCCTTGCATTTTCCTTACCAAGTGGGCATTGCAAGCCTCTGCTTATCCCACCTGCTGTTGCAAAAGTGAATAATTGGCAGGTCTTCAGCTGACAATGTTGGAGGGAGTGACGTGAGGCGGCTGCAGCAGAGAGGCAGCGAGGGGTGAGTCTGACAGGGTGTCGTCGCTGCTGTGACACGTATAGCCAGTGACAGAGGTTAGCGGGTCAGACAGGATGGTCTGTTGTTATGAAGGAAAGGCGAACTACATTGTTCAGTGCTCCCTGACTGAGCAGCAAAGGCCTAATCAGGCTTTGTTGGCTCTGTCTGACAAAAAGCAGTGCTAACGTTTGTTCTTTTCTTCATCACTGTCTTCTTGTTTTACAATTTCTGTCTCTGTCCATCATCTTAAACCTCCACTGCATTTTTATCGGTATAAAATCGTTCTGTCTTCTCAAATCCTTCTGAGTCTTTTCCTTCCAGCACAGGCATCACTTACTCTTGCTTTCTATATGTGCGTGCATTTGTCAATGAGCTTGTGTGTCTTTGCCTCTGGCCATCCCATGGGAGACTTCACAGGCTTTAGAGGCCAAATGATGTGTAAGTCTATTAAAAAGACAGAGCCAGAGTGCAGATTCGCAGCATGGCATGTCGCTGAAGTGAAGTTAATTTCCACTTGATCAACAGTAGACGCACTGCATAGGGGCTGGCAGGTCAGCATTAACACATCCACTCTCTCCGTATTTCTCCCAGCAGAAACAATGATGCTCCTCTGTGTTTATTTTCCCCCAGCTGTTCCCGAAGTTGCTGCCGCACTGATCTTGTGGCGCAGCCAGAGCTCGTTCAAAAACTATGTCAAACTTTCCCCATAAATCCTGAGGATGACAGATTGATACAGCCCCTCTCTGCAGTTCATTTGCAATGGAGATTCTGCAGAACTAGGGCAAAACAAGCACATTTGTAGGCATTACGTAGTTTGATGTTCATGCATATGTGCCAAAAAACAGAAAAAAATCTAGGAGAGGACAGAGAGATTAAATAGGCCTGTTTATTCATATGAAGATGACAAATGTAGTAAGCTGGAGGAAAGGGAAGGCACAGATAATGCACTATTAATATCCCCTATGGGATGTTGTGATTTTATCTAAATCAGACCACATTCTCTTTCCAGACCCCAACCAACAAAGCTTGGCCTTCATGCTTGCACCTAACCTGTTTTTATGTCCCTTAAAACCTTTTTTCTAATGTACTACCATTATTCTATCATTTAAAACATATATAATTCTTTTACTATAAATGACTCAACGTGAAACTGTGAAATGTAGGTCTAAACACCACAGGAGCTCTGTGACATGAAAGCAGAGTTACTGAGCCTGTCAAGGTTAATTACAGGTGATTTTGAGTGTAGCTTGCACTGCTAAAAAATTTAATTTGCTATTGATTTGATTCTTAAATGGTCTACGTCCATTCCTATCATTATAACATGAAAGCAGGGATGCCAATGCAAAAAAAAGAAAACCCCGTTGACTCTCAGGGTGACTCTGAAAGGTTGTTTAGGTTGCTTTTGTTCACTCAATAACAACTGAATATTAAGCGATTTAGTTTGCTGGATATGGTGCATATATATGTTGCCTTTTTCTAAAAAATAGTTAATGAAATGAGAAACAAACAAAAAAACAACAAAATGAAACGAATAAACTTTTGGAACCTGCAATTAAACAATAAGCAGTAAACAAACCTCAAATTAATAAAAATTTCCACAACTAAGCCAAAACAACCAAATGATTGCAAAGTAAGACTGCAGTTATTTTTTATTTAAACAATAAAAATCTGTAATCGTATGTTTTGATAAATGGCCTAAAATATATAACATGATTCTATTTTTCAGGCCAGCTGGATTTAATAAAATTATGTAGAAGCTTTAGAAGTAATTATAGTAAGTCACTTTTTGGACATGACTGACTCCTATAACCAAAATGCATATATGAGTACCGTAAGCATATTTTCATCAATACCTCTTAGTAAAAAGCACAATTGAGCTGTAAAACTTTGCTTAAAAACATGAGCAAAGTTATGTTAACTCTGGTTTTGTTTACTTTAAAAGGTCAATCAGGTTAAGGTCCCTAAAGTTTTCTCATAAAGTTTCAGGTGGAATAATCTTGAATAGAAATAAAAAATATATCGTTTATCAGTAACTTGGGGTTTCTTTTTTTATTTTGAAGTCATATAACTAGATTTTTTTAATGCAAATTCCATAACCTTTGTGACATTGAAAACTTTATCCATATCTGTTTGTTTATCTTTGAAACACTTATGTCACTCCTTTTTTCTGAGATTATCTTAATTTTATATGATTTATGATTGTTTATAGATTGAAATGAGAGAAGTCACACTCCCTGATACTACAATACTCACTGAAGAATCAGATTCTTTAATTTATTTAATACCAGAGTAAGTTTATAGTCTTATGGACTGCTTTACATTTTCTAATCTTAGTCTCTTTATCTGATCATTGATTAAACAAAACTGAAATGTACAGATGGACTTATAAATTTTTATCAGTTTTTTGGGGACCCGATACATGCTAATATAGTTTTATTTCAACCTTATCTGTTGATCTTTTATTGTAAATTGAAAAAAGTTGACCTCTACAAATGTTTTTAATTAAGTTTTATGTTCTTAACCAGGGTAAACTTAACATTTTACATAAAAAGCGCAATAAAAACATGAATATTACTTTTGAGTCTGTAAAATACAATTTCAAAAAGTTGTGTTTTGAAAAAAGGTTCACATACGAACCTCAAGGCAAGTCCAGCCTTTTGCTGTGGCGTTCTCTCTTGTTCGTGTTTGTAGCTGAGCTCAGAAGCCCAGCTCTGACCTCTTTGCGCCTGTTTTTCAGACAGACATTTGTCACTTTGTGGAGGGTAATAGATTATTGACCACCTCAGCAGTCTCAGCTCTGATCCCTTCTTCAGCAACTTTTATCACCAAGCAGAAGACAGAAAAAAACAAAAACATCCAATAATATAAACAAAATCTCAAAAACCTCCAAACCGTGACCCCACATTACACTGATCTAACTTTATATCCTGGAAGACAAGCATAGAAATCCATTATATACTTTTTTAAAGTGAATTTAAGTTTCATTTGAATCAGATGCAACTGTGGCCTATCTGAAAGAGTTGGGGGGGGGGGGGGTCTTTTCTCCATATTGTGTGTTTTGGCACATTCCGGGATTCTTAATTGTATGATAATTCATCTCGGAGCACTAATTTACCCCCTGCCAGTTGCTTTAAATGTTGGACCATTTTGCAAACCCACACTCAGAATTAAAAATGAGCTGATGGCTCTAAGAAGTGTGTCTTGAAGCTAAAGAACATATTTCCCTCCATATTTTCTGTGTTTCTGCAGCATAAGGGCTCAGGGCAGATGACTGTCCATATGTGTCACATTCTTATGAGAGATGTTATTGTAGACTTTTCTTTTAATTTAAAGGTCATTAAAATAATTTGTGTAGCTTAAAAATTAATTGCTTTTAAAAGGTAAAATCAACAGAAAACGTGCAGCAATTAGCATATAGGAACAATGATTTGCTGCCAGTGAGTAATGGTGATTTATATGTGGCATATTAGGTCTGCAATATGTCCCTCCCAAGTAAGTCAGATAATAACTACCTGCTGTTCAGATTCCTGGGTCCTGTCTGTCATCTGACTGGGGGACATTTAGGCTTATTTTGCTGTTGCTTATTTAGCCATGGGAGGCCTATTAATTTCAGCAGGCCCTGTCCTCTCCAGGGGCGATCACTACCCGCAGCACGCATGTCCCATTGTTCACTTCCATTTACATCTGTGGTCAATGAGTGGCGACAGCTTCGAAACAGCAAAAACACATACTTGCACACAATGGGACACAAACAGGCACACAAGCTAAGTACAGATTTCCCATGAGTAGCTTTAACAGAAAGAGGAAAATGGAATATCTGGGATTTCTGTGCTTTAGCAGCAGAAAATTATAATTAAAAGCTGCATAATGCCAAGAGAGGCTTTATCTTTGCTTTTGTGTTTCCTCTTCCTGTTAGAAAGACTGCTTGTGCTACTGTTTTTTGGCACTCTCCCAGCACACATTTGACCCATTAAATTAGCCGCATTGGTTGAGATGGTGCCATGCTAATGCTGAGGTTTTCTCTCCATCGGGTACACAGACTCCTGGCACTGCTTTTTCCATTCTGGCTGTGCAGGAGAGGCTGTGCCACTGCTACCACACATCATAGAATATTAACCCTTTTCTGTTCCATGGCAAACACACCAGATGGCACAGCACAATAACAGCTGTCAATTTCAAGGCAGTGTCTCTTTGGTGGATTTTTTTTACCCCCTTTTGCTCTTTTTAACTGATGTGCTGTTACAGATTTTAATGAATCAAACGTTAGAGAGGAGCAAGAGGCGTGTTTCCTCTCTGGGAAAGCAAAGACTGTGTTGCAGACAGTGTGCAACAGTCAGCTGCAGAATGCAAAGCCCTTGAATAATCACATACACATGGCATGATGAGTCTCTGGGAGAGATTTTGCCCATTGATATGTAAGGCGCCAGGTTGAAGTTTTTTCCCCCCATCTTGCACCCGAGTGATTGTAGCAGTCATGAGATGAGGTCCCTTGTGCCCCTTCAGCTGCCACTCTAGATAAATTAAAACTGAAGCTCTGAAATACATTCCTCATTGTGGGCCTAAAATGCAAGGAAGTTGTATCAGGCCCAAGTGGCGGCTGGGGAATTGTCCCGCTCAGAGAGTCCCGTGCGCCTTATTTACATGATAAAAGCTGGAATAGGGGAGACCCACAATCCCTAGACGGTGTTGTGTGTATGTTTTCAATTTGTTCCTTTCTTTTCTAACATTTCCTACATCAGAGGTGAGCTGGAATATCATTGAAATTTGGATTAACCCACTTCTTAGAAGCTGGATAGAGATGCCTCTGGGGTGGGCAAGTGTGTCTCTCTACCAATCTCTATTCTATTGGTAAAAAAAAAGGTCTCCAAAGTTTAGACTGTCCAGTAGATCGCGCTGGATTTTCCTGGTTTTTATGTAAAGGTTCCATCTCTCCAGTACTTTCATTCAGAAATAGGCCTGAATGGTAAATGGCACATACTTGTATGGCGCTTTTCTACCTTCCTCGAAGGCCCAAGGCACTTTACAGTCACAGTCCCATTCACCCATTCACACACACATTCACACCCTAAAGAGCACTAAAGTTGAGATTTTGATATCAATTAACAAAGATCACTTTCGAACTGGAGTACTAAAGACTTGGTTTAAATGGGCGCACAATACTAATAATTTTCATAGCTTCATTTGGTTCGCTCTCCCTTTACACAGGGAACTTTAGGGAGTACATTAAACTTCCTAAAAAATTAAAAATTGCTAACAGCTGCATATCTAGAAACAGGAAACAAGTCCTAACATTGAAAAATGCAATAATGCACCAAGTTTTTTAATGATCTAGTATCAATTAATACACCTACCTCTTTACTGTGTCATGTTAAATCACCAAATTTTTCTAACTTTTAACGATTTACCCACATTCAAGTTTACACCGTCTGTATACATTGTTTTTGGCATCCTATTGATTTCATTTATTCCCTTTAGTTCACGTCTGCTTTTTGAATCTTAGAAAGTCAGTTTGTGTTCCCATTTAAGTTAACTGTACTAGAGTCCATTTACAAATTAACTTAGCACTTTGTCCTCAGACCAAGGTTTCCTCATTTACACCAGACCAGATTCGTCATTCTTGACAAATCAGACAGACAATCCATGAAAATCAATACTTGATACAAAGCAAACCAGCCGTCCATTTTCTTATCCCCTATCCCTTTCAAGGTCATGGGGTTGCTACAGTTGCCACTGTTGGGCGCAAGTGGGGTACACATTGGACAGATCGCCAGTCTGTTGCAGGGCAAAGCAAAGCAGCGGTGTAAATGCCCCATGAGTCTGCATGTTTGGGAGAAAAAAAGCAGCACCATGGCATTGTCCTCGATATTTTATTTTGTAATTTTTTTTACCCATCTGGCTTTAAGGGTCTCACACAAAAGTCAATTTTAAAAGCAACTTGCTCAAGCACATATTCAATCAAGAACCATTCAGTTTAACCTAAAAAGACTTTTTCTATTGCAGATTTGAAATAAATCAATTCTGAATTGATTTCAGTCTTGGTGCTCTTTCAGGGACACTGCTTTGTCTATATGTGACTGCTGTCCACAACTGAAAGTGCTAAATGTATCTGACTTAAAGAGATCACAAAGCAGCAGATTACCACCACCGTGCTTATGATTCTTGCTTGAATTCCTTGTCTAAGGCTCTTTTCTTTCACAGGTTTCTAACCCAAAACCCAATAGAGCAGAGTGCAGTCAGCAGAACTTTAATCCATACACAAATCTCATTCCTCTCATGGTTGTAAAATCTGAAATAATCCAGATAATGTCTGTTTGTCTGTGGCAACTTTTGGTGAGACAGAAGTTTCCTAATTAGAAAGGAGTGCAAGTACATTTTATCTGTGTGACAGATGGAGATTCAGAGCGGATGAAAGGCAAGGCAGGTGAACGCTGGGGCATACACATCAGAGAATTTGTATTAGTGGATCTTCTATTTGCAATTTTTATAATTATCAGTGTACCTTTCACATCTACAAATACCTTCTTCATATCCCCCTGCCATTTCTCCAAAATGGTATCCTCCCTCTTAAAGATTAATTGAAGCTGGGTTAAAACAAAATGGTTCCCAGGGGGTGCCCTACTGTTTGTTATTCATGTGGGTCTGAAAACAGCAACAGTAAATCCTCTAAGTTGTTGTTAAGCTGGGGATATTACCATATGTGTGCCATTTCCATAGACTGACAGCTCCCTCTGGATCAACTGGGGACTATTGATCTTGCAGCACTCCATTTCAAGTTAATTGTGCTTGAAATGAGGTCCACACTCCCAGGCATACCTTTGTTTGGAAGGTGGATATTCATTTTTATTTGGCAGGATGTTGATATCAAAGACACAGGATATATTCCATATTTCGTTTATGTTTATCCTGCAGAAGCACTTTCTCTTGCAGCGATTGGTCAAGTAGTCAAATGCAAATTATTAATAGTGAAAGGTGGAGTTCAGATTTAATCGTGCTTTTCTCAGTTGGGATCAGGCAGAAGTCATAATACTCCTTTTCTGTTTGAGAAGGCAATAAAGCAGAACAGGTTTGTCCTCATGCAGCAAAAATCTGAGGTTTTATTGTTGTGCATTTGTTGTCAATTTTTTTGCAGGTATGACGAAGTTAGGACCCGACAGCATTCACTTGCACAGCTTCGTGAATTTAAGTAGACTTTCCCATAAACTGACCAGCTCACAAACACTTAAACCACTATTTCATCTGCTCATTTTCAGAGATTATTCAAGAACCACCAAAACCAGAACCTTTAAAAGCTGCTTATGCAAAGATTCTTTGGATTTTTCCCACATCTCATACTTTTTTTCCTATTTCCCAATCACAGAGAAATTGTTATGGTGGACTATGTGACTGGAAAGTACCTATAACAGTAAAGCTAGATAAGTAGTGCACAGACGCTATAATCCTTGTCATGATTAAGTGCAAAAAAGATTAGTACACTCGTGTTTTTATCGCTACTTTTGACGGCCCAGCAGAAACAGCGTGTGAGCCAATTCAAGTAACAAAGTGGAGCACAACCTCATTAGGACAAAATACTTTCAGTCTTTGTGATTAAACCTTTAAGTCACAACTGCACTGTAATCCTGCCTGGAAATCAGAAAGCAGGAGGAAAAAGGGAAAATAATCAGACAGAATGCCAAGAAAGTGTCAGTCGCAGTCTTCCAACAAGCGTAGATTGTTCCCACTACTTGTCAGGAAATACCTGTCTGTTATGTGATTGGCTGCAAATTCCATTTTTCCAATGGATGTTGCCGGAACCTTCTGTGTAATATCAGGCAAAAAACAAATACAAGGTGTGTAATCGAAGGTATTAGAAGGGTCAGTACATAAAATCTGGATTTATTGCATAAAAGATTAGCCTTGCTGTGCGGCTGCTACAACCACAGTCATAATGGTGAAGTCACCATTTTTCTCACGTCCTCCTTCTTCTCTTTTATTCCTCAGTTAATAGGATGTATTCACTTCAAATCCATTAAGTCACTTGAAAAGTGCCATTTATAATCTGATTTTTAAATCCAGCATGAAACTGCTTAACCAGTAGCCCGGCTGCCATGCTGGTTTTTTGACTAAAATCTCCTGAGTCACTGAAGAGGAAGAACAAATGCACAGTGAGGGCGTTGCTCAAATTGGCATTGTTTCAAATTAAAGGCTGATCATTGCTAAATTGTCAAAATGCGCTATATCTGCCATTGTAGCAGGACAAGAAAAAAAGAATTTAAGCGTTAAACCGTATAAAACAATCTGCCGGGAAACCTATTTCCAAATCCCAACGGAGGACGGAAAGATTGAAAGAGAAAGAGAAAGCACTGCTGGAGGCTTTTTGGTCTCTGCCCTCTGCGCACTGGCCTGACTGGGGCCAAGTTACGCCTCAGTGCCCCTGCAAGCCTCAGCTTTACACAGGCAGACAAATACACACACACTCACAGCTGGGGTTACCAGTTATTAGACAGCAAGAGGAAGGAGTCAAGTACACACTATCACAAAATCATGCATTCATAAATAGATTTACACACCCTAAACTCTCCCCTCTACAGCATGTAACTGAGTGACATGGAGGCGAGCAGCTTGACAGCTCGAGAAGCTGCATAAAAAGACTGAGTTTCAAATTCAGAAGCTCTGTAATGAACTGCAGGGGCTTTCTGTGTTAGAAAATTATCAAATACAGTCATTTTTTTAGGATCGATCTACTGCTGCATCTGATGACGATCCTGAACGAGCAATTTGAACATCATGGCTGTTCGACCTGCCTCATGCAAACTATCACCGCTGCAGGGCCTTCTCTTGTACTGACTTTGAACTTTAGCCTGAAGGCCCGCCAAATGCATTATATCCATAACTAAAGGTGCATCATGAATCTTTGGATGTCAGACTTGAATAACATTTGTGCATCCCACCATAGCCCCACCACCATCCACACCTTATTAACATAGAAGGAAACAGCAGCAGCAACAATGTTTTGCCAACAGTTCATGCAGTATCACTCAGGGGATGGTTAACACCATGCATCCCTGCATCTCAAACATGCACACACACATGCACACATGTTCCCCCATGTGATTTGGCAGGGGTGGGGGGTATAACACAATGCTGCTGATCAGAGTAGCTCTGTCTGCTTGCTCTGGGGCTCCTGACAGAAGCAGTGATGTTTGAGATGCAAGAAACCCCGAGTTTGTCTATCGAAGATCAGTAAAAACCCGAGCTCTTCCAAGCTGATGTGCTTGTCCATGGTTCCTGACACAGAAGTCAAACAAGTTTATTTTGTGTACAATAAAACATTAGGTGAACCCACAGAGGCAGCTGTAATCAAAGGCAAACAAAATCCACACGTCTGAGGTGCAAACACACAGACAAATGCTCTGCGTGTGCAGGCACTGTTGTTTAATTTGTAAAACACTGCTCAGCAAAGCTGGAGCAAAGCAGGCAATTAGGGGCTCCTCTTCCTGAGCACTTGACTGTATTCCTTTAACCTTTACAAAAAGATTTATGTCAAAGGATTTGTCACCTTCGCAGTGGGGCCTTTGCACACAGCTTTTCAAAACACACAATGGGAAAAAAAGAAGGGGAAAAAACTTAAAATCCTCCTGCGAGGATTTGGGAACTTGTATAACTCCCAATTATCAAATCTTGCAGCCTTTGCAGGCCTCCCCTCTGTTTGTAAGACTCACAAACTATCTACAGTGCCACTGAAGAGTGTATAATGCCTGTGTGCCCACATGACTGGCGAAAACACTCCTGCTCTTTCTGCCCCGCTGAGTCCTGCTGCATAATGGGGGTCTTGAAGGCTCTGGGCTCAGAGCAGGCCTGCCTAACAAAGCCTTGGTGGCTTGCAACAGACAGGAGAGTGTGTTTGCGAGTCGGTTGCCAAAAACTAATTTTCAGGAGGTTTTCTGTGGGATGCAGTGGCAGCAGCATGACAGTATGAGGTTTTAGATATCTTGGTGAGCAGGGGGAGGGCTGGGGCTGCCTTATATATTTCTATTGAGGAGGTACGAAGAGCTGGAGTAACAAGACAAGTTTACAAATTGGTAGTTTGAAATACTTTTCAAAAGTTTTGGAGTTTAAGCTTTATATTGTTTAGCCAATTTCTTTTGTTTACACTCACAATTTTATTTGAATGTTTTTTTTATCTTTACACAATTCTAGATTAGCCTCTTTAATCCTCTTTCATCAGTCTGTGTCATATATACTCTATATCCCTCTTTCATGAACATTTTTATCCTCTGTATCACTTCACTAGTTACTCTCCCTCTAGCTTCACAGTAAGCTACCTGTTTACCTGTTGGGTGGTCTCGAGTTGGGCTAAGGTAAAGCCCCAGTCTCTGCAATCTAAGTGTAGAGTGGCTACTAATCCGATTTCAGGAAACAGCCAAGTCCCCACCTCCCTACCCTCTGCCCCCCTCTTGCCTTTCACCCTCCCAGCTTACCTCTTTCCTTCAGAGACGAAAGAAAATTTAACAACAGTAAAGATGTTGCAAAGGGACGTGTATGACCACATTGATTATCAGCGTAAATGTCACATTGTACTTTAATAATCCAAGTAGTCTTAACCAGGATCTGTAATAAGGTGTGACTCTGAGAACATATTACCTGATCACTGACTGGGCTCCCCTCCGAGTCCACCCTGCCCCGCCTTGAGACGTTATTGAGGCCAAACATAAAGCAGCGTTTCATAGCGCTGGAGCTTATCTGGCCTCTGAAAGTATGTGAGACACGCCAGGAAACAAAGGGGCGTCTCTGCACCCACCAGCGAGATGAGCATATCCTTTTGCCTTTCTCTGGCTTCACTTATTTAACAAGCTCGGAGTGGGTTTTAAAAGACAGGGTGCAAAAAGTCTGAAAAGTATAATGAGTGTACTATCAAAGTTGAACCAAAACTAAATGCCTGTCCAAGTATTACTCTGCTTTGAAAGTACTGTGTTTTTTTATTACAATGGTTCTGATTTTAGACATAAGCTACAAATGTGATTTTAAGTCTAATAAATAACAGCATTTTCATCTCAAAATGTGTTTGTAAAATATGTACTTTGAGTCTTGGTAAGATGCTATTTTAGTAAATTAATTGCTTTTATTGCCATTCCATCAAATACTCAAAGAAGTACAACACAATTGCACTAAAGTTAAAAAAAATGGAAAAATGGGATACATGTCAAGAACAGAGCAAAAAAATATATCTGCACTCTGCTCTTATTGGGGCAGAGGATAGGTGCTGTTATGTCTTACATTAGTTTTGTTTTTTAAAATTATATTAATTTTAAATTTTAATATATTGTGAAGTCTATTTATTCACCTTTTTTACTTTAAAATAGTTTCTCCCCTGTTTAGAGAGCTTTTTTCAGTCACATGGCAGAAAAGAGGGAAACTGAAATTGTATATATGAAAGCAGCATGAAATATTGCCTGAATGAGAACAATTATTACAAAACCTACAATCCTATATTATTTTTGTGAAAAATATTTCTTTAAATAAACAACGTGGCAACAGATCTACAATATGAAAAGAAATGTGGTTTCCGCACAGATAATGTTTGTAAAAAGCCTTTTTTTACAAATACTGCAGGCTGCTTTTCAAAAACTGTAGACCTTTCTGTTCGTAGTCCAATGCTGCTTTTTTTTTTCTTTACTCATTTCTGCAGCTTTTTTGTTTGAAGAGCAGTGGGCCGTTGTGGCAGCATGCCTACACTGAGGCTGAAGCTGAAGACAGACTGCTCTTGATAAGGAAAGTATGGCCTCAGCTGGCCAAACGTGAGCAGTACAACTTTCCTCTCACAGTTTCCATGAGCGGACGCTAATCATATGGTCTTTCTGATTAGGAAAAGTCATAAAAGTGCAGCAGATATTATGCCAGAAAAAGTCAATGAAATTTGCTACTGATGATGCACTTGCTTACATTCGCAAATTCACTCAGACTGAGAAGTTACTACAACACTGTGTGCAAAACGAGGCGATCGGTGTCACTGTGTCACAGATGATCCGTGGTGTAGTGTCTGACAGCAGATACCCTTTGTTTCTGCTTAGGGTACTCCATAAAGCATCTGCTGCATTGACTGACACACAACTGTGTTTGCATTTTTCTGGATCCATGCGCACATTGGTGTGTCTGCTTATCTGTGCATGTATCCCGTACCCAAAATCTAATGCCTTGGTGTAACACGTCCCTCAAACCCCCCCCACCCAATGTTTATCCCAATGTTTTATCTGCGCCGCTCTTGCCGGCTACCTGCCATTGTGGCCACAGATTAGACCCATTCTCCAGAGTTCCTCCTCTGTTTACTTGAGCTGTCTTTAACAACAGGTCACTCTGGTTGCAGCCACCTAATGACCTTGGTCAAGTGCTTCCAACACAGTAGGATTGCTCCATAAATGGTCAGTAAAAACAGAGGGATGGGGGGTTAACAACATTCACTGTTGCAAACAAAGGTAGGTAGCAGTTGTTTGGTTGACATAAAACCACGGCTGCCTGTCCTTTCTTGAGTTTACAAAATTAAACAATGAGTGAGGCTTTACCTGTGCTCTTTCATTGAACTATTGCAGAGCCTTAACAAAAAGAAAAAAGAAAAGCAATATATGTACAGTTTTACTTTGTCAGCATAATTTTATTATAAAACATGAACATATTCAACTATAAGTTTATTATTTAAACTTGTTTTAAGTTTCCTTAAAACCTAAATCCAAATTACATTATGTTGGGTGTTTTCTGCAATTTTTCTCTTTAATTTTTGCTTTGTGAGAATGGTTTAGACTTACCAATTCATTTAATTTATTTGCTTATTATTTATTTTCAATTTACGTGATTTCACCTCCTCACAGAGTTGCTGATTGCCACAAATGCACATGAAATCATCACCCCATCCCCAATTTTTTTTTTTTTTCCAGTTTTCAACCAAATTCTTTTCAAGTCTTCTCGGTTGCTTCTTGAAGCTATGTTTGCATATTTGCATGATTTGCAAGAAACTGCAAGGCCTTGTAATAATTGTGCTCTGCTAATGGCAGGCCGACAGCTGCAAATCTGTACAAGATTTTTAGATTATTAGACTATTGGATTATTTCACAGCCGTCTCTGTAGTGTGTTTTTTATTCTCTTCTGTTGAAGAGAAGTCTTTAAGAAAAAGGACTTCTAATGCTGAAAGTTTTCAAAATGGAAGCACTGTATAATATTGCTGTAAACTTTCTACTTCGATCATAAAAGGTTCCCTATTAATTTCCTTTCATGCAGTATGGGAAAATTGTAATAATGTAAATAAGAGTCACTCCACAAAAAACACCACATAGCATGGTTTATGTACCGAATCAACCAGATTTTAAAGTTTTCAAACTCAATAAAAGAGACCATAAGAGCTAACCACTTCTTTGTTTAACAGTGCAACTGAGAAAAGTGCTGATCCAACACAACTGTGGCTGCTGTGAAGAGAAGCCTCTTAAAAAGGCACCAAGCAGCACGGTCCATTCCCTGGGTAGACACAGGCAGACTGCGGCAGATTAAGTGGTTTTCTTAATGTCTCCTCTCTGGCAAAGTTTCTTTCAGAGCGTCGAGAGGCAAACATGCCCCGGTGAAAGACTCGCTCCCCATTAGAGGAGGTAAATGGCTCTTCTGTGAGCAACGGGCTAAAGTGGGGTGCAGATAAAGGACCTCTCCACACATGTCTTCAGTTGGATTAGAGAGGTGACTCTTGTCTCGAGGATGTAAAATGTTTATATGAGTGCAGGATTTTCCTGGCTGCAGTAGCATCAGCACTGTCATGATTAAGCTTGTTTGCAGGAACTTGCTAAGGTAGATCAAGTAGTAAAGATTTTTTTCAACACTATTGAAAAAAATGGGACAAACAGATTCATGTATCTCCTAGTTTGACTGTAGAATAAAAGTAATACCAAACCATATACCTAAAAAGTTCGAAAAATATTTTATTTTGTAATTTTAGACTGACGCAACACTTTTTCTACTCGTTATTTTTTTTTAGCTAAACTCTGCCTTTCCTCTTGAATAGGGCATGGTTCATCTATTCAAAGGATCGTTGCTTCCTCACCTCTTACCATCCCCTGATTGCATTTCAGGCAAGAAGTAACTACTCTATGCTCAGTTACCAGGTGAAATCAAGCAGGCAGATGTGTCTGCAGCCTCAGTAGATGTTTGTTGGACCCAGCTGCTGTTAACCTGTGCTACTGATTTTCTAGCCAAAATAAGCTGCTTTGCTAAATCCATCACAGTGAGCATGTGAGGGTATGCACGTGGGAGAGACAGGAAACTGGAAGAAGAATGTCACCAACTTTCAAAAAGATGAGTTTGAGGTTCAAAACACAAAGATTTGTGCACATTTTTTAAATGATGTTAATTTCATTAAACACAAGTTCAATGAATGACTTATCAGATGCACAGACAGTTTAGGATTTCTATCAATGTCAGGCATTTTTTGTTATGGACAGAGTGAAAAAGAAGAGAACAGCAGAGGTATGAATGAGAAGTGCTGTGACTACAATAGCCCTCCTTCCAAGGGTCTGTAACTATAGACTCTAATAAAGTCGCTGCCTGCAAATAACGAGCCACCTGCTCAGCTCCAGTTACAACAACAAGGGTGGTATTATCCAACCGGCTCCGTTTTGAAGCACAAGTGACACTACCATACGTTACAGAGCAAAAAACAAAAACAGAATCCACCATTGGTGCACCAGTGAGAGCAGATTGATCCTCGTTTGAAGAAAAGATGCTGGCGGCATCACATTAGCCCTCTGAAGAGCTTCCACTGAAAAGTTTGCAAAAAAATGTCCTATTTTTTCCAAAAAAGGTTGTTAGCAAACTCAGTTAAAAAAGTGCATCTAAAAAAAAGCTTTATTTATGTATTATTGTTTCCAGCAATTAAGAATATGTTTACCTTTCCATATGTAAAACAAATACTTATAGTTAGGAGAAAATTCATTTTCATGAATCAAAGTAAATAACTTTAAACATTAATTCTATACTCATAAATCTTTACGCTTTGTCAAAGTCGGAAAAGGTTTCCTTTGCTACTGTCAACTTTCCCAAAGGTTGTGACCCAGCTTTTTATTTTTCCCTGAGCTGTTGGCTTAATGAAGTAACAACAAACTGGGCCTTTGGCTAATTTGTAGTGGCACTTCCTGGCCCCGCCTGTGTCCACCAAGACGTATTTCATTTTCTCTTATCTCTGTCTCGGTCATGCACCTTTCCGCCTGGACGCCCTTGTCTCACCCAGTTGCACATTTAATGGAAACTTCATTAATGTCATTAATCTGCGGTTCGGGAGATGAACCAAACACATTTAACCTTTTTTTTTTCCTTTTAGTTCACCTCGGCCACCAAAATGTGGTGCTTTGGGAATGTGGCGACAGTTGCTGATCAGTGTGTCACAACAGGGAAGGAAGCCCCTGTGTGCGAACCATCGCAATCTCAAAATCCTTCGAAGCGGATCAACAGTTGCAGCAGAAAGAACAACCATTTGACTTTACGTTTGGCATCTTTTCCTGTTGACATGACAAGAGTGAGGGGACATGTAAAGATGGCAGCGCTCTTCCCTCTGTACGTTCAAACAATCGATATGTCAAAAGGCTGCTTAATGACTAATCAGGTGGCTGCCATTCATTCCTTATTCAAAGCTCTTATTCACACATTCCTCAAGCTCCATGAATGGACACTCTGCCCCACATGTCATACACACTCATTCATAAGAAGAAAACAGAAGAGGGGGAAAGAGGTTGTAAAAAAAAGGAACCTCTTTGGTAGGATGGGTAACCCAGGGGACATTTTCTTTTGTGCAGTGTTCAGCTTATGGGGCCAAATGCCAGCAGGCTTACCTCCACACTGTCTGCCTGTGTGTGTCCCTGTTTCCTCTGCACTCAGTAATTAGGAGGATCTTAATGGAGAGGGGGTTTATTAGTGTCTGAGGAAGGCTTTAAACGTCACTTTAATTAAGGGGGATTCGACAGACAGCTTGTGTGGCGATGTCACCCATTTTATAAAATCCTTGTTTGGGCACAACAGAAAAATAGAAGTGAATCTTTAAAAGGAAGAAGGGGAAAAGGCCTTCCAGCGAGGGGACAGAAAAGGGAGTCCGACCATGAGGACGAAGATCCACCACAAAAAACTGCACGTAGGGCACCAAACGGGGGGAAAAAATTTATCAGACGAGTTTTATTTAAAAGATAACCTCAACACACTAAATTTGAGGGGAGATTCATTTATTCAGAGTCTATCCTATGGCAATTCATGCAGGATATAAAATCCTAGATTATTTCTTGCTTGGTTAACCCGCATCCGGCCAGTCCTTCTCACAAAGCCATTGTAATGTCGCCATTAGTTATGCTCCTCTGGTGGCCAAAAGATTGATCCCAGAGACTTAGAAACCAATAAATGTGTACATGAATGGCAGAGGGAGATAACACATTTCCCACAGATAGTAAAGGGCTGTTCACCACTGTAACGGGACTGAAAAAAATTTAATCATTAAGTCACAATTAATGAGAAAGTCGGCCTTGTTCTTTTTTTTTTTCTTTTTTTCGTATGTGTTTATATATAATTTACACCTTTCTGCATATTTCTGGAACACTAAATGTAAATGAATTCATCCAAGTGCATGAGAATTTTTATTATTGGTGTAAGGAGGATGAACAGAAAAAACATGAATCCACTATCCCACCAACCAGAAGACAGCTGCTGGGGGCATTTAGATAGGATCTGATAAAAGGACAAGAGGGGAAACAACAAAGTGCTCAGAGAGCAGAAACTGTCTGGAAGACCATAATAAATTACAACCGCAGGTTATCAAATCTTTAAAAGGTATCACTTTTCTGAAAAGTGTGCCTGTTTTGCAAGACAATCTCAGGTATCCTACGAATTAGCTTTCAAGGTTTTTTTTATTTATTTTTTAAAGAATCACATATATGATATTTATTATTTTTATCTTTCATTTTTTAATAAATCTAAATTTTTAAATCTCAATACCAAATGTAAAAATGCATTAAAAGAGGAATTTTGTTAGATTTTTACCACACTGTTAATTTTGCTTTATTGTATTTATTATTTAGTCTAAATAATCATTAAACATGTCAGGTTTCTGTTTTAGTCTGCTAACATAAGCTAACATAAGACACATAAAGTCAAAATTAACAGCTTAGATCTATAAAAACATATAAATCTCCTGCACCATAAACGTATCTTTGGTTGAAAAAAATACAACAGTATTTGTATTTAAGGTGGAGATTATTTATTTTAATGTCAGTTCAGAGTTTTTGAGGATATGTTACGTAAAGAGGTTATTCATTTATTAATATGTTATCAAAATTATATATTTAAGGGCCCCAGTTGTCTGTTTTGCATAAACTGTCAAACTTACTCACTGCTAAAATCATAAAAGTTGTCCAGTTAGTTTTCTGCAATCAATAAATTAAAAAAAAAAACTAAACTTTTACTTTATATTAGAACAGTTTACTTTTGTTTTTGTAAAGAAAAAAAGCGCAGTTTGAGTTCAGCTGCTGCAGATCCAGAGAATAAAAGCAGATTCAGCAGCTCAGGACAGGTGCTTCCTCATGCTTCCTTTGAGCCGTGTGTTGAGCATCACCGTTACTGCAATCTGAGTCATCCTGAAAGAAAATTGTGACTTCAAGTTTTTGTGGACAGTATATTTTACTGACCTTTTAGTCCCCCCAAACCAGGGTTTTGCATTGGTCTGACTGCTTCACTTGCTCAAAATGTTCTGAAAGAAAAGAGGATTCATTTGGGTTTTATGCTAAGAATAACTATCTGGGTTTTTTTTTTTAAGGAAATCAGTGGAAACAACATAAGACAATGCCAATTACTCTTCTTTAGTGACTTCTTCTTTATTTGATAACAATCATCTCATTGTGAATAATGGAATACATTTTTTTCTTCTTTGCTATCATCTCTAAGCAGCTTGTCAGTGGCACTAAAGCAAAGAGAATGTATGCTTACTGAAATCGTTTAGAAAGTTTTCTTTTATTACTCACAATAAATTACAGTTTACTTTGACATTGGAAAAACACCTTTCTGTATGCAGATCCCAGTTCTAACTGTGAGAAATAATACAAAAAAAAATGTACTTAATGCAGCAGAACCTCCTGCAGATAGCTCAAGAGCATCTTTAAAATTGTTACTACTGTTCCTTCACCCACATAAATAATGAAAACAAATGACAATCTCTGTGCAAAGAAGAGACGGAGCCCACAAAAGGGAGACTGACAGCCATTTCCACAACAGATGTTTTTACAGAGGGGTGTCTTCTCTCCACTGAGCAGTCTCACACATGAGAGACCCCCAAAAGCTTCCGAGAAACGTCCAGAAAACCAACATGTAAATTTGCAACTGCCGTGTCTCTGATGGCGGGTTGTTACCAGTTGCAGTACATAAAAGAAAATTTAGAGAAAGTTCAGGGCCGTCACACGCAAATATACATATCAGCATAAAAAAAATAAGACGGGGATGCAGAATTAGGACTTTAACGGAATACTGTGGACAACATCGTTATGTGTTATCATGAAAAGATAAGTCCCTATTGATCCAGGTTGTGGGTAAAGGCTGCACTATTGACAGGAAGACAGAATATGTCGTAGAGGCAATATTTCATACATTTGGCCTGTTCACTCCATCACCACGAGCCTGTGTTTTCCTGGGCTGTATATAATAACACACATGCTCTTTATTTCCCTCAGATCAATGGTAATATGAGGGGGGGCCGCACAAGATGGATGCCAGGAGCAGGTTAACTTATCGACTCCTCAAAAGAGACACACAGACCAAGACAATGGAGACTGATCCATTTACTGAGGTGAACCTGAGCTTGTTGCCTTGGAACCGCTCTGTGTACTGAGTCTGTTTTCTGTCACTTTTTAGTGTTTTGGATGTGGAAACATTTCTGCTAATTTCTTTTTGCAACCAGGCATGCATTCTCTTGTCCTAACTAACACAGCACTGTTGTTATGTAGGGTCAGTGGGGTGACTTGCAGAGAAAAGTGCCAATAGGCTGCCTGGTAAACATTTCCTGGGACAGAACAGAAGGAGACAGGGAGGACAGAGAAGGGTGGGCGGGATGTGGATCATATCAACCTTTCCTCCCAACCAAACCCAGCAGATATCATGCTCAGGTTCTGAATCCCTCCTAGGTTGATAACCAGCATGTTAAAAAATTCAAAGTGTAGTGGACATATACAATCTTTTACTTTAGAATCAAAGACAACGAGCCGACGAGCTCACTAGACCTTATAAAAATATAAGTTGCGATTATGAAAAAGGCTTACTAAAGTCAAAGTTAAAATTAATCAAACTCCTCTTTGCATGAAGTTGCTCAGTAAATGCATCTTTTATAACAGCTTTGAAAAGACATGTTTGAAAAGTGTTTAATATTCTCTTTTAATATATTTTTTAACAGTCCTGGTGATTCCATCATTGCTGCACAGGTGAAAATATCAAGCAATGAGGCCTCTCTTTATGGTGGATGCAGTACTACTCATTCACTGAAAAAATACAACAAAAGCCACATAAGAAGTCAAGCTGGCTGCACAGCATATTAAACTGATTTTTGAACATATTGTCATAACCTGAACAATTCATTTAGCAGAAAATCTTTTGTTGTTCTTTGTGGGTTAAATGAGAACTGTGAAACTTTTTTTTCCCCTCTCAGCAAACCCCCAGTTCTCATTGTCTGTGTGAAAATGGAAATCTGTGCCACCAGTACAATATCCACATTATGTGTCCTGCCGGGACATTGTTGCATGACATGCTTGATCGTGCCGTGGTGCGCAGAAGCAAAAAAAAGTATAAACATGCCAAGAGCTCGGATTAAACTCTGACTTTCACTAATAGTCTAATATGAAAAGATTTTAATGAATCATTATGAAACTCTTTCAGTCACTTTTGAAAAGAAATGCATTAATTATAAAGTCAATTTCCTTCAAGTGTTCTTTTCAAAACTATCAAAATCAATTTAAAACTTTAATAAAGTGTGTTATTATAGAATATGAAATCATATTTAATGACTTTATATCTGTAAGCCACACATGTGCTAAATCACAAAAACATGTATTTGCCAGAGAAATTAAACCTTTTTAGATCAAGAAAAAAGGTAAAGATTTACTTTTTTTTAAACTACTTTAGTTAAGTTCACCTTACTATATTGCTAGTTTAATCATGCAGATCCTCAAATATGGACATGTGCTATGTTAACAGTCAGAAAATGTTTATTTTAACAGTAGTTGAAAGTTGTGCAGGGCCTACCTAATAACTCCACAAAAGAATATTTTTGCCTGTTCAAGCATAAATGTCTCAAATCTTTATACTTTTCTGAAAAAAAGGTAAAAGTTCCATTCCATACTTATTATGTATGCTTGGTTTCCACCGATTTCAGTAAATCACATTTAAGCATCATATTTTTACAATTTCAATATCAGTTACTTTTAAAATTGGGAAGAATATTTTGAAATAGGATTTATTTTGATACTGATAATCAACTAGAAAATGTACCAATATGACTGGTTGTCAACAAGGGCTGGACTTCTCACATGACTCAATGCTGTCACCTAGTGTCTATTTAGTTTTGCTTTAAAAATGATAGGTTGTGTTGACAAAGACTATTCTCAATAGATGATCTCAAAAATAATAAAGGAATACAAACTTTAAAATTAAGAAAATAATTCTGCACTGCATTCATTGAGCATTCAACTACTTTCTATTAGCAGCAGTAGCTATAAAAGATTTAATGGAACTCATGTTAGTGACAAAAATATAAAAAAATGTGTGGTGATGTAGCTTCCAGGTTATAAATTAAAACTAAAACACGGACAGAAAAAATATGCTGTTTGTTTCTGGAGAACATGCGCTGTTACCTCAACTCCACCCGTCTAGCCATGAGCTCAGAGTTCAAAAAGAGTTCAGCCAAGTTGTGCCATGTTCCCGCGTCTTTTATCTAGAACGTGTACTATATTTCCAGTTGAAATACTTCAGTCGGCAAGGGACACCACTATGCGACTAAGAAAACAATTGAAGGAGCATTAATGATTAACAGGTACATATCTGCTATAATACCAACACAGGCAGACGTAACTGAGAGCGGGTACTGATGGCATCACTGATGCTGACTCAGATAACACCTGGATCATCAACTATGCATGGATGCGGCAAAAGATGCAAGATAATGTCTAAGTGAGAGTAGACTTTTTACAAACCGAAGGTAGAAGGGAGCAGGGTAGAGAAAAAAGAACAATGAAACTAAATAAATACAATGAAAACTAATGTTAGGAAAATGGGTTAAAGTGAGTGCAATCAATGCTTTTATTGCTTGCCTGCTACTGGTATGATTTATGTAAGAGGCTGTGGTGCCCCTTGTTGGTTCAAGGATGGAATTGCAAGTTGTTGTTTTTTAAGAGTTTTGAAATCATATGTGAAAAATATAATATTTAAACGTTTATGAGATGTACTTTAGCAATTTTTTCAATATTTTTACACATATAATATATTTTGTGGAATGCGTTCTCATGTAATTAATGCATTTACTGCTTGCCACGAATTAAGATTTCCATTCTGGCCAGTGGAAGTGCATGAGCATAAATTAAATTTCAATAAGCTGCATTTTTTTCTTGTTGCAGACCTTGTAGTACAAAACATTTCATATGCGAACATCTCGTGTCACTGTGTGGAAAGTCTTTTTTTTAAAAGCTCTTTGGTGAAACAAGCAAACCTTCTATCGTATTTTTTTAGGATTTCAGATTGTTTTGGTATGTTAAGTTTTAAAAATTCCACATGTAAGTTAACAGGCTTGGGGTTTAATGAATAATATACAGACACTTTAGCTGTTAGTAGTTTAATACAAGGAGCATTCAACTCTAAAATATGTTAAACCACTATCATATTGTGGGAATATTTTAATATCAAGTTAATACAACAAAGTTAACATTAAAAACTATTAAATAATACTACATATGCTAATGTTAGAGGCTTCTTCAGAACTGTGAAGTATCTTAATTTGAAATGTTTTTTCTCCCAATAACTTGTATAGGGCTGCAGGGCCTTTAAATATTCTTTATTTTCGGGGGGAAAAAAACAACACTAATATTTTTCCTTGTTTGTGTGTATGCTTCTAATTGTCTTACTTGGGTTGGTATGATTAGAAATGCTGCAGTTTTATGAAAACACTCGTGTTTACACTAACCGGAAATGACGTACGAACGCTTTAAATAATGCGGGCTAACAATAAACATTAGCTAGCCTTAGTGACAACTACACCCATTCGCCTCTCCTCTTAAATTTGGGGGCCTGTTTCCAAAACTTATGAATACTTGACCTCTTTTGCGGTAAGTTTTTGCTATTGCGAGTCTTAATAGTGATGTTAATAACCGCGGTAGCTGCTTTCCTCTAGCTTGTTTGTAGATGTTAGCTAACTGCTACTGTGCAGTTCTTGGCTTTTTGTTTGAATAATGTAATTTATTTGCTGGCATTAAAAAATACTGCAACATTGAATAAAGCAAATGTTCAATTTTAAATACATACTGGATGCATTAAAAAAATTACTGGATAGTGATGCTAAAGAAATTACTTTAGTTGAGTTCTGGGCTAACATTTTGCACCGAAGCTAATTTAGTCTCAGTCAGTTAGTGCTTGGGCTTAAACATATTGTGTTGTTGCGTTTCAAATTAGTTTACTATCCACAATACGCTTTCACAACTACCTTTTGGAATTTATATTAAAAAAAATAAAGCTTTTGTAACACCTCCTTTTAAGGCGTGATCTTACCTAACGTCTTGCTGGGATGACAGCTGACTGGATCGGTTATTTAAAGTTGGCAGTCGCCTCTGGTTCTTATTTCTGTTCATTTCCTCTGTGCCTCGACAGGAGAACGCAATGGACCTCCACAAAATCATCCACGGTGCGCTGCACGAATTTATCCAGACTTACATTCCTGATGCAGATATTAGGTGAGCCCTTGTACAACTTAACTCTACTTGTCTTAATGGTTCATCACACTCCAACGCCCTGGATGGATCACACTATAATTTCACGTTAATTTGTTAGTCAGAGAAAATCATATAAATTACTCTGTACCTGATTTCCTTGTAGCTGTTGTCCTTAAACCAGATTTTTATGCTAAATAAAACTTAAAGATCAAGTACATAATTAGATATTTACAGTTTTAGGAAGTTCCGTTTGAATATGTTTATTAGATATGCCATATAGCCCTTTAAATCAGAGTTTAAAACCTATGTAGTAGATGTGCACATTAAATCATGTAAGAATAAATGTTGCCATCCATCCATCCGTCTGCCACGTTTTGGAGCCAGGTTAAAGAAGAGATGCCCGGATCTTTAAGACTTGGCCTGAGCAAATCCGAAATCTTCCAAAATGCCCACAATACCTCTCCAAATAGGCATTCGGGTGGCTTTTAAAAGATATGCCTAGTTTTGCATTTCTCTTTTGTGACTAACTGGAGTTTATTTTGCTGTGGTTGATGAGACTAAACCAAGAAAGGGTTCACAATCATGTTTGTCCCCTGTGTGGCCCTTAGTTAGACTGTAACCTGGTTAGAGCGGGCCCCAGTTAAGGCGAAGATAGATTCCTGCCTTCCAACAATCCTGAACAGTTTGTGTGTTGTTGATAAACTGGAAATGAGTTACATTACACTAAAATCAGATGTCTATGTACTAACCCCATGTCATGATAAATTCTCAAACGCACTTAAATATGTTGCCTTCAGCAAACATCACTTTTTGTGAGAAAAAAAAAAAATAATATATATATATATATATATATATATATATATATATATATATATATATATATATATATATATATATATATATATATATATAAATCCAAAACAATACTGCTAGATAATTGAGCTTCTATACTTTCATAGTCAAATATTGTTCGAGAAAAACAACTAACATGTTTCCTGCCATTATTGCAGCACACTGGATGATGTTCTTCTGTCATACATCACTGGTGTCTTGGAGGACCTTGGCTCTCAGCAGAGTGTTGAAGAGAACTTTGATGTGGAGGTCTTTGCAGAAATGTTGGAAGCTTACATTCCTGGATTCGCTGAAATTGATAGGTAGACCCCGCCTTAAGCTTTTGGAACGAGGCCAGACTGTTACAGCACTGTCTCATTGTATAATGCAAATTTTTTTGTCTTGTAGTGTCAAGGTTTGTGAAATGATGTTCAGTCTGGCTTCAAAACTTGCCACTGCTCGGACAACAGGTATTTCATGTCTTCTGTTTAGATTGAGGATTGTCTGTTTTTTTTTTTTTTTTTTTTTTTTTTTTTTTTTTTGGGACATATATATTACTGTTTGTGCACTCCCCAGTTTCAGCTGAAGGAGAAAATGATCCCCCTAATCCAAGGTCAGAGCAAACTTCCCAGAAACTCACCACCCTTGACAGCGAACCTCCAAGACAAGAACTGCTGTGCCTTAAAACACAGACAGAGGGCGCCACTGCCAAGGTTGTCATTTCAACTGATTTTTCTGATGTATTAAAGTTTTCTCACCACTTTGTCCTGCTGCTGATATTATTCGACTGACCTAATAAAGGACTATAAACAATTGTGTCCAGGTCCCAGTGTCTGAGTGGGAGTCCCAGGAGAAGCACCTGCTGGAGATGTTTCCAAAGTGCAGCTTGTCTGAGGCCCGAAGCGCCCTTTCTATTGCCAAAGGAGACATGGAGGAAGCCGTGCGCCTTATCATAGAGGGCGATGTCCAGCTCAGCCCCACCCCTCCTAATGTAAGTCGTGCACACAGATTGCAATATTTTATTTTATTTTTTTTTTTACCTTCTGTAAATTATTGGACTAAATTGAAGCTATCCACAAGCTATTGCACATCTTTTTTACCTGCACTGTCTGTAAATAGCTTTTTTAAATTATACCACCTTATTGTTTACATTTGTCACATTTTTGTGTTTTTTATGTTATTCTTATTCTTTTTTTTTTTTTTTAATTTTTTCTTATGTTTACAATCCTGTCATTTGCTAACGAACACATTTCCCACGTGTGGGATCAATAAAGTAATTCTGATTCTATCCGGTTGTTGAAGATCAACCACGGAAAGAGTATTTCCTCTGTGGCAGACCAAAAACTAAAAGAAAGCATCCTGGAAAAGTGAGTTCAATTGCATCACAGTTTAGCAGAACTATGATCTTGCTTTGTCGGAGTAACAAACATGTTCTTTGTTGATAGGTACATGCTAGTGGACAGGGAGGAAGATAAAAAAATACACAGGCCTGTTGCCCCCAAAGAGGTAAGATTTAGTTATGCTATCTTCCGCTTCTGCTTCTTTTTCTGCTCTGAAATTTCAACATCTTGACTGACTTTCTCTTGCAGGCTCCAAAGAAACTAGTTCGCTACCACGGTAATCAGGTTGTAACTACAAAGGGAGAGCGATATCAACTTGTAAAGAAAAATGAGACTGAGGATATGAAGAAAACGTACGTCAATCTCAAACCAGCACGAAAATACAGGTTCCATTGACGATGTGCAGAACACTGGAAGAGCAGCTAATGACAATGTTGTTTACAGGTTTGTTTGTTTTTTAGCTTCATTTTAGCCTTGATTTCTTTTCTTTTTTTTCTGTTAAAGCTAAACATTTGTTGGTGTGGCAGTTGCATATGTTGCAATATTGTTACCATTAAATGCCTTGGTTTAAATTTAGAAAAGGTTAGCCACATAACTGTCAACCTGATGAGCATTTGAAGCTTTTGTGTGTTCGGTGGCTGGAATAATTTTTGTTTCTGTTCCAGACTAACAGGATTTGATTTGGTCACTTCAGCAGGTCTGATGTTGCACTTAGAGACTGTTTCTTCTTTTTTTTTTTTTTTTACTTATTTCCCTAAACTATTTTGTTTCCACTCTCGCAATCATGTCTTCAACTTATTAATGAGTCCATAGTCATGTTTGTAAGCTCTTGTGGTGCTGTAGACTTCTGAATAATCAAATCACTGGTTTTGTTATTTTTACTTTTTTTCTCCAGTGTCATCTCAAACATTTTTTGATCCTGTTTTTAAATCAGAGTATTAGTGGTGAGGGAATCTTTCTTCAGACTTAGCTTTAGTAATTTTTTATGCAAAAGCATTATTTTAAAAATATGACAAAGTGTCAAGTATTTTTTTTTTGTTCTGAACCAGCTTTTGTTTTTATAGGAGTTTATTTAGCAATTATATATATTTTGGACATGAATACAAGGTGTTTCTATTGAATCTTATAACTGTGAGTGCTCAGATCAGCTGGAATAAGTGGTTTTTGCTTACAGGGACTCAGCTGTGCTGAATAAAAGCATTAGTTAAGAAAGGGAGGTTGCTTTAAACATTGCATAAGGGCCCAAATCATAAACATAACACAAACATTTAAGTTAGGGTGGAGGATGAGTTGCTCCCATGAATAAAATGGCCAAATCTTTCCTTATAACTACAGCTTATACTGCTATTCACTCTTGTTTGGTGGACTAAAGACATTTTGGTAGTTTATTAATGTATTCATTTAATAAACAGGAGCCTTAATAGTATGTGGAAGAACAGCAAACAGTGTGGCTCCTCCTCCTCATGCTAGGCTAGTCACAGCACAGCTATGGAATATGTTTGAGAATGTTGGTGCAGCCAGCTGTTTAAAAAAAGGTCACTAACGAGAGCAGAGAAGCTATTTTTTGAGAGACCCACATACTCAGTTCTGCTGCTGCTCTCAAATGCATGTTCCTAGCACATGTGGCACCATTTAAGAGGGAAATAAACAGGTGTTACAACAAAGAAATAATCCACCAAACATTCAAGTTCTCACTTTTTGCTGTGTTTACTTCAGGATAACCATGAACTCGTGTCATTTTTTTTAATGCTCTTTGTGATTCACACTATAGATCTCGGACAATAAAGTCATTTCATATTACTGTCACTGGTCAACAAAGAACTGCAGCTGCAAAGGACATTTGTTTCATTAATAAAGTGAACGGTTGTCATTGAAAACCACTAGTAGATAAACATAAAGATCTATTTTAGGGAAAGCTGTCAGAACAGATTTGAAAGAATTGGTTTCACTTCAAGAAACTACGTAATGTTTAGCTTTTTGTATTGTGTGAAGTAATTACGTAAAACTACAGTAGAATAACTGGTTCATCAGCAGCAGGAATACATGATGCCTCCTGTTGTAATGTGTGTATTATTCATGTGTTACACCATAGGACAGATTTAAATATGAACATTTTTCCGTTCTTCAGTATATTTTTTTTAAACAAAAGCATTTGTTGTATCATGAAATGCAAACGCTGGGATTGTGAGCTGCTCAAAAACTGATTCAATCAAGCACGCACATAAGTGGTTCAGAATACTGATGTCTTGGAGACGTTTCCAGCAAACACGAAGTCTTTGTATGTTTGAGAAAGAAGAAAAGATGGTTCAGGAGTGACTTTCCTCCCATTCTTCTGTTTTCTGGAACTGTTTTCACCTTCATTTCTGCTGTGGTTCTCTCAAATATTTAATCATTTTTGCTTCTGTTGTGGCTCTTTGTTGTGAAAATAGATTTCTGGTCGGCTGTATATAAAGATGAAAAAGTTGGTGACGTTTTCTCTCCCAGCATATATTTGTGTTTTCTGTATTCTTATAAAGCAAGTGATTTGGCTTTGTATTGTAACAGTACTAAAACAATGCGTTACTGATCATCGGCAGCAGCAATTTGGTTTTTAGTTGCAGTTAGATAGTGCTAACTTGAACTATGGATTGAAACTGTTAAACTTGGAAAACCTGCTGAAGTAAATACGGATTTTTGAAGAATTTGTGGTATTTCTCTGTCTATGCAAGGTGTCATTTGTAACTATTTTAGCAAAATGTTTTATGTCGAACTTTTTAGAAACGTATCCAAATCTGCAATCATGTGTTAAGAGCCATTTCATGTCTGAGTAAAACCAAACAGATTTGCCATAAAGCAGAACTTCTTGGTGCTTTTATTGCCATGCCAATACGAGAAAGGCACATCTAGAAATCAGTCAACACTCAGTTTACTGTGCATTTCATCTGTGAAAACACAAATCCCACATGTTTTTCTGTTAAATTGGTAAAGTTTTACTAGCGTTCCCCCTCAAGCTGATTCACACAATGTCAGAGAAACATTTTAAGAAGGTTAAGATCCTCATCTACTGGTAGAAACATTGGTTTGGCACAAACAGCACAAAATATGAAATCATCCCATAGACTGTGTAACAAAAGTCTTCACAGAGGCTTCGGGAGAGTAAAGATAAGTGCATTTCAAATGGCCAACAGACAAAAAGGAAGATTTAAAAGTATGTTTTAGAGAAAACTTTTACGCTAACTTGTAGCATCCAAGAATACTGCAATTAAATCATAGCAGGCGTAAACATCCATCAGTAGATGGATTTTAGGGATACTATATTGTTGATGCTAGTTTAACAGTCTAATAAAATTCATTTTCGTAATTCATTTAAACCCCTTTCAACAAGATCATATTTCCAAGGAAATTACAGTGAACTCTACTTTTGACAAGCTTCCCAAAATGCAGCAATTTACTCTGTACTTAAATTCTAAAGCGAAAAATGTATGTATATATATATATATATATATATATTAAAAAAATGTTTTTAGTGCTCCTTTGTCTCTTACTTTAATGCTCAACAGCAAATCGTATTTAAAAACACATGACAAAGAGTTTTTAGAAAACAAAAACAAAAAAAGTTCCACTCCAAATAAATCACATTTTCATGGAGCTGACTGATTCCCCTTTTTCACATCGGAACAGTTTTAAATCAAAGCAAGTCAATATCCTCACCCCTTCTTTGTGTGGTCAATTTAGCTGATTATCATCTACACTCATTGAATTAAAATGACAAGAACAACTTCAAAAACACCCTGTTATAAAACTAAAATACAGTGGAAAACCTTTCAACTCGTCCATTAGTGGTCTATACATTAAGGGCTGCCACAAAGGTACCGAGATCAGACAAGTGTCTACAAGCCCCGCCCCCCCCTTGCTTTGAGCTCAAATGCAACGACTTGAGAGAACACTGATTGACAGAAATCCAACTTCAGCTCTTTTCTCCATAAATCCGAAACTTCAAGTAGGTTAGAGTCCCATGGGTTGGGCAGTTCTTCTTTATTCTTGTATTTTGAAAGATAATGCCACCTAGAGACTGAAGCAGAATCATTTCCATTGCTGCCATGCAGTCACACGGAGCGCCGGCGACAGACTGGGCATTCAAAAAAAAAAAAACAGCTTTCACATGCAGAAGTTTGTTTGTTTGTTTGTTTGTTTTTGTCTTTTTAAGCCGTCCATCTGAAAGCTTTGCAGGAAATTTAGCTGCAATCCTGATCATACCTCCCCTTGATCATCGTTTTCAGTAAAGGCCCAACCTGCAGAAGGCAGAAGAAGAAGGTTTTCGGTGAAACACGCCATCCTGAACAGCAGAAATTTTTTTTTTGCTCTGAATCCAGCAGTACCCCATAAATATTCCCAGTAACTGGGTCAGTGAAGCGGTCAGCATGCCCTAGAGTTTAAATGCAACAAGTGACCTAAATGTGGATCCATTTTAATGCTCTAAAAATGAACAATGTGACATTCATGAGCAAACATGACACTGATAAGAAGAAAACTTTGGGAAAGTTTTACCTCGTGTGGATCTCCAAGTGCTTCTCCCAGCATTTTCTCAATATTCCTCATGATTGCAACTTTCTGATGAGCCCGCAGTGGATATTCTATCCTCTTAGGCGTGGGAGCGCCCTGAAAAAAAACAAAGGTCGTGATGAAACATTGAAAACCAAAACTTTTTATTTAAAAAAACAAACAAAAAATCTAACTATACCCACTTTGTACCAGAAGTTTACTGTGATCGTTACTCCACCATTCAACAAAGATTCAATGTGATGCCACCTTGAGCGGGGAGAAAGACAGATGTTAAGAAAATGTAGAGTTACAACTTCTTTTTAACAATTCTAAATCCCAATTAAACTGAAAACTGACATGATACAAGTTAAATACTAAAACAACATCTTCTTGTTGTTGCGGCTGAAATGAGCTGGGAACTAAAACAGCCTTCACTAAACTTACAGACACGCCTAAAAACCTAGATGTACATCTAGCATTTACTGTTATTGCAAATATTGGATCAACTTATTACAATCAAAATGTAAAGTCCTGTACATTTCTAGCATGTTGACCTAATATGTGCCAGGACTTGGCCCCAAAAAAAGTCACTACTTAAAACTTCAAAGCTGGGAAACACTGTAAATAAACACAAGCCAGCCAACTTCATTCAAAAGTATTTGCCGTGTTGCCGAAACGGTGTTTCAGAGATCGTTTGACATCGTTTTAACTCTACATCCACACTTTCTGAATCTTTGAGTTGTTTTGGTGGAGAATGTGGAGCTGCTGATCTCTCCTATCACTGATGTCACGTTTTGGTAAAAAGAATCATTTTCAGGTAAGTCGACCAACACTTTCTTCGACATTGCCTCAGCTTTTCAAAGTGATCCAACAGGAAAGCTAATCACTGTGTGATGGCATCTGTTTAGTTTGTAAAAATAGATCCATAAGTGTCAACTTATTGTTTAGCTGGCCGTGCCATCAGTCCGTTCAGTAACTGCTAAATAAATCCAGCAGAAAAAGCAGAGATTGAGCAGCAACAGTCAGCTTGTAAGTTAAATTCTATTACATTACATGCTAATAGAAACCCTATCTTGAACATAGAATCGCTTTTTTTTTTATATAAATAGTTTGTGTGAAAGGTACATAAAGAGGAAACACTTACCAATACATGGGGATGTACAGCACATCTCCAGGCCCCACAACGGCTTCATATCCAACAGTATTTTTAAAATTCGGAAATTTTTCATAGTCTGGGTTATCAAAATCCACCTATGAATATTTATAAAACAAAAATAAGAGCACAGATGAGTTAACCTCTGTTGACTTGACATTGTAAAGTAATGTTAAGATGGTCTTTTCTTGGCTTACTTGGCTCTGTCTGTCACAGGGATGATGGACAGGGTACGGATAGAGACACTCAAACTGGTCTGGCGGGAAAAGGATGCATCTTTTGTAGCCTTTGATCTGTGCAAAGAAGTTCTGCTGCTCGTCATAATGTGCTGGAGTTACATTTCCTGGGAGAGATGATGAGAAGAGAGGAGGTGTGAGGGGGTTTTTCTGGTGGAAAATTCCTTTGCTTTAGAGCAACATTAGTGATTACAGCAGCTCACCCTCCATGCCTACAAGCAGCAGGTTGGATGTCAGCTGGCCCCAGTTCCTCTTGGCTTGCTGTTTGTTGATCCAGTTCCAGTTGAAACCAAGAAAGTCAACGACAATCTTTTTTCCTACTGTGTCATTCAAAGTTTGCTGTAAATAGACCCTTTAAGTTAACCAAAAAAAGGACATGAATTACAGTTAGCGGTGTAATTCGATTAAGCTTTCAGGGATCACATAATTTACAAAACTACTGTTTCAATATTTTTTTGTAAACAGGAAAAAATGTTTTATTAAAGGTTATGTAATCATCAGTAAAAACATTTGGTAAAGTAAAACAACAACATTCTATAAAAAGCTTAACAGGTGCTTTTTTTTTAGTCATGAGACTTTTTTTTTTTTTTAAACTGACAAACTAAGGTGCACAAAAACAAAACTTGTTTACAAGTAGTTAAACTTTTACTACATGTGTCTTTGTTACAAGGTCGTTTTAATTAAAGCCAAATTAATAGGTGCAAAATAATAATTCAGTCTATGTAAGTGCACAGATATCATCTTCCTTTGAATAAAGAGATAAAAAGTTGCCCAATTTCTTTATGATTTAAAAGATTAAAAATAAAAAGGAGCAGTAGGAATTTACCTCAATCATCATCTACCTTTATTAGTACATGTTAATGCCAGGATGTTACTGGTTTAATTTAGTTAAAGAAAATTTTGTTTTAACAAAAATTCTGTAATTATAAGTGATAAAGCTCCAGAGTTTAAGATTAGAGGACTCAGCACATGGTTTACGTTTCTGCCGTCTTACCTGCTCTCTCCTCCCGTTTCCTCCGTTTTATGCATTTTATCTACAAATTCAGAAAACTTCATTTCCATCCGCTGAGACTTGGGGACAAAGTTCTCAAAATTGGGCATTTTCTTCTCATCATAGTAAAGGAATTTGTGGTTTTCTGACATGTAAACAGAGAAGTCTCCATTTCCAATGTTCTCTAGGAGGTACGGGATGTCCCACTTGAGAGCTGGATACACAAGGTTTGTGTCTGTTAAAACCACCGGTTCCTGTCAAAAGACAAACACAAACATAGAGACATGGTCCACTCTGCATTTAGACACAACGATAGATGCACTCTAGGCCAAGAGTCTGTGACTGCGGCTCTTGCGCTCTAAAGGAAAACATTTGACAAATTTGATAAATAATAGGTTAATTTGTTTTGGTAAGTTGAGTTTTGTATTTAGACTTTTTACTCGCAAGAAAGCCGATCAAAATGATGGGAAAAGGTTTATTCTACTGTCAGAGTGGTTTATATTAGATTAAGCCTAAAGCACACATTCATCATTTCTGCTGCACAACAGTGTCTAGTTTCAATTAACATAGGCGTTCACGTGTATGAATTTGTTTTTATCTGGATTCTACACCAGTGTCGTCATGTTGCCTTTCTTGCATTTTTTAACTGAAGTGAATCTAATGCAGCAGGTGGATCTTATTTGACACAGACTGTGTTTTATTTTGAAAGGAACTTGTATGTGCTGCTGTCAAACGTAAAAAAGATTTAAAATTCTTAAATAAAGAAAAAATATATATAACAGGTGCATTTCAATATTTTGAAATATTTTGTAATATTTGAAAGCTACACTTGATAAATGAATGGCTTTTGACCAAAAACATTAATAAAGTTTATTTTTTAATGGTGCTGCTCTGAGTGGGGTTCTGTCTGTCAGAAACTTGACCAAATGACTCCTATCATGTTAAAGATTGCAGCTCTGTAAAACTTTTGAATGCTTTTTTTTTATTTACTACGGCTCTATTTTAAATATCTTGAAAAGCCTGAGTTAAATTTGACTTGCCACACCCTGCAGCCACATCTGTTGACTCGCTAAGCAGTAAAAAAAAGAATTCCATCCACTAAGCATTATGTGAGTAAAGAAAAATAGTTATGGGTGGCACTTAGAATGGATTTGCATGGTAAAAATGCTTTTTAGGTATGGCTGGATTAGTGCAATGCTACCATTCTGCAATGACAGTGTGAGAAGAGTCCAAGCTAAGCATTAACAAGTTATTCTTCTCTCTAAAATGATTTATTGGAGACAAATTCTGTGAAAGTCTTGTGTATTTAAACCAAAATTCATTTTTGCATGTCATCCTACTTCCTAAACAACTGATGTATTCTGCCCCAATAAATGATTGAATATAAAAGTTATTTGAGTTCAAGCATTTATGATTTTGTAAAGTAATTACATGTGTATATTTTATGTTACTTGGTTTGCATATACAAAACCAAAATTCCTCCAACATTTCTAAGCAATTCAATGGACCACAGTGACTTGACACAATGACTTTTTTATGCCAACACTCACTTTTGAATTTCACAGTAACGTTTGTTTTTATGCGTCTTATCTCTACTGCAACATTTAATAAAAAAGATCACTAAATAAAATTCCAGTACATGGACGCGCCGTGCAGGCGGCACGGAGCTCCCAGGCCTACGTGACGAACTGAGCGTAGGCTGCTGTGCGCGCTCCCGCTTCCAGTCTCCACCACCAGCTATCGGTTTCACTTTCAGCGAGGCGGCGCGGTGACGGGACGGCGATGCTGTGAGGACTTTTATTCTCTTAAATAAACGACGAAAAGCATTTACGGCCAACTTTCAGCTTTTCAGATCCGAACGAACAAAAACCAATTAGGTGATTGTTTGGACGCATTTTTTTAACCTATCTTTAACAATTGAGGTTCATTCATTCATTATTTGTTGCCCAAAAAAAATCTTGAGTTACATTTCGGCTAAAACTTTTAATTTGAAATAAAAAAAAAATATTCCCAGCATGCATTAAATCCAATACAACTCTCAAACACAAATCATCATTTTAAACTAAATTACTACTCTGGAATATTTTCCTTCTGAGATGTAACAGACAAAAAAAACAACTAAAAACTTTTAGAAAATATGATTTAAGAGAAGACTAATGACTTGAAGCATAGCATCATTAAATAGGAATTCATGATTATAAATGGAAAAAAGTGGAATCATACTAGTGAAATGATGCCATTTTTAAAAATGTAGTTTGGGAGACACAAAACACTGACGCAAAAACGATTCTGCAATTCCCAAAATACACTGCATGGGAATAAGGTTGCAGATGTGGGCGGTGATGATTTTTTTCTTCCCTGCATGACAACGGTATTTTCAAATAAAGGCATTCTTTTACTAGAAGGGTTCAATTAGACACATGAAGTACTTGAATTTACAACAATCGACAATTAATCACTCAATAATCTGAAACCATGGGTGTTTTTTTTTTTAATGTGTAACTGTAGTTACAGTTTTACAGTTGATTTTTTTTTCAGTGTTTATCAGGAGGGTTTTCTCTAACTAGAAAACGAACTACTACTCTCACCGATATTTATCATATGTGGGCTATATTAAAAAAAGTTTTCTTCTTTAGCTGTGTGTGTCTGATTAAAACTGCGTCTAAACCGGTGAAAACGCAACTAGGGCAAATATTAATAATGTCACGTTACAGTAACAGTAAGAAGCTAGGCTTGTTCAGCTTTCTAGTTAGTTACCTCGTTGTTTATTAGCATCTCAGCCCTGGGGTCCGTGTGAGAGAGTCTGGGAATGGGCTTAGTGAGAAAAGAGTATTTTCGGAGCTGAGATTCATCCCAGCCCCTGCTCTGAACGCCAGAAAAGGCGGCACCTCCTTCGCTTGTCGCCGGATCAGCCTCCACAACAGTCGCCGCTGCCATAGTCGTATCGTAATGAGCGTCTTTGAGTCAAATGAGTTGCTCCCTCCGTCCTGCTGCTCACAGCCCAAATATGGCCTCTCTTCTTACACTGCTGGGTTTAAAACTAAGAAAGTTGCACTTAAGCTAGCCCTCTCGTGCACCGTTATTACTTATTAAAACACATTTTCGTGAGCTCACCGCCAGCAGCGTCTCACCACAGCTCGGTTCCGTGTGTCGCTGTTTACACGTTGTGTTGATAGACAGAAAACAAACGACGTAAGATAGAATTTTCAGGAAGAGAGGTTTCTTTATTACAGATTTATCAGCGCCATCTAGTGCAGTGGAGGATACACTGCTCGCAATGTAATGACCTTTGTCTGCCACAAGACGATGCTGTAGTACCTTTTCTGCAAAATAAATCAGGGTTGGAAGAAAAGGCAGAAATTAGTGTGAATTAGTCTAACACTAAAAAGAATCAACTTTCATAATGTCAAAATATTGAAACCCAAAAATTGATAAAAAATTGTATGTAAATTCTATCTTTTTGCATGCAGTTTTTCTCTGTCTTATGCTGGTAAAGTGTCTATTGGTAAGAAAATGAGGGAAATATATTTTTTATCATTTTACTATGTGGTCATTGATTAGTTGACGTACCTTTTTAAATATATAACACATTTATTCAAAAATGTTAATGATGTTGCCCTTTCAAAGTAAATAAAACATAATTTAATTGTAGAGAAACTAAGCAAATATATTCTTAGAAATCCCAAAAAAGGAAAATAATGTGACAATACTGTGATTGTCAAACTCAATTGCATCCAGATGCCACTAATTATTTGCCTTTTATGGACTGATGAGCAAGTTTAAAGACCTAAATATAAACAAAATTTTTACCGCTGCAGCATTCAGGTGTGGGAAAACCATTATTGATACTGGAGAAAATCAAGATGATAAGCTGTGCAAACAAATTTCTGACTTTTGAAAACGTTATGTCACAAGTGTTGTCAGACTTGTTTGGGCTGGATGTCCTTGGAAACATGTTTCAATAAACCTATGAGTCATTTAGCCCGGTAATCAATGCAAAATTTGGCAACAAACATAGAATTTCAACACAAAGTGCTCACGTTGACTGGAGATGATTTGAACTCAGGCACCAGAGCTGGACACCTTGTAGTTGATGGGTGGACTATGAACCCCCCTGTAAACATGCAATAGAATAATGTTGCATCACTCACTAGCTCATACAGTAAAATTGTAAATGAAAATAGATCACAATAAGTTTCAAAATTATATTTGTTTGTATAGCCTGCATCAGAAAAAATACAGTTTTTTACCAAATCACTATATCAAGATGAATAGTTATTGTATTCCGGTTGGAATTGTCTTTACAGTCATCATTTAAGCAAACCACAGCTGGTTGAATTATTAATCAGAAATTTAATTTTGTCAATGCCCAGCTTAAACCTGAATTCTATTTTATAATGTCTACTGCTTAACAAATCAATTCAGAAGTGAATTCTTCATAAAAATCATAAAAACTAGTAACTAAATCGTTTTGTTCTATCACAACATTGTATATGACTTATCAGGGTTCTTCCAGTTTTGATTTTTCTTGTCTAATTTATGTGATATAAATACTGTGGTAAAAAAGCAAAACCTTGTCAGGTTTTATGAAAATGCACAACAACACCAGGTTGTTTTTTTTAAAGGAAAAGAGCATTGTTTGCATGATTATTTTTTTATATATTTGTTCTGTGGTCCAAGTTGGAAGTTTTGAACTAGTTTTTCTGTGCTATCATTTGTACAGACATCAGAAAGCAGCACACACTGTACCTTGCTCAGTCGACCGATTTGCTGATAAGGCTTTGTTCTAAAAATCACAGTGGATTTTGATAGAGGGAACAGTTTATCTGTCAGTCTGATCATTTTTTGTAGTTTTGATCCTCCTTCAGTTTACATTTTGATGCCCTTTATTTCAGTACCTGCAGCTCCTGGATTTTTTCTCTTGACCGAGGCCGGTTTGGCTCCCTGGTGGGTTCCCATGCCCAGTGTTTCCTGTGTGCAGATCAGTGAGCTGACCTGAACCTAGCCGATCCCTCTGATGAACCCCATTCTTTGCAGATACTCATAGCCAAAAGGTTGGACACCCCGGCGAGTCACAAGAAGTTTGTGTCTCAATCCTGCTGAGAGAAACACATCCTGACACCACTGTTGTCCTTTTTCCAACAAGAGAACGTTCTGCTGCAGCTTTCTCAGGATCAGCTCTTTCAAACATTTTCATTTTAAGTCAAAGCATCAGGCATCTTCTGCACATTTTTCATGTCCAAAGCAATAATAATAATAATAAAGCAGCATTGCTCCAAATGACTAATCGAAGCATGTGGTTGAACATCTGTATTCATTTGCGTAGGTTTTCTCTCACATTCATGTTGACCCTCGCCCCTCTAGGTGTTATAGGTCCAAAACCCCTAAGCCATAAATCCTATTAGTCAAGGATTCTCTGAAGCATTATAAGTCGTCTTCCCAGCTTTAATTGTTTGCATTATCACTTGTTACCTAAGAGATAAATGTCCCTTTTTTCCATTACAATTTTCATGACATGCATATGCCAATAGGATTTGATCTAAGACCAGAAAAACTTCATATAAACTACAAAAGTAATTTATCATAATTCTAATATGGTTCCAATTCTGACAGAGCCTTATAAGGAACAATTAACCAGATTGTTTGCCAAAAATTTCTAACATTTCATGTGTTTTGTTTATAAATCGAAAGTAAACATTATCTGTTTGCAGAACGTTGCACAGCATCCCACGTTATTCTGTGGTGGCACCTCTCTTCCTGTCACCTGGCGCTCATGTGTTGTCACAGATCGGGAATGGCAGGACCAGCCAGGGAGACGGAAGTTCAGGCCTCATGGTCAGAGGTCGTGGCACTCTCGGCATGGGGGGAAATTGTGTGTTTAAGCCGTGGTCAGAATTATGTGGCATCTCACATGTCCGTTTGTTTTGCCCAGCTCACATCCCTCCCCTCGCTGCAAGTGTGTGGCGGTGTGTTTGAAGGAATGACAGAGAGAATGTGAACGACCAAGGATAATGAGAGTGATGAAGACGGGTCGCATGTTTTTGGTCTTTTCCTTCCTCAAGTGGACTTTGTAATTAGAGATAAATGGAAACCAGCAGCAGGACAACAAAGTGGACGTGGACAGGTAGCTTTGCCCTGACAGAAAACCAAGGGGGATTTTTATTCTTATTTCATTAAGTTAGGCTAGAGAAATGACAATGAGAACTCCATATCAGAAAAATACTCATGATTGACCACATTTTACAACAATATCACTGTTTCAGTTGAAAATCAGAAAGTCGGATTTAAAGATTTATTGTTAAAGTGTCCAGCGTCACACAAATGACTATTCCCTTTAGCATTGACAGAACTCACACAACGGTGCATTTTTAAACAAAGGTATAAAACGCCTATGAATTTAAAAATCATTGACCTTCTTGTCAAATGATGTGTAAATCCTAAAATCTCTTCAAGGACAAACCTGTCAGTGTCCATCCCTGTTCCACAGAGAAAGCTGTCAAATTTTTATGAACACTCTGTTTCTCAAAACTCACAATACGGAAAGCGACATGAAGGGAATGTTAACCAGCTAAAACACAGACAAGACGACAACATAAAGGAATTATAGCACGACGGACGTAGGAGTAAACAGGAACTCTGTATGTCAGCTTTTGTGGATCTGAAAGGGAAAAAAAATCCTTCGCTTTCTTGCACAGAATGTTGAGATCCAATTTTGCTCGTGAACAAAACATTCTTGCTGCTAAGCACAGTGGAATCCAGGTAAAAAAAAATAGAAATAAAACAATGAATTCTGTATAGACACCTAAAATAAAATAAATGTAGCATGTTTGGTTCAAATCTGCACAAGTGATAGTGAAGAATCTGTTCACATCACATGCAGTGATAGCAGGTCACTGTGGTTCACCCTTTCAGATAGTAACAGAAAGGAAAGCCTACAGCTAATATTTTGAATTAAGACACAGATGTTCCTTCGTGACATCACAACTAAACTACTCCATGTGTTGCTAACATATAAAATTATTTCAATGCCTCCTTTGTTACTCAAATCCTTCCATGAATTTACACTGTCATTCAGAAAAAAATGTCTTTTTAGGACAAACAAATTAACAAAACAGTTGTAGTTTTACTTACTATCCCCCCCCCTCTAAAAAAAACCCTCAGTATTTGTTCTGACTAACATTTTGTGCTTTGATTTTTTTTTTTTTTTTTATGTTTTATTTCAAGCATAAATAGGAATAATACACAAAAACAATACAATCATCCGTTATACATTCACACAATAACTAATCAATAATGCTTGGAATAAATGAAAAATCAATCATGACAGAGTTTAAAATTACACAACAAAATGAAAAAAAAAAGTACAAAATGAAATCTAAATAGCATAAAAATGGACACTTTACTTCCTCAATTTGAAGTCAAAGCCTCATTACATTTTTTCCAGTTAAACCCCCAGTCTAACACCTGACAGTAGGTCTACAGGTTAAGCATAGCATTATCTCTAAACGCTGCCAAGTAGAGCAATGCCCTCTTTAATCTTTGCTGCTGATGCGCAACTGATCTCCCCCTAAACAGTGAACAGTGATTACACTGATGTGTCAAACGACTGGACATAAATGAAGTCATGTTTCTCCGCTTTCCCACACATTAACAGACTGGCTTTTCCTTTGTGTTTTACATGTAAAGTCTGGACGAGCTCCGTGTGTCTGCATGAAGAAAAAGCTCAAAGAGAGTCACTAAAGTAGGCATCTCACATAAGCAGGCTTTGGAAAGATTCATTAAAAAATGTTGTCCTAATTGGGGTTTTACGTTAAATTTGAGAGTACTGAATGAATTGTCCTCCCCAGCAAAGAGTTGGTGGACGTTCAGCAGAGCTGCTGTAAGCCCGATTCTTGAGCTGGTTTCGTTGCCAGGCAGAGCAGTTGGGCCAGCCCACAGGGGTCATCAGAGGGGAGAGAGAAGTTCTGATTATGATCATTATATGGTAAATAGGATGTCAACAAGGTGTTTCCTTGACACTTTGTCGAGTAAAAGAAGGAAGGTGCAGAAATGAACACCCCCTTCTCAACCAGACCTCTAATCTCTCCTTTCATGTCCCTTCTGCTCTGAAGGGTCTCGGCTCTGGCTGCCATGTGCTGGTCCGCCCGGACTGGCACTTCTTACTTGCAGGTGGGCTGAGTATCCTGGCAGGCATGTGTTTATAAAACCTACTTGTTTGGGCACAATACTTGAACTAACTTCTTTTGAGCGAACAGTGTGAATCTGTGCAAAGCCTTTTCCCAAAGTCCTTTGGAAGGCGACAGCCCATTGAGAGAAGAGAAGAAGGGATTACCTTCTTCGACAGTGGTGCATTTCCGAGAGGGCTGATCAGCTCTGCATTCATTGTTAAATCGAGCAAAGGAAGCCCTTAGAGGAGTGAAAGGATCCAAATAGGTGGGTGCAAAGAGAAAACAGCCACAGGAAGCCTTGCACAGACAACCCAAAGTTTTCCCAACATTTCTTTCCCCCACTCCCAAGGAGGTGCGGCGTGAAAAAGGAGATTAGCATACAAAATTAGAAGCAGGGTGATTTTTAAGGGCATCTTGCCTCATGCCCTCCACCCCCATGGCCTTCTCTGTCTGGACAAAGTTAATTAAACTAGTATTAAACAGCAAAGAAACTTCCAAGCGCTCTGCGAGGATTAACATGATGAAGGGGAGATTGGGAGGTATTTGTTGAGGCGTAATTGAGAAAGACGTGATGGAAGAAAAAGTACGCTGGAAAGCTTTCTTTTCTTTTAGCTTGACCCTAAAGTATCTCAACCCTCTTGGGAGCAATGTGAAGACAGACGCAGTGTTTACTTCAAACCACGAGGTATTGATCACTCAAAGAAAGTGTCAAAGAAGGACGAGCATACGTGATTAAAGGATTTATTATGCTTTCATTACATTTTAATTGAAAAGAAACAACAACAAAAAAGGCATCTAAGACAAAGCAATACTAGAAAATGCTGTGCAATAAATTAACAATGTACAGTACAAAGTGCTTATTTTTATGTACAATTAAATACATCAGGAGGGTTAAGATCAGGGCAAGCCGCGTGATGTGAGGGAACTGTTCCCAAAAAAGGTCCAAATATGTCCTAAAATCCAGTAAAAAAAAACTTTCCAGAAGCCATTGCATTATACAAAGCATATTGCAAACATGGATTTAAAAAAAAATGAGCTTTAAATAAAAAATGCTTTTTTTTGTTTTGACATTAATACTTGATCTGCCACACTTGTCAGATCATTTTCTTAACTTTCAGGGTCTTTTTTTTTGGATGATCTTGAGGAAAATCAGAGGAACCCACTTTAAAGGCCTGATGACTTTTCAAAATGCTGTAAAAAATATAAAAATAGATCTTAAATATATTTATACAAAAAAAAATCTAGAGTCATAAAACGCATCTTTTTATTTTCTCTAAAGCTGGATTTGTATTCACCCCTGTAATTAACTGTTATTTCAAAAACCTTAATACAGGTTTTTTTTTTTCGTCTTGTATTTCATCTGGAACAAACATTATCTTTAGGGCTGTATGTTTGCAGGATAGGCAGGATGAATTCTTGGAGATATAGATAAAAGATGTTTAGTGCTTCTTCCGCAGTCTCAGGCTCTTCCGGCGTCCGGTGGCGCTCTCATTCCTTCCCCTCTGACCTCCCTTTTTCACACAAAAGTACTTGGTCACTGTTTTTCGGCACTGCTCACACTTCACTGCGCAACACCAGTGGAATTTGCAATTACAGCTCGACACCATCTCAGCCTTGCGCTCCTCCACAGCCAACCCGCACTCTCCGCATAACCTTTTGCAGCTCCGTTTCTCCCACTTGCTTAAGTTCTTGCCCTTCTTCAGGCACTCACGGCCCTCTGTGCCCGGCAGGCCCAGGGTGCGGTTCTCTAGGCAGTAATCAGGAGAGTCTTCAAGGTGGACCAGCTCTTTGCGGGAGATGGAGCTGAAGGTCTCTGCGATAGCTCCTCGACTGGCTGCACTGTTCCCTGCTCCTCGTAGGAGGTCCACTTTCAGCGCCCGGTGGTATTTCTCCTTCAGGTAGTTCCCCACTTCTCTGAACTCCGGCAGCTGCAGCCAACAGGTCTGAGTTGTGCAACTTCCTGACACGCCGTGACACTTGCACGTCTTCTGCATGGTCCCTTTAACAGCCTGCAGACACCAAAAGGGTGGGGAAAAAATCATCTTCAGAACATGGAAATAGTTTGTAGAAACATTATGTTTTAGTTGGTTTCTTGTATTTAAAAAAAAATAGCCCAAAAAGACATTTTATGGTGTGTTCGTCTCAGCAAAAGTGGTACAAGCCAGCCTGTGAAATCTCTTTTATCCGTTGATTGATGTGTTGTCAAATTAGGAATTGTATTCTAATGGTTTTCACGTTAAGTAAAAAAAAAAAAGGGATGAATATGTTGAATAGAGGATAGCTTCAAGGTCCACTGGCGACTTTCTGTGTTGTCTCCAGTGTTTCCTGACTTTAGCAAACACAAAACAGCTGTTGCTTGAAAAGGAGTGTCTTCTCTTAGCGAGCAAGGGAGGAATTCTCTCTGCTGAGGTGATGCTGAATCAAAGTATCACATTGAGCCGTATTGTCCTCGCAGAATAAATAGGAGTATTTATTTAGCATGTTCATTATCAACATGTTTTCTTCTGTTTGAGGACCCAATGGAGAGTCCTATTGAGCTGAGAAATAAAAAAGGAGTTTTTCTCTCTTTCTATTCCCATTTTTTTCTGTTACAATGATGCTCCAGGTGCCATGGGGATCCCAGAGCTCAACAGGGGGGTGTAGGGCACCATAAACAAAGAGCACTTCAGCTGCACGCCTGTGGTCTCCTCAGACTCCCTTGGGGCCAAACAAAGACCAAAATAAATGTGGGATCCTTATTGCAAGAATAAAACTAAACACTTATTTTAAGAAAGCAGAAGAATACAGAATGCTGTGCAAAGTCTGGCTCCCCAGGACCTTTAATTAAGCTTGCACCAGCGATCCTGAGATTCTTGAGTTGAGGTTTTGTCATAAGGTGCATTCAGCACTGGTAAATAGGCCCTTCTGGTACACCGAACACACTGTTGTTATTATTAAGGACGAGTGGCACCTCACTTATAGCAGTGTGAAAGGGATGCTTGGGTGGCACACTCAGGAAAATCCTGAGCGGGGAAAAAAATGATTCAAAAGCTGCTTTACATCCTGCAATCAATTGAAGGGCTACAGCAGATTTCCAAAATTTTAACCATCCAGCTTAAGCGCTCAAAAAAAACGAACGCACTGGATAATTGTAAAATATCTTTTTTTTTTTTTGTCTACTGTACCTTGCGTCCAGCCTCATTATTGTGAAGATTCATGGCTGCGCGAGCATCCTGACCGGTCTCCAAAGCATCAACAAACTGTTTGGAAATGGCCTCACCAAAGCCGACATTATCGCTGCAGCCTCCCCAGAGCCAGCCGTGACCACCTAGGAGGAATGAAACAGCGAAACGACTGCTAACAATGTTGATGCGAGTGTGCAGACTTTGTACTTTTGTGCTAACCTCGCTGTCCGTTTCTGCTGTCATCGCAGCCACAGTTGTCAAAGTCTCCCAGACTGCAGTTCCTGGTCAGGGTGTACATGACCCCAGCAGAGCTGATGGCGTGGACAAACGCAGCTTCCCGATTCGCTGTCAAGGCAGGAACTGGTTAACAATCCAACAAATCAATTATAACTTCCTGTTTTTAGTGACTAAATGACGCACTTTCAATGTATTTTTATTTATTGTTTTTTTCATAAATTTCATCAAAGCAAATTATTGTTTTAGTGGATGTAGCACGGACCAAAGAGAACTTTCCCAACAATGACAGCGAGAAATAAAGATCTTGTTTCATTACACAAATGCATTGTCTTTTTAAGCTTAAAGCTTTGGATCACTGCTGAACAGTTTCTTATAAGAATAAGAAGGTAAATCCTCAGAAACAGTTTAGTATTCCTTTTTTCAGGTGGGTTTATAATTTTCTTTTCTTTAATTGAAAAATAAGGCCTAAAAGCATCTATGCTTTCTTAACTTAATAAACCTGGTTTCGACATACGACAGAAACTGTAAGCTGCAGATTATCTCTTTTAATGACCTGACACATGTTTTCATTCATTTAAATTAAATACTGACAGAAGCAAACAGCCACATGGAGCACATTTAAGCGGAAGCTTTGTGTGGGTGGATGTGGACTCACCGCTGCGCAGGCTGCTGTGAGTGGACAGCTGCAGGGCTCTCTCTGGGCAGTTCCAGCGGTCCCAGGCAAACTGGTGTTTGCATTCTTCAATGCCACTCTGAGCTCCTGCTGACACACTGCTTGAGTAGATCAGGTATGCCTGAAGCATACAAAAAAACAAACCCAAGAGCCAGACTCAAACAACTATTTGATCATTGTAATATTAAACAGCGGTAGACCATATTCTGATCCAGTTTTATTTTTCTTTTGTATTTTGGGGGGAGCTTTATTCTGAAATGTTTAGGTTGTAGCTTCAAGTCCAACAAATTTAAATCAGCAAATACATTTTAATTTAAATAAATACATGCATTTGTTGATTGCAACTTCCAACAAGTAGCAGGGATGGATGTTGATGGATCATGGATATACAGTCATTGGAAGTGACATCTGTTGGTATTTATTTAAAGGTTCTAAAGCAAATGATATAATTTACTGATAAAACCTTATGCTTATTTACAATTAAAGTAAATCCTGACTTAATTGTATTGATTATTTTGATCAAAAGGTGATTAAAAGTTGTAGGGAAGGTGTAAAGTGAGAAAAAGTTTGATTCAAATGATTACAGTTTTTTTATTTTTTGACATCTTTTTTAAACAGCACCAGAATGTCATCATATTTTTTTTTTTTTTTTTTTTGCTGTGATCACACGGAATTGCTGAGCTTTCTCAAAGCAGCGAGCTCTGTCCTTGGCTTTCACCTGCTGCTTTGCTGCTTCTTCAGACTGTGTGAATGATAATATAACTAATATGTCTCAAGTGGCCTTCAGGGAGATGGAGTACCACCTCTTTCACAGGGGTCTGGCTCGCTAATGATGACCACCCACTACAGCATTGCCTGGCTTTGCTTCTTAACACATTCAACCCTTGGATACACAGAGCCCCTGAATAAGGTCAAGTGTACCTAAGGGAGGGGGGGATAAATCACAAAAGACCAAGAATATCATTGATTTAGGGCAATTGTTGCACACAGACAGGTAGCAAATGCTTGTCAATACATTTGAGTTAAGATAACATGAGGACGTGGACTTCTCTGCTGCTTTTTTCCGAGGAGGAAGGAGAGGAGAAGAGATCAAAAGGAAAAATGGCTTACCTTGGGTCCAGTCATCAAGAAATTATTCACTGACCTGGAAAAGGGAAAGTGAGACAGCTTATTCACTCAAGAAAGCTCAGTGTCCTTCACAAATTCCTCTGCTAACATCTCTCATTAGTGCTCTTCGAAACATTTTGAATTGGGTCACAAATGGGAATCCAAGCCTTCAGAAACACTGAAAATGTCATCTGTGTATTTACATATTTGTGTTGAACATTCTGCAGCAGAACCTAATTTAAAAAATGAAGAAAAGTAGGAAATTTTTACAATTTGGAAACGTATTTTCTGTTTTAAACGTTACTTCTAAAATGCTCTTTTATGGTTGACACAGATACATGTGCATAAACAATTTTATTTGGATATGGTTTATTTCAAGCAATCAAAACAAAAAGAGGACAAGCAAAATAATATATATATATATATATATATATATATATATATATATATATATATATATATATATATATATATATATATATGCAAAACTTAGGATATTTTATCTTAAAAGGATTGGAAAACATGCAATAACACAATAATAATTTCTCTTGATCATACCACTTAGCTCTTATGCATACATGACACACTGAACCTATTAAGTATTAAGTTTGTCACAAGGAGTTTAATTAATTCCTTGAAAGAGAGGAAGCCAAAATGTAAACCCACCCCTATTTTGCTTTACATCATTGCTTAAAATGTAATTTAGTTTTAAATGGGTGGAGTTAAATCCACATTTCCAACTTTTTTCTTTAAACTTAATCTGGTAACCCCGCAAAAACATTACCCACAGAAAACTAATGGGTTTTATGAAAGGGCTACCACTAGAAACCGGTGAAAACATTGTGCAAATAAGTATAAATAAGTATCCTACTTGCATCTAATGTAATAAAAAATAAAAGGGAAAGAAAAAGAAGAAAACTGGTTCAAACTTACCAGCAGCAGGAAGACCTCATATGTGTCAGCAGAAGAAAGATGTAGTAGGGTGCTTCCCAGTGCAGGAACATCCTGACAGGTAAAAGTGCTAGTAGACTGCGCAAAGATGGCAGAGAAAAATGAGCTGCATGGAGCTTCACGAGGAGCTATCAAGATTAAAGGAGGGGGCTCTGAAATGGAGCTGCTCTCGTCCCAACAAGAGATTATCTGCTTAATTAAAGATTTTCCCCCTGCTTAGTCTCCTGGCCAATCAGAGGTACTGCACCAAAGAGAAACTGAAATGATCAAAAGGGCACCCTGGGCCTTCAGGGCCAGGCGATGGTGGGTTTCCAGCCTCCATGCAGGAGCAGAGCAGGATCCGCTTAATCCTGCAGGAAAAGTGTAGCACAGATCCTCCCCGTTTAATGCTCAGAGCTGAAGGAGCATCTGATGGACGGGGATCAGAAAAAGATAGTCTTCTCGGTCAGGAGATGAGCGCTTGATCTGATGATAGAGCTGCGGAAATTGAGGCGAACGCGTTTGATGTTCTGGAAATGTTTGTTCGTTTTCAAAGGTGATTGAATCAGTGCATGTAACCAACATGGGGACCATTACTCAACGCATGTCTTTTGCTCGCGCGCCTTTACGCACCAGCCTGATCTAGCGGGTACATTATTTTAAAACGACTGCTTCCTAGAAAAGGATCAGCTCAGCTGGTGGAGATATACTAAAACCCCACGAGGGTTCAGTCAAAATCCAGCCTTGATATTTTCAATTGATCAAGTTCTATAGCGATGGATGCCCAGATAATAGCGTGACACACACAGTGAAGGCCAAACTATTGATCAATTCAAACTCTGGGCGCACTGGACTGGCATCACTATCCAGACTCTGCACGACGGGTCCCCCCTCCCAAAAAACCCTGACTGGCACTTTCGGTCTCGTTCCGTTGCCTCAGGCTTTTTAGCAATTTTCTTGTGTGCAAATAAGGATTAAGATAAAAATTATATAAAGGGGAAAACACACAGAGGATTTTTTTTTAGATTCAAATTTGAAGAGAACCAAAAAAAAAAAAAAAGGGGGGGGGGGGGGGTAAGACACATGTAAACTTGTCCGTTGGTTTTGCTATAAAGATCAAGTCTAAAAACATTTCTCAACAATAGAAAATTATTTAGTCTTAGCTGTGCAATATTTTGCAAAAAAATAAAAATCTGTTTAATGTATGAATCATTAAATCATTTCAAATGTAGAGGGAGAATTTGAAATCTCATTTCAAATTATTAAAAATATCTTGAATTTATTTTCAAGACTGTGGGAACCACAAAAAAACTAATCTTCCAAGAAATAGTCTATAAGGTCACATTAATTACTATTTAAGACATGAAAATAGGCAGAATACTTAAAGGCTCTCTCAATGAATAAAATTAATTTCACAAAATTTGATTCTTTTGTTGTTTTTAAAATAAAACAATGTATTTAAAAATTTAACCTAAAATGTATGTTTGAAACTTTGCAAAGCTGACTTTAAATATCAAAAGGCATTTTTCTTTAGGGTTCTTCATCATCTAGAGAACACAAAGTCTCTCCATAACATTTACAAATCAAAAACTAAAATAAACAGAATGATTAACACGGTACAAATTCTGCATCTAAGCATCCAAATCAAACTACGAGATATATATATATATATATATATATATATAACACTAACCTTGATAACAACCTTGATAACAACCCCTAAAGTATGTTGTTATATATATATATATATCCTTTTGTTTTTGACTTTGCAAACCAGCATGCTAGTTAAATACTTAGGCCTTGCTCCTAATTTGTAGATCAAAAAGTAAAAAATACAGTTTTTGTATCGCTCTTAGTAGCAGAGTCATGTGGTCACTTAGTTCTGACCACAACACTATGCATACATTTAAAATAAATCTGTTGTGTTAAACAGATTTGTGTGTGTGATAAATTTAACATGAAAGTTTACATAGTTTAAGTAGTGATCAAACAGGAGCTTGTATGGTTCTTTCCATCCAGATTCGCCTTGCTTTTTTTTTTTTGCTTTAAAAATTTAAGAGCTTTTTGTACATACTTCTTTCGTAAATGTTTGATAAGATGTATGTTAAAGCAAAAAAATAGGAATTAGGAGGCAGAGCAAAGCAGAGGCCAGAGCCAGAAAATCCAGGGGCCAATGGTTGCATGCAGTGAGAGGATAAGGGTTTAGGCACACAAGGTGCAGCTCCAGAGACAGAGAGCCCGATCTCAGAGCAGAAAAGACAGCATCTTCCAGGTGTTCACTGTAAACAAATTATGTGATTTGTACAATTGTTTCTGTATTACTCTGATGGGACAATGGGTCTTCATGGGTAAAAAGCTCAAAATGTCCCAACATCTTTGTTGAGTAAAACAAAGCTGATTGTTTTGAGTTTAGCTATGCCATCATAAATATTATCCATTTAGCTCAGATGTGTTATCTGATGTGTTATCATCTAGACTAAAAAACAAACATTTGTGATAAGTGAGTAAAGGGTAGGTGACCCGAGGTCTTAGAAGTATTGATCTGAGCTGAAATTCAACTAATTGTTATACAATATGATAAACCAAATTATTATTCGTTTTATATTGAGACCTTGAATTGCAAATACTTCTATCAAAAAGTAACAATTTGCTTGGATAGTTTATATATTCAGGCTTAATTGATCCTAAACCTAAATGTCTCTCCAGTCCCTCTCCAATCACCTTTTGATCCATCATAAAAACATTCCCAGTGGTCTTTTAATTAGGATTTTGCAGTTTTTAGGCATAATCAAAAAAAAAAACTGTTGATTTCTGCACAGTTTCTCTAATGCAGCAGTAGTTCATTGAAAATTTGCTGAGTTGTGAACGGGACTGTTGGCGAGAGTAAGCCTGTGCTCATTTTCCCTCATCCCTTCGTTTACACTTTCATCCCTCACAACCCCAACCTAACATTACTGGAGCAACAAAAATGCCAAGCAATTTGGAGCTATCAAGCCATATAGTATTGAGTCAAAAGCCAGGTCAGACGAGGAAAACGAAGACATACGTGGATCTATTTGTCTGCAAGTCGACGCATTGGAATGGAGCGGAGCAGGGAGCTTGTGGCCGTCTGAATATCATTTGTACGAAACTACAGGCCTTTTTGAACTGCCTTTTCTTTGTCTGCTCCAGATTCACCCCAATTTAAATAAAAAAATTAATCTGAAACAGACTTTTAATCTAAATATTCTTTATATGTGTCCTCTATAATAAGAATAATGCTACAAGAACAGATTAAAAACATAATTTTCTTTAGAGGGGAGCAGCACTTAAAGCTGAGTCTGCAGATTCCAGGGAAAGGGCCTGAATGGCCTCAGAGGGCCGCTAGAGCGGTCGCACAGAGGTGCTGCATGCCACGAGGAGGTGGCCTGACAGTTGGTAACCAATAAGACACAGTCAATTTCTCCAATAGAGAAAACAATTCACCAAATAAAAACCCAAATATACACAGAAAACAAAACCAAAAACAAAAGTGTATTATTCTGCATAAAAGAAAAAAAGAAGTGATAACCCCCTACTTCCAACCTCAAACGAAGTAAATCCCCAACAGAGGGAGCAATAACATAACATTTTACCATGGTTGAACCACCTTGATAACAACCCCTAAAGTATGTTGTTGACCCATGAGCAACCTTTCTTCATCTCAGCCCCCTTGGATCAAGCCAGGTTCAAGAGACATGTTTTGAGCCACCATCTTTCAAGAAAATTGCATTTCTGACTCATTTTAAAGCCCCTGTCATCATCAAAAGTACCTTTTATACATATAATGCAAAGCTCAGTTCCACAGTTTACTTAAAGACAGCAACACAAGGACTGCTGCTGCACAATGGCAGTTAAAGAGCAGCAAAAATTTGTTCCTGAAGAACCTTTTTTCATGTACTTATGCATGTGTTTAAATGTACATCAGTAGTTCTCAATTCTGATATTAAAAAAAGGATAAAACATGTTTGATGGAAGGGTTGGGCAGCCGCGGCTCAGGCAGTTGAGCAGATCGTCCAATGATCAGAGGGTCAGCGGTTTGATCCCCACTCCCCCCAGTCAACTGTTGTGTCCTTGGGCAAGACACTTCCCACTCCCTGCCTCACACCAGTGTGGCTCCGCTGGTGTGTGAATGCGTATGAATGTCCCGGTGATGGTCAGAGGGGCCGTAGGCGTGCCTTGGCAGCCACGCCTCTGTCAGTTTGCCCCAGGGCAGCTGTGGCTACATAAGCAGCTTACAATCACAAGTATGAGTGAGGGGTGAATGAATAATAGACACATTGTAAGATCTTTAAGCATCTGGAAAAGCGTAGATAAATCAAAGCCATTATTACTGTTAATTATTATTATTATTGTTATTATGAGGAGATCCAGAAACACAATGCTGCATATTCTGCATATGAGGGGAAATACGTACACCTATGACCCTATAATTAAGAAGAAAAAAAAGGCTTGAATGCAGAAAGTATTGAGCAATAAAATAGACAAACAGGGTTTTAGTTCATAGACCATTTAATTGACATAAATATTTATTAGGAATCTTTGCAGCAGACATGATTAGACTGCATTTCAGATGTAAATAGCTCCTGACAAGTAATGAGTCTTACAAGAAAAATAATTTGCCACATGTAAAAATTTGCTTTATTTAGGATACAATACGTACAAAAAATTCTTTTTTTAAGGAAAGAGGAAACGTGTTGCAATTTAAACACTGTAGAAAAATGCTGCTTTGTAAAAGGTTTTGTGACAGATGAGCAAAAAGTATTGTTGAAACACAAAATAAAAGTTTTATTCTTGCTTTCAGGCAAACTTCTCAGTTCCAGAAAAGTTAAATATCTACCCGTTCTTCTTAATGCACCTTTCTCCCTCCAAAATAAACTGGGATTTCAAGGACTTCAAGTCTGTTTAGTTAAAGTGTTAAAAGTTTTATTTTGCACTACACATTTGAAACATGTGCAGCTCTCATAAGGCATTTTGGCCAACCGTTGCAGTATAATTTCACACATCACAAAGGATATATGCACACAAATCAGGGCCTTTTTTTGGAGGGTAGGTAAATTAATAGATTTATTTAAAAGACAACAAAATCAATGTAAATATTTAATCTATCTAATAGGTGAGAGTTGTGATGTTGAAGCTCTGAGAAAAAGAAGCTTAATGTTAATATCCAAAGAATTTATACATATCTGAACACTATTTATTTAGACTTATGGTTATACTTAAATGAATCTAATTGTTTTGGTGTCACCCTTGAACAAAGCAGAACTAAAAGCTTACCAAAAACAAACAAACAAACTTTGCTTAATAGGGATAAGAGCCCACTTCTTCTTCTTCTGGGATAACACAAAGCACAACTGACAGAAGAACACAGTTTGATTTTGTCTTCAGAGAAAAATCACACACTTTTCAGAAAAGCTTTTAAAGTGCCAAAGATCGATCATAAATAGCAAATCTATAAATACATCTAACAGAAATTAATTTGAAATTACTGCTTTCGCACAGTGCCCACGGGAAAAGGTTCCACCGAAATGATGCAACTTCATCTCATGTTTGCTTGATATTATGGTGATGAACTGCACGTTTACTCAAAGTCTCCACCTGTTACAAAAGGTCGGTGAGGACACTTCAAATCTTAAAGACCTAACAAGAGAGGCCTACTATGTATATGAAAAGTCTTCAAAGCTGACATTAATCTGACAGGGAGGTCTAAACTAATAACCACAAGCATGGCAATCACCATCCAACCACTGAAATGCTGCTATACCTGCTGCTACTTTCTTCGGCACGTTGCATCGGCGTTTGAAGTCAAGCGGTCTGACTCAGCCACTTTTGTAGCTGCTGTCGCCGGTGCGCTTTACGCGAGCAGTGATCATCTCCTTCGACACACTCTTGCAGTCTTTGGCCAAACCCAAGAAGCACATGAGGTCTATGAAGGCAGTGGTGAGGTTGAGCTTGCAGCCGAACTCGCTGGTGGCGTAGTCAAAGGGAAACGTGTGATGGTAGTTGTGAAAGCCTTCGCCTGAAGAAAACAGGATAAAAGATTTTGAAAAATGTTTATTTCCTCACATAAAAAAACGACCGAACACAGCTGAGACCAACTTAATGAAATAAAAAACTAAATGCTTTGAACTGATCACAGGAATGTTGCAAACTCATGCTGGTAGCATGTGACTAACAACTTGATTTAATAAAGTGGCTAATTGTCTTGGGCGAAAAAGAGAAAAAAAATCCAAAAAGGCTGACCATCGGATAATTATATTCACATGATACCATGATCTAATTTACAAATATCTGACCCCATTTGGAACATCACTGACTTAGTTCAAAAGCTTTTCACGGTCCTCTGTACAATGGGACTGGATTCCCCTTTGAGGACAGCAAGTAAAAAAAATGTTGATTTGATTGATTCTCTTGCAGTTAATTAATTCATTTCAAACCGGTTCATCTACACATTTAATTTTTGAACTAAATAACACTTAAATGATCCATTGAAGTAAACTGCAAAACTCAGGTTGGACTGATCTGGCAGCAGTGACAGCTGCAATGATAATGTTCAGAACAATATTACCCTGAACAATAATCTAATTCAAAGCTGGCTGCTTGTGGTCTTGTAACCCTTTTTACCTTCAGTGCTGTGTAAATTTTGACAACAGAAGTACATGTTTGCCCAGAGAGCATTTGTCACTCTGAGGCAGCTGTTGATCCACAGATTCTACAATCCGTATCCGATCAATAAATTCACACCAATGCAGCACTGTTGCAAAGCTACACTATCTGTTATACACAACAATGTCGGCATAAAGACCCACTCCAATGAAAATCGTGTTTTTAACATGTTTTCGTGGCATTTTTGGGATGACAGAGGACATATATATAAAATTAAGTTTAAAACTGCATTTCTGAGAATTTTTCTTTAATCAGATCATTGGGATTTAGAAGCAGACAAAATGCTCCCCCATTCTGATGCACCCACTTGTAGACAAATGGATCCATGATGTCCTCGTCTGAGACGGAATCTGTGTCTAAACTATACGGCTGAATAGCTCCAATATTGTTCTCCATTTTTCTTAGACCAGTGGTTCCCAAACTGGGGGGGCGTGCCCCCTAGAGGGGGCGCGGTGGAGTTTAGAAACAAAGGATTTGTATGTTTGTGTCAGTGTGGGGGGGCTCGAAAATATTCTAATCTTCAGAAAGGGGGGCCCTGCAAAAATTTTGGGAACCACTGTGTTAGACCATGTCATGTTAGGTTGGGGTTGTGACTGGCTATAAGATAGCGGGAGCGTCTAAACAGATGGATGACGGGAAATGGAGGCAGACTTACTCCACACTCTGCAGAAACTATGCCCTAGAAAACGGCAAAAGTTTTTTTGATTTTTGCTAAAAAATAACAAGCATAATTAATTGGGATGCTTTGAAAATAGATCAAAGGATGATCAGAGTGGGACTTTAACAACGGAATCATTAAATTTGCTTATGCACTACATTAATTTCACAAATGCAGCACCTACGCACAATGTTCAGCTGTGCAGCTGCATTCTATATATTTCCCACAGCGGGAGATTTTTTTTAACTGAAATAAGTCATTTCCTTTTTTGGCTGTGGTGAAAGCCTGACAGTGAACACTTTTCTGAAAATTCAATCAATAGTGACATTTCGAGAAAAAGAAATAAAAGAATCATTTGTTTTAAATGTACAATCTACAAATGTACAAAACCACAGGTTTGATTGGAAATTCAAAATTATTAGGCTACGTAAACCCCCAAATTATGAAACCAAATTATTGTGGGTGAAATTAAAGAAATAAACTCAAACAAAGACAACTTTTAAGGGCCTTAACCACAATTCAACTCCCATTGCTGCTTGTGAGGTCTTGGTCAGACTAATCCTACACTTGTGTTATTCATTTTCCAAGAACCAGACCTATAATATAATCTCTAGGATTTTTTTTAAATGGCAATACAGAGCAACTGACATTAGTGAATAGAAAGACACAGTTCCTATCAATCAATGAAATGTGCAGTCTGCTTAAATTGAACAACCTGTTGTATTCAGAATCAGTATTTGCAACGTTGCCAACAGTGAAGCCAGACATTGCAAAAAATTGCATTGCTGGAAAAAAATAAGTAGATTTAAAACCAGTTGTTCTTATTAGAAATGCTGACCAATTGTACATTTAAACTGTCACAGTGAGGACAAAACAAACATTAGCCACTGGATTAGAGAACTGTCCACCCCACACCTGCCACATTATACCCAAGAGAACACAAGTTATACAACAGATGCGTAAAGTTCATTTAAATGCTTTCCAAAACAGAAAAATGATCATTTGTCAAGTATTAGGACTAAAAGTAAATGTCAAACATGGATCCTTACCAATAGCACTGAGAGCAACAAAGATATTTTCCCTGGGGTTAATGGTCTTGTCGTATGGCCGGTTACCCCACATGTGTGCTGCGCTGTTGACCAGCCAGGTGGCGTTGAGAACCAAGGCGTACCTCAGGAGCCCAGGGACAAAGTACCCCACAACCAAGGATTCTCCCCAGAAATACCAAGGCACCAACGTGGGAACGAGGAAGCAAAGCAACACCACAGAGAGCTTGTAGTGCCTGAAAGAGACAAACTGCATCTTACTCAGAGCCCCCTTTGCTAGAGCTGCGTAAAATAAAATGATATGACCATAGTCTCAATGATACCAAAAAACAGCTATAACCTGACTTTTACTCATTTCTAAATGTATAAAGTGAATTACGAAGGATTTGAGAGCTCAAAGTGCCATTCTTCCAAACCCTGTGGAAGGCTGCCACCTTGTTTCAATACTGTTTAGGAATTGTTTTAAGAAAGCACTGTATGGTGGCAAAGTCAAGGCTACTTTAAGCCTGATAGTCATTATTTAACAAAATGGCATGTAAACAATATGATAACACATGAAACTAAAAGTCTTAGGAAAACTCTTTTTTTTTTCCTTCTAGCACCAGTTTCCAAATAAACTCTGATTTGGAAAAAACCTTTAAAGTCACGCCATTTTTGAAACATTGGGACATTCATTTCTAAGATATATCCAGCCTTGTCTTCTAATAAATACAATAAAACGGATTAAACGAATGACATTCTCTTACCGTCTCTGGAACATCACCACACTGTCTGCCTTCAGGTCTGAAAGCTCCAGATTCTTTCCCTTCTCGATGACATCAGGATGCTTCCGGACCAGGAGCCACCCAATGTGGGAGAAGAAGAACCCCCGCGTGGCATTATGGGGGTCTGCATCGGTTTCAGAGTACTTGTGATGGACACGGTGGTCCCTCGCCCACTCAAAAATGTCATTCTGAACGGAGGAAAATAATCCCACGAGCATCAATAAATATACAGAGGACAGAGAAACATATGATAAAACCAGATGTGTAAAAAACATTTAAGAACTGTAACAATGACAAATATTTTGCAATAAATTTTTTTTTTTTGCCAAGTTATAAAAAATGCTTTGAGCATAAATAAAAAAAAGTTTTTCCAATTTATTTTCTTTGCATTGCTTTATCACAAACTGTAATAAATCAACTCAACAGGTATAACTCAGCCAGGTTACAGCTGCATTCTGTATCCTTCTTACCTGAAACGCCATGGAGTTGGAAAGAGCGAGGAAGACTCTGAGGGGAAAAGAAGCCTTGTAGGTTTTATGGCTCCATAATCTATGAGCACCAGCGGTCACACCTAAAGCACTGAGGAAATAGCACACGGCACCTGGAAGCAAGGTAGGTAGAAGAGTGAGGCACCTTCTAGAAAACTTTCCTTCCCATATTCACACCCCACAGGGACACAGAGTTCTATTTATAAAATGTTGATCTTTTTGTTCCGAGGCGAGTCGTCTGTGCACCGCGCTGGGACAGTGGGGGAACAACACGCCAGCCCCCCACACCTCTGTTGTTCTAGAACTGCTGAATGTCTTTCTATGTGAAGGCCAGACCAGACTGTCCACGATCTGAGACCCAGAAACTTCTGACTGGCAAAGGGCATTCTCTTGTGGTGCCATGCGGCACACAATGGGATTGTCTATGTACGTGGCGATTGTGCTTTGTTTCCACTGTGGAATATTATGCAACTCAACATTGCAGAGAGAAGGAAAATGATGCGGTGCCAAAGTCAAGACAAAGTTCAGATTGTTTGGGAATATAGGTCATGCATCAACTGTCTACATAGGTCAGGTGGAAACTTTAATAATTGAACAAACTTTATGACTACTGAAAATTAAGTACTTTTCTACGTGTGGTATAATTCAGTAAGCCCACAACGTCTACAAGTCATGAGTTTTAACTTTTAAAACAACAAAAAAATGTAAATTTAAGTCTATAAAACTTCAACATAAAGTAATTTCATCACGCTAAAAGGCCTTGCATAAGAAAAACGAAAAACACATTTGGCTCCACAGTTGCTAAACTTTTACGACAGCATGAGGCAGAGAATTCAAGGTTGGGACAAGAAGATTAACAAAGACAAAATATCAAAGTCTGGTTCCAAGTAATCTTGATCTTAAACAATAAAAAAAAAACTGCAAATCAGACATTTAAGATCCAAGGTAATCCAACAAAGAAACGGCTTATAGCTCTTCTATCAAGAGGAAATTTCCACACTCTTCCTTGTTGCAACACGCAGATGATAAACCCACAAATATGCATGACTGGATACCATCACTGCCGTAATATTATTCCACTACCAGCTCCAATAACTGGTTGCAGTAGGACCGAACGCACACAAGCCCTATTTAGGAACCTTAAAATTACCATAAAATATGCTAAGCATACATAAATATTTTCAAAATAAAAACGTTAGAGATGTTATCTGGTGGACAAGTCTTTGAAAAGTTACAGCCTCACCTTTAAAACATTATTCCACTACTATTTTTAAGAAAAGAAAAAAAATTAAATAAAGAATCAGTTTGACAGAAGTGACAAGGCTTCAGAAACATCAGAGTATTTAAGGATAACGTCAGGACAAAAATCCCGCTCGGTTCTGAGTGATTACAATCTGGCTTGTGATATTTTGTCTTGGTCTCTGGGTCCCTCTGACATGGCCGTGAAACCATCACTACAGCTGCTTTAGATGACGACCGCAAAGCTTTTTCTTTGAAATAGTTGAAAGTTTGAGTGGGTGAAAAGCAGCAGTTGCATAACAAAACTGCATCAAATCTACATTGACTCTTTACTTCTGCACGACACTGGAAGCGCAGTATTGTGGAAACCTTTTGAGGCTTTAGCTGCAGTTTATGAAGATTAATGCCTCTTAGTGAGCAGAATGTCAGGTTATCAACTTATGCATCAACACCATCATGAATGGAAGAACATGGATGGATGGATGGATGGATGGATGGATGGATGGATGGATGGATGGATGGATGGATGGATGGATGGATGGATGGATGGATGGATGGATGGATGGATGGATGGCCATAATAAATATATATTCTCTGGATGCATTCATGCCCACATAAACTTCTTTTTTTGTGATATTAACAGAAATTCAAAGATCAGTATAAAAAATAATGCATATGCATCTCAATTGTTTCACAAAACGTGCAATAACTGAAATCCAAATTCTGCAAAATGGTAACAGTAGAATATTTTACGTTTTTTTAACAGTGTATTTAAAGCAAGTTTGAAATCAGAGTTTCATTGATAATTTATGGAGCTTTTTATGTAAGCAAAAAGGTAACCATGTCCTTAAAAGCAGCAATGGTATAAACGGTTATTCAACCTTTTGCAAAACATTCAGAATTGTCCGAATCTGTTAAGTTAAACTGGATTCAGCTTGAGAATAAACAGGTTTAGGTTTAATGTGATGCTGTAGATGTCAGACGGTTACCAACTAGCTAAAAAAGAATCAAAATAGAAGCTTGGGACCCAACTAAACTTGCAGTATTGCAATTATGATAACACACATGTGCAAATAACACATGGCAATATAGAGCGTGCACTAAAAAAAAAAAAAAAAAAATAGCAAAATGACTGGAATCACTAGTTACTTTGTAGAATATTTTTAAATGAATTTGTCATGAAGAATTGATTACATTTTTGAAGGATATTCTACATTAGGAAATTCTTGGATGGCATCATCTCAAAATCTAAGCCTACTCCTAAACAAAATCTGCTCAATTGTCAGTCTATGTTTACATATAACAGCAATAACTAACTAAAATACTTTAAATTTGTTCACTTTATACAAGCTCTGCTTGCTTTGCTCAGGCTGATCTGCCTTGTGTCAGTCAATTAGCACGCTAAACATGCAGGTCTGCATCCTATCAGAGCATAAAACACTTTTTTACATTATAGCAAGCATTTTGAATATCCTGAAATGTTTGTTGCATATTTTTAGCTGTGTAAGGAATTCAGAGATTGTTTTTATTTTTATTTTCTCGCACATTTTTCAGATCTCCTGTCCTGTTCATCCGAGGTGCTTGGCTCCAGCTGCTGCCATTAAAGGCAACACAACTACCTATTAAGTTCAGAGGTGTAGTTCATTTGGCACAGTGATGATTTTAAAGGATTTTTCTGTTTGTTTTGACTAAGAGCACTAAAATGCAACTTTATAAAAATCTTTGGCACACTTGAACATGTGATCAAATATATAAATTGGAATTAATGTTGACAAAATGCATTTATAGCAAGACTTTTAATCACACCAGTCAATTAAAAGCAATAAGCATAAAAGTCATTGTTAGAAAAATAATATACTATTTAAAAAAATAGTTTGTTTTTAAATCCAACTCTTTAACAAACTCGTACAATAAAATAGTCACACATTGAAAATAAACTTACCTTAAATAAGGTAAAATGCATCATTAACCTTTTAAAAACAGATTGCACAATGAAAATTAGGCCAGAGTGACTCATTCTCCATGATACCTGCAGGCATGTCCCCATAGTTAGCAATGATTGCTCAGCATCAGCACATTTCATGTTTTATTACATAAACACGGTGTTTTCCAAATAATAATACTTACTCCATGCAAGTGTTGAAGGCGATGCGGATGGGACGAGAACCAGTCCATAAAGTGCACCAAGATGCAAAAGACACATGAGGATGATGTTTCTCCACACAAACACCATAGGCGGCTTCTCCTTTTTCTCTTTATACGTGCTGTCAAAAACATCATCCGCAGTTGAGGATTCGGCCATGGCATCTCCGTTTTGTTGTCTACCGGCGTGCTGATCTATGGTCTGTCCTTCGGTCATATTTCTGTGAGAGCAGCGGTGCAGGGGGGAAAAAAAGAGTTGTTGTTTAGTTTGATGCGCGCAGCCTGATGCAGTGACGCAGGAAGGTACGGTGGCTGCCAGCGGTCATGCCCGCTCCAGCAGCGCCCACAGCGGATATAGGCAGCTGGCATGACACTCTTTTCGAGGCGTATTCCAAAGGGCAGACGCAGCCTATCGTCGTGCTCCTATGACATGTTTTCATCAAGGCATGTCTCATTATTCGTCGTGCTATATCAAAACCATTTTCCAGCTGTCTATTTGCGTGATGACACGCCGTTGCTGTTAGCAACTCAGTCTCCCCATTCCTACAACACTTGTTATGTCTGCAGTAGCAGCACTACAGCAACTTACTATAATTTTTTTGTCTTCCAAATTTTAACATATCATTTACTCAAACAACATTAGACTACTGGATTTTTGGCTTTCAATAGACAGATGGATAAGGCTTGTAGTAGGTCTTACCCTTTGTAAAAATAAATAAATAAATAAATAAAGTAGTCTATTTAGGTGTACTACAAATATACCTTGTCTACAAAAGAGAGGCAGTGAGCTTGAAGTTTGCCAGAGGTTTTTTTTTTTTTTTTTTTTTATCTGAAGTGGGGACTGGCACAAGGGAACCTAGACTTGGGCCCTTGTGGCTACATAGTTGGGCACTAGTGGAAAAGGTTTTGCCCAAGGAACCCCACTGGGTGAGGCTCATGGCTCAATATTTGATTTGCACGTTTTGCATTTAACCAACTAAGCTATCCAGCCTCTATATGTATGCAGTTAGTTTGCTTCCTAAAATACATATATGGTCTACAGTATACTCATACTTCTACGCAAGTATACTTGATCAAATAAACTTCAAGTTCACTACTTTTTGGTAAGGAGTAAGCCTTAGAAAAAAGCAGTCAATTTAGGTGTACTACAATTACAGCTAGCCATCAGTTCCTTTTAGACCCTTTTTTGAACACATTTTTCTCTACAGCACAATTCACATGGATGTTAAGACATGACAAACAGAAAATCACTTAAAGCACTTTTAAATTTATGGGTAAAAAAGAAATGCAAAATAAGAATTGAAGATGAAACACTTTGAGTAATTTGGTCTAAAGAATAGTTTTGAACATGCGTTTGTAGATTGTCAGAGAACCTTGCCTAACATCAACAGGAACACAGTTCTGAGGTAGTTCACATGTGACCAATACATCAGAGATGTTTTTAGAAGCCAAAGCATGGATAGACTTGTACACAAGTAAAGTTGTCGTAAAGAATATTCTCAGGAGGTCAATTCAACTACCTAAAGATTGGGCAGATATGATAGTACTTCCTGGTTTTAGTTGCAAAGTCCTGGATGTTTAGTAGGACCAGTAAGTAGATGTTACATCAGTCTAAGCTGCTGGAGATGAACGCTTAAATAAGTCCCTCAGAATCTGGTTTACAGCATACCTTTGACCCTCCCAATGATGTGAAATTGCTGATGACACTATAGATTGTTTGACTTTTATAGTTCAACTTTGGGTCTGTAATTACACCTAGATTTCTAATCTGTCCTGAAAGTTTTAAAGAATCCTCAAATGTATGTCTAAAATAACAAAAATGAATACCTAATATGAAAGTTGTTTTGCAGCACCATACTGTCTACTTAAACTTGAGAAGATTTATCTTGAGGAAGCGCTTGTAACTCAGCTATTTTCATTTTTAAATGTGGACATATATGTCCCATTTTATTCTAGGAAGGCAAGATAGTAAAACACTTCAAAATTGATTTTAGATAGTGGCTTAAAAGCTCATTATTGGCAAATGCAAATGTAAAGATTTTGTCCATACGTTTCAGCTTTGACAGCCATTATCAACACATCAGTGATGTTGGAATGTGAAGAAATTTTAAAATCTCGGAAAAAAATCCTTGCTGTATATTTTTAAATAATAACAGTAATACATTAATTTTATTTTTCTCACAACTCAAGGTCGCCAAACAGGGATAACAGCACAAATTTAAAAAATGTTAAGTGAAAAGTTTAAATAGACAGGTGTATTGCAGTCAGGAAGTGTGGGCTAGTGCGAAAAGATGAGTTTTGAGGCTGGAGATGAAGAGAGCGAGTGAGTCCATAATCTGGTAAGGGGGGAGAAGTTGTGGGGCACAGCGACTGAATGCCCTGCTCCCCATGGTGACAAGGCGGGAAGTTGGGATAGCAAGTCGAGGGGAAGACGAAGACCTGAGGGAGCGGGCGGGAGTGGCGACTTGAATGAGGTCAGAGAGATATGGGGGAGCGGGGTCATGAATGGCTTTGTAGGTTAGAAGGAGGATTTTGTAAGTGATCCGGTAGGGAATGGGTAGCCAGTCAAGCTGCTTGACTACTGGTGTAATGTGATGGAAGGAGGGGCACTGAGTGACGATGCAGGCGGCAAAGCTTGAACCAGTTGAAGTTTGGCTAGAGTTTTTAGTGGGAGTCCGAACAGAAGTGAGTTACAATAATCCAGGTGAGATGTGAACCAGTACAGCAGTGGAATGAGGGCTGAGGGAAGGCAGAAGACGCCGGATGTTCCGGAGGTGGAAGTTGGCAGTCCAAGTGACGTTAACGTGAGAGGTGAGGGAAAGAGTGCTGTCCAAGATGACACCCAGGCTCTTAGCTTGAAGGGAGGGGAAAATTAAGATGTTGTCACAAAGAATGACAAAATTATTAATTTTGCTAAGAGTGGACTTGGTGTCTACAAGTAGAAGTTCTGTCTTATTTCTGTTTTGTTTGAGGAAATTAGAAGTGAACCAAGTTTTTGTGGAAACTGGTAAGGGAGGCAGGTGGGAGGGTAGAGTTTGGTTTGGAGGAAATGTATAGCTGGGTGTCATCTGCATAGCAGTGAAAATGTATTTGATGTTGGCGAAAGATATGGCGGAAGAAGGTAGAAGTCCAAGGTGTACAGGAGAGGATGAAGTGAATTTGGAGGTTCTTTTGTCTTGGAGAGCACTTATAGAGAAGAGGACCTTGGAGTTTCCTTCACTTGAGTTTATTAAGCTTGAGTAATACGTAGATTTAGCATTGGAAATTGAGTTCCTATGTAACCCAGTGTGTCTTTTAGTTTGAAAGGAAGTCATGTGAACCTCTGTCAAAAGTTAGAAACTATTTACTGTTTTAACAAAAGGCTTTTTTCTATGTATTTATGCCAAAAAAAAACAATGGCTGATTTGTCATAACAGTAAAATAATAAAAATCCAATACAGTGTTATTTTCTAAAGTAATACTTGATAAAGTAATACCTTGTTGTTCCTGCTGGGTTTTAGTCAGTAAGAAATCGACCCGAATGGCCCTTTTAGTGTTGAAGGTTGCAGACCCCTGTACAAAACAAAAGAAGATATTCTTGTAGTTTCAATCAAATAAATAGCTTTAGCTCAAATGTATTTAAAAAATACTGAGAAGACCACCACAGAAAGACTCATCATTGAAAAGACTAGAAAAACAGACTTTTGTTTTTATTTAGTCAACTCAAAATTGTTCAACATGTAGAAATTTTACACTTGACATCAGTTTTCCCTTTTTTTTGTTGTTGTTGTTTTTTGCTATCTCCACTTTTTAAAAATTTCAGAAGATGAATTATGTGAAAACTTGAGTAGTTTATTTAGCCAAATTACCTTTATAACTCTAATAAAGTAATTGAGTAGGTGACACTTTTTACATATTACAAAATTAATTTATTATCACATTTATCTATTTTTTATAATCACAAAATACTGAACTACTTTTACTTGACGATTTTTTTTTCCAATTCTTATTTATAACAGCATGTCATTCAGGGACCTTTACATCCTAGATATTGAAAATGACCATTATAGTTACTAAAATAATATTTAAAATGATAACATTGGAAATAATTTTGACATCCCCTACTTTAGTGAAAAGAACAAAAATTGTATTTTACACTTAAAAAAATGAATTACCCTAAAAAATAAAAAGGTGACCATATTTCAAAAGAACAACTGTATCCTGATATGCTGGATGAGATAATACAGTTTAGTTCATGTTTTTTGTACAATAAGGATAAAAAAATGAACTTTACATTTTTTTAAGGTATATTTTGCCACAAATAAATATAAAGACATCAAAAGTAAAGCACTGTCTTGACCAGCATTTTTACTACCGGCTTTGAAAAAAAAAAAAAGATAAAAATCTCTTGAGATCTTCATCTTCTACACTCACCTCTGGTGCCACAGGCTGCTTGAGACAACAGATGTTGTCGGGACGTTGATCTCTCGTTGTCTGCCACGAAAGCTTAGCTTCTTCCAAAACAAACAGATGCCACCAAACTTAAATATCTTGCTGACTGTTTACTTAACTGCAGTTTACCCCCACCAGATACATGAAGCACAGTCCAATCTTCAAATCAACATCTATATCTGACTCCTAAAATAGATCAAACATTGCAATAGGGAGGGAGTCACCTCATCTGACACACCGCAATGACACAGCAGGGGCAAATGAAGGAAGCATAGACACCCCCATCTCCAGTTTCACACAAAAGATGCTCAGTTCATCCCATTCTTTGTAGATTTCTGTTTATTTGTTGATCTCTCTGGTTTATAAAGGTGTTTCAGATTCCTGAAAAATGGCTTGAAACAAAATGCTGCGTCTTTTTTTCACGACACCTGGCTGGATACTAGGAAAATAAATAAATTACCTTGGGCTGCGTTAAATTATATCCATGTTACCTACAGAAATTAGGACCAAACTAGTTTTTGTTTTTTTTTTGTTTGCTTGAAAAAAAATACAAATCACTGTTGTTGTTCACCTTTTGGGATATCCCTTCAGGGGTCCCTTCAGTGAATCTTTAGTCTAAATGCCCTTCCGGACACAACTGTCTTTTATCCAGGCTGAGGGACCTGCACCCGGGGACCCAGACTTGGGGCCCCTTGAGGCTATATAGGGAGTAGCACGAAGACACTTAACCAGAGATGTCCAGACTTTTTGCAACGAGGGCCAAATATGGTGAGGTGGAAATGTGTGAGGGCCAACCGTTTTAGCAGCATTACATTTAAATTGAAATGAACTATGTAATGAACATGTTACCTTTTATTTCTTCTTTTAGAGCAAATACATCTAAATGTTTTTACCAAAGTCCCTGTGATTGTCAGGTTTTTTTACACCATTCATTCCCAGTTAGCATGTCTCATCTGGTAGTGCCTCTTCATGATGAATGTGAAAATGTGATTTGACAAACTACAATGAAGAACTATACAAACAGTTTGTACTAAATGCTGGGGGGCTGCATATTATTGATTTTATAAAAGGAACCAGCTGGTCAGCTGAAGTTTGAACACAGGCCGCATTTGGCACACGGGCCAGACTTTGGACATGCCTGGTCCAAATACAATACACAGTTATAATATTTTTTTTATTTGGTTTTCTAGTGGTTTAAATTGAAACACATTATCAAATAAAATTGTAATTTCCAAGAAGTTCTAAAATACTTAGAAACCGACCTTAATAGGATGAGGAAAGCATTCAAGTCTGTAAGATATTGTAGAAGCTACAGTGTTGGTGTTATTTCAGAAAGGTTAAGTGGAAGTAAAATGTTGTATAACAGTATCCAGGAGGAAGTGGTGTCAATAGAAAAGTCAGCTCCAAATATGGTAAAACTGTGTCTAAGACAGAAAAGTTATGAAACATAAAGAAATGACTGATTTTGTATTGTAAGTGAAAACAAAAACCAAATCTTCATATGCATCTAAAGCTGCATGGAACTCCAGCACTATAGAATTGATAACATAATTACTTTTTATTTCTCTACATTTCTATTGACCCTCATGCATTTTGAACATTAGCATCAAACAGCAGCCAATTTTGAAGCCAAGGCCATCTAGTTTCAACATATGAGCTCATGAAATCTTTGCTTCCTTATCATGCCCGGTACACTTTAAACACTTGTGACATTATGACCTTTAGTAAACCTGAATTTGGGTGATGAAAAATACAGTCATTATGAAACAAAATAGATTAAAGTCTTTCTGTGTATTAAAGAGCATGATAATATGCTATAGCACCACCTACTGGCCAAATGAGGATACTGCAAACATCAGGTATGGATGCAATTTAAATATTTTTATTTTAAAACTTTTTTTGAAATAATGTATCTTTACATTTGTATTATTTATTAAACAGAAGCAGTTTTAATATTAAAATACCTTTCAAGTATTCAAAAAGGTATCTGTAAATTGTAATCCGAGAGTTTTAATTTTTTAGGGTTGGTTTTACAAATAATTCGTCCCTGAATAATTCTAATTTGCCAAAATTCAGCTTCCTTCTGTCCTTTGGTGGATGTTTGATAGTTTCAACCCATCTCATGCTGCTCTGCTAGCGTTCGAAAAGCAGCACTAGTTCACAGTGAGGAGTGTGTGGGAACATGTCCACAGGAATAGCCAGTTTGGGGGAAAATGCCTCTCCTGTAAGTTTTTTCTGTGGATCAGAAGGGCAACAAAGTTCCCTGAAGTTCCTCATGGCTTCCCCATCTGGTTTACAGGAGACGTAGACCAGTCTGCGAATGTTAGGCTGGTTTCGGAGAGCTCTGACCACCCTGTAGTGAAGGCCAGCCCGAGCTGGGTTCACCACTGCTGTGAGGCCTCCACCTGTGCAGCTTAAGTCCACCATGAGACCAGGAAGCACCGCCTCTGCCTTCCCAGAAATAAACTCGCAATTCAGCACATTATTAAGAGCAGCATTATGAACAGCGTCTTCCACTGCCTGCTCTATGAGTTCTATTCCGATGACTTTCTCCACCCGTGGGGATGTAGTGATACCAATGGCACCAGTCCCACAGCACACGTCAAGAACAGTGTCAGTAGATTTTCCTTGTTTCTCTCCTTTCTCAGGGTTTGCGGAAATGAGGTCCCTCAATGTGCCATAAAGAACCTCAGCAGCTTCCTGGTTCACCTGGAAAAAGGCATCTGGAGAAATGCGGAACTTGAAACCCAGAACCTGCAAACCACAATCAGAAGAAAAAAAGAAAAAAAACGTTAAATGAACATGTCTACACACAAAACTAACTTCAAACACTCTTCATTTTTCCCCCCAGAATTTTGTCTTTTAGATGAGAATTCAGCATTGTTTTTCACTTTGAGATATTAGACCAAACTGGAAGCTAGTTGATCCTTTCTAAGTGGCTAAAATATAACAAAAGTTGCTGTTGTGTTAAAATGTAAACAACTCAATACATGTACTTGTGCAGTGACCCATCTTATCATTGCATTACCTTTTTGTCTCCAAGCTAAACAAAACCCAGGATTAGATAACAAATATCTCATTTCAGTTGTCCTTGTCTTATAAAGGAAGGAAGATTAAATGTCTCAAACACATCTTCAAGGTAACACAACAAGGACTTTTTTGTTGTTGTTCTATGTTGTAGAATGAACTTGTATCCTGTTGGTAGTTTTGTACATAAAAAAAGAATCATTGAATAAGCTTTACCAATATCTCAATGAAAAAACACTTCCCCCTATTTTTAAACATACTTCTACACAGTTATTGTTGCTTTCACATAGAGGTTAATAGTATTGGATTACTTTTACTCAGTCAAATTGACACATTTAACTTTGAATGAAAATGTTTGGTTTTTTGCGTTTTTGTTTTTTTTTTTGTGCGTGCAGCATCTGTAGCGGCAACTTTCCTATTAAAGTCTCCTGAGGAGCCTATGGGTTCAGTTTGTTTATGACAGGCTTCTCTCTTAAGTCAAATGTGCCATTTCGTGGTCTTGCAAGTTTTCTTCTTTTTGCGAAAACAGTGGGAGAAAAAATTTAGTTTACTTTGAATGATTTGATGAACCTGATTAACAAAGGGGGGGGAGAGCAGTCAGCAAGAATAAGCTCTCCTCTCCTCCTCAAGTGCAGGTGACTGGGTGCTTATCAAACCTTTCACCCAGGTGTCACTAATGACCAAATTCAAATGGTGAAATATACAAAAACTACTAAGTAAATAGGAAAAAATGCAAAGAATATACATTTTGGCTTCTACAGCATCTGTACCATGTCTTCTGAACACCTGGGAGGACCTTATTGTAATCAAAACGATTATTTAAAAAAAAAAAAAAATAGAGTTATTTTTTATTTTATATTTTATTTATATAAGTAAATGATTTACAATAAACTGTGCTCATTTTAGTGTTTATGCTTGCACTTTTGTGTTGATCCTTCAGACACTGTCAAATGTGAATAAATAAACACAAATGTAATGTTTTTGACAATGAATGGTATATGTTTGAATGATGTTTGCAGTTTACCGTCTCGTAAATGTGAGGCTGGCCATAAAGGAGCTGGTACGGTGATTTCTCGTGGGTGCAGCGAGTCATGGAGCTCTCTTGGAAGAACAGCGAGTCCAGCTGACAGACTGTTCCAGGACCTCGCATGAAGTAATCCATCAGGTCGGTCTTATGAACAGCCACTTCCTCTGGAGTGAGCGTTTGAGGGTGAAAATAAACAATAGCCATGGTGTGTCCCTTAGCATTTGTCCTAACTGTCACCTCTCTCCAGTGACCTCCAGAGTGGAACAGCAAACAGGGGTCAAGTGGGGACTGGCGGATGAAGTCCTGGTAGCATCTGGCAACAAGTTTGTGCTTCTCTGGCATGTTCAGAAGGTGATCTCCATTTACACATACTATGTTTCCCTGTTTTCCAGTGCCCAAATAAAATCCAACAGTCTTTGTATTTCCATCTGCTCCTCTATTGACAGAAAAAGTCGACTTATTGCGGTAGCCATCTCTTACTGGGGATGGCAGAATGGGCAGGAGAGGAAAGGTGAGTTTGTTTTTAACAGGTGATGAGGACTTGGGGTCACCTGAAAGATTTCCCACAAGCTGAGACAGGGTCGTTTCCTGGTGCTTTTGCTTCAGCTCAAGCTGCTCATCATAACTAAGCCTCCACAGAGGAGTGACCGCATCAGCCAGCCTTTCCTCCCAGGACAGATGGTCGGACCACAGATGATTCTTCTGACTTCTTTTTCTCCTCCGTTTCGTTGATGGTGGTTTATCCTCCTGCTCATCTACAGCGGTGGCTTTCGTAGAAAACTGAAAATATGGCTTCCTTAAAGCAAACATAATACTTTTTTTGACAGATTTGACTAACCTGAAGCATGGCAGAGCCATTTCACTTAAGAAGTCTGACGGTGCTTCTGGTGTTTCTACTCTAACTTACGAGCAAACGACATAAATTCGTAGATGATGTCAAATTTAAGAGACAACTTATTTGTACGACGTCATCACCACGCGACTTAGGGCAGGTAAACATTTCCGCTGTGTCGCCATGGATTCAAACAAGGACGAAGCAGAGCGATGCATTAAAATAGCCCTAAATTCGATCACCAGCAACCAGCCGGACAGAGCCAGGAAGTTTTTGGAAAAGGCGCAGCGTCTTTTCCCCACAGACCAAGCCAGAAGTAAGCTGAAAGCCGCCTGTTGGGTCAGATTGGCTTTCAGATAAACTGGGCCGTCGCTGTCAGCCGAATTAGCTAAACACGACAGCATAAATCTCATTGCAGTCTACTCCAGTCGTAGTTGCAGGTGTACATGTCACTACTTTTATTTGTATCTATTATTATACGTTTTCCCCTTCAGACTGCTTAGTGTGTTGGTGCTGACACATTGTGCTGACAATACGTGTCTATTATAGCGATCGTGCTAGCAGTTAGCTAACATCATAGCGGATTACTGTATCATATGATGGGGACCATGCATAAATGTGGAACTGCTTATTTTTTTATAGACTTATTGGAGTCCTTGGCCCAGAATGGAAAGCCTCCAGATGAAAATGGCGGTCCTCTGAACGGAGAAGAACCCAGTCTGAGGCACCGCAGTCACAGAGACGAAGCTAATGTGTCCCAAGGGCCCGCAGACTCCTCTAAGTCTTACACAGCGGAGCAGATGGAGGCTGTCAAAAAGTCAGTGCACTATAATCTGTTCTTCACTTCCGGATAGAGTCTTATTGCAGCTATAACTGTTGAATTTTAAAGCATGCTTGTATATGTATTTTTTATTATGATCGGAATAAAAGAATAGAGCATGGATGGTAACATATGGAGCGATTAGTTATTACCAAGAATTTAAACTAATGTATTTCAAGCAATCAAAAACTATTAAAGAAAAATAAGTGATATGCATCTATACATTTATATATCAAACTTAAAATGATTTGTCATGATTTGACTGGAATAAAAGTAAAAGATACCCATATAATTACATCTACAGAAATGATGCCTTTATTTTTCATCTTTATCCTAAATATACAGAGTTTTACCTATACAAGCAATACATGACTTCTCAGGTAATGGAATCCAGCGATTGTGAAATTTGTCAAAAATAGTTTAATTGCTTGAAAAGGAGTGGGAGGAAGTGAACGTAAGTAATGTAATTTTAGTGTTTGAATCTGGGAAACCAACAGCTTCAAACTCGTAAATGTACAAGTGCCAATCAGTTAGTAAATGTTTTATTTTTAGTTCATTTAATTAAATTGAAATGTACCTATATTAATGATTTTGTTGTAGTTAATGATATCTTGACATGTTCATGGCAACACTTTACACCTGTATTCAAAACGACTCAGTAAAATATCATATTTTTACTGCCTTTCATGTCAAAAACACCTCCCATACCGTCTGATTTAAAGCTCCTAGAAAATGCATCTGCACCTTACTGTCAGTGAACATGGGTCATTATAGGTTACACAAATAGAAGCTAAAACTGTGGGTCTGATGTTTTTATTGTTGATGCTAAACTTATTTTAGGTTGTTGTAAGTTTGAGGTTTTGTTAAATTACATAAAGGTCAGTGAAAATAAATGAGCAGTTTGTGAGCTGGTTTATTATCTGCTATAAAGGTGCATTAATCCTTTTTTTTTCTTTACCTTAGTCAGAATGGAAAATATAAAAAATGCATTTATTCAAATCAAGGTATTCATCTAATGTTGACAACTTATTTAGGATAATGTCACATAATTAATACTTTGGATTCTATTTTGTTGTTTTGTTTCTTCCATTTGTTTTTACCCAACATTTATGAACATCTATGGTTTCTTTTTGCATGACAGGATTAAAAGCTGTAAAGATTATTACCAAATTCTCGGAGTGGAAAAAACTGCCTCTGAGGAGGACCTTAAAAAGTCTTACAGAAAGCTGGCTTTAAAATTTCACCCTGATAAAAACCATGCACCTGGAGCCACTGAAGCATTTAAAGGTACCACCGCCACTTTTATCTGATGTACATGAAACCTCAGGTTTGCTAAATGCACATTTGCATTTGTGTTTCAGCCATCGGCAATGCTTACGCAGTTCTGAGTAACCCCGAAAAACGAAGGCAGTACGATCAGTATGGAGAGGAAAGAACACACCCAAACAGGCACAGACATCACCACGATTTTGAAGCAGACATCTCCCCCGAGGACCTCTTTAACATGTTTTTTGGTGGAGGATTTCCATCAAGTAAGTTTTTATTTTCAAAATGTGTTAAAGGCCTGGAAATCATTTATTGGAGGAGGGGGTTTGGGGCAAAGGTACAAGTCTTTTGAATATTTTTCGAGCCATCAAGTTACTTTTTTACCACGAGCAGATCAGTTTTGCAGCACGTTTCTCTTTTGTGGATGGCTAAAAAGATTTATAAGGCTTTAGTCTAAAGTTTACTTTGAAAAGGTTTTTTTTTCTAATTTCCTATCATCAGCCAAACTAAATGTATCGATCTGACTGGAGAGGAACTCTGTTATTGTTTAGAACGAATATTCATTTCACAGAATCACTTGATCCATTTGTATGATGATCCTAACTGGATGTATTCATTTTTTATAATGAAAGCTTGGAAATGTGATCTTGTTTCTCTCATATTCTCATCAAATAGATATAGATAGGTTTTTTATGTTGTTTTACCCAATAGTCATAAATCTTCTCTTTGGCTGGATCTGTGATAAGCAGTGGCACTAAATAAAATTGTCCTCATGTAGCTAATAAACTCCACTCGTGGCTCTTTTTAAGATTTGACAATACATATCCACATACATTTGTCTTCCTTCTAGGTAATGTACATGTTTACAGAAATGGCAGAATGCACTTTGCACACCATAACAGGCAAGAGAGACGAGAGCAACATAGAGATGTAAGACGACCCTTTGTGCTTATTTTAGACCTTTGAACGGTGTGAAGTCTGATTCCTGATCAACTTATGCTGCTTTTGTTTCTGCACAGGGAGGTCTGGCTCTGTTTGTCCAGATTTTACCCATCTTGATTCTCATCGTTGTTTCTGCTCTCAGCCAGTTGATGATCACACAGCCTCCATACAGCCTTAGCCATCGCCCGTAAGTTTGTCCTTTCTTGTTGTTGTTTTTTTCAAGCTTCTTCCTCCGTCTGCTGTGCTCAGGTGTTGTTTCCTCCTTTCCAGGTCAGCAGGACATATACACAAAAGGCATACATCTAACCTGAAGGTGCCTTTTTATGTGGGGGAGCGTTTTAACGAAGAATACTCTGGTACTCTGAAGTATGTTGAGAAAAGTGTAGAAGAAGACTACATCTCTAATCTAAGAAACAACTGCTGGAAGGAGAAGCAGCAGAGTGAGTTCACCAAATTCACAAGCTCAAATAATAATTACCGGTATTGGTTTGCAGCCGAGCTTTTACTACATTTTGTTGGACTTTTTTTTTTTTTTCTTTTTTCAAATTATGTCACTCGTTTAAAAAAAATGCAGAAATAAAAAAAGTCATATCAAAAGATTGTATGATAATCAACGACAACAGTTAGTTGGTCCACAGCCTGCGTCCTCTGAAATACATTTTCTGGCTCTTATTTTGAAAATATGAAGACTTTAAATACACAGCATTTTTAATAGTAATATAATCGTCTTCTAAAATGTATAACTTGATTAATGGTATTCATGTTTTTTTCTCTTTAATGTATCCATTAATACTAACTGTCCAGGGGAGGGTGAAGTATCATAGTCTTTGGGACAACTCGACTGGCAATTACAACCCTTTATTCTCTGGCTGAATAAAAAAAGAAGAAAAAACATTTTCTTGTTTACTAATTGATCACCAAAAGCTTTAACCTTTTGCCCCAAAAATCAGCTTATTGATGTTGTATCAAATTATTTTTCAAATAATGAATCTATTCATTTTTTGGTATAATTTTAAAGCTGTTTCACTCGAGTATTTAACAGCCTTTAAATACATACACATTGAGCTGCCCCCCCCCGCCCACCTTTTTCTATGTCAAAGTGTACAGATTACATATTTGTCTTAAAAACAAACAGTCTTTCCTAAAATTGTTTCGGTTGTCCTTTTTAGAATTTGTGGGGTTATTCTGGTAAGCTTTTCTTTGAATTTTTCTGCACTAAGCCAGGTTTATGTCAACAACTGAAAGCTGCAGACCGTCCAATAGAAGATGTTTTATGACCAAATAGTTTGATTTTGTGTTTACTCTTCCAGAGGAAGGTTTGCTGTACCGTGCTCGCTACTTTGGAGATTCTGAACTGTACCAAAGAGCGCAGAGAATGGGAACCCCTAGTTGTTCCAGGCTATCTGAGATTCAAGTCATACTGGATGGCTAGAAACCTCCTGTACGCAAATGGGTAAGTTTCCACAGAATTACCCTATTATAATTTGAACATATTTAGATGTAAAAACTAAAATATTGTGCATATTTTTTTCCCCTCCAGACTTGTCACTACTTGAATCAATGAGAAGAAATCATAAATTAGAGCGTCATTGTGCAACAGCAGACCAGAGAATCGAATAAAATGCCTTCCAGGCAGCTGCCTCATCAGGGAACCCATCTGTAATGCGATGTAGGCGGGACTTCCTGTAGGACTGTGACAAGTTTTGAACCGGCATGGTCTTTCTTTTTCTAGTGTCCAGACAATGGTTGAGTCCACAGGGCGACACGGTGGACACTTCAAGACCCCCTTTTGTCTGTTTGGACTCCTAAAAAGTTGCAAAGATTAGCTTTCTTGGTCCTGATTTTTACTTTTTTTTTTTTGTTTCTTGTTAGAGAAACCTCAAGGCCTTCTCATAGATGGACAGTCTGAGCCATTAAAAAAAAAAGTGTGTAATTTTTATAGTTCAATGTAAATACTCCACTTTACTTTTAACAATGCAGGGGTTATTAGTCATTTACTATACCATTTTGTGAATTTTCTTGTAGCTTGTTGGAGCATAATTATTGAAAGTTGTTGCACAAATAAAGTAAAACCATATTTATTAATTAACCTGCTGAAATGAGATGTTCCTTTGAATAAAAACTTCCCAATGATTGACATGTGGGGTCATTTTAATCTCTTATGACACCTTATTTTGAAGGAAGTTTTGGTTTATGGTTTCTTGCATTGATGATACTGTGTGTGCAGACATGCGACTCACAACTTTAATATAAAATAATTTATTTCTTGCTTTTTTTTTATTAACAATACAAAAATGTTTATATTTGGCTATTCTATACAATCCCTGTTGTCCATTCACATTTTATGGAAATGGTTCCTCATAACCAGATGAGTAGCTGCTGTGGAAGAAGCCGTCCCTTTAAACATCTCCATTAACCTCATATTAAACAAACGTGAGACTGTTAATTCATCTCGTCAGTGCATTTCATTGTATGGTGGTGATGTTCATCTAATAAGGCAGCCCTGTGATCCTCAGCAGCATTCCTCGATCAGCAGCTCCCCTGAAGAGTACAGCTTCCTCCTGATGGCCCTGAAGCTGGATTTCAGCCTCAGGGTGCTGTGGGGGCGCGCTGATCCCTGAGACTTCCCGCTCCTGAAGAGCTTCTGAACTTTGGGCCAAAGTCCGCTGGACTCCAGCCTCAACACCAAAGTCACGTGGAAGGTGGGAACCAGGGTGGGATCCACTGCAATTCTATCCACCTCGCACAGTGATCCCTGGTCTCCCCTGTCCACACACAGCTCAATGAGCGCCCCCCTCAGGCCACAGGGTTCATTGACAGCTAAGTGCAGCAGTTCTTCACTGATGATTTGCATGAGATTTTCAGGTATGAGGAGTTTGGAGCAGCACAGGAGGGGTGATGCGTTGTGGAGGCTCTCTGTGATGAGGGCCACGACCTCTGCAGCCAAGGTCTCCTCCAGAGGATAGCAGAAGAAACTGCTTTCTGAGTCTGAAAGGGACAAATCTGCCACAGAGCCTGAAGAAAAAAGAAGCCCAGTTAAAAAAAACCACTATCACCTCTTCCATTCATTTAGGCAGAACGTTTGCAGTTTGAAAGCCCAACTCACCAGTTTCACTCCTGCAGAACTGATCCGCAGCATCTCTGTGACTGGACCCGTTCAGCTCAGTCAATCTCTGGAGCAGGTTGCTCCAGGAGAGCCGCTGGGACCCCCGGTCCTCCGCTGGGGTGGGGGGGAAACTGCCGTCCAGAGACTGACTGCAGGAAAACGACATCTGGAAACCAAACGGCCTGGATTGCAAATCAACAAAAAAGAAAAAAGTGCAAAGGTATCTTCTCGCAGTCCCCACTCCTGCTCCTGAGCTGGACCAGCTGAAAAACACACTCCCCAACAATGGAACAAAGCTTTTAATACCCCCGCAGCGACGCCCCGCCCACTAAGTTGAGCAGCCAATGAGGCTCCAGCTCACGTCTTTTGCCCACCATCCTTGATGATGAAGCAAACCCCCACAACTCCGTCAACGCGACCCCCAACACATAAAACTAATCAAACGGCAACATTTTGCTTTTTACTTTATACACTTTAGTCCTAAAAAGTAAAAAAAAAAGAAGCAGCGCGAGCGCCATTCTGAAACGGTGACACCCCCTAAAGGGTTGAGCAAGAAAATGGGAGGAAAGGGAGTCGATTGTCTTCACACGTCCCGCACGTAGACTTTGTCTCTTTTGTTTTGATTTTTTGTTAAAGTTGCGAATAAGTTGACATTGTTTTTGCCACATGTTCCTCGCTCACGTTTAAACCTTCAGCAGCGCTCCTGAGTGACACATTTAAATACATAAACCAAAGATGGACTTTGAGTAATTATTTCCTTCATTACAGTTTTATTAAAATATTATGTGTTAGAATAATAATTGAAGATCAATTCCCATCGTCATTTATGATAACAAAAGCAACGATTTTATGATTTGTATTATCCTACTTGACCTGAATATGTTTATTGCAGAGTCAGCATTAGTTGTGGAAATTACTGGATGATGCTAAACGGTTATTTCCATTAAAAAAAAGAAACAAGATGACTAAACTATTGTTCATTTAGAGTGAAACTCAAAGAATTTTGCCTCCTGACTTCTGGCACGTTTGCACCCCCCCCCCCCCCCGCCGCCGCCGCCCCCTGGCTGTACCTCCCTTCCCCAAGGAAAAAAAGAGGCTTAAGAGTTTTGTGTTTGCTTTAAGTACTAAACCTATTCTTGTTTTGTTTGAGACATACGACTCGTTTGGATTTAACCCATTTAATCGTAACACGCTTGATGTAAAGTGAGAGAAACATTTCTGTAAAAACATTAAGTCTGTAGATATTCTATTGCTTAAAGTTTTTAAACTTAACTTAAACTTAAAAAAACATCTTAGAACATAAAAAAACATTAAATCTTCTAATTGACGCTGAAGTATTAAGGCTACAATTCACTCAAAAATATGTTTTAAAATCAAAATGGTTTTCTAAATTTCCCCCTTTGTTTTCTTTTTATTGATGAGGCTCTTCAGAGTAGATAGAAATGGGGTCAAATCAAAGTTTTGAAGGGATTTATAATCCTTATTTAAATAACACGCAGATTATGCTGCTACTATTTTACTTATTATTTTGTCGTACTTGTGGAAAAAAAAATGTAAAAGAATACATTAACGACAAAATTATTATTATTATTATTATTATTATTATTATTATTATTATTATTATTATTATTATTATTTTCTTTGTAATGGTTAATATTTAAACTTTACCAAAGTAATCACGGATACTTAATTCACATTTCTGCTGTTTGCTTTAGTATCATGTTAAATCCACACGAGGGCGCTCCAGATCCAGCACGTGCCTGTTCCCACGACAGCTTCAGTAGTGGGTTTTTTCCGAGGGGGAAGGGAGTTTTAACACTTTATTGATAAAAAAAAAAATCTTGAGAGTAGTTGCCTCTAATTCTTATTTCAATAGAGTAGTTTCAACGGTTTTCAAATAATTCACTCTAAAATTGTATTCAGTATTGTCATGAAGGACAAAGGTGCATTTCAAAGGGTTTTAACATAGAACAGTGAGACCAAATCAGTGTTAAGAGTATCCATTCATAATTTTCAGATTTTTTTTGATAACTTGAAATAGACTTAGTCTATTGATATAATATATGTCTTTGTGACTTATAGTATTTTTCCAGTGGCTTGCTCCAAAGGTAATTGCAAGTGTTGGATGAACAGTATAGTTTTTACCTGTTCACAGTGGTTGAATGTGTTCATGGCTCAGCATGTAGATGAGCCTCAGGCTACTGTTACACTTTTTGAGAGGGAAAAATTACGTGCACAATATCACAAAACCAAACAAAAAAAAAGCTGAATGGGAAAGGAAAAAAACTGTGGCAGGAGCTGTGTTTTACAAGTCAAACAGGCCTGAAAGAGCTGTAAGGCTGACTAGCCTCTGGCTATGTAATTCATGTATAATAGATCTACTACCAAATGGATTATTAAAGGATTTTTCTTTTTTCATGGACGATTTCTCTTAATCAAACTGAACATTGAAATGAACTGTGAAGAAATGCCCTATTATATTTTTCAGGTACCGTTTGTTTTTGCAATTTAGCACAGAACAAAAAGAGCAATTATGATTTATTTAAGTGGGAAATGATTTATAATTACACCTGGATTAGCTTTCCTTTCCGTTGCATGCTGTGTTGAATATGCTTGAGGTGATTAATTCAGGAAGTGATAACAAGGCCCCCAGACTGCTTTTTACAGCCAGTGACTATAGCAACAACATTGCTAAGAAACCAAAATAAAAGCATCAATGAAAGAAAAAGAGCATTCCATCTGGGGCATCCACATTTTCATATAATCTATGTCATGTCAACCCTGTTTGTTGGGAGACCCTTTAACTGTGAACACAGGAGTCTGTGGTGTTTTGAGGTTGCGTCACATGCAGCTGAAGCTGGGGCTGCGTTTCATCAAGGCTTTGATTTATTGCTTAAAGAAGCAGAAACAGACCTGCCCTCCCAGAGGAGAAGGGACTGTGACGTCCGGCAAGTTTTTGCTGATGCAAACTCTCTTTATCAAAGAGTTAACACTGAACACACCATTTTCCAAACAGCCTATCCCCCGAATACAAAAGTCTGCCTTCAGTTCTGGTTGATTTGTTTTGTTCAAAGTCTCTGCTGCAGAGCAAGATCGACAGACAACGGAACTAAAATTAAGGATTAAACGATTCTAATTAAGATAACAGCATACATTTAGAGATGTTGGTAACTGTAAAGTACAAAACTGTATGATTAGATCTATATTATGAGTAAATCAACTACTTCAATGTTCATTTGCACAACATTACATCTTTTTAAACACATATGAGGTGTAAAAGTTCATGTAAGACGTTGGTTAGTGTATGTCTGCATTACAAAAGCAAGTCTTCAAGTTTAAAATCTTTTGTTTCGTTAACTTAAATTGACTAAAATAATCGAGTAAATGTATGCTGGAGGTGAATATGCAGCATTTTACAATATTATTTATTGTTATTTTTATCTAAATAAAATCAAAACAAATCAAACTGAGTAAAAAGTTTGAAGAGTAAAAATCTTTACTCCTAAAATACTATTGAAAAACTTACATTTAAACTTAATTCAAACATCTACATTTGAAAATATCTATGTAATGATTGTTAAGACATTTCAGTTTAGATCAATTTCAATGATCAGTGTGCAGCTATTGCTAACGGCGTTTATCAGTGACAAAAACAACATATGCGGATTAGGAACAGAAAAACAGGAAAGCACTTGAAAATGCACTTGAAAATGAACTGACTTCAAGCACACATGCAGTAATGAGTTTAAAGTCTTAAAAGAAATGCAAAAAAAAGTCCAAAGTTAGCTTTTATGTTTGTTGCACTGTTGCCCAAACCTTTATGATTACTTGATGCAACTAATTCCTGCAGTCTCTGCAGCCTTCTCCATGCTAGTCCAGGGTAGAAACGCCTGTGGCTCTAAAACTACTCAGCCATTCTTTCTCTCCCCTGTTCTCTGTGAAACAGTCGAACATAGCTGGCATGTTCCTGGCCTTCTCTGATGCCTGTTCTGCTATCAGTCAACATGCATGTGGGTCGGATCTTAGCCTGGCGTCCACTTTGAGATCTAAAATGAGAAGCTCTAAAAATCAGCTTTTTCACTTCATTTGGCCCGTTGTTCTTTATTTAATCAATGCTGCTTGCAGTGAAGACTCAGCAGCAGTTCCATTGGTACAGTCTTGAAATTGGGTCAGTGCATGACCTCTCAGTTGTTGTTTAAAGAAAGAAAACCAAAAAATTGGTCCATTTGGAGCTGCACATTTTCTCTTTGGACTCCATTTCCTGCTTGAATATGTGGCATCAAAACATGCCTCCTTTGTAGTATACATTTTTATCAATCCTTTTTTTTGGAGGGTAAATGTTCAGTTTGACCAACCTCATGTCGCTGTAATGTTGTCATGGTAACCTAGTTGTTTTCATCAGACAGTAGTGTTGGTCCAACAGGTTGAAAAACACTTCTGCCACTGATCAAATAAAGATGGCACCGGTTAATCCATGGTTTTAATTACACAACAAAATTAAGAGTGTTGCTCTAAGGCAGGATGGTTAGACATGAGTTAAGCAGCCAGTCTCAATGCACCTCAAATGTTCATAAAACAAAGAACATCTTAAATATCTTAAAAGATATCTTAAAAGATAATTTAAGATCTTAAAAGGATCTTTTTTAGATTTATCAGATTTATACAAACATCTAATTTGTGTTGTTTCCTAAGTAAATTAGTAAATAAATCAGTAGTAAGGCAATATGATAGGAAAATGAATGCTGTACTAAAAAAAAAAGCAAGTTTGTCAGGTCATCGTTTCTTCAGGCAGAGGTGGAACATTTTCAAACAATGTAAACATTGTGGAATAATCATCTTAATTTACCATACTCAGTTCCACATGTGGTTAAGTTACAGGCGAGTCCAAAAGCACCGCCTTCTTTTGTGAATCACCCAATGCATGTTTTTTTTCTAAGTTGCCTCAGTATGCAGCCCATTAAGCCTCCACCTGCAAGAATAGATCAAGCTCAAATTATATTGTTATATGGCTGCATTAATGTCATCCGGAGTTTAAACACACATAAATAAAGGCTTTAGAAGCACATTACACATTAAGGGTCTGGACGAAAATAGACTTGTTTACATTTGTATTCTTTAAAACATTTCCAGTGTAGTCAAATGAGCTAATGTTAGAAATGTAAAATGTAAATTTTAGCGGTCCCTTTTCTTCAGCACCTTAAACACCTGGCCATCCCTTTAATGGAAAAAATATATATAAAAAAAAAACAGAAGACAATTTTAATTGAACTGAAAAAGTCTCACAGACAAAGGCGGTTAATTATTTAACCTAAGAAAACAGCATCTAAATAATCTATGATAGTTGTCCTAGTTTTGATGAGCACAATCCAAGTGATTTATCTCTATGGCAACCGTGTCACCTTTATCCACTGAACATGTCAGTGTGATGAAGTAAATCGGAGGTGTCTCAGAAAAAAATCATCAACTAGTATTTGCCTTAAATTTTAATTTTAACTTTAAACTCATCCATGCTTCTGAACCGTGTTGTTTTGGAACTTTTTCAAAAACCACATTTCTTAAATAAAAAACTAAAACTTACCTTACTGTTGTCATTTCTAAAATAAATTTACTACAACATGTAGCCTTAGCTTTTACTAACATATATTTAACTACTTTATGTAGGGTTGCCTTTTGCACTCTTCGGTTTCTGCCTCACCCATCCATGTGTTGAAGTCCCCCAGGGCAAGACACTCAACCCCACAATGTTCCTGGGTGTTATAGGCGCCAGTGTTCGGGAGTGGAGCCACCATCAGTGTGTGCATGAGTGTGTGCATGGGTGAGTGGGACTTTAACTGTAAAGCGCTTTGGGCCTTAAAGGAAGGTAAAAGCTCTAAAATAGTAAACGCCATTTGCCATTTTTTACCACATAAAAGCTTCCTAATTTCCTCAATGGTTGCTTCAATTCTCACAGTATTTCAGAGCAGTTACCATTACGTTTAGATCAAATGTCAAAGTCAAATCAAGACTTAAAAAACCTACTTTTCTTGAAAACTCCACAAAGTAATGACTGAAACATTTCACAAAGATGGTGATGATGATGATGACAATATTTTGTTTCAGACATGTATACTTTGAAAGGAAAGCTAGGGCATGATGAACCAAAAAAAATGCAACAAATTGCTAACAGGGAGTGAGAGGAAGTAAAAAACCTTATAAATTCTCATCCCTATGCCCTACTTAAACTTATTACCACACCCATCCCACCCACAAGTGTCATAGTCCTGTTCCCTCTCTAATAGGTATTCAGTTTCAGATAAATACACACATATAACTACATATATAGATACATATACACATGGAAACATATGACATGTATACACTCTCATTTGGTTCCATTTAAAGCTTATTCCTCACCACACCCATGGGCACTCCCACTCCATTCAAATGTGTATTAATACATATTTACAGAAATAGGGCTGCATGGTGGTGCAGTGCTTAGCCCTCTCACCTCACAACAAGAAGGCTCAAATCCCAGCTGGGACCTTTCTGTGTGCAGTTTGCAAGTTCTCACTCTCCATGCGTGTGCTTTCTCCGGCCACTCTGGCTTCCTCCCACAGTCGCACAAAAACATGCTTCATAGGTTAATTGAGGTCGTCACCAGGTGTGACTGTGAGTATGTAAGATTGTGTGACCCTGCAACAAGCTGGTGACCTGTCCAGGGTGTACCCGGCCTTCGCCCAACAGTAGCCAGGTTAGGCTCTGTGACCCCAAAAGCGGGTTACGAAAAATGGATGGATTTACAGATATATCACAGTTTATTTATTTTTCTACATATATCTATCAACGATCATATTTCTATAATTGTTCTTTAACTCATTTATGTTTGGACATTGTTATTCTGTTCCTCTCTTTAAGTCCAATAATGATTCAACCTCAAGACATCACTTGGATAAATAACCTTCACCAGCATTCAACCCTATTGACAGTAATGACACTTCCATCCTTCTTTTTTGTAAAAAAAAAAACAAACAAACAAACAAACAAACAAACAAACAAACAAGAAAAGTGGATTGAAACTATATCTGGTCACAGAGCCTTTTGCCTGAAAGCATTCACCCTACTCTTCATTCTACAACCTTTTTGTTTTATCGCACCCATCATAAGAACTGTCCACCCTAAAACAGCACAGCAGAAAAAATAATTGATAGCCTTTTATGTATGATTTTCAGTTTTATTTACAGAATGAAAATATCCCATGTGTCCCAGTGTCACTGGTACTTAAATTGCCATCGAGCCTCCCTCAATCCCCCACCCCCAGCAGAAGGAGCATCCTATAGGCTAATCAGGTGGTGGTTTCAACCCAGTCTCAGCATCCGCTGCTTCCAAGAGGAGGACCGCCGCCAGACAGCCGGAGCGCGAGCCGTTTTGATCCCGCCAACATGGTGAAAACGTCGGACATCGTGTGCCTTCTCGTCCCGCTGGTGATGCTTGCCAGGTCCAGCCTGCAGGCGGACGCGAAAAGCGGCAAGGAGGCGCAAAAAGCGGGGAATTTCATGGAAGACGAGCAGTGGCTGTCCACCATTTCACAGTACAGCCGCAAGATCAAGCACTGGAATCGCTTCAGAGATGTGAGTGTTGACTGAGAGAATGCGCTATCACGCTGCAAGATGCGCACTGCCGTCTGTAGGAGCACCTTTATTAGCGCACGACACTAAGAAAAGCTGTCTGATTTGTTTAAAGTGAGATCTAATCCGAAGTAGCAGACTTATTATAAATTATAGCCAGGGCATGTAAAATATGGAAGAAAAAGAAAAAAAAACTGATTTCATTTTAATTTATGAAATAGTGTCACTGTGATTCAACCTTTATTATTCACGTTTTGTATGTATTTAGATATGGTTTTTGAGAAAAATGACACCATCATTGTACATTTCTGATGATAACTCAAGGTTAGGATTATTTAAATCAGAAGTGCTAATAAACTTTTAAAAAATGCTGGTTAAATATAAAAGTACTAAATCAATCTCATGGAACACTCCAAACTAAAACCCTGTTTTCCTGTATGGATTCTTTGCAAAATTTCACAGACAAAAGGACTAAATCTGCTCTGCAGTGCCTAAGATGAGTTACCTCAAATGTGTATCTCTCATCCTAAGAAATTGCAGACAGAAAAGCTTTAGGACAGAGGAGCATTGAGTGATTGGTGTGCATATGGATCTATTGAAAAGACTGAACTGGGTTACATGGATTGATTAAAGCCCGTGGGGCATGCCTGTTGATATATGGCTGTTGTCTGTGAGTGTATGGATGCAGTCCTGCCTCCAGCTCTTTGAAATGATTGCTAATGATCCTGACAGGATTTGGACAGTGTACAGCAGTTGGATTAAGTTCCATTGTACTCTTGGTAATTGGGTTTAAATGATCCGGCGAGGTCTACTTTGACACGTGATGGGTCTCATTATTGGATCAGAAATGTGAGCAGCTGGACTGAGGTTGAAGATCCAGAAGACAAGCGAGGATGGGAAGGTTGGTGAGTCTTTTGGGGTCACTTTTAAACCCCACCCTGAAAACTCAATGAGAAAAATAGTAAAATAGTGTACAATCTGACAACTACATCTCTTGGGTAGGGATTAGTTTGACTGTTATTACTTAAGAGTACAGTTTGTCCTTCAGTACACTTCAAGGGAAGTATTGAAAATTGTATGGAAAGATTAAGTCAGAATTATTGTGGGATTATAACTCTCTGGGTGCTACACTTTATTTGTTCTGATTCAGGCATGAATGACCTTCTGAATTGAGCTCATCATGGTTGATGATATAAAAGGAAAAGAAAAATCCTGAAAACTAACATCCCTTCATGCACATTCCTTACCTGCTGTAACTTCCCTCAAATCAAAGCTACAACAAAACACCCTTTGTTGTCTCTTTCATGATGGTTCCTTCTAGGAGTGTGTGTTTGTTTATGTGTGCGCACACAAAAGCATGCAGATATGGGGCTGTGTACACATATGCAAGTGCGTAAATGTGATTTCGTCGGGGCTGTTTCTGTGTGCGGCTGGTAGATTAAAGTGTGCTGATGATGAAGATGACAGGAAAAACATCAGAGAAGTGTGCCGCCAAACCTCCCCGGGGTATCGCCAATAGAAACCACTTTGATTCCAGCTTGCTGCCGTAGCAACAGCAGTCTCAGTGTTCTGCTGCTGAGACGTGGCTTGTTTCACTGGGAGTTTGATGGCTCTATTCCCTCACCAGTCCTGCTTCACGGAGGAAAGTGGAAGCATCTTTTAACAGCCACATCATTAAAACCGTGAACTTCAGCTACAAAAAAATAAAAAATAAAAAAACAACGCTCATATTTCTCTCTCATTATTGTTAATGAAAGTTGCTCAATGTTAAAAGGAACCAGCATTTAATTGGCTGTGTTTCATGTTGGCCTTTGAGCTAAAAAACACACACACACACACACAAAAACAAGAAAATGAGCTATTCAGTCTCTAGAAACAATTTGGCTGATGCATAAATTACTGCCCATGATACAGTTATAGATAGTCAGTCTATAAATTGATGTAGACTTTTACAATCCTCTGAGAGTTTATTGCCGCATATTATTAATCTTTCGGTGGGAAGCAATAATCAAAGCTGCGCAACATGAAAGACTCCCCCTTTTTGCATGTAAGCACAGATGCACACAAACCCTCGCACACACACCAAAAGCTGTAGGCTGCAGAAAGTACACTGTAAATATTTCATGTTTATTCTTCTGCAGAATGTTAAGGCAGAATCAGGATAAGAGCCTCTTTCACTTCCAGTAAAAACAGCTCTCACACCTCAATTCAATCTATCTCACAGGAAGATGAGGCGATTGGATTTAACAGCAAACAATCAACAAATAATGGGATGGGATACCTTCCATCCTTTAATCTGACAGGTGCAAGCAACATTTCATTACACTAATGCACCAAATCCTTGGGAAACAAAAAAAGGTAAACTAGGGACAACAGTCTTTTATTGATGTTTTCTGGGAGGATAGACCTGAAGGGAATTTCTTTTTAAATATAAGGATGACATTTTTCCTACTGTTTTTGCAGAATAATATGAAGCAGACTAAGTCAAGTTTGCAGTGGTGCTCCATTTTATATCTACTCAAAAGAATGTCAAATATGTTTTTTAAAATCATTTTTGCTTTATCTATTATTGACACAAATGTAGAAATGACTGGAGGGAGTTTTCCTCTCCTCAGCCACTCACTTGCATTCTCAGTGTGGGTGATTATACCAAAATCTTATTCTTTTGTTGTTTTTCTGGCATAACTCCTAAAAACAACCTCAGCAGTGGATTGCCTCTTTTTAAATAAACCAAACTGAAATATATTAAATTTTTTTTGTCCAAACTGCATCAGCTGGAATCATTATAAACCATTTCCTGCTTTGGTTCAAAATTTGGCAAAGTTGGATATCACTGGAAGGATTTTTATTAAAAAGCAGAGTAGTATTTTAAAACTACGAACAGCCAGTAATAATTGTGACATTCTTACTCTTAATGAAAATAAAACTTACAGTTATCTATTTTTGCTGTGGATATTGAAAATGTATTACTATGATTATGATCATATAATGATAAAAAAGAATACTATTAAAGAATTTAAAAATTTTAAACAAAGAAAATGACCTATAGGAGTGATAAGCACTGAAAGGAAATAACATAAATGTAAACATTGTTATCATATTTTTGCTCATCTTAGAAATGAGAAGACAGAATCAGTCTTGTTGCAAGTGATAGCCAAATTGAAATAAAACTAAAAAAAATCTGTTTTATAATAAATTCAGTGCCGACTACATCCTTTAAATTCTTAATTTTTGGATCAGTTCATATCAGAAAATTCATGACAACATTTTATTTCATACAATCTGTTTTAAAAAATTAACTTTTCTTGGTCATGAAATTCAATTTTCTCATATTTATTGATTCAAAATGAACAAAGGAGGATTTTGAAATCATAAAATTATAACAACAAAATGCAGTTATACAGTCATTATTGCATAAAAGAAGTAGATAAACTGCCAAAAAAAAGGATCATAATGTAATTGCTTCTTGTAATTTTTCATAGAACCTAATGCTGGTTTTCTTAGTTGATGACATTCTTCCTGTATTCCAGCGTTGAATCCCTATAAATGGTTCATTGTTTAAGATGGGATCTTCCCCTTCTCTCCTTCTGTGTCTGTGTTGGTAAAACCTTCTCCTGCAAACAATGTCTGATCCATGCGGGTCCAATTCTTTCTGCACCTGTTCTCTGCTTGATTCAATTTTAATGAGCAGAAAATCTTCTCTGCCCCCCAAAAAAACATCAGATCCCCCCATCGATGTCACTGGATTAAATATGTAGAGCGGTGAAAAGTGTTTGCTGCTGTTTCTGACAGGTCTCTCTGAGTTAGCTAACACCATTCATTTTTCTTTAATGTATCATTGCCTCTGTTGTTGTTGTATTCACCAACTTCAGACCGGCAAAATTAGACGTCTTTGTTTCTGTGGGTTTGGACCTCTCTTTTATCACTGCATCATGGCACACAGAGAATCATTGTGGGTAATGGTATCTGTATTATCGGAGCCAAATACTCCATTAAAGACTGCCCAGACAAACAGTAAATTATCAGCACCAGCCCTTTGCGCAGTCTGGCAACAACTCTGTGGTGTGCCGTGATGCTAGGAGCAACTGCCACTGGTGCATTACTGCTATGAATGATAATAGCAGCTTATCAGAATTTCATTAGGCTACCTAGTCATGCTTTGCGCTGACATGATTCATTCCTTATCATACTCCAGATTCTTTTTGTAACTGAACATCCAGAGCTCTGTGGAATAGCAGATGGACTGCATATTAATCACGTCCAACTGTTCTGTTCGGATGGTCAGCGTGGTTGTTCAGGGCGTAGATGAACTACCAGCTCTCTGTGGGGGGGCTTTGGCAGGCTCCCAGGGGTGTAGGTGGGCTGTAATTGAGTAGACTAAAAGACTAAAAGAAATCGGCTTTCATCCTTCTGAATTGCTGCTGCTTTTAAAAAAAAGAAAGAGAAAAAAAAACAAGAACTGCCATGGCTGAAGGGCAGAGGAGTCATAAAGACAAAGCACAAATGCCATCTTTTTTAAGAGGTGTAATTGTTTGCAATACTGAATTATTACTTTATTTTATGCATGTGTGGGTGTGATAAAGCTACACACAGCGTAAAATGTTGCTGTTTTCTTATAATTGAAAGCCTTTCCCGCCCAAATGACATTACAATCGCAGGTGAAATGTTTTAAATGAAAAATTGAAAGATAAATTAAAAATAAAAATCCAACAGTTATCTATAAATGTTAAACATTCCTGCTGGCAACAACCAGAAGTCACTTTGTTGTTCATAAATACATTCAGCCTTTGTGAGTTCCTATTTTCTGTTTATGGTTTATTTTAAGCTGAACTTATGGACAAGTTTTGTTAAGGCTCCCAGTATAGCAGCTTTCAGTGCTGTGAATTCCACTGGGCATAATCACAGCCGGTGTAGAGCGAGTTCCTCCAGGAACTGATGCTGATACAAAAGGATTTGATTAGTACTATTGGGAGAAAACTGGCAGAAAATTGCAGCATAAATCAAGTCATTTATGCTCCAGAGAGAGGACTTGCTGGGAGGGCATTAGCTGTAATCAGACTCAGGAAAATATACACAGAAGCAAACATTTATGGCATACAAAGATAGTTTCTGAGGGGATCACATGAACCAGAACTTAACATACTAAAAGACAGAGTGTATGTTTCATGCATACAGTGTATTTTTTGAAACACTCTTTTATAGGCCCTAAATAAAAAGTGCTTATATTAAACTGGGAAGTCTTAGAATGATGGCAATGAAAATATGGATGGACATTTTTAGGATTTAAAGTCCCACTCCAATCATCTTTGAACTATTGTAAAAGTGTTCCTGGTGGTCTCTTAATTATGATTTTAGGCAAAATCTTTTTACGTGCTGTCCCGCTAGCTTACAGCTCGTCACAACCCCAGCCTAACATTAGCGGTGCGACAAAAATTCGGAGCAGTATTGAAGCTATCAGGTCGTACACTTTTGGGCCAAATACCAGCTCGGACGAGGAATTCAAAGACGTACATGGATCTATCTACTGCAATACATATGGAGTGGAGCAAGGAGCTTATGACCCACTGATTGTAGCTTCTGTGTCACAAACAATATTTTTCATCTGCTCCTGATTCTCAATGAGTTGAATAAAGAAACACTCAAAAATGCAAATTTGAGCTCAATTTTCTTTATATTTGTCCTTAATCATAAGAAAAATGCTACAAGTACGTGATAAAACACCAAACACACGAGTTTCTTCAGAGTGGGTCTTTAAGGGGGCTAACTAACCAATCTTGTCACCAATCTTTTAGACCACACTTGTATGATGCAGCATCGTGCACGAGCATAAAAAAAAAAACATCATCCATGTAAAACTTCCCAGGCCAATTAGGCTTCAGTGATGAGAAAGGGTCCCCTCCAGATCTTGTTTCTTTTGAAATATCCTTTGATTGTCAAATATTAGAACGGCAAATGCAGAATTTGACAGATGTCAGGAGGAAATACAGAGAAGAGCTAAGAACCTTCTGATTATAGAGAAGTTTGTAGATGTCTGACAGAGGTTTCAACTGAGGTGCATTTGACCTTAGTAAGGTTTGGGTGGAAATGAGGAGCAAGAGGATGAATGACAGGGACGTAATGAATTTTGAGGAACTGGATCTGAAAAATGAGGGGCTCAGAGAACACAGGAAGAAGGGTCACGGACAGCAGGGGGCTGGGAATTAGGCGAGGCTGGGAGTGTGAGAAATGACAAGTACTAAAAAGATTAGAACGGTCCATATTTCATAGAATGAATTCAGATTTGGGGATCTTCCTCGCTGTGCGGCGAATCCTTCAGTTTGTGCGAGTAAAGTTAAGAGGTCTTCAGAGTCCCAGCTGATGGGAGGAGCCAGGTTTTAGCCCTATTACTGTTTCTCATTGTTTTAGAGCCTCCCCATTTCAAATCACTGTCTGATTCCTTCCTTCTTTTTGTCTTCACCTAGGCAACTTCATTGATTCTCTATTGTACAAGTCCGTTTTTTCAGTTGAGCTTGGTGTCTTCACTGAAGTGTGAAGGTTTTCACTGTTTATGCCACATTCTCCTGTGAGCTGTAGTTTTTTTTTTTTTTTTTAATCCCTGAAGGGCCCGAAAAGACACAAGGCTTGGTTTTATTTATAGATCCAACTAGCAGGACTGTACAGATAAAATACAGGCTAAGTGTGAAATTTTTACCGCTTTTATTGGTGTCTCTTTTGCAAGTTCTTCAAAAAAGCAACAACAACATAGGAATGTTTGATTTATTTGTTCTAAAAAACAATTTCTTCCTTCTTAGACACAAAAAAAGTTTGTTGAAGGAGCAGAACTTTAGACAAGCTTTGTGTGGCAATGTCACTTGGGTAGTTTTAGGAGAAGATTTCAATTTGGGCAACTCTGACAACACGGTACCGGATAGATTTCCTTTCAGATCCTGTCATGTTTTAGTTTGTTTGCATTGGTAGTTTTTTCTCAAGAGTTCTACGCCTCTCTTGGATTGTGCTGCATTCTAAAATACTTTTTATTGTTGCCTAAAATAACTTTTTGCATTCTATTACTGGTTAATTCCTGGTTCAGAATGTGAAAAGATAAAGGCTTTAACTTTTTAGAGGAAGGAAAATCTCATCAAAATCTTCCTGGATTTGAAAATTACAACCCAAAAGAGGTCAAAAATTCTTTTATACTTGTTTTATTTTATTTAAAATGATGACAAGGCAAATATAGCAAAATATGCTATCTTTGAGTTCTTTCTTTCAGAACACAATTCAGTGACAGGATCATTTTGGGTCACAAACTGTAGAAAAAAACCAACATTAGCAGGTTTTCTGACCCTTTTTATTATTTTTCTATATCTGAAAGTTGTGTGGATCCTTTCATTCCATATAGCCTTTTTGTTAGTATTTAAACAGCTGAAGCTTAACAGTAGCAAAAAATATATACTATCTAGAAAACTATGGACATTTTCCCCAAGATAACAAAATTATTTTGGGATGGCAATATTTTCTTGACAAGACAAAAAGTTTTAGATCAGATCTAATCTTTGCTGTGCCACCCTTAAGCAACCCTTTGTAGAAAAAAAAAAGAAGTTGTGTATCTGGGATGTTTCCTAACCTACAGTTGCAATTTCAATTTTAAAGTGTTTCCTTTGAAGTTCCAAACCACTTTTTTGTAACAACGTCAAATTATCCAGTAATTCCTCTGGGAGCAAAGCAAAGATTGGATTAAAGGAAAACAGAAAAGTAGGTGCAATTATTCTAAGTAGAAAGAGAGTTTTTCCCTCCAAGTCATTAATACTCACCAAAGCTTTATTTTGCCCTGTAATTTAGAATGGAAACATTTTGTCCTTATTTACATTATTTTATTATGTTCACGCTCTGTTTAACCTTTTATTCTGTACACAATCTAAAACTACCTTTTATGCTGTGCCTCCACTCTGCAATACTGAAGCACATGCTCAAAGCCCTGCAGTGTGCATGGTAAAAAGAAAAAGAAGAAGAAGAAGCAGGCTTGCTTTATTTGTCCTGCAGCTTTGTGTGCACTGAAGATAAGAGAACATTAAAAAAGGACTTGTTAAAAGGTTTGTTTTCATCTCAAGAATGTCACACGAGAAAGCAAATCCAAAAATCTGCAAAAAGCAAGTGAGACTTTACAGATGCGTTTAGGAAGGAGGAAGTGATACGATGCTGCATGTGGCATCGTATGCTGCACTGCAGAAAACCTCAGAACAGCATGACTTTTTTATTTTTTTTTACAGCAGTTGATGTTATATTAGTGCTGAAAGGATTTTACAGGCCTCACATTTAAGGAGTTCTGTTCTGTCTTACATCTTATGTAAAAATCTGCATCGGGAGTCTTCGAGAGAGGGCCACATTTATTTTTTGTTGTTTTCTGTTGATGTTTTGCTGCATACACAGAATTAAAAAGATGTGTCCTGACTGAATTGTGTGAAGCTCTGCCTCTTTGTGCCCCTCTTCTCTCATTAACTGCTCTCTGAAGTGGTTTTCCTATGTTGACAAAGATGACTGGAAATAAGTAAAAAAATCATAATAATAATAAAAGCAGCCTTTAGCAGTAAAATAGTAACGCAGCCCTTTCATTGCCAGAGTCTGGGGAAAAATTCGAATGCATCAGTCTGACCTTGTGAGTACAGAGCTGCTTATCACCGAAGGTCCCCTTGACTGACTAAACTCTTACCTTGCTTAAGTGACTCTCGACTTAGATGAGAAAACATATGTGTGTGCTGATATACTACCACAAAAACATCGGTGTTTCAACAAGGGCTAAGAGCTGCTTCTTTTAAAGGCACAACGCAAAAATATTTCCACCAAAAAATCAAATCTTTTTGTCTTCAAGCGCACATTTACCCTAAATGAGCCACATAATTAACAGCCAGAGGGGTATTAAACTGCTGTTCATTTTTGTTTTTGCATGTTTTTATGCCAATGTTAAGGAAGTGTGACAGTGAGTAAGGCTTACACCAATTTGCCCCCATTCCATCTTCCTGCATTTATTTCAATCTCATAAACATTTAGCCTTGTTTTCATTGGGTTTTGTTTTAGTCCGTCTAAGAATCCATTATACCTACAGGCTTAAACAGAAAAGTTTCAGTTTACTTTATTGGTTAAAGATTACCTGTTCAACCACTTACCTGGTTGCCATGGGAGCAAAAAGGAAGAAGCACAATCCCCTCCTTGTATTTATTGACAGAATCACATCAGTGATGATGCTTAAGGACGTTTTGAGGTGTAGTGAGTTGGTTTATTTAATTAAGCTTGACTGTTCAATTTGACTTGTACATAATGTGTACTAATAGAAAATTATTGAAGTGTTGGTTTTTCTTTTTAAGAGGTGCATTAAGACTCCTGGTTTGGTTATGTAATTAAGGAGGGCTTCAGATGTGGAGGGAAAGGTGTACCCTTTGTACAGGATAGTTGAAGTAAATAGAGAATTGTGATTCTTGACTTGTAAAAAAGCTTCCACTGAAGTCACACAGGTGGCTTGGCAGAGACTTTTACACCAGAATAAAAATAAAAAAGCTTTAATTTTGGAAAACAAATGTTTCATGTCTATCTCTTATAAGACCACTCCGGTAGCAGGAAGGAACTAAATACATTAAGGGATCAAATCTACAAATACAAATTTAGAGCTGGACTACAAGGATTGAAAATCTTGTTCATTTTAATTACATGTTTAGATCTTCAATATCAAGGTTGTCCTTTATAGTGCAAGTATTCAAGAAGCAAGTTGCAGAGTAAAAGAGAGGTGAACATCTGCATACTGGAGGTGTGGCAGCAGAAGAATTGTCCTTCTTTGAGCGAGTGGGTTTTATTAATAGTGTAGTTCTTTGGGATGTGGAAGGAGTCAATTGGACCACCTATGACTTTTTAAAGAAAAAATGTAGATTTTATGTCAGATAAGGGTTTGAATATTCAGTAAATATAAAACAGTCTCTGATATGCCTAGACAATTAAAGACAAAGAAGGCTGAGTTTTTTCTAACACAAAGTGAAGACTATGACTAGGCTTTTTAAAATAAAGTGTGCAACTCCTCTGAACCACTACCACTGATTTTTTTCCCCTTTTTATAGGTAGATCTGAAGTCATTATTTGATTTGGCTCGCACTTCTTCACATAACCACTTGCTTTTGTTTTGTTATCAATGATAATCCATCAGGTTGTTGTAAAATCCCATCTGCATGTTGATCCTTTTAATGAAGATACATTATTCAAAACAGTAGGTCATCCAGAATCCAACTGATTTTTTCCACATAAAATCAGGTCCAGAGTAATCGTGCTTTTATAGAATTTTTTTGAAAAATGCAGAATAGTGGGAGGAGAGGACCAAGAGGACGCTGGCAATCGAGGTTTGGGTTAACCCCTCCTGTTTTTGTAAAGGTCTCCATTTGCTGTTATTTCTCAGTTTGCTCTTCCAAGGAATTTTCCATCATGTCTTAAACAAGAAAAAGGAGGATAATTCATATCTCACTTTAACTATTTTCTTTAATAAATCGGATCAATTTTTCTTTTCAAAACCATCCCATTTGTCGACTTAAGTGAACGTCTAAATCTAATTCTCCCACACGTTGTCAGTTGTTGCCAGTGTTAGTGTGTACACCCTCAGAAGAGCAGGTAGTTGAAACTACTGTGTATGGTGACCGAGTGTTGCCCTGTCCCTGAACACGCCTCTTTGTCTGCTGTGGCCAGTTAGTGTGAGCTGCAGCTGTGAGCCGCATATACGGAATAATTTTCTGTCTGACTGACCCTTTTTCATGTAAATCAGCCTCTGTATTCGGAGATTGTTGTAAGCTGAGGCGGCAGTTATAAAATCAGTGACTGCTGGTTAACACGCAGCCATTTCAGGCTAAATTTCTACTATGTGTTGTGTTTTGAAAAGGAATTCAGCTGAAATAAATACAGAGAACACAGAATGTGGGAGAGAACGAGCATATGCTAAAGACCCTGTAAGCATTTTGTGCTTTTCTGTGAGTTGTAGATCTGAGCCAATTTCTAATAAACTACATTATTTCCTATAATATTTCAAGTATATAAGTGCAAGAATCAAATTGCTGTCAATCGTGACAGGATTTTATAGCTTAAGAAGGGTGGCTCTGATCGTTTAAGCTAAAGCATAAAAGGATCTTTCTGAATGCCATGTGGCGTTGTCTTTTTCTGTGAATAAAGGATTTATTATTTTCTCAATGTTGCATGCAGGAGACATTTTCTTTTCCTGTGTGAAAATTCAAAACAAGAAAACAATTACCTGCTGTCTTTTGATTAAAGAAAAAGGCAGTCCTGCTGTTTGAAACAAGAAAAAAAAACAGACACTCAGGAGATTTTCTTTTAGAAGCTGCAGTGTTTTTATTGTTTTAAATGCGTTGAAGCTCTGTAAAGTTCATCGTGCGTTTGATGAATCTGCTCAAGGACAATATTAACAGCAATTGCAATAAAAGGTTGAGTGCGAAGCTTCATCCGTGCCTGACAGATCCCCACAGGAGTGTTTTTACACTGTCCTTTGTAACTGATGATGCACTGATGCTCTGCGCTGTCGCTGTGAGCAAACTCCTCTGGGTAACCACGGCGAACATGGGGCGCCACTGACAGCTGACATTTACCCTGAAACGCCTGTCAGTCACACATATGACTTGTCAGATATAGACACCCACACACACATTTCAGTCCCTCGGCTGCTTTTTCTTTTATCAACCAACCGAACTCTCAGAATCTCTTCAGGGATCTCATTGACACTGTGAAGTTCCTCCTGAGCTGACAGCAGTTTTTTTTCATGCAGGTTGGGATTTTTCTTATCACAGATATCAGGGTTTGAGATCTTTTGAATTCACGGACCTTGGGTTAACACTCTGCCATCTCTGTTGCAGAGGCTAGGCCTCACTGCTCTGTTTTAAAAGAAAGGAATTCTTCTGATATTATCAGTTTGATCACAGAGCTCCTGGATGCAGCTGAGTGTTTTTTATTTTTTTATTTTTATCTCTCACCCCACTTTCTTTAATCATATTCGTGTTAAAAATATATTCGCTGTCTTATCACCAGGATTTTAGCCTGTGAACAAATCCCGGTGATGTAATCTCCCCCTGAATCGTCACCTTGCTCATGAGGCACTTTTGATCATCATTCCCCTGTAATACATTTTGTGCTGCCCCTCTTTTATAAAAAATAATTGATTTCCAGTCTTGTCAGCTCAGCAGGACAGTTTCCTTATCAACACTGGCAGGAGCACAAATACAGGAAGGTTGCTAAATAATGCAGCAGGCACGCCATTAATAAAAGAGACATGGGAGGCATCAGATTAATGGCTAGGTCATAATTTCTTTGAGGTCTTACCCAGCTAATACAGGACTCCATCAGGCACAACAAGGTTGAAGTTCCTAACAGTCAATCGTTCCAACCTGATAGGAGTGCATTCTCTGCTCATAGAGGTGCTGAAATGAACTTGGCACTGCAGCAAGAGAGCGAGAAAGTGGAGACCCTAGTAGCAATATTTACTTCTGTGGGATAAAAGCAGAAGGGTCAAAGATGAATGTCCTGGCGTTCATGTGTGACTATTTTATTTTACTCGCCGGGTGAAGATTTATCGACTTCCAGGGCGCCGCTTGACTCTCGCTTCCAAAACAGTAAATGTTTGCAGCAACGAGTAAGTCATCAATAACGAGAGAGTTGGCCAACAGGTAACTTGAAATGAGTTAGTATACCAGGCTCTCATCTCCTATAATTACCATACATCTAAATGATGTCTATTGAATAAAAGTTTGGTGTTTTTTTTTATTTTTTTATTTGCAGTATTTTAAATGAAAATAGTGTTTTTAACATGTTCTTGTGGCATTTTTTCATGATGGAGGGCAGAAAGAAATTTTTGATTAAAATTGCAGTTCTGAATCTTTCTTTATTTAAATAAAACCTGTACGGCTGGATAGCTCCAATATTTTGTTGCACTGCTAATGTTAGGTTGGGGATGTGAGGGGCTGTAAGCTAGTGGGAGAAAGTGTAAACAAAGGGCTGATGGGAATTTAGGGAGGCTTGTCCACACCAACAGTCCCACCCATAAACTCAAAGGTGAATTTCTAACGAACTACTGCTGCTCCTGCAGAAACTATGTTCTTGAAAATTACACAGGTTTTTGGTTTTGCCAAAAAACGGCATGACCGTAATCAACGGATCACTGGGAATGATTTTACAATATATCAAAAGGAATTTAAGGTTTTCCACTTATTTCTCCATTAAAGTCAACCTATGATCCTGGAAAAAAATCAGTATTTGTTTTGGCATTTCTTTTTACATTTGACATTTTACATGTCATATTTTCCGCATTAAAAGACTAAAATTGATCAAGTTTTGCCAAATGCTCCTCTAATTGTGTTTGTCTCTCCAAAGAAAATGTGTTGCTTGTGAACAAATGCAACTTTACATTTTGATGTCTTGGACTTAACTTTTTCCCTTTGACTGATATCAGCTCTTCCTTCTCTTTTCCGCTCTCATTTCGGCAGGAGGTCGAGGTCAGTTCCCTTCTATTTCTGTCTAATTCTCCTTCAGCTGCCTTTGTCCAATGACTACTTCATTTATGACTCATTTCTCGTCTTTTTGTGGGCCTTTATCTTTCCATCCATCAACTGTGACTCCCTCATTTTAATTAGGATTAATGTTCTCATAAAATGGGCAGAAAGGCAGAGCACTTAAAGGAACTGCTCTGCTGCAATATGTCTACCGTTCAGAGAGAAGGTGCACGTCGGTCCTGCTGGTTTTCATTCAGGACGGGAAGAAGGCATCGCATTTGTCTGCACCTGCTGTTGTTCACTTATCTCGTACACATTGCATGTCACTGTGCGGTGATCATTTGAACTGCATTACATCTCCTCTGTAATGATACCCATATGTTATACTATGTGAACTGCCATCAATAAAAAATTGCTTGCTCCTGCGTGGAGCCGCTAAGAGGCTGTTTGCTTTGTGTGCCTGCAGGATGATTATGTTCGGACCTGGGATGAAAATCAAAGCTCCAATGACAGTAAGTCAATTGAACTCACATTCTTTTTTTCAACTGAATAAAGTGGTGCTTTTTGGCATGTTTTTCTTTTTTGGGCACTTTTCATAGATCTGTGGAGAAAAGCTGGAGTTCAAATAGAGTTTTGACTGTCCTTGCCTTTTGGCTACCTTGTCCAAAGTTTTTACTGCCTCTCAGCTATTAAAAGCTAGGATGGGTCTAAATAGGTTTATGGGAGTAATTTTGGACATCAATGAACTACACATCTTGAGGCCGTGTCCCACAGCCACTACATACATTTTGCGCATTTTCCACATATAAAATTTCGGTCTTTTGTGATCTACGTAATTCATAAGTGTTTATTGCCTTTGTCATTTGCTGATGTGCGCAGATGTCCGTTGGGGGTTGTGGACGGGTTTTCATTTAAGTGAATTCGGTTTTGAGCGTTTCAAAACTTTTGGTGTGTTGAGAATACGCAGTTTATGTGTATTTTACGTAGTTTATATACAATTATGATGTAAATCTTACGCAGTTGCACGTGATTTTTGCGAAATGCATACTCAAATTTGTGGTTTTCCACGTATGTCCTTGTATGTCTAACAAACTTTTCACGCATGTACCACAGATGTATAACTTTTATTTTGCGTATACGGCACACATACCGTGTTCAAATGACATAATTGACGCACAAATTTTGGGCCCGAATTGGCTTTAAAGTTGATTTGTGTGTTCTTTGCGTGGTTTATTTGACTTCTTCCTTCATTTCATGTAGTACATTTGTGATATATCTGTGAAAATTTCACATGTAGACCACCGCTTTTGTCTCAATTTTTCCAGTTATATTCATGTACGACTAATTTTCATCCCTCCGATATGCGCAAAATGTACGCAGTGGCTGTGTGACATGGCCTTATCCTACAATGCAGGAACAGATTCTAAGTTGTGAGTAAAACCTTCAGGCAGGACTGTGTGTGGTTTGTGCTTCTATTTTCTGGCAGCTTTTCACTCTGTTGCCAACAAACAGGTTGATTGTTTTTATTGCTAGAGTGGATTCGATCTTTTTGCCCCCAGGAGGAGCTAAACATTTGTCTTAACCCTCTGCTTCGTCCCTTTTTCCCTCTGTCTCCAGTCGAGCTCGAGCTGCTGAGGTGTTCACCTCCACTCCTGCTGCGACTGCAGCTTTAATTGTGTCTGTGCCAGATGAAGTCATGAGACATGTCCTCAACTATTGTGGCTTGATTTGCTGCTTAAATTAAGTCCTGCCGAGTGGCAAAGTACATTAGTGCAATTTCTAAAGGCTTAATGAAGGACAAATTATGGTTTACAATGAAAGGGTAAAAGCATGAGAAAGGGAGAGCTCAAACGCTTTGATTTAGCGTTAATCGACTCACTTTACTGTAGTCCCTGCCAAGATTCATTTAGCTGGTGGGGGGCTACCTTTCTGAAAAAGCTAATGCCATTTAAATCTAAACACATTTGAGATGTTCCTTGCTCCAACTGCTTAATAGTTTACCTTTAAGAACAGTGTTTGTCTGCCTGAACTGTTGAAACTTAAGCAATCAGTCTGATCTATTAACTGACTGTCAAAATGTAAACTATTACATGTCAAAAAAGAAACTTATGTGAACCAGGAAACCACCACAGACAATGTACAAAGAATTTAACAGTCTGCAAATTAAACTGATAAACTTTGTGGGCAGTTTGAATTGGTTTCTGCAAAGAGATATACTTAAAGATTTTGATTTTTGCCTTCAAGGGTTTCTTAGAAGGAGTACAACAATTTTAGTTTGAGAATTTTTGACTGCAAATTTTAGAGTATCAAACAGTAGAGTAACAAAGAGCTTTTTTAATTCCAAACTGCTGGTTTCAAAGCAAGTTTCCTCATTTTATAGTTATCTAACATTGATGGTTTTCTGTTGTGCAAAACTTGACCTTAACAGTAGATGAATAAATCCTTATTTTCATATAAAAAAAGGTAATAAGAGGTCTGTTTTACTAAATATTTTGTATTGATTAAATTGCAAAAACAGGCTCCTCTAAAAGAAGGCAAACATTCTTACCCCATTGGCAGATTTCTTTTTAATAAGCAAAAAAATAGTTTTATCAAGAATCCTTATTCTAAGAAAAAAATTCTAGTCACTCAGACACAATTTCTTAAACTACAACTTTTATTGCAATTAAAGAACTTTATTGAGGGGATTATTTTTCTCGCAAGACAAAGAATTAGACAAATTTTTGTCAAACATGAGTCTTTTTACTTTCTCAAGATTGAGTTTTCGCAGTGCTTGCCACAAACATAATTTTTCAAAAGTTTTGTGCAATTTCAGACGGAAAAGGTCATCCAGTATTGTAACTGACAGTATTTTAGCCAACAGTGAGTATCTGTATGTTAAGGGTAAAAAACATTCTATCTTTCATTTAAAAAAAAAAATACTTTTAATGAATTGTATAAATTAGCCTCCTCCTAAACAATCAAATGTTCTCATCAATTTATGGCATTAAATTACTGCTTTGATTCCATTTTCTAATGAAAATTATTTATTATAACTAAATTGGAGTAAATTACGTTTTTGGATTTTTTTTGAATTTATGCTTTTTGATAAACTGTACTGACGTGAATTGATTTCTGTTTTTTAATCGTCCTCTGACACGTAGAAGGATATTCATGTGTTTTAGATTGGTCTTAAATCTCTTTTTGTTTTATTTTTCTAGCAGAAGATTTTTGTGAGAGCAGATTTAAAAAAAAAAAAAACATTACATGTGCAGATTTTAGCCATGTTTTTTTTACAATTACTCACCCTTTTTTAATCAAGTAATGGCTATTGACAAACACTCTTATTAGACACAACCATTGATTTGCTGAATCACCAAATATGGATTTTTCCTTTCCAGTATTGGAGATCGACCAAGTATTCTGGAGCTTTGCATGAAACCTAATCATTATCAATAAAAGTTTCTGTTGATGTGTGAGAAAAGTAATCAGTGCTTTCATTTGATTGAGTTTAAAGCCTTTAATCTGTCTTTTTCTCCTTCCTTCCTTTCAACATGAACGTTCTATCTGCTGTCATTGATCTGCCAGCCTCTATGAGTGGCCTAATGAAGCAGAGGAGGTAAAAAGAGAAGATTTGTCCCTCTGAGACACCACTAAATCAGTGTGATGTCTTTATTCCGCAGCTCGGAGCCTGCAGGCTTCATTTCTCAGCCAGGCAGCCCACACCGCTGCAGTGCTGTGCAGAGGCAGACAGGGCTTTAGAACTGTCAACACTTCTAACACAGTGTTAGGGAGTCAACGCCAACAACAACACGCGATCTAAATTTGCATTCAGGCGGTGTAATGGCTGACTCCACTTAAGTCAGTCTGTGCGAAGTGAGAGAGAGGTCAAGGTAATTTGCAGTTGATTTCTGTAGTCGATTCATCAATCTGGCTGCTGATTGAATCAGCAAGCTCTTAAGACAGCAAACACTGCGGGCAAACACTTGTAATTTGGACTTGTACGTGAAAATGAGAGTCCATGCACGGCCTCCGTCACAATGCTCTCAAAAGGCCTGCACCTTCTGCGCTCAGTTGTGTACATTGAGTCTCCAAGGCAGCCAGAAAAGCCAGGTGAATGGTGGGTAAAGATTTCTAGTGAAATCTCTGCTTCCAGATCAATGGCAGACAGCCAGGAGATAGGAGGACACACTGAGGTTTAGGGTTTAAAGCCTCTTGAGGCTGTTCATTGATATTGTTGGTTGGGTTGCTAAAGTACTGGATTCCCAGCTTAAGGGGATTCAGCAGATCTGATGCCTCTGTTGTTAAACTGGTGCACTCTTAGAAGTTTGTTTCTACAACTGTTTTTGTTGTTTCTGCGGCATTCTATTTTGCAATGGTGGTCAGACTCCATTAACTAAATGGTTAATGGCATTTATAGTTAGTAGAAGTACCTTCTTGGAGGCCCAAAGTGCTTTACAGTCACAGTCCCATTTCCCACATTCACACACCAACACTGGCGCCAACCTGTAACCACCAGGAGCAATGTATCTTGCCCAAAGACACTTTGACACATGGGCAGGAAGGGCGGTAAGAGAATATGCAGTCTTCCAATCAGAGGTCAACCGCTCTACCTCTGCACCATGGCCGTGTAAAATCTGACATAGGTGTAGCTTCTCTTGTCACTTTTTTTTACAAATTTGTCCAGCATTTCACTCTCCAAAGTGGGTGTTTTTCCACCCTATTTAACAATTTGTGTCATATTTGATAATTAAAAACTTATCAAATTACTTAAAAACAAAAGATTGATTTTTTTCGTCACGTTTTTGATATAGTGGGCTTTATAGGGTTAAACATTTAGAGATCCTGTGCATGTGCATTAATGTGCTATCCTAGGCACTTTAACATTGGGAGTGGGGTCATCTAGACCCCACAAGACAGTGCGCTGAACTTTTTTCTTCAATGACTTGTGATCTTCACTGGTGTCCATGGATTACATAAAATCCTCTCCACCTTTATCCACCTTCGTCATGGTAGGAATAACACATCAATGGTCATCTTGACCCCGTAGGATAGCACAAGGGTTACTCTCCCCCTTGTGGGATCAATAAAGTTTTTTTTTCTATTCTCTTCTATGACAAAATCTTCACTCAGTGCGTTTTTGTAGTTACTCTTTTAAATTATATCTTAAATTGTTGATTTACAGATTTTAATATGATCACATTAGTAGACACTAATGTGTCACTACATTCTATACAAGCCTGACTTCTTTGCTACCTGGAAGTCCAGATAGCTCCGATGACTTTGAAGAGTGAGTGTATAAATAGAAGATAAGAGGGGTGATGATGAGGATGTGGCCTGAGCTCTGCATCCGTTATCCTGGTTTTGCAGGGATAAACCTCATGCAAATCTGGATTGGATTAAATTGAAGCCCTGGCGGGCCTAATTAGGAGAGGTTTACCGCTGCAGGCATTAGTTTAATACCAAAGAAAGAGTTGGAATATTTTTTTCAAAAAATGAAAGCAGGTGGCCAGTGCTGCAGGGAGTTTGTGTAGAAGATATTTATGAAATGTTGAGCATACAGAACATGCTATTTGTTTGCCATGAGGATGTCAATTCTGGAAGGCGAAGGAATGCTGAAGAAATTCTTCCCATTTCAAGAGAGGAATTCGTTTAAAGAAAGGAAGTGTTCCCAAAAGCAGCAGATTGAGCTGCAAATCTTAGTCAGCCCAGAAATGATTCCCAGACCACAGAGAGCCTGTTGCTATGGGAACGTCATCATCGCAGGGACTGCTTTAATCCGTGGAAGCTTGTTAAGTTAACATGAGGCTCCGGCAGCCACCTTATGCTTCTCTACTCACAACACAACACTGAGCCAGCATTGTAGCCATTCTCTATAGATAAGGTTTATTCACATTCGTTTTGGGGGGATTTTTTCCTGTTTGGAGGCGGGATTATCCACTGCTTCTTATCATTTCTTTGGCAAAGCTGCGAGTTAAATTAATTCCAGGCTATAGTTTTTGTTCCTTACCTACTTTGCTGCATCTCCTCCTTCTAGAAACAGTCATTGTTCCTGACTTTAAGCAGTGCTGGTCCCTGATTTTTCTGTGCATAAGACGGAAACAGCCAAACATTTAACCTGCAGGCTAAAGAAAGGCATGAAAGAAAGAGGCTGAAAATGAGAAGGAGCACAAAAACGAGAGGTGTTTGTTACACTCGATGTTCAGATATGAGGCAACCAAGGATACTGCTGACATTCTAAAAGGGTGAGGAGTCTCCATTTGGGCGTTCCTGGATCCGAGAAACCATTTCTGCAGCAGAGGCAGTCAGTTGCAGGGCCCTGACCCTGAAAGTACTCTATGTTTTTGATTCGCCCCCTTAAATCAGATATCTGTCAGTTTGCTTCACTAATCCTGTGAAATCTGCAACATTAATGTATTCATCAGCTGAAAAAAAGGACAAGATATGGGATGCTAAGCCCGCCTGCTTAACGATTATAGCGCCATAAAGCAGGATGCCGTAAGAGCAAGAGCTGAATGAAAGCCTGATTTATAAGCAGCTCTGTCACACGGACAAAAACCTGCAGTTGAGCCATGTGCTGATGGATAGTGTAGGCGAATAAAAAGTCTGCAACACTGACGAGAATGAAGGCGACATCTAAAGGAAACTCCAGCAGTTGTGCTCGGACCAGACAGCTGTGACATATGAGTGTGTGTGAAGGGCCGACACAGGGGTTAGCCGCCACAAGAGAGTGTGATGGATGAGGCAGAGTGAGGGAGCAATCCTTGATTTAACCTAGATTATTGGAGGCATTTGTCTAAACAAGTCAGCTAAAATTGAGTTTATTACATAAAACAAACTGTGACAAAACAGACTTCGTACCTCACAATTGATGCAAAGGTTATTTTTTTCCGCAGTTGGTTAGTGTGGCAGAGGCCCTATTCAAACCAAACAGTTTACATATTTTGATCAAAATATCTCCAGCTTTCATATTAGCTGCTGAGATCAGATCAGTATTAGTGTGACCACTTGCATTGTTGAGGGATGTCGGCACTGTTCTCACAACAGCAAAGCAATAAGAGCTGTTCTCTCTTATTGCACTGCTGTATGAGAGCAGAACAATAGGAGGTGATTTACGGCAATAAGAGCTCACTTTAGGCCTCTCTCGTGATGTGGACATAAGTTGTTGCTGCTGTTTTCTGCTCTCCTATTTTCATCTTCTGTCAAAACTCAACTGTATCCTTCAGTGCTGACACTTTACTAAATCAAACGCTGAAATCACTTTTTCTATGGTTTTTGCTGACTGTAAATAAGAGCCTTGTCTACAATGGCTCTCATTAGATAATGATTTATTGTTGTAAAAATGTGTGCAAACTATTGACATATTCTCGGATGCAGATATTGATCTATAATGTGTTTTGGTGAATAGAAAGATGAATTAGATGATGAATTTGTTATGAGAAAGTTGCAGTTTTTAAAAAGTAGAGGAAGCATCTGCATTTAGAACACATTTGGAATCAAATTTATTGATGGATTATAGTACGTAAAGTGTAATTTCACTATATATGAGCAGTTCAACTATTTAATCTGGTCCACCAAGATGGAATAAATTAATAATTCTGATTAATGTTTGTTTTGTAATTCTGCTGTCTACAGATAAATTGACCTTTGCACAGATGCAGATATAAGTTATTTTGCATTCATGTGATTTGATGTGTTGTTTTTCTGACGTTCATTTATGTTTCTCAAGTCAGAAATGCATTTTTCCAATCATTTCAACACCACATGAACGCAGCATTTCGCTAAATTTGCTTTTTATTTTGCATCATTTGACACTAAAATGAGAATCAAAGGCAGCTTTAAAATACAAACTAAAAAGTGTTTAGCTTTAAAATATATATATCACTTTACATTCAAAATTAAAGCATGTTTTCATCCAGATTTCATGTTTTTCTTTTTCTAATGATGTGGATTACCACAGCCCTCCACAGCATGCATCAGCCCTTGGTTTGGCCCTTCTGTCAAATTTCCCCATTGTGGCCCACGAGTCAAAAAGTTTGTCCACCCCTTGATTTCAGACTTTACAGACATACGAATTTTGTATTTTCAACCCAGTTTAACCACACAAAAAACTTGTTTTCATGAAGACTACTTCATGAATACAATGTTTTTAGAATGTTTAGAATCAAGGGTGGAATTAAGTTTTTAGAATTAATTCTAATGTTAAAATTCTGGATAATCATGATGTTTATTACAATACTAGTGACGTGTTTCATTTACTGTATGCTCACCCAAGATATTACGGATGGAGAAAAACAACCAGATGTTGGTGAAAATATCCCAAATATAAGAGGCAGCTCATGTGCAGCATCTGTTTGCACTTAGTGTGTCTTTCCTCAACCCCTCTGGGTCTCAGCTGCAAGTTACACTACAAACACGTACGCTGAAGCTGCTAATTATCTCAAAGATGTTTATTCACAAACAAAACACCAAAAACTAACCCATTATGCTTCATTCTGTTAGTTTTTTATTTAAAGTCCCATTCAAATGTTTTTTCTCCTTTATTAATCAAATAATGCCTCAAAAAGCGACATACACACCAGCAGAGGGTAAATCAAAACTGAGCAATACGATAAGAAAAAATGGAACCAGTTGGGATTCTGCAATGTGGACTAATTTAGTTTTTTCTCCCAGATGTAGACACCACCAAGGACCCTTGTCAAAAGGTTAAGTGCAGCCGACACAAGGTGTGTATTGCCCAGGGCTACCAGAGAGCTGTGTGTGTCAATCGTAAGAAGCTTGAACACAGGTGAGTGTTTGTGGCCCATGAGCAAGAACTGACTAACTCCTCAAACACACAGATAAACAGAAATGCTCCTCGTGTAGACTCACGGGGTCAACTCATGTAGTTTACAGGCAGTGCATGGATGTGTTTTGCTCCAAGCCAGACTGGGAATAAAAAAACCTTGTTTGTGCATCGGTGCAATTCAACTTCCCGCTGTTTAATGATAAGCTAATACATTCAGACAGCCTGGAGGAGGCTGTTTGCGTCATGCTCCCATGCTTAGGTTGAACCTGCTGCGTCTGAGTTACCATTGCAGTGGATGTCCCAGCTGGACACAGTGAGCTGAAGGGTTTGCGTCTCTGCTGTCTCACAGACTGAAGCAGCCTGCCCTCCGCTCCCCTGATGGAAACTGTCAGCCCTGTCCCATCTCCTCCACCGGGCCTGTGTGCGGATCAGACGGACACAACTATGCTTCAAAGGTATAGCAACACAAGTAAATCTGTAAAAATCCTTATGTAAAATAAGAAATACATTTAGAACTACACGGACACAAAGTGTTGCAGTTTTGCATGAAGAGACTGCAAATGCTTCCACGCTTATTTTTGGGTCATTTTTGTCCGATTTTCCTTTTCCTGATGCATCAAACCTTTTTTAGAAGCAGACTGTTCTGGACTGCAGTGAAGCATAAGCACACATTCATAAGTCATGTAGATTTCTAGTCTTTTTTTACTGAGACAGCAGCAGACCTCCCATGAAATGTGCTGCATTTATGGCATAAAAACAGTAAAGATAACATTTCCAGACATACCTCTGCATCAAAAATACCCTTTTTTCCTTTCAACAGTGTCATGATCCTTTAATACTTGGCTTGTACCTGAAGTCCCATTTTCCCAACTGCAACCTGAAGCAATTTAACTTATCTGACAACAAACATTATTCCCATTTTTTATCATCTGAGGTAACTCCTGCCTAGAAAAGTGACATTTATTTGTGCAGTTGCTTTTTTTTAACTTACGTTTTATGTAATCCATTCTGATTGTCTGGCTTTCTTTTTCTTGTGGGTTATGTGTTTTTTTACGCTCTGTCAATGTTAGTGTTATTTTGTGTATTTTTGCTTCCTCTTCACTTTATATTTATTAAATATTCAAACGATATTGCAGGATAATTAAAAAGCCATGCCAGAAACTATAAATGTAAACAGGTATAGAAGCGAATGATTATTTTACAGTATTCACATTGATTGACATCAGCAGTAATGCTGTGAACATTATGTAAATATTTTTTGTTGATTCAGCATCACATAAACTGATTAAATAACAATTTATATTTAAAGTAAGAAAACATAAATGGATTTTTAAAATAAGCATTGTGACAAAAATAACATGCATACTGCAGGGACACTTTTCTTACTCTGGGCTTAATGGTGTGTGGAGACTCCCAAGGGAAAAATGGAGACAAAGAGCTGTGATATGTGACCTCAGAGGGACCAATTGGTGGCTTGTGGTGACAGAGTCCTATGTGTTTATTGATTAATGCTTCATCTTTTGGATTTCTGTTCCTGACCTTGTTTGTGAGCAAAGGTTTGGTAGATGCGTTTTAGAGTACGTCTCAGATTTGAATCAAGCCTTCCAGTTGCCTCATGAATATTTGATCTGTGTTTGGGCAATAACTCATTTCACCTCACCTTTGTGTCCCCTTGTCGGGGATGCCGGTGGGTTTTTGTGTGTGCGTTTTAGTGCAAGCTGGAGCAGCAGGCGTGCCTTACAGGGAAGGACCTCACCCTGAAGTGTTCAGGTCTGTGTCCTTGTCCAACTGCTGCTCCTACGTCCAAGGAAGGCAAACATGGTGAGATCTGATTCCTCTTTTTTCCTCTCACTTGCACAATCCATACAAATAACTGCTATGGAACAAATTGTTGCAGCAGCTGTAACACTCTGGTTTACACAGAAGGCTGCACTGGACAGGATCTGTCTGATCTCGGCGAGCGTCTGAGAGATTGGTTCCAGCTTCTGCAGAGTAATGCTAAGCAGAACAACAGTAAGGCTGGGGCCAGGTCCAGCACCACATCAGGTTAGGATTCATCCTGAGCTGTGTTTTAAGGTCTAATAGACAAGATTTAACAAAAAATGCTTATGCTGCTTCTGCAAAGAAAAATAATTCAAAGTTTTCTCTTTAGAACTTTAATGCTTTATTTCTGTCCTTATCTGTGCAGATTGCATAAGAATATTAGTAGATTATGGATGCATGGGGAGATATGCTCCTAATTGAATCATTGCTTATTCTCTTAACTTTTTATTCCTTTTCAAAGTTAAGTGTTGATTGGAGAAAATAAAAGAACAAATTAAATAAAAAGGCTGAATAGCAATAAAAAGAAAATCTCAATCAAATGGATGAAGTCCAAGAACAGGAATACCAAACCACTATGCATCTATTTCCAATGCATAGTCAAATTACACTGGTATAAAATACATCATGTTTCAGGTATTTAGTAAAAGGAAACATTTGCTTTATTTATTTACTGTGCTTGTTATTTTATTCATGATTTGTTCTCAAGATTTTCATACAAGAATGCTTAAGTCATTGTTCCTTAAAACTGTCTTTTTTTACATAAAATAAATATTAAAAAACTTTTGTTTTTTCTTTTCTTTTTCTTTTTTGCAATCTCTGACATTCAAAGAAACAATTAGACTTTTCTTAATCAAGTTTAAAAGACTTCTTCATAAAGACTTCAATTTAACATTAAAAAATCTTTTTGGGTAAACATTTAGGAAATTTACAAAACCTAAATAAACCTTCTGAGGTGTTGTAAAGCAGAATCAAGTTCCCAATATTTTAATTAAAACATAATTTGTTAGAGTTCTTTCATTCATATTTTTAAGTGATGATAAAATGCTTTTTTGCTCTAAAAAGTCAGCTGCGTATTCAGTAAATAAATTCCCTTTAATATTTTCCAGCATGCTAATTTTCATTTGTGCATTTGTGGATTTGTGCGGTTGCCCCCTGATGTAGATGCTTATTGTGTTTGTCTTGGCAGTGCTGGACAGGAGCCTGGTGGCCAGCTGTAAGGACTCCATAGGCTGGATGTTCTCCAAGCTGGACACGAATAATGACCTGTATTTGGATCAGGCCGAGCTGGCTGCCATCAACCTGGACAAGTATGAGATCTGCATTCGGCCCTTTTTCAACTCCTGCGACTCGTACAGGGATGGCAAGGTCTCCACAGCGGAATGGTGCCTCTGCTTCTGGCGAGAAAGTGGGTGTTGTTTGAGGGTTGCATCGACATATTCTCATGTTCCAACAGATGTTTTCTTTTTTTTTAGGGAGGCACTTAAATTTCCAGGTCCCCTGGGCTTCCCGTGTCTGTTCTAGTCAATCATTTATCTTTCTATTCAGCCTCCTGTCATTTGATGTGGTGAAGTGGTCATTCATATGCATAGAAAACATTCTTGTGATATCTGCCGGCCAGATTCTCCGCCTGAGATAAACCCGAGGCCTTTTTCCGCAGCAAAACAAATCGACAACATCTCTTGTTTTTCACTCAAACCAAGCAAAGATGGCATTGCTGTGATGAAATGCCTCCAGAGGATTCTGGACCTAAATGCAACTGATTTGCACTAAACTATCAAATTCCTACTGATTTAAAGGGCTTCCTTAACTGTTTTTCTACCATGTTGAATTATTTTTATTTACCCTTTGTGCTATCCTATGACCCCACCCTTACATTGACATGTTATCCCTACCATGAAAAAGGTGGATAAAGGTGAAGAGGAAGGGTAACATATCTTCACTTAACCCTTCTGCTATCCTAAGCACTTTAACATTGGGAGTTGGGTCATCTAGACCCCATAAGACAGTGCGCTGAACCTTTTTTCTTCAATGATTTGTGATCTTCACTGATGTCCATGGATTACATGAAATCCTTCTCAGCTTTATCCACCTTTGTCATGGTAGGGATAACACGTCAATGTAAGGGTGGGGTCATAGGATAACACAAGGGGTAAATATAAAATTGACCCTGAGATCCAGAGCATTCCTGAAAGTATGTTAAAACTTAGACTGAAAATATTGAATAAATAGTGTGAGATATTTAAATGCACTTTTTCTCTGACAAAAATACATCAAATTTAACTAAAAAACAAAAGCTAGATTACAACAATATTTTCTTTGATTTTGTTGACAATTTCCTAACTTTTATTTTATTTTTTAAAGAACCACCGTGCCTGGCTGAACTGGAGAGGATCCAGGTCTTGGATGGTGGAAAGAGAAAGTTTGGCAAGTATTCATTTTATAACAAACAATTGTAACCGTGGTTTTGTTTTTTCCACATATGCAAGTGATGAGAATGTGGGCACGAGTGTCCGTTCCCCCACTTCAGATTTGGCTGCATGACTGTGCTCTGAGTCAATACTCTCCAAGGACACAGAACAGAAAATAGTGGGACGGGGGAGAGGGGGGGGTTGGCTGTCACTAAGAGACTCTCAGATGTTCCCATGAAAGATTGGATGATTGTTCACTCTTAGTCTCATCCTTCTCTTCTCTACACAGTGTTTTTGCCTCCTAACACACTCAGCTTTATCTACAGAAAATGCAAGTTACAGCTTAGATTTTATTTTGACCCCCCCCAAAAAATGTAAAATATTTGTTTTGTTTTCCTCTTTGATGTATAAGAGAACAGGACCAAGCAAGTGTGACATCACCCATAGAAAATGACTTACTTCTGGTTCTAAAGAAAATAGGTCAATTCAGTCGCCATTCTTTGGCCAGACAGACTTTGTCATGTTGGAACCAGCGGGCATCAGTAAGCAGTGACCAGTCCGAGCCAACTCTCTCCAATCAGGAGTGAGCTTGTTGGAAGACCACGCCCCTACTTCTTGAACATAGGCTCAGGGGAATCTGTCAATTAAACGTTTCAAACTTTCAACGTTAGACCACATACTTTTATTGAGGAATCTGATTGGTCCATTCATAACTTGAATAACTACAGAAAATATATAACGAAAATAAGTTAGGATTAGCAAGAACATGTTAAAAAAAAAAGAGGTTGCAGAGCAAGAATGGTTAATTTGACAAATATAATGACTGACTAAGCAGCTATTACTCAGTCATTATATTTGTCAAATTAACCATTCTTGCTCTGCAAGAATGGTTAATTTGACAAATATAATGACTGAGTAATAGCTGTTTATTTCTCAATAGGAGTATATAGGATTTTGGCTACTTGCTGTTTGGAATGCTAGTCAATGGTTTCCTACAATAAATGCAAGAATAATTGTGCTGCAATGTTACATCTTCTCCACAGAATAAAGTCAGAAATGCTGTGTTGTGATCTTATTACTTCAAATCCAGAACTTGAATGGATCCATATGTAAACTATGTTTAGAAAACAAGCCACTAGGCCAGGGCTTGATTTATAATTTTACCGAGTATGATTTGATATTCACAATTTATTGGTTGATTTTGCTTGTATGCTATTTTCTGCTCCACTTTTACTTCGTTCAAATCAATAATTATGGTAAAAATCTTTAAAAACTAGATTAAATTGATTGGGAATGTGAAATAAAATGTATGTAGTCAAGTGATGAATCATAAATTAAAAATATTTTTTAAACGGTACCAATACAAGCATAATTTTTTACTGAGGACAAACTCACTATAGTATCAAAACTCAATGAGATGGAAGAAATAAATCAGAAGCAGATTCAATCTATTAGCTAAAATAAAAAATGTACAGTTTATGACCAAAACTGTGTATGTATATTGTCTCTATGCCTTTACACTGGTAAACACTCATCCACGACATAATATAACACATTTGAACCCATATATATACTTATACCCATATATTTTGTTATTCAATTACATAATACTTCTTACACCACAGTTAGACAGAAACCCTAAATGTAGGATATTTATTCGCTAAGTCAGATATCGAGACCCAATTTGGTGACAAAACTATTTTAGGTTAATTTTAACTCCTTAATGAAGCAAAAAGCATATAAGTAGTAAATGTAAAGTATGTTTTTTTCTAAGCCTTTGGAAACTTCAGGTGGTGAGGGAGCCAACTCTCTTCTTTTGCCAAGAAAATCTCTTCTAATCACCTTATTAGAGAGGTTTTGTCAACACCATCAGATCTGCCAACCTGTTACAGCTGTAGTTATTAATAGCAGCCGCCAGGAAAGAGATTTATAAAATCAAATGCAAAAAAGTTAACTTTTCTTGCAAAATTGTCTTTTTCATTTAATGTGAAATTCTGCAGACGGTTGTAACATTCCACTTTATGTTATTGAGTTAAACTGCTTTATAGTCTCTATATGTATCATGCACCACATGGCTTACAACAGCCCATTTTTTGCTGAAAGCTCTGTTTTAAATTCATGTCATGTAGATTTCTTATTGTAACATTTATAATTGGTAATCTTCCGATCAGTTCAAACTGGAAGTACTGCATACATTAGCATTTGAAAGATTTTTCTTGGTGCGAATGCAAGTTACAGAAAAAGGAGATTTTTTTAGAGCACAAATATAATTTTTAGCTAAGCTTGAATAGATTGGATCATTCCATTGTCATCTGATTTGACATATTTTGACAATTTTTCTAATAAGCCAGATGTTTTTTTGCATTTTTGTCGTCCATAAGTGCCATTGTGACACCAAATCTTAGACAGATTTTTATTGAAATTATTTATTTTAAGTTTAAATCGGTAGAATTTGTTTCTTGACGGCTTTATTTATTTCTTTATGTGCTTGATTGGCAGGTCGATTCATCCCTAGCTGCAATGAAGATGGCTTCTACAGGAGGCAGCAGTGTGACAGGGGCGAGTGCTGGTGTGTTGATCAGAACGGAGGAGAAATAGCTGGATCGAGGATTCGGGGAAAGCCAAATTGTGGTAAGCTTAAAAGAAGTTAAATAATTTGTTGAATCTGCATTTCAGCGCTGATAAAAGTGAAGGAAAAGCAGAGGATCCGATGCATATCAACCCACTTCTTCCCTGCAACTCCACATGCATTTTCAGAAAAGGTCTCCTTTATGCTCAATACTGAGGCCCGCTGCAGCACAGCTCACTTCAGGGACCAGTGGCACATTTATGTGCCTGGAGTCATTTGCATTCTAAAGCGCTGCTTGTCGCTGTGAGAAAAGTCTTTCAAGATGAATGAGGGCTGGCTGGACTGAACCTGCACCTGATAAGAATGGTTCCCCTGGCAAGGTTTTTAAATAGCTATTAAAATCCAAAGTCAAACATGTTCTCACCCTCTTTTTCCTTTTTTCTTTTTTACTGTTTCTAAATTAGCCTCAGCATTTCTTATTGGAATGTAAGCTGCGTTTTTAACATGACAGCCAAGGTCAATCTACTTTATGTTTGCTCTCTCCTCTTGCAGATTATGAAATGGCATATTCAGGAGATTTCGGTAGTGGGGTCGGATGGGAGGATGAGGAGGAGAAAGAGGCAGAGGAGACTGCAGAGGAGGCGGAAGAGGAGGAGGGAGAAGTGGGAGAGGTGGATGATGGGGGATATATTTGGTAAATGCCCAATGTGAAAGCCAACCTCTCTACAGGAGCACTTCAATGGTCCTGAAAACACACACACACACACACACACACAGATCCTGCAGACAGATGGACACGATGAACAGCTCACACTCAGAACAACACTTGCTTAGGGAAAACGTGAGGGAGAGGGTTTAATAAGCTGGGAGGTTGAAGATGGGAGCATTAAATGTTACAGGATATTCTTAAAACGATCAAGGGAAGGGGAGATTTATTGCTATTAACCCTTCATGGGTCTGGAGTTGAGATTTTTGTCCTTCGTACGTGTGACTCCTTGTTCTTCTTTGTTGTATGTCTTTTGAACTATCTTTGAGCAGTTTTTAGCTGATGCAAAATGGAGGCTTTAAGAAGCTGCAGGTACTCATCATGTACTTGCATTGAAAAAACTGAGCTAGCCTGGGTGCATTTCTGTGCTCCAACATGCTTTTCTATGTGGTTGGAAAGTATGCTGGACAGGAAGCCAGGTCAGAAAACAAAAAAACACCCTTTGACTTTATGATTTTCATGTCATGCGCTTTGCCTCATCATATGTGACATTAGTGCTGTCTCCCTAATGACTTATTAAGAACAAGTTTCTCACAGATCACTCTTAAGCTTGTATATAATGTGTGCATCTGAAGACAGAATGTCCTCTTCTAGTCAATGCCTTGAAAGAACAGCAGAATGAAACTGCTTAGCTGACAAGTGTGCATCATGTCATTATGTGGATCAATTACTGTGTTTAATAAAAAAATGAAATTAAATAAAGGTATCTCTGTGGCTCAGCTGGCCACCATTAACCTGAGTCTGGCCTCTTTTTTTAAATTATATGTTTATTTATGCTATTTCATGCTCAAACTATTAAAATATAAGCGTGCACCAACTAAATCAAAACTATTAAACTTTAACAAGATGTATGCTGAGAATAGCAGTTTAACAGACACTTGTAATTGGCTATTCTCACAAATTAGAGCAGCTAACAAACTGTTTAAAAGCAGATTACATTTCATAACAACTTGGGTCATGTTGATAAGACCTTTGAGAGAGCAGCGGAAGGGAGGAATGACAGTACAAAGTAAGGTTTTAAAAGATTGGCAAAACTTACAAAAATCAACTTGACAGGACACAAACAACCTCGGTGAGGGATTGTTTGCACTATAATTCCTGCAAATCCGTTGCAGCATGAACCATATACCTGTATCAGCATGTACCAGGCAGCCTTTTCAGGAAGTACCCACTTGTACATGCCCTTTAACATAGAAGGAGTTTAAAACATACATTTACTTCATTAAGATAGCTTAAAACACAAAGATACTCATCCAAGTATACTTGTCATTACCATAGATTTTACAGCTACCAATGTTAATTTCTAAATAACATAGCTGCTAAAGCAAAAGCATGCATTAGTAAGAGTTACGTCTCCGTAGCAACCTTTTGTATTTAAGTCAAAATATAAAAAACAAAAAAATTAATTTATGAGGAAAATGAGTGCCTAGAAATGTCAGTGCATTATGAATTATCAGAGGACGTGGATTTTCAAAGAAAATAGACATTAAAGTTACTAGCAAATATTTGTCACGGCTGCAGGGCTGTACGTACATTTGCCACATGGAAGGATGGTAGTTCAAATCCTTCATAAATCCTAGGCATTGTTAGATGAGAGGACAAAAGCAAAAAAAAAAGCAATCTGAAACTTTCAACTTTAATTTATAGTTTTACATCAATCATGAGGGAGTGAACATCTTGGAGAGACTTCACTCAGGTAAAATAAACAGTTTAATCATTGTATTCAGCAGAGTCCCTGAAATCCACTAATTTTTTGCACGTGAATTTAAAAAGCCATTGTTTCCAACACATAAACCTGCTTTCCGTGTGACCTGTTCCCTGAGGAACAGATTGCAGAGCCACAAATCTTATTGTTGGCTCACTGCTCTCGGCTTACCTCGTTTTGCAGTGAAGTGGAGCTTATACCTATGGAAAAACCTGCAGAAATGAGATCCAGACCCCAGTCTGCCTCGCAGCACTTACCTATAGAAATTGTTCTGCCCATCCTTCTTGGGACATTGCTCAAGCCTCTCCACTCCAACCTATTCAGTTTGGGGAAGGTGAAATAGGAGCCCTGCAGTATTACCGGCACTACAATCGCCAGGGTTCAGGCAGAGAAAGCCTGTCTTAGTCTTGTTAAAGCTGACAGTAACCAATTCTCTGGAATGCAATTTCTCAGTTTCACATTTCTGCGATAATGGAAATCAGTAAGAGTGATGCCCCTGTGGGTGAAACCTCAAATGTGTTTGGTGTGAGTGGATATGGCTGCCAACAGATGTCTGAACACCTGATACAGACAGCAGCCTTTTATAGGGACCCAGAGGGACCAATCACTTTTAGTAGCATGTCAGCCTGCAGAATATGCCCGGTGTTTGGTAAAAACAAACTTACTGCACCAGAGCGAGGCTGAATCAGAATATCTTTGATGCTACAACTGTAGGTACTGATGTTTCACACATCCCACAGCTTTTTCAGACATGTTTGACAACACATAAAGCTACAAAAATCTGATTAATACACATTTATTTTAATTTTATTAAAGTGCATTATTCCAATAATGCCAATATTTTTTAATTTACTGAATACATTCAGTCAAACTGTGCCTGTTTATACTTAGGTTTGCAAAATGCCAAATATTGACTAATATGCATTAATAAATCATTAAAATCATCATAGTTGTGGTTAAAGTTTGCTTTGTTGGCCCTGCAGCCTCCACACTCTTCTGACTTCCTTTTCTGTCGTGTTCAGCTCCTTGAACACTTTTATATCCATGGTCTGATGAAATTTCTGCAACAATGCCTGGAAAACCGTCACTGGAATGCTAAAATTGAGGTGTGGGTAAGTCACTCTTGCAGCCAGGTCTCTTGTGTTGCTGGACACAATCCCTGAAACACATAACAGCAACGATATACTTTGTTCAAAATGTAAAAATAGCACTGACAGCTAAACTACTCATAATACATAGCTGTTATTTTTCACGCTTTTGGATTACAGTTGTGTTTTTCAGTGATATCCATGTGCCCCCTAGTGTTCAAACGAAGTATATTTTTTTTACCTAGCAGCTCTCCTGTTTGTTTCTGCACCACAGCACCCCCACTGGCGCCTGCTTGTACTGCACATGTAGTTTGGAGCATGACAGGCTGGTGATTCAAGCAAATGGCTTTGGAGAGGATCCCACAGGTCTGGGACGGCCCACATCTTCGACCCAACCCACCATAAGCTACAACGAGCACAGGCACTCCTGAAAAGTACAAGAATGTGTTTTTTGGCAACATTTGCAATCATGTGAAGAAGAGGATGATCCTCATCTGACATCAAACCTGGATTGAAACTCTGTGACATGCGAGGGACCACAGCCTCAGGAACAGGAACTCTGAGCTCCATCAGAGCCAAATCATATGGGGATGATGCTTTAGTGCAAAAGATGACATCTCCCGAGACATCGAGGACTCTTGAAAACCAAAGTTTCAAATGTCAGTCTACAGTTTTTGTTAACACAAAAACATAATTACAGAAATTCAAAATGTTCTTAATTATGTGAATATATAAATTTGCTCTCACCTGTTCATGTAGTGGAACTTCAGGGTGACAGCTGATTTCCCACTGACAACATGGCGACATGTCATCACCAGCTTCTTGGTGACAAAAACTCCTGAGCCCCAGACGTTTCCACTATCAACAAAGCACACAGTGGGATACTGAAGAGCTTTGGACTCCTGTCCTGTGGTAGAAAGGTGCAGGTCAGCCATTCCTGGACGGGGCCCTCCATTGCTGAGAACATTTCGAGCACCTGAGCAGTGGATGATGTTTTTAAAGATCAATTGAACGGAGCACACGAGTGTGAGGCCTATCCACTCAGTTTCCCTCCAGCCAAATGGAGACACGATCAGCCCAACGAGGCTTGCAGCGTCTGCACCTTTCACCACAAACAATCCTCCACCCTCCGTTCCGGGTAAGCAGCGAGCATCTGTAAGGATCACGGCATTGTCCTCTCCAGCAAGATTACTGATGATTCCTCTGCTGAGGGTGCTGATGAAAAGGTCTAAGCACAGGGAGCCAAAAGGGGAGCCGCAAGCAACAACAGGGGCGCCTTTCTCAAGAGATAAGCTCTTTTGCCAGGCGATGGTCCCTGCAGATCTGTCATTTAGATCTACTTTGAGAACTGCAAACCAGCTGAGGAACTGGGCATCTCTGGCTAGCTCCTCTTGCTCCTTGTCACCATGGAAACGCCACAGATCTGCCTTTGGGAAGACCTCCAGGAAGGCCTGCCTAAACTCCACACAGTTCACCAGCATCAGCAGCTTGGATGAAACTGCCTGTGGTTTTCGTTGTGTGGGGTGAGGAGGTTCCTTTTCCCGTGATCTCCGGTTCCAGTCTCGCGGAGAGGAAAAGCTGACGAGGATCTGAAGTTTGTCACTAAAGTTGTCTGGAGAAAGAAACCGTGGATCTGAAGAGAGACACTCTTGGTCTTTAATGTACCGAGAAAACGGTATTCCGGTGCTTAAGATAACTCCGGTTTGAGGAGAGACAAGAACTCCGCTGCAGCTTATGTGCTGTTTATCAGAAAATGCCTCAAAAACTTTGATTACACAACAACAGTTCTCCACGTCTTTTAACTCCATGTCCGATGTCGCTAAGGCTAAAGGTGCACTAAACTCCCGCTAAAGACAGTAATACTCGAAGAAGGTAAAATATTCACAGAACTGTTGCGAGATAAGAAGATAATTGTTAACTATAGCAATTCATAATTACGGAGCCCGTGCTCCGTACATAATTGATTGCACAGGTATACAACTCTTATTTAATCATAGATGTTGATTTCAGAGCGTGATGACAGAACAAAACTTCTCTGGATCCAAGCTTCCGGGTTGTATGTTGTTATTTCCTGTGATTGGTCAGAATGTGTGAAAATTTAACCAATGGCAAATGAGTGGGAAGAACACGTGACTGCTCACTTCACAGCAAAAAAAAAAAAAAAAAAAAAAAATTCTATTGAAAACCCCAAACTTAATTATTTGGATGGACAATTTTGGCAATATTTTGTATGTATTTTATCACGCTTTCAAATTCAAATAATTGCACATTTGCAATAACCTTTAATAATGAATGTTATGCAATTTAATGGTGTCAATATTTGATGACTGTCTTTTGGGATTTTCAAAGGTTTGGGGGGGGGGGGGGGATGAAGAGATGTTGAAATGGAATTAATATCTATTTCAACCATAACAGGAGAAATATGAGGTGAATATGAAATATGTGTTCCTTACAGATCAAATTTTACATACAACAAGTAAAAAAAGGGAAAACACCTTCTCCAAATACACTCCTAAATAATTATATTCCTACTTTAAATAATTGTGAAACACTTTAATTTACCCTTATAGAGGGTTTTAAAAAGTTCTATATAAGTATATGCCATTTACCATTTAATTAAATATTAACATATAGCCAACAATTTTTAAGTGCTATGTGAAGCGAGTTGAAAATTTGAATTTTATCTTTCAGGACACAAAAATTGATGACAACAAAATATTACACCGCATGGTTATTACTTTCATTTTTTTTCCTGTGTCTTTGCTGTGTAGAAAAAAACACTAATATTAGCAAAGTTGTACACAATGTATATTGGGGTGCAATTAGTTTTGATGGTACAGCAGCTTGCTGTGACATTACGCACCAAAGTACATCTTAGGCCATTTCTCGTACTGAGGACTCAGGACGGCCTTGTGATTCCATATCAGAACTAAACAGGGAATTCAGCGTTCAATATTCTCATGCTAAATCTGGACAGTCCTGAGCATAGACAGCCTCTTCTGATGTTCAACTAATTATAAACACTGTTAGATGATATGATTGAAAGTCCTATCTGACTTTTTTCTTCCTTTTTTTAAACCTTTTTTTTCTTTTTTTAAAGTAAATTTAGTGATTTTCTATGAGTTTGTGATTTATGCATTTTCTGTTTGTGAAGACTGAATCTTTGTGCTGGCTATACAAAAACTGCCTTGTCTTACACATTTTTTCACCATTTTCTTTAGATTCACAGTCCTCTCAGTGTGAATGACTGATGACTGTAAGCATAGCACAAGTGTACAGTTTTCTCTGTGCTCACAAAGATATCTTAATTGAACCTTTTGTCTCTCCTCATAGTAGCATGACAAAATATATGAAGCGTGAAATGTGAATGAATTTATTTCAAACAATAAATTAACAATAGAGGATTGGGGAAAAAAAGGTTTATTACTCCATAATATCCCACATGTAAAACAGTCTCTACATGTTGTAAATGATAATAACCTCATATGTAACGCATACCTTTTGTAACATAGGTCAAGGATATTTTATTGCAAAAAATAAATAAGATTTTACACCCAACATAATAATATTGCACTCTTGTTTTGATTCAGAGGCTTTTAAATAAACTAGGTTCAACTTGCAAGCAGCTTCTCCCCCACGAGTACTCTCATAATATCACTGCAGGTTACAGGCAGGAACTATTCACAAAGTACTCAGATTATCCTTTCATAACTTCATTATGTTATTCTAAGATTCATACTAGGCTATCCTGGCAAAAAGTATTTAAGTCTGACATGTTGTGTAAAATTCTAAATCCTAACAGTTGACTGTAACGATATCTTCACAGTATCCATGGAGGAAACAGGCTCCCAAACCTACATTAACACATAACTGCCGAAGAGGAAAAAATGTTTTGTTTTTGGCAGCAACTGTTGGCACTTTGAGACTGAAGTGACTTTGACAGAAGCGCGCTTAAAAGAAAGGCACAACACGCAATTGTGTACACAAAAGCACCGCATCCATAGATAGGGCAAGTGGGAAGCATCCTAAATCTGTAGTGTCTTCAACTGTACTTTCCTGTAAATCAACACCAGCACATGTACAGAAATGATAATGATTCACAGCAACTGACATGGTTGACAGAATTTCCAACAGCCTAAAGATAAAGGTTTGGTTATTCTCTTCTCAAAATAAAACAGACTGATGGTAGAAAACTGATGTTTGTGAACTTATTGAAATTTAAGGGTAAATCAAACTAAAACACCAATTGTTATTGGTGGTAACGTTACCACAGGTTTAGGTCAGGTTTAGGGGTGTATGTCCTCTGCAGGTGTGGAGCATGGCATTGTGTACACAGAGAACCCAATTAGTTTTATTAAGGCTTAAAAGAAAGGCAAAAATCAGTCGATATACTGCGACAGCCAACGAAAGCCATCTCCATATCCCTGTCTCTTCAGCACACTGCACATGAAAACTTCCAACGGCCTCAGATTCAGCTCCTTCAGTGACACATTGCCCTGTAAAGAAGAGAAATCATCTAAAAGCAAGGACAGGAATTCGGTATTCATAAATTGTTCTTCCAAAGTGTCTGTAAAGGTCAGGTCAGTTTTTCACACATGAACCGTCCTCTACCTCAGTTTTCTTATAAAATGTCAAGTAATCATTAAGATTCCTGGAGTTTTTATTTAATGAGGTAAATTTCTTTAAATTGCTCTGATTGTGACAGTATATGATCCAATTTTCACAAAAAAAAACCCTCATTTTTAAGGAAACGCAAACATCTGCATCGGTGAAAAGAAAACAACTGTTTTCTTCTCTATGCTCCAAGCTATTTTAAGTGGCTTTATCACCCACAATGCAATGCTTTACTGTTGTCTTTTTTCCAAGATTGAGACCAATCAGGAAATTCCACTTTATGTTTACCTTTCCGGTTGTGTGTCCATGAAGGCCAAATAGTCCTCTGAGGCCGTCCTCACTGATAGCTTCTGGTCGGTCTATCTTATTACCCAATATGAGAACTGGGATGTTAGCAATGGTTTCATCTGTTAGCAAAGCCTAAACATAAACAAAATGAGTGCATCAGCCCCTAAATTGACAGCTGGTAACAGGGAGCTAAAAAAATGTGATAATAACTCACATCAAGCTCAGTTTTAGCTTCCCCTAGTCGCTCATGATCAGCACAATCCACCAAGTAGACTATTCCATTTATGGCAGGAAAATAATTCTTCCAGATCCTCCGGGCTGCGGGGAGAATTTCATCATGATTGTGGCACCAGTTTAGATTTCTGCAAAACTCAAGAGAGGCTCAGCAGAACACTTTTTACTCACACCTTGTGTATGACCTCCGAGGTCAAACGTGGTGAAGGTCATTCCAGCTATGGTCAGCTCCTCGGATGCTGATGGCAGAAAGGAGGTACTGCATTCAAATTGAATGAAAAAAAAACGTAACAAACTAAGGGCTGAACTTATCAAACTCTAAGCATACTTGGGTATAATGTTGGATTGTGCTGCCCAAGTCTGTCGTCTCTGAGCATCTGCAGCAGGGTGGTTTTTCCCGCATTGTCTAGTCCCAGAAAAACAAGCTTTCCGCTCTTCTTGTAGAGTCCTAAAGAAAGGGAAGACAAGGAGGAAAGCTTGAAAGACGGTTTTACCCAAAATAACCCATTGTGATATCAGTTTAACAGAAAAACATCAGAAATGTGTTATGTCGTCCACTTGGTCTTTGGTATGGTCCACACAGTTTTAATTTTTAAGGGAAATGATTTTTATGGGTTAAAGACAGGACATCTATTCATTTAATTTAATAACGTTAAAATTCGAAACCGAGATAAGTATTTTCATAGCCAAGCTAAATTTATTATAGAAGGCATTATGTCACAAATTTAAAAAATAAATGTTTTTAACACTTTTTAAAATATAATACAGCATTTAGAAATTGCTGAGATCACAACAAAAAACAATTGAAGCACAATTGTCATGTCTTCTGTCTTTAGCCATTTAAAGACACAGAAACTGACCATAAGCCTTTGTTCTGTAGCAGTAGAGCAGAAAAATGACATTACACACTTCAGTGTAGTGAAAAAAAAACCTGTGTTTTACTGTACCTAATAGTTGCAAGACACTGCTGAAGCCTCTGTAAATCCAGTCCAATAAAAACGACATTGGTACCTGCAATTCAAGACGCTGCAAAAAAAAAAAAAAAAAAAAACCTCAATACCTTGTACTTCATTATGTAAATGTTTACAATAGGTACTTATTACAAAACAAGAAGGACTTTTCCATCAGGTACACCCAATAGTAATTTAAATATTGAAAAAAAAAAACTATTTCAAGAATGTGAAATAAAGTAACAACCGAAAACTGTTAATGTGCTTCCCCTTTTAACGTCTATCCAGCCCAAATAAATAACTTTTATTAGATTTTCCTATTATGTCTGTATTTTTTGTCACTTTCAATCCCCTTCGATGGGTAATGAAGTGGTGTTTTCCAATGAATGAGGTTGAATTCAAAAGATTGCAGCTGTGTTCGTGAATCCTGCTCTTAAGGCTTAAATGGAGTGAAATCGTTTTTCCCTGACCCTGGATTACTCTGCTGGTATGTGTAAGCCCTGGGCAAACGCACACCGTTTTACAACATGAGATGAAATAATCCAAGGCAACAAGGGGTTTTTGTATACCGCCTGAAGCAGAAAGTGGGCGCTTCGTCCCACTGATGGAGCTCTGACTATTTTTATGTCAAGTTGCGGACAAGGACACTTGATCTGTGTCCTCAGCCCTCCCTGACAAACACACAAACACCTGTCACTGTGTGAACTGAATGTTCTTGTTGCTGTGAGCACTGAGGCCAAAGCTTCCAGAAATTACCCACTTGTTTAGTTTATACAATGCGTCAGCCGAGTCACAAAGCACATAATTCTAAATTTATCTTTTAATTCTATAGTAACATCTAGGAGTTACAAGGTAATGTCCAGAGTTAGGTTCTCTCAACAGCCCTCCAACTATCTAAGTTTAGGTTAAGTTTATGCCAGTTCTAATACTTACATTTCTGAGTATGATCAGGAAATAAGATTTAAAAAAAGAAGCATAAAATAGTTCTTGTGTGAATTCTGAATTAATGTCACAACTCTGCTGATCATCTGTGTCGCTGATGCAGCAGAAAAGGTAAACAACGTCACATTTAGCGATCAGGAGCGCACTAAAGTCCAGAATGGCTCCAATAAATCATTTATTTCAGAATGTTAGCGAAAGTCCACAGGTGAAGAAAGACAGACCCAGAGAAAACGTGGAATTTGCAACGTTTTTTCTTTTTACCTTTTTTCTCTCGAGTATTTTAACTCCTCGTCCGTTAGTTTTTTTGTTCCAAGCTTCTCGACCACCGACGAGCCCGGAGTCTAACAGTTAACCGGAAGTGCGTCATCAAGATCGCTGAAGAAATCCTCGAGAACTTTTCATTCACAGAAACCAAAAGTTACTTATAATACGCTATACTTCTGTTTATAGCGATATAAAACATGTTTGTTTGCTTTATGACTTGTTCAAAACGTAAAAAAAAAGATTTTTAACATAAAATATTTCTGTAGTAGTTTTTATTTTGACATAAAAGGTATTTAAAGAATATTTTATTTTAATAAAAAAATAAAATTTTCATTTTTATAGCTTTTTAAAAGATTCTCATTTTATTCATTGCTTTTTTCTACAACTTTGCTCAACTTTCTATTGATAAAATTATCAATCATTAAATGTAGCGTATTTAAATATCTATGTTTACAACAACAAAAATGACACTAAGTGACAGCAATGCCCCAGTTAGGTTGTAAATATTTTTTATTTACTGAATAAAACCAGACTTTAATGTTTTACCCAGGGAATTTTCTTTATTACAGCAGTGCAGCACAGTGCAGTGCACAAGCATGTTCGAGGCACGTGACCCGACAGTACATCTGCAAAGAGCTCCGTCTTAAGTTAGAATTGGTTGGTCCAGATATCACATACGGACTTGTCTTTGTCTAAAGTCTCTAACCACTATCTCTCCATCTGCAGAAAAACAGATGACAATGTTGCAGCTATGCAATGTTGCGATTATGTCCTAAGAAAATCCAAGCTTCAAGTATTGTCACAAATCAGGCTGTTCCATCTCCTCCAACCCTTTCAGCACCTGGATCACTTCCTCTCGTAGTAGTACCATTTATCCACTAGAAGTAGAAGAAAAGAAAAACACTACGATGAATGTCAGGATAAATTAGGAAAAGTTCAAATATCTGATTATTTAAAGAGTCATTACCCGATGAAGGGATAGGCTCTTCTTTTCCACAGGGACATGTCTAGAACAAAGCCAAATGTCATTTGAAGACGTCTAGTGTTGAAACCTATGTTGCAAAATAGGCAGCAGAAACTTTTACCTCTCCAACAGCAGTCTTGGCCTCATCTGCCGAGCAGCAGTAAGGGCTGTCACAAGTCGACACGCACGTGTTTTTGCTGTGTTGTAGAAATTCATTTTAAATAAAGATTTGCTTTCAGAAATATTGTAAAAAAAAAAATAATTTAAAAAAATTCTCGAGCAAAGTTTACCAGTTGAGTTCACCAGCATTTGCCTGTTGAGAAATAAGAGCTTTCCAGAAGTTGTGTGTGTTCTTGATTACTTCAATGGCAAAGTCCTGCAATAGAAAAATATAAAAAGCTAGTTTAGCTAGTTTTCTAGCGAGCTAGTTTTATCTAAAGCCTCACAAGATACCAGCTTGAAGAGGATATAATAAACTAATCAAATACCTAAAGCTAATCAAAACCCTTCAACATCCACATTTCGATTTAATAAAGTGAGTTAGGTGGAGACCTTATCTTTGAATTCCCCGTTGAAGGCAAACTGATTCTCTGGTTTCCCATCAGGCACTTTGTACCTCCTGAACCAGTCCACCGTGGCTTCCAGATAACCAGGTTTCAGGCGCTGAACATCACTGATGTCTGCACAGTGACCGGGACGAGTGAATAAACATGTATTTATTCATCGCAGTCAAAGAGGATAAACCTAAAACACTTACTTTTCAGGTCATTGGCTTCAGGGTCCTCTACATTGATTGCAATCACCTTCCAGTCAGTCTCACCCTCATCAATCATGGCTAGAACCCCGAGTACCTTTACTTTGATCACCTCCCCGCGTGAGTACACCTACAGATGGTGGTTGAGTTTGTGAAGTCTGCACGAGAAATTAATCGTTTTCCACCATTTATGGGAGTAAAATTTACCTTAGTACCGATTTCACAAACATCAATGGGATCATTGTCGCCACAGCAGCCGGTGTCTCCATCTTTATGAGCTGGATCTTCCCATGTCTGAAACAGCAAAGTCACAGCTTCACAATTCCTCCTTTTCTCATTGTCGAGACTCTACATGACAGATTTCATGGTCATACGTAAGCTTTCTATGCGTTAACTGACCTGAGGAATGGCTCCATAGTTCCATATGTAGCCTTTATGTGGGAAAACATTGGCAACATAACGCAACTTGCCCTTCTTCACATCTTGCTTTATTGGATTTAGGATGTCTTTTGTAGCAATCTGAAATGAGAAAATAAAAGGCTTCTATTTTGGTTGATACAATGATTACATTTTAAAGTTCAACCATATCACATGGTCACACAGAAAAAGATGAGGAAAAATAAAGAAACAGATGAATGGCATCACTTTGCTCAACAGCAAAAAAAAAAAGTCCTTAGATTAAAAAATAAAATCTACAAGGAAAAAGAACACTGATGAGTTTATATTGAAGCAGCAGTGGCTGTCAGGTCATTGTTCAAACTTTCTATCATTTTATAATTAAATATGTGATTGAATGTTCTTGTTGGTTTACTGCAAAACCTGAAGGTAAGAATTCAGTTTAACTGCTTTTAAAAATGCAGTAAATGCTTAATGTTTTATTGCAAATTGATCTTTTCTTAAAAAAAAAAAAAAAAAAAAAGACATAACTTGATACCCAAACATCTGAGTTAGAAGTTGTGTCTCGCTGAAGTCTACTGATGCTGCTTTAGGGTTTCATGCAGAAGAAAAGAACCTCAGATGCAATATCTGCTTTGAGGATGCTTCTGGACAAGAACAGAGAAGGAGCTACATCGTGTCTTTGTAGAGCTAGAGGGAGTGTATAACAGGAAAGAAAGGCCTTGGATTGTATGAGGAAGTCTGGAGTAGCAGAGAAGTATGTTGGTGTTATACAGGAGATCAATTAAAGCTGGCGGACAGTGGTGAGACGTGCTATAGGTGTGACAGAGACGTTCAAGATGGAGGTGGGACTGCACAGAGGATCGGCTTTGAGCTCCTTGTTGTTTGCTGTGGTGATGGACAGACAAACAGTGGCAGTTAGACAGGAGTCTCAGAGGACCATGATGTTTGCAGATGATATTGTAGTGAGAGAAAAATATGTGAAGCAACATGTTGAGAGGTGGAGGTTTGCTCTGCAGCAAGAAAGAGTCTGTGTGAAAATGAGAGGAACTCGAGCAGAATATTGAGGTTCGAGCAGAATATTGAGGTTCCAGAGGGCAAATATGAAGAATCATCTTTTGTGGGGGGGGCGCTGGCCTTGGGGGCCTCTCCTCCCCTTTCCGGGTCTGGCTGCTCTGGCTGGGTAGGATCTGGTTCCCCACAACACAAGGTTCACTTCGGCAGCGTGCATGTATCTCCACCCCCACGTGCACGTGCACACTGCCACACTGCTCCCTGTCTGCTTCATCCCTCCTTCTGACCTACAGTGTATTGATGGACAGATATTTTCCACTCATCTTCGTGTCAGACTTTTACCCATATGAAATATTTGTCTTTCCAGCAGATTTAGTATAATTGTTACAGCTTAAAAGAATAACTGATCCAAATCAGTGCTTGTATCCCCCCTTTTTTCACCCTTCTTCCCTTTACTCTCTTCCACCCCCCCCCCCCCCCCGACACACATTTTCCCTCTTCCTCCCCACACACACTAAATATAACAAATAAGGAAATAAATAATTCAACAAAAAGGGGTTAATTCAGATCTACACTCTGGCTTCTAAAGTTCTACAACCTCTTTTTGTGATAGTAAAACCTGTCCAACACAAAAGGCCTGCAGCTCTAATCTGTTTGCTAAGTTGTTGGACAGAACAAGTGAAAAAAAAAAAAAAAAGAATCATCTTTTGTTGTATTTTCAAAGCGTTCCCGGAGGTTTTAGTTACGACTATGCCGCTTTCTAGGACATAGTTTCTGCAGTGCGGCAGTAGTACATTAGAAATTCCCCTCTATGGTATGGGCAAAACTCTCAGCACGGAGTAAGCCCGTCCCTACTTCCCGTCATCCATCGGTTTACACCATCTCTCGCTAGCTTACAGCTCACGACCCCAACCTAACATTAGCAGTGCAACAAACATGGCAAGCAAAACTGGAGCCATCCAGCAGTTTTGAGCAAGGATGCCAGCTCAGACGAGGAAAACCAAGACGTACATGGATCTATCCTTCTGCAAGTGGATGCATCAGAATGGAGCAGAGCAGAGAGCTGGAGGCCCGCCCATTGTATTTTCTACATCACTGTTACAAGCTTTTACCAACGGCCTTTTTGTCTGCTCCCGTTTCACAATGATTTGGATAAAGAAATATTCTGAAATTTAATTTTAAAGTTAGTTTTCTTTATATACAGTATGTCCTCCATCACCAGAAAAATGGCACAAAAAATTTGTTAAAAACCCAATATTCATTGCGTATTTAAGAGTCAACAGTCCAGAAAAACATGGTGTGGAAAAGAGGTGATGTGGAAGCAGATTGGAACGGGTGGAGGAACAGCTCAGGTGTGATAAAAGAGTGTCAGCAAAAAGGAAGGTGTAGAAGACTGCGATGGCAGCAGCTATGTTGTTGGTTTGGAAACTCTGATAAAGAGACTGGAGGCACAGCTGGAGGTAGCAGAGATGAAGATGTTGAGGTTCTCTTTGGGAGTGATGATGTGGATCGTATCCAGACTGAATCCATCAGAGGACCAGCTCATGGTAGATGTTTTGTAGATAAAAGCCAGGAAATCATGTGACTTTTTCCAGATTGCATCAATAGCAATATCTCAGCCTATTTTTTTTCTATTACACATTTATAAACCTTTAATCAAAGCTTTTTTGCCCACACACGTCACCATAGGAAGCATTTATGTGCTTCGCTGCATGTTGAATGAGCACATGTATGCCCCCTACCCTCTCTGGGTAGTCAATGGAGGCAGTCAGAGTCAAACAGGGGTGTGTCTGTAAGGGGAAGCCAGCAGGGCAGAACACCAACAGAGGCCTTTATATCAGTGAGGCCACTTTGTGGAAAAATCTATAGACAAGTCCAAGCCTTCCTAATGTTTACCGAGCACAAATACAAGAAATATTTGACATGTTATATAAGTAGTATTAAAAAGTATAAATGTTCATAAACCAATTCAATTTCAATTGAAACTTTGAAAATGTTTCTGATGCTTTTGAATTTTTTTCATGCATCATCAATTTGTTTGTGGTTCCGTAAAACATTGAAGTGATATTTTTTAAAAGGAAAATGTTCCTCCAAAGCAAATGTACTTTGTGACTTAACACAAAGGATGAGTTTAGGTAACACACTTTTACTGTCTTAATCGCACCACATGATAAGGTGTTGATAAAAAAGGTTGCTTAGGATAATCCTTCTGTACGAGTTCACAGATAATGTCCAGGGTGTATCAACTTTGTTTTCTTGTAACTTTGCTATTGGCTTAGTTAAAAAAAATGTATTAAATGCCAAAGGATCAAGAAAAAGTAGAAGATCTGATCCAAAAGATGATGACTTACCTCCATCTTTGCGTTTGTCCATCTTGGTACTTCAACCACCATGTTAAAGATGCTCTAAAAGAATAATAATAATTATTATTATTTTAAATATCTATTCCACAGCAAGCAGTCAAAATATTACCTCAGCTTTGAGAAAGAAGTAGATTCAAGGTCATTTAATCAGCCTTTCAAACAGACTATGACCTTTTTTTGTTTGTTTTTCTTTGTAGGGCATTACAGAAAGCAGCTTCATTTTTACGAACCAGTAAGGTGAGAAAACGTTTACTTGTGAAAGCATTGCAGCAGAAAAATGTAAACACACACACGTATAGTTCATAAATGTGTCTTTACCTGACTCTCATCAGCATACATGGGGATGTCATGGAACGGTGAGATGTATTTTCCCTCTGCATTCTCTGTAAAATACACAAACATTGAATAAGTACACATTAAAGATGCAAATTCATTAACTTGGCTTCTGTCAAACAGGATTGGGTGTGTTTGTATCTTGGTTCAGGGATCTGGAGAGTTTTGTGCACATAAAAGAACAGGCTGTGCAAGTTTTACTAACGAAAGCCAGATTTTATATTTTCCTATTGATAACCCGAGGTCACCCGACCTTTATTCTGTGTGGGTTTTTTTTGTCTAATTTCTAATATCTGCATGGCTAATGTTGAACACAATTATTACATAGCACTATTTTAAAAAATCATTTAAATTTGACGTGCATGAATTTCCAGTGAATAAAACCAGAACACATTCTCACAAATCAATGGTTTGCTAAAAACTATTGAGGTGTGTTAACAAATAACAAAATATCCAGGTTAAGTGCTGACATTTTCAGGAAAGTTTCCCAGAAATACTCCCAACTTCCGTGAATCTAATCCAAAAAGGGTCACAACAGCAGATGATACCTGCAGTAACGCAGCGAATTGCAACTATTTGACCGGTCAAACACACGAAACTCTAAGAACGACCACATTAAAATGCAAATTGTGTGGATTAATCTACTGTATATAACGTTGAGGTGCATTTAAAGCTGTAACTCATAAAGAAACAAACCAATGAGTATAATGAATTAGTGACACGTGGGTGTCCGCGGCTGGCCTGACAAATAGAGCGCTTAAAGTAGTAAACAAAGACTAAATTGTGCCGTTTTACCCCCTTTTCTACTTACTAAAGAACAGGCGGTAGCTCAGAGTGTTCGGGTTTCCCCTCTCTTCGACCGTATAGCTCATGTTCTGAGGAGTTTCTGTCACCGTTTAGCTTCGGGATGGAGGATGGCGGCGGAAGGAGACGTCTGAGCTGCTGTTGTGCTAGGTTCAGCTTATACAAAAAGGTGTGCCCGCAAGTCGCGGGAGCGCGCTTTGCCGGAAGTTAGCAAAGCTGGATGAAATTTCTACAGTAAGCTTAATTTTTTTTAAAATATATTTACAGTATATAAAGTTTAAAATTACCCAAGTATAAATCGTGTGTTTTTTGATTAATGACAAATAACCCTGGACAGTTCATTTCTTTTTAAATTTACGTTTAAGCTTTGTAAAAAATATATTAATATTTTAGCAACTTAAGTACCGTTAATTGCTTTCTTTTACGCTGTGCTGATGATATAGAAGAAATACAATAAAACTATTTAGTTGGCTTTTAAAAGTAATTTTGACTAATTTTTATATAAATGTCATGTCCCTTAGCAAAAAGTAAAAAAGAAAAACCAAATTTCCTTTTAAGTATACTTGAGTAGGAGTACAAGTATAAAACAGAGTCTATTAGACTGAAATTGTGAGAGAATTGGTCTAATTTACTTATCAAGGCAAATTATAACAGCACATTAGCAACACATTTTTTTTCCCATTACTCTGATAGGTGAGTAAGTGAACTTCCGGGGGAGCGCGCTCCCATAGTAGGACGTCTATGGCCGTCTACAAAATCCTGCGCGCATGCGTGATTGGTCAATGATGCCTTCATGGCGATGGGAAAAGTCTGTTTACAATGTTGAAGACTGTGATTACTTTGTAAAATGATGAATCTAGTTATATCATTTATTAGTATTAAATATATATTTCACGCCACATTCTAAATAGGATACAACAGTAAAACAACGTTGTATAAATAATAATAATAAAGAATATATTTATTCAAACCAACACGAATGTTTATTGGAAAGATTTTTAACAGTACTAAGTATTAGTTGATATCGTTTTAAACAGTTTCTTTTATTTTTAACTTAAAAGAACAAAAAAGGATGTTGTCATCTCGGGTGACGCGCAGGTCCGACTTCCGCCCGGAGCTCGTCGTGCTTCCTGCCTTGCTGAGTGAGGGGACGGTGCTGACGGCTGGGAGGACGAAAGGAGAGACAGGGTAGCTTTTGGAAAGCTAGAAAAGAGTGGAGAACGGCCCAGGATTCCACCGCCTGTCGGGAAATAAACATCTAGATTCCCCAAAGCTGCTAGAATTGTCACCGAATCGGAAGCAGAAAAATGTCTACTAGTCGTCAGCATAGCGAGAGCAGGGCCATCCCGACCAGGACGGTGTTGATCAACGACACAACGCAGCTACCTCATGACTACTGTACCACCCCCGGAGGCACTTTATTTTCTACCACTCCTGGAGGTAAACAAACTTAAAAACCGTGCCTGTTGGTGTCTGTTTAAAGAATCACGTACAGTCTGTTGAGGCTAACCTTTACCTGTTCCTGTTAGCGTGGCCTGTATGTTCGCTTGTCATCCTGTTCAAAACAAAAACAAAGACTAGCCCCGCCCCTCGCCCGTTCCCTGTGTTCTGATTGGGTGTTCGCATTGTAGTGATTCTAAAGGCTGCCCCCCCTCCCACAAGTCCTTCGATTTTAAAAAATAAATATAATTTTTTTAAGTAAGAATGAAAATCTCCTAAAAGTACTGCTTTACAGTTATTTATTATAACACTAGTGTTATTATATTACTCTGAAGAAGGAAAGTCAGGAACAAAAAGACAAAAACACCAAATATTGTTTGGTTTTAACTATATGTGACATTAATTTATTACACACAAAAATTTGTTCTTATTTTACTATAGTAATCAATCATCTTTGTAAAATGAAAAAAATAAAGTGTTACAGGCATCCTCAAATGTCTTGTTTTTCCTTAAATTTGTTGTCCTTGCATCAAGGTTTCTGTATATATCGTTCAATGCCACAATTGAATACATTTTAAAATTTTCAGACATAAAGTCCCACTTTGATTCTCTTTTAATCTTTTTTAAAAGCGTTCCCAGTGGTCATTTGATTGTATTTCCCTTTGAGTTGCTGGTAGAACTGTTGGTGAGGAGTAAGCCCCCTATTTCCTGTCATCCATCTGTTGACACTCTCCCCTGCTAGCTTACAGTCCCTCACACCCCCAAGCTAACATTATCAGTGGGACAAAAATGGCGAGCAATATTGGAGCTAACCAGCCGTACAGTTTTGAGGCAGGTTCCAGCTCGGACCATTAAAATGTAGACGTACATGGATCAGTTTGTCTACAAGTGGATGGACTGGAATGAAGCGGAGTAGGGAGCTTGTGGCTGGCCGTTGTTGGTTTTATGTCACACCTACAAGCTCCTTCCAACTGCATTTTTTGTCTGCTCTTGATTCACAACAATTTACATAAAAAATGAATTCTAAGCCTACTTTTCTTTATATATGTCATCCATCATTGGAAAAAAAAACACAAAAACATGTTAAAAACACCAAATTACAGTTTTCTTTGGAGTGGCTGTATTTTATATCTTAAAGGTTTATTTTTTAAAAGTCTTGCGACTTGCAAGATAGCAGACTTTAGATTTTTTGTGACTGACATACAAAACGTGACCCAGGCAAGCATTTCCTCAAACCATCATCCTGCCTCCTTTGCATGTCTTCAAGACAAAACGATTTTAGTCAAAGTGCTTCCAAATGAGAGATAAGCCAACGATGCTGGACAAGAAACCTTTGAGAGAACGGGTTGAAATGCCGGCTGAAGTCATGTCAGTTATTTTACCCAGATCTATCTTTCTCTAGGAACTCGGATCATCTATGACCGGAAGTTTCTCCTGGACAGGCGCAATTCTCCCATTGCTCAGACTCCTCCAGCACATCTGCCTGTCATTCCTGGAGTTACCAGCCAAAACATCCTGCGTGAGAACCAGAAAAATGAGGCCAACAACCACATCAACAATCATGGTGGAAAGCCTGCAGCAGGTAAAAGTTCAGAGCAAGTGATGTGTAAGGTCAACAATGGAAATTCATTATTGGCATATATTTTTTAGTGAAACAAGACTAAAGTTTGGATTTAAGCATTTTTGTGATATAGGCTGAAAAATATGTTTTCATCTCATTTGTAATTATTTTAGAGTTTTAAAGTCTTCAAAAAGACCACAAAGCATGAAAAAACAGGAACTTTCTGACTGTAAAAGGTTTAGATATTTTTATCAAAGCCCAAATTGTTATTTTTTTCTTTTAAGGGATAACTCCAGTGTTTACTGTTTCAGAATTTTTCTTTATTTTTGCTTTACAAGATTGCTGCATAAATTTGTATTTATAGAATGGATATACCTATAAAAAGTTTAACTTTTTTTTTTTTTTAAGGCGACGACTCTCAGTTTGAAATGGACATCTAACCGACGGGAACCGCACCATCATAAGGAAAGAACCTGGCATCGTGCACGCCAGCGGCTTGGCTTGTAGAAACCAATGTTGTGAGCCCTCATGGCAGCCATCTTCTTTAGCTCTCTGTCTCACTGCTGGATTTGCTGTCTTTAAACCATGGGGATTCAGAAATATCATCCATGCACAGCAGCTAGGCCTGAAAAATTTGGCTTCTTTAAGTCACCAGTTGCTGTGTAAATCCACATTTGCACAACAAGGGAGTGGGTCGGAAAATTTTGTAACGCGACTAATCTCCTGGTTTGCCTGTTGTAGTTTTCTGCGACTCAGAGTCTGCAACAAAACTATGATAATCTTAAAAAACAAACAAACGGGGAAGCGATAATTTTCGATGGGCCTTCGAATGAATGAAAGGTTTTCGTTTTTGCTGCAGTTTTTGGTTTGGATGATCCTTTTTTAGCATGTTATTGAAACCATCCTATCTCTTCCTGTTTGGTTTTTCAAAGTACTTGAAAAGTTCAATAATTCATTCTCATTAAGGCTGCTCAGTTTTTCAGTAAAGGTATGTAGATGTTGTGTTTTAATTTTAATTTTTCCAAATTATAGAAGTATAATTTCATGCCATTTCATGCTATGTTAACAACTAAAAACATTTTTTTCCATTTTATTCAAACTACAACTGAATGTTGATCATTTTAAAACAATTGCTTATGAAGCAGACTTTAAACATTGCCACCTTAATAAAAAAATTAGAATATTTTAATTAATGTATGAAATGAAAACTAGATATAAAGTTACGACCAAGAAGAATTTGTGCGCTCAGCTCAGACCTTTTGTCTTTTTTAGGTGGTACTCTGCAAATTAGCAGCATATCCAGACCAGATAGAAATCTACACATGAAAATGAATCCTTTTTTTATATTCAGTTTCAGTTGTTATTTTTGCTAAATAATAACTTGGAATGATCCAGGTGTTTTCTAGACATTTTATTTTAATATACAGTTCCCCAGTATTTAGGGTTTTTTTGGGTGAAAATTCTGACAAACTTTTACATGTTCTCATCAAAGAAAGGAAACAGACTTTTATCTGCATCAGGCTGAATAGATACTGTACTATATTTTAGAAATGGATCCCCCAGTGTCCTTAATCCATTTGACATGATCTTATTCTTTTCATGCATCATAACCACCCATGCCTTACTTCACTTGAAATGCAGTAACTAAACTAGTTTCCGTGTCATCTGGTTGCACTTTCCAAGAAAGGTTTATTTTTTTTAAGGTAACACTGAATAGAAGAGTCTGTATCTGATGGTCACGCAAAACATGTATTTTTCATCTTAAATTCTCTCTTCAGACCTCTGTGAAGTAAAAAACAAAAAAAATGGTGACATTTAAAGGGTTTTCAGGTGTTGACGGCATCTTTCTACAAGTGCCACACTCTTATTTTAACCCCCCAACTATTTTTTGTTGTTGTTTTCCACCACTCAGTACGAATATTGCATACCTGAGTAAAGGGGTCACCTTGCAGCTCATCTGGCAGTCCACCCTCTGATCTCTGGCAGGAATTGATATTCTTTAGAGTACCCTCTGCCAATTTTTGGTGACAAAATCATTCAGGATCAGGTCAAAACCTGTTTGAATTGCACATTCTTTGGTGAAAGTCTTCATATTATGACATTCAAACTGCAGATTTATTTCAATTTCAGTTGGTTTGACGATGGGGGCTCGGTGTGTCTTGAAAAAAGATTTAAGGCAAATTGACTGTAACCTTCTGTTTTGATTTCAAATGTTTTATTTCAAGTAAAACTTCAATGCCAGTGGACACTGTTGCTGCGAGATCAATAAAATTCTTTAACAGAGAATAGAAGATTTTTGTCTTGTTTTATTTAAACAGTTGTTGCTTGTTGATATGCAGTAAAAACAGCTTATTTGCACAACTTGGTGCAAATAAACACTGACAAACCACATAGGAGGAAGCCTAAAAAACACTTTTTACAGATAAAAACACAATGTGCTTTATAATATATATATAAAGAGGGAGGTTATATAAGAACATGGTTAGAAAAAAAAATTAAATTTAAACATGGCTCAAAGACATTATTATAACATGATTATGAATCTAAAGGCAGCTCTCATGTGCTAAGCTTTCCTAAATTAGTCATTTCTGTACTGTTTTTTTTTTTTTTAAGACTTAAAAGAGTTTAGATGCAGAGAGAATCTGAAAGAGAGATCCTCCTTGGTAATAAAGCAGGTTTTTGGTGCAGACAGTAGGTTTTGACATGAAGCTTAGCTGGGGAAAAGGGGGTTAAAAGATCACAGACCTACTCAAGTAACCATCAAAGTAAAATTCTAAAAACTAACTCTATATTTTAAAAAACCAATATAGAATTGGGCAAAATGTACATGTCAGGAGTGACGTGGGGCTCTTTTGTATGGAGTTAAAATCCGTAAAAGCATTTTGCAGATGTAAAATGATCCACTCATGTAATTGATAAATTTTCTCTATGCATAAAAAAAGTGTGACTGTAAAACTGTTTTGAGTACATGTAAAAAATGTACAGCTTTGCACACTCAGAAATGTGTTCAGAAATATTGTTTTTATCTTCAACACTGAAGAACACTAAACACCTTCTTACGGCTGCATAAAAACAAATAGTTTTAATGTTCTAAAATCTCAAAAGCTGGGATGAAACAGATCCAGTTTAGTGGGAAACTGGCAGTCAACTCTCAAAAAGATGTGAAAAATCTTTAATCCATACTCATCCCTGCCTTAATGGTTTTAACCCCTCTATCAATTTATTTAACAATTAAATTAAACATTAACCTAACGAATATATTTAAAAGGGTATCTGTAAGACAAAAAAAAAAAAAAATACATGTATTTTGGTAAGGTATTGCATTTACGTCAGGCAATTGAGTCGATTGCTCACTGAATTTTCGGCAGGCATTAATCCGGTCGCACGCTGGTCCTTCTTCCTTTTTTACGTCCGTGAGCGAGGCCGGCGTCAAGATGGTGAGTCTGCTGGCAAAAATTACAACTTTAATCCGTCGACCATCGAAACCATCCGTTCACCAACACACAAATCTTACATCATAAATGATACGTAAAGCTTATTCTACAATAGGATAAAGTTATTGTCCAGAAAAAAGCACGTAGACAGTAGTATGGTAGAGCATTTGAATGCTAACTTAACACACTGGTTTGGACGTCACACCTTCTTTATAAACTCTGTTTTTAACGAATAAAAATGACGTTTTTGCACTACAATTGCAAGCCGTTTGTTGTATCTCCACTCTCAAGCATGTAGATAAACAATTTCAGTTAATTAATGACCCCGTGTTGTCTTTAGAGTAATAGTAAAATGGGTTAGCCTGATTTAGCTAACGTTCTGTTGAGATTGCTAAATGTAGGCCCCTCTTGACTAGCGATGCTAACATGCTAAAGCTTGATCATCTCAAATATTCGCTATCTTGTGGATTTAGTCAATTAGGGCTCTGAAAGTTTTGATGTCGGTATACTTATGATTTATGCCAGGGGAACCGTTATCTGAAAACATGTCAGGCAATGTGTCAAACCTGTAGCATGTTGAGGTTCACTTATGAAGGCTGAAGCTTCTCATGCACTGCTACGTTTAATAACATACTGTTTGTTGTCCCTTTAGAATGACACAGTAACAATTAGGACCCGCAAGTTCATGACGAACCGGCTCCTCCAGAGGAAGCAAATGGTAAATTTCTCATGCTCTGTTACTTACTGTGAAGCTGTAGATTAGAAAAACACCAGTTTTAAAGGCAGATCTCATGCAGTGCTATGTCTTTCTATAGGTTGTCGATGTTCTCCATCCTGGCAAGGCAACGGTCCCCAAAACTGAAATCAGGGAGAAGCTTGCCAAAATGTACAAAACCACCCCTGACGTTGTGTTCGTCTTTGGCTTCAGGACTCAGTTCGGTGGTGGCAAGACAACAGGTTTTGCCATGGTTTATGATTCCTTAGATTATGCTAAGAAGAATGAGCCAAAGCACAGACTTGCAAGGGTGAGCTTGAAATCCTATGTTGTCTTTTCAAATTCAAGTTGGTAGTGTTTGTCTTGTCTGCATGCCATCTGCTCATTTGGACGGACTTGAATGTATTTTGTGTATTTTCTGTCTTCATGATGAGATGTAAACAAAGGCATGTGTTATGTGGAAACAATGTTGGATTCAAGAGTTTTTTAAAAGCATAACTGTCCTTTTTTATGAAGTTTCGCGTTTGATGTGTTTTTAGTTTATAAAGAGGCAAACTGATATTTTAGCAAGTCGACAGTCAGGACATATGAGATCATTGATGCAACCCGGAAGTGAATTGCACATTTGTCTTTGGTGGTTATGGCCAGAACGGTTCTTTTGACTTACAGATTGAGCTAGGTGAAATTAAGGATAATATTGTTTGTTGTTTTTTTTTTTTTTTTTTTTTTTTTTCCTACCAAAGCTCGTGTAAACAACATTGTACATAGGTTGGTGAAAGGGTCTTGTAAGAATCCTTTTCATAAACATCTAATACAATTTTTAATTATTTTAATAAGATGTTTTAAAGTGAATGTGTTTTTTATGCAAAGATTAAACATGGTCAACACTTTCATAACGACATTTACTGATAACTTGTTTTATAATAAGGAAATGTTATTTTCTTTTACATTGTTGCACTTCTTTGAGTTGCCTTTTAAATAAGGGAGCATTTATCTCCCCATTAAATTTCTGCTTACTCAACAGGTTACCTTGTATTTGTTCCAAGGCTTAATATTAACATACGGTTAAAAAAAAAACAATCGAAGCAAAGGTCATGTCAGTTTGTCATCTAAATTTTCTAGTTTTTCAGTGGAATTTATTGTACTGTTCAGTTAAACGTGGAGTTCTTTAAATATAAATGAACTGTTTGTTGAAGTGGATGAGTGTGTTCAAAGTTATTAATCTGTTTGGTTAAGGAGTAAAAGAATCAAATGTATGTTTTCCTTTCAGCATGGACTTTATGAGAAAAAGAAGACCTCAAGGAAACAGCGCAAAGAACGCAAGAACAGAATGAAGAAAGTACGAGGCATCAAGAAGGCCAGTGTTGGCGCTGCTGGCAAAAAGGTAGAGTGATTTATCAAGCTGAGGCCTGTGCCTTTCATTTATGTCTCCTAAAGCATTAATAATGAATATGCTGGAAGGAATCTTATTCTTCTGTACCTTAATCTCACTAAATATGAATTCTTGACTCTTTCTCCATCTATTCTATTCATCCATTTTTCACCGTTTTCTTTTTATTGTTTTTGTCATCTTTTAATTATTTTCAAATTTCTTCTGGAACTGTAGAAGGTAAATGTTCTCAATAAGCAGACTAACCACATTGTGACAATAATCCAGGAGTTGTAGACCATAGCTCCCTCCTACCTTCTCGTTTCTCATAGTCAAAGCTCTATAGCTGATAATTTTACATGTTTTTAGATAATCAATCATGAAAGGATTTGACCTGCTGGTGCATTATTTGCTGTCATGCTTATTCCTGCTACTAATCATGACTGCAATGCTGCTGTAGACTGTTTGGTGGGGAGATCCTTGAAATGATCAATTCTAGTGTTTTAATTAATACAAAAAATAGATAAATAGAGTTGTCATTCTAATTTTAGTGCGACTTCCCCTTTACCCTTTATCTATTCTAACAGCCTTTGTAATAACAGTCCACTGGCCTAAAACCACTTGGCTCACATTGCTGTGGCTTCTAGCTGAGAAAATATCAAATCATCAAAGTTTCTGTTCTTTTATTTTCAACACTAACATTTTTATGTTTCATTTAAATTTCTTTTGCAGAAATGAAGTGTCATTTTACAGGTATATAAGCATACATAGCATGGTGTGTTGTGTAGCACATCTGAAGATGTGCCATGCATGTCACACTACATTTTTCCAGAAGTGATCCCTTAGTGGCCCCTCCCCTCCCCGTGTGCTTTGAAACTCCTTTAGCGGTCACTTTTCCAGAGTTTTCTCCAGTTGTTTACTTTAATGAGTGTAGTACAAGTACTGATTTGAACAGAGAGAACAACTCAACATGTCAAGGATAACTGCATGAAGGTGTCTGTCAGCCAAAAAAAAAAACTTCCAAAGTTTGAAATTGAAAGCAAAATTTCGTATTTAAATTGTAACAAACGTGTAACAATTTTGTTTTCACTGATTGAGCCCAAGTTATTGTTATTGCGTTATTTTTCTATATTAATATTTTGCCATCTCCTTTTAGTGAGCCTGGACAACCAGACGGATCTTCGTACTCAAGATGTTCTTGTATATTGTCATCAAATAAAATTTGGAGGAAAAGAAAATTGTTGTTTTTCATTTCAAACCATTTTATGATTTATTTTCTGTTTTTGACTCTGGACCAAACTGCACAAAAGGAAATGATTCCACAAAGGAGAATAAATGCAATATTCACTTAGAACGAGGTCATCCCTGTTTATATCTATTGTTAAACATTAACGTGTTTTTGCACACAAATCCGTTTTCAAGTCCAGTGATTTTTTTTTTTTTTTTTTTTTTTTTTTTGTTCTTGTTCCAAGGCACTTTGCAAGATCTTACCAAATTAAGCCACACCACTGGGATAATGACAACTTCTAGTTTGTATGATAACTCAAGACGGTACAGCAATACAATAGTAGTTTCATGAAGTACATTTTATTCCTGTTCTGACTTGGTATATGATGTTGGGTCTAGTGGGGTCATCTAGACCCACTAGACAGTGCGCTGAACCTTTTTTCCTTAATGATTTGTGATCTTCACTGGTGATCATGGATTACATGAAATCCTCTCCACCTTTGTCATGGTAGGGAGAACACTGCAATGTAAGAGGGGGGAGGGGGGGGGGGTCATCTAAGAAAGCATAAGGGTTAAATGTGGCATTTCTAGTAAGGAAAGCAGCCACAAGAGGGCGCTCTTAGCCAAGTGATTGTAATGGAAACCTGAAAGAAAAGTAAGGATTTAATTAAAGGATAGTACATTATCTGTCATCAAGAAAGCTCATTTGCACTGGATTATTTTTTCTTATGGTAACGGCGTACGTATTTTAAAGTTGACTGAAGAAAGATTGAATCATTAAGAAATGGTTTGCATCTCTAAGGATTTTTATTTTCCAAGGAAAATGCCAAATCAGTCATAAGTGCTGCAGATACTTTACCCAAGTGTACTTGTGTTTTACTAAAACCTCATATAGCTCCTGTACTGAAATCTTCTTTTACCTCTAAAAATGCATGTTGATCGTTTTAAAGAGAGATGATTAGCTTTGAGGCTTTTAGCTCATTTTGACCGGAGGGTTTGTGGTTGTGGGTTTTCTCTGTAAGAACCTCAACATAAACCCAGCATCTCTGGGTTTCTCTTCCTTCATTACCACCCTGTGGTCATATATTATATAACAAAATCCTATATGTTGATATAACGTGTTCTAAGGGAACACTAACTTTTGCCTAAAAGCATTAACTCTAAAACATTTAAAAATAAATCTGTCATTGGCATAAAGGGAGATATTTGGACATCTTAAGCTTGACAAAACTAAGACTCAACAGTTACTAAATATTGATAAATGGTCCTGAGCAGTTACAAAGACGATATTTGTATCTTGTACTCAACCTCACTTCCTGATGTATTCGTCGACCTTTTATGAAATTGTGTAGCACAAAGCTGTAAGACAAAACTCCAAACATGCATTCTAGGAGACATAAATTGACCTGACTATCTCCTAAAACTAGCAGCTTTGAGCAGAGCTGCAATGATGATACTGATATAGTTTTTTTAAACAAACAATTTTCATTAAGAACTTACTTCAGAAAAAAAATCTCTTTCAAACCCTAAACTCCATCGGAGTTGCTGTGACCTTGCAGTGGTGCATAGACAGTTAAAATGCTGGAGACAGACATGGAAAAGGTTGCTGTCTCCAGCAGCTTTGTGGCTCCTTACTGGTGTGTGGTTGTAGGAGGTTTGACATAAGTAGAGCTTTCAACCCAGGGAATGGTAACAGATGGTGTTGGGAAATTAAGCCTCTCTCCATGTCGGCCTGTCCCAGGAGTCTCTGCCTTTCTGCTTTTGTCTCTCTTCCTTGTCTCAGCCCATATTTGCTGCTTCCCTCTTTGATTTTGGCTCTTATCTTCCTTCTGCTTCTTTGTTTCACTTGAAGACTCTGTTTCATTATCCAGATTTTTATTTTTGTTTGTTTTGATTCTAACTCTAGTTTTCCAGAATGCAATAACTCAGGCAGCCAAACACAAGAACTTGACCAGAGGTGATTATGAAGGCAGGATGATGGGTTTTTAGTAAAAGGGTGAGCGAAAAATGTCACCCATGTTTTCATATTTACGTGGTACATACATTTTCAGATCCACAAGGGGGTTCAAAAGGCCTTCAGGGACCTCCAAACACCCCAGATAAAAAGACAGAGGGGACAGCATGCACCTCTGGTTTTATTCCACTCAGGCTTGTAATGAGAACATCTCTCCATGCTCCTACAACAAACATGCTTTTGGAGTCAGATAGAAGATACATGGTTATGAGAAGAGCCGGCTTTTTTTCTTCTTCTTTTTCTGTCACACCAGGTGCCGTTTTAATGGCCTTTCTCTCTCCATGCAGAGCGGTATTTGTCGGAAACGAACAGAATCCCAGACGGCCTGCTGTCTGTTTTGTGCCATGAATCCATCAGATACAACAATAAATAACAAACAAACAAAGCAAGTCTTGTTGCTCCCTGTGTCATTTCATGGCAAATAAAAATTCGTTCACGTGCAACGTTGGTGTTCCTGTGCCTCTCAAAGATTTTTTAATTGTGTTTGATATTTTCAGTGGCGGTAGGAACATGTTTGCAGTTGCTGCTGTAAAGTCTGGCCAGGCATTCAAAGATGTGCTGCATCTTAATGAGTTATGTCTCCCTTGTTGGCCTCAGCGGGGGAATCATCACAGCTCATTTTGCAGTCCTGCAGTGTCCTATCAGCTTTGGCAGCCGGCTCTAAGTTCACTCCATCTGCCAGTTGCTAGGTGCTGATATATAAAATGATCTGTGCCTTGGTAGCCCCTGAGCACCAGGGAAGTGATTTGCTTTTGAGGACAAACTGTGTTTTGTGAATCCTAATTATCCTCTTTGCATCACCAGTCTGACATGGTTTTGTCATTTATCCCTCTCTGAGAGAGGAGGGCAAAACACAGGCTGCAGCAGCTGTGTATCATCGCTGAAATGCAATGCTGGTATTTTTCCAATAATCCATTTCCAGAGGTTCAGGTGAAACATAAAGACAGAAAGAAAAACGACTACCTGCCGTCTGGTTGTCGCTCTGGTGTGCACATGTGAAAAAAAATCCCTTCTTTGGTTCAGTTTTGTGTGTTGAAAGTAGGCATACTGAGGGCTTTTCCTGTGGCTGTAAACATGCTGTCTGCAGCTCAAAGGACATCAGACGAGTATAAAAGTGTGTGAGCTCACCTGGCTGCCCACAGCACACCCAGGATTCAAGAAAACTGCTCCTTCTGTCGGCGTTGAGGAGTAGGTCCACATATAGGAGGAGATGCTATATGGTGGTTGATACGGAAAAGAGTTTGACAGAAAGAAAGACAAAGGAGAAATATAAAACCCGTGTATGTCGAAATGGAAAAAAAAGGAGCAAATGTGAGTGACAGTATGATGGAATGTTCTGTGTTTTTTGACGGCCCTCCTCCACCCTCATCTCCTGGTCTTAAGCTTTGTCATGGACTGGCCTTCAACAACCATCAGCTTCTAGGCTCTGGGGTTTATTCATCTATGGTCCGAGCTTATCTCACCAGCCTGAAATACGTCATCAAAATGGAGCTTAACCGCCAAAGACTATGGACCTATGTTATGCACACCTTTCTCAAATAAATTATTATTCATATCTATGAGATCTCTCCTTATTGTGTACAGTATAATAATGTACATATTCATTAAATGGTGCTTTGTCATGTTTAACATGAAATTGAGTAATTTAATATTTAAGAAGTCATTAAAAAAGCCTATCTGATAGTCTCCGGCAGCCCCGTGACCCCGAAAGGGACTGAACGCATTAGAAAACGACTTAAAAATGGTAGGTTTTAATAGCTTTGTGGGAAAACATGTTCTGTTTACACACTGTTCATACTAATTCTTTTGATTTTGTTGTCGATTGAAGCTTTTCTCCTTGTGCTTTTTGTAAACTTTTATTATCAACCTTTTTTATAGAAACAAACATTAATGGTTTAGACATGGCATCTGATCACAAAAGACAGATCAGCTGAAGAAGCATCACTTTTAGGCTAATGCTGCAGAGTTATTGTGTCAATGATGGCAGCTTAGGTTATTGCATCAGTGTTCTAAATATGCTTCACGCATTAATGGACATCATTAATCAATGCACTATACTTGTGTGTTAATTCATCATTTCTAAAAATTGGAAAACGTTATATTCCAGCAATTACACAAACCATCATAAACAGACAAGTTATTTTGCAGCTTTCCCGATATCAAAGTATTTCTTGTGATTTCATAGGCTACATTCACACCGGCCTCTGCGATGCGAGTTGAAGCGGCCACTTCTAATGAAAAGTCTATGTAAACATACGTAAATGTCCATTTCAGGCTTCAGTATTAAAAAAAAAAGATTGTTTTCACGAGTGGCTATGAGAGGTTTAAGACCGTTTTCGGGCTCCACCCGGAGAAATTTATAATTGTGCTTTGTGCCTGGCCGGAATTATATGACACCAAGTCTCTCATACTATTGGGATAGAGCTGTGAAAGAAATAGCCTGGAATAATATTTGTGAGATTTGCACCACTCTGACAACTGTAGGGGGCTGACATGAACCAGTAAAAAGAAAAAGAAGAAAAATCCCCCCCCTGTTTCTCCAGTGTGAACACCATGAGCTAAATGCATGTTTAAGAATGTCTGTTTAGCGCTTTCTTGAACACGTGTCACATGCCTGGTGTGTCCATAGCTATAGAATCACACAGCAATAAGACTGAAGTTTTATTAGTTGTATATTATTGTTATATTTATGCTTCAATACCAGACAACAAAATTAGCTAGCCAATGCACAATTTGATCAATGGGACCTTATTAGGCAAAACAAAATATCTCACAAGATAAAAACAATTACAGACATTTCTTTGTTTTTCTCTGGATTCAACGAAAAGCACATGGACGATAATAGAGATGAAATTTATGAACGCAATGCTCCCTGAAGTACCAACCTGGCACAGTTTTTCTCTTTTCAATCAATGAAACAAATTTGTGCTTTAGACATTGCATCATACTGCTTCCAAAGTACTATTATGACTGTGGTACATGGTTTTCCAATAGCAGTCAAAAAGCAAATTGTGTCTGTCTCTTGGGGCCCACAGGCGCATTTGATTTAGTCCCTGCTGAAGAATCATAATGGACTTTTATTTCGTGCGAGGATGAAACAGTGCTATGTTTTGAGCTGCACACAGCAGTTAGCTGTCTATATGGCTGAGTTATTTTTTGCCATTTTTTAGCTCAAACACATTTGCACATTCCTCCACTCATTGGTATTCCCGCTCATCATACTTTCCTCAATCAGCAGCAGAGAAGCTCTGATTAATTGGCAACAGTGAGAGCAGTCTCCATGCGATTCATTAAACAGGAGCAGCATGTAAAAAACTGAGCACATTGTAATTTAGATTTCACAATATGTCCTGTCACAGGAAAATGTTTGATTCACACCTGTTGTGAATTAGTGCTCTAAGCTTACACAGAATTTGTGGGGCTACATAAAATGAATGAAAAAAGTCAATTTACTAATCATAATTATGTCAGGTCATAGTAGGAATACTTATTTCTTTCTTGTTTAGCACTTTTTTAAAGGAATTTTGACACTTCAGGGAACTAAATTAATAAAATCCTGTTAGTGCTGCTTCACTAATCATGTCTTCCATTGCAGTCATTTATCAAACTGTGTATCTTTAAAGGTCTTTAAGCTTAAAAAAATGAAACATTTTTGTTGTTGTTTTATGACTGAAAGTACTGCAGAGTAACAGCTGCATTCAGATCAGTAAACACACTAGTCCTTGGAGTATTGCTAAATTCCTTACACATATACAGTTTCCACCCTTTCGTTGCCAGTCTCCCCAATGAAAGATTCGCATTACAAGTCAACCAAGGCAAGATCTAATTGGATAAACAAATGAATGTACCATTCATTTTATCCCTGGTTGGGTATAAGGGGGTGGAGATGCAACAAAAATGGCTAAAAAGTCAATTAAAAGTAGTAAAAATGGAAGGCTGAGTGTTGTGTAGACAATATATGGTAAACTTTGATGATGCAAATTGATAACGTTTTGCTGGTCAAATTTTAAATGTTCGATGAAAACTGTCCTGTGTTGAAACTTGTAAACTATAGCCTCTTGATTCTCTCTAACGTTTTTATGCAAATGATTGTTGTTAGAGGGGCTCTTTAATTCTGTAAAAATGTATAACTGAACATCATTAGTCGTATCTTTTTGAAAATACGTAGCTAAAAGGCTATTTCAAATGACTACTTTATTACAACAAAATTATTTGTTTTACATTGTTTGTGTTTTTCCAGTAACTGAATCTTCAAGATTGTCATGGGTATTTTAATTAGACAACCTTATATTGTTAAGAAACATTTAATAAATATTGCTTTGCCTGACGTGAAACATTGTTTGGTTTGCATGTTGATTGGAGCCAAAAAAGACATCTTCACAGTTGGAGCTATTTACAGCAGACAAAGGAAATGACTTAGGTGCTCCCATCCGGAATATTATCACAGATTGATTCCTATCAAGCACTGTCCCTGCAAATGCGCATGAACATGGGCCACGAGGCGAGTGTCATTACTGCAGCTCATTTGCGAGGTAAGAGACAATCAGATGTGACAGCAGCAGAATTAGCTTCATGTTGGCTTTCTGTCACTCTCTCATCCTAAAATGCTTCTGTGAGAAGGGGGATTTAAAGGATGCATAATTCCCCTCTGCACATTAAAGAACCGTTGCCCCACTTTCTCTTTGACTTGTGCCGCAGAACACAGAGAGGCTACGTTTGGATCGTGCATGATGCTGCAGCGGAACCCCCCCTCCCCCCCACACACACACACCCCACACATGTTTCTGCTGCCTTTTTCCTCCAAGGTGATTGCAGATCTGAGTGATAAAATGGAGGAAAGCATCCAGGTGGAAATCCAATCATAGAAAAATCCCTTGTATTGCTTTTTCATTACAGGACACATATAGTACATGAAATGGTTGTAAGAGACAGCGTATAACTGAGCTGGGGCCATGTTTCTTTACACTGACTTTACAGAGCTATCTGCGGCACTGAGCTTCATCATTGAGCAGCGTATAAATCAATAAACTCTGACCTCACCCCTGTCAGGGGCTGTGTTGGAGACCTCCGCACAAAGTGCAGCAGCACAAAGTGCATCTCTCAGTGTCTCACTGTACGGTCTCCCAAATAGAACAGCTGGGTGGCACTTAACTGTACAAAAAGTTTCTAGTCAACACAGTAATAATCTCAGTGGGTTTTGTTGCTGATCTATAAATACAGACCATAATACAATATTTCTAATTTGTTAAGTACAGAAGAATTTCAACACAGGTAAGTTATTACTCAAACACATGACAGGAATGAGCTGCATTCAGGCACATAGATGGCAAACTGTGAATGAGATGAAAGCAGTGACTTAAAGTGACTCAAAGTCCCACACCAGTGTTCCCAGTGGTCTTTTTATTTATGATTATGCCATTTTTAGCCCCCCCCCTCCCCCCCTCCAAAAAAAGATTTGTTGTTTTTTTATGACATAGTTTCTGTCCTAGTGTATTTGAAATTTCCCTTTTGAGCTGTGGGCCATTGGTTTGGTATAACTTCCCAGACTTCCCATCATCCATCCCTCTGTTTGCAGTTTCTCCTGCTGGCTAACAGCCCCTCATAACCCCAACCTAGCATTACTGGTACAACAAAAGTGTTGAGCAATATTGAAGCTATCCAGCTGTACAGTTTTGAGTCAGATGGAAAACATTGACGTACATGGATCTATTTGTCTGCAAGTGGATGCATCACAATGGAGCAGAGCAGGGAGCTTGTGGTCTGCCAATGGTAGTTTGTACATAACAACGACAAGCTTTTTCAAATGGCATTTTTTTGTATGCTCCTGATTCACAACAATTTGAATAAACAAAGCTCAGAAACACACTTCAAATCTAAATTTTCTTCATATGTGTCCTCTATCATGAGAAAAATGCAGCTAGAACATGTTAAAAACATTAAAAAACACATTTTGTATTGGAGTGGGTCTTTATACTTGGAAATATTATTAGTGTCAGGCATTCCCATGATGGGCTTTTCCACATAAGTTTACAGTATAAAGATGATAGACCAAAAAAGGGAAAGTATCCACTGATTGAGTGTCCAGTGACCTCTGTCATTCATCAGCATCGGTCCTTACATTTTGTTGATGTTCACGTTCTTCTTTTTACGACCACAGGGAATCCATCTTCAGAAAATAATTCCCAGCTGTATACAGCCCACAGTTTGAAATTTAAAACTGGTATGCAATGTCCTAACTCACACCAGATCTTAGACTAACACAGCACTTCTTATAGGGTTGGAAGAAACAGGAAATGTCCACGACGGATATGAAGCTAACAAATCTGCACCTTAAACTTGCAGTCGTCATGTCACAATGGATAAGAATCCCTGTTAAATCTATGCCAGTTGAGCAAAAAAAATGTCAAACCCAGCAGGATTGTACTCAAAATAGGAGTGCATGTATTGTGTGTTTCAGCAGAGCCAATAATATGACCAAATGAATAAAACAAGTCGTAATCCTAATGGGTCTTGGAATTGCCAAATGTTCTGGCAAACATTCTGGCTCTTGAATGATAATTATCGAATGAAATCATTTCACCACAAAACAGAAATGTTTGTACTTTGAAGAAAAACATGGGTGTGTGAGCCTTCCTGGATTTTGAATTGCCTAATTAGAAATGCCCATCTGGGTTTGGATTTAGTTGCATGCAGGTAAAAAACAAACATAAAAAGACTTTTCCTTTAATCTAATTTAGAAAAAAAAAAAGGTTTGTTCTTTCTAATTTCTCCTACCATGAAATCATGTCTGAAACTAATCACTGTCTAAACAGTAATTGTCTGTTTTTCTCTTAATTTGTTATAAATTTGAACAAAACAATTCATCAAGATTAGATATTGATTTGAGGACAGGATATTTGATGATATTTGTCAAGAGTTTACCAATTTGAACGGCTTACCATCTCATCAAAAAATCCCAGTCTTGTTCATAAATCTTGCAGCAAAGGTTGCTCCTCAAAGTGTCAGTATTCATAGTTGTGCTGAAGGATTAAGCCACAAGTTGAGATGTCAATTAATAATTAATAAGGGCCCAAAATATATGATGTTCCCTGTTGTGATCCAGCTGCAGTGGCATAAAAGTGAACTTGGATAGACAAAGTAGAAAGAGATGAACGGTGAGAGGTGTTTATGAAATATGGATATCAGGAAGTGAGATGTCCACTGAAGCTGACAGAGAAAGGCTTCCAAGAGTGAAAACTTGAGATCTCACCAAAGAAGAAACTCCTACCGGAAAATCCGATACAGTGAATTTGTCATATGATGTGACAGTTACATGCTCTCACGGTTTCACTCTGACATGCCTGTAAAATACAGCAGTAATTGTCTCTTTATTCTGGATTATTTATCCATAAAACACATGTAATTGTTCATTACAGGAGGAGCACTCATTTCAAGCACTTGATTCTGTGTTTGCTGGAGAAGTGGCATTAAAATAGAGCACCTTGGTAATCTCTAATGGCTTCTCTAACATATGCATGACTTCATGCCTTCTGGTGGAGCTATTCCAGGAACAACAACAATGATTAACATCCCACTGGGACCGTACATTTCTAGTGTGGCTTGAACCCAGAGTCTCGCACATAATGCAAAACCTTAACATGATCAAATTAAATGAAAGGGAACCGTGTTGTGGGAGTGGAATTGTTACATTGGGGTTATGATTAATGCAGCATTTATCCACTTTGCTTTGGGCTGCTTTGGATCTGCCTACTTTCTTTTGTATTTCAGAGCACTTAAGAAAAAGAAAAAGTGATAGAAGCACAGGCATGTGGAATGTGAACCCTTGTCACCATAAATATTTACCTAATTCATCAGAGAACTTAAGGCTTGGTCTTTGACAAAGGTATATTAACTTGATATGAGTGCTTTGTGAGCTACTTGAGTTGCTTTATGCCAAATGTTACACGCTCTGTTGAGCAAATGACTGGAAGAGTTTCACTGCCCTCTGTTAAAAAGCCTGAGCTGAGATATTAAGATTTATCATCGCTGCTGACAAGGCTTGGAGGAAGAAACTGCTTTGTATTCCCTCTAGCCGGGTCGGAAAACCAGCATCATACAAACTAGTGGGGAGAATAGCACGCTATCAATGGGCTGGCTGGCCGACTGGCTCTGGCGTTCAGCTTCAAAGAACTGCCTGCAGGCATCGTTTCTAATATTGTCTCACAGTCTGTTTTTCACAAAAAGTACCGACGCATGAGAAGCCTGAAATAAACAGAGGAAAACATCAAAAGTGTGTTTGAAGTGTGGGGGTTTTGTCAGACCAGAACTAAATGTTTCCAACCTGAAACCTGATTGAAATACATGCATTCTCTGATGGGGATGAAGAGCATCACTGGGATACTTCCTGCATCTTGATGAGATCAAAATAAATAAATAAATGAAACGGCACTTAGGTAAGATTTGCAGATATGCAAATGTGCTGTGTCTAAAAAACACTTTCACAACATCAATGTTTGAGAATTCCTCCCCAGCTTGAACAGGATGTAAATCTCTCATTTCTGACTATATATATTTCCCTTTTGGGCACCTGTAGCTTTGTTGTGTGTGGGTCATCAGCACCAACAAAGGCAATGACACACATTTTTTTTAAATGTTTTTCTCACAATCTATGACCCCATGTTTCTAGATCGTGAGTTGTTATATTTTTTCATATAGATTTGACATGAAAGAGCTTTCTTTTAGCTTTAGAAGACACTTTCCACTTTCCTGTTTAGTCTGCATCAGAATTTATTCATACTGCTTGTGGCAAATGTGAAAGCTTCTCTGAATTCTTTGAATTAAGTGAACCCCGGTCTGCCCAAAAACATGGGGCTGCAGGTGAACCCTGGTGTTGTTCAGAAACAACATAAAAACAGATCAAACAGTAGAGGTGCGTGGTGGTGGGAGGTGGGGGGGTACAGTGCAATTTGTGTTGGCTACGTTATGATATTTAATCTGTTTTTATGTATGGATGGATGGATGAATGAATGAATGAATGAATGGATGAATGGATGAATGGATGGATGGATGGATAGAGGGATGGATGGATAGATGGATGGATGGATGGATGGATGGATGGATGGATGGATGGATGGATGGATGGATGGATGGATGGATGGATGGATGGTCATTTAGTGTCTCATTTTACATTCTCCCAGGAAAATTTTAGTCAAAGCGTCATGGACCTGGGTGTGTTGCTGCTTGTTGTTGCAGGCTGCTCTGCTCCTGATTGGGTGCAGCTGTTTTCATTCATCAGTTATTTGGGTTGCAGGTATTTAGGCTGCCCCCACAGAGTCACTGGTGTTGGAGTGTTTTGTTGGGTTCCTGTTGTGTCATGTGGGTACACAAGCACATGACACATGACGTGTTTTTCACAAATCCCACATTTGGGACACATCCTGCATTTGGGTCCTTGGTTTTCTCTGTCAGACAAAGTTTGAGTCTTTTTGTTTGCTTTCCTAAGCTGTAACCATTGTGATTTTTTGTCAATTTTACATAAAAAATATTGTTTTTTTTATCACCCAACAGCCACATTAAGTCCTCCAGCTTGAGTTCTCCAAGTGCAAGTCTACCACTGTACTCGATGATAGTCTAAGGCAGAGGTCTAACACCTTTACCACTTAAAGAGGCATTCGATTCAAATTCTTACTAACTATAACACAAAGTCAGAAAAATAAGACACCGCTTTAACATTTATGTTATTGCTATTATTATACATATAAATTAAGTATTTTTTGTCTAAATAAAACATTAACGTAAGAAATAAATAGCAAAATATGAAATAGTTTACAATGTTTGACAAAGGTTTACATGACCTTCCAAAATAAAAGACACCCTGCGCCGTATAGGATCATCTCAATGTAGCAAATATAAAAGTGTAATGTCAGTAATGATAAAAGAAATATATACACAATATGTTTTCTGTTGTTGGTGCATCTCAGCCAGAAAATGTCAATCAAAACTGACTGAGTTAGTTATTATTTTTCTTTAGAGAGACACAATGGAGGGGTAAAAGAGCCACATGTGGCTCTGGAGCCTGAGGGGGCAGAACACAGGTCTGGGGCATACAAAAAGCGCTCTTAAACATGTACTAAAAATACAAATTTCTTACACAAAAGAGTTCTTAAAATGAACTGTAAAATGTATGTATGGTGTCTATTTTCAGTAAGGTTAAGATAAATCCTCTGAAAATAGGACAATCGTTTTATTAAAAAAAAAGCAATGAGATTGCACAATGCAGAGACTTGTTTGGATTAAATCAGTTCCTTAACACGTTACTAAATTCCTCAGAGTCATAGTTTTCCCACGTCATGCCTTATTACATGACGTGGGATAAAAAAGTGGTTACATAAAACGTAATAAATGTGGAGGCTTGGAAAATCCATGTTTCTCTGTTTGCACCTGAGTATAAAAGCTCGGTATTCTGTGTCCGAGTGAATATAATCATTGTACTAATATACTAGAATTGTGTTTTTTATTTTTCCTCTTTCTTTTTATGACGCTGGTTGAGAGACAGAAGTAAGTGTCAGGGTTGAGCTCTGAGGAATGCTGGGTTTTTCACGCTCCGGCGGACTTCCTTCTTTTATCCTTTCAGTCTTGCCATGATGTTTTCAAACTGTCACTTTAGATAGTCTTCACAGTACAGTAAGCTTCTGCTAATGTCTAACTGGAGAGACATGAGGGATCTACTGTATTTACAGTTCGGTGGTGTCTCCACGTAAGGCCACTCGAGCACTCAGAAACTTGTTAAACTTGCAAACAAAGTCCTTGTAGATGTTGTGAAAGTTTGATTCACAATTATTCCACTTGTCAAAGTAAGCGGATATCATCTGCTAAGCCTGATTTTAAAGCATGTCATCAGCTTTCCTTTTTTATTTTTTTATTTTTGGAGGATAATTTATTTCTTAAATTGGATCTTAATTGTGTTTTGATCAGAATTTTAGTATTATTTTGGCTAAAACATGATGTTACATAGATGCTACTATTGCAAACCACCTGCTCCATTCCATTCCGATGTATCCCATTTGCAGACTGATAGATCCATGTACGTCTTTTTATTTCTTGTCTGAGCTGGCATCTGGCTCTAAACTGTACAGCTGGATGGCTACAATGTTGCTCACCATTTTTGTCGCACCGGTAATGTTAGATTGGGAGTGTGAGGGATTGTGAGCAAGCAGGAAATCATGTAAGCAGATGGATGATGGGAAGGGGGAGGATAAAGAGGTGAAATTTTGAATGAACTACTGCCGCTCTGCAGAAACTATGTCCTACGACATTTTTTTATTTTGGCCAGAAATAGCATAAATATAATTAAAAGTCCACTGGGAACACTTTTAAAATAGCAGAGACACAGTTTGTGTTACTGTTCCAGATACACCCCAATCATGAATTCATAAGCCTTAATTTCAAAAATTGTTATATTTTCATTCGTCTTCAGTCATACACATTGAAAAGGGAAAAGAGCCTTATGAGGCTCTGGAGCCTCAGGTTGCAGACCCCTGGCCTGGACCCTGTATAGTGTCTCTCAGAGAGCTGTTTGAAGGTAGTGATTACCTTGGGTCACTGCCTTTGAGAGGATTTAGTGATGCACAAAACTTATTTGTTTACTATCATGGTTCACCACACTTACACTGCTGCTCATCCTGCCCTTGTTCTCTCTCTCACCTCTTTTTCATCTATACATGCTGCAGGATGATACAAGAAAAAACAGTAACCAATAGCTACATATTTTCTTGCTTTCGAGCCCTGGTATATCTTAACTTTGGTCATATAAAAGCGGCCTCAGTCATATGCAAAAATATCAGCTATTCCCTCCTCTGGGTCGCCAAGTTTCATTTTATACTGGACAGATTTGTGACAAACACATTTACTGTCTATTCTTTGGGTTGGTGACCTGTTTTCTAAAGTGGGGTTGCACATTTCCCCACTCATGTTGCCTGACTGTCAAATGTAGACATTGATATATGCAAATGATCAGAATATGGCTTGTGGGTCAGCTGTGATAAGACCCTTACTAGTATATTGTTTAAAAAAAAAACTGATCTGACAGCTGCTACATGTTGTTTGGTTGTTGATCTGCTGATCTAGCTCCATAATATTCAAATTTCTACTTGAGTTTTACTTGAACTTTCTATACAATGTAAAAATGAAATGATTATGATATTTTGGTGCAGTAAATCAGAGCAGTAGCAGTAGCAGATGCATCAACCTTGTCATGAAGAAAAAAAAAAAGAGTACTGTTTAGTCAGCATCACATCAGGCTATGTATTATGTATTACATCATTTGTTTGTAAAACAACATTTGATAGAGGAATTTGCTGAAAAGCGTCATGTGCAGAACTCTAAATCAAGATAAGAAATGAATAAATATGGAAATAAAAATGTTAAAATAATATAGAAATCTGAAAAATACTACATGCTTTAATATTTAAATATATTTTCATAGACTGCCTTGAGGAAAACAAATTTGGCTGTGTTATGCTATCAGAGGGATGTGGCACAAGACATATTTTACATGACTGCCCCATAATTTCGACAGAAGCTGTAATTTTTTTAAAAAGATCAGAGGGCACAATAACAACTAAAAGTATAAAATGTTCTTATGGAATGTGTGGAGCAAATGCCTTTTGGTGCATGTCAGCTGTCAGCTGTCTCTTGCAGCAGCTCTCTGCAGTATCTAAAGTCTAATTAAGCTGAACATCTCTGTAAAAAACCCTCTAAAAGGAAACATTTGTAAAGTTTGAAAGAAGTCCAGGCGATCCAGGTGGCGTAGAGGGTAAGTCCATGACATTGCTGTCCTCTGTTACAAACAGTTGTTCTTTCTGCTTCCAGAACAGCTGGCCACTTGGTGCTTGGCACAGTTTAATTAGTGTGAATGCATTAGGTCTGTGAGTTACCTTGCAGGGGTTAGAGTTGGGTGGGGACTGCAGAGGATCAGGCTGCCTCAGCAGCACTCCCAGGCCCTGCTGTAATGACCCTGCCAGACTGACACAAACCTCCCACCTGGGGACCACTGCAGCGTTCCAGTGACAGATGGAGGGCTGCAGAAACAAGGGAGCTGGGCTGGATTACTGCAGTCTAAAGGAGCAACCATTAGACCAACTAGTGTGCCAGCAAGCCGGCATGCCTTTTTGTTGGCTCCCCCTGTTCCTGCTAAGAAATATAAAGCGCCAAGTAGACCTTCTACCCAAACATGTTTTAGAAACAGATATTCTGCTCAGCTTGACTTTATCTTTAGTGTTGTTGAAAAAACACAATATTTTCAAATCATTCTTAAAAATATGATGAAAATTGTTTTTTTTTATTGATTTGAAACTCCTTCCTTATTCTACTTTCTACTAACCCCAACTATATAAATATATAGTTACTCCACTACAGTGGGGTCAGTGGGTTAACCATGCTGACTGGGGCAAACACATTTGTCTCTTCATGACTTATTCCTTCAAGCATTTACCCTTCAGCCAAAGGTTTATGGCACTAATTTGTAGGTCGATTTACTTTCCCCCCAAAAAGTTGGTCCAAACCTCATTTCAGTGGTGTAGCATGCAGTTTGGTTTTAAACCCATATGGAATTCTTAAAATATACATAATGAAGCTAATGAAGGTAAGGTTTTGGTAACATTATTTTTGCTGTTGTTGCTGTGCTGGTTGAAGTTGTTTTGCATTAGCGTTTGCATATTTACATTCACTTTTGATTTGGTAACCATTATGAAACTCAGCTAGAAAAACAAATAGAAGGTTTCTGAAAGAGAAAAGGATAAGGGATATTGTCACAAAGGAAATTATGCCCCTGGTTTCCTAAATGTACATAGTAGTAGAGCCTAGTTGGATGTGAATGACTCATTTATTTATTTTTTTTTTTGCCATGGTTAACATCCAGGAGTTGTATTCATTGTAATACTTTTCCAGATGTATTTAGTTCAGTTTGAATGAGTTTACAAAGCAAAGGCCGACATTGTTTGGCACATTTAAATCTTGCTGCATGATTGAATAACTGGATTTGTCTTTATTAAGAAGCTAAAATTGTTCATAATTTATTTTCAAAATTACCCTGCTGAACTGGAAGCTAGAAAGTTCCTTTCACTTTCATTTTGATGTGATGTACAGTATGTCTGAGCTGGCAGACAGAAGGAAACCCCTGATCTGGTTTGTGATACAATCACTTCTAAATAAAAGAGCCTGCATTTTACATGCTGAGGCAAAGACTTGGAACTTCCCTTGCAGAAAGAGAGCAATGAGAAAGTTACCTTTTCCCATAAAAGTGAGCAGAAAAAGGAACAGATTTCACCCTCAATGAGTCCATGTGGTGTCCAGGAGTGCTTCATTATAATGGGGAACATGGGTGGACACCGTCCTGAAGGTTGTAAAAGCAATTACACCACTTAGGAGTCTTTGACAGGCAAGGTCGTATTGGCAAACAGACACGAGGAGCATTATAATATAATCTTCTGTATTCTATGGGACACAGAGCCTTTTATCTGAGACAGGATCAATCTAGTGACTGTCAGTCATTCTGTGTCCACAGGGATCGATGATTCTCAATAAATCTGCCAGAAATAATATGCTCAGATATAAAAAAAAACCCTACACATACACACTATGTGAAATTGTGTTTTTTTGTTTCTTGATTTAAAAAATGTCAATCTCCAGTTTTAAAAAATGTCAATCTCCAGTCCATTGTAAAACTCTTGCAGAGCATTAATAAAACTCCCTGTTACCTGTGAGTTGAGAACAGTCATGCAGAGGGTGTAAGGTTGTTATTTTTTCACATTTTCTTTTAGGTTATTGCTCCTCCCCTCTCAGCATCACTCTCTGCCAAAAATTAACTAAATTCCTGTCACTTGTTCCCCTGCCTTTAAATACAGCTGCCCTCCACCTGACTCTGCCAGTAAATTGTTGGATTTTTCTGCTCCAAGTCTGTTCCTGTTAGTAGTAATGGTTTTTGGTTTCCTCTGGCCTTGTTTTAGCTTGTCTCCGTCTCAGCATCTTCCGTGAGTTTTTCTGGATTTCATCACTTGGTTCTCCCCTTTCCTGCCTCCTATCTTTTGGATTTTTATATCATATATTGGATTATCTCTTCTCTCTTGCTCTCTTCTATCCCTACACCACGTTTACCTTTGGAATCTTCCAACCTCTGCAAAATCCTCTCAGCTTCCTCCTCTAAACCATCTCATCACCAGTAATCACTCACCATCCATCAGATCAGAGAGATCCACTGCATCGATCCTCATTGTTTCTCCCGTGTCAAGTTCCTGTTCAGCTCCAGCACAGTCATCATATCAGCATATTGACATGAATTGTTCCTAATTCTGAGTCTCTGCTTCCTGGGGTTCAGCTTGTTGCATACTAATTCCTGACAGTGAGTTTCTGGTGTTTGTTGCTTTGAGTCTGCACTGTGTTGTCAGGGGAGTAGTTAGCCCAAGCGTGTGTCTTTGTGGGTGCTTTTAAAAGAACATGTGGAAGAACAGTGTGCACCTTAGCTCCAAGGTGCTGCAACAAGCATGGTTGCCATGGACATAATGGATCACTGTAAGATGCATCAAGCATCTCAAAAAATACTTTTCTGCTGGAATGGTCTAAAGGCATAGAGTCTTCATCTGTTTAGATTATGTTGCACCTAAATTATTTTAATTAAAATCAGACTTTTCCTGAAATGTTGTTTGTAGATGTATTCATTAGTCTATTAGATGACTATTTCTGTTCAACATGTTTCATTTCACCCCTGGTTTTTGTTTGCAATCACCACAGCTGCTTCCCATTCATTTTTTATTCTCTCAAGGCAATTGTCAAAATTTACTTAATAAATAGGTAAATTTATTGTTAACTCAAGTGATACCAATGCATCTCTGCTCAACCGTTGCTAACTACACAAATTCAGTCAATTGTAAAGTATGCTGTGACATTTTATTGTAATTCTCCTGGTTATTGTCATTTTACGGAGGGGGTGTTTGTCTGAATGTGTGAATGTGGATGTGTGTGAAAATTTGTAGCTTATACATTATAAAAAAATGTTTCTTGCAACTTCTGTTATACATCTCTCAATAATCATGTTGTGTTCAACTAATAGCAATATGAGGATCTTGTTTCTAATGTTGGTTAATTAAAGACAGATATTTATGTATCAATGGCACAAGTACAATGAAATTAAAACTGCTTCCTGGTCAGTGCAATATTCATACTTTATTGTTTAAAAATAACAAACTTACAACTAAAAATAAAAGATAAAAATACATAAGTGCTTCAGTATCTGTTAAAATTGTTGAAATCAGAGGAAAAAAAGAATTAAAGCTAGAAAACCAACTACGTCCAAAAATTCTAAGTATAAAGCATGTAAATCACAAGAACAATTTATATTCATGTATGTTCAATTTCCCTATAGAGCCTATTAATTATAAATTTGTATCAGTGACAATTATAGAACAGGTAGAGCAGCAGCCAGCGCTCAATGAAGAAAGGGGTGAAAATCAACCCGACTAATCTCTCTCAACAACAGGGTATTTGTACTTTATAGTTTGCTTGCATTGAAGTACATTGTAGGAGCCATTTGTTTAAGTGTGACAACATTGTCAAAATATCACTATTTAATATTAATTTATGTAAAATAACATTAAAATCTAAAAAGAATAAAATGTTGCATGGTTGGTCCAGTCCATCTAGGTTCTGGAGATAATTAGACTCTAGAAAGCTCTGTCATTTTCAGCAACTGGTCCTCCTGCCTCTCAGTAACATCCACAAAACTCCTCCAGGTTTGTGTTGACAAAGATGAATGACACATCCACATATTTACATTTTACTTGTAGACATGAAGCATTATTGGTTCTCCTGTAAATGCTGCTGCAGCCCTCCCTGTCGGCCCTCGTGGTCTTTTTTTGCAGTTGTGCCTCTGCATTGGATTGTTGGCAACCTCTGGCAACCTTTCTCTTTTCCCTCTGTCCTTTTAGTCATCTTCTCTCTGCTTTCTAGCTCTTAAACTCTTGCTCTTTTATACAACATCATCTATTTCCCTGTTCGGCTTTTGATCCCTCTCTCTGCAGGTGTGCACTCAGTCAGCAGGAGATTAACCCAGTGTCAGACTCACAGAGGAAATTCTAAATTATGCAGCAAAGGCGCTTCTTGCTTTCTATATGTTTCATCTGTATTTATACATTCTTGCAGATGATACGTTGGGGAAATTGCGATCAGTCTTTAGAAAATCCAAGCCTTTGTTCTGCTTGACCTGTGTATTTTTTTTTATCATATCAGGGTTCATTGTCACTTATTTCTAACACCTGAGGGTATCTGAAGACCAGCACATTGTCATGCACTGCAACGACAAACCTCCCTCTGAAAATTGACGTTTGCTGCATGTATCCTTCTAGGAGTTACCCAGCTGCAGGATTGTGGTATTACATTTGTTGTTTGGTATGCTTGGTTTTCTGAGTCTGCTGGTCCCTCAACCTTTACGCTTGTCTTCCTCCCTCCTTGCCCTCGAGACGTCCTTGGCTGAAGCAGTCTGCTCTGTGTGGATGTAATTCTGGTGATACATGGTAAACTCTTGACCTGTCTGCACTGTGGCCTCTCTGCTAAATGCTATTATGTGGGCCTCTAATTGCTGCTGACATTCATTTGCCCACCAAGGCTATCACTTTCCCCATAACAGAACTGACTTCAGTGTTTTAGGGTGCGCCAAAGAAGGGCGTGCGGCTGTGAATGTGACTGCATTCAATATAGACCATGGGTGAGGTAACTATTACCAAAGCAGCAAACAAAACAGGTTTTCCCCTTGACTGCTTGGAAAACACTGCGGCTCTGTCCCCCACTGTGCTGTAGCGCAAGCAACTTCTTATCTGCAGTCTCAGAAAATGACAGCATGTCTTTCAAGTGCAGTGATGCCGTAGCTCGATTACACACCAGCTTATCATCCCAGGACACAGACACCTGCACTCTGCTGCACTGCACATTGATTCACATTTCTTTACACAGAGCAGCTTCTGAGACTTTACAGATATATCTTTGCAGTTTTTAATTTGTGAATCATTTTCAAGAAACTTTGAATTTAAGGGTTTCATATACTTGCTGTTTTCAGCAGGCTGTGCACTGCAAACTACTTGATACTTTCAAAAACTTTGTTTTTAAATGTTCAAGATATTTTTCTAGGTTTAAAGTTGTTTTATCTTCTCTTTGCCCTACACCTTTGAAAGCTTTTCTCAAAATCAGCAGAATTTTTGTCAGAATTAAAAGCTACAATAAAGAAATAAGGAAATTATTATTTAAATTAGTCATAATCATTTTCTTCCATATTTTTTGACAGCAAATCAATGTCATATTTGAGGCTCTGAGAAGTCCTGAAATTATTTTCATGGGTAAAATAATCGGACTTAATCTGACTCTCAAGTGAAGCGTTTCATTAATGTTTTAATTCTTGAGTTACAATCCTACAGTTGATCATAACATGAATCATAACATGAATCACTCTTGCATTTCATATATACATGTGATGATAAATGTGTGTATTAAAAGTAAATCAAATGTACATTTAAAACTGTCATGGTACTGCAGGAGGGTGGAACCCAGATGCTGTAACCCAGAACGAAGACAGGTGAGTTTTGAGGTAAGAAGAGCTTTATTGTTTCTCCAGATGTGTAATTGTCCGTGGCTGGTGGTGACGTGGACGAGCCTGATGGCGTGGCTGGAGGGCTTAATGCGGTTGGTGTAGACTGTGGTTTCTTGTGGGCTTCTGTGCAGCTGAGAGGATGATCCGTGCTGACTTCACTCTTGACAGGTTGAAGATCCTGAGACAGGGAGCAGAGGGTTAGAGCCAGAACAAAGCATAACATAAAGTTTCTGCGCATGACTTGGACCAGGGCTAGTCACCATAAGGGGTAACGAACTGGCGAAGAACTGTGGTGAGGAGTCTCCTTTTAAGCAGCAGCAGCAGATGAAGAGAGTGGAGTCAGCTGGTGGCAATCAGGCAGAGAAGCAGGCAGAGCTGGAGGGGGGAGGAGTCTGACAGGCACCATGACAGTACCCCCCCCCTAACGACCGCCTCCAGGCGGTGCGGGACGTCGATCAGGGTGGGCACGATAGAACGCCGAGATGAGGCCAGGGTCCAATATCAGGGAACGGGAGACCCAGGAACGTTCCTCTGGACCGTAGCCCACCCAGTCCACTAGGAACTGGTGCCCACGACCCCGACGGCGGACGTCCAGAATCTGGCTGACGGAGTAAGCAGGGGCACCATCAATGATCCGGGCGGGAGGAGGGGAAGCGGACGGCGGGCAAAGCTCGCTGTCGACCACAGGCTTGATCTGGGAGACGTGAAATGATGGATGGATCTTGAGTGCCGCAGGAAGCCGAAGACGGACGCAGGTGGGACTGATGACTTTGTCAATGGCGTAGGGACCTATGAACCGCGGGGCAAGCTTGCGAGAAGTAGCATAAATGGGAATGTGACGTGAAGACAACCAGACCTTCTGTCCTGGGAGGTACGTGGGACCCGCCACCCGGCGACGATTGGCTGCACGGCAGTAGATCACCCTGGTGCGGAGCAACGCATCCCTGGTCTGACGCCAGATCTCCTGGCAACGTTGAAGGTGGTCCTGAACAGAAGGAACAGCGAGGTCCAACTCATGAGAGGGAAAGAGAGGGGGTGCATAACCCAGAGCGGCCTCAAAAGGGGATAGACCCGTGGCAGAAGTGGGGTGTGTGTTATGGGCGTATTCTGCCCAAACCAGGTACTTGGACCAGTCAGAGGAATTGCGGTCGGCCAGACAGCGTAGCGAGGTCTCCAGTTCCTGATTGGCACGTTCTGCCTGGCCGTTAGACTGGGGGTGATAACCTGAGGTCAGGCTCACAGTGGTCCCCAGGGCACCGCAGAAGGCCTTCCAAACCTGGGAGACGAACTGGGGTCCCCGGTCAGAGACGATGTCAACGGGGAGCCCATGATGGCGGAAAACCTGCTGCACCAGAATTTCTGTGGTCTCAGTGGCGGTGGGTAACTGAGGTAGGGGGATGAAGTGGACAAACTTAGAAAACCGGTCAATGACAGTAAGGATGACAGTGTTACCCTGAGATGGGGGGAGTCCAGTGACAAAGTCCAGAGCTACGTGAGACCACGGGCGGCAGGGGGTAGATAACGGCTGGAGGAGGCCTGATGGAGGTGAATTGGAGGACTTTGAGCGAGCGCAGGTGGTACAGGCGGCAACATACTCCTTAACATCCTTGGACATGGAGGGCCAGTAAAACCTCCGCCGAAGAAGGTTGAGAGTCCTGGCTACCCCGCCGTGGCAGGCAATGCGAGAGGCGTGGGCCCATGTGATGGCGTCAGACCTGAGGGATTGAGGGACATAGAGAGTACCGTCAGGGGGGTCCGGGTGGTCGAGTTCCTCACCTTGGGCTTGCAGCACTTTGTTTTCAATCTCCCAGGTGATGCTGCCAATGATACAGGTGGAAGGAATGATGGGAGCTGAGGTGTGGTCCTGGTCTTCTGAGCTGTATTTCCGTGAAAGAGCATCTGGCTTCACATTCCGGCTTCCTGGTCTGTAAGTTATCAAGAAGTTGAAGCGATCAAAGAATAAGCACCAGCGGGCTTGACGGGAATTGAGTCTTTTGGCAGAGCGAAGATAAGAGAGATTTTTGTGGTCGGTCCACACTATAAATGGATGGACCGCACCCTCCAGCCAGTGACGCCATTCTTCGAGAGCAAGTTTTATTGCGAGCAGTTCACGATTTCCCACATCGTAATTGCGTTCAGCGGGAGAAAGTTTCTTTGAAAAAAAGGCGCAGGGCTTTAGCTTGCCAGAGTGTTCTTCGCGCTGGGAGAGAACAGCCCCTACTCCTGAGTCGGATGCGTCCACTTCGACCACGAATTGCCTGGAGGGGTCTGGTTGGATCAATATGGGAGCAGAGACAAAGAGGTTTTTAAGTGTGTCAAAGGCTTTCTGAGCAGCGGGAGTCCACTGGTAGGACCGGGTAGTGGAGGTGAGCTGAGTCAGGGGGGCAGCGATAGCACTGTAGTTTCGAATAAAGCGCCTATAGAAATTGGCAAACCCCAAAAATTGCTGTAGCTTCCTACGAGTGGTAGGCGGTTCCCAACAGGAAACAGCCTCTATTTTAGCCGGGTCGGGACGGATGCTGCCGGCTTCAAAGATGTAGCCTAGAAAAGGTATTACAGTGGAGTGGAACTGACATTTCTCTGCCTTGACGAAAAGCTTATTCTCGGATAACCGTTGTAGTACTTGACGAACATGGGCTTGATGTTGATCGGGGTGTTTAGAGTAAATGAGAATGTCGTCAAGATAAACAAAGACGAAACGATTAATGAAATCCCGTAGAACGTCATTAACTAAGCGTTGGAAAATGGCAGGAGCGTTGGTTAAACCGAATGGCATGACAAGGTATTCATAATGACCGAGAGGGGTCTTGAATGCGGTTTTCCATTCGTCACCCTCTTTGATCCGAACAAGATGGTAAGCGTTACGTAGGTCTAGCTTGGAAAAAATGCGTGCTTCCTGGATAGAGTCAAAAATGGAAGAGATGAGGGGAAGAGAGTATTTGTCTTTTACAGTGATTTGATTGAGCTCACGATAATCAACGCAGGGTCTGAGAGTTTTATCTTTCTTCTCGACAAAGAAGAACCCAGCGCCGACAGGAGAAGACGAGGGACGAATGTGCCCCGAGGAGAGCGCCTCCTGAATATACTTCTCCATCGCTACTCTCTCGGGACCCGAGAGGTTAAACAGTCTCCCCTTAGGAAGTGGCGCACCCTCTAATAAAGTGATAGAGCAGTCGTAGGGACGGTGGGGAGGTAAGGAACCAGCTTTGGTCTTACTGAAAACGGAGCGGAGATCATGATAGCAGCTAGGAACGTTAGACAGGTCAATTTCTTCAGTACTTTTAACAGAAGTGGAGCTAACAGGTGGAATAGCAGATTGGAGACAGTTGGCGAGACAGAATTCGCTCCAACCAATAATGCGCTGGTGGACCCAATCAAATTGCGGGTTGTGACAGCGGAGCCAGGAAAATCCCAAAATGATAGGATTCTGGGGGGTTTGCGTGACGAAAAACTGAGCATATTCATGATGATTACCAGAGGAAACCAACAGAACCGGCTTAGTGCGATGAGTAATAACAGAAAGCTGTTGCCCCCCTAAACCAGCGGCCTTGACAGGAGAAGGAAGGGCCTCAGTGGGCAGGGATAAACGGATGACGATACTGTGGTCAATAAGGTTCTGTTCAGCTCCGGAATCAATCAAGGCTTGGAGGTTCAGAGTCTCGGAAGCATGACTTAGCTTGACAGGAATCAGGAGGAAATGCTTTGAAGATGTTAATTCATCACCTGCCCTTGGCCTGTCCTCCAGTGGGGGGTTTCGGAGTAGGTGACATTGGTGTACTTGGTGACCTGGTTTCCCACAGTAGAAACATGTGCCTTCAACCCGCCGTCTCTGCCGTTCTTCAGCGGAGAGCTTGGAATGCCTGATCTGCATGGGCTCTTTGGGTTGACTGTGAAGAGATTCAGACTGGGTTATAGGAGAAAAGTGTGGAGTCGTACCTGGCGGTGGAACACCCGGAGTTTTGCGTGGTGTTGGAAGTCTTTCGTGCTGCCGCTCGCGTAAGCGAGCATCGGAGCGGAGAGCAGCCTTGACGAGCTCCTCAAACGAGTTGGTTTCAGGCTGAAAACACAGGTGATCTTTTATGTTTTCACTCAGGGATTGATAGAATACCCCTCTTAAAGCAGGATCCGTCCAGCCTGCTTCCACCGCCAGGATCCTAAAATCAATCACATGATCACTCACTGATCGATTCAATTGTTTCAGGGCGAGAAGCTTACGAGCGGCCTCCTCTTGCTTCCTGGGCTGGTCAAACACCAGCTTGAGTTCTTCTATAAAATGTTCGTAGGTCAGGTGAATGACGGGATTAACAGCCAAAAAAGCCTGGGCCCACTGCAGGGCTTTATTACGAAGTGAATTTATAATTAAAGTAATTTTACTGAGATCAGAATTATAGTACCTTGGGGCTTGCTGGAACAGCAAATGACATTGTAGCAGAAAACCACCACAGGCTTTGACGTCGCCGAAATATGGCTCAGGTTGTAGGCGAAAGTTCTCAGGTGAGGGAGCGGAGGCGTAAGTAGCGGCAATGCCGGAAGCTGGAAGAGTAGATGCGGGAGTAGCCTTTTGGCCAGCTAATTCCATGAGAGTAGTGTTGATACTTTTGATACGAGAAATAAGGTCTTCTTGGACTGTGGTGACACGGGAGATGGCGCTGTACAGGAGTTCTAAATACAGTCCGTGTTGGTTCACAACAGAGCGGAGTCCATCTGGGTCAGCTGGGTCCGGGAGTGGGCCAGTTCGTTCTGTCATGGTACTGCAGGAGGGTGGAACCCAGATGCTGTAACCCAGAACGAAGACAGGTGAGTTTTGAGGTAAGAAGAGCTTTATTGTTTCTCCAGATGTGTAATTGTCCGTGGCTGGTGGTGACGTGGACGAGCCTGATGGCGTGGCTGGAGGGCTTAATGCGGTTGGTGTAGACTGTGGTTTCTTGTGGGCTTCTGTGCAGCTGAGAGGATGATCCGTGCTGACTTCACTCTTGACAGGTTGAAGATCCTGAGACAGGGAGCAGAGGGTTAGAGCCAGAACAAAGCATAACATAAAGTTTCTGCGCATGACTTGGACCAGGGCTAGTCACCATAAGGGGTAACGAACTGGCGAAGAACTGTGGTGAGGAGTCTCCTTTTAAGCAGCAGCAGCAGATGAAGAGAGTGGAGTCAGCTGGTGGCAATCAGGCAGAGAAGCAGGCAGAGCTGGAGGGGGGAGGAGTCTGACAGGCACCATGACAAAAACAATTTTAACACATTTTTCAGTTTTTTCTTTGCACAGCATTACAAACTCTAAATCCTGCATTTGAGTCTTATTTCTTTACACATTTTTTGCAATTTTAATAACAAATTGGCCTTTAATCAAGTCAGTCAATATGTTCTAACCTGAAAACTTCTACATCTTGTTGTTGCCTGGCAGTTTGACCAATCAACTATACGTAAAGATGAATAAACTTTAGTAGAAGTTGTTACTGACAGCTCTTAAAGTATCATGCTGGTACCAAATCAAATTGTAAAACTCTAATGCAAACCCCACCATCACAGGATTGCTCCATGTGTCACAGTTTGATGCTGCACTCGAGAACTCATGGATCTGGATTTCCCTGAGAGGGCCATTTAAAGAGCAGCGGGTCAATATGCATTCATGGAGCGCATTTCCCTGAATGCCTCAACAGTTCGTAAAGCCTCAGTGCCACTTTCCACCACATTCTGCTTACTGCATTAATCTCTGCGTCACTCTGTGCTTGGAGAGAGGACAATAACCTGCACACACATACTGCAGAGGCCCACGCAGACACACATTTTCACAGCTTCAATGGCAGAAAATCTATAGCCCTTTTCTGGGAGGAGGAATTCCATTAGATAATAGATATGGAATCCATCTCGATTCCCCACCTTATCTTCTTCCAGGGTGAAGGATCAATACTAGGGCTTCAGCTCAACTGCCAACAATAACAGGAAATTGATGAGAGAGAGTAAGCTGCATGGAGGTCCAGTAATGGCACTTTCTTGGCCACCTCTGTAACGCTAATAAGAGGGGGAGTTAATGGGTAAAAGGCTGCTGAAAGTAATAAGGAGAGTTTATGTTGGGGAGTCTGTGAACAAATTAAGAGGCTGTTTTCTGTTTAAAAAAAATCACTGCACAGTTGCAAAGTTCAGACCAAAGAGTTTGACAGAGGCTTGACTTGTGTATTGACATCAAGTAATCTGAGCAAATGGGTGTGCATGCAGCAATGGCAGCTAATGCTCAGCAGAACTCACAGAGGTTTCCTGTCGGATTTGTCAGGTGCTTGTTTTGTGTTTGTGGCGATCACTGCCTGGCAACGCATTCCAAACAACATCAAATCTTGAGGACATGGTGTCAGCGGCGAGGTGAGCGTTGGGTCAGGTGCTGAGGGTTAAAGATACTGTTATAATGACACAGCTCACAGAAGAACCTGGGTGGTTCCTCACTTATGCAGCGGTGAGTCATGTGAGGTTTGGGTACAGTAGTTTCTCAATGTGTGGTTGGGTGTGGACTTACAATGCAATAGGTGAGCGAGGTCCAGAGTCTATTCAAGGCGGAGATGTTTGCACTGTTAAAGTGTGACATGTTGCATCATATCACAGAGGGATGTCAACAATGGGGTGTGCATGGGAAAGCAAAAAATATACTTTTTTTTCTTAGCTAAAAGAAAACTATATTTTTGCATCTTTTCACAGAGCAGTATTTAATAACTGAATAAAGGGAAGGTGTAAAACTTGACCAGCAATCTTGCATATCTACTAGCTGCAAAACCTGTAGCTTTGATGATTTACTGTTGTTAAATTATGTGAAAGAGTAAAAAAATGGTCATATCTGCATTAGGTGTCTTTTTTCTTTGTATTTCTTTATATATATATATATATATATATATATATATATATATATATATATATATATATATATATATATATATATATATATATATATATATATATATATATATATATATATATATACATATATATATATTTTTTGCCTCTGGTATTTGCACAAGTCTCATTGCCCCAGCCTAATAATCCTTTCCCCAACTCCACCAGGAGGTGGTGCTGTCCTCTGTGGTATCCCAACGTATTTCTAATGAAACATTGTTTAATTTTGTTCCCTCCACCACTACTTTTATAAAATGTTTCTTCAAACCTTCACATTGATTAAAAAAAATAGATTACACATCAGATTATTAGGATACACATGATACAAGTTGTGAGCGACACCCTTTCCTCTCTGATCTCTGTGATTTTCTACCAGGGCATTATCAGCAGTAATAGAGTCGGATCTTCATGGACAAATCCCTTTAATGTCATCCACGCCGCCCAGGGGAGACCACCCTCACTGGGAGTGGGGTGGTGGGAGCTAATTTCATCCCACACAATAGACTGATGTCTAAGGCTGCCTCACTAGATCACACTATTGCTTTTAGTGTGTGTGGGCACATATTAAATGGAGAACTGTACAGTCTGAGTGCTGCCACTCTAAGGAATTAAGGTCATGTCTTCATGCCTCTTGAATACTAATAAGTGAGGAGAGGAGCTATTCTCTTGATGGACTAATAACAGTCTTACAAGGACCCTGATCAGTCAGCGGTACAACCCTTTTTGAAAGTGTTTATTTTAAAGATAATGTCATGCACAAAACCGTGTTTGCAGTAAAAAAAAAAAAAGAAAAAAAAAAAAGATCAAGGCATGATTTTATGTGTTGATCAAGAGTCGGCCTTTGTGATTCCGCCGTCCCTGAACTGCACTAATGCACAATGATGTCATCTGGGGGAAGAAGGTATTTCTCTCAGACACAACCTGTCTACTTTCTCTCTGGGGCTACAGTAACTCGAGATGCCTTAAAAGTCTGGGAGTCACTTGTAGACGGGGGTGGAATTTGTTTTTTCTGGAGAAGTTTCCATCCTGTCAACCTCAGCTTTGAGGTATCCCCCCCCCCCCCCGAACTCATTGTCTCAAAGCACTTTCCCTCCAGAGATACACTAAAGGTTGTGAGCTCAAGTGCAACGTCCCTCTGGAGAGTTGTTGCTTGTATAACATCATTAGTCATTGTTAATGTATATAATCACAGAGATTTGGGATGCTGAGACTCTTCAGCAGGCTGTGTTTCTGTTGATAAGATGCTAAGTGTGCCATCTTCCACTCCAATTCCACTTCAAATCCATAAATCCCAAATGAAAGAGGCCCTTTATTGCACACATAGGTAAAATATAAACTGCTCTGCAGTAGTTACAGTACTATCTCAGTGCAAATTATCTTAATGCAGCCTCATAAGGAGACCAATCTGTTAAACATCCAGTTGCCTTGACATCTGCAGCCACACTCAGGTGGAAATTGCAGAAAAATTGCTTTACATTTACCGGCTCAGTATCTTTGACCATTCGGCTATTTTCATGAACTCCCTCCAGGATTGGTAAATCTTAAACACATCTGTGGACTCTGTGTTTGAGCGTGAGTCACTGCAACCTGTATGTTGGTAAGCAATAGCGCCAACAAAAGCAAAGGGGCATGACTCAGCATGGCAGAGATGAAAAGTCAAGTATTTATAGAAAACTGTCTTAACTGAAAGGTAGTTGGAAAACCAAGAGGGAACATGGGAGAAAATGACAATTTAGTTGTCATAAAGGGGAAGTTGAATGTGTTTCTGCATCCTTACATGTACACACACACAAAAAAGACACTACATCTATCAGACAACAGCCCCTCACTTGAAAACATGTCCATGCTAAAGCATTCTGAGTAAGAGTGCAGCAATCGACTGGCTTAAAAGGTTATGCGAATCAATACAAAGTTGTTTTGGGCACCAGTACTATTATATTAATGTCATTCTGAGAAATAGGCACTAGCTGAGGTGGCTTGTCTGCCAGTCTGTTTTCCTTTTTAACTCGAGGCATGAGCTCCTTGAGGCAAAGCAAAGATCAGCCCTGACAGCACTTTTTAATAGGAAGGTTATGAGAGAGTTGTGAATGGGGCTTTGTTTAACAAGCAATAAAAGAGCCATTGCCATAGTCAAAACAAGGCATCATAGTTTTCTTTGTTCAAGCAACAAGATTTGGTTGAAGTATACGGCATGAAACGGTGGAATTGAATTAGCAGCAGTATTCATGAGTACTACTCTGTGACGAGTGAGGTAACTGGATGTGCAGCCAAGGATGACACAGAGGTTGAAGTGGTCACTTATTTACTTTGCTATTTAGCGAACCCTCGAGCACATGTTCTTCTCAAGGTCAGATGCTGCGGTGCATAATAATGGGAAAATTAGGAGAAATGACCAAACATGCAAAAATCACAAACAAGAAAAACCTGCTAACTTTGAAAAACAACAGTGTCATTGCAGCTATCAACCCCGAACAACAGACCACTGCTTTTCACTTCTCATCTCATAACTTCAGAGGCCAGCTTCTGATGTCTGCTTGCTTTCTGAACTGTATGTGAACCCTAGAGATGCACATGCTTTGCTGAACACAACCAACCATAAAAGAATACTGTGCTCTTCAAACTGGCTTTCCCCCCAATGGCTTAGAAACAAGCTATGATGGCAGTCTGTTAAAATACTAAACCTCTTCATCCACCTTCCTCTGCCTTTTCTCTCCTTTCTTTTCTTACTTTAGTCATCCACTTCTTCTCCTCCTCTTTCCCATGGCCTCAGGGAGCTGTTAGCTCTAGCGCTCTATTGTAAACACTCATTGATTGCCCCCAAGCACCCCTCAGCCAGTCAGACAAGTCAGCATGGGGGCCCCGGCTGTTTAACTTATTTGCCACTGCTCAGTCGACTTGCACAAAAAAATGGAGAAGTTGAGAGTAAAACTGAGTAACAAAGATTTTCCACAAAAAGTTAAAACATGGCAGAGCTTGCATCCGGTTTCTGGCCCCTCTCTTCACTTTCTGTCACTCTGCTCCTTGTTCTTCTCACAGCCAGAGACAATCGATGGTGTACTCAACCAGACGTCACTTGTCTTGCTTGAAAATAGTGCCCTTCTGCCTTTTCTCTGCAGGAGACGATCCATTTACTGACACACAGCTTCTCCACTCTCCCTGAAAATGATGCCCCCCCCCCTTTTAAATCCTCTTGAATCAGCCTCTCTGACATTCAGCTAAAAAAGTTTTCTGGTTGAATATATGTCACTTTGGTTTGGGTGCCATTCAACATGATTAACCCAATTTAACCCTTTGAATAGATGATAATGTGCTCATATGCTGGTAAACACCACCTTATCAGGCCCTTCAATCAGGACACAGAAATCAAGGACCCCAGCTAAGCAATCGACACGGTTAAACAAAATGGGTGGTTTTGAAGAATCACTTTACTGATTCCAGAGATAAACCAATGTGAAACTGGAGAAACATCTACAAAAATTTCATAAAACAAAGGTCAAGAGAAACTGAACAGAGATACAAGTCTCTCAAAATTAACTGAAATAACAGGATACAGTAAAAAAAAAAAAAGTGTACTTCAATAATCTATTGAATGAAAATAAAAACAACATAAACCAAGTTTGGGAGATATTAAACAACATTATTTTAAAAAGGGACAAAAAAGAAAACATACCTAGATTACTTTACAGAGGAGAAGGGTCAAAGCTATAACATCAATGTAGCAGCAAACGGCTTCAATAACTATTTTGTAAAAGTGGGTCCAGAGTTGGCAGCAGAAATTCCAAATGCAAAACCAGCAAATAAAATAATCCAGCCATTGAAAGGATCCTACACTGAATCCTTCTTTCTGATGTGAATGAAAATGAGCTGATATCAACTGTAAATAAATTCTGGTGTAAAAACTCAGAAGATTGTTAGGATATAGATATGAAAAAGGTAATTAATAGTATCTTTAACTCTCTAGCATACATATGTAACTTATTACAAACTGGATTTTCAAACCAAATGAAAAATTGCAAGAGTGATTGTGATTCTTATGTATACAAGAGGAGACAAACACTTATTTACAAACTATAGACCTGTTTCTCTGCTCTCACAATCTTTCAACAATTTTGGAAAAGATATTCAATGATAAATTAGTTGCATTTACTGATAAACATATTACATTAAAAATGCAAACCAAAATGGTTTTAGAGAAAATTTCAATACCTATCATTGAGGTTGTAGAATAAATCACAAATGCTCTGGACAAAAAGAAATATGAAGCTGGAATTTTCGTTGACTTAAAAAAAGCATTTGACACTCTCAATCATGATATCCTTCCTACATGACAAACTGGAAGTGTATGGGATAATAGGACTTGTGCTAACTCTGGTCAAAAGCTATTTAACGGCAAGAAAACAATTTGTCGAAATAACAAATTTACATCAGAGCCAAAGATATAAGTTGTACGGTCCCACAAGGATCACTTCTGGGGACGTTGCTTTTCAATATTTACATAAATGATAAATACAATGTTTCAAAACTTTTAAAACGTATATATGTTACTGATGACACAAATATATTCTATTATGCAGACAATATAGGGGAACTTATCAATGTGGTGAACACAGACATAAACAAAATAAAATCATGGATTACAACAAATTATCTTTGAACCTAGATAGAACCAAAGCGATGTTTTTTTGGTAATTACAATGCCAATACCAAGCTCTCAAATAAAATTAATATTGCCTTGATCGAAAGCACAACAGAAATCCAATTCTTAGGGGTCGTTATCGATAACAAACTAAGTTGGAAGCTACACATCAGACAAGGGCTGCACGATATGAGCATAACTTGCGATATGCGATATGAGTAATCAATATTGCGATGACGATATAATTTGCGGTATATAAACAAATAGCAAAACAACCAAAAACATCATTACCATTTCACTGCAACAGTTTAAAAATTATACTCCAAATGACCCTCGTTAACGTAGGAGGCAAACATCTAAAATAAAAGGGCTCATCTGATTGGTCAACAACGTGAAGGGGTCCATCCAATTGGTCAAATGCATAAATGGATTTATTTTATTCGTTAAATGCTTCAAGCTGCCATAAGATTGTTTTAGCACATTTAAAGTAACCATTTATTGCGATTTTTGCTGACTTTTGCGATATGGATATTGCACCGGTTCATATTGCGATAACGATAAATTTGCGGTATATTGTGCAGGCCTACATCAGACACATACAAACTAAAGTCTCAAAAAGTAATTCCATTATAACTATCTTTTATTGTCTAAACCCGTTTTGTCCCTTTCAGGGTCACGGGGCTGCCGGAGCCTATCCCGGCCACTCAAAGGCAAAGGCAGGGGATGCCCTGGACAGATCGCCAGTCTCTCGCAGGGCTCAATCATACATAAATCTAAATATATATTAGAATACACATGTAGATGATTATTGTACTGCTCCTTAATATTACCACACTTCACCTGCTGTATAGAAATTTGGATGAATAATTATAAGAGTTCAATACAGCCTCTCTTTTTACCCAAAAAACGCGCCATCAGAATTGTACGCAAAGCCGACCATACAAGCAATTTATTTTATTAATCCAGAGTTTTTAAACTGCATGACCTTGTGGATTTTTACATCGCACAACTTCTATACAGAGTTAGTGTAAAACGTTACCATGCAACATCAAATAACAGTTCTTAGAAAATGTAGGAGGCTACAAACTTAGCGGATAGGAACTTCAAGATCAAATTGATAAGAACCAGAAAGAAAAGTTTCTGTGTGTCAGTGTGTGGCACTAAACTTTGGAATGGGTTAAGTAATGAGCTCAAACAATGTTCAAATATCTAAATATTCAAGAAAAGGTATAAAAAAAAACTCTGATTTCATGCCATGAAGATAAGAGGAGTTAAAGGTCAACAGGTGCTTGAATAATAATAAATGTAAGTGTGAACTTTATTGTGGTTAAATAAGAAAAGCTCTTTTAATGAGTCCCACACTGTGTATTATGCAATGATTATTACTAAAATGTCTTAATTACAATCAATAAGCCATTGATTTTCTTCATTTGATCTGCAATGTGTAGCAATAATTACTGGTTTAATGTGACAATGTGGTGACCTAAAGTGTAAATCATTAATGTTTACTGAAAATATGTAAGAATTCTTTCTGAGGATTATCAATAAGTACTCAATTTTGTTACTTGAGGACTTGATCTGTAAATGCGTAGAGATCATTTAATGGATTCACGGGAAATTGTGTTCTGATTATAATCAATGAGTTTACATATCTGTTACATGATTTGTGATTCTCGTTACTGTTTACTGAAATCATGAAAGAATGTTTTCTGAGGATAATCACTAAGCACTTGAAAAAGAATCCGAACCTGATCTGATCAGAGCCGGATTACGAAAACTATACAAAACTTTAAACTATATTATACAAATCTATAAAACGAAATAACTCAGTAGGGGAGGGATTATATAAGTTTGCTTCCTCCCACTCCTTTTCAAGCAATGAATCAAGCTCTACTTAACTTTAGTTAAAAATCACTTTATTTAATGAATCAAATTTAACTGAAGTGTGTCTTTTTTTGTTTGTTTTTATCCATGCATTTCATCATTTCTGTAATGAGCTTAGTAAATCTGTGATTTTTTTTATTGCATTTTCTACAAAAAACGCTTGAAATAAACCGAATCAATCAATCAATAAACATGAGCTGCAGAGTAACATACTATAATTCTTTGTTTGGTAAGAATGACTAGTCTGGGTCTGGCACATATCAGGAAAACATTGTCTGCCTGACTGCAACTGTGACATTTGGTGGAGGAGGGATAATGGTTAGGGACTTGTTTTTTCTGGGTTTGTGCCAGGCCCTCTCTTCTATTGAAAAAAAAATCTTGATACTTCAGAAAGAAAAGACTTGTTTTCATTTGAAGATGTGGCTTCAATTTCATGAAAGCAGTTTGGGGCAGGCCCTTTTCCACCAGACTGCTCCCCCACCAAAACATACTGTTTGAAAATACACAGCTACAACTTTTTGAATGAATCAGTTTCATTAAAAGTGGCACTTACGCGTATGATGTCATTGTTGGTCATTTTAAATCTTCAAGCGTGGAGATGTTTGTAAAGATGGGCTTCCTCTGCAAGATAGACCTGCAATATTTCTGATATTGCACTTTAACTATAAGAAAAACTGCTTTTGCAACAAGCTAAATCTTTTCTAATCTTTTCTAATTCATTTCATTTTTATATGTTCTTGAATACATTAGAACAGTTGGATAAGTTGGTTCTGTGTAAAGATGAAAATGATTTTCTTTGAAAGACAGCATTTGTATTTTATGACTGTGCTGGAGTGGGCATCTTTGTCATCTTGAGCTTAAAGAGGTCTAAAACATTCACGTTGTCAGCACACAAGTAAGAAGTTGAAGTGTTTAGGCTGTTAAGTTAACTTTGTAATTGATCAACCGTATTTTGATCACTAACAGGGGTTGGAATCATTTCAGAAATATTGTATCCTAAAAAATTTTAAATGTAAACTCCAGCTCTCTATTCATAGGCTCTACTAGCTTTGTCCTGAGACGGGTCACAGGGGTCGCCTGAGCCTGTCCCGGCTTTTAGGCGATGGCTGAGTTTATAATGGAAGGGTCCGCCAGTCCATCCCGGGGCAATATTGAGACTGACAATCACACCTGCTCATATAATTACTAAAAGCAATTCAGAACACCAACTAAACTTTAAATATGGATTAAATGGTAAAAGTAAAGAAAATCTCTTTGCTTGTGTGTTACATGCTGTAATATTTGTGTAATGGAAAAAATGTAATTCAATGACAAAAACTATATAAAACCAAATCAGTTGAACCACATTAAATGTTGCAGTTCTTTAAATGACAGCCTTAGAATGAGGCTCGTTTTAGAAGAGAGTGATTTGAGGAACTGTAATGTTTGGTGCTTTATACTTAATTTTTGGATTTGAGCTCTTTGAGAGCTTAAGCACTAGAAAAAGTTGAACCTAAAAACCCTCATTTACTGCGGGAGTTACACTAGAAAAAAAATCCACAGTGGGACACAACATGGAGGAGATTGATTGACAAGCTCAACAAGCCAATCAGGATGCAGAACATAGTGTGCTGTTAGAGAAAGGCTTGCAAAATTACAACACAAAAGCGGAACCACAAAATGGCAAGGGACCACTGTATACTATTTTACCTGTAACATACTTTTGCATTCCACAGACATTTTTACCACTCCATTTTTGACCACTTCAAGGCTGCTACAATTTCATTGTATTATTATGTTCAATGACAATAAAGGATTCTGATTCTGACATAATGACGCAGCTGTCAACATAAACTCAATAGCATTACAAGACTGAACAACTTTTGAGTTTTAATATGGTTTTTAATTATGTTTTGTCACGTAACATTTTTGTGTGTGTGGGGGGATGTGGTCCGCAGTCTCCATGCAGGCTAAATTGTATCATAGGCAAGTGGTTCTCATCCTGGTCTTCAAAGATCCTTGTTCTGCATTCTCCAACACACCTGGTTAAAGTGACTTACTTTACGGTTTCATCTGATGAGCTATGCAGTTGAGTCAGGTGTCCTGGAGAGGAGAAATGAATTAAATATGCAAGGCAGGAGTACTTAATCAGGATTAAGAGCAACTGCTCAAGATACCTGCTTGGATTACCTATGCTCTAAACTGGTCCAGCTTGACTTTTGTCAAACTCAGTTTGGGAGTGTTGTTATTGATTAACACAAAAAAAAAACATTGCTGCTCTGTTTCTTGAACCTGTAACAGATGTTTCAGTCAGTCTGCCACTAAATTAGTCTGTTCTCCCAACAACAGGACTTGTTTCATTCCAAAGGGGTGGTTTGAGCAGCAGGAGCCCTTTAGTGACAACAGCAGGGTGGCACTGTAAACCACAATCACACCTCTGTGTGAACAGCAAAGCTGATGTCAGCATGACCGAGGGCCAACTCACAGCACACCAGTTGGGTCGTGGAACAGTCCATCTGGCTCCAATGCAGGCTCTTTTGGTTGATTGCTCTGGTGCCATCACCGCACACTGGGTTCTGACCCAGCTTACAGAAGTGTAACATGGCATTAGTATCTGTACTCAAGAACTGGATGGAGGTGTTGTAAGCATGAGCCGTGATAGATCTCGTGGCCAATGAAAGGAGTGAATGCCGCCCCCTGCTGCATGACCGTATAAATTACCCCTGACTATAGGCACTCGCAGTAAAAGGAATTAATGGGTGGAGCAAGATCTGGCAAGCGATAAAGCCCTATGGCGCTGTCAGCACGGCACAACTGATGTGATATGAGTAGGTGCTGAGACTCTCCCTTTATCGTGTACATGAAACATCTATCACCCTCCGCCTACAATCCAAATCGTTTGCCAGGAGAAAGTTTCTATCTGAATTAGTCTGAATCGCCTTAACTTTTGTTAGAATTTAGATTCTTTAAAGTTTTAACCACAAAGCAATTGGGAAAATAATATAACAGTTTGGGGAAGTTTGTGACTCATCCAAAGCAATGAAAGCAATGACGATGAACCAAAACAAGTTCTGTGTTTCAGAATGACCTGCCTCTCCACGACACGGAAGCTACAGAAATACTGAGCATGTGACGCATGTTCAGATGGTGTTCACACAGGACGAGCAGGGGGGGGGGGGGGGGGCTTCTTCTTTGTCGTCTTTTTCTTTTCTACTGTTTACTAGCGCATGTCCGACACCTACAGTTGGATGAGGCTTCGTGTGAAATGTGGGATACTTGCTCTAGGCTTTTTCTTTAACAACTCTATTCCACAAATTAATGAATTAATTTCTCCTTTATCATCAATTTTCAAGTGGTTGGCACTTCCTTGAAGTAAAAGAGACACCATCCATGCATCACTACTAAATCCAAGTCCCTGAGTAGTCAAAGTTTGACCTGGTTTAACTTGCATTGTGCATTCAATGGCAAAGCTTTTTGTTTGTCAAGAAGCCAAAAACTGTAGTAGAAACGCATGAACGTGAGAGTTTTGAACGTGAAAAGTGTGTTTACACATGTTTACATTGACTTTTCATTGGAGGTGACCACTTAAGCCCCACATTGCTGATGACATGATAATAGCTTTACACCCTTTCCAGGTCTTATGGGAACTAGTTTCTGTCAAACTGAGATTTCATGGATACAAAATTTAACACGATCAAAATAATCCTAAAAAGCAAAAGCCAACTATAGATCTGTCAGCTACTAATCCCATGTTCTTGGCAAACTGTGGAAAAACGAGAATATTTCTATCCTCTTAAATTGGAAAAGGTTTAAATTGCCCTTGTGAATTTCAGGTACATATCTGTCACAGGATTTTTTTTTGGTGTGAATTAGTGTCAACATCAATACTGTTGCAACAAACTGCTGAAAAACATCAATAGGAGATGTAACACCAAGACGAAGATGGGTCATCTCAAGCCATTTCCAGAGGGGAAAAACAATCTGATCTTGAGCTTGCTGTTATAACATCATGACATTGACTGCTCTCCCCATCTCCACTGAAGATGTTATCCCCCCCTGACATAAAAATGACTGACTGTCTAAGCTGGTGATGTCACTGGTCACATTTGTCCCTATCAGTGTGCGCAGCGGCTTCAACCTGAGGGCTGGGGTGTCCTTGAAAACGCCTCCACAACCCCCATTAGAAGTGTCAGGAACCTTGCAGGCAGGAAACCACAAGAATGACATCCTCTTCTTCCCTGCAAAGAGAGAAGCGCGAGCTGCAGGGAGATCTCACACCATGCATTTTTGACATTGTGCAGGTTTTTTTGTTCACCTTTTATTGACAACCTTCTAAACAAATAATATCGTTTGATGTGAAGGCTTGTAAAGTGTAATTTTTTTCCTTGTTTTATGTGACAAATCTATTCAAAACTAAAAATGCGTGCAGATGAGCTGAGTGGCTCTCCTGGCCAGTTCAGCTTAGCCTGACAAGGAAGTGAGGGGCAAGCTTGTGTGCAGGCGTGCGTGCGTGCCGGAGGAGAGACATTGTTCCTTGACGTCACCGAAAAGCTCAGCCTGCCGCTGCTCTCAAACACGTCTTTGTTATTCCGCGGCTTCCACCGGAGTCCGGGCGTGCGTAAAACGCGGAGACGTGTTTGGGGAACTGCTGGAGCGGAGCGCACAATTCCACTCAATTCCATGCGTTTGGAATTTCTTTCAAGGGTTTGGACAGGTCATTCATGATAATAACAGGTGGGGCACCGGGCTGGATTCCTACAAGTCACGTTTAGAGAAGTATGCCAAAAAAGAAGTACTTACGTTTTACAGCTTTTTTCTACATTAAACACATGTTATATTTTCCAAACAGTCATTTAATGGCCAAGTGAAACAAATTTAAGCTTTTTCATATTATGAATAAATTTGCTGCCATAATTGCATTGTAACAAATCCTCCTCCTCCATGGTTTGCTGGTGTTCTTGAGCAAATGTGAAAAAGAATAGATTGATACACCTCTATGCAACATTAAGATGACTTTTTTTTTTTTTATATAACGCAACACATTATCAAAAGAAAAGTAAGCAAACAACCTTAAGTGCTTCAGCTGGCTCCCAGCATGCATTAGTGTGTAGTTCCACCTGGAGTCTCTCGGTGAGTCTGGCCCGCAGTTTCCGCGCAGCCGCAGCGCACGGCTCCGTCTGGTAACTGAATAGCTAGTGTAATCTGACACTTCAACTTGCCGTGCTCTACGGTAGTTGATGCGGTCAGTCAGTCTCTCCGTCTTCAGGGATCTCACGTCGTCTTTGTGAAGTGTACGGAGCGAAAGAGAGGAGCGCCGTAAACGCGCGGTTTGGACAAACGGCGCGCGCCTTTGCCTCTGAGCGCAGACCTGAAAGTAAGTTCCGCGCTTGGTTATTTTATGTTTTGATGCAAAGCGAGGTTTGGTGTGTGCGTGTTTATGTTTTTGTTCCAAAGATGGGGATTGCCTCCCGCTGGACAGTCTCTACCTGCTAACAATAGGGTGACCTCCTGGAAACCTTTGAGCAGCCGCTGGTGAACTCGTGTCAGTCAGTGAGGCAGATTGCAGCCGTAACTGAGCGGCGCTGTAGGTATTAAACCCGTGCGTCAGCGAAGGTGCGCGCATTCTTATGAGGACTCTGTTAGGAAGTGAGTGATTGCAGGTTTTGTGTGGGCGACTGTCTAGTCTCGGTCGATCAGCTGATGTCTCCGTTGATGCTAAACTCAGAATGAATGTCAGTCTCTGGGCTTGTTGACTACGATCAAGGCCATTATCGAATACTTGTAATACAATTAGCCGCTTCTCTGCTGTTAAACAACACCTGTAATGCAGCTTCAGTGATATTTGCCACCTTGAGGCGCGCTGATAACACTGATTATGTTAACTGGATCCCATCGAGGATCATTGAGAAATCAGTGTGGGGTCGGATGGGACACTCAAGGGCTCTTATGTGTCCAGAAGACAGAATATTTCGGGTGTGTGGGGGGATACAAACAAGCATATATATTCTTGCTCTGATCGCTTGCATCGCTTTTACGCGCGGCGTGCGCTATGGAGACAAGCTGCTTGACTCAGCGCAGCCTGATGCCTGAAGTCTGGCGGACCCTCCCCTGTTAAATTCCTCCTGTCTGGATGTGAGGCCAGCCGGGGCAAGAGCGCAGCAGAGGGGGGGCTCACGTTTGGAGGAGGAAGAAGAGATCCGCTCCTTCATTACCCCGCAGCCCACATCGCATAAAGCCATGGAAAAGGTGGTCTTTTATTTTAGTGCTATTCCACTAAGTCAAAAGCAGCAAATCTGGCACACAGATGACTTGAAGCAGGGATCATTGCATGGGGATTGCATTGAATTGCAGATGTTATTGTGTCCACCCTCTTTGTGTGTCTCTTAAGAAATTGTGTAAACACATTTCAGATGGGTGCACCCTCCAGTGTCTCCTTCTTCATTAATTTAAATCGGTGATGTAATGAAATTGTTTCTGCAGCAACTCTTGTCAGCAGATCCACATTAATTAGTGCTGCTGCTGAGCTTATTTCTGCCCCTTTCTGACAAACCAAAGGAGTATTAAGACGTCCCTGTAAAGCAGAAGAACACGCTCATTCTAAGGATGCTACCTGATAAATCACAAGGAATTAGAGTAAGTGTTTAAAAATTTGTTTGAGTTTTCTTCCCATCTATTGTCCCTCTTGGGGCCTCTCTGTAACCAACCAGCCAGGCAAGCAGACAGAAAGGCGAGCTTGGAGACAAGAAGGAAGACTGTCTGATTTTCAGGCTCCTTCAGACTCACTCTAAAATCAAATTCCAAAAAGCTTTGAGGATTTCCTTAAATACATGCGTGCTTTGCGAGAACTAATTGTTTTGGTTGTATCTGCCAGACTGCAAAAAGGGGATAGAGTTAGACGTGTAAAATCAGGTTATTTTTAACTGTGACAGAAAGACAACACATGCTCTGGCTGAGCTACAAGTTGCGACCAAACACGAGAAAAAAGATTTGTGTTTGCTTTTCGACAATATGTTTGTTCCTCAAACCAAATAAAGAGACAGAAGGCAGAGAGTGCCCTCTTGTAGATGCAGTGTTTTTGAAAATGTTGCACTTCCATCTAAAGAAGGTTGCAAAGAGTCTAATCAGTGTCAAACACCTGCAACAATCCTTGAGGCTCCGGAGAAAATGAGAGCATCATACTCCCCGTCTTTGAACCTCCACAGAGCTGTGAGGTAATCCTGATGAGAAGTACAAACAGGGGAAAACAACTAATTACTTGTGTCGCAGTAATTAGCTTTTTGTTACTCAGCAATTTGCCAAGTTGCACAGGCTTTTCTGCTGTTGGCGCAGCTGCAGTCTGCTTTAAGTGCTTAAAACCTGGTGATCGCTAATCAGTGTTTTGACAGCCTGACATTTCATGCAACTGCTCATATTGTTTGAGGAGCACCGTAAATTACTCTCTGCCTATTTCCTTGACTTACATTCCTGTAGTCTGGTATCTGCAAATATTTGTCGTAGCGATACTGAGCTGTTATTTTTCAATTTGTCTGTTTTTTTTTTTTAATAAAATAAAGATATTTTTTGTCTTTTCAAGAAAAAAAGCTCAAAATGGGGTTGGGATTTGGTGTTAGACCTCTAAATGTTTTACTTCTGTCCATAAATCTTCAGTTAATCTCACTTTAAGTTAAGACTTGGTAATTGTAGTCTAACTAATGCACTCAATGTGAAGTTTCCAGCAGACAAAACTCATCTTGATAAGTGACTTTGACATCAGTGTGGTGTTAGAAACCAAAAATTGACCAGGATGAGGTGCTGGAATTATGAAACCTCAACCCAAAGTGCTTGTCACCATCCTCCTTTGTGCTGCAAACCGTGATCTGATGTGGTCAGGCTTGTGACTGCAATAGGGCTGGTTTTAAACCCGTGAGCAGGCATGGGCAGAGCGGTTGTGGTTGATGTGCACACTTTTGTGCGGCATCTTAGAATGAAAACCCTCCCCTGTCTTGGAAGTTTGGCACGTTTTTGAAAACTTTTCAGTGCTTTCAAGCGGCACTTTCTGATTAATCTACTTTTCAGAAAGTTTGAGTCAAGTTGTTTACACTACAGTTGAATCGCTCTAATACGATTTTTTCGCTTGAGCCGTTTCTTTGCATTGTCTGTTTAGTTGTTGCTGTGTAATTGAGACAACCGATCAAGACGGCAGTTTCTTAGGAACTGCTTGGCTGACCTTGAGCTATACCACCATGAAGGAGATGCTGTTCTCAGTTTTTTTTCCTTTACAGACAATCATGATAAAGCCCGGAGAGATGGAGAAAGACAAACCTTGCAATGTTTTTTTTTTCTCTGCAGAGACTGTGGCCTTTGAATCATAAGTGACACCTGGTCTCAACAGGAGCAATATGAGAGAAGACATAAGAGGAACAAAATGTTGCCTTTATCTATCAGCAGTGGTGCCACCTTTGCTGTAGACATTTCGCCATCACCAAAAAAAGAAAGACCCCTTGCTTAAATGAGGGGAGGGGGGGGTCCCACTTGAGAGGAGCAACGATATTATGTGTCTGAGTGAGTGGCGTTGGCGTGTGTCTGTTTGGCTTGTAAATCCTGTTTAAGCTAAACAAACTCATTGTCCTCATCCTCCAACTGTGTGTGTTTTGTTTGCGCCCCCCTACCTCCTTTCTCCTCGTCTTTCTCCTCACTCCTTGGAGTTGTAAGTACAGTCACTAATTAGTCCCCTCTCCCTCTTCACACTGGGTCAGTGGGTTTACAGTTTCAGTGCCGATCTGCTGTGTTTGCCTTGTCTCTCTTGATACTGAAGTGTGCCTCCGAGACGCTGCAGAAGTCCTCACACTTTATACGGCGCACAGGTTCCCAAGACCACGCTCGCATGCAACTTGTCTTGCAAAACCACCATAACTGCACCAGTTGCTGTTTTTAAACACCAGCAGTGCTTCTTTTCCAGGAGTTCCTTTTAGTTCCTCTCATCTCGGCATGTTCCAAATCTCTCTATCTTGTAATATAGGCTATAATGAATCAATTTCTAAAGATAAATCACCACATGCTGTCACCATAATGCAATTTGTGCTATAAACAGTCCCTTGTCTCGTCTGTGCTGTTGTCCCTCAGAGCTGATGCTGATTTTCTGGTGGAGGCTGCGTGGGAGATGCAGATGGATGGCAGTTATTCTGTGAAGGCAGCTGAATTATCTGCAGTGCTGCCTCCAGGGATGCATACTTCCTTGTTTTCTGACAAAGTAAATTAACTGGGATTTGCTAACTCAAACAGACAGCATTCATTCTTTGTTGACGATTAAAGTTTTTGGAAGAGGGGAAGTCTCGCACGAGGCTTTCCCCCTTTACAGACACGAGTGTCAGGCCGCTTTGAATGGATATTAGATGGCAGTTTCCTTGTTTTGCATTTTCTTTGTCAACGATGTGTGTTCGTGTTTTTGAGGAGAGCCCCTCGAATGTTTTTGGTAATCAAACTTCTCTTACTTTTCCGTCCAGTTTTGGTAGCAAAGTGTCTGTGGGTTTTAGTCCCTCTGTGCCCTCCTCTTTGTTTTTGAAGCTGGAGAATGAGCCAGGCGCTTTCCCAGGGTTCTAAGGAATGACGTCCTTTTCATTTTCCCGCCTGGGCAGCTCAGATAAACAGGGCATATTTTAAACCACTGTGTGCATGCAGCAAGTGTATAAAGAGATGGGCTGGTGGGCCACAGAGTTAACTTCACACAGCAAGGGGAGGGATAAAGACGCCGTGGGTCAATGAAGAACAAACAACGACACAAAGTCTCTGAGTTTAAAAGTCAGCGCCATTTAGCAATGATCTCAGCCGTTCCTGATTTATGCCGTGGAGGATGGTTGCTGTCTGCAGGACTATTAATATGTTGCAGAACTGTAAATATGACCAACATGACCCCCCCCCCCAGCTCCCATTAGTCAGCGATGTCTCACGGGGTCATCATTAGGGCTGGGTTAAAGAATTATACTATTCTGATCAAATTTCTTAGAAAACTCTGTATTAATTCATCAATAAATTTGCTTATTTTAAGCAAGTTTTTGAACATTTTTGTCAAATGATATTTTATCTGATTAATGAATGCTTTTATTTTGTCAGTTCTAATCACTAGTATCTGAAAACTGTTCTTCTCCACCAACAAAATGTGTTGTAAAGGAAATTTTAAAAGAAACAGTAGCCGATTTGTGTTAAATTGAAAATGTTAGTAGTCTGGCAGAAAAACCAATCCAGATAAACATATTTTATTTTTTTATAGTCCTTTGTATGCCTTTTCTCCACCAAAAAACTAAATGCTTGTCACAACAGTTTAGCACAGACTAAAAATTACCCCGATGTAAACTACTATTAATATCAATCTCTTTGAGACTAGTGTAAATATTTGCTTGTGGCAAATGTCAGATGGCTTATCATATGATCCCAAATTAAAGGTTCGGATGAAAAACCTATTTGTCATTCAGACTTTTAATTTTAATCTGATGAAAAACCTTTTTTCAGTGGAAATTCTACCTATGTGTCCTGTTTTATAAAAGCAAACGAGAGGAGGAAACATTCTTTTTCTACTAATTTACTTATATAGAGTGGCTAAATATGATACAGATGTGATGTATGAGCTGTATGCCACAAATAGACACATTTTAGATCTGAAAAGCGAAGCCAAATTTTACAAGCTTTTAACGTTCGGTTCAAAATGTACCTGTTTTTTCAAAAACATGTTTACACTCCTGGCAGTGGTTAGCGCTCTTGCCTCACAGCAAGAAGGCCCCTGGTTCAAGTCCCGGCTGGGGGACCTGAACCAGAACATCGATGGGGGACCTTTCAGTGTGGAGTTTCCATGTTCTCTCCATGCATGTGTGGGTTTTCTCCGGGGGACTCCGGCGTCCTCCCACCGTCCAAAAACATGCTTCATAGGTTAATTGGTTACGGTGATCTAAATTGTCCCTAGGTGTGAATGTGGGTGTGTGTGGACACTTTACCCTGCGATAGACAGGCAACCTGTCCTGGGTGCCCCCTGCCTTTGCCCAGTGGCCGGGATAGGCTCTCGCAGCCTTGTGACCCCGAAAGGGAAGAAACGGTAGAAGTTTTTAGGCCACAAATTTAAAGATGATTAAAAGAGGGAGGTTGCTGTTAAGTCCCCTCTCTTTTCCTTGTGTCTCCATACTTCAGATTATATAGGATTGCAGTTTTTTTGCAGGGTTCCAGATTAATTTCTTCCACAGCCATCCATCAATTTCTTTCTTGTTCAGCTAAGTGAACGCTAAATAGGACGTGTTGACATTACTAATGACCTACAAAGAGATTATACACCTTTCATGCCTCGAGATAGGTGTTTTTTCTTTCTTAGTGCTGCATTTGTTGTCTGTGTGGAGCTTAACTGCTGTTTAGCAGAAGTCAGCACTAACAAGAGCAAAAACAACAGCAGACAGACATTACACTCGAGGATGAATTAGTGCCTAACAGTACGTTACCCCCCCAACTATGTGCTGTCTACCTCTCCTTGTCATGTCTCTATAACCACGTCTCTGTGTATATCAGATCAACACGTCTGTTTAACAAGAGAGGAGGCGCGCCTTATTGATGACTGCATGAAATCACCTTTGTCATGATGTGTGTTGTGTGTGCGCACTTGCCTGAAGTGTGCGTGCATGTGTTAAAGCGCAGGAGAAAGGAAAGTGGGGGTAGCAGCAGCAGCAGCCTTGGCTTGGGGTGAGGTCTTGCCCTGATTTTCTGTGGAATTCCTTTGTTTTTGGAAGTCAGAATGGGGGAAACTGAATCTGTGTAGCCTGAGGGTCCCTGCTCCTTGAGAGGTCCCCACACACACACATCCCTATGCCGCCATCACTGATGCTTTTAGGGGTCGCTCCGTTTTCCAGGCTTGATGCAGTAAAGGTGTTTGTTTGCACCAAGGAAGTAAAATCGATAATCTTACACCAAAATGGAAAGATGCAACCCAAACAGGAGTTTTTTTATGTTTCAGAGCTGTGAAAAGGATTTTCACATTAGATCACTTCTAGAAAACATGAATATCAAAATTGCAATAACCGTGTTCCACAATAAAGTGTTTCGTTTTTTTAAAACCGGTTTTTATTCATACAGATATATTTTAAAGTCACACTCCAATCCTATTTTGATCTGCTTTAAAAGAGTTCCCAGTGATCTTTTAATTATAATTGTGCCATATTTAGTCTGAAATTAGTCTGAACATCTGAAATTCCCTTCAGTGTTGTGGCAAAGACTGTAGGCACACACTGAGTACCCATCATCCCTTTCTTTACACTCTAGCTTATAGTCGCTGACCCCCAACCTAAAATGGCAACAAAAATGGCAACCAATATTGAAACTATCCAGCTGTACTTGGAGCCAGATGCCTTCGCCACACCTACAAGCTTTTTCCAACGGCATCTTTTGTCTGCTCCTTATTCAAAATGATTACAATAAATAAATACTTAGAAATGAAGTTTTAAACTGAATTTCCGTGATAGATATCATCCATCTTGAGAAAAATGCTACAAGAACATGGTAAAAACACCAAAAAGCAAGATTTTCATTGAAGTGGGTCTTTAAGGTTACTGAAATAGCCAGAGCCTCTGAGAAATCTGTCCACTCCTTCTGCAACCTGAAAACTTCACCTTGCATTCATGGCTCATTAAAACTAATAAACCATGGGTAATGGTGTTATAATTGTACAAAGGTATCTCCATTTGCCGTAGGCCACAAGCTTTCCATGACCAGATTCTTATCTAGCGGGCTGTCGCTTTAAGTAACCAACTTTGACAAAGCAGAGCTTTTCCCTCTCGTTTGAAGGGGGCTCGTGTTGAGTGAGGGGGGAATTGAATAGCCTTGTTGCCTGCCTCTTTTGAGCCTCCCTTTTCATCCCTGTCTCCCTGAAATGCTGGGAGAGGAGGGGGGTGGGCGGAGGGGGGTAGAGGAGATGGGAAATGGGAGAAGGGTTTGGAGGTCCTGTCACGTGAGCAATAATGGTGTTGGTGCCGGTCTTTTTCAGTCACCGTAAATCTGTTTGACTTGTCACTTTTGAAATAGTTACGAAAGCTAAAAGCTTCTCTATTGGATTGTGGCGGCAGAGGGAAGGCAGCAGGTTTCCTTTGTGCCTTCTTGACGATGAAGATAATCAGGTTTGTTTCTGGCCATCCTGCTGTGAGGCTATAATTAGTTCCCTTCTTTTCTGTTCTCATCATCTTTTGCATCCTCAGAGTGGAAGCAAAACAGCACAGTGGTTGAGTTGAGGTCATGCGTTGAATTCCTTCTCTTGTCCCCTTACTGCACGTTAACCTTATGCAGGAACTTGTTTTTATTTGGTTAGAAAGGCTTATGAGGTGTCCCATTCCTCCTCCTGGTCAGTCAAAGTGACAGCAACTGCTTGAGGTACTGTGTCTCCTTTTTGAGTGTCACTATCTAACCTGAGTCGCTGTTGACTGACTGAGACATGACAGTGGATCTCACCCCACTGATAAAGACAGCACCATCAATTTTTTTTCTTTTTTTAATGCTGTCCATCTTCTCCTCTGAGCTCATCCTGTTCTTGGGTTTGTGTGCCAGCACTACTCATGCCTGGAACAGAGCACCAGGGCAGACATCTGTCGCTCAGTTTCCCTGATCTGATCTGTGGCTCAAAGCGTCAGGGTCATGAGGAGTAGCAGAGTGGCTCCAGACACTGCAGAGAACAATCTAGAAGCTTTATCATTGTGTGTTTAGCCCATGTGGTTTTATATAAATATAAAAAGCACCATTTACCGGTAAATGGATTTAATCTACGCATGTGCTGTGGTTTTATTAGGATGTTTATGGTATTTGTGGAGCGTCTGTCCTTTGGACTGTGTGGCACTTTGTCAAACTGGACCAGCTCTGTCACATGCACTCCAGATAAAGCTCCTCCTAAGATTCACAGGTGCAGCGACGGAGGAAAAACGCTGCTCTTATCAGGCTGTCCATCAGCTGCAATGACAGGCGGCTGATCTGAGGCCAGGATTTTAACAGTTAAACTGGATCTGTGGCAGCAGTAGTGACAAAACAAACGACAATGTGAACAAAAAGCCTGCTAACCGCAGCTGCTCATTTTCACTGTGGACACCCTTTAGGTATAACTGCTAAGTTTCATAATTTACATTCTTTCTTGATAGGTTAATGATAGTATGTTAGCTACATCAGCTACTGTTTTATGTATAATTGTTTTTAAAACTCTTTTAAAAAATTGTCTGTGGGCAATAGTGAGAAGTAGGGCTGCATGATACGAGGACAAAAAAATAGGCAATACTAGTGATCAATATTACAATGACACTATAATTTGCGATACATGAACAAATAGAAAAACAATTAAATACATCATTTCCATTTCACTGCAGCAGTTTAAATTGAATAAGAGTCAACTTACTTTAATTACACTCCATGGCCCTCCTCTACATGGGGGGGCGAGCATCTAGCATAAAAGGGGTCCATCAGATTGTTCACATGCATAAAGGGATTTGTTTAATACTTCAAGCTGGTGCAAGATTGTTTTAGCACATTTAAGGTAAGCATTTATTGCCATTTTTGCTGTCTTTTGCAATATGCGTATACCACAGCTTGAAATTGTGATAACAATAAATTTGCGATTTATTGTGCAGGCCTAATGAGAAGATTGTTTTTCTAAAGGAAAACAACAAATTCTGAAGAAACACTTGTAGCCGAGGACCATACTGATGATTTTGCAAAAATACATACAAGTATTTTTTTTTCATTTTTTTGACATTTGTTCCACAGACTTGACAGAAACATTACAACTTATAGAACATTTAGTTACTTTAAAGGGGGCTTTCATACTGGGCTGCTTGAAATGATTGAATTTTCTCACAAAGTCTGATTTGTGTGTAGTAAAGCTTGCCTGAAGTCTGATGTGTAGAAGAAGAAACCAACCTTTTGAATCACACTAGGAAGCGAACCCTGGTGCAATTCAGGAACAGTGTGACTGCAGACAAACTGTTCCAGGTGCCAAAAAAAAGGAATTGAACCAGCAAGAGTCTATTAAAAAGTCAAACAAATTTTGAATTACAAAATCTGAATGAGTTTTAAACATGGAAATAATTGAATAATGTAGGTCTAGTGGTATAATAAAGAATTGGTGGCACTTGTTAATATGTGATTATCAGAGAATAAACTAAAGCAGACAGATGACTAGCTGGTTTTCTTTCTGCTTCTCTTTCTTCTGTTCAAAGCGCTTTTTGAATAACTGCTACTCTAAATAAGAAGCTATTGCAACTGAAGATTCTGTTGGTACTCGAAGGTGGCGTGTGAAAGCAGCTTAAATAAAAGTAAGTGTCTTATACATACAAAATCTGAGGATTTATTAGTATTAAAAAAGATGGAAACGTTTAATTCATGCATATATTCTGTTTTGCTTGACTTCAGATAGGCTAATAAGGCATTTTATGCTATTTTAAGGCATGGTTTTGAGATTTTGCTTCAGATTACAGTCTGACTTTTTTACATTGTTAAGGTCCGTACACACCAGGACGAATTTCGTGCGCACTATTCGCCGACGTTTAACGCCTCCTGACTAAACAAAGGGCACCAATGTGAGTGTGCACAGTGACGCGAAAAAACGCCATGCGTCAAAGCATCATTTTTTTTAAAAACGCCTCGGGTTCGTTTTTTTGGTTTGACGCGCTGCGTCAAAAACTATACGACCAATGAGAATGGCGCTTTTGCACACGTGTCTGGAGCTTCTGAAGTTACAGTAAAACACAACTTGGGGGCGCTCAAACACAAAACTGCCTTTCTGAGCACACATACCAGCAAAGAAGATAGACGCCAAGTAGCGTCTACACTGCCGCACAGAAATAATGACGGACATTCTAAAATATCCCCGAAAACGCTCATGATACATTTTCAGCTCTTGTACCAGTCGATAAAACTCACCATGTTCTTCTCTTCTCGTAACTATGGGATGTACCCAAGATCGGTGTCTTTTCCGGCGTCTTTCATCATTCAACAGAACAATAATTTCTTCATCATTGGAACTGGAGCTGGAGCTACTGGTGCTTGAAATATTGATGTTTTCTTTGTTTGTATGATTCTGACAAGCGCGTAAATACTGGCTCTCTTCTTCTGAGTGAAAAGCGACCACATTGTGTACAGCGCCATCTAATGTCAGGGAATTAAATTGCATGTTCAGTTGGCTCATCGTCAGCAAAAATCGCCTGGGTGTGAACACAAAAGACATGGCGAAAGACGTGGCGAAAAACGCTGGCGAATAACGCCTGGCGAATATTCGTCCCGGTGTGTACGGGCCTTAAAGATACCTTAAAACCAAGTAATGAAAGAAATTTACAGAACAGCTGCCATTTCTGTCAGTTGATATGAGAAAAAATAGTTGTTTTCAATCTGAATTGTTTCATCGTTTCCATATTCCTTATTCAGATGTTCTGGTTTGTTTTCTTTAAAACAGACAGACATAAAAAATGTATAAAGACGTTGACAGAAATTGAGAGGTATCAAGAACCACGGTTCTTTATGAAAATGTAGTGGACTCATTTGTTCACCTTGAAGGCTCTAAAACAAATATTCTATCAACTTCACTCTTAATAATAATAATAATAATAATAATAATAATAATAATAATTGGTACTTTATTGATCCCTCAATGGGGAAATTCTTCTCAAGGTCAACAGAATCACAAAAGTGAAATTAATGTTTGAAAAGTAGATATGCTGCAATATTTTTGTACTTTTGTAATCTCTTCACAGCACCACAGTTAATTAGCTTCCAAAAACGGATGGAAGCCGGCCTTTAATTGTCCCCTCTTGTGTTTCTGTCAGGCAGGAGCTTTGAGTACCTGTTATTTACTGATGGCAGACAAGGGTTGGGGCAATGAAAGAATGGGGGCACAGCAGCAGTGTCGAGAAAAAGGAAAAGAGGGGTAGAAGGAGATGGAGAGGGACAGTGATGGTGTGTGGCACTGCAGCTAGGATGGTGTACAACCTGCTACTCAGCTGCAGCTACCAATCAAACAGAAGTGAATGGCTGCTGGCGCTGAGCCGTGACACTGATCACTGGCGCACAGAACACTGTCAAAACCATCTTGATAGGTAATTAAGGCTGCTCCTCACTGTGGCTGTAGATAACTTCTTTGCTAACATCGCGTAGTGCAGCTATGATGGGCACGTGACATCCAACTCTGGCTGCACGTCTTTGTGTAATGATGTGTGTAAAACCTTGTTTTAAAGATAAAAGTATAGTGTCACGTACACACAGAAAGCACTGAACGCGGGTTCTTGAATGGGATGCCCAACACTAGTGCATGTACCTGCAGTTGGTAGAGGCTTGGTGCGAAATGTTGAATCTTGATACGGCTGGTGTGTAGGTATTATTAGAGTCCTTTAAAATAGTTACTAATGCACATTGTGTCGTATTCAGGCCATGTAGTTTTTAAAGAGCCAGTTAAGTTTGCATAATGAGATTTAACCTGTTCTGCAAACCCAAGTGAAGAAGAAAAGACAAAAGTAAAAATGCAGACTGGCAAGTTGGTGCTCCTTTTTGTAATTTAATATTTAAAATAGCCCCTTTAGCCTTCATCCCTCACAAGGAGACCTCTGCAAAAATGCCTGCTTTCAAACTTGCATTGCAAACAATTTAGCAATTTGTGCCGTTATTATCCTAATTTGCATAAATGAGAGAGTAAGAGAGCACATTGTGCGTGTGCTTTGATTAAGAGGGAATGTTTGAATGTGGGTCCTCCAGCTTCAAGAAAGATTTGATACTTGAGGGGCTGAAGTGTTTTTGATGGAAACTCCATTAATGATTGATAACAGGAGGAGAGCGGTTATCTCCCTTCTCCAGCACCATCAATTATTGAAAGCTCCTTGCTTGCATTTTGGTGGCACATAAAATATCACCATTTTAAAATCTCAAGTTGATACTATGTGCCACAGGAATTTGGATTGTGCATTGATTTCCTAAAAAACTACCTCCCTTGGGGTATCATCTGCTCATTTTTGTGTGCATCTCAAAGTGAATTTATGCGTTGAGATGTCAGATATTGGCAGTGTTGACACTTTGTGCTTCAGCTTCACATCTATGTGCCCAGACTTGCAGGTTGACATTATCTCAGGCTTAAAAACACACTGGTGATTAAGCACTTGCTCTTCACTCTAGCCTCTGATCCAGCTGGCTGTGTGCTAACACAGTGCAGTACTTTTAATAGCTGGAATGAATCAGCTGCTGTTTATGGTAAGAATCCCACATGCCTCGTGCTGAGTATGAAGTTGATGTGCTGAGTGGATGAAGTGAAGGAGGAGATTTGCATTGGCTTGTGAGTGTGTGCCAGTGCAACAGCGGACATTCTCCAAAGCTAAGTGCTGATTCAAGTCGCATCTAGACAAGCTGACAGGCCTGCAGGCCTTTCCGTGTCAGCGCAAAGGTTCTCATCAGGTCTTGCAGAGAGAATTCTCTCAGAAAGCTCCACTGCACTTCCACACAGTGAGGCTCGATGAAGTCTTTGCGTTGCATGTGGCATCCTCGGAGCCAAGTGTCTGCCTGTTTCACTCGAAGTGCTTCAATTCACAGCAAGAGTACGGTAGATGTTTTTGCGAAACTTCAAGTGGCTGCAGAAGCTTTCTATAACTAAGGTAATGATTATTGGGCTGGTAACAAGCAGATAATGCCTGGAAGCAACTCTGCTGAATGCTTCTGTGTTTTTGCATCATCTGAGTGACACCTTCATTTAGTGGTGTCAATACTGAAGTTATTTATTGGCAACAAAGCCTTGCAGCCTGAGTCTCTACAGAGAACTAAAAAAATTGGATGTTTGAAATGGTTGTCAAGACAGAAGGATGTCATAAGTGAGTTAGAGCAAGTAAAAACCATTGAAGTGACAAATGTACCGTGTTTTTACTAATGGGTGGGTCTCAACCATCATTGAGGTGATGTGTGCTGTCCATTTTATGTCAACAATGATGTATTCAAAGAAACTACTTTCCGGTAGCGGCAGCGGTGAGGTGGTTTGCAGTTGGATTTGGAGATTATTGCGAACAGGGTTTACAGGACAAAGAGATGCATTTCAAAGAGAAGACTGTGAGCATTGCGTTCGACCTTTTGAATGGTGATAATGACGCCGGAGACAGATGCACTTCCGCCGTAGCTGCACGGCATCATGCTTGAGTTTAGACAACACCGCCGCTAATGCAGCACACTCATGTGGGGTTAACAGGTCCACGTTGTAGCACATTTACAAAAGGGACAGTGAGTGTGACGCTGTCAGAACACAATATGCTAAAACGTGAGAGACGTGTCAACATTCTTGTGCCCACACACACACACACACATATACTGGTACCTGGTGCTCATCTGTAAAATGGAAATAAAACGTGTTTGCCTGCCTGTCTGCAGGTCTTGTCTCCCTGTCTGTCCTTGCACCTGAGAGCATCAGCAGGGTTATTAGACTGGCCCTATGGCTGTCGCTGATAAGGCCTGTATGGGTGCTGCTCCTGACAGAACTGCCTGCCTGCATTGCAAACACTAGTGGCTCTGGCCAGGGGATTACTGTCTTCTGCCATTTCTGCTGATGCCTTTCTTTATGTTATCCTCTCCAGTCAGATGTGCTGCATTTGAATAACTTGCCTGATGTTGTAGAAATAGAACTCCCTGAAATCTCCACCTGCATATAAATGAAGGGACGCAGGCGAAAGACGCTTGTAAGAAATCTTCCTGCTGTCTTGCTTGCGTCTCCATCTTCTCTTTCCTCCTGCAACTGCCCATAACTGGTTATTTACATGCTCTGTCACTTACTGGGTGGAGTGATGCTGATGGGTTAGGATGCTTGCTAATCCACTCTCCTGCTGTCAATTAATGAGAAGCAAACAGACTATTACCACCTCCTCTCTCTGCTCATCATAAGCTTGCCTGAAACTCATGTACACAAGCCCGCACACACACACACACACACACAGCTGGGATGGAGAGTGCCTCTTGTTTCTTTAGCACTGCTGAGTGGAGCCCTGCTTTGGTAATTGATCCTGCTCAGTACATGGTGAGGAGGCAGAAAGAGAGAGGGAGGCAGGCCCTAAGTGTTGTCAGTTTGCTGCATTAATTTTTCAACCGTGGCCAGCGAGGCTGGAGGGACGAGGAGGGGCGTGCTGCAGAGCTGGCTGTGAGGAAACATACTGTACGTGACGCTGCCTACACTCAGATTACTGTTGATTGGTGCTTGGGCTAAAAAAAGTTACCCTTTGTGAGTCTCAGCTATGATTCAGCTGATTCGTCTATTTGCTCTCAGCCTCATCCCTGTGACAAATCTGTCACTCCGGCTCTTTTCCTTCTGCTGCTCATGAATAGCCCTCTGGGGATTTTGCGACTTGTGCCTTTGTCAGGGGGCTTTTTTAACCTATCAGATGGTGTACAATATGTACAGCTGATGATGGACAGACTTCATTTTGGTTTGACTCCCTAATGATGTCCTCAAATCAACTGAGATAGGGATTTAATTGGAGAAGAATCGACTCCGTTTTTAGTTGTAAAAATTGCTATTATTACTTCTCTGTTCCTCGCAGCTTTCCCTGGTGATCTGTGTCAAAATACTCACCCCCTGTAATTGGTGGCTGCTCTATCACAGTGCAGGTCAGCAGCTGCAAAGGAGTGATTTTAATGTCCGTCAGAGCCATGCTATCGAACACTTCCATGAGTCATTAAGACTGGCTCACAGACACGGTGGACGTCACCGCTGACATTTGTGCAGATGTGACTCACAATTTCTTGCGTTTATTTAATTCTTTGTAGGCAATTTAAGCATGACACATTCGATGTAGCTTCTCCCCAGCTTGCCTTCTGCTGAAGTGTAGCACCTCGTCACAGACGTCACAGAGAGTCTGTAAAACGGCTCGGTGATGATGCGGTGTTTGAATTACACTGAGAGAGTGCGCTGCCTGGAGACTGCACGGGAGTGAAATCATAATCGTTGCAGTTGTAGCATCCAAGTCCCACACTGTCAGAAAGGATTAAAAGCAGAAGATAAATATCCTGTCTTCATTTTTACACATTAAACGGCAGTATGTGATGATCTGCAAAGACCTTAAAAATGACAACAATTAAGCTAGATCAGAAAAAAGTTAAACAATTGCCTCTGACTGTATTATCTACAAACAAAAACAGTTCTTTGACATTATAAAAGTGCATTAAAAATATGTAATTTTCCATCTTTTCATTCAGTCTATTTTAACTCAAACTGCACTGTCTTTTCTAGAAAGTCGTTAAGCACCAGCCTTCAACAAAGGCTTTCTATTGTCGATTTAGTCGTCTTGAAGTCCCGACTGAGATAACCCTGAGAGTGTCAGACACCACTCAGACCACATCAGACGTGTTTCTCTGCAGGCAAAGTTCCCCTTTCTGGAGAACAGAACTGTTGATGTGCGAATGTTCGATCATTTCCATGACAGATCAAGCAAACTAGATAATAAAGGCTTTGTTTCATCATTTTGTTTGGGCTCAGAGGGGAAATCCTAAAAGTTAACCAAATCAACAACATATTGTAAAAGACCATTGTGCAAAGAAGTTTAGAATTTTTTTAGGCATCCGGCTGAAATCCTTTTGGAAAAGTCCCCTTTTTCAATCAAATGTTCTGGTTTAGAGTTTACCCTCACAATGTTGCAGCACACATTGTAAACAAGCAGGGCAGGCCTAAGATAACCTCTGTGATTTACAGTCTGTCAGGTCATGCAGGTGAGAGTCCTCACTGCTGTGTCCCATCCAACAGGTGTGTTTTCTCTCCCAGGTGTGACGCCTCTCCACCCCCCACCTCATCTCCTATCCTTTCACCCTTCTGCCAGTTTAGCTAGCCAGGACAGGCCTTATTTCTCTCCAAAACTATGATTGCATTCTTGAGCTATTCCTGCCCCTCCTTCAGAACAAGGAGCCCTCTGCATCTCTCTTTCTTTCAAGCAGAGGCTGCCGGGTGCATATCCCCTTTGAAGATGTAATCTTGGAAAACACAGAGACATCTCCGGGATTATCTTAAATGTCTTCAGTATGTCAACAGCCTAGCCCTGTTGCACAGCAGCTTTTGGCCGTTTAAGGGGTCGGCTGTGATGACAGCAGAGGAAAACGCCGCGCGGGAGAGTCAGTCATGGGGTCAAACCTGCTGACTCCATTCAGGTTCCAGACTCTCCCTGTTCAAACTGGATGTTAAGCGATACAATGGGTTGATGTACTTCCTCTTCTGGTGGGGCTGGTTTTACAATTCAAGGTAATGGCAGTCAGTGAAATGCTCAGGAACAGATGTTTTTGGTAGGTAAAGTACATTTATGTCACTGTTTTTTCCCCAAAATGCTACAGCAATATGAACAGTGCGGCGGCGGATTTAGAACATTTTATATGGGGGGGCGGGAGAAAGACTTTAGAAAGGTGGCAAATAAGAACAGATTGGAAGGCCATTACAATGGAAAGGACCAAAAAATGTATTTCAAACTGTTATTTTTCTATTGCTTCTTTAAGAATTTGCATTGTGTTGATTATTTCTTAATCTTTTTCAATAATAATATTAATATGGACTCAAAAATTGGGGGAAAAAACTTTTTTGCTTAGGGGCAGCTGCCCCCTTGCCCTCCTATAGCTACCCCCTGAAACAGTACAAGCTCTTAGCTGAGAGTATAAAATCAAACGAGCGAGTTGTCGCAAAAGGGAAAGCTAAAACTCGACAAATTAGACGCACATAAATGGGCACTCCTTGAAAAGGCTCTTGACTTTGTAATCATATCAGATGTTATAGAGAGGAGATTTTTAGGAAGTTCTCGGAAACTAAATCACAGAGAGGCCGCCTAGGGAACACATTGTTAGCGTAATTACCTGCTGAGCAGTAACTTCAAAAGCAGCGTTGTCGACGCCTTGCTGCCCTCTTCTCAGTCACACAAAGCTGTCTTGTGTGGGCTGCAGCCTGCTTTGACATCTCTGTGCTTTGCTCTGAGTGTTGTTTTCTTTCACCCCCCCCCCCCCCCCCTCCAATTCTCTTTCCAGCCATGAACGTAGAACTGCAGGGCAAACACGCAAATATTGTTTTGGTGAGATCAGGCTTGCAGATTGAGGACGGGCTTGCGTCAGTGTCTACGTGCGGGTGATGGCAGGCTTCGGGGTCACTGTCGGGAACCGACGCCATACGGAGACCTCCTCTTTCAAACATCAAGACCCTCCTGCCGCTCAGCACGCGTGTATTTTGTATTTATTTCCTTCACTTTTCAGTTTACAGCACAAATGATCGGTTTGAATGAAAAGCAATCCCAGGCTCTTCACTGATGGCATTTAAACGGGAGGAAATAACAGTTGATGATATCAGAGCAGGAGAGAGTGATAGAGAAGGAGGAACAGCTCATGGGGGGAAGAAACACTTGACCTGTTTGTTTTGGAAAAATGGTATTTCTCTAGCTAATTTCCTTCTGATAAATATCTGACAGCTCATTGTAAAGTGTTTTATCTTGGCTTAAGGAAAACCTTTTCTCTGGTCTCCGATCGATTTCAAAGACTCAGCGGCTGCTCAAAATTACAACCCCCTCCTCCTTTTTTTTTTTTTTTAAGAGCTCTTCCGTTTGCATAGAGGTAATCAATTATGTACAAAACATTTGCCAGCTGATTTTAGATTCCCATGGGCTTTCTCCTTTTCATTGCCATCCTTCTGGGTCCCTACCTCTCCAGACAGGCTGCAATTTCTCACTCACATCATTGACTGCTGTTGGCTGTGCGGGGGGGGGATTGATTTTCACTGTGCTCGCCCTCTCTGGTTGAACAGTTGATGAGTTGTGTTAAGACACTCAGGGACGGGCCTGTCTGTTTTAAGGAGATGAGGTAACCTTTTATAGCTGACCTTGTATAAATACATATGTACCTTAACTGTACACATGAATATGTTGATGAGTCTGGGATCACAGCAGCTACCTGAGACTGGGATTTCCCCCAGGGGGCTAAAATAAACAATGTGCTTAGTTCACTAGAATGACTCGGTAAAGAAATTTGTCTTATCTCAGTCGATACAGTCAGACATGACTGAAGGAATTCAGAAAGAAATACCAATGGTGAGTGAAAAATAAGAGACTGCAGGTTGGAGTAGAAAGTTAAAGTTAATATTGGATAGCTCCAATATTCCTCGTCATTCTTGTAGCACCAGTAATGTTAGGCTGGAGTTGTAGGGCGCTTTAAGCTAGAAGGAGAAAGTGTAAACAAAGGGATGATGGGAAATGAAGGAAGGCTCACTCCACACCAACAGTCACAACTCAGAGGCAATATTTTGATAAACTATTGCCACTCTGCCGAAACTATGGCCTAGAAAATGACACGTTTTTTTATTTTTTATTTTGGTTTTATAATCATAATTATAAGACCACTGGGAACACTCTGGAACACAGAGATCAAAATATGATTGAAATGGGACTTTAAAGTTGTTAATTTGATCAAATATCCTAAAAGGGTGAACTCTCAGAAATCTGTGCAGACCTTTTGCTGCTCTGTTCATATTATTGAGGATCACATTGCTTAAACTCCATCTGCAGCCCGCGTCTCAAGTGGAAGCAATTTTCTTCTTGTCTAGTGTCTCTCATGTGGTCTAACAAATGAAATTCAGCTGCAGGTCTAGATGTTCTAGTGCATTTAGTTTCTCATAAATGTTTGCATTCCTCAGTGATTGCTCCTTATGGTTTCCAAAACCCAGAAAAGTGTGCTGCCTTTAACCACCATTAGTCTTCCTTTTATGGACATGCAGGTTAATGTCATTGCAGAATATCAGAAAGTTCACTTTTATTGTTGGCAACCGACAGAAATGTTCAACTGAATCAATTTAAAAGTATTGAAAATGATCACAATAAAGAACTTAACATATGGCGAGACTAATGGTACGATACGATCCTTTTCTTTTTTAACGGTCACCCTTACTCACTACAGACACTGACATTCTTCATTGGGTCCATTGGTGCGTGATATAGCTGGGTGATATCAACCTAATAGGCTTACCTGTCAGCACTGTATGGGACTTAAACCCTGTAAATTACATTTTTCTGCGACACCTGCTCGCCTCCCCGCGTATTTATGGTTCTCTCCTCTGCCCTGTCCTCTTCTTTTTTGGCCTCTGTCCAAAATCAACCCCCTCTTCCCACATAATGTTTCTTGCTACGTTCCCTTCTTCTCCTGGATTGAATGAGTGAGCAGGTGTTATGTTGTATGAGGGGCCCCTATTGCTTTCATAGACTTCCTCCCTTTTTGAACCATATTTATATCATTTTCCTTGAATTCCACTGATTTTACTAAAAGTAAGAAGAAAAACTTGTAAAATTGTATTTATTCTATCTTAACAAACTTTTGCTACATTAAAAAAAATTTTGACAAAAAAAAGTTTTTAGTCATATTCATTCAATACAATATTACATTTTTTTTTACATGAACCACAGTGTTGCAGTACAAATTCTCCATATAGTTCTATGTACTTAAATCTATATAGAAGCAGTGCAGTTTAAGGAGAGCTGCAAATAAGTGGTTTTTAATGAAAGTAACTGTAGTGAGAAAAAATGGAGTATTTTACTAGAGGAAGTCATCATATTTTAAGTCTTGAACCGCAACAGTCATGTCCAAATGGGCATTATTATATGGGCCATTAAAAACGTCAAGATATTTCTCTCATTAATATGCTAAGCATCTTAGCATCTTAATATTAAGATGCTGAACAGGTTTATGGAAGAAAAAAAGAAAGAAAATATCTATTTATTATTTATTGGGTTTTCTTAGAATTCATGACAGTTGTATTTAGAAATGTATGCAATTCAATTAAAGGTGTTCCACAATTTGTTGTTAAACCACTAAATAGTTACTTTCTGGTGGTACATTTAAAGATAATATAGTTGAAAATAGTATTGCTTACATTTGTAACCAACTATATAGCTTGTAAGAAAACAAATAAAACAACTATGAAACAATCTGATTTGATTTCATTCTGGAAGATTGAAACATGCAGGCGCTAAGGGTGCATCAAGGAACAGAGCGTAAGTGTGGTTAGCAAATCCTAAAGGCTTTGGCGTCTTTGTAGGTTTTGGGGCCATGCTGGATTTGTATCAGCTTGTGAAGGGGGCAGCAAAGCTGTAAACGCTGGGAAGAGACAGAAGAGACGAAAGGGTGCATTAAGACAGTGAATCTCACCCCTCGGAGTGTAATGGACTCAGGGTGAGGACTGGCCAAGCACCAGCCTGCTGATAACCTTTGGGAAGGACATTGTTCCTGCGCATTGGGGGGTGGGGTTGCACGAGTGTGTGTGTGCTGGTGGGGGGTGCTCACACAAGTGTGCTGCATTATACAGAGGGTGAATGGTGGTGCAGTTGTTCATCGGTTCATTGGCTCTCTTGCAGGGTTAGGAGGTAGAGTAAATGGGGCAGTATAGCAAAGTCCCTCCTGGTTTCCTCCATACATTTTTCAACATCAGGGTGTATTTTTCTCTGATGCGTTTGTCCTCTGCCTGAACCAGGTTCTCCCTTGCATTCCATTAAAATGAATCTAACAGCCTTTTCTTCTGTCTCCTTTCTCCTCAGATCGTCCCTCAAGGAGAGGTTGGAGAGGGGGTGTGCATGAGGAATACATGAAGGGTGGGACAGGGAAGGGGTGGCAACATAGCAGCAAAACCACTGAGGTCACACAGGTAAAAGAATTATTTTGCAGCATGCAGTTGTTTGTGCTTTTAATTTTCAGCCTTTGCTTCTTTGTATTTTGACTTGGAGCTGGTCTGGCACGCAAAGGCAAAGTGAGGGAGAAATGAGCCTGCTTTTTATTGGGCCCTCTTGGGCTGGTGGCCCAGGAAAAACTGGGAACAGGGCAGTCTTCAGCTGCTCTTAAAAAAAAAAAAAAAAAAAAAAAGTACTGTTTGGCTCTGCCTGCAAAATCCAGCTAGGCCCTGCCCAGACCTCTGCAGCCAGTGTCAATACTTGGAAAAATGAACAGAACCTTAATGACCTGACTCCAGAAATATTTGTTCTTTTTTTTTTTGTGTGCCTTTTTTCTTCTTTTTATACCAGATTGTAAAGGAGTGAAAACAGAGAAATGGAAACCTAAGACTTGAAAACAGTTATTTCTTTTCATAGATTGTGCTCTAAATTTTTAGTTGAATTTTGTCTGCAAAACGGTCAGCACTACACAATTATCGTCTTTATACCACATGTTTTTGGGTTCGCATTTGGCAGTTTTATTCATTTTCCACAATCAATAATCATAATAAAATGCCAGTTCCACATCAGTTTACACTCTTTTGTTTCCTCTAACAGATTCTTTGCTACCAGGGATAAGAGCAGATGACCGGAGGGCTTTAAAGGGTGGGCGGGGGCAGATCGGGGATCAAATAAATAAATAAAGGGCTTGCTAATCTTTCTTAAAGCAGTGTGTTTTTGTGTGGTTTGTGTTGGCTGTTTGTGTGCATGCAGTTTTTAGGGAGCATCTGTCCCGCACTCTTGTGGTGTTTCATGTCTGTGCAGACTTAACAGATATTGTACAAACGCACACTACTATCAGGGATCAGCCAAAGCAATTAAGGGCTTCATTGCACAGAAAGTGACTGGTTTATCTTGCACACACTCACTAAAAAATGCATGCTATGGCCATAAGAAAAGGCACATGTAATTCACGTTAGAGAAAAAAACTGCAAAAAAGAAACACAGACGTGAAAGCTTCAGAAAACCATTTTTATCGCTTTTTCTTTGCTGCTGCCATCCTCCATTCATGCTTCGTGCTGGTCATCATCTCATATCTGCTAACAATGTTTAATGCCATGTTAACACATTAACACAGTGCTCCAGCAGTTGATCAAACAACTCTGTGGTTAAGGTGGAATTTGGCCAGACAGCCAGCCACTCTCAGTATTGTTGATCTCGTTTGGCTTAATGAGTTTGGAAAGGCTGTTGGTGCTGAGACCATGTTACAGGCTGTTGCTGTTTGTAAAGTAGTATTTTTCAATACTGGATACATTTCAGAGGTTAGAATGACATGTTACACCCAAGTCTGTTTTGATCGATGAAGCTGAGTTTTAACAACGGAAAAGTAAAAGTAGTTAGCTGGACTTATTTTTTTGGTTTCTTTCTGCCTTTTTAAATTTGTATTTATTTATTTATTTGTTTACAGAAGTGAAAAGCCAGAATAGCATGCATACATTTTGCTTTCTTTTAAAAAATGTCTTATTCCAAAACCATGGATGCGTATATGTGTCCCTTGTGGTGATGTTCATGCTGGTTATCATCTTTTAAACTGCTTTCTCAAGCTGGCTTTTATTTATTTTTTTTTTTTGGGGGGAACATGTGCTGCAAGAAGCATCTCACAAACAAGCAGCAGTATAAAGTGGTGCGAGTGGGAGGATGAAAGAGAACATTGTCTTTTCCTCTCCAGCTTAAGGACAGAGCAGAACAGGTTGTGTGAGGATACTTGCTTTCCCTAACAATGTCTCACTTTGCCCCAGGGCTGCCCCTCCTTCTCTGATGCAGCTGAGAGTTGTGTGGAGTTTGAAACTGTACATTCTTTCTGCACCAGACTCTGTTCCCAGTGCGCTGAAGTTTATAAAGTAACAATGCGACTTTGCTACCAATTGAGATAATTGTTGTATTAAATTACAAAGGAAGTTTATTAAAAAGATTTAGCTGGCTTTCTCTATAACAGTTTCTCCCTTCATGACTGAGTTTGAGTCATACAGAAAAAAATGCCTTGTTCATTATGGCTACAGCACCAAACAGAGAACAAAGAAGCATAAAGTTCAGGGCCTATTTTATCAGGGCCTGTTATCTGGTGACCAAATAAATATGTTTCATCTCTTCCCCATATGTTTATCTTACATATATCTGCCTTTTATCTACATTCTCATCACCTTGCTTATTTTTTTTGCTCTTACATCCAAGCAGTTACTGTTAACCAAAAAGTTAAAGACCCACTCATCATCTTTTGATATATTTTAACAGTGTTTTCTTGTTTGTTATGATTGTGCCATTTTTAGCCACAAAAAAAATGTTGTTTTCAAGGACAGTTTCTGCAGAGATGTAGTATTTCATTAGAAATTCACCTCTGAGTTTCGTGGATGATTGTTGGCATGTAGCAACCCCACCCCCTTTCCCCTCCCCGTTGGTAAGAGCTCAGAGTGGGAAACTTGGCTCACCCAGCAAATTTTTTATGTAACAAATACAATATTTTTTTAAACAGCATTTTTTCATCTGCTTCTGATTTACAACAATTTGACCAAATGAATACTCTGAAGTTAAATTTTAAGCTTGATTTTCTTCTTAAATGTCCTCCATCAATCGTGCCACAAAACATAAAAAACGCAATTTTTATTGGAGTGGGGCTTAAAATCTTTGGATGGCAATAAAAAGTGCTCTTCTAGCAAATGCATGTCTTGCTTTTCAGAACAGTTGACATAAGGAATGGTCTCAATGCTACCTAATGAGTAGAAAACAACGCAGGTGTGCTCAAAGGTTACCCGTTTATCAAAGGTCAAACTGAGACAAACCGCCCACCAGGCTACAGCTAAGTTAGGATGCCAATCACTTTTCAGAATACTTTCTCTGCAGCAAGAAAACGCCAAACACCAACCTTGAATTGTCTTCATGTTAAGTAAAATGATCACCACAGGAGGGAAAATAATAGGGTCCAGTCAAAAAAAGCATCTCATTGATCATTTTCAAAGGGAGCCAAAGGCCAAAGTGATAAAAGAGCAGATTACAACCTTAAAGGCATAGAAAAAGAATCGTCCGAAGAATTCTGCAGGAGACATGGAGAAAGCACCTACATTGCTTCAAAGGCTTTCAAGAAACAAAATTTATCTTTTTATTTTATTTTTTTTTTAAATGACACTTTTTTGACAAACTATATTTAGGAAAAGTCAACATACTAAAACACAGGAAACTCTTTGAGAATCTCTTTGCTTAATTAAAATGTACTTAAAATCTAAAATTATTTTGAGTAAGAATAATATAGTGCATAAGTACAGGTTACCATAGAAATCAAAATGTTTTCCCAAGCCAACAAAATCAGAGAGAAAGTTGTAATAAATTCTAATTCTCTTTCAAATATCTGCTCATATAATCTGATATGACATCACTCAAGTGGCTCGCCATCTTTATGTGCTGGTCGGTCCATTATGTTATCCATCACTGGATCTCTCTGTCTGGTATCGTCAATTACCCGAAGGAAAACAACATTAGAGGCCTGAATGGGACATGGAGCTGTGGCAGGCCTGACATGGCTGTGTTATATTATTACACAACCTGTTGGCTGTCCGCCTGTCAAGTGTCTCCTGACTCTGATGAATGGCTGTAATATGCCGCACATCACAACACTCCAAGCCACACACTCATTAATGGCTTCTCACAATGCTGAGGACGCTCCTTCCACGCCGAAGCAGGACTCCCAGAGAGAGAGAAAAAAAGGGAGGGGGGGGGTGAGAAATGGCTCGCTCGTATCGGTAAACAAAAGAATCACGGTGTCCTCATCTGCATCGTTTCACAAATCCTACAGCAAAATTCTGGCATCTGGCGCGCTTTGGATGACGGGGCACAAAGCAGAAGAAATATTGATTGTCAGTGTGAGACATATGTTTCTCGCATATAGGCGTCTGTCCATCTGTGGCACGTTCGCAGTGATGATAGGAAATGTGTGAGAAACTGCCCAAGTGTTAGAGAGTCACATTTGACGTACAGGGAGAAAGGAGGCTGAGTGACTTGGATGCCACGTGAAGGGAAGCTGATTGGTCTTTCTGTCAGTGAATAAGGAGCTCCGCCACCAAAGATCCTCCAAACTACTTGACTCTAGTTGGCAACAAACAGAACTGATTGTCACAGAGACTTCTCTCTCAGAGCGTTCAACTTAAGCTGATGAGCTATTTTTGAGGAATGTGTAAGTGAAATGCTGAAACTTTTTCAAACAATTTGTTAGGAATAATTAAAAATAGAATAGTTAGAAACTCTCTTTTTACTTTTATTACATTTACTTGTACTTTTATTAACTAATGGTTTCTAATCAATGAGCATGTATTCATCTCATATGCATTAAAAGCACAACAAACTATTGTCCTCCATTCCCCTCATCGCCCTTTTTACTTTTTGTGTTTCTTTGGCTTGGCAAAGTTGTGAGAACATCGAAGATCTGAACTGAAGCTTTGACCTTCAATATCCAGCTGCAACACATGTGGGTGGTTTTCACACATAGACCTCGGCCCATTTCTGAAATGTAAATCATATTACCACCCTTTCTGATTCTTTGTCAGACTTTGGAGCAGCAGCTTTCATCTGTCGTACCCTTCTACAAAATTCTGTGCTTTTGTACGAATAAAATTCCACAAAATAGTACTGTCTCTGAGTCCATTCATTATTCGTTGCTGAAACTGAAGGAACGACCACCTATGTTTTTTATTATAAGTCTTATAGAAATCCAGTTTCTCATTGTAGATGTGAAAGTAGTTTCAATGCATGACTTCGTGACCTTGTCGGCTTCTGTGGGTAGAGGTCACTGCAAAGCATCGTTCCCAGGATTTGAGCATTATCTTGCCATCAATTTTTAAGTGTTTCATAGAGAAATTGTTGTTGTTTTTTTTAGAGGCACAAAAATGGTAATGTTAAAAGATTTTCATTTTCACCTCACTTAGATGTGGCTTTGTTTTTGGGTTTTATGCTGCTGAACAGCGCAGCACCTGCAGCGTGCGCCTGCCAGAAACAAAGCCAGACGAGGAGAAAGCCTGCGTGAATATTCCTCTGTGTCTGTGTTGGTGCATGAGTTCTTTCTCACAGTGTGAGTTTCTCAGCTTGAAATGCAACACCTGCAGATGTATCTTGTAAAACTGCAGCCGCCAGACTCACTTCCATTCAGTTAGGGCCATTGAAACAAAGCCATGAAAGTAGCTCTCTCAACAGTGTGAAGGTTTTTCTGCGTTGGTGTGCCTTCGTGTACAGGATTGTTTAGTTCCAGAATCAGTAAACTGAACGGCAGAAAAGAGCAGTGCTGCTCCCCATGTCAAAATCTCTAAAATTGGAACATAGGAGGTCCCTGACAGCCTGTTGACATGTTGCAGATTTATGCAAACGTGCACACAGACACTCATGCTGCTGCACAGGTTTTTGACATTGCACATTGTAGCAGTGGTTTCTAGTTGCTGCTGATCTTTGGGCTCTTCCAGCTCCAGATACCAGAGCTGGAGTTATTCTCCACTCTGCTCCTTGACCCTCCTAATTGAGAACGGCTGTCACTGAGGAGGGAAAGAGCTATACGGGAAGAGAGATTAAGAGCAGATTCTTCTGTGAAAGGGAGAGTGAAATAGTGAAAGATGCAAGGCGCTAATTCTGTCCAGGCTGATGTTGGTCAGGTCTGACCATAAGCCAAGCAAAGCTACGTACAAATCCACAAAAAACAGGAGGAGCAAAGCAAAATACAGCATGTGATAAGAAGAAAGAAAAAAGGCAAATGTTGTTTGGAGTTCAGAGAGAACTGGATAAAGGAAAATCAAAGCAGAGGGAAAAGAAGAGGTGCGGTAAGCTCAGTGACAGCTGCATGCGTGTCGTACTGGGTGACGGTCTGTCCGTCTGTCAGAACAGATATTTCTGTCTGCTTAGTGCTGCCTTACAGGCTGCCAGAGATGCTCCTTGTGTCATCGCTGAGTGCCTGCTGTCACTGGCTAAAAAGGAGAGCAGAGCGTATGTGTGCATGCATGGGTGTGTGTGTGAGTGAGAGTGACAGAGAGAGAAACTCGAGCAGCTGTCTTAAAAGCTCTTCCACTCTGTCAGTACATCTTAAGTCTGCCTTCCGCTCATATCTCCCTGGCCGTGGCTGTGTTTCAGTCTGTAGTTCAGTTGAAAAAGTCAAAGTTCCTGCTTTTAGAGGAGAACTTTCAGAAAATCTGCCTTTTTGCATTGATTTTTTAGTGAGTAAAATAGAAAAAAAAATCAAAAGGCAAAACTATTCGTTCTTCATTTAAGTAAAAGTTTTTTTTTTACTAGGACCAAGGCTTCTCAAAGCTATGTTTTGGTGTTTTTAACGTGTTCTTGTTGCCCTTTTCTCATGATGCATATATATCTTATGAAAATTAAACTTGTGTTTAAGCTTTATTCAAATTGTTGTGAATCAGGAGCAGATGAAAAATGCCATTTGAAAGAGCTTGTGTGACGAAGAACATATGAGGGGAAGCTGCAAGCTCCCTACTCTGCTCCATTCTGATGCATCCGCTTGCAGGCAAATAGATCCATGCACGTCTTTGTTTACCTTGTCTGAGCTGGCATCTGACTCAGACCTGTGTGGCGTCGGCTGGATAGTTCCAATATTGCTTGGCATATTTGTTGCACCGGTAATGTTAAGTTGGAGGTGTAAGCTAGTGGAGAGAATGTAAACAATAGGATAATGGGAAGTGAAGGCAGCCTAACCTGATGCAATCCAATTTCCCATTAAAGATTCATTCAAAGTTGATTATATGATTGTCTTTACTTCATTCTATTGGCATTCCTCTGCTATTATTCATGCAGATGGATGTGTCGAAAAAACCAAACCTAATTTTAGTCTTCAAATTGTTTTAAAAACACATTTATAACTAAATGAGCCAATTTTTCTATGAAAAGCTGCTTTGACTTCTTTTGTAAACAAGCAATTTCATGAATTAAGTCATCTTAGTATTGTTCAAAGCTGAACTGTAATAGATACATGAAGGTTGTATGTTAACTCTCCACTAAGCAAACATGTTGAAGTAGCAGTCCCTGAATGCCTGCATCTTCTGTTTGAACTAAATCTGTGGTTCCTCTTATCTTCTCCTCCTCATTGCTGCAGGATTTTGCACCTAAAAATGTATTCCTTTACAGACAAGTTGGCAGTTGGTACACTTGGTTCCCTAATAGCAGGCGAAAGTTGTACAAAAGTGGCAAACACCAAACAAAGCCCTCCCGCTGACACCAATAGATCAGTGGGTTTGCTGGATTGATAATGGTCCACATTTTACTACAGATGGTTTAGTGTAAAGTGGGAATGTCACGTTCAAAGCAAGAAAATAACCTGCTGGGTTGACTTGCTGGCGCCCGGCGAATGAGTGATATCAAGAAAGGTTTCAAGGAACTCACTGTTGTTGCTTGATTTCTGTAACAATGATCAACATGCAAAGTGGTGTTGCTAGAGTACAGCATATTAATGTGTTTCTCAAAACTAACCTTGATTTTGATCCCTTTTTAATTAAAAGGCAACATTTACCCTGCAATTAAATCAAATCTAGTTAGGCCGCTGTTGATTTTTTGGGTCTAATTTAATAAATGTGCTAAATGATCATAAAGTAAAACTTTATTCTGTTGGCTGCCAGTTTTCTTCTTGTGCTGTAGCGAATTTCTTCATAACGTGCTTTGAAGCTTTATTTCTTTAAAGACATAACCCAACAACAGATTTTACTCTCATAGCAATCAGTTGAATAAGTGTGATGCGTGTTGAGTGATAATTGCAGAAAAAGAGGGTTTAGATTAGTGCTGTTACCAATTTGCTTGAGCATTTAATCCAGATGTGTTGGCAGTGAATGCTGATGTTTCCAAACTAAACACAGCAACTGCCAGTTCTATGCTTTTGCTTCTGTAAAGTATTTTCTCTTGGTGTAGGATCAGTTTAAGCACCAAAGAAGAAAAGGTTTTTTTATTTTGACCACTTGCTTCTCCTTTGCACTCAGGAATGCAGTCGAGGAGTGAAGCACATTGCAAGACTCCGATTTAGTACTATGTTTCCCTTAAAAGTTCAAATCTTTGACAATGAGATGCAGGATTCTAAGTAGCAGAATATATATTTTTAGCTAACAGACAAGGGGGGGATGAGCATAATTTCATAAAAACTTGCTGCAGTCGAAGAGAGAAAAAAACATGGTAGTTTTTCTGTTGTGTGTAGGAGGAACAATTTGAATAAAAAAGTATAAAAAAAAACACAGCATACTGGGTTTTAAATCTCCTGGGTCAACTAAATAAGAGTGTAGGAAGAACAGGGAGAGCTGTAAGTCTGTGAATGTGTTGGGTGCTTACCTGAAATACTGCCAACAATTAACCTGGCTAGTCTGTTGAGCTTCAATGAGATGTTTTCAACATTAATTTCTCTGCGGGATGAAACGGAAAATACAACAGCATATTCAAATGTTTGACCTTATATGTTGGATAATATTTGTGATCACTGAAACAATGGACCAATCATGCGTGCTTTGTTTAATCACGGGTTTGCATATCTTTCAAATGCATAGTATTTTTGCCTGGAGGGCTGATCATTAACTGTTTGATTACAGTCATCTGTTGTAAGGGCTCTTGTCTGATTACAAATGTGTTTTTCACAAGCCAAGAGAGAGTGAGGTAATGGAATACTGAGGGGGGAAAAAAACTGAAGACAGCAGCAGTGTGGCTGCATGGCTGCTACCGCGAAGGTGGAGGCTTTGACTGTATTGTCGGCACATTCCTCTGGCACATTTGTTTTCTCTGGCAAACCCGTTTTTCAGAGGGTTCCCGATAAGTGTGATTATGTGCAGTCCTTAGATGGATAGATGTGTATCACAGCTCTGCAACGCAATTAGAAATCCCTGAGACATCTCAACTTCTCCTGACCCGTGTCTGGACTGCCTTTTGGCATAGTGCATAGGAAAAAAAAAAACTAAATCTAGGAATTAATTAATTAATCAACGCTGATTTTAGCTGCAGAATGAGCCTCCAGACTGACATTGCCTATAATTTTGCGGCAGCCCCGACAGAATTAGTCCATCTCTGGTTTCTGTGCTGTCGGAGTTAGCTCCTTCTGGCTCTTCTGGTGCACGGAAATCCTTGTAACATCACACCCGTGTTTATGTTCTTTAGGTTGACACGGTTATCTCTGTGTGTAACCGGAGCTCTACACGGGCACTTGGCATCCATGTGTGCTTGACTGTGTGAGTGATCTTGCAGCTGTATGACCCATCTCTTTCCCCGTGTGTGTGTGTGTCTCTGTTTCCCTCCCTTGAAAGAGCTGTAGGGACTTGCCAGTATTTTCATTCCCTCTGGAGGTATTTCCGCAAACCAACAAAGCCCGGCCTGCTTGATGAGACGGAGAGGAAGCAGCTTTTGTGAGGAGAGAAGCTGGTTTCTGAGCATGCGTGTGTGCACTACTGACCCCAGCTAACAGTTTGTTTCATGCAAATTTACTCTGAAGCTTGCATTTCAGGTTGCCCTGGACTCCTGTTTGCTCACATGTCTACTGTAGCATGAGAACAAACCTCATCTGTACCACATTCAGAAAACAGAGTTACCTCCTGTTTGCCTCTAATTAACTAGTATAATACCCACCTTGTTGACTAGTTGGGGCTTTTATAGAGCTTCTAGCCACTTGCCTTTGCCTGGTCTTGACTCCCTCTGTAGCCATTGCCAATAGGAAATGTTTGTTGTAGTCCCGGTTACAGTCCTCTAGGGTATCTGAAGGGAATTGGGTTGAGATTTTGGGGTTTGTGGGTTTAGTGTCAGAAAAATCACTTATTTCATGCTAAAGACATACTGTCTATTTTTGTTTTTTGTGTAGTTACCAGAGATTTTTGGTTTAAGGCTCACATGAGACCCTTCTAACTTCCTTTCTTGAGGTCTTGACACAGCTACTGAAATCATACATATTGTATTGTTCAAAAATGTGAGCAAAAAGCATAGCAGCTGGAAGGGGGCAAAGTCTAGGCAGCATTTTTTTTTTTAATTTTTTTTTGTTAGGGTTGTCTCTCAAAGTCCTGTGGAGATGCCAGCCAAAGCCTGGTAACACGCGCCCATGCCCATAAACAGGGATTTGGATCTCTGGAGAAAATAACCTTGATAATTACGGGGTTGCGCATGGATCTGCCCACAGTGAGGGGGGAGGAGTAGAAGGAGCCGGAGCGAGCCACATCCGCTGGTGCATTCCTGCATGCTGTGTCATACTGGTGCCGAGTTTCCCTTCAGGTTGCACAGAGATTTCCACAAGTATCATGCAAAAAACCACTGACGCAACGCTCTGGGCTGTGGACACTGGCGTTTCGATTTTAACAAGCAACAAGTACACTTTTATAGACTTTCCGTGGTGACAAAAAAGACAGAATAACTGTTTAAAGAGGAGTGGCAGACAATGTTGAAAAAATTGGAGACACATGTAGGGTGGGATGCATCGAAAGAAAAAAAAAAATTCACTGTGGTGACCTAATTGTGGAAGCACTCATATTTACTTAAAGTCTTCTGTCTGAGTCTGTGTCCTGCATAAGGTTGGTCCAGCTCATTTGGTGCCACAACACCAGTCAAGGGTTTAACATCTGCAGCATTTTTTTTACTTGCCTGTCCGTCATTGTGTCTGGCTCCTTCAGGGCTGTTCATGCCAAACAGCCAAGCCCTGCGATCAATAGCAAAATTTGGTGAAAACTGACAAGGGCTTTTTTCTTGTTATGCTACATACACACAGGGCATTTATTGTGCACAACAATGCGCTAAATGGGCATTCGTGAACGCCCTTTGAGCATACGGTGTTCACACTGGACTGTCGCTAGCCGATACTAGTGCATCTACCGGAAAAGGCATGGTGAGAAACTACAGCTGATCAAAATGATCTTCTCCCAAAAGAATCACGCCACAACCACAGCACAAAGCAACACGACAGATCTCCGGTGCTAGAGGTTTCAAGCAAAACATATTTTGTATCTCCAAGTGAGCCCAGCGACCTCATAACAGTTGCTCTGTTTGGTTAATAGCTGCTCGTTCTGTCACAGTTGACCTGCGCTTGTTCTCTGTCCTTTTCCCACTCCCACAGTGACACACAAAGTGAGGGCGTGCCTTCAGCTTCCCTCTTAGCCTTCTCCCCACATGGTCTCATCCTCAGCTCCTCCATTTTTTCACCATCCCTTTCTTTTTTACCCCCTACCTCTTGTTTAGTATCTGCTGTCCAAACATCCTACAGCTATGATTAGCTGTAGTGTATGTGTGTGTGTGTTGGTTTTCATCAGTCTGGATCCCTTCTGTGTCCTTGGAAAATAGTCTAATAGGCTCAGACACACTCCTGTCTCTGTGCTGCAAAGGCCTATTCTCTAGCGTTAAACAGCACATAGTGAGGTAAACAAAGACACATGCAAACACTCCAGTCCAGCATACCAACCTGCTGAGGACAGAATCCAGGCGAGCACGCTAACGTTGACCTTCTGTGTGCCAATCACAACAAATCTGCTTCCTGATTTGAATATGGGGAGGAAAACAGTGTAAATTGAAAGCAGGAATTCCCCTGGCGTGAGACGAGATGAGCCTCAGAATAAATTATTCAGATGGCAGCCTCTTTCCTGCACAAGTCTCGCCTTCTGCTGCGTTTAATGGCATCTGTGATGACGCCCATTGGAGATTAATCCAGATGTAAGATATTTGGGTGGGTATCTGCGGGAGTTTCTGCTTGTGTGGCCTGCTCACCCCTCTTTTCATGCAGTCCCGTTGTGTCGAGTGATGGGAAAACAAAGCCGCAACAAGGGAATTTATTTCTTCTCTGGAGAGGCATGTAAATAAACAACTATTGAATCAATGCCTCCATTTGTTTCTTCTCTGATAATTCTGCTTGTGTCGTTAGGCAGGGTGACAGTGTTTTCCATGTCAGTGTAGCGCCTGGTAGCCATATTTCCTCTCGGTGAGAGTGAGACAACATGCCTCACAGGCCTCATGTTTCATCACTGAATACCAGTGAATTACTATGTGTTTTTGTGTTTCATATCACCCACTGCTGCTCATTTAATGCCATTATGGAGCCTTTGCATGAATGGGAAAAATTTACACCAGCGGTGTAAATTGGGCTTTCAAACTATTCAGTCATTGAAAGACACACAGGCAGTAAAATTACAAAACTGGAGAGAACAGAATAACTCTCCTCATGTCCTGTGGTTAATTCTATTTCATCTTTGTTAGATTTGCTGTAAAAGAATGACCCTTCCTGACTCTAAAGCTAACAGTATTTTATGAAATTTAGAATACATTTTGACCATGTTTTTATTGTTTTTAAATTGAAAAGAAGTGTAATTTTTGCTGGATTTGTGTAGTAGCCTGTTTAAAGCCCATACCGGAGGTTTTCCATGCTGAGTTGTCTGTGCTTGGTTCTTGAGCCTGCGTGGGTTCAGTGGGTCAATAGACTGTTATTTTCCTGAACCGCGGTTCTGTTGTCCTCAGTTACTATAATTAACAAAGCCCAGGTCCCAGAAAATATGAGGGGTGTTGCTTGTATTAGTTAAGGTTCAGTAATGAACAGTGAATAATGGCGCAGGCAGAGTGTTCTTAGTTCTCTGAGAATAAAGGTAACCTCCCAGAGTGTAGATCTTGATTAGGAGTAATCACTCAGCTAATGGTGCTGTTGGTATTGCCAGCATACAATACATTAAAGCCTTTAATGAGCTCTGGTTTGCCATAGTTTCCTTGTACTCAACTTGTCTTTGTATCCTAAATCCTAGTGTGAAATTACAATATTAGATCATATTTGCTTAATTAAACCCATGTGACTAATAGAGTTTGATTCAAATGTGTGAGAAACTTAACACTTTTTGGAAGCATATTTAGTTTTAGTTTTCTTGTCTTTTTTACCAGTAATTAAATGTGAGACAATTTTTAGCTGATACAATATACTTTAACCAACTTTTTCTTATTTCTTTTTATGCAATTGGTGGCAGAATCTTAATGCAATAAAGAGGGTGTTTCAGACAGTATAAAATAAAGTAAATGATGGGTTTCTGGCTTGTGCATTGATAGTCAGCAGGTGGTTGTCCCATTAGAACTTCTGCACATCTCAGTGAAAGAGGAGAGGAACTATTATCTGCATGATTAGAGCAGAAAGAGTTTGCCGTCACTGTAACTGGATGGCCACAAAGCACTTGCAGGAAAGACGAGAAGTCATTTTTTTATTTGTCATTTAAGTCTTTTATGTTTCACGTTTGGCAGGACTAGAGATGTATTTTCTCTCCAGCTCTGTCAGTCCTTGTTATGCATTTCCAATTTGTCACATGCACAACGGGATGCTTTATTACATCTCGATAAGTGACACCACCTAAGTCTTGTCTTCCTATCGCTAAAAAGCACATGTGCCACACTTCCTGATATGCCTTGCATTGTGTTTTGTTTCATTTCAGACTCGCTCTGTGATTGATGAGGATTAAGGAGAGGGATTTTGCTAACAAGCAAACACAGGAACGTCCTCCACAAACTGGTAAAGATCCTGATTTATCACCTATGTCTTTATCTAAGCAGCTCACCATAAGCTTCGGCATCGATATGCCTCACTGTGGTTTTGTAAATGAGATAGGAGGTCTGCTCACCTTTTGTTGCGTAAAACCAGCCACTAAATGCACATTGGGTTTTGATATAGAAAAAACTTCACCTGCCATCATATTGCGTACAAGGACTGAAGAAGACTTCAGATTTAAGTGGAAGTATGAGTTTGAACTGTTTTCTATTCTGGAAATAAAAACATCTGAAATTTATCTGAAGAAAAAACTTCTTGTAGGGCAAAATTGTAACTAGCAAATATCTTTAAAGTCCCACTCCAATCATCTTTTAACTATTGTAAAAGCATTCCCAGTGGTCTTTATTTGTGATTTTGCTGTTTTTAGCTAAAATAAAAAAACTGTTGTGTTTTTTCTATCATATAATTTCTACAGAGGGGCAGTAATCCCACTCTTGAGTTGTGGATGGGACTGTTGGCACGGAGTAAGCCCGCCCTTGCTTCCCGACATCCTTCTGTTTAAACTCTTCCGCTAACTTACAGCCCCTCTCAACCCCAACCTAACATTACCGGTGCAACAAAAATGGCACCCAAAATTGTACAGCTGGATAGCTCCACTATTACTCATCAGAAGAGAAAAAAGGAAGACATATACACGGCTGTCTACAAGTAGATGCATTCGAATAGAGCGAGGCAGGGAGCGTGTGGCCTGCTAACGTCACATCTACAAGCTTTTTCTAATTTTAACTAACATTTCTTAACGATTTGATTAAAGAAATGCTCAGAGATGCAATTTCAAGCTTAATTTTCTTTATACATGTCTTTCATCATGACAAAATTGCCACAAGAACATGTTAAAAACACCAGTAACACCATTTTAATTGGAGTGGGTCTTTAAGAGCATTTTTTTTGCTTTCACACCTGAGAATGTTAGAAATGTATTGTTACAGTAAGCTGATGTCCATTGTTGTTTTGATTGGAATCTTAATGATTTTCATAATAGCACGTGATTGCATTTCTTCTTTGCATGGTTAGGTGGCTGGAGTTTGTCAGGTAAATTGGTTCTTTCATCCAAATTTGCCAAAACAGCTTGTGAAGTGTGTTTGCACTCTGCAGTACCATGTCACTGAAGCTGAAGGACCACCAGCTAATAGTCTTTAGCCACACCTTTTAAGCCATGATTTTAGCTCACTCTAAGGTTTGAAACTTGAACAGCAGAGTTGAACCAACAGTTAGTTACTGTGTTTGGTTATTGATCTGCGTATATCAATAAAAATATCAATCTTCAAGACGAGGACACCAACTAATCTTCATTTCCCCATCCTCCAGCCATCTGCTCTCTGCAGCTCAACCAGCAAGCTGAGGCTCCATTTCATGCTAAAACATGCATGGATATTGTGTTCAATTAGCCTTTGAACGGAATGAATATTATGTTTTCAGATACCCCTCAGAGTTCATGAATTTTAAGCGTCCATTAAAACCCATGGTAGTAATCATCACGGAAAACCTGTGACCACAGTGATGGATGATGTAATTGGATTGAATGGGGGTGTACGGAAACAACAGATCAAAGGAAGTCATGTTATGGCTGAAACGAAAGGAGACCTTATCCGTCTGCCTTTTGTTTGGGACGCTGTGCAAAATGTCGACCTTGTAGTTTGTATATGTGTGAAACGGCATCAAAGCGCTGCAAGGTGAATAATTTTCGGTGGCATCTGCACATTTTGCAATATGCTAATGAGCAAAGCTGCAAAAGCCAGATTGCCAGGAGAGAGAAGGAAAGATGGAGAGGGGAAAAAGATGGAGGGAGCCGAGTGAAAAAGAGAGAAACAGACGGAGGCTCGTGTAAATTATGGATGCAACCTGCGATTTCCAAGAGAAAAAGAAAGGCAGAGAGAAACCTCAAGTCATGCATATCAGATTACCCATTTGCCACGTTTTCTTATCATGGTCCGTGAGCAAGCTCATATACAATCTGGCCTCTTTGTGCGTGCATGAAACGGAGTGAGGGCACTGGTGTATTCATCTGTGTTGATGTGTGTGCAGTTGTGTTGCGCTGTCAGGGGTTCTCAGGACTTGACATGTCATGTGTGTCTTAAGTTGTTTTGACTTTCGCTTGGGTTTGTGCATCTGCAGTCCCGTGTCTTTGCATCGTTCACATGTATCGTTTCAGCATAGAACACATATGGGCATGGTTGCAAATCCAGCAGTTATGAAATCCATCACTTATGATGGATTTGCAGTTATGAGACTTTTCAGTTGTTTCACATGCTAACATCGCGGTGGCTACTCCCACAGACTTAACTGCACTAAAAGCTGTACTTCTTGAACCTCATTATGTGTCTTGCCTGCTTGAGCAGATCTAAGTGAAGTTAAGTAAAAGCGAACATTCGTGTGCCACCGCCACATCCCACCCTTGAGTGCCAGTCCCCTGTGTGCGTGTGCCTGTGTGAATAATGGATCCATTCTTGAGTCATGTCTGCGACTGGAGCCTGAGCAGTAGTGTGGTTTCCCCACCAGAGGTGGAGGTGCAGGCGAAGGGGAGGGGCTGGTCTGGAAATAGCTTTGCCTGAGCTGGGAGCACCTTAGGTGGGCCTCCGCGTGTGTGCTACCTTCTTTAACAGACTTGTGTGACAATAGTGTGATTCTGCTTCTGAACCTGGCAAGCATTATGCACACTTTTTTTTTTTTCATCTAGTCTGTAGAAGACATGTGGTGTAATGTGTCAGCTTTGCTGTCTTTGTAATCTCTTTGAACATGGCAGGAGAAGAATGACAATCCAATGATTTCTAAGAATTGAACAAAATTCATGCAGCACAAAGTGAGAGGTGTCAGAGCTGGCAAGGAAAAAGCTGCCCTGGATCCCGACTGCATGTAAAAAATGTGTGTTAATGTGCAAAGTAGGTCATTTATTTGGAACAGAGACAGACATAGTGTGCTTTTCTTGAGTGATGTCATCTTGGGCAATCGGTGCAACAGCAAACACATCTCTGGATTTGTTCAACTGTAGAAGGGTAGATTATCCCATACGCATATTTTCTTTACATCTCGTGCCAAAAAACGAATAAACAAGAGAGGATGAAGGGTGGGGGGGTTACCGAAGGTGAAAACAGCTGTGGTCAGTCCACAGAAAGCATCAGTAACCACAGCCAGAGACTGCAACTGAAAAATCAGACTAAATCAGATTATCAAACAAACAGCTAAGAAGATTAATCCTGATCCCCCCCATCAGACGGACATTAAATTTGCAATCTATAAAATCCTTTCAGATGATTTTATGTTATACTTTGTGACCCTTATTTTTTGGTCATGGACTGCAGCTTTTCCTTTTATTCTACTTTAAATCAAATAGTTGTTTAAACCAAAAATCTGACCTGTGATGAGGTGCCATACTGTTAAAGACCTACTCCAAAGAAAATTGTGTTTTTTAACATTTTCATGCAGCATTTTTCTCATGATGGAGAACATCCATCCATCCATCCGCTTATCTGGGACCAGATCGTGGGGGCAGCACTCTAAGCAAAGATGCCTAGACTTCCTCACTACATCCACTTCCTCCAGCTCCTCTGGGAGAGCATATAAGTATAAAGTTTGTATTAGAACTGCATTTCTGAGTATTTATTTATTAATGTAAAAATGTATTTGGAAAAAGCCTGTAGCAGTGACGATGGTGCAACAGTGGGCGAGCCACAAGCTCCTCGCTCTGCTCTAGCCGATGCATCCACAAGACAAATAGATCCATGTCTTAGCTGGCATTTGACTCAAAACCGTACGGCTAGATGGCTCCAATTTTGCTCGCCATTTTTGTTGCACCAATAATGTTATGTTGGGGGTGTGAGGGGCTGTAAGAAAGCGGGAGAGAGTGTAAACAAAGGCATGATGGGAAATGGAGGCAGGTTTAATCCATTCCAACAGTCCCACTTACAAGTCAGAGAGAAATTTTTAATGAACTCCCTCCGCTCTGTAGAAGCTTTGCGGAAGGAAACAACATTGTTGTTTTGACTTTGCCTAAAAATTGGATAATTGTAATTAAAAGACCACTGGAATCGCTTTTACAATAGATCAAAAGAGGGACTTCAAACTCGAATGTTATCCTTTCTACTACTTGTTTCTCAATATTGTGTGGGAGTTGATCAACATCCAGTACATCTAATTACTAAAAAACTTGGTACGTGGAAAGGAATAATTACACCCTGTCCTTGGCTTTCAGAGATTAAATTTGCTGCTACATTTCTCTGCATTAATCTCCAGAGTTGTTGCTGTTTTCTTATGAATCAGTGGCAGGGAAAATAGGGTCGATTTATTTGGTTAATATTTGATGAATCTTGCAAAAGCATAGGGGTATTTGAGACTTTGTTCTCAGCCACGGCTGAGACGCTTTGCCTCTGCAAGTTTGGAGCTTTCCAGCGCAAATGTTCTTTTGTAAAACGGGAGCTGTTCAAGTGAACCCTCTTATTCAAAGGAGCTTGTTTGCGCGCAGAAACGTATCGCCCTCCAGAGTGTTGATAGCTGCTAAAAGATTTGTATTATTATCCTCACAGGTCCTTTTTGATATAAACTGATTCATTTTGAGCACTCGCCTACACACAAACACCTCAGAAGAACGATATAGCATCGCTCTTGACAGCTTGACAAACTGACATTCCCACTCTCAATAACTCTCGCTCCTGCCCTCCTGCACTCGCTGATGGAACTGTATATTGTAACCAACAAGACTGTAATCAGTGCAAACCTAATCAAATCATTGCTCCAACAAGCAGCCCTGGCTGCCAGGCTTCCAAGAAACATATCACATCAAGAGGCAGCCTGATTGTGCAGCAGCATGTACTGTAAGCAGCCGCTACATGAAATGTCAGGAGAAGCAGGATTATTTTCGAAAATGTCACCAACAACATAATAGCCTAGAAGACGAGTGCCTCTGCTATGTTTGTATCCAGTGTCAGCAGGTGTGATGTGTGTTTGTGTGTGTGGTATGTAACTTAAGCACACAGAAAGCAAACGGCACGCTCAGTCTCTTGACGGTAACCCGTGTGTGATGAGAGGAGTGTGTGAGCCACTCAGTTAGCTATTAAAGTATGTCTTTTAGATCTGCACAAACAAATGCACATCTCCAAACCTCCTCATTATTGGAAGCAAGAAGGCTGCCTGGGCACGGGTACAACTTCAGTGTGTGTTCCTGCATTCATCTGTTTGTGTGTGCATGATTTAGTGGCTCATCTCAGCGTTTGGTTAACCGAGCTGGCTCGCCCTATCACATTGCCACAGAGTGTGCAGTTGCTTTAGCCTCTGTTTCATTTAGTGGCACCCACGCTCCTCTCCTCCTGCCATGAAAACACACAGACACTCCTAAACTCCATAAACACATGTGGGTGCACACGCTGCTGAATGAGAGAGTGATGGAGTTGGAGGGTGAGAAAGAGGGAAAAAAAATAAGAAAGTACCAATTAAGCTTCTCAGACGAAGCTGCCAACAGACATCAGGGGGTTGGAGGCAGAGAGTGTTTGTGTGAACGTGTCTGTGTGTGTGTGCGTAGGAAAAGGGGGTCGGGGTGTTTGAGTAGAGCCACGCTGTCGAACTTTTCTTGTCTTCCTTCAGTTTTGTACTCTCATAACCTGCTGAGGAGGCTGGCAGTTATCAAGAGCTTAAAGCTTTTTAGGTTTGTTTGCTGTCAATTTCACACTTGGAAAATGGTGTAAAGTTGTGCGACATGACAGGCTGCACAAACCTTAAAACTCGGATGTATCCTGGTAGAAGAACAGTTTATTGCATTAAGGCTCTGTTCAAACCTTATATGGTCACATTAAAATGCATCTCTTGCTGTTTGGGGACCACTCTCAGGAACGTGTTGCACTTGCAGATAGCAACCGGTTGTCTTTTTCGACTTTTTGTATATACCTGTAGAGACTCAAACTATTAATTAGACCTCTATTACCATACTGAGATTCCCCAATTAAACAGTCAGCAATCAGACTCAGATGATGTTGGTAAAATGATGCTAGTGGTGGAGCTTCCAAAGAGGCCAAGTGGAAAACCAAAGAAGAGGTTCATGGATGTAGTCAAGGAAGACACAAGGTTGGTTGGTGAAGGACAGGATTTAGATGGAGGTGGAGGATTCTTCCTAAGGGAGGAGCCAAAAGACAAAGAGGAAAATGTTTTTATCCTGTTTGGATGCATATGACAACACACCTCTGCATTTAGCCCTGTGTAAACTGTCTGTTGGCAGTTTAAAAGTTGTAAGCCAAATGTTTGTTTGACGTACCTGTAAAGTCTATTTGTCACACTGGACAAATAGGGAGGGGGTTCATTTTCTCTTTTATTGTTTTACCATTTTTACCATTTACTACCGCAAAATCCGCCAATAAAAGTTGGAAAAGTCTTAGTGCAAAATGTCGCAAATCTTGCTCTAGGCTTTTTCTTTCACAGCTCTGTTCTGATATTGGAAATAATTGGTGCCATATAATTCCAGCCGGGCACAAACTACAAGAATGAATTTCTTCTCAAAGATCCATTTGAAAACAATGGGGACTTCCATGAATTAAAAGGGACGCCATACGTCACTACAAAATTCAAAACAAAGTGCTCAAAGTTCAATCTGGTTTTACTTGCAACGCCCATTAAATGGCCACGCAATTTGTACATAGAGTCAAAAACTGTAGTAAAAATCAGTGTTGCTACCCGTGAATGTGAGAGGCGAAATAGACTTTTATTTGGAAATGGTCGCTTGAATGTGCGTTGTCGAGGGCGGTGTGAACGTAGCTTTAGTAATGGGTGTCCCTCAGTGCCCTCACAGCAAAGGTTGCTCAGTTCAAAAGGGTGTACCAATATTATCGCAGCAGGACATCCCAGCTGCAGTGAAACCAGGAGATCTTGACCACTTGAGTGGAACCTGAAACTGCTTTAATGTGTGTACCGGCTGGTCTGGATTTGAGCGTGGTGTAAAAGATGCGGCTCTGGCAAACATACAACAGAAAAAGCAGAAGATCAGGATTCAACGTGCAAACAGTGTCACATACCAGGTTTGGATTTGTTAAACTTAAAAAAAAAAAAAGGTTCCGGAGTTTATTAAAATAACATAACCTATAGAATTTGAATTGTTTCGTCTCAGTGCAAAAGTCCAAACCGCACAGCTGCTGCTCAACTTACAGCAGCTGGCAGATGTATAGCTTACAACAGAAACTGCGTATTTTGAAGATTAAAAAATAAAGTAAATTGCGAAACATAAAGAGCTGAAGAAATATGTGTGAGTAACTGGCTGGTACTGCAATCAGATTTTTTAAATATATCACTTCTTTACTGTTTAACTGTTGGGAAAAAAAAAGTCTTTGCCTTCCTTTGGGACTATAATGTGAGCAACCAGAAGCTGAGCCTTAAACTAAACAGTCTTAAAAAGAGAAAGACTCTTCCTGCACTTCCAAATGAAACCTCCTCTGTGTTCATGCTGTGAAATAAAAGGCTAGTTTTGCCAAATCAGGACTGACATCATTGGCAACAGCTGCAGGCTGCATGTACTGTGCGTCTCTGCATGTGTGTGTCTGTCACTGTGTGTTTACGTCTTTGTGCGTGTGTGTTTGTGTCTGTCAAGACGAGGTGACCTGATTGCTCATCTGAGCAGCGAGGGAAGGCCCAGCCTTGTGTTGTCAGAAAGGCACCAATGAAATACACTAGAAATGGACCACAATGGCGGCCCCGCCCTCTCAAGGTCTGCATGCTTGTGCCCGATGCCTCCCCCAAAGCAGCCACCACGCACATGCTCGCACACAGACGGCTGACAATGCCAAAGCAGATTTGGAGATGAAAAATGCTCCACCCCTGGCTGTGTACTGCAGTATGAGCTCCCAGCTGCTACAGAATGATCAGTCCAGATCCAGTCTGAGGTCCTTCTGTTATCGCTGGAAAGATAAAAATCATTAACAAATATCTGCAATTTTGACGTGCTGCACTGGGAAAAGCGTCCTTTTCTAAACAGGTTTAAATAAATATAGAATACAACAGTATTTTCTCTTATTATAAGTGAAAAGAATCTGCCTATAGAACTCATACAATTTGTCTTTGTAAGATTCCTTCAAATAAGTTATGTCTTGTCCTTTTAATCTTAAAATTGAAATTAGCTATAAACACTCCTATTTAGGTATACTGCTCTTATAATTTTAAACTTATGTGTCTTAAAAATGTTTTATTTCTTTAAAGTAGGTATATTTACATACACTACTTTTTCCCCCAAATATATCCTATTTTAAGTGCTACAACAGTGTGTCCTTACTCATAAACCAATGAAAACAATACTAGAATTACACATTTTATGTCAATTCTAAGTAAAAAAAATAGTTTAATTATAAATATTACTCAAAATACGATGTTTTCGAGATCAAAATGACTTGACAAGATATTCAAGACTTATTGTCTTAGAAGTTACATTTTATTTAAAAATGACTAGGAAAGTACTTGTGTCTTATATTAAGTCTAAATAAATATTTAAACTAGAAACTAGACAGACATACTTAGTGAGATTTCATGTTTTTGCAGTGAGGACACTCATCACCTACTACAAGGTTTCAAGTTAAGGAATTGTCATGTAAAGCATTTCAAACCTTCACTTTCTTTTTAGTTTGGATTTCATAATTTTGTTTTAAGTGTGTAATGGAGAGATTTAAAGAAGCCCATATTTCAGATTAATTTCCCATGAATGGGTCGTTTCAGGAAGCAGTCGCACATCCGCGTGTGATGACAGCCTCAGAAGTTTGTTCCAGTGAAAGGTGTGTGGCCTCATCACCCCACTCCCCCCCCCACACCCCCCGTGAGCATGAACACATAAAATGCCTTCTCCACACACGCACAAATAGAAATGGCCTCCGACCCCTTGGGGTTTTACCTCAGTACCCCTTTGGCGAATTGTGTGTTTGTGTGTGAAGCCTAATAACCTTACCAAGCCCATCCCACCCCTGCTGCTCAGTCTTATTACTCCCTTTACCCCTTCTGTTTTGTCCAGAGGAAAGGCAAAGAGATAAGATGGATTTCGAGCAGCACCTAGGCGGGCTGGAGGAGGCAGTAAGAATGGAATGAGAGCTGGAGGCATGAACGGTCGGAGGGAAGGAAGAACTGAGAAAAAGCAGAGAATGGGGCAGAAGGTGGGGGGCCAGGAGGAGAGTATTGACGTAGCTCAGATAAATGAAGGATTAGTGGGTCTACAATGAGCCTGGAGCTGCTGCTCCCCCATTCAGGCAGTGGTGAAGTGGCTCTCCCTAATGAAAAGCTAAATGGAAAAAGACATGACTGCGGACACATGCACAAAGATGCACCACTTATGATCAACTCTATTGATAAAATTAAAATTATAATTAAATGCAATCTAAACTACAAATACCCCCAAAAAACCCAACTGACTCAGATTGATTTGATGCTAAACTGCTAATTTAAGTTAAAAAAAAAAAAAAGTTCAAAATAAGGGACATTTAGGCTGTAGATTAAAAAAAAAGAAAAGAAAAATAAATGGAGACCAAATGGAGAACCAGAGGCCAGTGTGGCTCCGAAAGTTTAAAACAAAACCGGCTGCATAATAAACTCTGGGTTAGAATGACTCCACTGGATCAACAACAGCAAGATGTTTTTTCACAGTTGCCATTGGGAAAAAACGGGATTAAAGACACTTATTAAGAACACAAAAATGAAGTTCTGATACATAAAACCTAACAGGAGATTTGGTTTTAAATTCAAGCCTGAAATATGGTTAGGATTATGTTTGTGGCATTTGTAAATAATGTTTAAAGACCCACTCCTTTCTGATGATGGAAGACAAAAAAAGATAAGCTTAAATTTGATTTTCTGAGTATTTTTTATTCTAATTGTTGTAATGAAGAGCAGACAAAAATAAAATGCTGTTTGCAAAAGATTATTTTTGTGATGTTGGAAATTCGCTCAGATGTGCGGGCCACATCTACCTGCTCTGAACTCTCAGCAATGGGATGGGGAAGAGGGATGGGGTTGCTTCCCGCTGACAGTCCCACCCACAGCTCAGATGTGAATTTAACTCAACACCAACTGTAACCTCCGCAAAGACGAACACAAGATTGCAGAAATATGCAGGGAATCAACCTTTTCTTTTTCATTTGGCCAAGAGCCGAAACATAATAGTCAACTTTATTCTCCTCTGCCTCTTTTGAAAAGTATTTCTTTTTATAGAATTAACTACTAGAGTAACAAGAGCAGTGCATTCTTGCTGTGTGTCTTTTTGCTACTTTATCCACTCTACTCAATGCAGCAGGTTCAGCTGACGTCCTCTTGCCGACTTAAAGTGAGTGGAGTTCCGTTGAAAATAATGGTGCTTGAATATGCCTATTGAAACATTTGTCTGCAGTTTGATAAAACAGAGCAGCTGTTTTTTGTGTCTGGAACCACTAGTGGGGGTTAGGTGTCTGTCTGGCTCCACATCTAAAGGAGAGTCCAGAAAGACTCCAGTTTCAGCTGGGGGTCATCTGTCTTGCTGCTCAAGGCTCAAAGGGCTAAAATGTTTTAGTTTCAGACACAGTTGTTGAGCAACTGCCAGTAATTTTCTGTAAGGCGGATGAGTTTGGGGCTGTTATTCCCATATATAAGGTTTTCCAGATTTCCATTGAAGGGCCCTCTCTTGCACCATTCAGGTAGTGGTCTAAAACTTGCAGACTATAGTTTAAAAAAAGCAGCTGCTCCTTTCATGAAAAAACCATCATGTTTATTATATTTGTCAGCAGACGTGGTCTGTTAGATTACTTTATGTTCACAGATTTGGTCTTGTCAAAAGATGGAGAGGACTTTATCTACGTGCATCCTTGTTCACACAAGAAAATAAACCTGTAATACCTGTCTCATTCGTGTACAAGCATGCAAACACGTTGTTTGACACATGTACACAAATGCAAGGATCGTCCATGCGTCTGAAAAGCAAAATGGCTAACAATGAGTAGAGATTATTTGCTCTTGTGTCGATTTTATCACTGTTCTCTTGTCTTGTGCTGCGTGAAACAACTTTATTGTTCATGTTTTCTCTCTTGTGTCAAAGATGATCATCGTTGATCGATGCTTACTAGTCCCATTTCTGGCTCTAAAGTAAACCAGTTCTACAGAACAGCAAACATTTGTTCCAATTCTGCTACTATTTGATGCAAAGTTCATTTTTATTGCCTGCTCTCTGTGTATTTGCCTCCATGTTGTTGTGTGCGTGGTCAGTGATGCCTGGTTTAATGAGGGAGGTCTGTTTTGTTCCTGGCACAGCATTTCATGGAAATCAGTGTTTGATTTGCTGGCTACTACTAAAGGATTTAATGCTGCATTGGGCCCCCACCTTTTAACGCCATTCTCACAAGTAAGTAAATGCCTTATGGAATCCGTGCTTTCATTCGGCTTCCTTTAAAGCTCATGCATGCACCGTATCAGTTTGTGAACGTGTTGGCAGATAATAAGGTAACTGTGATTACCCGATGGCCCTTATGTCCACTTGCTGCTGACTGCCAAAGTGTGTGTGTGTGTGTGTGTGTGTGCCGTGTCCAGGGTGGTGTATAACCACTTCAATGCTCCCTGCTCTTGGTGTATGTATCGACCAGACTCTGGAATGGAGAAATGCCTGCCCAGCACACAAAATCAATGACTGCTGTTTTCTCCCCTCCATTGGCCTCCTGTTATCTGCAAGGAATACAAAGCACATATTGTAGCACACAGGCCCCTTGCACTAATTTACCTCATTTTTATGTTTTCTGCCTTCTTCACTATAGTGACAGGGATCACAGGATATTGGGCCAAAACTCAAGATTTCTTAATTTTCTTTCTTAAAAGTTCTATTCCAATAATCTTTTAATGTATTTCAAAATGTTCCCAGTGGTCTTTTAGTTACAACTATGCATTTTTTAGGCAAAATCAAAAACTTTTGAGAACATAGTTTATGCAGTGTGGCAGGAGTTCAGTGGAAAATCGCCTCTCAGCTGTGGGCGGGACTGTTGGCGCAGGCTAACTTCCCATCATCCCTTTGTTTACACTCTCTCCGGCTAGCTTACAGCCCTTCACAACCCCAAGCCAACATTAACGGTGCTACAAAATCGCAGAGCAATATTTGAGCTATCCAGCTGCACAGTTTTGAACCAGATGCCAGCTTGGACGAAGAAAACATTGACGTACGTAGATCTATTTATCTGCTAGTGGATGCATCTGAACTTTTAGCAAGAGCTTGTTGCCTGCCGATTATAGTTTTTACTCAAAAAATAGAAACTTTTTTAAACAGCATTTTATTGTCTGCTCCTAAATCACCACAATTTGAATAAAAAAATACTCAGAAATGCAATTTTATTCTTAATTTTCTTCATATAATTTCTCCATCATGGGAAAAATGCTACAAGAGCATGTTAAAAACACAATTTTCATTGGCGTGCGTTTAAAAAAAAAAGCTTCTTCTAGTGTATTTACCATCTTATGTCCAGCTAGCTTGCCTGGAGTGAGGCCGGCAATGCTGCATCTCTCACCGGACGAGACGGTTTATTATTCATTGTACTATACGAACTCTGCTCTGCAAGCACATCAAACAAGACGGCGGAAAGCGAGATCAAAACATTAATCTGTCTTCCACTTTGTTGAGTGGCATTAGCAAAGTGGCCATTTCATTTCAGGAATCGGGATAAGATCAAACCTATTTTCACCACTCTGCAAAAGGTTCCTCCCTCTTTCTCTAACTGTCCTAAACTCCTTCTTACTTGCCGTCTCTCTCCCTGTCAGGGATTATAGGTGCAGGCAAGAGGAGGAGGAGGGGAGGTGGCAGATTAGCGCCCGCCATGCACCGGGTCCGTCTGTCTGCTGTCAGAAAATAGAATTCATTTGTGTGATCCTGATGCTTACACTCGGCCCTGGGTTCATGCGTGTGGCTGTTGCTCAGTCAGAGGACAGGATTGGGTGGTGGAGGGTGGAGGTGCAGGCCAGCTCACATCCGCAGCTTTTGTGAGCACATCAAAGCGGAGAGTCGTGACCCGACGCCACCAAACACTGCTCAGCCACCATGACATGGTACAGTATAAACAGAAATGTGTACTGACATGTGTGCAGAGGACGTTGGCCCCGTCCAACCCCTATGTGGTTTTATTATTTAAGCAGCTTTAAAGGCAACACCGTGTGTTGGCTCTTAAGAATTCCCCAAATCAACTTTCTGAGTAAAATGACAAACCTTCACAGAGCGGCGGTGGACTGAGGTACATGAAGGATTAATCCTTTCTTCGGTTAAATCAGTTTGTTGATTGTCGGATAAACATTGGATCAGCAGTTTATTTTAAGAGCAAGCAAACTGAATGGTTTTGGTAAAAGTAAACGGCTCAAACGGTGAAGCTCTGCTTTGGTTGTTTAAACTGGAGTTCCTGATGTGAGTTCCAGATTGTATTTAAAACACAGTAATTGTTCGCAGAGAGAGCAGCTGAGGCCTGTGGGGTCAGGGTTACTACAGACGGGAGTTGGGTGCGCTAACATGCCTGGTGACCTCATTGATGGATGGTGCTACACTGGAGATCTTGTGGAGGGCTTTGGAGCAGGAGACTGCAGGGGCGTCTGTGGGGTCCCAGAAGGAAGTACTGTAGAAGTGAGGGGGTGGGGTGTCATTAATCAAACTCCTTCCACCTGCCACCTCTCTTTTCTGTTCCCTGTCCTCTTTGAGATCCCTCTTGTTCAGCGTTTTGAATGTGTCCCATTTCCTCCTTAATTCTCTTTTTTTGTTCCTCCCCTGTAGGCTGGCCTTTTACAGCCCTTCCAAATATCATTTTGAGATGTACTTAATGTCATTGAGAGGTGGCCGCTCAAGCACAGTGCCTTTGAGCAGGAGATGGGGTTTTGCTGGGGTTAAAGACTCACGCTGATTAAAAAAAATTGTGTTTTTGGTGTTTTTGACATGTTCTTATGACGTTTTTTTTTCCCAGCGTCTTAACTTTGACTTAGCATAGTTTTTTTGTGCTTGCAGCTATTTAAAGCCTTGCTTCATTTGTCACTTTTAGGTCAGTAAAAGTATTATTTATTGCTTCTATTGGTTGGAGCTGGTGTGAACTTTATTTTCCAATTGGGCTTTTGCAGGCATGATGGCATCTGTGAGCTTAGGACAAGGATGGTTTCCACAGAGACATTCTTAGTCAATCAGTTGCTCAAAGTTGGTAAAAAAATAAATAAATAAATAAAAGATGGATAATTTGTTAGTTATCCCTAAGCTGGACTGGCTGCCTGTTTTCCTCCGACAGTAGCTGGATCGCCTACAGCGACGCCGTAACCCTGAAGACCAGTAAGCGGGTATGGAAAGTTAATAGAATGTTATAATATAAAGTCAAATGCTTTGAAGATAAGCTGTTAAAAATTGTAAAGAAATTAAAATCAAGCTGTAAATATGCATATGTCTGTTGGAAAATTGCAGTATTTTGTGCAACAAAACCCTAGTGCTTATTAGTTTAACTGTCTCGTCGCTTTAGTTTTACTTTTTAAAATGGTTTTAAGCCTGAGGGTAGCCCTCCTGATTATAGCATGTCATTATTTTCCAGTTGTTACATTACTACTTCTATTAAATTATCATATGAAACAAATCTTTAACCAAAATGAACAAGATGAGTCTCATTTTTACCACCGTAAATGTAGTTTTGTATAAATGATCAAAATGTACACTTACAAAACACGAGTTGAATTCTTGCAGCAGCAACATCGTATTGTTATTTTTAAGATTTTCCATAGGATTTGACAGAAAGCGTAACTTAAGTTCCTTACAAAATGCAAACACTCACAGTGAGTGTTCTTTAATGGGACATAAGACAAACTGGTTTTAGCAGAAAGTAAACAGTCTTTTTTTGTTTTGTTTTAGCTCACACCTCTCTGTAGTTTCTTGTCTATATATTAAATGAGCTGCAGGAGGGAGGCTCATTAAAATGCAGGTTGCACATTGAGCTTGTGAGACCAATTATCTCACCTAGTTCTTTTACAATAGCCGAATATAAAAGCTCTGTGCAGTGGGCCACTCCCACATAGCATGAAAGCCTCAACCTCTTCTCCTCCTCGTCTCTCTCAGTTCCCCTCTCCAGCTGTCTGTTCTTACCAGAACATCAGTAAACAGGCTTTTCACTGGATTTGATGGAGTGCCGCGGTTTTGATCTTTTGGGGTTTGTGTAAGCGGGGTGGGTACGCCTTCGAATGCCGCGGCGTGCTCTGCAGGTGGCGCTGGACAATGGCGTTACAGCCATAAATGTGTACAATAGATGAGACTGTTACAGCACACATGGTGCCATCCTGCTTTCTGACAGGAGTGTCTTGAGAGGATCAGAGCGCCTGGAGCACCAAGGCTGTTCCCGGCCACATGCTGTACATCAAATATAGATGCATGTGGGAAGAAAGTGGAGCACGTTAGAGGCCCCATACAGGCAACCTGCTCATCAAACAGCCGCCTTTATGGTATACATATACGTAATCTACATCCCCCAGCTTGTCTTTGATGCGTTTTCATGTGAAGGTGTACTTTTTGAGGATTAAACACAAGCAGTTGTGTATAATAGCAGGCTAGCAAACAGTTTAAATTAAAAAATGGCCATGTGATGATGTTCACATACCTGACGGATCGTTATGTTTAGTTGTCGTCACCTTCCTGCCCAACCAGTAGAGAGCTGTTGATCACACAAGTTCCCTTTGTTCTGCAGACTGCTGACATCTGCTTAAGTGCTGGAATGGTTACTCTATTAATCACAGCCAAAGACAGAACATCCATCAACAATAGTTTTGATCACCAGTTAATGATTGAAGTAATTTGTTAAGCGGTTGACAAATTACTTCTGGTTCCTGGACGGGGAGAACTTGCTACTTTGTTCTGTCTGTTTGTAATTTAAATATTATGAGGATGTGATTGAAGTGTTTAATGATTAGAGAGGAACGCCACTGAGATGAGGAGAATGCAACTGTTGTCATGGAAACTGCTACTATTTATACTACTTTATTTGTCAGGTGACATGTATGTTAGATTGCCAACACCAAAAACAACCCAAAAAATTCTAACAAATCAAAACAATAATATTACACCTATTATTATGTGTTACCATCATTTATCAGTTTTTATGTACTATTTTAAGGCAAGCGGAAAAACTCTGTCTGTATATGTAAAAGTCTGTATATTTTCTTATATGGGAATTCAAATGCTTGTTTTGCACAGATAAAAAACTAATTTGGAAAAGTGGGTTGACCTTAACTTGTCGGTGCCACGTGTGACTAAGAGAGTCCTATTCAAGAAACAATAAACTGGTTCATTCTGTATTTATCACCAGTAAATTGGATTTAGATTTAAAAACTGGTTCCATTCTGCATTTTTTGCTTCTTTTATGTAAAAAATGAAAACGTTTTTTTTTATAGCATTTCTTTTTAAATTGGACTTTAGATTACAACTTCAAAATAAGAATGAATGAATGGCGTGAAGACTTTTGGCTGATTTTGTTGACCTTTAAACCTCCAAGTGCTTTTAACATGCTCTTGTGGCATTTTTCTGATGATGGAGAACAGATAGAAAAAAAATGAAAATTCTATTTCTTTCATCAAAATCGTGAATCAGGAGCAGACGAAAAAATGCAGTTGGTAAAAGCTTGTAGGTGTGGCGTATATAAACATACAACGGACACAAGCTCCCTCTTCCACTTCATTCTGTTCCATCCACTTGTAGATGGCTGGATCCATAGACGTCTTCATTTTCCTCGTCTTAGGTTGGCATCTGGAACAAAACTATACAGCTGGACAGCTCCAATATTGCTCTTTGTTTCACCGGTAATGTTAGGTTGGGGTGGTGAGGGGCTGTAAGCTAGCAGGAGAAAGTTTCAACAAAGAGATGATGGGAAGTGGAGAAAGGCTTACTCCCTGCCAACAGCCCACCTAAAAGATGATTGGAGTGTGACTTTAAGACACATTTATAGAGGTATGATTGATTATAAAGTAGATTTTATTATTCATTTAAATAAAAAGTGAGTTACCATGTCTTTCTTCTAAACGCTAAGTCCTTTTTATGATCCAAAATGTGAGATGATGAAAGATGATTACCAACAGAAGATGTTATTGCCCCTTTTTTTTTTTTCCTTTGGTGCAGCATTTTAATTGGCTACAAAACTTGTCAAGGCCAGGAACCTGATTTGATTTGATATGCTCCATGGCTGAGGAAACATCTTCTTTCCTCCCTGAAGGTGTTGTTAAAATCTGACTGACTTCATTAATAGGCTGATCTGGATGTAATTAAGAGCGAGCAGAGGGTGGCAGCGTGGAGGAAGAAAGTGTGAAGGAGAAGTATTTTCTTTTTTTTTTTCTTTTTTCAAGTCTATCCGTCACCTATATTGACACGCTAAAGGGTGGAAACGTAAAAGTAGAGTAGAGATAAACATCCGAAGATGCAAGTTGACTCTCCTTACTGTATATCTCATTTATTTGATTGCTTCAACTGAAAAAAATGGAGCTGCCAAATGTGGTGTGAGAAGTTTTGCTTCATTTGTCTGTGATTAGACTGCTCATCTGCTTTTGGTTTGTGTGCGTGCAGATAATGTGAAACACTCCCTTGCAACAGTTTTTCTGTCCATGTGTTTACTGGGTGGAAAGCATAAATTGGAGACAGAGCGTTCCCCGTCTGCATGGCTTGGAATTGGGTTTGCTCTCGGAAAGCTGGCTTTCCTCTCAGGAAGTGTTGTTCCTCACCACTCTCCATAAACACTGGAAAAGAGACCCAAAGAAAATGTCCTCGACTCACTATTTCCACTGTAAACACACTGACATACACATATTACACCGCTCCCACTCTCAGCTTTCTCCCGGCTCTCCTCTTTTTCTTAGTTTAAGGACATTTATTTGCATTTGGTCTGAAGATGGTATAATCCAGAAATATACAAACATAAAGTGTACTTATTTTTAGTGTTTTTCTTTTTTATTAAATCAACAATTTAAAAACGACAAGATTTATGTCAGTTAAATTAGAGTTGAATGTTGCTCCTTATTTATGTGAAAAACACTTAATTACTCTGATTTTAATTTTAAATATGAACATTTAAGTAAAGAAATCCTGTTTGGCGTGATTAAAACATTTTTAAAATCTAAAAGTTCTCTTCTTAATAGATGCATTTAAGTTCATACTCAGAACTTGTGAAGTTTAAGGGTGTTGAAAATTGGTTAGAAAATATCATTTCTATGTTGGTCTTAAAGATTATAAAGCAAATATTTTTTAAAAAATCAACAATTGGGACCATCTTTTTGTTTTTTAACATGTCAGCTTTTATAATGTGAAGTTGAACATGTGTCTTTCTTATCTTCTTGTTGCTATTGTGCCTGCTGTCGTTGGGGAAGACTAAACTGACTTTACCACCCAGAAGCCTCATTAGCTTTACCTGTGTGTGCACAGGTATGTCAAGAGGCTGAAGGCAGAGCGATGGAGTACCATAAAGAAAGTGGTTTTTAAAAGAAAATCTTTTTTTTTCATTACATTTCCTCTGCAGTGAAAAAGGTGACAAGATGGACACTCCATATCTCTCCGCCGCACTAGAAAACTCATCTAAATGGAAAACACATTGTCTTCATTATTTTGCGAGAGCTGAAAGAACAGGGTTGTCATGGTAACAACCATCTGAGCAAGCGTAAGCGGGCGGCCGAGGGGCTGGTTTTAGGGCGAGAGGAATGGAGAGAAGGAAAAAAAAGGAGGGGGGGGGGGCTGGGAGTCAGTAGAGTAGGGGCAGGATGGTGGGAAGGGAGGAGAGAGATGGAGGGGCAACAAAATAGATGGAGGGATGAAAAACTGGAAATTTGAGGAAGAAGGGGAAACAAAGATGAAGGTGTGATGGAGAGACAATAGAATGCAGGAAATTCTGATTCTAGTGGACCCGGATGCCACTAACAACCAGTTAGCACCTTTTAGAGACCAGGTAGGCTGCAGGAGGAAATTTCAGTGAAACTACTCTGACTGCGTCTAATTCACTGACTGTAAGACAGCTTGGCTGAAAGAGTCCTCCTCCCTCCTCGGGTTCCAAACAGGAAGTACCCACTGGCTTCAAGAAGCCAAAATCCCATAGACGTTTCTGGAGAAATAAGCAGCTATTGTATATTTCAGAATAACCATTCTTGGTCTACTACCTTTTTTTTTACATGTTTTAACATAATTCATTTTTGTACGATATATACTTTTTTTGCACTGCAAGTTATTCAAGTTATAAACTGACCAATCAGATGCCTCAACAAAAGTATGTGGTCTCATGTTGGACATTCGAAGCGTTTGTTGGACAGACAGCCCGCTTTCAGTGGACTTCCAATAAGCTCACACCTGATTGGTGAGAGTGGATCCCATAGAAAAATTGACTCGGTCTGTCTTGGACCAATCACTGCTCACTCACATCGCCTGCTTCCAACATGGCGGCATCCGTATTGCAAGTAAATAGCAACTGGTTGCTATTGGAGCTGGACGTAAGCCATTTTCAATAGGTGACATCACACTTATCCAGTCAATGGACTAACTGCTGTGTTTTTGGCGCTGGCGTCTGATCACACATCAGGTCTTCCATCGAAGTTCAGTGAAGGACGGGGCTTTCTTTGAGCTAGCATGGGACAACCGGGTGTTTGTCTGTTTGTTTTTTTATAAACACGGCGAGGTGCGACTATCTCCAGCAGCGTCTGCCGAGCCACAGTGGTGATCAACAATCTGCCTTGCTGCTGTCTTTGTTAAGATGCTCCCTAACATCAGTCCTTGGCAGCAGCTAGGCCAACACCATCGCCCTTCATCAAATATTTACCCTTTCTGAATCTGCGACACGCACCAAGGACACATCAAATAAACCAAAGTGCCAAGGCGGTGTCTAATCCAGCTCAACCCCAACGCCACAGACTCAGCCTCTCCTCAATGCTGGGTGGATTTCTTTTACGGCACTCCTGTCAATTTGACATCAACATGAGGATTAGGTTTGCTGCCACAGAGAAAGAAGACTCACTGACTGTTTATTTAAGTTTGTAACTGCATTTCTCTTCTCTTGCCAGTGGCGTTGATATGACTGAGGCTTGACACAACATCATTATGGCAGCCATCAGGAGATTAAGGAAATTAAAGTAATTGCTTAGGTCTTTGTCGTTTAAATATGCTCCCCTGGAGTGTTTAGTTTGGCTTTAACATCTATTAAGACTTGACACCCAACCCTGTGTCTGTGCAGATGATATTGTTATTAGTTGCTGTGGAAATGGATAGAACAGGGAAACTAAAGTGCCTTTCTCCTGATATGTTTGTCATGGATTAAAACATCAACCATCTTTGTGCAGGGTCGTCTGTGGCAGTAAAGATGCACCTCAGCTGCAGCTATAGCCGAGAAAAAAGTCCAAACATCAGATGATAACATTTTTTGTTTTTTTTCAATTTGTTTTTATGGCAAACAAAAAAGAGAATTGTTACATCCATGAAATACAATGAAACAAAGATATAGTTTCATATTTGTAATACAACATGGCCAGTTTTTTCTTTTTCTTTTTACAAACACCTCGAAACCCCCCCCCCCCCTCTCCATAGTTTGCAAGACAAGGATAAGATATTGTCCAATATGACAAAAGCATATCTCTATGTAATCAACTCAATGGCCAAATTGATCAGCCAAGTGGCAACATAAAATACAGAAATATAGTAAGTATAGTAAGCTGATGTGATATTTATATGTAAGAAAAAGAAAAATAATAATAATAATAACAATGCTAATAATATTTACGAACAGTTGGAATATTTTAAACTATAAACTACTGAGATGTGATGGTAGAATGTGAGAAGGCCTCAGGTAGAATTCTGAGTTTGCCAAAGTGATCTAAAACCGGACCCCAGATTGAGAAAAATTTGATCAGATGATAAAATTAAAAGGCGTCCAAGCTTTACAGGATCTGTCTGAGAACGGTCTCCCTCCAGATGTTCAGTCGTGGTCGAGAAAGGGGGAAGAAGGCTGCAGCTCGTGATTGACCAGCACTTAGGGAAAGAGATAGGCCGCCTCTTTGCTCTGCCTGACTGCCTGGCCAGCTGTGTGGCTGCCTGTAGGTCTTAGTGATTCATGTCACACTGTAATTGGTTTACCTGCTCCCTGTGTGTCTGCACTCTGAGAGGACCAAAACAAATTACCCAAGGATGACCTCTCACCATGTCCCGCCTGCTCTGCAGCCGTTCCACCCCTCCCATCCCTCTCGGTTTGTCTCACCCCACCTCTCACTGCATGCAGTGTCTTTCTGTCTCCTGTTCCCATCCTCCTTCTAAACACCTTGAATCTCCCGAGCAGTGCAACCTTTGCTAGTGAAAGCATGCCTGAGTACAATTACACACATTAAAGCCTCCCGAGGCCTCACAGCGTGTCCGCCCGCAAAGTCAAACATCCCTTCAACATGTTACGCACACTTGCAGGCGTATAGATATACTGATAGAATGGAGTTGGGATTACAAATAAACACTTACACTGAAGTTTTTTTGTAAAGTATTTTGTTCGAGCTGGAGTGAGTCATGTCAGCCTTTCGGGGCTGTTTTTTGTGCTTTTTCGTGTCAGATAATACTTGTGTGGATTGTTCTTTCATTGAAAGAAACCGGTGCTCTGTGTACACCATTAGGTTGTTTCCTTTCTGCGCCAAGCAGCGTTTTGTCTTTTTTTTTTTTTTGCCACTCTCACTTTTACCTTCACACAGGGCTGATCAACAGAGCAACATGAATGAGTGCAGCAATCTCTCCGTGTTCCCGTGCTGGAAGCCTCAAAGGTTATTCGGCTGCTCCTGTAAAAAGCCTCCTGTCAATGGATTTAGTTTGGATAGAGCAAAGCAAAAAGAATGATTGGTTTCCGTTTGCTGTATCACAGCTTCACAGGTAGTTTTTGTAACATAGTAAGTGGTTTGAGTGCGTGAAAATAATATTTACATCTCTAAACACGTCCTGCTTTCTGTGCGAAACTCCGTGCTCTAAAAAAAACTTTTTTTGCTTTTCTTTGAAACACTATTTATTGTTGGCAGCATCTTCCATATGATCATAATGTTGTGTAAGGCAACTGATTATTGGTCAGGTTTTTATTTTGCATGGAAGAAGTGCTGCTTGGTGACATTTTTCCATTATTCTGCTCAAATCATAAATAGGAAAGTAGTAAAGTCCCACTATGATCATCATTTGATCTATTTTAAAAGCGTTCCCAGTGGTCTTTTGATTATGATAATGCTATTTTTAGCCAAAATAAAAAAATCTGAGTAGTTTTCTAGGACATAGGTGCAGTAGTTCATTAGAAATTTGCCTGAGTAGTGAGCGGGACTGTTAGCACCAACCTAACATTACTGGTGCAACAAAAATGGCGACCAATATCAGAGCTTTCCAGCTGTACAGTTTTGAGCCAGATGCCAGCTCAGACAAGGAAAACGAAGACATGCACATCTGCAAGTGTATGGAAATTTGTCGGCAAGTGGATGCATCGGAATGGAGCGTAGCAGGGAACTTGTGACTTGCTGTAGTAACTTGTACGTCACTCTTATACGCGTTTTCCAATGGCATAATAATGCATCTGCTCTTGATTCACAAAGATCTGGATAAAGATATACTCAGTGATGCAATTTTTTGATTAGTTCTCTTTATATATGTCCTCTATTATGAGAAAAATGCCACAAAAACGCCATTTTAATTGGGTCTTTAAAAATCTCTCCAAATGCTAGCTTAAATGAGCAGATTGCAAACTAAGAAAAACTCTGAAAGACTTTTAGAATGCTATTTAAGCAATCTCTCAAGAATATTGTAGATTATTACAAGAAAGCACCTTGTTAGAAGCAAAGTACAGTCATAGAAATGATGGGAACCTAAACGTTTGCACTGCATTGTGGGAGGGAGCTTATGCATGAGAGTAAGAGTTCCAGGAAATGGCCTAAAATGGTATTGTTGTCCTAAGGATCATTGAAGAGGACACTCTTTTTGAGTAAACACTCTGTGTAGCAGCATACAAATCTATTTGCATTGGGCATGATCAGTACAAACACACACACACACACAAGCCCCTGTTCATCCACGCACTCACCATTTTTGCATGATTTATTTTTGGGAAATTGGATACAATAATGTTTCATGTTTAGCTTAGATACCATCTTGTCATGACTGAAAGCAAACAGAGGTCAGTTCTTACACAAACTCCAAACATTATAACAATCTGTCTCTTATTTGATAGCCAATTGGAGCTGTTTTGCTGTCGGTAATTGTCGGAAATGTTTTTGAGTTGTCTAATTTGATTATTTACTTTTTGTATTTGATCTTTTTTTATGTTGTGAAGTCACAAATAGTCCAATAACTGTCCACTGCATTTTGTATTTGTGATCACTGAATGAGAAAGGTCATAATGTTCGGGGTTTTTTTTACATTTTCTAAAGAAAACTGTTGTATTTTGAGCTTCTTAGTAAGTGGCATCTTGTGTTGTTTATGTAATACTTCAGAGTTTCCTTGGATATCTAAATTGAATTGGAAGATACAGACTTTTTTGTGCTTAAATGAGGTTGTCTGATAGAACATTAGCAGGAGAAAAAGTGAAGCAGCAGCAATGCGTGATTTGTTCCACCAAGTACCAAAAGGTTAGCATGCTTGTTATTTTTTTTTCTGTAAGAGTTGTGCTTTTAGTGTCAAAGACAAGGGTAGCGGAGGGCATAGATATGTTTTTGCTCTCCCTAATGACACCAATACCATTTCATGGTTTAGTGAGCAGATTGAATCACACTCAGTCTTTGTAAGGCTCTCTCCTCCTGTCTCTTTCTCCTCCCCTTGTGCACTTCATCACACTCTCCTCTGGCAAATGATCACATGCACGTGCATATGCTACTGTGCATCAGTGTGTTACTCTCACCCCTGCTGCATGTGGTTTAATTGCATGTGGGTCAGCAGTTTGTCAGCGTTGAAACCGAAGGACATGGAATTTGTCAGTTTACCCATTCAGCAGCCACAGGGGGCGGTGTGTGAGCTAACAGTTCTGCTGGAGTCAGGCCCATAAGGTTATCTTTACACAGAGCTGTCAGACTGCACTGTCAATCACGCCACTCTCTTTTACTCTGTTGCACTCTGACCACTTCCTTTTGCATGAGCTCAAAAACAGTGCATAAATCTGCGTAATTCATAATACAACTTTTGAGTTTCATACACAGACACAGAGGCATTCTCTGAGGACTTGCTCATCAGCACTCCCTAAACTTGCATTCTGCATTTTGGACCTCACATGTGATAGGCCTTTCATAACAGTGGAAAATCCTATGTGTTGGCCCAGGACATGCAATCTTCCCTCGATAGTATTTTTAGTCCTCAGCAACTGGAACGTTCTACAGAATAAGGAGTTCATTCATTCATCATGTGATGCTCCATTACCTGCCAGTCAGTGCTGGTACACCATTTGCAGCTGAAGTACAAAATAAATAAAGATGTAAACAAACGTTTTCATAAATATGCAATCAAAACAATTACCACGAAAAGATGATTTTGTCAGATTAAAATACATATTTTTTGGTTTTATTGAACTACTTTCTAACAATTAAAAGTGGACTACATTACTAACAGAATGAGTTCCTATTAATTTATTCTGCTCTGCTTTTTAATTAGGCATTTACTTGGGCATTCAAAAGATCTCCCATAAGTCTGGCTAATTTTATTTTGCTCTAGTGCATCATTTTTATTCTGATACTTCTAAATAATTTCTTCCTTGACTCTAAAAAAACTAAGTCAAACTCACAGCTTCCCCATGTTTGGCGGTGGTATGGCTCTGTTTCATTCATATTTGTGAACTTTCTAAGAATGTCAGATCAGATCTACTGCCAAAATCATTTTTATTCTAACATTCAGCATATATGAGCCTGCGCGTTTGCTTTGACAGCTCATTTCGTTTGAAGGAAATTTCTTTGAAAGTGCTGCAACGTGGTGTAGTGGTTCTCACCTCATAGCAAATCTCTTCTGGGTTTTTTGTGTGAAGTTTGCAGCCTCTTCCTGTATATGTGTGGGGTTTTTCCGGGTTTTCCTATGCTCTTTAGGTAAACTGGTGACTTGATTTTCCCTTAGGTGTGAATGTGTGTGGTTGTTTTGTCAGTGGACCAGCAAACTGTCCTGGGTGTTCCTTGCGGTCATTCTTCAGCAGTTGGGTTGGCTTCAGTGACCCCGTGACCCCAAACACAGCTCTCTCAGATTTAGAAAATGGATGGATGGAAATTTATTTCAATTTTTTGTTAAAATTGTAAGAATCAAATGTTTATTTTATGTCCATCAATGCATTATAAAAGGATCTTTCTGTAATATTCAGCACACTATATTACCTTATCTACTTATTTTTTAGACTAATGAAGGACACATCTATCTACTAACTCATTTACTCAAACAAAAAATCTCATCAGATTCAATCTTTTGAACTTTTTTGAACTTATATATCCTATCAATAAACTTTTTAACCCTTGATGCTTGGTGCTGTTTTTTCTCCCAAGTCTTCCAAAAAACAATTACACCTTCCCACACATCAGTTGTGTTCCAAATTGAGCTAAATCTTACACTGTCTGAGGGTTCAAATTATTGTTTTCATTTCAAAATAAGGCTCTAGTAAATCATTTTATCTCTTCAAATGCATATATTTTTGTTTTATTTTGAAGGTTAATGCAATTTTAAACAATATCCTGCACCCAAGGACTCTTATGCATATTATGGGATCCCTTCTCTTGGATTCCTCTAATCGCTGCAACTTTTTAAGGCTTAGAAAAGTTGGTGAAAGTACTTATTAACCAAAGAATCAAAGTGATTTATATAAGAGAATTTAAAATAATCATTAGTTGCAGCACTGATCTCACTGTAAGCATTCCCCAAACGCAGTAACGATGAACCTCAAAGTGTCATGCTAATTAAGGCTTTTGTAACTCCCATCAAAATGAACATAATCAGCTGAAACAGAGAACAGCTCTGTGTTCCCTCGTTTGATCTCACACTCACAGAGCGGTGAATTAATCGTCCGTTCCCGGGGGTATCTGATGGTGCATACCTGCACTATTCCACAACTGAAGCTCCGTATTTATAGAAGGCTACAGAGCGGCTAGAGTATCCCCACATCACAGCTGTTTGCATTGCAGTGTTGGGTGTCACATAGCTGCCCAGTGCAACTGCGGTTGTCACATTAAAACAGAACATAAACAAGCAGCAGTATTTAGAGTTTATTTTTTTTACACCCGGGGACAAGCCATTTCCCATTTTTATAGAAGCTGGTGGTTGCGATGGTGTGCAGAGGGCTGAGTTTTATAAAGCCCAGAGGGAGCGATATGACTAATAGTTGGCTTTGTTGAGAAGGAAAAGGAGAGCGGGAGAGATTAGTGGTGGAGAAGATTAGGAGAGCCTACAACATAAGCAGAAACAAGGCAGAAAGACACAGAGATGATGGCAAAGAGATTCTGGAAGTGAATAAAGAAGCTAAAGACAGAGAGATTTGAATGAACTGGGGGTAAATAAAGGCAAAAAGAAAGCAACTTGCTATAGGAGTTTGCCATTAGAGATAATAGTGTGTGCGAGAGACTGCTGGTGGCTTTTTACAGACACACTGAGAGCAGTGAGTGTGGGAGGGAGACGGAGATAGAGGCCAACACAGCTGAGTGGTGTTGATTGGCCTGTTTGAAAACACATGAACTGCAGACGGTGAGGGAGAGAGGCTCTGTGCGGCAGGATAAAGTGTCGCTCTGTGCCGTGCCACGCTGCAGCCCAAACCACATTAGAGCAAATGAATCCATTCCACCTCCTGTTATGGCAGCTCCCACTCGGGGCCCCGGGAAGGAGTATGAAGGGACTGGGGGGAGTGGCATGAGAGAGAAGAAAATGATAGAACAGAAAATGGAAGGTGGTGTAAGGAAAAGTCACAGGCTGGGTGGCTCCAGTAATGAGTGAGGGTTGCAGAAAATGAGAGTAAAAACAGACAGTGGAGGTGGGCAGAGAAAAATCTGCAGACCTGTAAGGGAAGGTGATGGGTAGGAGAGTAGATCACTGTCCAGGGAGCAGGAGTAATACTTGTTCTTCCATTGATAATGACGTTGATCTCTGTCTAAACTAGGGGTCTGCAACCTTCAACACCACTCAGGCCAGTTTCTCATAGACACTCTTTAGAAAAATTCAACTCTGCTGTTATTTTTAACGGAATTTTTTCTTTTCTTGGCAGCAAGAAAAACATTGACACGTGTAAAGAAATTAGCATTTTATTCAAATTATAGAGTTTGTTTTTATGCATGACAAAGAATAAAAATGAGAAATCATTGTACTTCAATGAAAAATGTTAAACGAACAAAGGCATTTTATTTTATTAGATGTAAGTTGGTGAGCTGTCATCCCTTTCATTAGTTACTAAAGTTAACCTGAACACTAATATGGCTTTATTATTTTATGATCCAAAAGGAAAAGTATTGGAAGTTTATAGAAATACATTGTTTTGTCTTCTCCCCTCCGAACGGCAACTAAACATTATTTTGCACGTATCCATAGACAGAGCTTCAAGAAGAAACTTTTTGCCAATAATTTGCTTAGTTTATGAAATTTGTGGAGGGATAACAAGGCCTCTTGATTCAATGCAATATAAACATTTTCACAAAGTGTATAAGGAGCGTTTTAGACATAAACTCATAAATCTAACAAAATACATTTAAACCAATTCAACGATCATTTTAATTTGTTTAAACAGTGAGCAAAACTATGAAATAACTCATTTTTTTAATAAGTTAATTCCTTAAATTTCTGCTTTTTAGGTCTGAAGATGAAAACCTATCCCAACAGAACGTGTTTCTTTTACACAATTACCAGTTGAGCATCTCTTATGCTAGAAATGTCTTTCTTCAAGACCCCTTTGGAAACCCCATCAAACTAAAACTTTAAATGTTTAATCAACAAGTACAAGAAAATGACTTTAGCCTTGAAAAGCTAGGCTTTATAGCAGTGAGACATGGATGGCTGTTAATATAGTTGATTAGACATAACAGATTCCCACTTAATAGACAAATCCTCGCTGATTTTTAATTAAGAACCAACAAAATAACAGTTTTCTTTTAAATCATTAAAAATCGTGTTATTTGTGACAATTTCAGAGACACTTTGTAACTAAGATGAAGCAGTTTCTAGACTGTATTTTTGCACGAGTGTATGAGGCCATTACATGATCTTCTTTCTTATTCCTCCTACCTCAAAAGACAAGCGTGACAAGGGTGATAGTTATAGGTCTGAAAAAAGAAATTACTAGTGCTTTGAGCTGATCATACATGTAGTATTTGCTCATGCATGGTGCTGATGATGAGATAATTTTTCTCACTTTTCCTCTTTTGCTTGCTTCTGTCTTTTCCTGGTTAAGTCTGGTTCTGCCCACCCCTGTCCTGCAACACTCCAATGACTTTCATTACTGGAATTTTGTTTTCTTATGTTTTAGCCCTGTTTCCACCAACCTAATTTTTATTGTTTTCAGCCAACAGAGCCAAAAAAGGGACAGGATGCTTCCTTTAATGTTGCTGTTGTTGCTAGTGGTTTATTTAAATCAAAGATTTATCCTCCCACAGCATTTGCATTGTAGTCAATAGGGGCTGATTAGTTTCTGTAACTACATATTTAGTGACTACTAGTTCATTTTGGACCGACTCCAGTTGGTTTTCTTCTCATCTCTAAAACGAAGAAGTGCAACAGTTGCCACTTAACTATAATTGGATGTGCAGTCTCTCTTCCTCGGACCCCTCCTAAGCGGTGCTGAGTGCAGCAGATTTAGATGTTGGCCATATCTCTTATGGGTTTGTGCAAACGGAATAAAAACGGCTAGTGAAGCACACACAGAAAATCTGTTCTGTAAGAGTTGCAGTTGTTCCCAGAGTAAAGGGGAAATATCAGGTTCACTCTGGTCGTGTCACCGACTTGTCACAAGGCAAACAGGAGGTGCAGGGGTGTGGTGCTGAAGTATCTTGTCATCTGAGAAAGTCTACCTGTCAGGTAGACTGACTTTGCATCTTAGAAACAAGCTGGTCACCGCCTTCCTGAACAGAACAGTTTATCTTCTGATGGAGTGATGGGATTTTTGTGCTACAAAAGGCTAAGAGGAGAAATTTACAGGTGAAGATGCATCCCACACCTTCCTACACGCTTTCAGTCTGGCTTCACTGTGTTGCATTCAGTGGAGCTGGAGAGAGAAAAAAACAGGTAATCAATAGTGTAGCTGGTTGTTGCCGGACTGGACTGCCCTGTTAGTGGGCTGTAAAGCCGGCTGCCTGCCCGCAGCATGGGATTTGTAGCACTTGTCAGGGCTTAGAGGACCCTTCCCTGAACCACTTGCGACAAAGACATGCTGGTTAGCCACAGGAGAGGGAGACATCTGCTGGATGCTGAGAGGCACGACAGCGAAGCAGCACCTAAAGTCGTGGTCATTTCATGCTCAGTTAGACTGGGCGCAGTCTGGAGGAACCACGCCATGTAAACAGAGAGGATTCAGCCAAATATTTGTCCTCAGTAATGCCAAATAGTTTATAAATGTACTCCAGGTCATTCTAATCCTGTAATTCTCAAAACCAAAGGGTTCCTTTGAAGTTTACACTCTCCACTTTATTAAAACAGGGAATTACTGCTTTTGAGTTTAGGTGAGTTTAGCTTTGATCTTAGGCGTATATGCGTCAAATGAAGAAACATAAAGGTAAATATGTGTCTCTGTAATAACCAACAACAGTCACACATGAGAACTCTCCGACTGAGCTGAGCCCTTCCGTCGCTCTGCTCAGTGGGGAATCTTGGGGGACCCTTTATCGGAGCTGTGCAGCTTTCCAGAGCCCTGCCCCCACCCCCACCTGTGGTTCCTCAGTTAGCTCTTTGTGTGGAGGAATGTGGGGCGGCAAAAGCTCTGATGCAGATAAACACAGAGAAGATGGCTAGAGACGGAGGCCCGGTTGGAAAGCCAGCACGATACGTATTAATCCAGCCCCAATCTGTCGCTTGGAGGTGGTCAGACTGAGCAGCTTTTGGTTCCTGCCCATCCTGAATAAAGTATACAAATAAAGAAAGAAGTGACCTTGAACCTTATCTCTTCTGGCATTCATCCTAAACGGGAGGCGTGCTCTTCTCTCGATCCCACAATCAGTGAAACTTTTCTTTCAGTTTCATCATGTTTCCATTTGTCGTAAGCAGTGCTGCTGTGGTTCGTCTTTGTTACACGCATTTGCCAAAAATATGTGCTTGGGGTGCATTAGACTCTTCAATGAGTCAGTGTGTAAACACACTGGCTGCTCTTGTTTGAACATTTGTCAGGCAGCGAAAATGCTGTTTGAACTTAGCAGGCTATAAACCCGGTGCATGCGAGACCTGACAGTTCTAACAGATGTATCTCTCCTCCTCCTCCGTCTTTTACAGAGTTAAAAAAGCTTTTTTAATGGAGTCCCGGTAGAGACATCAACATGAACACGTTACCATCGATGGACCGGCACATCCAGCAGACCAATGACAGGCTGCAGTGCATCAAACAGGTATGTCCTCTTTTTAGTCTGCAAGGCATCCACTGCATTCTAGAGCAAGATAGCAAAATATTTCCTCACATCACTTTGATCTCTTCCCACCTTATATGGGCATCAGATTCTCCAGCCATTAGCTGCAGCTACAGATCATGTTGCAGGGGTCACAGAGAGAACCAAATCTGGCAGCAAACACAAGAATAGACTTCAAAGCAGTGTAGCACTCTCTGCTTCTGTCTCTTTTTTTCCCTCTTGCTCCTCTCATCCTGCGTTTTCCTGACTCTTGACGTACGCCAGACTTTGTTGTGGTTTCGCTTTAAATGACTTGACTGTCAGCTTTCAGGAGACCCACAGACAGATACAGACAGACAGACAGACGTAACCCAGGGCTACCGCCTCTGCTTTTGATTAATAGTAAGCAGAACTCATAGACTGCTTGACTAGCTGGCTGGCTCTGGGCATATTTGTTTATGATGTGTGGGTGGGATCTTTTATATCTCCCAACATCCATGTGACACCAGGCTTTGGAATAAATCAGCGAAGGATGAGGCTTTCAGCCCGCAATTATGAGGTGACACATCCTTTTCTACTGTTTCCGCTTAAACTCTGCTATGATAACCTTTTTTTCAGGCTGATCACTCCCTGACTTCTATCCATGTGTGGAAATCAGTATTTAATATTTTCCAGAAATAATCTGTGCTTGTTCTTGATTGCATTCTTTATTGTTCAGTTTGTTGTGTGGTGTGTACCCTCCTCAGCTCTTGCAGTGAAGCAGCTCGTCATGCCCCAAACTTCAAAGGGGCGGGGTTAGTCGGTGGGCTCGGAGCTTGCAGCAGCTCTGCCAGCAGGGTGCTGTTTTGGTTTGGGGAAAGCCGCTGGCAGAGAGCCAGGTGTTCTGCCGGTAATCATGGAGCCAGGTAGCACTCTGATCTGAGGCTGACCTGAAAACGGAGGGGACGGGGGAAAACAGCCTGTCATCTCACAGAGGACAATCTGTCAAACGTCTGGCTCTTTGTGCGCCGAAAACCCCCGGCAGAGCTGCCACTCAACCCCCACGTCCCCGTTTGTGTCCTCGTCCAAACGCTCCGCTCTAACAAGAGCGGGGACAGCCCGCTCCTAAACCCATTGGTGCTATTTTATGCCTGTCCTCCCCCTCACACCACGGTGGAGGTTGTCAAGCAGAGTCGCTTGTTGAGCTCTGCAGAAGGTGGAGCTGCAAGTTCAGATTTAGACAGACAGCCCCTGCTGTGCTAGTTCTGATTCCTCTGGCGCTAGAGGCTGATACGCCTCCCATCAAGCAGCAGTAATGCCAGATCATATCACTCATCTAGAGCAGGCTCTTCTCCTCCCCATTACTCAACAAGAGCATCTCTCACTTTCTCTCAGTCTCTTCTATTCTTCATTATCAGTCAAACCCCATTGAGAGCCTACAACTAACTCTATAATGGCTAATCTTCTCATCACAAAAGATGAGTCACTGAAGGCCTCTCCTGCAGCCCATAATATCACTGAAGGCTCTTGGAGATTTTCTCTCTGTGGGCGGACACCTGACCTGACACATAGCGCTCAAAAACGAAGACCCTCTTTTGTCTCTCACATGACCAAAAAGCTGTCCTTTCAAAAACACTCACCCCTGCTGCCCCCTAAAGACAATAGTTCTACCCTCTCTGCACGAACCCATAAAACAAGACACTTCAGCTCTAGATGAGAATAATAAATTCTTTCAAGTGGGCTCAATCTTGCCAGCTGAGCAAGCTGCAGCTCTGTGCCATTTCAGTGCTATTAACCTTCTGAGCCATGAAGAAAGGAAGCCCAATTTTAAAACCGCTTATTGTGTCCTTCCAGCCTCAGTAGCCGTCAGACACTGAGAAGAAAAGACTCAACTGTTTCAGGCCTCAGTGCACAAGCAAGAGAGACAGACAAGGGACTGAAAGAGATTAGACAACACACCAACGGCTCCTATCGAGTCTGCACACATAGCTGCCAGGACTAAGGTTGTTTTCTTTGTGCAGAGCCAAGTCAGCCAGTGGACTTCTTGTGCCGAGGCTTTAACAAGCTGCAATGAGAGGAACTGAGAGAATGAAGATTTGAGGGAGCCATTTGGTTACGGTGTGGGTCACGGAGGCAGGAGATGTGTGTTGCCAAGAGAGATTAACTACAAACGCTGGAATCATTGTTGATATGGGTGTGATCTGTTTCCCACAATGCATCAGAGCATCAGAGTGGGCGTACAGTAGAAGTCAAGGTCCTCACAGGGTTGTGCAGAAACACAAGACATCAAATTGAGGCAGAGTGACGCGAGAATGAAAACCTGCACAACAATTTGGGCTTTTTTTTTTTTTTCCAATTGTTCCTATTGTTGGACAATAATAACCCCCATTATTTGTTTGTTGGTTTTCTTATGTGTGTGTTTGTGTGTATGTGTGTGTGTGTGCTTGTACAGCACTTACAGAATCCGGCCAACTTCCACTCGGCTGCCACAGAGCTGCTCGACTGGTGTGGAGATCCCCGGGCCTTCCAGCGTCCTTTTGAGCAAAGCCTTATGGGATGTCTGACGGTACTCAAACACTAATTATGGTTTTTGATGCTTTTTCAGGTACTTTTTAGGAGACAAGCAAAAACAATAATTATATGAGAAATAAGGAAAAAAAACTGCTCTATTTACTTCTTTGTTGCACTTTCACACAGTTATGTTTGTGCCAGCTCTATGTTTTTCTGGCTTTTATCAAAATACATCCCATAATAGTCACAACACACTCCAGAAAAAAACACTTCTGATATTTCTGATTGTCAGCTTTGTTTATAAAGACCTTCAAATCCACAGACAAAGTTGAAGGCTTCACATTTTTTCGTGCTAAGAACAGTCAGTCCGGCACAGGCGGAGCATTGTCCCAGCTCATGCATTCACATGCACAAACAGATAAATGCTTATTAATGTGTAAATCACAATAAAAGCCTCTTAAAGGCAGATAAAGAGCTACACACAATGGGTCTTGCTGCCGAGATCCCCCTCAGCATGGGGCTCTTTCCATCAGCTAAATGGTTTTATCAGACTGGGAGAGTAAACTGCTGCTTATCTGAAGAATTACTGCACGCAACAAGTCTGCACATTCTTTCAAGGATTTGCTGCCTGAAATTAAATTTGAGAAAGAGTCTTCAAGCCAGGCGTTGTTCTGTTTGGGCATGTAGAGGTCACTGTGTGATCCATGTTAGCTCATAAAAGATTTCACAACCACTATCAATGCTGCGTAATTAGCTTTGTCTGAGTAAAAACTTTCTTTTCTTTTGGGGAATGGCAGACAAGTGGATTCTCCACACTTTTTTTATTCACTCATGAAGTTTACAAGGAAATAACTGTTTTGTTGGGTTTTGGTTTTCCCAGCAGAGACAAATAAAACTGAGTGGCCCACCAACCCAACTCCACTGGCAGTGCTTTAATTTGACTAGTAATATGGGCCTAGATGTTCATCCTGTGAGGGAGATTTAGCTGAAAAAGGGCTTATGAGGGAAAACACTGTTAAATCCATGTTGAATCTATGCTGGCCTCTGTCGCTGGCTGCCTGCCTTCTACAAACCGAATGACAGACTCACAGGAAATGAAACAATTGACAAGAACATGGTTTGACAAGTTAGGCTAGTTTGCGAGATTAAGTCGGCAGGCTGGTGCCTCCGAAACTGATAAATCGTATGTACTGAAAGTGCAAAGCTGTCTTCTTTTCATTAAAATGATTCAACAAGATGGATTATTAAAGTCACTTCAACAGCGATATCCTTGGTGACAGTAAGTTAAATATATTTGGAGTGTCATCATTTTTTTTAGAACTTTAGTAACTGCAGTCCAGATTATTGTTTTGATCTTACAACTGTTATATGGTTTCTTATCATCTAGGCTCTGGAGTTATTTAGCCTGGCTAACTATCCTCCACTATGAATGAAAAAGAAGTGAAAATGCCATCTTTGTGTTCCAAGAATGGTCTTTAGTCATGTTTACTTTCAAAATAAGAGTCAATGGTTTCTCTTTTGGGTTAGAGAATTCCAGATTGGCGATTGATAGATTTTATCAATCGCTTTAAATCTGCAGTTAAGGGAAATTTCTTTTAGGGGAATGTTTTTTTTTGTTTTGTTTTTTCCACAGCACCCTGCTCTCTTAGGCTTCTGAAACACGTTAAGGCTTAAAATGCCAACTAGAAAAGAGGAGTTTGTTCCCAAAAAAGGAACAGTTTCTTCAGTAATATAGAACTGGTTCGGTTTCGCAACTTGAGACTTGGAGCAACAAACCACAAGCTGCAAAATCTGTTTGAAGGCTGTTGCTACCACCCGAAACACAGAAAGTCAGTGGGAGAAGTGCTGCTCAAGCTAGAAGCCGCTCACAAAACACCTGCTTTGTATTTAGTTGCTCTTATAATTCAGGACACCTCCTGGGTACTTTTTGTTAAATATATTCTGCCATTTGTATTTTTTGTCTGAGGTAGGCAGAAAAAAATCGATTAAAATTGGAGACTGCATTTGTTTTGAATAAATCTGAGATTTTATTTTCTGGCCATATGGCCTAGCCTAGGGCTCTGCAACCTGAGTCTCCGGAGCCACATGTGGCTCTTTAGTTAAACAGAAAAAATATTTTTCATTTTAAAAACTAACTGTAAAGTAAAAACTAACTAATAAAGTAAAAAAGGAAAAAAAATGTGTAAATTTACTCAAACTTTACTCAACTCATTGAAGGACAGTACCTTAATATATTTCTGACAGATTTTTTTGTGCCCTGAAAAATTAAGCGGAGGTCAGTAAGCGCAACCAGAATTACGGTGCATCAGATTGTAAAGCAAAAACATTTATGCCAATAAAACAGTTTATTTATGTTTATCATAATAGTAACAATGACATAAGGACAAAGGAGTGTGGTATTTTTCAAAAGGGTGAATTGAGACTTTGTGGCTCCTCTTGGGTTGAGTTCTGTGAGAAATCGACCTTTTAAGTAATAAAGATTGCAGACCTCTGGCCTAGCTCTATGTATTTCCAACGTTGTAGGAGTCAAAATGGATAGATTATTATCTTTTATTTATATTTATTTACATTATTTAAGAAAAATAAACTAAAAGAAAACTTAAATGATCAAAAGGTGTAAAAAAAAACCATTTTCATCTGGTGAAAGTTTTAAATTGAAATGATTGCTGTAGTTTAGAAAGGCAACCGTTTTATTCACATGCTTTTTTTATTTTTATTTTTTTGCAGGTGGTGAGCCGTGTCGCCGCTCAGCAGGGGTTTGACTTGGACCTGGGCTACAGGTTGCTTGCTGTGTGCGCCGCCAACCGAGACAAATTCACTCCCAAATCTGCTGGTAAGACTCTCCACCTTTACAAAATGGAGGCAGATGCATGCTCATTCACCATACCACTTACTGCTGTGACCACACAAAGCATGACACCTCATTAAAAAAAAAATGACAATATTCATAATTAAGCAAAGTTTTGACTCCTCAGAACACTGCAAATCTCTAGTTTTACTAACAACCTCGACCACATACATCTCGCAAAAAGCCCACAGAGCCTTATAATGTCATGATATTTTTAGCTCCCATTAAACATTAATGTGCTATTGAGATGAGCTGTCTGAGTGGTATCCTTTGAAAAACATTCTAGTGGACAGTGTTTCTGCACAAGCCTGCACTAGAGAGTGCAGCCGGCTCTCTGCACACGAAGCCGGAGAGCGAGCAGTAATGCTATCCTCAGACATTTATCTATCAAATCCAATTTCCCCCAATCCATACCTCCTCTCCCCGCCTCCCACAGTCCTGCAGGAGCAGCCTGAGCATTTGTCAAAGTGAAGCGTGCAGAGCTGTAAGAGGAAGTGAGGGAATGAGGAAGGCTGATGGCTGGTAAGGTGTTGCTGGACCACTCTGTTCAGACAAAGCTGTTTCTGGGGTTTTTTAGGACAGATAAGGTGTGTTCAACAATGAGGAGTCAAATTTATTAATATAACCATTTTTTAAATGTTCTTAAAGGTATAAAGAGTAGTGAGATCTTTGTTCTCTAAGCTGAAACAATATTGTTTCAGTAAAAGGCCAGAACGTATCAGCTTCTGCTTTTTTCTTTCCTCACATGCTCCATGATGAGAACATTTAATCAAACGTATGATCATCTTTCAATTGTGGCGGGAAGCATCCTGTTGGGAGGAGCCTAAGTGGTCAGACAGACGTCAACCGACATTATTGATTGCTGTCTGTGCTGCTGTGTTGGGATAATGTTATTGTTGTCCAGGCGTGGACCGGATTGGCCAGCTGAGCCAGACTGACAGCCAGAATTATATTGGGGGCTGCTGATGGTTCTAAGATCTAATAAAAGGCAACACTGAGTTTCAGGAAGGGTTGTTTATGCACAGAGGACAAATGGGAACTGTGGCGTAATTATGTGAGGTCGAGTGGGGGGTAGACTATGTGATGCATCCAGCCGTCAGCAGAGAGAGGCAGGCTGTGGGGTTGGGAGGCAGATGTGACTCACTGAGCATCAGTCTCAGCTCGCTTACAAGGACGCTTGTCTGAGTACATGGACAAGGAGGAGGGCGCGCGTCCATTAGTCATGTAAATGTTTCAACAGAGATGCAGTGACACATCTTCTGATCATTTAGCTAGATGCAGTGTTAGATTGTTCAGACTCAGCATAATGTTCTGACAGTCTGCATGGCGACAGACGCCTGCCAATCTGACACCTGAGAACCAAGACAAGGCCTGCAGAATCTTGGATGCCGCCGGTGGGCTCCTCAGGGGAAGAAGCGGACTCCTAAGAGTGCAGATCAGCCACTTTGACCATTTCTTTCAGAGTTAATAAGAAGCCAACAAAACAAGTGTATTATATTCCACCTTTTTAGATACCAAAATGTATTCAGAATGATGTTACTGCAACATGCATGCCAATTTGGCAGCAGTTTGGGTCATAAAAAAGACTTCAAACCACTTCAAGACCAACTGCATATCATAATGGCTTGAAAATAATAAAGAATGACCTCCAGCCACCAGCCCTGTCACATAAAGTGGAGAGCTGCAGAAACAGCAGGCTGTTACTGATGAGCTGTCTGGAGATTGCAGCCCTGCAGCGAAGCACCGAGAGATTATTGTGTTGCTCTAATCTGGAATCAGCCTGTGAAGAGACTTATCTGCTGTTAGGCAATGTAACGTTAGCATTGTTTATTCTTGCAGCAGAAGCAGAGCTTGATTGCAGTTTTATATGTTATAGTATCTGAAATAGTAAGAGGTTTTTAAGGAGTGTTTTGTGCAGATGCAGCTTTGGGTTATTACTCTGCACTGCCTGTGTGTCTTTAAATGGTTAACAAATACCCGCTTGAATTCTACTCAAATTAATCCGTAGTCTGTTACAAACAGACTTCCACGTCAGGTGTGCAGCTGTCCTACAAACACACACAACCCCAACAGACCGAGCTGTTGGGCTACTGTGAAGTTCAGCAGACGACAAATCAGATTATCCTCATAATCTGTTCAGTGTTTTGCTGTTTCAATCCTCAGTGAATCTGCCAGTCTGTGTCAAGCATGTAGCAGTTCTCTTTGTGAAGCCGAAAATCCCAAAACTGAGGGTTTTTTTTTTTTTTTTTTAAATTTAATAAGGCTCTCAATATACAAAAAACGTTTTGTTCTCCTTGGCAAACTGTTTTGTGATTGCTGCCTGTTACTTTGACTGTCAGTTAACATGACAAGACTCGCGCTGGATTACACGCTGCTCCTCCTTGAAGCTATAACTATTTTACTGTGTTTGCTTCACACAAGTTGTAGCCTGTCGTTCTTTTATGCTACTTGAGGAAATAACAACTCTGGTCTTCTGATGGCAGACTAATTTAGGGAATAATTATTGTTGTGGTTTTTCTATCTTGATCTTGATGTTTTTTAGCATGTTAGGATAATTTCCCAAATGTAGACGGTTAAAAGTGTATGGAAGCAAAAAGAGGTTTTGATCTGGATGCTTGCCTGCGTCCTTTTTACCATCAGTTACCAACAGTCATTTGTTGCCATTGCTGTCGATGCTCGCTCAGTCAGCGGAGCGTGGTGATCTGCACTTTCACATCAGGGCAACTGTCAACCGGGGCAGAAAAGCTTCCAGGGTGTGGCTTCAACTCCCCCCATGCTCTTTGATCAAAACACAACCTCACAAGCCTGAAACTTGTAACGCTAGAAGCAGGAAAACTTCGGATGAGCACGGTCTGGATGCACACCATGTCTCCTCTTTTAGTCGACTACTTAAGCTGTTTCAATTTTCCTTCGGCTGATGGATTTTCTTTCTTTGCAGCTTTAAGCTGAATGAAGGTGTAGCCATCCTTTGTTACTGACCCAATCAACCTTACAGACTTTTATATTTAATTACTGCTGAGTAAGAGCAGTGCACTGAATTATTAACAGGAAACGGAATTTATTTTTAGCAGGCAAGCCTCTCCTCTGACACTCTCCAGTGGTGCGCCTCAGATGATGAAATCAGCTCGCAACCCCAACACTACCTTCAGAAGTTGACTCTGAAGTTTATAGCAGTAAAACTCACAGGGAAACACTTATTAGCGGGGCTGCGTTTGCTGCCTCCAGCTGATTCTGTCCCTCTGTTGCCTGCTGCTTAATTGGGTTACAAAATCACAAGCAAATTCATTTGGGTGAAAAAATGCAGATATCCAAACACTGAAGACTTTGTTCTGGTCAAAACTGAACAAGCGTGAGGTTTAAATCCCCCTTTTGTATTGAGTTGACAGATCTGGCACCCACACCTAAGGACTGTCACGGCACCCCCACCCGTCGTCCTCCTTAAAGGGGCTTTTGACACACCCTGTTAAAGTTGCATCTCTAGCTAAGCTCCTGTTGTGTGTGTAGCAGTGTCTGTGGAATGACTGTACTCAACCAAAGCCAGTCAGAAGAAAGATTCCATGCTGTCACTGAGTAAGTGGGCTTTCCCTTCTGATGACAGCTGGGTTCCGTGAGTCACGCTGGGTCATGTTAGGGGCGGGCTAAGGTGGGATAAAGCCAGCTTCTTCTTTGATTTGATGTTTTCTCACAAAGTGGCTTTTGATAGAGACAAAGGATGCTGTCAGACATTCTCCTGGGATGCCCTCTCTGATTAGCCAGATACTGTAACTTACCACTCTTCCTCTTCCACCACCCCTCTCTCATCTTCCAGCTCAGCTCGTGTGCATAGCTTATCAAGCTCCTCCCCTTTATGCAAGTTTGCAAACTGAGCTTGCAGAGGTTTTTTTTTTTTTTTCGTTTCTGGTTTTCTTTGCTCTTCTTGACAAATGGCAGTCGCAGAGCTGGATTACGCATGTGTGCTTCACTGTGGACTGTGTAACAGCACACACAAAAGAGGAAATGGAGTGCTAGACTGAGCGCGTCAGCTGCGACAAAGGTGAGAATATCCGGCCCTCTCAATCTCTTCTCCCTCTTGACTGCGTCGGATGGCTGTCTTTATCTCTTTCTCTCATCCTTACCCCTCCTTGGCTGTCTCCACTGCAGGTACAGCAGGAGGCCATTAGTGCAGAGCCTTGCTTTGATTGGATAAGCTGCAGGAACTGGGAGACTGCCTCTGAATTATTGATGTGCATTGTGCAGACGCTGGACAAGGGAAAGAGACAGATCAGGGAGCAAGAGAGGAAAAGAAAACAAGAGGGCAAGAGGGAGAGGAAGTAAGAATGAAAGAAAGAGTGAGCAGCGTAAGGGGTATGTGCCGAGAGGGAGAGTGATAAGGCTCTGACAGGACGCTTGGAAGCAGCAAAAGCTTTAAGAGAGTTGCCACTGGCCTCTGTGGGAGCAGGTGCATTTGTGACAAATGAAATGAGATGTGCAGGGACTTGGCTTGGTTCTGGGTAAGTCTATGAATGTCTTTAATGCATGACTACTGTCCTTAAGAGCTATTTTAAATCAAATGTTCATTCTTTTTTCATTTTGGGGCCAAAAGCTCAAACATTTAGGTAAATTTTGGTGCATGTGGCAGCAAAAAGCAGCAAAGTAACTCATTTCAGACTATGATGTCCTTGATAACATAAGTAGGAAGTTAATCACTGTTTCTTAGAATTTGTCTATGCCAAGCTGTGTTTCTTAGTTATTTTTGTTTTAGTATTTCGTAGTGCATCATGGGAGATTCTCACTCTTCCAGCTTACAAGGAAGGATCTGCTGACCACAATTTGACCTACATACTGATCGTGAAACTAACACTGATTGTGACCTTTTAGTGTTTTCTGAAAAAACCCCACCAATCTTCATAACTTAAAAATAAAAACGCAGCACAGTTTTCTGTGGATTTCATTTATTTTTTGCAATTTTATACATTTCTATAATGCCCAATCTGTCACTCATTCAGTCTCTTACTTCCAGTTTTTGCACATGAAGGAACTCATTTCCATGCAGTTGCCAAGAGAGCAATTGTGACTGTGTGCCACTATTTGACCCACTTTTCCACTTAGATCCCTTTTCTTTTTAAGGGCTGACCTGTGCTTCATACTGCTATCCTACTTCCTATTTGATGATGCACCTCTAATTGTTAAAATGTCTGTCTCATAAAGAGCAGCCAAGCTGTAAAATCAGAATGACTCTGCAGGCCGTTCCATCAGTGCTTAACCTTAAAACTGACAAGTTAATTATCAGACAGCTCCAAGACGCAGCACAGCAATCTTCGGCTGACCTATGTAGGGAGCTCGATAACAAAATATGACTTCCAGCATAGCTGTTGTGGGGTTGCAGAACTTCCTGTTAGCCTGTGCAGGGTGTAAACCACTGAAACCATCTGCATCCTCAACCTCTCAGCCACATGCAGACGTTCCTCCTCTTAAGCTTTCCTCTTTTCTTTGCAGCTCGTTGCTCATATCACTTACCCCACATGCTGCTGACCTCCCAGACGACTATTCCCATCAGACTTTTTAGTAATGACTCATTGGTGACTTTTGACATTTAAATTCTTGTTGTGTGTTTGCAGCCTACGTTTGTTTTTCAGTTGTTTCTGCTTTTTTTTTCTGTGAATCATCGGCAGGCTTGACACACCCTCTAGTAGTCTTCCTCCTCCTACGCCAAAAGTGAGTGGCCATGTTAGGCTGTGCTTCGCTTGTTGCTTGACAAACGAGGAAGGAATTCGTGGTTGGGCAAACAGATTTCAAGTACTGATAATGGTGCTAGAGGAGCTCTCGAAGCTTCAGGCAGGATGTTTTAGGAAGCTCTTCGGTTTGATTTAGTAAAAAATGTTTTGGCATTTTGTCGTTGCTAAGCAGCACAAAAGGCAAGAAACTTCTACCTTATTAATGCATTTTTTTAAAGACATGTTTGAGTTTGAACTAATATTACTTGTATCTTTTTTTGTTTGTTTTCCTTTTTGAAGCTGCAGCCAATTGAGATGAAAGATTTGTTGTGGAAGTTGAGACATGTAGATGTCTGTCTATAATTAAGCATTTGATATTTACTAGTCCCCCTGGAGTCAAGAAGCTGCACACAGCTGATAAGAGCTGTTCATTCACAGCTGGCTGTTCTCTGATGCTCACAACCAGCATGAGGCTCTTTACTGAAGACAGAGCCCAGACACCGACTGACTGTTTACTCATCTGTACGCATGTCAGCTTCCATATTTAGCTTCCTTTGGTTCCTGTTTGTGTCTGCGTACTTATGACCTAATACCCGTATGCCTGTTTACTTTTGCTCAGTGGTACACGGTATCTGGATTTACATAACAACACTTGTTTTTTTTCCAGAATAAGGAGGCAGTTTAACATGTCACTTTTGTGTCTTTAGGACCTTCCTGTTTTCTTTGAAGTCCCACTCCGATCCTCTTGTAATCTATTCTAAAAGGGTTCTCTGTCGGTGTGGAGTGAGCCCACTCACACTTCCCATCATCCATCTGCTTACACTCTCTCCTGCTAGTTTACAGCCCCTCACAACCCCATTTTAACATTACCAGTGCAGAAAAATATTGCAATATTGGAGCTATCCAGCCGTACAGTCTTGAGCCAGACGCCAGCCCAGTCGAGGAAAACAAAGATGTCTACAAGTTGAAGCTATAAAATGAAGCAGAGCAGGGAGCGTGTGGCTTGCCGTAGAAGCTTCTACATAACATCTTCAAGGTTTTTCCAATGACATTTATGCATCTGCTCCTGATTCACTACAATTTAAATAAAGAAATACACAGAAATACAATTTTAGGCTTAATTATCTCCATCATATGAAAATTTTGATGAAAACACAATTTTCATCAGACGGGGTCTTTAGGGAAACTTTCAGGAGCTGCAGCTCTGTAGCTTTGTACTAGATGCATGTGCTTTTCACGACAAATTGCTGCCAGCATGAACTTAAAACCCACCCCAGTGGTTGATTCTTTTTTTGTCTGTTTTTTTTAGCAGCAAATGTTAAATAAATAAATGAAAATTGGCTTTCAAAATGTGTTCACTGGCTCAGTTTATGTAAAATAGCTGAAAAACGTGCAGAAAAATAATTGAACAGATGTTTTTTGCTTCAGATGTGAATATTTCGTCTTCAGAGTAAAGAACATCACATTTTTTCCACATGCAACTTCCATGACTGTGTTTTTCAAGTAGTGGCATTAAATTCTGACTGATTTTTTTATGCTATGTTTACACTTCTGCTATATTTTCTCCAAGCTAGTATGAATTATAATGGTAGTACATTGACAAAGCTGTAATTTTAGCACAATGACTTTAGCGGTGTGCGGGGAAAAGCAGCAAGAAAAGGATTAGCATCTTAGAGTCTGACTGCTGTCACTTCTGCAGATTTATGAATCCATTATTGCCATAACGCTCTAAGTGTGTGATCGTGGGCGACCACTGTGGTTGTTGTGATGGCTTTTCTGATACAGACGTGGAAGGTCAGGACGGCGGCGACTGCTCTCAAAGTTTCAGACGCAGACGAACCAGTCGCATTTATTTCCCATCACTCATGCATGATGCGTCCATAGGCCACAATCCACCACAAATATGGAAATACTAAGCAGTTAAAAACTAATATTTGCCTCTTTACAGCGGCAAAAGAAAGAATCAGCAAATACAGTGTTTTGAAACCTGAAAAATTGTTGCTTTAATGAACTGTTTTTTACTATTTCTGTTTTATACCCTTAAAAATGAAATACTGTTTAAAAGTTGGGTAGGATGTGTCAACATTTTTATTGGAACCATACCTCAATGAGCTTTAAAGCCACCCATTCAATATTCAAATTAGGTAGTGAAGGCAGCATAAAAAGAATAGAATTGTTTTCACCTAATGACTAAGTACATAAAATGTAGTTTGGTTGTTTTTCTTGGCCACGTGTAATACAAAAATGACTGTTTAGTAGTCGCGCCTCAACATTTTGAATCCCTCCTCAAACGTAGCCATTCTACTGCATTATGTTTGGTGTCAATGCTGATTCTTCTACCTCTGTCCCGTTTAAAAATGTGTAATTTGAACCCCACAGAAACCAGCACCTGCAGGAGATGTCAGAGTGACTCAGGTAGAACTTCCCTCCCTTCTGGGCTGCAGCATCTCTTTGGCTTGTTACCCACTTGCATCCTAGGGAGGAGGGGTTCAGCCCACTCCCTCATCATCTCCACCTGTCCTCCGCCTAACATCCTCACATCCGTCCTCTCCTCCCCCTGAGAGTCCTCATATCTGGAGTGTGGCAGAAACCAAAACAGCTGCCTTTGCAGTGCAAACCAGCATCGAAAAAAACAATAGTAGGATCATTTAAGTGAGAGTCTCTGATTGGTGTTAACCGGTAATGGTAAAGTGTGATTTCTGACAGAGTATTTTCACTGCAGGGCATATTTGAGTTGTTCTGCCTTGAAGCTGTTGAGACTAAAGCCCATTTGATATGCTATAGTCTTAGAAGAAGTTGGCTGAACAGAGCGGGGGCAGGAAGGGGGATATCATTGACTGCTTAAATTGCTTCCATTACACTTCCGTGAAAAGCATGACTTTTATCAGTTCTTTTTTCTTTTGAGCTGAAAGGGTTTTGTATTCCTTCCATATTCTTCCTTTGCATAATATTTTGTGCCCACACAGTGCAGATCTACCTGCCAGTCTTATTTAGACCTCTGTTTATATTCTTTAATATGAACTGCTTTTTTTTTTTTTTATCATCCCACTCATTGTCTCAGAAGGCTTTTGTCTAGTGCTGCGGTGTTCATGCTCGGAAAGTGTAATATTTTATGTAGCAGTTTCTTTCTTGTTTGTGCCATTATAAAGCAAATTACAGTAGAGGTGCCTGCATGCACGGTTCCACATGTTTGAATCCAAACCTGCTGCCAACACGACACTCCGTCACTCTTGACAACATGAAAGCGGGGATGTGAGTTCCATGTGAAGATTAGATGGCTTAAATTATCTACCATTTCTGTTTTGGCTTTGTTGCTGCATTTTTTTCTGTGTTTACTGTAGATACATTCATCTGACAAGTGCTGCAATGATCTCCTAGTTCTATTCCACCAAATTTTTAGGTTGTTCACACATGACATGCACTGGTCTTAGCTCAATTAAGTCCCACTCCAAACATCTTTTCTGTTCCCAGTGATCTTTTAATTATGATTATGCCATTTTTAGCACAAAAAAACCTGTGTCGTTTTCTACGACATAATTTCTACAGTAGTTTATTATAAATTGACCTCTAGTTGTGGGTAAAACTGTTGGCGCGGGGTAAGCCCGCCCTATCCCTCTGTTTACATGTTCTCCCGCCAGCTTACAGCCCCTCACAACCCCAAGCTAACTTTACTGGTGCAACAAAAACGTCTTAATACTACTTAAAACTTTAAATACAATGAGCACCTAACCCAGAAAAATATCCCTCAACACACACAGGAACAAAGTTAGCATCTCTTAATGGGTACTTGTTTTTCCAAAAGTCTACATTTAAATTTCTAGCAGTGTTTTACCCCAAAAACTGTAGAGCAAAGTTTACTTTCATTTGTCTCTTTATGCGTCTGTGTGTGTTTAGGCTTGTGAAGGTTTTATATTTTTGGGGGGAGATCATTTGGGGTCTTTTAATGTGGAGGAATGTAATTTTTTTTTGGCTCACATGAGGTTTAGGACAGAGGTGTGATTTTGGGCTTGTGTTTGAGCTTAGTCTCAGCTAGTAGTGGTTAGATTTTGGTTTCACATAACCTCTGTTAATTGTCCCATAAGGAAAGCAGTTGCAATATCAACCTTTGAATTTGGCCCATTACCAGTTTAAAACTGGTCAGGAGTCATAAAGCAGAGTTTGATCACTTTTACGCAGCTAACTCGATGTGATGGGACCATAGACATTATTATTATTATTATTATTACTATTATTAATATATACTGAACCAATAAACTATTTTTTCAAGGACATATTGTCTGCAGAGCAGCAGTAGTTCATTAGAAATTTGCCTCTTGAGTTGTGTGCAGGATTGTTGGCATACTTCATCATCAGAAAAATGCCTCTAGAACATGTTAAAAAAAAAACAAAAAAAAACACAAATTTAATTGGAGTGAATTTTCAACAATGTGTCCAAATTGGTGACTGGGGAGGACCAAGACTCTACCCACCTGCCAATCAAAAGCACATCAGCTCTAATAAATAATACAATTACCTTTCAATTTTTTTAAAAAGCAAATTAAGAAATTAACATTTACAAATATTTGACAACAAACTGAATAACATAGGAGTCAATGAAAATTTGCTCATTGAAACCAACCCCTTGTGGTTTTTTTGAGAAACTGCAATGATTTACAGTTTGAAGTAAATAAAGTTTGCTTTAAACTAGGGGAGAGGATGTGGGAGCTTAGCTGGGATCTTTACATTTCAAGTTGAAACAGTATTTACAAATGTGTGGGATTTCTTTGCTAGTTAAGATGTAAAAGGCTTTGACCACACCATGCACGCACTGCTATCAGACTTCACAGTGATTAGCATTTGGGTTTCCTTGTAAAATGTCTTGTACTAACACTCTGTCATTAGTTAATGAAGCTGAAAGCCTGTGACCAGGCCTTACTCTCCTTCTCATTCTCTGTTGCTCCCACAGGGGCTGAGGTGAGGTGAGAATGAGCCAGAGCTCCCGCTATCAGTCAGCCACACAGCATTAAATACAGCTTGAGCGTGGAGGACCCATATGTCCCAAATGTCATTACTGGGCATTACACAATTAAAAGCCCAGCTTCTAAGAAATGGAGCTGGTTGTGGAGGGATTCAGGAGAGCTTCCTGAGAATATCAGCTTATGTCCTGCTGTCCCTTCTGAGTGGGGCAGAAGAGCAAACCAATTGAAAAGGAGATGTTGAGAAACCGCTGAGACTCTCATAAAGCAGTGTGGTAGTTTTAAGGACCTGCAGATCACTGCGGCACCTCTTCAGTAATCATAACATGCACTTTTAGTCAGGTATGTCAAGGGTTAGTTGGACTTTCTTTTCAGGTTTGATTTAATAGCCTTTTTTTCTATTTAAAGAGCCACCCCGATCATCTTTTTATCTAAAGTGTTCCCAGTGGTCTTTTAATTATGATTATGCTGTTTTTAGCCAAAATAAGAGGACACATGTTCTGCAGTAGTTCAATAAAAATTCACTTTTGAGTTGTAGGCATGACTGTTTGCATGAAGTAACGCCAACATCATGTCTTTCATTACACTGAGTCTTTAAAATAAAAGAAAGAAGCAGCCTTTTCCAAAAATAGGGAACAGTCTCTGTTGTAGAGAAGATGGTGGAACTCTCGTATCTAAAAATACAGCCCAATGTGTATATCTGCTGGCTGACTGCTTTGTGAATGCTTTCACATGCAGACACATTTACTTTTTGCATAATTGAATGTTACTCTTGACATTTTTATTTTGCATCAACAACTCCTTTCGTTAATGGGGCAACTGCTTCTTGGCTTAATAAGTGCTTCATGCTGTTTCAACAACTCCTGTTTTCATTCCCAACTGTAAGCTCACAAAACATTTGATCTTCTTTTTTTTCCCCAATAGTCTTTGAAGATGTCCTTTAACATGCAACCTTTATGTAAAAAAGAAAAAAAAACACCTCCCATTATAGGAGGAACATAATTGCTGTGTCTCAAATTTATATTTTGTTGATTTTCCATGCTAGATTCTCTGTTCAGGAAGGAAGCAGGCTTTAGTGATCGCCTCTGGGTCTGTTAAGTAGTGGGGGGAGGTCGATTTTTTTTTTTGAGAGGCCTTTAACAAAGAGCCTGTGAGTAGTTGACCTTGTCTTGCCTCCATTAGGGTGCTGTTAGCGTCTTCATTACAAAGCGTTTGATTTAACTGCGGAGGTTGAGCACAAATGAAAATGGGAATAAATGGAAAGATGAGAGAAAGGTGTAATTAGAAAGAGACCTTGACTTTATTTTCCTCATATTTTAGTTTGCTGGCTGTCCGTGCTCTTGGCATGGCGTTGACGGCATTAACGAAATCTCTTAATGAACACCCTTTCCAGTGGATGTCATCAGAGAGGTAATTAAGCTGTTTGGATACCACTGAGAGGAATATGATTGTGTGTGTTGGTGGAGGGAACGTTCTCGCTGAGTCCAGAGAGGAGCATGGTGGTGTCGTTTTAGGCATCACAATGCTGGCAGGAGTTCTAACACGGGGAGTTGTTAGGTGACAACAAGGTCATGTTCTCTGTATTAAGTTCGTCAAATATACACCAAGCCCAGGGTGGTCCCACACAGTTTTATGAATGACTCCAGGCCTTGTCAGCTTGTTAGATTCAGCAGGCAATGAAAACAAACCTCTCCTCTTGCTGTGAATGCATGGCTTGCCTCTGAGCCCTGGGTCTAAATGGTGGGTTGCCAGTTGAAGACACAGTCCCTCTGAGTGGAGGTGGTGATTTACTGGGGAGATAAGCTCTCTGTAATGGAAGGGTGGAATAATTCCTCTTTAACAAGGAGGCTTGGCTTTCCACCCTCCAGGAGGAAATACAGCAGGTCTTTTCCTTACTTCATTTCTTCCCCTTCACAGCCATGATGGTCTTTGAAAAAACTAGACTTTTCTATAAATATTAAATTTTTCATGCTATAGATGACTGATCTTACTGCTGATTGCTGTTTTCTTTCATTTTGAAATGTCTCAAATTGCAATTTCAGTTCCATTTTTAGTTGCTCATTAAATAAACTGTTTGGAGCCAACACTTAGAAAATAGTGAAAAAAAAGGAAAACCTGGTTAATCAATGTCTGCAAGACCTAAACTGGTATCCTAAGTTATTTGATCCTAAGCTCTTCGACAAATATTAATGAATCAAAGGCCTCTGTTAATTCAAAGACGATCACCTCTTTTTTTTTTTAAATATAGAAAAAAAACAAGGACTAGATCATTTCAAAAAGGAAAAATAAACAACTGTTTGCTTGATAAGAAGCACAAAAAAAGCTGCAGAGTCTGATTACACCCTGGGGATATGAGAAGACAAGGCTGAGAGTAAAGCAGAGGAAGTAAAGGAGAGTGAAGATATCACTGTTTCTTTGCTTCCTACATTGATCTTATCTGCACCCCCAGTCGCTCTGTCTCTGTCTGCCTCTTCTGCTCCGTTTCTGCCTGACGGTTGCAGAAAAACTGGGAGGTCTCTGATGCTGTAGATTGATTTCAGTCCACATTTCACGCCATAGGTACATACAGCCTGATTTAACTGTTGTGAAATTCCACACATGGCAGTTCTACAGCCTTAGAGTGCCCCCTTGAGGTTTGGTAAAACAATACCCACTTCCATTCCATTCACATTTTGTTTGACATTGAAGACATCCGATTATGCTTGGTATCTGCTTAAATTTACTGACCCAATGAAACAAAACCTGAGCACAGTAACACCTGTGCACTTGTGTGTGTTGTTCTTTGCAGCCCTGCTGTCGTCGTGGTGCGAGGAGCTGGGCCGACTCCTCTTGCTCCGTCACCAGAAGAACAGGCAGAACGAGCCGCAGGGAAAAGTCCCCATCCAGCCTGGCATGAACAGCATGAAGCCCGGTCTCACACACAGGTTCGTGAGAGGCAAGGTCCGTCCTGGACCGCTCAATCCCACCATCAGGAGTTGCTGCTCTTACCAAAAATTGGCAAAAAAAAATTAAATGAGATGTCACTTAAATCAGTACCCATATGATCAACATTTTTTTGAGGAAAAGCTTGCGTGGAGCTGAAATTAAGCATTGAAGGCCGGGACCGGTAGAGCTGTGAAGTTGTGTTTTCGGAGAACATAATGTGCTCGGGGCTCTCCTTCTCTCACAGAAACCCTCAAGTTAGCCAAAAGTTCTGTTTACATCTTCTGAGGATCTTGAGGGAAATTTGTGCAGGTATGAGGAAATATTGAACATGTCATCCATTCCAAGATTTAACCTTCCAGGGTAAAACAGTCTGCTCTCCAAAAAAAGCAATTCTCTCCCTTTAAACTGGCCACTTGCCTCTCCTCATGAGGATTTAGCATGTTTATTGTAGGTTACAGACTCATATTTTACCTTGTTAGCTGTTTTATATCCATGCACTAAAAACACTTTAGCAGCAGCAGCATCTGTACTCAGAGACTCAACAAGTGTTGGAATCAATAGCATTTACTTTTTGCCAGGGGTGAAGCTAGAACATTTTATATGAGGCAGAAGACTTTTGGAAGAGTGACAAAACACCAGAGTGGAAGGCCATTAATAATGAAAAGATAAAAAACATATGTCTTTCTAACAGTTTAATTCTTGTTATTGTTTTTATTGCTTTTGGATGTTTTTTTGCAATGCATAAAGAAGCTTGTATTAAGGATTTTGCAATCTTTGTCAATATAGATACTAATTTTGACGCACAAATTGAATGGGCAAGAAGCTCCGCCCCATAAATCCAGCTCTGATTTTTGCCTATGTTTGAGGATAAGACTGATTAATTAGCCGCTTTTAGGAGCTTCTTACTATTCAAAATGTAAACAAAAATTTCAATCTTCATTGAAAATAAGAACAACATTTTTAATTGCATAAGATGTTATTTATTAACACATGCTTGGGTTTTATTTACCTTCCAGTGATGGAACCTTTCCCTATGATTCAGTCCCCTGGCAACAAAACACCAACCAGCCCCCTGGGTCCTTATCTGTGGTTACAACAGTGTGGGGAGTTACTAACACGTCACAAAGTCAGGTAAGCCCGTGAACCAAACACTGCCTGTCTGTGACATTGGAGTCTGTTCTACAAGCCATTATCCCTTTGTCATTAGGTGCTTTGCAACCCCATGGCGAACAGCAATAATCACATGAATCCAGGGGGGACCCCCATGGGGTCGGGCATGCCCGGCAGCGCAGCGGGCCTCAGTTCAACCCAGTTTAATGCTCAGCAGCAACAGTTCCCAAATAAAGGAGGCTCCAATCAGTCCTATATGCAGCAGGGGATGTATGGCAGGCCCAGCTACCCCGGGGGACCTGGGGGATACAGTGGAAGGTAGGAGACAAAATCTATTTTTTGAGCCATTTTGCTTTAAAAAAAGTAAACCTTTTCGCTTTTTTCTTCATGTAGTTTGTCGTCTGGGCTTTCTGTTGATGAAATAGACAAACTCCATAATGTTTGGCCCAAAATTTTTATTTTCTAACTGAAAAACTGATTATATCAGGTCTTCATTTACAGAAGCACCTTTTTTTGGGTAAAAGTCCTGCATGCAAATTACTCATCTGTTGCAACATTGTTCCACCTTAAACTTGATACTTCTCACCTGACCTCATAAGGGTTCTCTAATATACTGTATTTCTGCTCGAATCTGCCCTCAAGGCAAACTTCCACTTATGTGTTGATTTTTTTGTGTAGCTGAGAGGTAGTGGGGCCAGTTGTGAATTGTCAGGTACTTTCCGTGTGACGGTTTTCATTTGCAGAAAGACTCTAGCTTTAGTATTCTAGTTTAAACTCCCTCTGTTTTTAACAGTTACTCTGGAGGGCCAAACCCCCCGCCTGGAGGTATGGGAATGGCCACCCACACACGTCCTCCTGGTGACTTCACACCGCCAGCTGCCGCTGCAGCAGCAGCTGCTGTTGCTGCAGCTGCTGCTACGGCGACGGCCACAGCAACGGCAACAGTGGCAGCTCTCCAGGAAACACAGAATAAAGAGATGAACCAGTATGGACAGGTAAGCTGCACACTTTTGGAACTGATTCTGGCCGTTTTTAGGGTTAAGATTCTGACATTTGATTGTGTGTTAATGTGCAGAAATAATCAAATGTGTCCTTTTTGTTTCCCCCTTAGATGTGCCCATCGTTCCAAATGGGCCCTGCTCCAGCCTACAACAGCCAGTTCATGAACCAGCCAGGCCCAAGAGGCCCCCCGGGAGGAATGAATCCGGGCAGCATGGGTCCAGGAATGAACAACCCTAACATGAGCGGGCCAGCGATGGCTATGAACCAGACTCGAACTCCAGGCATGGCTCCTTTTGGAGCTCACGGCCAAAGGATGCCTCAGCAAGGGTATCCTGGTGGGCCTCGACAGGGGATGCCCATGCAGGCAATGAAGAGGCCGTATCCTGGGGAGGTCAGTAACAACATCAAACTCATATCAATACTTGGTTTCATTTGTCAACTAAATATCTGCCGGTATTTTTCCAAATCCAGGGAAATTACGGAGGTCAGCAGTACGGGCCAAACAGCCAGTTTCAGCCCCAACAGGGGCAGTACCCCACGTCAAATGCATCAAGGCCGCTGTCCTCTCCAAATTACCCCGGCCAGAGGATGCCCGGGCAGCAGGGTCAAGGACAGTACCCACCTGGTATGCCTATGGCTCAGTACTACAAAGTAAGTAATTCCACACCATCTGGTATGCCTGTAGTAATGAAAACATTTAGGAAAAAAACCCTAAGAACAGGAGGAATTATTATTATGTATTCATATTTTCTGTGCAGCAAGAGCCTTTCGGTTCTCAAAACACCAACTTTTCCGGAGGTGGTTACTCCTACGGCCAAGGCAGTGTGGTAGGTTTTCACGTATTTACGAGGAAAACTTGCAGACTCAGCAGATTTTAAATGTTTCCACATTTTCGGCTTTCAACAGCCCCCCAGGCCTGGGAACTATCCCCACTCTCCGGTCCCTGGAAACCCTACACCACCTATGACCCCAGGAAGTAGTATTCCTCCATATTTGTCGCCAAACCAGGATGTGAAGCCGCCGTTTCCTCCCGACATGAAGCCAAATATGACAGCGCTTCCGCCCCCTCCAAGTGAGCAGCTGCTTTATTTTAAGCAGGTGTTGGGTTTGACCTTTAAAAAATAAAGCTCCTTTTGCTTCAGGTACTGCCAACGAGGAGCTACGTCTGACGTTCCCGGTGAGGGACGGAGTTGTGCTGGAACCTTTCCGCCTGGAGCACAACCTGGCCGTCAGTAACCATGTTTTCCACTTACGACCCTCCGTCCACCAGACCCTCATGTGGAGGTTTGCAGCATTTCCCCCATATTTCGTTGATTTTTATGAAAATATCTCTGCTTTAAGTGACCCTTTTTTTCCCCAAATATAAAGTAGACATGTGTTTTTAAATATTGTTTTCCACCTGCGGTCCTCAGGTCGGACCTTGAGCTGCAGTTCAAGTGCTACCACCACGAAGACAGACAAATGAACACCAACTGGCCTGCGTCCGTGCAGGTTAGCGTCAATGCCACGCCTCTTACTATTGAGAGGGGGGACAATAAAACCTCCCACAAGCCCCTGCACCTGAAGCACGTGTGCCAGCCTGGGAGGAACACCATCCAGATAACAGTCACTGCCTGCTGCTGTGTAAGCATAGCACTGTGGATCCACAGAAATACATGGATATGGCCGAACTGTTTCTAACTTTGCTTTTTGTGTATTTGTGTGTGTTTTGCAGTCCCACCTGTTTGTGCTGCAGCTGGTCCACAGGCCGTCTGTGCGCTCCGTCCTCCAGGGTCTCCTAAAGAAGAGGCTTCTCCCTGCAGAACACTGCATCACCAAAAGTACGGCTCATTTGGTCTCCTGGTTAATTTGTTTGTATATCTTAATAGCGTGAGCACATGTTGATTTTTTTTTTTTTTTCTTTAGAGCAGTTGGAAAGTAGGAGGTTTGCTTTGAAACGCTCTGTCTCTGTTTTAAGTTAAAAGGAACTTCAGCAGCGTGGCGGCATCAGCAGGCAGCGCCCCTCTCAACGGGGAGGACGGTGTGGAGCAGACAGCCATTAAAGTGTCGCTGAAATGTCCAATTACCTTCCGACGTATCCAGCTGCCGGCTAGGGGGCACGACTGCAAACATGTGCAGGTTTGTTTGATGCATGTAAAGCTACGGACACACCAGGCATTTAACGTGCGTTCAAAAACACGCTAAGCATGGGTTCTAGAACAAGCAGGTTGTGTATGGTGTTCACACTGGACAAGCAGGAAAGGGTTTCTTCTTCTTTTTCTTCTGTTTACATCACATGTCCACCACCTACATTTGAAAGAGGTTTGGTGTGAAATGTCGAAGTAGTGCTAATCTCGCTAAACTTGCTCCAGGCTTTTTCTGTCACAGCACTATTCCAATGTTTAAAATACTTCCAGCTGGGCCCAAAGCGCAATTATTAATTTCTCTTCCGTGATCCATTTTCAAACAGTTCAGCCTGGTTTAACTTACAATATACATTTGGCAGCTACATAGACTTTTCATTGGAAGTGGTCGCTTAAACGCAACTTGCCCATGGTGCTGTGAACGTAGCTTTAAAGAAAAATCCCAGAAATGGAAGGACATTCGCTCTAGCTGTAATGTTCTCTTCTGCAGTGCTTTGATCTGGAGTCGTACTTACAACTCAACTGCGAGAGGGGAACATGGAGGTGTCCTGTGTGCAAGTAAGAAGGGGTTTATCATTTAAAAAAAAAAGACATTTTTTTAATGAGGTAAATCAATTATATTTTTTCTGCTTTCAGTAAAACCGCATTATTAGAAGGTCTGGAGGTGGACCAGTTCATGTGGGGGATCCTCAATGCCATCCAAAAGTAAGTTTCTTCTTTCTCATCTGCTTAAAAAACATATAAAGACTTAGAAATTAAATTCTCCCAATCTGTTGGCTCCAACAGTTCAGAGTTCGAGGAGGTCACTATAGACCCCACATGTAGCTGGCGACCGGTCCCCATCAAGTCAGAACTGCACATCAAGGAGGACCCTGACGGACCTCTGGCCAAGCGGTTCAAGACCATGAGTCCGAGTCAGATGACCATGCCTAACGTGATGGAGATGATCGCTCAGTTAGGTCCAGGACCTGGCTCTGGTCCTGGGCCAGGTCCAAGTCCTTACCCCCCTCACCCAGGTCAACATAGTAGCGGCAATGGGGATTATCCCCCAGCAGGTAATCAGCCAGGATTTCCTCTGTGTTTGTGATTGTCAAATGAAAAAATAGTTATGCAGTTAACAACAAGGATCGTGTAGTGCATTTCTAAGATCTTTTTTTAAATTCCAACTGCTCTAAAAAAGATTTTAGATCAATATAAGAGAAATTAGCGTTCGTAAAAGCCAGTCTTTCCACTTTTCTCATTTAAGGCAACAGCTATCACAGCCAGGGAAGTTTCGACTTTCCTCACGGGAACCCATCTGGTGGTGGAGTTGGAGGAGGAGCGGGACCTCCTATGAATGACTTTATCCATGGCCCACAGCTCTCCCATCCCCCTGATGGACCTACTGGTCTGCTCTCCCAGGACAAGCCTCTCAACCATGGCATGAATGACACAGTGAGTCCATTCATAAAACATGCAGTTTGTGGAAACCCGGTTTCCTTTCTTACCTAAATTAGCTTATTTTTTAAGGTGGAAAGATGAAGTGACTGAGCCAGCACGTGCGCTCATGTCCCCATGTAATGTTGCAACTGCACATGTCTGCTGATCATAGCTTCCATTTCGAAGGCCTCCTCCATATGATTCACGCTGGAGCTCATCCTGCTCTCAGCCCCTAACACTCTGCCTGCTTCTCTGTGTCTTCCACACGATACCTTTTCTTCCCTTTTTCACTCATTCTCTTGCTTTCTGTTTGCGTCTTGCACCTGCAGATGTGCCATTCAGATCAGTCCCATAGCTCCATGCAGCAGAGCTTGCATGCGTCTCCCCACCCCGGCAGCCAAACAGGCCCGCCGTTGCATCACAGCGGCCAGTCAGGGCAGCTCCTGCATCACAGCAACCAATCATCCCAGCCACCTCGCCAGTCGCAGCAGCCTCCGCCGCAGCCTCAGCATCCCGGGCAGAACAGTCACCCCCACAGCGATCTGAACTTTAACCCCTCCACAGAAGGGCAGATGGCTCAGGGAGCGCAGGATATGCCTGAACCCTCCTTGGATGTGAGTGTCCTCGCTGGGTGGTAATGCTAACTCTGTCTGCAGCTGCTGCTCTCATTTCTTTCTCTGTGTGCTCTGCTTACCTTCACGTTGCTTCTGGAAAGTTCCATCTTCAAACTGACCATTTTTCGTCACTAATGCTGCTTTCACACCGGCCAAAGCAATGCGTGTTCAAGCAATCGCTTTCAATAAAAAGTCAACATAAATAGCTAAATAGTAATGAAATAAATAGTCGATGTAAATATGTAAAAGACACACATATAGGCCCGTTTCAGGCTTCCACGTTTGAAATGTTCACGTTCAGCTTGTTTTCAGGCTCTGCATACAAAACTCACAGCCATTGAAAGCGCATTGAAAGCTAAACCAGTTGAACTTTTACCAATCAGGGACTCGGACCAGGTAGTGACAAATAGAAAGTGTCCTTTTTAATTCTTGGAGGTACCAACTGTTTGAGAATTGATCATTTATAATTATGGTTTATGTCCTGTCGGAATCTATGACACCACTGTTGTGTCTGAATTCCTTCACTACTTACTACATAGTGCATTTGCCGTTTTGTAGTGCTGTCTGATTTACAATTTCATAATTAAGTGCCCTAGAAATTTGTGCATCAGTGCTCACTAGATTTTTAGTTTAGTTTTTTTAGTTTAGTTTAGTTATACTTTATTTTTCCACAATGTGTCAAAAGCAACAAATCCCCTCAAAATACAGAATGTGGAAAAAATGGACATCTCCGAAGCAGCTGCTTATTATTAGGGGTCCAGCATTTAAACCAGCATAAAAGTACAGAAGATGAGTGGCGGAAGAAAAAAAAGGAGAGAAAAGAAAAAGAAAATAATTACATAAATAAAATACAATATTAATAATAATAGATTGGCAAATATAGACCACAATGCATTGTGTCAGAACAATTTTTGCCCAAAAAAAACGTTTTTAAATGTATTTTTTTTAACTAGAAGGAGCTTCATTTTCAGAAGAAAGTCCAGGGTTGAATGCTATATTGCTGAATGAAAATGAAACTTAAAGGGAAATAATTGGCATAAAATAAATAAATAAATTATCAAAGTTGACCATAAATAAAGTAAAAACAGCACAATAACAAAAAAAATATTTTTGTGAAAAATGCCAGCACCGGGTCTCGAACCAGTGAGCTTCTGCACTAAGGATTCCTCATGTATTTCAATGGAGTCAAAAATTCTAGAAATCCTGAAATATCTTGAAAAGTTCAAGGATTAGAATGACCAAAAGTTATAGCTGGAAAAAGCTGAAAGAGATGAACAGTTTAACAATTGAACGGTTAAAGAAGCTGAAAAATTGTAGAAGGAATAAAGCAGCAAAAAACGGCAGAAGATAATAATAAAGAAAGAAAGCAATAAAGAGAAACAGGAAAACAATGGGTTGAATCCTTTATAGCATTTAACATAGCATTCAACCCATGCTTTGAATGCTTTATAGCATTTAACCAATAAACCATCAACGTTTTCATCTTCAGAAGATAGTGGATTCAAAAACTATCGTCGCAAAACGCTCATATCAATTAGATTATAACTTTGTGAAATCGATATTTTCCGTTTTAAAAAATAAAAAGTAGTGTGAGCATGTTGTCCGAATTGCTTTTAAAATCCAGAGCACTACATAGTCCCGCACTATATAGTTATTTAGTAGTTAGGGATTAGGGTGGGAATTTGGCCACAGCCCAAGTCTTTCAAATACTGGAATAGAGCTGTAACAGAAAAGGCCTGGAGCTGGATTTGCCAGATTTTCACCACTTTAACATTTCACACCAAGCCTCTTTCAACTGTAGGTAGATACGCTAGTACTGGGTAGAAGCAGTCCAGTGTGATCATCATATGCCAAAAACCATCTATGTTACACGTTCAAGAACAGTTTTGAACATGTAACACATGCCCGGTGTGTACGTAGCATAACAGTTCCCTCCCCTCCCGTCTTGTATCCACAGTTGCTTCCAGAGCTGGCCAATCCAGAGGAGTTACTTTCATATCTGGACCCCCCTGACCTCCCGGCCAACAGCAACGACGACCTTCTGTCCCTTTTCGAAAGCAACTAGCCCCACCCCCCGTCACCTCCTCCACCCCTCGCTGGAGTCGTGGCATGCTTGACTATCCGTCCACAAATACCTCTTGTCAACACTTCAAGCAGCGTCCTGTGTTCGTGCTCGCACACACAAACTGTTCCTCAACAGATGTGATGCAGGGCAGAGTGAAAATGTGGACTCATCCCTGCACCGAATCCCCGAGCTCGCAAGATTCCACACCAGTTCCTTCCGGCTCAGAAATGCACCACTTATAGCCATGTTGTTGGGCACTTAAGTGATATTTTATATATGTACATATAAAATATACACATATGTATATATAAACATATATTATAATTGTGACTTTTCAACTGAAAACTGTGCAGCTATAACCATAAAATATATATATATATATATATAAATCACAGAAGAAACAGAAGTCTTTGTGAGATTGAGGAAAACAAATTTTCTTTTTCAGAATTTTTCTTAAAAAAGATGCATCAGAGGGAAACCATTGAGTGTTTTAGTTTTTGAAATGTGTTCTTCCAAATGTTTGCCCCAATGTTTTGACCCCACCCACACATTAGCATGTGTGACAGCTGAACAACTGGAACTTCAGCGCACAGAATCGAGGACGCAACGGCGTCTGTGAGTGTGTGTGTGTTTACATATACACACGTGTATCTGTTTACACATCCTGTTTAAAAATTCTGAAATTTATGGATCTTCCTAATTGATTTAAGCCTTATTTTGATCACAAGTGCATGTGTGCCAACAGCTCCTGTAGTCTTTGTCCAGCTTAAATGTGCTCTATCATTTTTTTTTTGTCCTGATATTTATTATTCTTTTAAAATATCTTCCTTGTTAAAGTTTTTCATGGTCCCATGTAGTAACCAGTAGATGCTTTCAGATAGTCTGTCTCGTTGATCCCTGTTGTTTAGCTGCATTCCTCTCAAGTGGAAAAAAAAAGAATTGTACATGATCTAGCAGTGTTTCCAAAGCTGTGTTTTTTTTTGTTTTTTTGGGTTTTTTTTTTGTAAATACCCTTTGTGACTACATTGTGACTGTAAAGTACTGTTTATTCCTGGGATTTTCATGGTACTGTGTGTCTGTCAAGGACTGCACATGCTCTCACACACAAATGCACACAGTCCCTGCAAATCAGTCCAATTCTGCAAGGAATTAATCCAGATGCACTCTGACTGGCCTTGTACTGAGTCTCTATGTATTGTTTGGCATTTGGAAGAAAAAAAATATTAATTTTCCTGCTTACGAGTCTTTTTATTTAAATGTTTTATATAAATGTATTTAAAAACTGGTCTGTTTTAAACAAGCTGCGTTTTCTTTTCTTTTTTTTATTTGCTCAACTATTCATTTATCTTGAAGGTCGAGGTTAAATGTGCTTTTTTATAAGTATTCAAGCACATTCTCCCTATTTAAAGTTGGAATGTGCAAAAAATGCAGATTATTAGGCTTTTCTTATCCATACTTTGGAAAATTTTGTGTTTCTTCATTGAATTTTATGTTAAGTTATTTTTGTCCAGTGTTTTCTAACTGGTATAAACTCACTTCAAACGGTTTTATGCAGTAAAAAATAATAATTTAATGTGTTTAATATGTTGTCCAATAAAAGCACCCCTCTTATATTTTGTTTTTGTTTTGTTTACCCCTCTGTAAAATTTGATTTAATTTAGTCTAGTAAGACTCGAAGTACTGACACGGCTGTAGAACCACATGCGGATTTTGTGTATTTTGTCAAAGATAATGCACTGCCACACCGAGTGTTCGAGTTCCCTACAAGGCCTGACGTTACACGTGTTCACAGACAGTCATTTTAGCAACTCTGTCTGTGTTTTTCTTTTTACATCAGACACTGGAAACAGAGTGGAGGAATTTACAGGGAAGTCAGTTTCATTTGGGAAATCAAATTTAGAGGAAAAAAGCAGAAGATTCTGGATTTTGGGGGGAATGTTTGTACATATTGTAAATGACAATAGAGACACATTAACAGAAATGTATTCATTTTCTCCAGTGGGAGTGTGCATATTGTATTTAGAATGGGGACATTGAATTGGGAAAATGAGTATGTGTTTGATTGCGTCTGTGCAGACCTCTCTAACCATGCCTGTTCATTTATGTAAGATACTTTATGTATCCCTTTGCTTGGGGTTTGAACAAAGAAAAAATGTTTTTTTCCCCTTTCTGTAATATTAAACCTCTGTGTATTTCACTATTACCTGTGTACTTTATAAAGGTGCTACCAAATTATGGAAACTTTTGCAACAGAATTGGGACTTGGAGAGCTTCATGGGGCTCTCAAGGGTCGTTTCCAAATTTGCAGTTTATAAAAAAAATTATAAAAATAAAATAAATGTCAGATTTGTAGTTTTTGGGGGATTTGGCTAAAAGTGTTTTGAAAGACAAATCTAAAATGATCGGCACAACTGGCGGTTGTTCATTTGGTTTTGTACATTCTATGTACAATCATTTCATATTTTCAACTGGTCAAAAGAACATTGTGATTTTTAGTCTTGGAAATCTGTATGTAGTTAGATGATGTGACATTCTAATATTTATCTAATAAATATGTATTCAGATGAAAAAATCTAATGCCTCTTGATCCTTTTTAAAATTATTTTCGGAAAAATCAAGTAAAAAAATGGCACATTTGTGCTGCAATATCGCTACTAAAACTTTAAGACAGGATGTTATGAGCTTGAAGTTTTTGTTGAGCAATATTATTTGTCTAGAACAGCAGGGGCAGACGTCATCTTTTAACACATAAAAGCATGAAATTAAAAATGGCCAACAACCAATCAGCAGCATTCTGGGGTTGATATAAATTATGAAAAACATTTGTGTATTTTTACTGCCAAGCAAGTTTTGAAAACCATTAGGGAAAAACTAAAACAATTTTTTTACAGCTAATTGCTGTGCAACAAAATTTTGTTTTTCAATATCTACATTCAATAAGTAGTATCCCCACTTGCTGCCTGAGGGGTCCTGAAGTGTCCATCTCTCAGATCGGCGTGGGTTGGTTCCGGTCCAGTCATGTTCTGCAGTCAGTAGGTATGGATCATGTCAGGGAACTGTTCTTCAGACTCTTTTTTAATGTAAATTGATCTTTTTCCAAGAGCATCCTCATTTCTGTTGTTTATATCAGCTCATTGGTTCCAGTGCATTCTGTAGTAGATTTCCAGAAGGTACTTGGAGGTATCTAGGAGTATGTGGTCTCTAGCCTGTGGACAATTGGACTCTTGTGTAAAGAACTTTTTACTTGGGCTTGGTATTCAGGTATGACGACTTGTCACTTGTGTCAATGGATAATGGAATATCTGTTATATTGTTATTAGGCTTCAAAGGATTTTGAAGGATTTCAAAGATACATACCAAACACATACATTCAAAATTTCTCAATAGTTTGTGTGTTTTTCTCATATCTTGTTAAACATAGGTCTTCCACATGAAAGGGACCACTATGCAATTCCATCTGATGGAGATGTCTAAGGAGCTTTTTATACTGTTGTGAAATATCATGTTTTTTGTCATGAACTCCTACAAGGTAAGAAAATACACATATTTAGTCAAATTTGTGATGAATCTCTTTTGTGATTTAAACCTCAACAATTGCACATTTCATCATCTTCCCTTAGCAAAATGTAGTGCAGTTGAAGTTTATTTTCTTAAGTATACTTCAGTAAAAATATAGCAAGTATAATTTAGACCAGGGGTGTCAAGACCTTTTGCAAATAGGACTAGATTTGGTGATGTGAAAATGTTTGTGGGCCAACCATTTGGCCTGACATTCTTTGAACTATTTAAATGACTTTAAATGCAAATGAACTATTTAATGAACATTTTATTGCATTGGCATGCTTTACATTTCTTCTCATAATACCAAATACATCAGTTTTTACCAAAATGATTGTCAATTTGTCTAATTTTTGTACCGGACATTCCAATTTACATGCACCTTATCCCTTGTCGAAGATAATGTCTTGTCTGATAGTCCCTCTTGATATTGAACTGCTTGAAAACAACCACAGTCTTTTAGCATATTAGGCAGACACAGTTGTTTCATGCAGTGGTTAGTGCTCTCGCCTCACAGAGTAAAGGCCCTGGTTCAAATCCCGATTGGGACCTTTCAGTGTGAAGTGTGCATGTGTGGGTTTTCTCCAGGCACTCTGATATTCTCCCACAGTCCAAATGTGTGCTTCATATTTTCAACTGTCCCTAGGTGTGCATGTGGGAAAGATTGTGTGCCCTGTCCAGGGTGTACCCTGCCTTTTTCCAACAGTTGCCAGGACAGGCTCTCCAGCAACCCTGTGACCCAAAAAAAGACGCCAATTTTTTTGTCCTGGAAGTGGTGGCACTCTCTGTCACCTTTTCTTTTTTATTTACAGTTGACATTTTAGCTTGAAAGGGTCACGGAAGGATAAAACCACAGTGTTGCCATGTGTTTACGACAGATTAAAACTTAGTTGGTCAACCGCAATCAAGACATCGTACACCTACTTTTTAGAAAATGCTGGGGGCTAAATATTAGGCCAGTGGAAATTTGAGCATTTGACGCATTTGGCCCATGGCTTTGGATATGGCTGCTCTAAACTATGACAAACTGAATCCTTTGTTAGATTAAATTGGAACATTTTAAATATAAAATATATAGATAGTATATAAAAAGTCAAACTTCAAGTATACTGCCCTACTTTTAGTATAGAATAAGTATACTTGTACACTAAATTTGACAATTTTATTCGCAAAGAGTTAGTTTTAAATTTTAGTATCTACATCACAGTAGAAAAATGAGTTGTAATTCCACTTTTCACCGCTTGGTTTCGCCTTTTCCCCATAACAGAGCTCTCATTGGGGGCACTGACGTCACATGTAAACAGCAGCGGCTCGCATGGCCTTGACGCGGAGCAGCCATGCTCCAACTCAAAAACCGGGTTAGATACAGCGGGCCAGGTGTGGCGGCGGCCCGCCTCTTCTCCTCTGGGCCCTCCAGGAACCCGCTGGTGTTTTTGGACATCGAAGCCGACAGCCAGCCTCTCGGAAGGATCGTTATCGAGGTAGCTCGCTGTGCTAACAGACTCTTGGAGGTCGAGCTCCGGTTAACTCACCTGTGTTGTTTTACAGCTGAATGCTGATGTCGTGCCCAAAACTGCTGGTATACATTTTTAAACTCTGAACTAATTCAACAGCTTCCCATCATTTTTTTTCACCTTTTAATCATGCATTATTATTACTGCAGAAAACTGCAGAGCTCTGTGCACAGGAGAGTATGGCTTTGGGTACAAAGGCTGCGTGTTCCACAGGATCGTACCTGAGTTCATGTGTCAGGTAAAAGCTGCAGCACAGGGGAGACTGTCTGGTGCAGTAAAACTGTTTGCCACACTGGTGTGTCTTCTGTTTATCGAAGGGAGGAGATTTCACCCACAACAACGGCACAGGAGGGAAATCCATTTATGGGAAAACATTCAAGGACGAGAACTTCAAATTAAAACACACCGGTCCCGGTACGCTCACTGCAATTCCTCGATCTCACCACTAGATGGCAGGCTGTAGTCACACCATTGAGTCATCACAGTAGGTGGTCAGAAAGATTTTGCAATCCTCATGGCTTTGACCTACTTTTCAGTAAGTAAACATGCACTAATCAAAAGAGCAATTTTTTTCATATAAAAATGCTGTTTGTTTTTCTGTCTTATTAAAGTGTTTCAGGATGTAAAAAAAAAAAAAACCGCACATCTTCTGCCTTGTTCTTAACATTAAGTGATTTGAATAATAGTAACATTCTTTAACAGGAACCCTTTCAATGGCTAACTCAGGGCCTAACACCAACGGCTCCCAGTTTTTCATCTGTACGGCTAAGACAGAGTGGTAATTATCATTTTTTTATCTCCCCACATTCAAATGTAAATGTTGCACGTCGTTAAAGTTGCTTGTCGTTTGGCAGGCTTGATGGCAAACACGTGGTGTTCGGGCAGGTGAAGGAGGGCATGGAGGTGGTCACCAAGATGGAGTCCTTCGGTTTGCACGACGGGGGAGTGCTGAAGAAAATAGTTATTGTTGATTGTGGGGAGTTAAAATAACCCTTGGGGCCAATTATAAATGCAAAACTGTAAAAATATTGCTACTTTCCCTGTCTTCCATTACATATTTATGCAATTTTTACATAGACAATCAGAAAATAGGTCAAAAAACATATTGTGTTGAGATAAAATTAAGCACGTAAAGTAAAAAAAATGTAAAATAAAAAAATGTATACATACATCAGAACTGTTAAAAAAATTTTTTTTTTATTGACAAAAAGAGGGGCAATTTTTGTAACTATGCAAACCCTACATTTTTGCACAAATGCTTAAAAGATCATTTATCATCCAAAAAAAATGTTAAGGACAATTTCCTGTAAGGTTTTATGGGTTGTAGCAGATCACAATTCATTAATTTATAATTAAATTTGCATAAAAGAGTGTTATAATGGAAAGGAATGTGACACCGCACTGTTTTACAACACCCATTTTCAAAGAAAAACATTTGGGAGTTATTGTACAGTGTTTTTCATTACAAAATCTGTTTTTCTACAGTTATGCAAGTGATTTATGCTTCACAGACTAATGCACCACCCAAGAGCACTTTTTTTCTGGAATTCCATGCAACGGTTGTTAAATAAATGTTATATTTTGTTACATCAGTCTAGTGCAGATTTTCTGTTTCTCACCTGTCTTCTTAAATTGGTCTCTTCTGCAGCACATTTTCAGTTGATTTTTCTTCTGCATTATAAAAGGTTTTATTTGCATTTGTGACATTCTTTTTAGTATCTTTAAGACAAAAACCTTGTTTAAAGTTACAATAAACCGCTGCATTCATTTCATTTCACACAAACTTTTTACTATTTTGGAAACTATTTTGCTTTTTCTTCTAATTAATTGAAATCTAAAGACACTTTACAGCTGACTTTACAGCTATTGAGTTGAAGACATATGCTGTCTTGTGCCACGAGTCCTGCTGGTTTCAAAGTTTCCCGGAAAAGATCCGAGTGTCTTTTTTTAGACTTGCGCTCCAGGACAACTCACTTCCTGTGCATAGGAGCAGGATGTGCTGTCCACCTATTGGCGCTGCGAAATCCTACTAATACAGTTAACAGATGATGCACATTTGCACTATAGGCTGAATGGGCTCATTCTCTGCAGATTTTGTGATCCACCTCACAGAACCCTAAAAAATGTCTTGAGCTTGAAAGTACGCTGGACTTTTTCCTGGAAGCGCAGATCATCTCACAGGGAGACGGAGAGGCTGGGGAAGGTCGGACAGCCTGAAACTGGGTGGTGCTGCTTATCGAGCTAATACTTTATGAAAGTAAATAATGAACCAACGTGCAAAGGCAGCTCACGCCCCTAAATGAAAGCACATGCGGCCTGACCTTCCACAGTTTGTTTGAATTCTCAGATTACATTGTTGCTATAGTGATTCTTCAGTTCGCACTCGGAGCCGGAGATGTTGTAACAAACTTGGTGTAAGTTTGGGTCCCCACCCTCTGGGTTAGTTTAAGTTATTTGGAATGCATGTCCGAAATTGTGCATGGAAACTTGGCTCAGTATGACAGTGGTGCTGTGGCCAGTGTTTGTCTGCATTCAACACAGCACTCATCCCGTCTGCGTTTTGCTTTTTCTGCTTGGACTGCTGGAGTGCAGTCCTGGCAGCTTTTTGTGTGTTTGCTATCCTTCATTGCGTTAAACAAGCGAAATAAACCCTTCTATAGGGTCACCTATAAGCCCAGTCTTGTGTAACACGTACCCAGACACACAGTGAAGACGAGGTAAAAACATACACCCTCATTAGTGACTTCTGCACAGAGGGGACCTCTCAGGAAATATTGCTTTTGGCGGACATCAAACACAAACCCGAACACCTCCCAGTTTCTGATAACATCCATACAGCAGAGGATCCAAACAAATTAAACAAACACCATCCAGGCAGGGTTTCAGTTTAAACTTTTATTTAGCAAACTCTCCACAGCACTAATGAACTAAAATGTTTTCCTAACTAACAGATAAGGCACATTTTGGAATGCCGTTTCATGGACATGAAAAACAGACCCGTGGCCGACTCTAAACCTCCACTGTCTCCCCGGTTTCTTTTCGTCCTCCCGACCTCACGCCTGCGTCCTGTCCAATTCAAACATTATTACATTATTGCAACACTGCATTGCAAGAGATACAGACAGTAAAGGATACAAACGTTCCAACTTTGACCACAGAAGTGTTAACACATTACATTCGGTGAATATGTGTTATTGAAAGAGGCTACACTTGTGGTACATGAAATATTTCAGAGCTAATAATCAGACGCTGCTGATAATGTTAAAAATAGCATGTATGGTAGCAAACTACTGTAAGGAATTTAAATACATTGCACAACTCCAAACACATGCACATGCAAACTCCAAAACAGTTCTTTGTCACACGTGCTTTAAACACGCACTTTCTATTCTACAAAAAAAACAAAACCAAAAAAAAAAACAATTTTATAATAGTTTCTTGTCATCGCTGCTTTAAGCAAACTACATCTCACAGTTTAATGTGCTTATACAGTGGTGAGTATCCAACACTAGGTAATACAAAAAAAAAAAAAAAACATAAACATGCAGAAAAACCATTTTCTGCATGTTACCAGAATGTATTTTCATAATAGGAAAGAATACAAACAGCTATATGGCAACTAAGAATTAGTCACAACTAAATACTGCGAGTTATTAAATAAAAACAACAAAAATACAATGGCTTATAATTGATAGGGTATTAATTATGTAACAGCTTTAATATAATATTCTATGTAAATATCAATATTTTCTTCTTAGTGTAACTTTTGTTGTTTTTTCTATACAAAAAGTGTAAAAAAAAAATCCTTCCATAAATATTTCCGTAGAATAATCCTTCAGATTAATGTAGAACGAAGGACAAAAATCTCCCAGCTTTCATGATTTTTCAGAAATAGGCCCTTTTTTCACACACAGACAGAAAAAAGCTGTAATATTGCTCAATGGCCATCATATATATATATATATATATATATATATATATATATATATATATATATATATATATATATATATATATATATATATAAATTTATACATATACATATACAAAAAAAAGTTGCTGTTTCTTTTTTGTTAGGGAGATAACTCGAGTTTGCAGATTCCTTTAGAAATTTCAACATCTACAAAGTCTTCCAAAATACACATCTCATAAAAAATAAAACATGTTTTGAACTGCAAAAGTACTAGAAAAGTCAAGTATATGTCATTCAAGACATCGTGTCTGAAAGCACTTTTGCATGTATTCCATCAGGAACAGCTTCTTTGTCTCTGGGCGGAATCAAACTCTCAACAGCATCTGACATTCCTACTTATCTATGAGGCTCTATGATAAGGCATCACTGGTTTAGTTTCAGCCTGGGGGTGAGATTTGGAGACATCTGTAAAGCTATAGAAGCAACACGAGGGACAAGAGGGGTGTTACCCAGAATAAAAATGAATTGTTCCTAAAAGAGGTGAGGAAATAAATACATGCCAAGGGGCCAAGTTTTTAAACGAGCCACCTTATGTGTTCTGGGATTATGAAGAGACTAAGAACATCTGAAAACATTTTAAGTCACAGTAGATTACTCAGTTGTATTTTACAATCGGGTGATCAATATGATGACTCTTCGTCGTCATCTGAGGTGCTCTAAAGCTACAAACACATTGGGCATCTGACACATGTTCACACTAGACAAGCAGGGAGGGGCTTCTTTTTCTTTTTCTACTTTTTACTAGCGCAAGTCTGTCACCTGCAGTTGGAAGAGGCTTGGTGCAACTGCAATTTGTAATTTGGGTACGAAACGGTTTGGTTCACCGGTAGCATCCTTGCACTTACAGATATGGGTTACCATGATGTCAAGAGAGTTGCCTTGGATTTTCTTTATTTGAAAAAACAAACAGAGACTTCGTCAGGCTCAGGCTCACCGTGTCTGGGTGTACAAGATAAACCGAATTCATACGTCTCAACCAAATCCATCCCTGACTGGTCAAAGTTTGACCAACGGCCACGCATTTTGCACGTGGAGCCCAAAAAGTGTCTTGAAAACATGATGTTTATGATGTTTGCATAGACTTTTCACTGGAAGTGGCCGCTTGCAGAGGGCAGTAATAATGTAGCTTAAGACCCTTCATTTATTAAAAAATATGAACTGTCTTTTGGCCACCATGAAAGAGCCAATCCTGCATCCATGGATGCAGTTCATTTCCTGCAGACGAAGAACAGAACACGCGCCGTTTTAGATTTTACAATTAAGTACAAATTACTAACATTCTAATGCCACATGTACTTTTGAGCAATCTCTTGGTGGACTTATTACACATATTAATACCAGGTGTGAACATTTATGACAGTCAACATGATATACTTCTGTGGTGCATTGTGGGAAAGTGATTTTTATAGAACTGGAGCGACACTCGAGGCAAAGGTTGGACCTATCTCCTGCAAGTCTTAAGAGTAGAATCTAAAAGCTAAAACCCCTTTCAACTGAACTCAAGCTGGCATTTGGTCAGATTTCTCCACAATGTAATTATGACTCCCACTGCAGCAATTAACTAGGTATATTTCTGGCAAAAAACCTACAGTTCCTTGGATAAACACGACAGATAAAACAAAGTGTGAGGTCCAAAGTTTCATAAGCAACTTCATCCTGTTGTGAGGATTGACAAAGAGAAAACATCTTTGTTGATATTCCATGACAACAGACAACAGTAAGACTGTTACTGCCAGCTGGAAATGCTAGTTTAGCCCACTCCTCCAGCTCAGCAAACTGCATGGAAGCAAACACACGCCACTTCAACCGCTAACAGCTGAGCGGCATCCTTTTTTTTTCTCTTGAACCTACATCCAACTTTCTTTGCATTGCGCTCGCTGCTCCACCGGTGAGACTTCCTCGGCACGCCTTTTGATGATTTTTTTTCCAACACTCAAAACGCGCTTTTTATTTTTTTTACTAATCTTTTAAAGGCACATTAATGAAGTCGAGCCTTTGTACAACTTTAAAATGCAATACATACAAAGAAGCTCAGCATTTTGATCAAAAGGTTGCTTAAAAGGCAGATATTAATTCATTTCTCTTGGTTCGGTAAGACCGGCACTGCTGGGAGCCACAGCTATCATTTTACACTTTCAATTAACCATTTTTGTAGATACGTCCTATATTCAAATCACCAGTACAGTTTTTTATATCCACGCCTTTCTGTTCTCTTCAACCTCGTGCTAGCTGTGAGATTTCCATCTTCATTCAAGGACACCTCAAAGTCGGCTAGCTGTCAGTTTCCCATATAATTCAAATTAAATTTCTTTTACTAACCTGTAAAAATGTCCATCTTAGTTAGGTTTGCTCATGCTTATTGAGGTCTACTGTTTTAAAACACTAATTATTTAACACTGATATTCCATTTCTTCTCTGAATCTGTTGGTTTTCTCTTCATTTATTTTTTTTTTGCCCTTTTCTTAAAAGAGCGATAATTTCATAACAAAAAAATATACACTATTAATAAACACCCCTTGAAATTCTACAAAGGTGTGCATGTTATTGTAGGCATCATGCTAAAACGCTTCCTCTCTGAGCGACTCTATGGATAGTTTACAGTAGATTGTAAAGACACGTGAAAGCAGTTACACAATAATTCGATATACAAACATAGAAAAAAAAAGAAAAAACATTGTTTATGTCCCAGTTCAAATTCAAATTGCACACTAAACAAAAAGAAAATAAATATGCCAAATGTAAGCGAGGGATGTTTGGCACTTTTCCCCCCAGTTAATTCACAGTTAAGAAGATGTGCTGCGGATAATACGGCAAAATATCCTAGGCCTCCGTTAACATAGAATTTGGCCTCATTTTTTATATATTTGTCCCATCACCATACTCTTCTGTTGGCATCCAAATGGAAGGCAGATCTCTGTAAACAAACAGCCAACAAACCCAGAGGTGATGTAATGAGAACAATGTTGTCAAGGACACCAATCTAACAAGCATCAATACAAGATTGTGTTCTTTATGATGGGGAAATGCAGTTTTCCGAACGTTAACACAAAGCGCATAACGAGATTGATCCTATTTGAGTGTGTTCCTCTTATTTTTGGACATTATCCTACATTCCAGCATTGGCAAAAATAGAAGAAGGACCACTGTGGTGGAGGAGGATGCATCAAACAGAAAGGCAGGATTTGAGCTACATCTTGTAGCGAAGGAGGAGAGAAAAACCTGTGCAGGGCAGGGTTGAGCCCTCCCTGGACATGAACTAGACTCTGACGGTTATTGCACGCGGCGGCAGTAGTAGCCCAGAACTTTACATTTCTCACACAGATGCTGAGGGTGCTCTTTGCTCTGATCAGACACATCCAGGCCGTCCGGCTTCTCTAAAGGCCGCTTGAGGAAAAGAGAGATAAAAGAAAGTCAATGATAAGTCTTCCGAATAAAAAAAAACAAACAAGCACCTTTGTCTGAACTGTTTTTAAGGCAGCTAGTTCGTCATCTGCCCTCGAAATACACTTTAAAAGCGTTCTTAGGCCAGATGTGCACTAAGTACAATTAGCTGCAAAAATATGGCAGCGCACCAACAGCTGTGGAACTAGCAATGCACTTAGAAAGCTTTGCATTACAAAAAAAGAAAAAGAAAAATCCATTTGCTCATGATGACCCGTATGGAAACAGAAGGACTGGTTCTTGGAATCATTATCGGTGAGAAAGGGAAAGTTTTCCACAAATTTGGAAGTGATTTTAACAGTCCATCTGGATATTTTTATTTGTCATCTACACCTTTACTGTTAAAGCTTTTTGCAAAACATTCACTTGTTCCAAGTGATTTAACTGAAGGAGACCAGGGGCCTCGTGTATGAAGCTTTGTGCAGATTAAGAAATGTGCTTTCTTTTTTGCCAGATTTATGAAGCCATGTGTGTGTGTGTTCTTCTGTTTTTTAATAAATATACACAACCTTAAGTTTGCACATACCCAGTTGGTGGGTGCAGAAATTGTGTGCTTTTGTTCTGACTGAAAGGGAGCAAATCATTAAGAACACGAAGGAGAAGAAAATCTTACTATTTGATATGATTATCAGTCTAAATTAAATCAAAATGCTCCTGCAAATGTTAAGAAAAAGAAAGCTAAAAGAAAAATATATAGCCAAGATAATTCAATTTGCTTTAAAAAAAAAAACCTCTGCTTTTTATGTAGCCTCTATTAAACCCTCCAAGCCAGTGCAGACACTATCAGGAGGGAGACACATATGTTAATAAATCATATTAAATTGCTTTATCTATTTAACAAAGACTCAACAGGGATGCAGACGTTTAAATAGCAGATTTCTTCTAAAAGTCACATAAATAAATCTTCTAACACCTTCATAACAGTCATTATGAAGCCCAGCTATTAAGCGGGACTGTTTAAAAAAAAAAAAAGAATTTAAAGAAAAGAATAATATATAAAAAATTTACTGCTACGGTATAAAACTAAAATTAATATCAGATTAGGAAGTATTTTGTGTAAAAATATTATTTCTTTATTTTTATGCATATGTTTTTACGTTTTTAATTTTTTATTTCCATTTCCTCCACTCAGTCATACAAGACTATACCAATCACTGTAAAGTGGGTAATTCAATTTCTACAATGGAAATCCAATATAGTTCAAACGTTGATTAATTGCTTAAAAAATAAATATCTTGTGTTAAAAAAATTAAATTTAAAGAAAAATGGTAATGAATTTTAATTTGAATGCAAGTATTTGATAAAATGTTGAAATTATAGGTGTTCAGAACTAAAGGTGAACAAAAATCAAAAACCTTGTAATAAATAAGTTGTTTATCTTTTATGGATTGTTGAGCAACTTCCCATCCATCTCTATTCATGTACATTTTATTTTTTTTTTTTATGGTGGTAGTGCGGTCAGCTTTGGTATTTGAAAAATAGAAGACCCTCTAGCTGCAATTCCAATTTTATTTTCAGGTAAGAAGAAAGATTTAACACAAATACATGTATCTTTAGTCTAAAAACTGCATTTTTTTTTCATCTGTGAGAGCCAAGCAGAGAATTTACAAACTTTTTACGTTTCGTTGAAGGGTTTTCATTTGGGGGAATTTCTGCCGCCGTGTATATTTTCCTCTGTTAGCCATAAAAAAATAGCTTTAAATTTAAAGAATATTTAATAACTAACCCTAAACTTTAATGAGTCAGAAAAAAGTAATTTGTTTATTCAATGTTGGTTTATTGCCACATAATTCAAAGTAGTATGATCCTTTTTTATTTTAATGAGGCCATCTGGAATAACCTCAAAACATTATGAAAGCCAGAGTCTGAACTCAGTTAACTTGTGCTAAATTGGTCCAATTTTTGACCCAAACTGTGTGATGGATGTCAGTCCCCTTCCAGGAGGGAAACTGTGTGCTGTACCTGTTTGTGTGGATAGACATTGATGTGGCATTTGATACATTCTTGTCCCATGTTGGCCCAGGAATTGCCGCTCATCCACTTCCTCTTGCACTTGGGGCACTTGTATTCTCCAAAGCATCTTTTTTTCCCCTGGTAGGGTGTGAGGCCTTCCCCTTTGGGTCTGGCCTATGGAGAAAGAGTCAGGAGTATAAGTATGCACATATGGAAATGATTTTTTTTGGCTTTATATCTTGACCAGATGCAGTTTTCCTGTCAGCGCGGAGGGACATTTTTAAGGCACTCAGCTGTGCAACAGTATATTCCGGAATGACAATTGGGAGTGTCCATTATGACCAACTACATCATATAGAACAGTTCTACACACAGTTTTGGATCAATAAGAGGTTTTGGAGCTGACATGTACTTCCATCACAGCTGTGATACATTACTGTTCTGATTCTCGTGAGACAGATGATTGCAAACAGTCAGTCAGTCATAAAAAAAAGCACTAACCCTCAGGCTCTTGACAATTCTGTCAAGAGAACCCGCCTCAATGATTTCATAAGTGCAACTTCGGCTGGTCTTTTTTAAACAACCTCTTCTAAAACAAGACTTTAAAAAAAAACTACTACAAGAACAAAACCAATTACTGATCTTAGCCATTGTCAATATTCATATTGGGAAAGCAAAAACTAAAAGGAGAGTGGGGAATTCTGACGAAGACGGATGAGAATCAGATATGGCGGAAAGAAGTAATATTGATTCACAGCATGCATGCAACTAATGGCATCTCTCCATAAAGTTAGGAAATTCTCTGCCTTCAAAGTGAAAAAGGACCTGTCCTTCTTTTTTTTTAAACTCTGGAATCCCCCGGCGAGGCTGCAGATTGTTTTCACCATCATTTTAATATTGGCTGCAGGTTTGAGGAGGAATATGCTGCGATAAGAGTTAAAGGGAGGGAGGCAGAATATTCTTAAAACCAGATGCATCAACAGTCCAAGAAACAAGATGTTTTTCTGCACACAAACTTGTATTCAAGAGAAGAGAGACTGAGCCACCAATGAATGCATCTCATGCACTTTTCAAATCTGTGTGTTTTTAGAATAGAGTAAAAAGGAAATTAATACATAAACTGCACAGAATTTAAAAGAAGAAAAACATACCCCTTTGTGACTGTTTTTGCACAATACTGCTGCTCCAACTCTAAAAGGACAACAGATCATTTGGAGGTTGTGGTTCTGTCAGAGGTAAACTTATTCATTTGTTTGGGCTGATGCACCTTTTTAACGTGTTTATTCATTTTTTTTTCTCCTTGTGTTCTTGTGTTTCCGTGTTTAATCATTTGAACATAAATTTAAGCTTTAAAGTCCCACTCTGGCCATCTTTTGAGATATTTTGAAAGCATCCCCAGTGGTCTTTTAATTGTAATCATGCCATTTTAAGAATAAATCATAAAAACTATTTTTAGGACATAGTTATTAGTTAGAAATTTGCCTCTGAATTGTGGGCAGGAATGTTCATGAATGGTCCTTGTATTCAATAAGGTAAATGTACCCATATTGGTAAATTGAGAAAAGTCATACCAATTTCAAAGTTTCAGGTGGGAGCTCTGCTTACTTTTTTAAGTTGGTACCTTAATTAATACTGACAGGTAGGCCTGCACAATATACCGGAAATTTATTGTTATCGCAATATCCAGCTCTGCAATATGCATATCGCAAAAGACGGCGAAAATCGCAATAAATGGTTACATTAAATGTGTTAAAACAATCTTAAGGCAGCTTGAAGCATTTAACGAATTAAATAAATCCCTTTATGCATTTGACCAATCGGATGGACGCCTCCACGTTGTTGACCAATCGGATGGAGGCCTGTTTTGTTAGATGTTTGCCACCTATGTCGACGAGGATCATTTGGAGTATAATTTTTCAAATGTTGCAATGAAACGGGAATGATGTTTTTGGTTATTTTGCTATTTGTTTATATACTGCAAATTATATCATTATCGCAATATCGATCACTAATATTGCATATCGCGAGTTTTCCTCATATCGTGCAGCCCTACTGACAGGACTGATATTTAAAACAGGTGCCATCAGTGCATGCCTGACTTGCCAAGACCTCAAACTTGTTTAGTTAGCTGCAATGTAATGTGTTTTTAATACACCTAATTTATTCAGGTTTTATTTCTCACATTTTTTAGAGCAAACATGCCCTCATAAATGAAAAAAAGAAGCGTCAAGATGTTTAAAGGTTTCCCGAGTAACTGACTTGGAAAGAGCACAAAAAGTTTGGTGGATACAGAAAAAAAAGATCTTCCAGTTAACAATGATCAGGTGATAAGCAAATTCTGAGACATGCCCCCTAAAAAAAGAAAAACAGGAAAAAAATAAGGAAGAGACAACAAAAGGCAAACTATTTAACAATTAAAAATGAGGAACCTTGTTTTCAAAAGAGAAGGTTGGACTACAATTAAAAGAAAAAGAACAGAAAGAGCAGGTCAGAGATGATTCATGTTCAATAAATACCTGCTAAACACGCAAAATGAGAAAAAAAATCATAATTTAGTGTGGACAATCAGAGAGCCATTTCTTCTGAAGACAAGTCCAAAAGGTAAAATCTTTCCAACTTTTTAAGTAAAACATTCAGAGCAAAAAAGAATGTTTCTCATCAAAACCAAAAAGAGATAAAACGACTCAGGATCAACGCCCAGAATCTGCTTCAGGACATCCACGTGTACTTTTTAATGACTTTATACTGCTTCAACTCCATCCCAGTAAAACTCTTCAATAAAGTCATGGACATGAACTCCACCCACAAGATAGTGTTTTTTTTTTATTTTTTCAAAAACAGCACAAGAAATTCAAGGTCAAGCATAACATTCTCCTTTTTACACAGCTGAGAGCATTCTCACCCCCTCCATAACCGTTTGGTTTAGTCTGAAATGAACTGTCACTCATGCATAAAACTTCAGTGAATCAGAGCACATTTTCTAATATTATTTACTACGCATCTATAGGATCACTTTTGGAAACACAAAAAGCTAATATGTATACACATCTTGAAATCTCCCATTTTATCCTGACTGTTGTTTTTAATGTTAATGTCTTCTAGGAGGCTTGACAGGTTCTATGCTCCAAAGACTCAGGAATAGCACTTTTCAACCTGCCATCAGGGTCACGACTCCATGACAAATGCTATTTCTACTGTCTGACTGGGTTGCAAAGTGGAAACTGTGTCCGAATTGTTTGTATGTAATTTAGTAGGTTTTTAACACAGAAAATGTGGGCTATGTGCACCAAAAAGATAATTCCACCAACTTAAAACTAAATAATTTTGATTCTAACAGGGGTGCAACTACTTTATAATCAAACATTTATAAATCAGCCTTAGAGAATGCATATGTGCATTTCGGCTGTTGTGCGTGGATCTTTTGGTCCATGAAACTGCAAATAGTTTAAGGCATCTGATCTGTGGTCTTTCCTTACTGTGTCCCAGCTCTGGAATGAGTAATAGCAAGTTAAATCAGCAGCTTCTGCAGCTTTCCAAACAGATGTCAGCACTTTGCATCAGCACCAGCAAGCACCAGGGCTAAGTATTAAGTCCGGCCCCTCTGCAGCATGACTTAAACCTCACCGTCAGCTTTGCATCTTTGCCTGTGACAGCCTGCAGGCTGGAAAATGTGACTCCTGCCTTCATGCCCCACACCAGTCTACACTGTAACGCACAAGCAGTGCAACATGGAAGAATATTTTGTTTGAAGGCATTGCTATAGGTATTCTAATGACAATATTATTTAAACATGAACATGTACGCCGCAGTAAGTAAAAAATAAGCCGTTATGTGAAATAAAGTTGGGAATTATCAGTTACAGCATAAATCTGAACAACAGTAAAGATAGCTTGTGGGGGTTGCTCTTTGCTCTTTATGTGCATTTGGAAAATTGTTGATAATCACGTTTTTACTCACAGGTGTTTGCTTGACTATAAAAACAAAAAAAGTATCTGACAAGCCATGAATTAGTGTGCCAAATTCAGCACTTATTCACCTCATTCTTCTTGTTCTCATGGCACTTTTCAAGGTTGAGCCTTTGCCTTTTCTTGCACCCTCTCTTTTGTCATCAGTGTCTGCACTGGAGTTCTTCCATATTGGCTAAGACTCATGTGCATAATGTGTGGAAATACCTTCAGTTTTACACAGACTTAGAAACCGATAATTGGCATCATCATTGGTTAGTTAACAGTTTGTACACACTTGTAAATTAACGGTAACAATCTAATATCTAAAGAGATGGCTGATTGACACAATACTTGATTTTGAAATTGGTTTTGTGTCTAGCACATTGACTGTATACAGCAACTGGATTGACTAACATTACCCATAGAAAAAAACATACCGGTACTTCCGGCTTCAACCAAAGGAAGTCAATTCAGTTGCCATTTTTTCATGATGCAGATGCCGCCATGTTGGAGCCACAAATCGTTAGTAAGCAGCGTTTGATCCAACTCGGTCTGAATCAACATTTCCATGGCAACCACTCATGCTACTCAAGAGTGAACTTGTTGAAAGTCCACACCACTACCACTCGAAAGCAGGTTAGGAGTATCTGTCAATCAAACATTTTGAATTTTTAACGCAAAACCACACGGCAGCAGGGCAAGAATACAGGACAGATATAATGACTGAGAAATTACTGTTAATTTATCAATAAAAGTCTATTAGATCTTAACTTCTTGGAACGCCAGGGGGGAGGGGTCACTCACGGTCAATGCTCTGACACAGTTAACAATATCATTGTCTTTAAAATAAATCACAATTTTGTTAACAATACCTTGCGATTTTAAGCTAAAATATTCATAATTTTATTTTGTAACTTCTCAAATGGTATTTCAAAGCAGCCCAGATGTTTGCTATTTTTACCGCAGGGATATCACTAACGTGAAAGCGCACAACAGAATTGTCACTAACAGGGTGAGAAAGTGCAGCTTAGCTAAGGAGTATTAATTTGGACAGTTTTTAAATATTAAAGGAGATTATATATTTAATTATGTTTGCAGTCTTATGTTCCCTAAAGTACTTCTTTAAGTCAGTCTTCTAGATGATTTTGTGGCACAATGAACTATAATTTCAGGGTCAGATGGAAAAGGAACACTCTCCAGGCTGTCTCTTTGGCTTTTGCCAGCCACCTGTTTATATGCCTGCAGTGGGGGACATCTGCATGGTGGGGGCCAACTTGTGGAGGAGCGTCTGTCTTTAACCATTAAGTGGGTCTGCTTTTAAAAAGGGGCAAAGATGGAGGATCCTTTTGACAGTTGGGTCAGGCAGGCATTGTTGGCGACCAGGCATTCTTCGCTGAGTGCGCCATAATGACAGAAGACCAGATGGGTTTGTGGGGTTTCAATTGAGGCTATGAAGATTTACCACCTTGGTGCTCCAAATGGATAATTTCTTATGTACAAAACCAAGATTTAAAACAATTTGTGGGACCCTGTGTGCTAATTTGATCAGAGGATGGAGCCCCATATAGCATCTGGATGACATGGTGGCCATTATCAATCAAAAATAATTTGAAATTTGAAAGTTTTGTTAATTTTTTTTTTTGTAATCTTGTTACCCAAATAAAATAAATCAAATTAAACAAAGAAAACATAGGAAAAAAAATCATACAAAAACCATGTGGAGATGAATTTAGTAAAACTGCAAAGGGAAAACTGAGCTTTTAGGGGAAATTTGAGGGGAATAAATCTGACTAGTGCACTCAAACTGTGGTCAGCTGTTCTCTGGCCATTGCAACACATCATCTCTCATGGAGGTCTTCGGTGGCGAGAACACTTTAAATCTCTAGTCATGAACTTTACAGGCACAGTGGGTACCATACATTCCAATGGATTACAAACATATGCCACAAGAAAATGGACAGGCTCAGTTAATCAGCGCAAGAGTCAGAGGCCAGTGAAGCAAGCCTTATGGTTTCTAAGGCACACAATTTGTGCAGTGTGGTGTTTATAATGAAGAGGATAGTGACAGATCAAAACCCTGAGCGGTAAACACTTGAGTTCATGTGTAAGTTCACCTTTCAGCCTGGCTTGATTTCTAAACATCTTAAGCAACATTTACAAATAGTTCACAATGCGTCATCCGAACCATCAGTCGCTGAGGAGATCAGCCTGTCAGGACGGAGCACATTTTTTGTGCTCCCACTGGTTTTTGAGCAATTTAAAAAATTTAATTTATTTAAAAGTGAAAACAAGCAGTTTTTGTCGGTAATGATGTAGTGTTTCTTTTTGTCTTGCACACAGAGCTTTGTGAGCTATAAAGCTCTGTGATTTTTTTCTCTCTTAGAAGGTGTCTAGATAAAAACATGGTCCCACACCAGCACAAGGAAAGACTGTCATTCTCCTTTTGTCCACTTTAAAAACAGACACACTGTGTAAATTCCACATCCTTGGGTTTTTGTACACTCTGGAGACATAGCTGGAAAGTCTTGGTTTCCGGCGTTACTCCCACTCAGTGTTTCGCCCGGCTTTGAGGACACAGGTCATACTTTGGCTCGCATCGCAGGATTACTTAGCTCTCACGCGGAGTTATATATTATAAACTGGGCTGGACAGTTGAACAAAGACAGAGACAAGGACACGCAAGATGGCACCACTAAAAAGGCCCTTCTCTTACTCAGTGACAAAAAGCGTCTGAAAATCTTCACTATTTGCTCAAGCGCAGGAGGAGAGAAATGGACAAATAGTACGAGCCAGGGCCAAACGTTGGGAGAATGTCCACTCGAAACGAAGGGAGAAGCTGGGAGGAGAGGAGGAGAAAAGTAAATCCAAAGCAGATGGCCTCCATAGGGGCAAAACACCAGAGCCGTCATAAAATTGCTGATCTGTTTTCAATTAGGCCTTGCATTTCAGAGACAGGGAAAGAGTGGTGGGGGATAAAAAAGCGTTAACAAACCGCTGTAGCTCTGGCCACAACTACATAGAACTGGAGTCATTATCATGTAGAGGAATGTAGTCTTTTCTTGTTTTTTTGTGTGTGTATGTGGAAGGGGTGGGGAGGCAATATGTGTTTGAGTCGTCCTCGTCTAGACGACACCCACACCGTGAAACGTACTGAAAGGTATGCAGCATAAGGCATCTGACCCTGAAATTATAGTTCATTGTGCCACAAAATCATCTAGAAGACTGGCTCCAGATCAAATCTGAGCGACTTGTGTTGTGACCACTGGCAGATGTGGTCCAGACCATTGTCTGAGGCCAGAAGGTGATCTTGCATTTGTGTTGATCTTACATTCCAGGAAAAGAGTAATGATCAGCGGACAGACACAAGACTGTACACTGTCAGACGCTTGCCCCAAAGCTGAACCCTTAAGTCTTTGTCTCAGCAATAGACTGGACAGGCTTCTTTTAATATTAGATGTTCCTTACCAGAAAAAAAAATTAAAGAAGCCATTGTAAAAAAAAAAAAAAAAAAAAAGCTCTTTTCAAGGTGTAAATGCATTTATATTTTATTACATTTATTTGAGAAAAGCTTTTTTTATCAGTGTAAACTTTATATATCTGACATTGTCAGTGGTAAAAATGTTAAAGACCCACATCAATGAAAATTGTGTTTTGGTTTTTTTTTTAACATTTTCTTGCAACGTTTTTCGGATGATTTGTTACGTAGAAAACTGGCCAAAAAGCTCCCCGCTCTGCTCCATTCTAAGGCCTCGTTCACACTGCAGGCTGAAACGACCCAATTCCGAATTTTTTGCCCCAAAGTGGCCCAATTCAGATCTTTTCATGACAGTCTGAATGACACAGATCCGCTCTTTTCAAATGCGACCCAGGCCCCGTGGGTTTGCCGGCCTGATTCTGATACGTATCCGAACTTTTCAATTGCGACCGCCGTCTGACCGGACAGGCGACTTGATTCTGAACCGTACGTCATCGACACGCAACAAACGTCATCATTTTGCGTTGAAGTAGGCGGGAACAGGAACATAAACAACAACCGTGGCAGACGATGCTGCTGAGATCAGTCAGTGAAGGGAAGCGAGGTCCCGATTGGATTAATATTTGGGTAATCGCTCTATTCAGGCCAAACTCCAGGGCTCACATCGCAACTGGGCGGTTTTTGAAAAAAAAAATTCCAGCTAAATGGCCGAGTGTGGTGTTGAAACTTTCCCGCGATGACTTTTTTTTCTTTCTCCCTTCCGACCGTGCTCAGAAGCGCGGGGGACCCGAGGCGATCCTCCTCCTCCTCCCTGTTCTGATCCCTAGATTCTCCAGGATTCTCCAGAACGGGTTACTAAAGAGTCCATAGCATTTATTCTGGGGGAAACCTTCGTTTTTTTACCGTTCTCCTTCCTCTGTAACACACAACATGAATGCACGCCCACACTGCCCCCCCCCCCCTTTCTCTATCGCGGCACGCGCTACACACACGCGGGCGCGCGGCTCCAACGCACACACATTCCTATTCCACTAACAGTGGGTACAGACGATCCCGACTCCATTGCCTTCTTAAAATAAGTAGATTGTAATTGTGCTGCTCCTTCATGAAAATAAATGTAATATTACAAAAGGAGCTCCGCTGTTGACAACACTGTTGTTGACATCCATTGTGTTAACGTTGGCTCCGCAAACAACGAGTGACGTCTTTCATTCACCGTTGAGTATTCTTCTGGCTTCTGCGCATGCAGGTCTTGTTTGGGTCGTGTCACGGTCACACTGGAGACCACAAAAGTTCGGATTTACTTGGAAATGTGAACGGTCTTTCAAAAAAATCGGATTTTTTCAAAAAATCAGAATTGAGCATTAAGCCCTGCAGTGTGAACGTAGCCTTTAGGATCCACTTGCAGACAACTAGACCCACGTACGTCTTCGTTTTTCTCGTCCGAGGTGGCACTTGGTTCAAAACTGTTCGGCTGGAGAGCTCAGACGCTTTTCTTGCACTGGTAATATGTCTATGAAGACTCTCATTCATCCAGGTTGATTCCATCATAGTAGTAGGTTTAGAGGCTGTCATCTGGACTTAGTTTAGAAGACGTTTCACCTCTTATCCAAGAGGCTTTGTCAATTCTGTTTGTCTGTTTGTTTGTCAATTCTCAGTGCAGGTTTTTCTGGATTAGACTGCTTTTTATACATAAAGTTTTACACTTAACTCAAGCTTTATTGTTCTAAATGGTCATTGCGATGGGTTAATTTAAATATAAATGCAAATCTTTACACTGTTAAACACTTTTAAAAAGCCCCAAATATGTCACATGGTTAGCACTGTGTGAATAAATATCTTCTGTATTGCAAAGATTTGACCTGGTAACAGGCAAACTTTAAGGGGAAACCGTTTGGCTGTCAGATAAATGAGAACAAAAGTAAATGGAATCTTGTTAACTCATTAAGTAACGGGTAGATAAGTGTACCTGTCATAAACATGGGAGTCCCCATACACTTTAAAATGCTCCAACTGTTTCATTTCAATACTTTTTTCAACCCGGCGGTGGATACGCTTTTTACTTATGACAACTGATACTCATTTTACTTTATATTTAAACCTTAAATTGCACAAACTGGCTAGAGTTTTGTTAGCTAATTATCACATCCTAAAACAATTATGTTTTTTGTTCAATTTTGGAAAAAAAAAAAACAAAGTTCAGTGACATTGTGTCTAGTTAAACACAAATTTAAAATAAAATAAGACAAATAAAAGGCGCAAAATGTTGCAGTTCCTCAAATGCCCACTGGAAGCAGGTTTCTAAAGGAAACAATTTGTGATTGGCTTCTGTATTAAACTAAATTTACACCAGCAATATTTATTTAGTTTAGTTAGTTTTTAGTTTTGTAAGATGAATATCGTTGCCGCATAGTCTGTCTTTACGGCACCACTCTAACATTGCACTGTTTGGTCTTACCCCTTTCATTTGATACGTATTCTGCCTTTGATTCACCTACACCATCTCCTGGGGGCGTCAAAAACGGAGCAGAATATTAGGCTGTTGCGGAATGACCCTTTTATAGGTCACATAGAAGTGTTAAGGAGATGTTGGCAAAAAGGAACAGCCCCACCAAAAGAGCGTTTGACTCCGGCCTCCAAAAATCTACATGGATAGATTTTATTTGGAAAAATAATAAAGGTAAGTAAATCATGTCCACAATGTTTTTATATACGTTATATAAAGAATTCTGGAATTTGTTCAAAAAAATAAAGAGCCAAAAAAGTAGGGAACCAACAAGTTTTAAGTACTGTAAATACTTAGGCCAAATTCTTGCAAAACAGTTGCCAAATGCCAAAAGACTTACAAAATGATCCCATTCTGACCCCCGTATGTGTTGAATAAATGTACTGTTACAATTCATGACATCTTTTGGCCATCAACTTCTCTGACATCACAGCAAAACCAGGTAAAAGACCTGAGCGTGCACGGTAACCAAAACTGAGGGGCCAAAGGAGGGCATGCAGATGGCCAGGGTTTAAAGTCTCACACAAGAATGACACTGTCACTGCCTCAGCTGTGTCGCACTGCGAACAGAACAAGCATTTTTTTTTATCGGCTGTTTCCGCTGCTGGGGTAAACAGCCACAACCTCGTGCCAGGACTTCAGCCAGGTGCAATTCAGACTATTTATCAATCCCAGCACGGCACTCTAAGTTCTGAAAACACCCACTGTTTCCTGTGCATCTCTCTTTTTCCCTGCCATCTTTCTCGGCACCCTCTCCCTGGTCTGCCTCTTGCTGGTGCAGCTGCCTCTTTCTAATGCCTTTAAGAAAAAGAAAGTGACGAGGGGAGCAGGTGTGTCATTTAAGTGATCGATTTGTTTTCACTTAAGCACAATGTACTCTGTTTGCTAAAAATAATTTGATCTGGGCAGAATAGTTGAAACAAGACAATAAACTCAGGTTATAAAAGTAAAACAAGAAAATTTGCAATCAGTGACCATTCGCCCTGGTGGAGCATGAGCAGGGTTACAAAAACTGCAATATATAAAATCTGGATAAGCTTGGATCAATTCTACATTTTACAGCTTTCTCAAACCTACTTAAAAATCAATTTGCACGAACCTTGGTATATTAGAATATCGGATGAAAAGCATTTAAGATCACCAAAATTCCCATAATGCTTTCTTGTCCCACTTTCTTTTTTTTTTTTTTCAAAATGTCTATGCCTCGAAAAGATGTGGAACACCGTTACAAAACAACATCTTGTTTTTCAAGAATCCGAGCTGCATTAATTCTCGCTGGCTGACGAAGTCTCGGAACTGCTGGACTGCTCCACAGCGTTCCAAACAGCTCCAATCACCAGCTAGCATCTGGAAACCATCAGTGTAAACAAAGGCGCAGCAGAGGCGCTCGGGCCTGCTCTGCCTCTTTGCATCCCCCAGGACATCACTCAGGGAGCAGTAAAAGAACGTCAAACCAGCCCAGGACCTGTGTGTATTGCATTACCATGTGCCCGTAAGCGTGGACAAGTGTGTGCATTTCTGTGTCTACTCATGTCCCGATCTCTGGATCTGTATTTGGCTTGGCCGTAGTTCAGAAGGAGATATACTAACAGATACAGCGTACTGGGGTTCAGTCTCCTCTGTTAGCTTTGGGTCCTTTAGAGTTTTTGTTTGGTTTGCTCATTAAGCGTAGTATTTCTGATAAGACGTCTAATTGCTTGAATGTGTTTTCAGTTAGCGTGCTAGCTTTGGAGGTCTGATGAATGGTGCACAGGGGTAAGGCAAAAACCTGGATGTGGTCTGGAGCTGAGAACTGTTTCTCCTCTGTGATACATCAAAAAAAGATCAAAGCATTAATCACATCAGATTCTTGTCTTAGACATGACAAGGAAATATTTTCATAAACGTGTTTCAGTAACCTCATATCTATTAATCAAGTGGTTGGGTCATGTCCAGTTCAGCCTAAACCTCCAACATGTTTGTGGTGTTTTTGAACAGTAGACGTCTTTAAGACCTATGTGCATATTCCACACCAAGCGGCTTGAATTGCCGCTACAAATGCTGAGATAAGCACTCTTATCTTGTGCAACTGTCTCTATTTATAAACCAAGGAATTACACATCATGTGCTGCACACAACATCAATCACAAACAGTATAACCAACATTCACGGAAACACAACCAAGCTAACAACAAAAAAACAGGCCCAGTGTTGGATTCATTCAGGTTTCACAAACAAACAAAAAAAAAAGAAAAGTGCTGAGAGGGCTGGGTATCGCTCCCTAAGTCCTGCATGCAATTGACTTTTCAAAGTTCACCGAAAAATTGTTATTTTCCATAACATAAACAATTTTGTTAGGTTATGAGAAGCAGTAAATATTTCTTATAACCCTTGTGCTATCCAAGGCACTTTACCGTTGGGAGCTGGGTCATCTAGACCCACTAGACAGTGCGCAAAACCTTTTTTTTTCAATGATTTGTGATCTTCACTGGTTCAATGGACTACATGAAATTTTTCCACCTTTATCCACCTTTGTTATGGTATGGAGAACACGTCAAAGTAAGGGTGGGGTCATCTAAGATAGCACAAGGGTTAGATGGAGCAAAGGTGGAACTTTCAATTGTAAAATTCAAATGATCACTGAAAAGTATAAATCAGGGTTCGATTCCCAGGGGCTGCAATGAGCTTCATCCAGTGTGGGTCCTTGGGCAAGACCCTTCACGCTACTCCCCAAGTCTGGGTTCTCCTGTACCCTGATGAAGGCATGCAGCATAAAATCTCTGCTAAAATCACCTGTGCGAAATAGTGAAAGCTTACCTTTCGAAAGGTGAACAACAACAGTTAAAAGTGACAAGAAAAGCTTTTTTTATTTTTGTCTGAGAGAAATAGGGGGAGAAAAGGATAAGAGGAAAACTGGTTTTGATATATCAGTGTTCCGTTTTCAAAATAAAGCACTTCAATTTTGGAAAATGAAATTTTGGAAATGAAATTTTAATATTGATCTTCTTTATATATTACCTCCATCATTAGAAAAATGCCTCGAGAGCATGTTAAAAACAACAAAAACAACATTTTTCTTTGAAAAAGAACTTTAAAGAGGTGCTTTCATAGTAGCAAATTCTAGTTGTTTCTATGTTTAAATATGCCTAAAACTCTTTCTGAAACACCCCCTCAGGTGTTATTTAAGGGAAGTAGCAGAGAGTTTTGTGTACAGGTGTATATTAATGTAGAATGCAGAAAGAAACCAGAACAATCTTTGTCCAACATCTAATCCTCAGCTCTTTGAAACTTGACAATTTCCTGATATCATCACGTAGCAACGGACTCCTCAAAAGTTTAAGTGGAAAACATTAGTGAAGCCTGTTCAGGCTGGAGTAAGCACTAACCTCCTCCTACGTGTTGGGTGGTCATGGAGCAGAGGTAGAGTGGTACACCTCTGATCGATAGAGTGCAGGTTCAGTTCCCGCACTGTCCCACCATGTGTAAAAGTGTCCTTGGGTAAGACACTGAACCCCACATTGCTCTTAGTGGTTATAGGTTGGCAACAGGATTAGACAGCAGAGCCACCATCAGTGTGTGAATGTGTGTGTGCATGGGTGAAAGGGATTGTGACAGCAAAGTGCTTTGAACCTTATAAAAAGGTAGTAATGCGCTATATATGAATACGCCATTGACTTTTTACAGGTTTTCCTTTCTGGTTTTCAGGTTTACCACTGATCATCACCTTTTCTGGATGTTTTTTGTACCCTATTGTGACAAAGACATGGTCTTCTGACAAAAAGATTTTGCTTGGTCAACTAAGTTTTTAAAGATGTGAGCTTATGGTAAAAAAAAAAAAAGAGTTCGGGGTCTTAGAATGCACAAACTGAGGTTCTGCGATGGTCGCAAAACCACAAACGAGCTCTCAACAGGTTTTCAGATGGTGGTAAAGTCCTGCAACTTCTGTGCAGTCTGTTCTTAAACTTGGCAACATTTCAAACAGCAAAAATGTAAGCTGAGACAGTAGAACCAAAGAGAAAATATCCCACATCTATCAGTCATGTAGATAAGAGGATTGGTTTGGCTAGAAAATATTTAAAATACTGGTTTTTCTTAAATGTCATGTTTTTCTCTTTAACTTAAACAACATATTTTATTCAGAAGATGAACTGTGCTGAAGAATTGAGTAACCATATCTTGTTGCAGAGATCTTTCAGTTACTGCACTGTGTAACAAATATTTTTAATAGCTACTACTCATATGCTTACCTAGACTGACGGGATCCCAGCTAAATCCTCTCTAATAATATTATTCCTTTCTAATGAAAATTGGTGACCAGCAATTTCATGTTGTTTTGATAAACTGGATAGAAAGATTTTGTTTTATAAGTTCTAAGCAGGTTATGTCCTGCTATCATAATAAACAAACTTTGTGTTGGATTTTGACCAACTCAGGATTCCATATCTATATGCTGATACCACAGGTGCCCCAAAGGGTAACTTGACACTGTGAACTCCTGGTTTAGTGTGCAGAGCGTGCACATGTTCCAGTTTTTCTCCTTGGTAAAAAGCCCAAATCACTGGTGTCCAAGACAGCTGCACAGGCATAACACCAGGATCACTTGCTCTTTGCCAAAGCCCAAATCCTAAATTCCTAGATTTCCACAATGCAGCTTTCCTAATTGGCCACGGATCTCAATATCATGTTTTCAGATGACTAATGGATACTCTTGAGAGTAAATGGCGTAAACCTGCATGGCGTTTTTCTACCCTACATTAAGGCTCAGAGTGCTTTACAGTCAATCTACAGACTAATGGAGAAAGAGATGTGATGCTTGTCCAAAGCGGGAACTGATTCAACAGAGCTTGACCGCTCTACCTGAGTGCCACAGCCACCTCGAGCCAACTTTTTGTGTTATTAAAATAATGCTCCCCAGTTTTTCTAACTGGTAGTTTTACCAAGTCATCTTCATCCTTCATTCATAAAAACACAAACACTAGTAGTCAGAAAGTGCCCTTGTTAAATACAGAAACTCTGTTCCATTAGCGCAGATCAGGGAAGCTGCCTCACACAGGTTTATCACTGTCCCACTGCAAACTTAACATATTTACAGGGCATTGAATACTAAGTGTGTCAGTGAATTCCCCCGACTGCATTTACTAGCCTTGGACTTTAGCAACAGTGTCTCTAGTCCCAGCAAGTTGTGCAGCTGCATGGGAGCATTGGGTTACCAGACTGGTGAATGACAAGAGCAGGTTGGGTGGCAGCCTGCAGCATACAGAGGTGTACAAAACATTTTCAACCACCACAGGAAGTCCATGTTACCGCTGTTGATGTTTGCATGTATCCTGCATGTGTCATCTGCAGTTCCTGTGTGCATTTGGGAGCAAATATGTTTTGTTAATGTTCTTTGTGGTCCCTGTTATATATTGGATCTTCTGTATAACCACTTAAAATATAAGAACTGGACAGGTGGCCATCAAACCAACTTTTCATTGGTATTTTGTTTGCTTTCTTATACAAACCATGTCTCAAGCATGTCCCTAGTGTCACAGATAAGCGTTATCTGTTTACAAAGCAGGCCCTGCTTGGCCTCAGTCATGGTCTTCAAGCAACTTGACTGAGTGTGTTAGAGCAGAGACAGATGCAAGGCCCTCATAGACTTTGCTGGGACTGGAAGGAAGATCAGGGGTCACTCTGTAAAAACATTCCCATGGAGCACCTCCCCCCAGCCCTCATCCCTGCCAGAACCTTCTTGACACGCTGCAGCAGAAGTGCAATACACACAGAGAGGGCAGACAGTGAAGCTTTCCTACCAAAATATCAGGCAGTTGTTGAGGCTAATGAAGAGCACAGTCACCACTTTACTCATAAAAAAGTAGAAGTATCACACACTATAAATATATTGTATGAACGATGAACAAAAATAAAGAATACTGTAGTTATGAAAGTAAACTACTTTTTCCAACAATGACAATCCAATACTATCATACTCTTAATGAATATTAAATCAAATGATACTGTATTTTTTTTTGGACTATAAGTTGCTTCTGAGTATAAGTCACAGCACCACACAAAAGCATATAAAGAAGAAAAAACATCCTATGTAAGTGGCACTTTTAAGAGAAATGTACTCAACAAAATTCAGGGACAAGAACGACATTTCATCTTAAAAGGCAAATCATTAAAATGGAATAGATAACAATAATATCTGAATATTTGCACGCTTCACTACCGTAAGCTTTATGCTTGTTTAGCTTCATGAAACAGGAGGAATCTAGTATATTAGTACGACATATGAACAATTATTCAGATAACCATAGCATAAAGTCTAGCTAGTCAACTAAATATCACTTAAAAAATTTTTTTTTTGAAGTGATAAAATTGATTGAATCTTCATCCTCCGTGTCACTTTGGAATAAGCTCGGCGTAGGATTGAGCAGCGCTTCTTCCTCTGTGTTGCTGTCATAAGCAAATACTGATACACTCCTAAACTGCCCTCTAGAGCAGTGTTTTTCAACCTTTTTTGAGCCACGGCACATTTTAACCTTGACAAAAACCCAGCGGCACACCAGCATAAAAAAAAATAAAAAATAAAAAAAAATTAAAAAGCTGATAGTCTGTATGGATGTACAGCCCCTTTGCAATCTCACATGCATTTTTGTGATCATTGTGACAGAAAAAGCTGGAAGCTGCAGTTGTTTTTTTCTAAAAGATGTCATTAAAGTTAAGTTAAAAGATTCAAAAACTGATTGATGTGTGTTCGTTGTTTAAGGATGTTAAGAGGAGAGGCTCGTGCGCTAAGACAGTCGGTTTAAACCAATGCATCATGGGAGATGTAGTGCCGAAAATCCGCCGACAGCAGAAAGACTAGCGTCTCTGAACTTCATTGTTTTGTTCACTTGTTCCACGGTCTGACACCGGATTCTGTGGAAAGCTACACCGCTAAACACGAGCTTTAGCTGGTATTTTTGTTAGAACTGAGAGACTTTTTGAGCTAAATCTAAACAAGGAAGTGAAGACTTTAACCACTTCTGATTGGTCAGACTGATGACATGTGACCAAGCCTTCAAGAATGATTGGTGGAGACAGTTAAAGGGGCGGCACTTTTCCGCAAACAGGTATAGCTGCAGCAAAATAGGCGGTACCGTCATTATTATCAAAATAACTTTAATAGAATCAAATAAACACAAAGAAAAAATAATTTTATGATCTTTTATATTCCTAACTACTCAGTGTTTTATTAGGGCCTGTTTGGATGAACAAATAGCTGATTTCCTGGAGATGGGAAATTTTTATAGATCAGTTAATGAGGGCAATTTCCCACGGCACACTTGACCATCTCCCACGGCACACTAGTGTGCCGTGGCACACTGGTTGAAAAACACTGCTCTAGAGGTTGTTGCTAATATTTATATTTTTTAAAATAAACATATAAGTCGCACTTGAGCATAAATTGAACCCCAATCAAACTATGCAAAAAACTTGACTTATACTCCAAAAAATATGGTACCCAATATAAAGCCTCTACTTTATCCAATATTTGAACAAATTAATTAATAAATATTTGTTAATCTCGGTTTAAAAAGAGTAATTATAACTTTAAAAAAACTTTAAAAAGTAAACTTAGTAGTTTTAGATGGTAATAGTTTAATTATTAAAGTAACCAGTCATTGTATGTTTCCAAAAGAGGCTTTGTGGGTTTTTTTTGCAGATTGCTCTCCATACATCTTGCTTCTATCATTTTGCCTTTTTTTAAAGACACTAAAGTTCTATAGAGTAAAAATGCAGCAATGACTTTTGACGGGGAGGAAGATGTACCAAAAAAAAACCAAAAAAACTGGCTGTTTAATCAAATGCTCAAATACCTGTAAATGTTGATGTAAAGACACAGAGAATATATATGATCCTCTGGGAGGTTTGGTTGTCGTCATTCTTTTTTCTGGGACACCAAGGCTCTGTCCAAACATACTTGAGTCTGATGCACCACTGTGATGCAGTAAAGGCCCTGTACAGAGAACAATGCAGGCCTGCCTTCCTGACCTCTCCGTCTAGCAAATCCTACAGGCATACAATGAGAGCCTTAATTGCCAGACTCAATTCCCACCGCTAGGGCTTTCCCCAATGGAACCCATTCAGAATCCCAGTCACTCCCCAAGGTGCCCATTCAAGCACGACACAAAGCTGTCAGTGTCAGTCCCTGATCTCTTGACATAAACTCCAGTACAGAGCCCCAACACTGTTTTCTCGTCTGTCCTTCCATCATTTACCATTTTATTACAAAATAATCTTCTTTGTTGTTACAGTTTATCCAAAAATCAATAAATCAGTGGAGATAAGCATAAAAATAAGTTGACTATTAGGTTAATATTCTATTTAACTGGTTTAGTTTGAGTTTCAAGACAAGATATATAGAATAGAGATGGCTTAGTTTTCTCCTAGCTTTAAAAATACATTTAATATTGTAACAAATAAGAGACTCAAGTAGATTATTTATTTCATTTTGATATATCTATTGCCTGCCCAGCAGTGCCATCATATTATTAACAGTTCCCTGTTCATTCCATCTAAATGTACCTGCTTGGTTATCATAACAGTGTGCTGCCTATACCAGAAATAAGGTTTTTGGTGTCACGGTTAACCAAACAGGAAGTGCTGTGACTGTTGTCTCAGCAAAAAAGAAGAGGAAGAATGGGATTTCTGCTCAGAACACAAACCAGCTGGCAGGAAACCACGCTTTTATCATTCTTTTAAGTTTGATTTCCTTTCAGGGGAAGTTCTCTCATTCCCCTTTTTACTCATCCTCTGTATCCCAGCTTTGTGCCATTCTCAAGCTCTGGGATTGCACCCTCTGACACAGGCTGAACTCTGTAGCACCGACTGGCATATGGGGTGGTGGTGGTGGTGGTGGGGGGGGTGTTATATGCTGTGCCTAACTGCCACAGCGTATAACAACAGCCCTGTCACAGCTGCCCCCAGAGCTGCAGAGATCAAACGGGTAGAATGTGAAGCATTTTTGGGGACAAATGTTAGAATGTGACTGTGGTGTTAAAAGGTGCGAACACGAATTTAGAAAAATGACAGGATCCCAGACAACATGTCTTTTTTGACATATTTTAATGAAAGGAAATGATGCTTATAAAGATCTTTGAAAGATTTTTATATTTATTATATTCTACTTTTTATCGTGTTAAACTCATTAACCTTTACCAGGTGCAAGGCCTTTTATAATTGTGATCCAAAAAGCATTTGCACACTAACTAAACTAACTAAAATGTTGCAGCTTTTTTCAACAAAAAAGCAACAATTCACGAAACACTTAAAGTCTCACACTTTTTTTATAAATATAAAAACATTCTAAGTGGTGTTTTATTATTTGTTTGATTATGACATTTTTAACCAAAATCCCACAATCGAAATGTCTTAAAAGTCATATTTCATGTTTATCTCAAGCCACTGTTTCAAAAATCTCCTCTACGTGGGCGTGGCCATTGGTGCTGAGCTGATTAGCCCCGCCCTTGATCCATTGCTTTCTGCAAAGCTGCGTCTTACATAAGTGCAAAGTTAGACACAAGGGGAGGGGGGCACAAACGACACCGACTGACATGCGATAAAGAAATGATGTAAATTGACATATTTTTGGTTTCAAATGGACACTCTGATCACTATGCCAGTTCCCTGCAGGCGAGTCGTCAGCCAGACAGAGACACGCTGCAGGATGCGGAGTCAGCCTGCTCGGACCTCCTGAACTTTATGATATTTTTCTTATTTTCATCGAGGCAATAATTAAAAAAAAAGGTCCCCTAATTTTATTCTTTTTTTATTTTTACCCTCTCTGGTTAGTGTAGGACAGCTGGCCTTCAAGCTCAGTCAGAGAGAGAACACAAATGCGAACACATTACTAATGGGACTTTCACTCTAAGTCTAATTTTTAATAAAGAGCAATATTGGAGCTATGGAGCTGTCCAGTTTTGAGCCCGATGTGAGGAAATCGAGGTTGTATATGAATCTATTTGTCTGCAAGTTGATGGATCAAAATGGAGCGGAGCAGGGAGCATTTGGCCCACCGACTGTAGCACCAATGTCACTGGTACTAGCTTTTTCCAAGTGCATTTTTTATCTGCTCCTGATTTACATCTATTTAAATGGAGAAATACTTAAAAATCCAATTTTATTCTTAATTTTCTTTATATACATGCATGTCTTCTTTCATCAGAAAAATGCCATTTATTGGAGTGGATCCATTAGAGTATTTCTATTCATTCTTGATACTTTTTCTTTATGATCCTACAGAATTTAAACCATCACCAATAAAATGTTAGTGCACTCAACTCCTTAAAAATATATAGAAAAGTCAATTGAAGCTCCAAAGCTTTATCAAGTTCTACTTTAATTTTCAAAAAACAGGAAATTACGAGTACAGACCCACAACTGACACTCTTGTTTTCCATAAGTAAAGCTCACATTTTGCGGTGCATTGGTTCAACACTTGTAAATTATAAGCTAGAGATGTATTGTTGACACATTACACCCCCCCACCACCACCATGGTACCTTCACTATACTAATTTAAACACCAACTGGAGCATTGCAGCGTTTGCACAATTATCCCAGCATGACTGCCAGCTGAGACAGACAAGAACCACAGGTCTTTCACAGGCAAACACTTTGAAAGGAAACCTTAAAAAGTAAATATGTGTCTTGTGAACAACGACCCCTAATATTTACTCTGGTAGGCCGTAATGACAAGCCATTAAGTTTATCGCTGCAACTTAAGGAAAGGCACACATTTCTGCAACTCGCACATTACCCAAGGTGTTCTTTGCTTGCGGTGTGAAAAGACTGACACTTCCCAGCACACCCCAGGTCTCCTAGTCGTTACAGGAGATTATGGTGACCATTTGTCCCAAAGAAAACACTGCTGTTGAGTTGAACACCACATGGAGTGGGAGGCCTTGCACTGATTGGCATATGGTCACTGATAAACATCAGACATGTGCTGAGGGTGCTATGACCAAATCACAGAGGTTTTCCTGACTGAATACCAGCCACAGTGATAAGAGGAAACATCAGCACATGTGCATATTAAACTAAAAGTCAGTCTCAGTCATCCAGCACGCTTTTAGTAATAAATATGACTGAATCATATGTCACAATTTTGTTAAATTCCATGCAACCATGCCTGATGTATCCAAAGTTGGGTATGACTGCTGACACAATTGGAAAATAAACTTCAAAATACATTTAGAAATGGGTGCTCTATGTTGCATGACACAACAGAATCCCATTCCAGTGAAACAGTAACAATTTAAACAAAGACAGATTTTACTGGTGTGATAAAGAAAGATCTGTATGTGGATCACTAGGCCCCATGTGTTTCTGATCTGCTCAATAACTGTGAGGCTCCAGGCCCCGTTCTCTTTTTTTATCTGCTCTCCCTGCTATTTTCTGCAAGTGGGTGCATGCAGTACATAACATTCAAGATTAAAGTGAAGTCACTGGTTTAGCATGGATAATAAATCGAGGTTGTTTCACAGCAGGGCAGTAAAAAAAATGTCACTTACGGCTTCTTTTATTTGTAGTTTCAAAAAGGAACAATAAAGTTGTATTCATTTACAGACTCAGCTTTGTTGCAGATGGCGTAATATTTTTGGTGGCATGATTTCATGCTCTTGCAGAATTATGTTTTATAGCTAAGTGAACAACTAGTCTAATCGACTTAGCTTTAACTCTACTGTTTACCTACTTCCGACTACCATTACTCTTCAACTGTTGATGCAATCAACGTAAATCATCTGATTCTGTCGCAGAGAAAAGTGACTTTGCACCAATATACAACACTTCACAGCAACACTTTACGTTGGTTGCATAATGTTTGTTGCATAATGTTACTGCTGAAATTCTGCTTATGTAAACATATTTTCGTGCTTTTTTAATAAATAAATTGCCTGAAAACCTTTGCTTAGAGTTGACAAATACTTGGATATGGACCACAAAACCTAAGCCACAGCTTTACCATTTTGGAATCAAATTGTATCTGGTTGTGCTTGATCATTTCAATCAGTAGCTTTGAAAATCATGTTTTTGGTGTTTTTAACATTCTCTTGTGGCATTTTTCTGATGATGAAGGACGTATGTTAAGAAATATTTGGCTGAAAATCGCATTTCTGATCATTTCTTTATGAATCTGGAGTTTAAAAAATACTTTTTGATGCTGTATCAAAAAGATCTTATTCACTCACTCCATTGGACTCTATAACTTGTCATCCATGTGCAATAGATAAACTCATTTAAGGTCTGTCTGTTTTTTTTCTCCTGAGCTGTCACGCAATACAACTGTTCTTTTTCACTGATGTTTCTTTCTGATTGATTGTTCTGGCTCTCTGTTGTCTATTGTTTGTATGTTTGCATCTTGAGCCTAACTCCGACGCTGTAACAACCCAATTTCCCAAGCTGGGATCAATAAAGTATCTTTATCTTATCTTATCTTATCTTTTATCTTATCTTATCTTATCTTATCTTATCTTATCTTATCTTATCTTATCTTATCTTATCTTATCTGTGACATAGAAAATATGCAGGGTGGGGGTGGGAGGTTGCAGGGGTTGCTCCATGCCAAGGATCCACCCAAAACTCGGAGGTGAATTTCTGATGAACTACTGCCACTTTGCAGAAACTATGTTCTAGAGAATGATACAGATTTTTTTGATTTTGGCTAAAAACTGCTGAACATTATTAAAAGACACACTGGGAAAGCTTTCACAACAGATCAAAAGATGATCAGACTGATCGATCTGGTTGGGTAAATCAATTCATTGATTTATCATTACACCCTCATATTATTGAAATGATTTAAATAAGAGATTTTACCCAAAAACTTTTGTCACAACTACTGAACAATAGTTATTTAAAACACACTGTGAAAGGAGCTTTTTACACAGGGCTGTTGGGTCCACACCAACATGTGCTCATGCTGGTTCTAGTTTTATTTCATTTCTTTTTCTGGTCAATACTTACACGGTAACTGCATGTTGTTTGGCCCACTATAAAAAGTGCAGTGTAATTGATGAAAGTAAAGGTGTGACATTTTTCCACATTTACCGCACATTTAAGCTCAAATCTGATAGTTTATCCAAAAAGAAAAGTCCCCTTACCACATTTTTGTTAATCTCCGATGCGTCATATTTGGTTGTTTTCTTATAAATCCTTCTTTTAAACACAATTATAAAGAAAATACAACATCAAATTCTTAAGCCTAAAAAGGCCTGCTATTGAAATGATTATTGATTATTTTTGTTTTTTGTTCTGAGCACACCACACCAAATTTCTTCTTAATGAGATCTCCAATACAGATCCATCTGCCAGCTAAACATTTTTCCAGTATGTGATGGAAAACAAGAGATGCTCTGAGCCCTCCAAAAACTTTTAATCTGACATTTGTGGAGTTAAAGTCATATTCTTGTCTGTGTGGTTACTTCTACTATTAAAGAGTGATGACTATAAACCTACGGAATGGTGCTGCGAATATTGAACTGAAGTAATAAATAATGATTCAGTGAGGTTTAAGACAAAAGACAAAAATATATGGCAATGTTCTCTAATAATTCTTTTAGAAACCTTTATTATATATAGCTTAAAAATGTCCCAACCCATATCAGACAAGGTAGATGTCATTTTTCATGAAAGAGACATTATTTTTACAATATTTGACCTAAAATTAACCACACCTCATCACTAACCTCAAACAAATGCAGACATATTTTCTTGTAATTTAATTGACTATGAAAATAAGCAAGCAAGAAAAACCTTAAGTGCAATGTGTGAACATGAAAAATGCTGTTTTTGGTTTTTAATTTCCCAGTAATTAAACATTCATAAAGAAATGAAAAAAGAGTTATAATAGTAAAAGAATGAACAAAAAAGCAGGAATATTTTTGTGATTCAGGACACCACCCTTTGACAAAGAAAAAGACAAGAAAATCTCCACCTTTATTCACAAACCTGCACTGCTGCTAGTATATTTTCCATGAGTTAGTCACTGTTAAGATTTCACTACATCAGTCACAGAAACTAAAGCCAGGGCCAAATGTTCAGAAAGTTATTCCATCTAACAAAACAGAATCATAAGAAGAAGGAAGGGCGTCTTGGATTCAGGTATTGCAGAGAGAGGTTTTCTGCTCGTAACCAGAAAAGCAACCTCATTTTCCAAGTAAAAGTTAGTTTGCATAACACCTCTGTCCCTATGACAGGGAGAAGGGGGCAGCTGCTGCCAGGCCTGTGGCTTTCACTCAACTACAACAGCTCTGTCTCTCCACCCACAGCATTGCTCTGCGTGTTTCCAATACCAAGAAGTTGCAGCAAAATCAAAGAATTCACCTACATTAAAATTTTTGGTAAAGAGTAGAGGAGGAGACATAAAACAGAAGGCTAAACCTGCCAACCAAATGTGATTTTGCCTGTTGGACCGTCATGACAAACGTAGCAATGTGCAGGGAAGCTGGAGCCTCTGCTTTTACTGGCAACAACATGTCTGGACAACACAAACTAGGGAAACACTAAACGTAAGAGCAGACTATGCCAGGAAATGGGATGCAGTGCAAATGGAAGGTAAATTCAGAGAGAGAGAAAGCAGGAGACACTGATATGTTTTGAAAGCTTAATGAACTGTGCAGGTTTGAAGAGTTTGGGTGGTGATCCGAAAGAACGGAGGACTTCGTTGCAAACTTCATTTGACAAATTCACTGTCTCATGATTTGTTTAAAAAGTCAAGAGATGTGAAGCTAAAATGGTTTCTCCTTACCGATCTGCTTTATGATCATAATTAATAATGGCATTAGGCATACTGTGAAAAAGTATTCGCACCCAAACTCACTTAAAAAAAAGACTTAAAAAAAACATTGACAAATCACAGAAATGAACGACATCAGCAGAAATTGAATGGTAACATCTGGTTGGAGATTATATTATACTGCAATAAGTATTTTCAAATAGGAAATTTTTACTTGATGTTGTTTTCAATTTTTTTTAACTCTTTAAATCCTTTTCTTTATTTATGTCCTCTATCATCAGAAAAAATATGTTAAAAAGCCGGTTTTCGTTGGGGTGGGTCTTTGAGCTATTGACTGTTATCTTGAGGTCATAACCGATGGCAAGATGTTTGGTGAACGGCAGAACTCGCGGTTTGATCCCAAGGCTCTTAAACTAAAAAGTTCCATACCACTACACTACCACCACAATGATATTGTTGTTTTGAAAATGCTATTTGTTTGTTTGTTGTTGTTGTTTGGCCAGCTATAATAGTATACACCGTTTGACTTTTGGCTCATTAGTGCAGCCACCCCAGTGGCTTTGAGGTGAAGAATTTACCCTGAGAACGGGATCTGTTGAATCACCGAAAGGTTCCAGCGCAGGGGTCAGCTGTGTCTCACCGCTCCCACATGGGGGAGTCAAATGTGGAAAAACAAATTTTGTTCACTCAGATGTTTGACAGCTTTTGGGCAAAGGTGAGATGAGATTTTGTTCTCTTTGATCAGCAGTGGATTTCACCTTGGAATCCTCCTCTTGGATGTCAGTTTTAGTCAGATTCTCTCAATGTGGAGCCATGAATACTGGTGTTTCACTGTAAACCCTGTAGTTCTCTACGTGTTATTCTGACGTTTTTATGCCCTCGTGATGGAGACTGACCACTCCTAGAGACTGACTCTTATCTTTTTACATAGAGCCAGGCAGATTCTGAAATTCATTTAATAAACAAAATCAGCATTTGGTGTTAAATCTGCTTATTATGTAACATGTTAAACCCAAATTGACAATCTAGGTTGGTAAAAATATGAAGATGGGATAAATTCTTTTTTACTGCTAAAAATTATTATTATTAAGTTATTATTATGAAACTATTAAGTCCCATCAAGTCCCACAAATTTGGGAATACTCTGTTTTGTACTTTCTATCCTTCTTTACCAAAAAAAAATATATTGATATATAAAATGTGTATAGATAGATAGATAGATAGATAGATAGATAGATAGATAGATAGATAGATAGATAGATAGATAGATAGATAGATAGATAGATAGATAGATAGATAGATAGATAGATAGATAGATAGATAGATAGATAGAGTACAGACAAAACGTTTGATTATATATTATCATATATATCTATATATATAGATATTATATATATATATATATAATATATATATATACGTAATGATGAACAATAAGTTAGCACTGTAATTATAATACTAGTAATCTCAAATTCCAGGTTAAGTGAGCCACATATGACGCAATTCCCTCACAGTGCAGCAGTGCAGTTTGGAGCTGTCATGTAGATGTTTCATCAGTACATGGCTCTTTCACAGAGCTCCAGAGACCAGTCATCATACGTCATAAAGCAAGTCAAAGCATTTAAATCTGACATCTGCTTCCCATTACCATTCCATGCACAGAACGTAGGGGTTAGGCTAACTCAACCCAAACAAAGGGAGATATGACAAAAGGGGAGAGGCATTAAAAAGATACACAGAGAGGAGATTTAATCACAGGCAAAGGAAAAAACTAAAATGCCACAGTTCCATGGTAGAGAGGCATAGTTCTGCTCTTATAAAAATGGGTCACTTTCCAGTTACAGTCCCAACCGTGAAGGTTGAATTCACTAGAAGCAAAATTACACTGTTAAAAAAACAAAAAAAACAAAACAGCAGTCCAATCTCACACATCATACTTAATTTTTTTCTTTAAACAGTTTTTTGTATGCCACAATATTCATTTATTTAAATATCTGTATGTGTATTTTTACTGTAGTGAGTTATGGATAACATCAACCAAGGACTCGTTCAAAGTAGAAATTTGTACAAACATTTTCACTTTGTAGTAACAAAGACTTCTAATTTTTAAAGACCCATTCCAATGGCAAACATGTTTTTGGTGTTTTTAGCATTTTTCTTATGATAGGGGACATATATAAAGAAAAAATAGGAAAAAGCCTGTAGCTGTGACGTAGGTGCGGCGGTTGGCGGGCCGCAAGCTCGCTGCTCCGCTTTATTCCGATGCATTTACTTGTAGACAAATGGATCCATGAGCGTCTTTGTTTTACTTGCCCAAGCTGAAATCTGGCTCAGAAATGTACGGCTGGTTGCACAAGTAGAGTTAAGTTGGGGGTGTGAGGGGCTGTGAGCTAGTGAGACTTAAAATGGCATAATCATAATTAAAAAAACAACTAGAAACGCTTTTAAAATAAATAAAAAGATGATCGGATTGGGACTTTAAAAGAATGAAAATATATAACAATGACATTTATATATATTGCGATGGTTGGCATGCAAAACGCCATTGTATGTAATGCATATCCTTTTGTAGGTTTCATTTGTTAAGAGGTCCTTCCATTTTTTCTGTGCAGCTGCACCTTTAAACACATTTTGCAGGAAACCTCTAAAAACCTTATGTGTAATCTATATTTTAACGTGTTTATTTGAACATATTTATTCGTGCTACGTATTACTTTGCCAGTTAAGATGCACACAGATAAACACATTGACAGGCACCCACACACATGCGCACACACACGACTGCAGAAGACAGAGGCCAGCCTGTTTAACAAGTAGGTCACACCAGGTCCTAAAAGAGCTAAAGAGAGTCAGGCAGAGAAAGAAAGGCAGACTGGGGCAACAACAGCTTTTGCTGCCACCACTGGTCTTCTGCAGGGGTTTAAGGATAGACTTCGGCATGCAAACATAAGATTTGTATTCAAGCATGTACAATCTACTAATAGAGAAACGAAATAAAGTCCACCGATGGCCAAACTGCAGGTTGGAAGTCTCACCTGAGGGCAGTCCTTGATGTAATGACCCTTGTTGAAGCACAGGTGGCACAAGTAGTTGGGTGGAGGTCTTTTGTTGGGTTTCCTTGGCTCTGAAGAAAGGGAAAGGTCTGAGAAATGGTCCGTCAGGGAGTTGAGTCCATCTACGATGTTGTTCAGGGAGCCATAGGGTGACACATTCTTATAAATGTTGTTGTTTAAGGCCTACAAAACAACATCAGAAATGGATGTGACATTTTCTTTCACAGAAAACATCAAAAGTGTTAATGGCATCACTCATCTGCTGCAATAAAAAACGAAGGCTAAAACAGTCCTTCTGGATCATTTTTCTTATTAAACTCTGAGCAGTTGGCAAAAGGCCCAGCTGTGCTTATGAACTGGAAAAGTACTGAGAGAAAGATGGGGCTTTACAAAGAATGACTCATCATAAACAGAATAGGGGGGCATGTTTCTTCCTCAGCCTGTGAAACATCATCAGAGTCACCACACATTGTTGGTGGTAAAGTGTCCGTGGTCAGACTTCGTAGTTTGCTTGGGGCCTAAGCGAACAGCGTGACAAACAACAACGCACACGGCGCCGGTCCGCAGAATATTAATAACTGTAAAAGCTTTGCTTGAAGTTGCTCGTTTCCTTTCTCATTCATGTCTTCCTCACTTCCAACAACCCCTAAACTACAGACAGGGACTTTTAAATGTCAAATAGTCAAGTAATCGGCTTTGGGAACCAGAAAAAAAAGTCTTTCCAGTCATCTGCCTTGAATTTGGACCATCTAACTCCTCTCAAAACAAGCCTCAAGTAAAGCCATCACTGAATGTGTAGGCATGTTGAAGTCCCCATTTTCAGCTCTTCATCACCCATGCATCATTTTAGGACCCAGGTTTCTGACGGGGAACTGATGTTACCGTCGATGTTTCATTTCACAGAACAGAAACGTTCGACCTGGCAGCTTGGCCACAAAAGCAAGCCAGCTCTTTATCTGGAGGCTGTAGGATTGCAGCGCTAAACAGCTCCAGCTTTAAGACTCATGTAGTCTCTGTAAATCACGCGTTTAGTTTCTCAGAGTTTTTCCATCATCTGTTACTGCTTGTGCTGTAATGTGTGTGCGCTTGTTATCCTTTTTGTGTGTTTGGTAAGCTCCAGTGTCGGTGCTGATTTGGAAATTAGTTTAACAAATATAAAACAGAAAGTGTTGCCTTTTAATTTTTTTTTTTTTTTTTGCTGTTTCGAAACCTCTATCCAAGCATCTGCAAATGTTGAGATCTGTGTATTTTAAGTATCTGCATGTCCGTGGCATCATGAGGGGGTTAGGAGCGGCATTGGAAGGGACAATGAAGCTACATGTCCATCCCTACTGCGTTTTCAGTGCCAGGTGTCTAGAATACTTTGATGGCTGCATCAGCCACATAAATAGGACTGCATCACAGCGGTGTGTCAGGTTGCATCCTATAAAATGACACGTTTTATATTTTTACCACGTTCCATGAATATCACTTTCTTTCAGTGACAGATCGCTGCAGTGTGTACACTTTAGGGTAGCATACTCCTATACCTGCATTTTATGCATATCCAATTTAAAATAGAAACAAATGTCGGGCACTTTGGATGAGTTATTTTGGTACATATTACAACTTTTTTAAACAGTTATCACCAGAAACAGTTTACACTAAACATTTTGTTTTATTTTGAAAACGTTTTCTTAAGTAAAGACAGAATTTTCAGCGTTAAACATGACCAGAAAATCGGCTTTTTGAATCAAAGAAAATTACAAGTAGTAAAAATCTATCGTGCTGTTTCTTAGTCAAATTAATTAATTGATTTCTCTAACCCAGCCCTAAAAGGTAATGCATATTAAACATTGGTTTTATCTGATGACTCAAGTACTGTTGAGTTCAATTAATCTCCAATTGGGTTTTTAAACATCCCTAAGACTAGACAATGTTTGAACAATCCTTACAGTAGATAAAACATATTTAACTGTAAAAATCTTTAGTAAATTGACATATCTCCTTAATTGAACTGTTGCATGATCTCTCACGGAGGAAAAAAAAAACACTCATTTAATCATCCAACTGCAGCAGTGGTTTATTTTCCTTGGCTTGGTTTGCGTTGTAAGTTGCAAAATGCCCCGCACCCCTTAAACTATTTCCAGACCAAATGCGTTTTCTAAGTCCTATAGATCCCTCTGAACTGAACGGCATTGCACTGTTGCATGAAACCCGGTTTCTACACATCCTTTGATCACAAGTGACTTCATGATCTCTCTGTTTGCAATCACGATGATGAGCACGGATGGGACATCTACCATTTATGCACTACTTTCTGTGCATGTGTATTGTTGAAGTTGGGGTTTGGGTCCTGTTTAAAATCTACACCCCATGTACACCACCAGCATGTTTGTCCCTAAATTTACTCCCAGCTTCAAAAATAAACCATTTATAAACAAGAACTGATTTTGTGTGCACATCAAGCGGATCTATTTGAAGAGGTCAGGGACAGCAGAGCTCAGGAAGGGATTGCAGTGGACAGCACTCTCCAGACAGGACTGCAGGGAAGTCTATTTAAATGCACTGCTCTTTTTACTGCTGATCTATTTAATGTATACATGTACCGGTACTTAAATGTCCTGCCAGATTTCTGCAGCTCTCATGGAAAACAGTCATGAAAGATTGATGGGATCATTAGGAGAGGTGACAAACTTCTGCATTACTCTGTTATATAACAAATCAAGAAGTTGAAAAATAATTAGATTATTCATTATTTTTTTTTAAATGTCATGGCTTTGAGGTTGCATTCTCTATTAGAAACACCGATCTTGTGTGCTGATTCCACCTATGTTTAAGCAACCAAAAAAAAAGCATCTCAACAAACTTTCATAAACTCTAAACTTTGATAAATTATCCTTGCATTGCTGTGAAGAGTGTCACCTCGTTTCGCTGCAGCTGAAAGAAGTTGTTGAGATAGTTGGAGTTGAGGGAAGAGCTCAGATCTGTCGCTGCAGGAGTCTTGCTGAAGCTGTGATCCGGGTGGGAAGAGTTGGGTTCGGGTCGAAACGCGTCAAAGGCGCTGGTCTGGTGGGGGTCTTGCAAGGAGAGGTAGACCCAGTTGAGAAGCTGCGCGGGTTGGTACACGGAGGCACTCGTGTCTATGGCAGACAACAAGCTCATCTTTCAATTCAAGCGGATTCTCCACCGTCTTGGAAATCGTCTCGCTTTCCGCCCCCGTGCGCCCGCGGATGGACCTTTCGTCTTGCCGTAGAGCAGCACCCTGTCCTCCTCGCGCCGGGAGCTCCTCGTGCCCCAGTTGACGCTTACTCAAAAGTCATTGCGCTTCCATGTCAGTATTGAAAGTTTTCCTCTGCTCCCCATGGTCCGTTATCTTTTTCTGACACAGCAGGGCAGAGACTGTTTGAATATGGAATGACCACAGCCCCGCCTCACCGAGGGCGATCAGCCAATCAGCGCCCGAGGCTCCTGAACACACCAGGTTTGATCGCAAATTTACAGTTTACAGGTAAAATGATGGAGTAACATTATCCAAGCACCCACATAATCTATCCTTTATTTACTGTTTATGTTATTCATGTCCCTCGGGATTCTTAATTTGTGCATATGAGCAGTGATGTATATATTGAAATTGGAAGGGCAAAGATCATAGACACAACAGTCAAATAATCAATAAAAGCAGTTTACCAGCTGCAGGTCAAAAATGTTCACGGGCGACCTATGACCCCAACACTGTTTGCAGAGAACCTGAGGATAGCAGGGAAGAGATGAGGCTTTGCTGAAGGACGCAGGAAAACATTTGGGAAGGGCTCCCTCTAGTGGTAAATCTAAAATATTTCACTTTTCACACAGACTTTTTTTTTTTTTGAACAAATGCAACATACAAAATAAAAAAAATGCAACAATTATGCACATATAATGTACAATAGAATTTTGAATACAGAATAAACGTGTTACATTCTTAAGAGAATTCTAATTATTAGCAACAATCACAAAAGGGAATAAGAAATAAAATAAAACAAAAATAAATAAAAAGAGAAAATGCGAGAGTAAATTTATGTCAGCAGTCCAAGAGATTTACAAATAACAGTTGTTTTTAGAGCTTTTGTATTTTTTGAAGCTGAAATTAAGTTTAAATATTGCTGCAGTTCAAGTTTGAACACAAAAAAGTCAGTTTTTTTATTGGAAAATTTGCTTTTGTGAATATGAAATTTAGCCATAAATAACAACATGTTTATACAAAAGAAAGCATCACGGTCTTTGACATCAAAGCTATGAAAACCAAAAAGTACGTTTTTATAATAAAGTTTTATATCAGCAAAAATAGAGTCGGTGATAAATTTGTTAACGTTTTTTCAAAATTTGTATGTGAATTCACAAGACCAGAATAAATGAGAGCAGGTTTCAGGTTGTTTCTGGCAGAAAGTACAGCTGGTGTTTATGTCAGCCTTAAATTTAGTTCACACAGACTTGTGCAACTGCATTATTCGCTTTTTCTTCTTTCTTTCATGCTTTCTAATAAATAATAACAAAACAAATACATGACACTATACTATGTGTTATAAGATGTAAATAAGGTACAAATTTTAATAATAGTGCAGAAATAGAATAATTATTAAAGTATATATGTCCCTCCACAAACCTATATAAATGTATATAGCATATCTGACCATACTTGTTATGTAAAACCCAACCCCAATATTCTTTAGATTGAATGAAAAAGTGTTCCCAGTGGTCTTTTAATCATGATTATGTCAGTTTTTGCCCAAATTTAAAAAACTGTATTGTTTTCCAGGACATAGTTTTTGTAGACTAGCACTGCTAGTGCAAAGTAAGCCCGGTCCCACTTCCTGTCACCCATCTATTTTTCTCTCCCGCTTGCTTACTCCTTTACTGTCCTCCTTACATTGGCTCCCAGCTGAATTTAGAGTTGATTTTAAAATGTTACTTCTCATCTGTAGATCATTCAGTGGACAACTGCATGCATACATTGCTCACCTTTTAATCTCCTACTCTTTGGCCCTGAGGTCTTCAAACCAAAAACTTTTACAAATCCCCAAAAACTCCACTATAAAACCAGAGGAGAACTTACATTTCAAGCTGTTGCTCCTTGTCATTGGAACGCCCTCCCTTTGTAATTAAGTTGAGTGTTTTAAAAGTCAGATCAAGATGTTTTTATTCAGAAGAGCATTTAGCTGATCTAATTTAGTCTCATTTTTACTGTGTTTTACTTTGGTGAAGTACTTGTTATTTCTATCTTTACTTACAACCTCTCACACCACTAACCTAACATTACAAAAATGCAAAAAAAAAAAAAAAAAAAAAATGCCCAGCGAGAACAGAGCCATCCAGTCATAGTTTTGGGGCAGATGAGGAAAAAAAAGACATACATAGATCTATTTGTCTTCAAGTGGAAGCATCAGACTTGAGCAGAGCAGGGAGCTTGTGGCCTGCCCGGCGAAATTTGTGACATCACAACAGAGATATTTTCCCTACAGCGTTTTTTTCATCTGCTCTTAATTCACCGTGATATGAATAAAGAAATGCTCAGAAACATAGTTTTTAATCCTTACTTTTTTAATGTATGTACTCAATCATGAGAAAAATACTACAAGAGCTTGTTGAAAAACTTTTTTTTCTAAGTGGGTCTTAGATCAATGATTATATGTATAGGCACAAAGTTAAAGATAGGAGGTCAAAAGTCGGCTCAGTGGAGCTTTGCATTACGTCATGGGTTCAATTACTCAACATACCTACATACGTGTCCTACAATGGACCTGTTGTTAATTGTCATGTGGCCCGATTTGTCACAGTTTCCATTCTGCCAAGCCTTTATAGCATAAAAGGCGCTAAGCCGTGTTTGTTTATGGTCGCTGTGAGGAAACGCCAGATGGGCGTGGTTCGCATATGGAAAATATAGCCCCGCCCACATCACGTAAATACACTCAAGTCCTCCATACTAGATAGAACTCCAGGAAGGAACCAGGGCATTTGGAAAGAAGTAAGTGTTGAAATACCCATCATACATATAATTTTGGTATTAATTAGTGATACTTTTGGTTACACCGTGTGGTTTTTTAAATGGTGGATGTTTTTTGAGACCGTCTACGGTTTTCTGTAACTTCGACGTAGCTTAACACCTTCTTCGCTTTACGTTCTCGCTAAGTACTTCCTATGTATAGTATCTCCATGATTGGTTGCGAATTTCTGTCATTCAGTATGAACTGTGTTATGAATGAGTCAACTAAAAGTAAGAAATGTCGTCGAATTAAGTAGCCACGTAATAACATTTTCTGTTAGCTAGCAAGCTAGTTTCGCGTCCGTCGGTTATGTTGTGATTAGCCAACGCTAGCGTACTTTACAGTTTGTTCTCAAAACTTAACTCGAGGGTTTTGTGACGACAAAGTATAAGTTATACTTTATGTAGGCTGCCCCCCCCCCCCCCATTTGACATGAACAGGCTGAACATTTAAGTAGAAGTAGCTTTGCACTTTGCAGCTACGCTGCTGCAGTCAACGTTGCTCTAAGGAAATGGCGAAAAAGAAAACTACCGTAGTAGAACAATTTCAATATGAAACAGGAAAGTCGAGCTTTTTAGGACACAATTGGACTAATGTACGTCGGCTAAAGCGGAAGTCGGGTATAACGACTCGAAAAGGAGTGGATGAAAAGACTTGGAAGAAATGCTTAAATAACCCCGCATCTATTCTATTTGGAACTTTTTTCTACATTTTGTATTTTCAAAGTTAGGTGACCTTTTACTTCCTGCCGTGCTGTTACTACAGTATTCCGAAAATCCCTACTTTCATCAACAGATTCTCGTAGTTTTGGCATTTGTTTACAAACACAACTTTTCTCCACAGAGTTGTAGTATTTGGAATATCTGTAATATTGTTTATAAAAAAACAAAACTCTGTTTTCAAGTAGCTGGTTTAATAATGGCATCATTTTTCCTCAGTCAGTCATCTATTCAAAGAACCTGGGTTATAATAGAACTACTCAGAATTTATGATAACATCCCAATAACCGTCTGTGCTTTGCATGTTTTCAGGGGTTTTTACAGCACTCCTCCTTTGACTCTTATTCCTCCTGATGTGTTCAAATCTGCTCTTGGTAGTTTCTGCTACACAAACAGTTGGAGTCAAAAATCAGAGCTTTCTTCCAATATAATTTGGTTTCTGTTCCATCAGCTACTTTTTATTAGGCTTATTTTTCATCTAACATTGAATGGAAAAAAGTCTTTACCACAAACATTCTTCTTAACAAACAAAGTCAAATAAATCTCATTCAAATTAATACACAGATTTTATCCACTAATGCATTACTTTTCTAATTTTAAAGCTGACTTAAACATCAGTTGTACTTTCTGCCAGAGGAAACCTGAAACATGCTCTCATGTATTCCGGTCTTGTGAATTCACTTATAAATTATGGAAAAACATCCACAAATTCATCACCAACTCTATTGATGCTTATTTTCAACTTCATAGTTGAAACTCATAGCTTTGCATACAAAGATCATGATGCTTTCTTTTTTAGAAATATGTTGTTATGGATAAATTTCATATTCACAAAGTAAATTTGCAAATAAAAACCTGAGTTCTTCTTACTGAAATTTTTAACTCCAGCAATATTCAATATTAATATATGCTTAAAAAATACAAAAGCTGAAATAGTGATTAACATCTGTAAATCTTTTGGATTAGTGACATAAGTTAACTCTTGCATTATTATTTATTTTTCTATTTCTTACTTTTAGTTACTTGTTTATTTCCTTCTGTGATTGTTTTGTGGTTATCATTGAACCCCAGGTTGTTTGAAAAGCTTATATTAATTATAATTTTGTTGTAGCTAGTTAAAATTTTAAAAAGATCCAAGCAATGTTGTTTAGTATTTAGAACTGTTTTTTTTTATATCTTATTGTTAAACATGTTGTATTTTTGTATTGCATTCTGCAAATGTTCAATCAAAAAAATATATATTTTTATTCCCACGCCTTACACCGGGGCTGTCCAACCTTTTTGCAATGAGGGGGCAGATTTGCTGTGTTGAAATATATATATATATTTTTGTATTACATTAAACACAAATGTACATTTTTTTACATTGGCATACTTTTATACTTTTCTTTTCTTCACATAAAAAAAGAAGAAAAAACATCTCAATACTTTTTTTGTTTCAATATTACTGTCAATTTTGTTCTTTCCCAGTTAGCTTGTCTTAGACGGGAAGTCTCATCTGGTGGTCCCTCTTGAAATTAAACTGCTTGAAAACAGCCATAGTCTTTTGGCATATAAGGCAGTTTCATATTTCACTGAATACATGTGCCATTTTCCCCTTGTCCTGGAAGCAGTGGCCCTCCCTGTCAACATTTACCTTTTGTATTTACAGTTGACATGATAAAAATGACCCACAAAGGGTCACGTGACGAAGTAGCTATAGGTTTACAACATGTTAAAATATAATTCAGCCAATCATAATCAAGAAATTCTACATTTAGTTTAGAGAAAAGACTGGGAGTTATTTCATTGATTTTATGAAAGAAGCCTGTGGACCAGTGGAAATTTGAACGCAGGCCACATTTGGACTTTGCCTGTCTGACACATTCAAAAATAAATTTCCTTATTGTAGCTGGTTGATTTGATATCGCTGTCTTCCAATGTCATCACATAATTAGATAATACATCATGATAGTCCATTTTGAAACTATATAAATCACAGATTTAATGCCAATAGTCTTCATACTTGTTATAAAGGTATACCAAGTAGGAAGACTATTGCCATCTGCTGTGAAAAGCTCCCTGTTCCCCCTCAGAAACTAAAATTGCATGGTAAAATGTTTGTACAGGTTTTTTAAACGAGTTACGCCTTATAAAAATCCACCAAATAAAAATAAAAAAACTTGAATACTTTAGATGTTTGAAATAACAGTTAGTGTCTTCACAGAAGCCTACTTTGCGTATTTGTCTTATTGCACGTTTTAAGGATTGGAAGTAGTGCACTTTTATAATTATTCCCCCATACATCTACACAATAAATCAAGATATAGAAATTCCACAATTGCTTCCTCTAGTTGCTTTGCCCCACCCTCGTAATGCCTGACCAATGACTGAAGAGATCTTTAGCCGTGTGGTTCTGTTTACACGCTTTAGTCCGGGATAGGAAAGTCCCCTTGACGGAAGTATTAATGTTTGACGGTTAATACATAATCTATACGTGTGTCATAGGAGTTTTCACTAGATATAGAACTTTTTATCAATGCTGCTGCAACAAAATACTGTTGTGGTTTATCTAATGACTTTTGGCTTCATCATTGATTATTCTTTCTCTGTTTGTAGAAATGAGTTACCCAGGATACCCCTCTCAGATGGGTGGATACCCCCCACAGCCGGGGGCTTACCCTCCCCAACCCGGGGCTTATCCACCTCAGGCGGGTGGATATCCACCACAGCCTGGGGCATACCCACCACAAACTGGCGCTTACCCGCCTCAGCCTGGAGTTTACCCTCCTCAGCCTGGAGCTTATCCTCCACAGGCTGGAGGCTACCCGTCGCAGCCTGGGGGTTATCCAGCAGCACCACCTCCAGGTTAACTAACTATTTGCAATGTTGTTAACAAAAATATTCAATTGCTTATTTTGGGCTAGTAAAATATCAATGTATTATTGGTTTTCCAGTTAAAGAACTTGTGGCTGGATATTTGCCATCATGTTTTTTGTTTTTTACTTCAGGAAGTTGGGGTGGAGGCCCTGCAGGTGGATATCCATCAATTGGACTGAGCCAGCTGTCCAACCCCGGTTACATGGTAAGTTTAGTCCGTAGTAGTGATGAGTTTTAGGTCTTTGTGGAGGGAGCTGGATTTTACCCTGAGCTCACACACTGCATTCAGTCCAGCTCCGGTGCAGCCACCAGAGTTTCTGTCGTGTGAGAAGCATTGGTCCTGCCTCTCCGACACTCCGGATCCATTTCATTGGCTTAAAATTTTGTCCATATGCTGGAGCACTTTTTGTGAAGGTGGGGCAAATGAAAACAGCCTAAGCTGGAAATAATGCGAGCGAGTGTAAAGTGGATTCGGTTCTTTTTCAAAATAAAACCTATTTTCTGCTGTACTCGCTATGTTTTCACCGTGGTGTACACATTACGCCGTTTCCGCTTACCCATTGTATGAAGACGAGTCACGCAACAGTAAAAGGGTTGTGAATATAATTCAATATTATGGCGGAATGAGTCCTTCAGACTTTGCAGGACTCTGAAAGAGTTTTGGTGTGGAGATCTGTGGGGGGTGAGAAGAGGATGTTACAGAAACTGGAATCCATCATGGACAACCTTTTCATCATCATGCTCTGCATGAGACCATGGGGGAATTGAGGAGCTCCTTCAGTCATACGCTTTACTTTCTCGCCGACAGGAAAGAGCATTGTCACAGATCTTTCTTTTCTATTAGACTCTACAATGTCCCATAGACACCGCACGGGTATTATTGTTGTTATTTATGTTTTAAGTGCATTTTTAGTGTTATTCTCTGTCTGATGCTTTTAATAAAGCTATGGTAACAAAGTAATTTCCTGTTTTGGGGATCAATAAAATGTATTCTATTCTATTATTTAAAAGAAAAAAAGAACAAACTACTCTAGTCAACTCTAGTCAGTGGATATGTTGTAGGTGGGTGTTTCCCACCCCCATTCCTTGAGGAATACTGTCCTGGATGTTTTCAATGCTCTTCTGCTTAAACACCTGATTCAGCTCATTGCTAACCCTTTTGTCAGACTTGCACATTTTTCTGTACACATCATTTTTCACCCAACTGCCTGGGGTGTACCCGTCTCTTTTTCTTGAAGGCTGGTGGAATATCATCCCTAATGTCCAATCATGCGTTTTTTTACCCACAGCCAGGAGGACCCATGCCCCCAAACCAAGGGCCTGCCATGGGATATCCCAGTCAGCCCACCCCTCAGATGCCCGGATACCCCAATGCACCATCACCCAATCCATCTATGCCTGGCTATGGAATGACCCCAGCACCCATGCCAGGGTACCCGAGTGCCCCGTCTGCAAGTCCATCCATGCCAGCCTATGGAGGAGGGGCCATGCCAGTTGCTCCTGTAACTGTAAGAGCAATTATTTACATGAAAGGATTCAATATAAACAAATGCTGCTATAAATCTATCAACTTTTTATCATGAAGATGCTATTTTTATGAATAAAAAATATATTTTTCAAAAGCAAACTCATTATTTTGCAATATCACTATTGACATTTTAATAATTGATCTCAGACAGGATTTAGGGGAACCATCACCGACTTTCCTGGTGCCGATCCCCTTAAAGACGTGGAGGTTTTGCGGAAGGCCATGAAGGGCTTTGGTGAGTCTTATGAGTGGAGAGAAAATTTAAATGATCCTGTTATAAATGATATTAAAAAAAGTAAAATTACTTTATGTAAAAATAAAACAGAGATGTATAATGTTGTATTTTTATTAAATATGGAATTCTAACTTTACAATTATGTCCGTCTTTCCAGGAACTGATGAGCAAGCTATAATTAACTTGCTGGGGAGCCGGTCCAATAAGCAGCGTGTACCATTGCTCCGAGCCTACAAAACCTCATACGGGAAGGTAACCGTCTTGCTGTTGGTTTAAAACGGTGTTTTTCAACCGGTGTGCCGCGGAAATTGCCCATTCACTGATAATTTTATTTTTTTCTTTTGGATGCTTGTATGCTGTGGGATTTTTGTCCAGGTTAAAGTGTGCCGTGGTTAAAAATGAAGGTTGAAAAACACTGGTTTAAATAATGTCATGTTTTGGTCACATCAAGTTTTTTTTTTTTCTCTAAGATATTTTATGTACAAGTACGAGTCTAAAGTCTCTCACCTTTAGGACCTGGTCAAGGATCTTCATTCAGAATTGTCTGGAGACTTTAGGAAGCTGGTCTTGGCCACGTTACAGACCCCTGCTGAGTTTGATGCATCTGAACTTCACAGTGCCATTAAGGTAAAAACAAGAAGTGCTGGGTGATAAATCAATGAATAAAACTCTGAACCACCAATCACTGAAGGAATTGGAATAAACGTTATTGGCATTTACATTGTTGCATCAACATTTTTTATGTAAAGTAACACATGAAATGTTTAAATGTTTTATATATTCTCACATTACATGTTGTTTTCATGGCAGGGAGCAGGCACTGATGAGGCCTGTCTGATAGAGATCCTGTCCTCTCGCTCCAATGCTGAAATTAAAGAGATAAATCGGATTTATAAACAAGGTGAGATGCAGCAGGACTCTTAAAGCATCTGTATATTTGTTTCTTCCTTTTTTTTTAATTATTTGTAATTTCAGAATATAAAAAATCGTTGGAAGACTCAATTAGTGGGGACACCTCAGGGCACTTTCGCAGGCTCTTGATTTCTCTTGCTCAGGTATGGCCACAGTAAACAACACACTTTTTACCTAAAGTTTATTTGAAGCTACTTTAATGATTGACCCTACTTACTGATTTACTAGCCTGTTTTCTGATTGTGGTTTTGCTGCTTTATGTCTGCAGGGAAACCGGGATGAACGAGAGACGGTGGATGCCTCCCTCGCTGCACAGGATGCTCAGGTCAGTCTTAGTTCTTTGCTTATAGACAACACTCACAGTTTTGTCATTTTCTACATCATCTTCTACTGTTTTCTTTGTGTATGTGGGTATTTGTGTTGAATGTTCAATCAGAGTACAAACGTTTGAGGACAAAAGTTTCATGCTGTTCTTTTAAGCTTTTTTTATTAAAACGTATTTTAGTTCTTAGTTGTTTTTGGACCAAAAAAATACAAAAAACATTGGGGTGTGTTACATTTTTTTAACCTTTGATTTTTTTGTACTTTTAAACTTATCGGAAACTTCTTTTTCTTCTGTTTCTTTTTCTCTCATAGGCTCTGTATGCTGCTGGAGAAAATAAACTGGGAACAGATGAGTCCAAATTCAATGCCATCCTATGTGCAAGAAGCAAAGCTCACCTCAGAGCAGGTATATAATTGTGTACTTTAAAAAAATAAAATAAAATGTAATATTTTGTAAAGAAATAAATTAGGTAGAAATGTTAAGTCTTAAGTGTATTAAAAGCTGACCACAAAGTGAATTGTGGTGGAAATTTCACAACAAAGCTATGTTTGAATTCCCTCCTTAACCCCTGAAAAATGATATAGTGCAGGACTGTCTAGATTCCTGGATTTTGACACCATTCAGATACATCATCTCCTTATTTTACAGCTAATATGATGTCAACTATTTGCAGAATTAAAAATGTAATATGAACATTTTACAGAGACTGTGTATTAATCCACTGTATTCTGATGACGAAATGACAAATCATTCAAACCAATGCATTATGGCTTATATTTGACAATCTAGTGAGCATCAATCCACACTAGTTTTTCTCAGAGAAATTTCCCAGGCGCTGGATTTTGAAATTGTAGATTCGGACTCCCCTTCAAAATGACAAACACCCTATAAAGTAAACGAAGTAGAATTCAGAGACAACTAAGTTCTTTATATCCAGTTTCCTCGCGAAGAAAGCTAACCTTTAGTCTTTTTCTTGGCACCAAAATCAAACACTTTAAAGAATAGTTGAGCTTAAAGCAACAATCTACTAAATGAGTGTTTTTGTAAATCTGTTAGTATTGTCATCTATGTGTGTGCAGTGTTCCATGAATACCAGAGGATGTGTGGAAGGGACATTGAGAAGAGCATCAGCAGAGAGATGTCTGGAGACCTGGAGAGTGGCATGTTGGCAGTTGGTGAGAATGCATTTCTTCCCAACAAGAACAAGTTTCACATTTGTTTTTCAATGTAAAAAGAATTTCTTACAGGACACATTTAATCCTACAATTTACCAATCTAACTCCCAACTGTCTCTATGGTTCCACACTAAATGTAATCAGTGTTTTATAATTTTTTAGAATGATTTCAAGCTTCTTGTGTCAAGTTGCAATTAATGTTTTTCTTTTATTTGTCTTTTTGCAAACATCTATCAGGCGTATGGTACAGTAACTCATGACTCATGTACATTTAACCACTGGTACTCTTCATCTGTTCTTTAGTTTGCTAGTCAAATGATGTGGACTGCAGTGTTCAAAGTTAACACAGTTTCTGTGCTTCAGTTTGTTTGTGGAAGTTTTATGGTTTTCTTCTCATTTGCATTTGTCAAAAAGAAAAAAGAAAAAGAATTGAAAGCTGTCTGAATATTTGACCACTAGGCATCTTGCAGCAAGGAGGAGTGTTCCTGTTCAGTGGGGCAAAAAAACAAAAATCATATTGTTTGATTTGAAATAATTTATTTGCATAATGGTGCATAACATAAGTATTTTGTTATGAAAAAATGTTCCCTCCATCATTTGTGATGTAACCCAGTTTAACAATGACAGAGGTGAAATGTTTCCTTCCTTCCCTCTAGAAGTGAATTTGTAATAAACTTCAGCAGTTTCCAGTCTCAGTGACACCAAGTACATTTCTTTTTTGCCCCACTATGTCACTATTGTCCCTGTAAAAAGTATTGATAACAACAATTAAAATTACTTTTTCTATTTATGTTATTTTTATGCAACAAAGTAATTTCCCCTCAATTTAAATTACTAACAATCTTTAACAGAGGTTTATAAACAAACCTCATAGGTATGACACCTCGATAGACAGTTCTGTCATTCAAATGATAAAGTTAAATAAAAAGGTCACAAGATATAATGTTTTGTTTTGCTAATTCAGTATCCAGAGTAAATACAAATATTGATTCAGCTTTTGCTCTATCTTTTTAATTTTCATTTTCTTGTGTGTTACATTCTTATCATCATCTTGTGTTGAGTACATTTGCTGTGTTTTTGGTAGCTTTAGTACTGGTATAATAATCTTCCCTTTATGTACATTTAATAACAGACTGTTGGTTTCTGTGTTTCAGTGAAGTGCATTAAGAACACTCCTGCCTACTTTGCCGAGAGACTTTATAAAGCAATGAAGGTTTGACAAGAATTTTCCAAACTTCATATTTATAGAGCCAGTGTTTGGGAGCCAGTGTGTGTTTGTGTACACATTAATGTATGCGTTTGTGTATTTGCTCACAGGGAGCCGGGACAAAAGACAGAACCCTGATCCGGATCATGGTCTCCCGTTCAGAGGTTGACATGCTGGATATCCGGAAGGAATTTGTCAAAAATTATGGCAAATCTCTGTACACAGCCATTTCTGTAAGTATATGCATAAGGTATTTTTTAAGTATTGTTTTGTTGTGGTAAACAAATATAAAACGTGTGGAACATTTATTTTTTATAGGGAGACACATCAGGAGACTACAAGAAGCTTCTGCTGAAGTTCTGCGGTGGCAGTGACTAAAAACAACCAGGAATTGAATAAATCAATATTCCTGGCATATCTTTATGCAATATAGACAACCTGCAAACTTGCATGCCATTACAATACTTTTAATGCAACATTTACGAAGTTATACAAATGCCCTCCAGCAGCACATTATTCATTTTCTATTTATGTTTCAACTAAAGGTTTCTTTTTTTCTTCTTTATAGGTTTACTAAACGATAAATGTAATTACAAACGGCCATGAAATGGATTTAAAAGCACTTCAATTTAATTTTCTAAATCTGTATATGTTATTTTTTTACACTTAGAAAAAACTCACACAGATGTGCCATGGATTGGGATTGGGAGCCATACTGGACGGAGAATGTAATGTAGGCTTATAGCAGCTTAGTGCCTAAGTCAAAATTAATGTTTGTCCCTGAAATCTACTCAATGAAGAGTGAAAGTCATGAACAATTTTGATTAAAAAGGGGTCTAATTGCTTAGTTTTTGGGGGGAAAAAAATTGTTAGGACCAATAGTTGTCTTAGAATATGTCACATTCTTTTATTCAACCAACATGGACAATTATTAATGCAAACCTTTGCAAAACTACTGTGGAAAACACAGTAGTGTGTTCAAATGTCCAATAACCCAGAGAACAAGAAGTGCTAAGAAACTGCATTTCAGCAGGAAAACCAGTAATGGCTGATAATTTGTGACTAAACTAAATCTCCTAATTATATTTTATTTATAAATTTAATTTCAAATTTCATTGAATTAAAAAAAAGAAGTCACTTTTATTCTCATTGCTTTAACCCCCTCCATTTGATCATTTTTGTGACTTTCACGCCTCACATCTCTACACCATGTTTGCATTTAAGTATTTACTTCATTTCTTTGTGATTTATTTAAAGAAGAAACTCCCATTTGGTCACAACATATCTGTTACTTCATTATGTTTTCTTGAGTTTTGACATTTTCAAAAAAAAAATCAAAATATTGATCGTGCACAGTTTACAGCAGTCGAGGCCTTTTTGGCATTGTCTTTATGTGTGGAACATTTTATTTTTAGTCGCTACAGCTTCCCTTAAGTACAGTATGTACATCGCTGTGCATAGTTTATGTGGATTCCCACACGATGGTTGATAATTGTGATCAAAGTTTCAACTTAGGACGTCTCACAATCAATACTTTTGAATGTTTTAAATACCTCACAGTTCGTTCAATCAATAGAGACGGAGAATGTCCTTTAAGGCCTTCATGTGCAGCTGTTGCTTCAGGAGCTCTACGCCTTGTTAAGTTCTGTTGGCTTCGCTTGAAAAGCTGTGGAGCTGCCCTGCCTGTATAGATGCAGTGATGCACTTGGCTGGCTTCAGCCGGCTGTGTGAGTTAACTGCTATGGTAAAGAACCTGGCATAAGCCTCAGGGAATTGATAGCAGTCATAAAGCGGGCCACATTAAATAAGTCTACAAAGCCAGGCTGAAAGACTTTTTCTTTCTGTCATGTCTTGTTAAGCTGGCTAGAAATGCCAAAAAATAAAGGTTGGAGGCTTTATCTTTATCTGACTTGTTTTCAGAGACTTTATAGGTTCGTCTCAAAAGCTTTGATATATTCTTGTCAATACTTTACCTTTACAATTACTTGACAAATATTTCAGTTTGCAAATATTGTTCCAATAATGTGCCGTCTATTAAAAAGTAAATAGTCAAACCTAAGGCCATTTTGTTACTGTGTTTTAGTGGTCTAGTATTGCAGAATGTTGTGAAACTCAGCTTTAGTAGACATGCTTTTGGTTTTGCTGTAAGGTTATGTTATGTTATTCAAAGTGCTTTACATAAAACAATCAAGTTATAGAAAACAAAAGACAAGACATTGAACAAATATTTTGTCTAAAACTCATACTATGCCCAGAACCCCCACCCACACGTACACACATACTGGTAAGAAAAAAACGTGCAAAATAGAACTTAAACGTTTTTGTTTTTGAGCACATCTCTGCTTCCTTTTGAAATTGAGTTCACCCTAAATGTTGTCAAGTATTGTGTCTTTTTGTTTTTTGGTTTTTTTTTTTTTTTTTTTGGAATCTGCCAAACCAAACATCTAGTATTCCTAAAAAAGTATAAAAACTGATGTCAACAGTGAATGTAAACTAAACCGACTGTCTTGCCTGTAATGCTTCAGACGTTGTTAGTTGAGTCTATTCAGACTGGCAGCAGAAATAAAGCCATAAAAAATCTTCTGTTTGAGACCATAGGCCAAGTGTAAATGATGTATATCTTCCCTGACACTCTCTTCAATAATAGATAAGGCTAATATCTGCTCCTTTTTGCTTTCTGAAAACAAATCTTTCAAGCAATATGTCAGAGAAGCCCCAGACAGCCAATAAACACCCATTCAGTTGTCTAAATAATGAACTCATTCCTGTGCTCCAGATAAAAAGACTTCAGACTGTCTGTGTGCATCCTCTGCACCAGGATGCAGACACAATCACCCAGTCTCTGTCAGCAGCAGGCATCCACTTCCCTTTGATGTGAATGAATTGTAATTAATTTTTCATCTGAGGACTAGCACATGGTTGCACAAGTTAGAGAGCCAGCATGGCAGCGAGACCGAGCAGACGGGGGGTTGTAGATGTCAGAATGAGATACGGCGCATGCATGAAAAAGGGGCATGCTTACAGAAGTGTGTCTGCAGAATCATGCTTCTGTGCCAACGGTCCTCTGTCAGGTGTGGAGTGCAAGCAGAGTGCAGCCATCATTATCATACGGTATCTCATATTCATTCTCTAATTTGCATTGCATTTCATATCTTCATCTATTGCTTATTTGTTTATGAGGATCCCGTCCGCTCACATCTGATCCCTTACAGAGGAGGTACTCTCTGAAATTGGTGGCAGCACAGCATGCCGCATAAGCCTGAGGATACAGCGGCAGTATTATGCAGGGGATGAATACATCACTTATATTTATATCTTAATGTTATTATAGAAAATGCTTTATTGATTTGATGTAAACCAAAAGCGTAAGAAATCAGATTGTGGGGTTTAATGGGGACAAATAATTCTTATTTTATACAAATTATATACATTTAAGCAATCTAAATGACAAAAGGACTGTCAAATTGTTGAAAAATTTAAATGTTTTTATTTTAAGTGTGAGAATTTATTTTTATGTTCAAATGTTTGCTTGAATATAAAGTTACATATTTTATATCTGTAAGTATCCTCTTCAATTCTCTTACAAAAAAGCTTTATTGAATATAAACATATTTACAGAGAAAAATAGACAAGTGTATCCAAAAGAGAGCAACGACCACAACAGGTTTACACAGAAAAATTACAGCAAGGGACATGTGTTTAAAAAATGGCAAACATAGAATAATAAGAAAAAATCAACAAGAGCAAAAAAATGCTTATATAAACCTTTATTTAAAAAATTACTCATCTATCATCATCAGTTTTGAAATGGATGAAATTCAGTGATAAATCCCCCAAAATTAGCAGAAATCTTTCTTTCTCTGTTTTTATGTTTGTGAAATTTGTTTTTAAAAGGTCTTACATAACAGTATTGTGTACGTTTTTATTATCAAAACTAAAATAGATAATGAATTTATCTATTTATTTATCTACAAGTATGATTTACTTTTCTTTTTAATTTACTATTTCGTTCTAACTTGTTCCGGAGATCAAAAGAAAATGTGTAATGATGGTGAAGTACAGATTGAGGAGATATTGCAAAAGCTACAGTTACTTTCAGTCTGTAAAAATGTTGCTGAAGTTGATCAATATTATGTAAGATTTTCTCTGACTTTATTTTTAGTGCCACATTTTTCAGGTAATAACCACCTTTTATTCCTTCTCGATTCTCGCTCAAAAAGAACTTTAATATAAACACATTTACAGAACATGTAGACGCGTGTATCCGAAACACAGCAACGATTACATTAGTTTAACACAAAAAAAATCTCTTTCATGGACATGTTTTTTTTTTCCATTGACGTACTATGGAGTAATGTTTACGCCCATTGAAAAAAAATGGGTGTGTTTTTGTTCAGAGCCCGCCCCCTTTTGACCATATACGGTAATCGAACCGAACGTTGATTGACACAGGGCAGCAGCTGCTGAGTTGCTCAGACATGGCGGAGGATACAGTGTAACTGTGGATTAGCGGAGGAGTTACGTGAGTTTTCCCAGCAGTGGAGTCGGTGAAGGACGCGTGAAACGATGCAGAGGAAGAGAAAAACGTGTTCGTCCGAAGCGAACTGTGAGGGGAACCGGAAAACAAGCTGAACTGCTACAAGCTAGTGAGATGGCAAAATGTATCGCTGTTTAGTAGTGCAGTCAACAGCCCTGGGCAACAAATATGGCTTCTTGTGCCTTTCTCAGTATGCTATAAAAATTGTTCTCCCGTGCGACCTAATGCCGTGGTGGCTCCGGCGAACTTCTGCAACCCGCGATAAGTTCAGTTCCGAAATCGCTCGGTACTTTTGATCGGAAAGGATCTTCCATCTACTCCGCCGTCCGCGTTAGCTGGAAAGCTACGGAACTACTACACCGAATAGCAATGGAGCCAAAGCACAAAGAGTTGCTCGACCAGTGCCACCAGAACTTATTGGAGTCCATAACCGATGCAGATCGAGTTATCGAGTTGCTCATCGTTTCTGGTACCTTGACTCAACTCGACAGGTTCGAACTGGACCAGAACTGTTCGTCCAGCGCCGAGAAAGTCGACCACCTATTGAAGATGCTGATGAACAAGGAGAACGACCATTTCTCCGACCTGTGTGGGGCTCTGGAGAAGGCATACCCCGACCTGTACGCCTCCCTGTTCGGCCACAACGGTGGGGGACCCGTGGACCACTCCACCGGTAAGAGACCCTCACTGGAACCCGCCGAAGCAACCATCAGCCCAGAGAAAGCCCTGCAGGCTCCACGGTGAATGCTCTCTGGGTGGTCTGGTGCAGGAGGTCTGCCTGCAAACCTTCCTTATTGTCCACTGAAAACTAAACAATTAGTACTTCTTGTGCATTTTTTGAGGGTCAGAACGTTGCATTTTTCTCTGACAGTCATCGTTAAAACTCACTAATTGTGCAATAGAAAGCAGAACTTAATGTCTTAAGTTGACCTTTTTTTTTTTTTACATTCTATTTACACCACCAAATGCTATTTAAATACTGCATTGATCCAAATCTCTGCAATATTTCAGGGTGATTCAGCCCCTTACAGGCCCCCCATTTGAAATCAGTGGTATGACGTGGTTTGTGCAAAAGGTACCCTGACTTGTTTCCATAACAACGGGTGTGCTGACATGTTGGACAGTATAAACCCATGCCTGCGTGCATGCTGAACCAAGCTTCGGAAGATCTTCTGGATTCTGGAGAAATCATGCATATGTGGGGTGCATTTAGACAACTCAACCATTGATTATTGACTCTGTCCTTGAAACAATCCCCCCTACTTAAATGGTTTAAGTTGCTGTTCGTGTAGAGATGAAGTCAACCAAATGTAAAAAAAAAAAAAAAAATCCCAAAAAACGGACAGAATCTTGTTTTGCTTTGTTTTAAAGATTCACTTGCCTTATGATTCGGTTTAACAGTGTTTTCCATCGAGAATTGTGGCATCCCTTAAGAGTAGATGACTCGAAGATAGTGTAGTGCCTTTAAGACCCACTCCGATCATCTTTTGATCTAGTGCTATGATTATGCCGATTGTAGCCAAAATCCCTGATTGTTTTGTTTTGTTTTCTAGAACATAGTTTTTGCAGAGAGGCAGTAGTTCATCAGAAATTCACCTCTGAGTTTTGGGCAGGACTCTTGGAGAGGAGTATGCCTGGCTCCGCTTCCCGTCATCCGTTTACACTCTCTCCTGCTAATTTACAGCCTCACAACCCCAATCCTGACATTGACGATGCAACACAAATGGCGAGCGATACTGGAGCTGTCCAGCTGTGCAGCTTTGAGCCAGATGCCAGCTCAGATGAGAGGAACGAAGACAAACATGGATCTATTTGTCTACAAGTGGATGCATCAGAATGTTGTGAAGCAGGGAGCTTGTGGCTTTAGTGTAGTAGCTTTTACGGCACAGCTGCAAGCTTCATCAAACAGCATTTTTCGTCTGATCCGGATTCATTCATCAATGATTTGAAATACTTTTCAGCTTAGTTTTCTGTATATGTCCTCCATCATGAGAAAAATGCCTAAAGAAAGTGTTAAAAACACCAAAAACACAATTTGCAGTGAAGTGGGTCTTCAAGGGCCTAAATCGAGGATCTTTTTTTCCACACTAAACACCTATTTTGACTATATTATAGATTTGACCTTGTAGTTGAAAGGAAAATACGTGATGACTCTCATTCACCAAGTAGTTCAATGCCAGCAGGCACAACTTTTCCCGGAGTGCTGAGTAGGTTTCTGGCTGTTCTGCTGACGGGATCACTAAAGTAGTGAGTGTTGCTGCTGCAGATGCATTCACCCTGCAGTTCTTTACCTGCTCCTACCTGCAAAATTGGTCGCTCGGTTAGCCCATTGATTTCTTTGGCATGACTTGGCAATGTGGGTTAAAGTTTTGCTGCAGTTCTTTGGCCTTTTCTTGGACCATTTAGCATTTCTCTTTACGTCGTCCCCGGTTACGGAGTTGTAACAGACCTGAAAGTTGACCTGGCCTGTATTGGAAAAGAGTATGCGCACAAGTAGTGAGTCTGGGTTGTCAGCCTGAGGTTATTCAACAGAGGATTAGGCCCTGCTTGCCCCTCTTTGGTGTAAACTTTCTTTGTGAGGCATGCTTTATCATGCCTCTGCAGTCTGCTTATATATTTTTTAGCTTAGCTTTTGGCTCCCTCTGTTTTTACTTCAAACCAAAATGGTTTTCTTTATTGTTTGGAGTATAGCGGTTGGGCTGATGTGATTATTGTTTTAGTGTGACTGAAAACAAGCTGCTGGCTGATAACCTTCAGCAGAAGAGGCTTGTAGAGCCAGCTCGCGGGGATGAAATCCTCCGAGCTGTGGTGTGTCAGTGCGCGACGCTGGCTGTGTGTGAAGAGAGGGAATCGGTGTGATGAGTTTTGCTGATAGCAACCCACTCTCGACTCGTCCTTCCCTTCGTGCTGCCTGCCCGCTCTTGTCGTCTGATGTGCTTCCTTTGCCAGCTGAACCTCCAGCCACTCGCGCGTTCGGAATTGGGCGCGCTGGGAAAAAAAAACAAAACACAACACTTTTTCGCTCCAAAGGAAAAAAAAAAAGCTCGCACATTAATTCTCATTTTGCTCCAAGCTCAGACTCTGTAAAATGTAGTGCTTATTCTGCAAGTTGGTGCACAAGAAATTCAAATTGTCTTGTTTTGCCTGGTTTCTGAATCTGTACGCTTGAAAACTGTCTTCTTATGAGAACATTTGCTATAATATCGCCAAACATTTGCATGCTTCCTTTTGCATGGGTTGATTTCATGCATTTGCATGTGCAGTCATCTACAAACGCCACACAGACATCGTTTTTTTTATTTGGTTAAACCCACAGAATGGAATAATAGAGATGTACCTTGAACAACCCCTCCCCCTCCAAGTGGGTCTCCAGGGTCCATGACAGTGATTTAAACACACTCCGAGAGGGGAGCCCGATTCTCCTTGACACTCTGCATCGTCCACAATCTGCTTCTTCTGCTTGCAGTTCCTTTTCTTGTCGTCCTCCTTCCTTGCTTTAATTTTTTTCTCTTTTCTGACTCCCCATCTATTCCGTTTGACAATTTTCTCCAATTCCTCAACTGATTCCGTCTGTTCGAGACGCACCAGAAAGACAAGAGGAGGGTATTAGAAAGCGGGGAGTAAGAGGAACGGCAGACAACAGGCCTTTTGTTGAGGAGTTGAGCAGGCCCAAAGTGCAGAGTCAGCAGCTTGCTCTGTGTATTGCAGCCTAGGACATTGGCCAGTGTTTATGTGTTGTTGGAGGGGGTGCTGTCCTCTCTGTCAATGAGTTTCTGTCCCGTTCCATAAACCACAGTGGTCTCGCAGACGTGGTTAGGACCTAGTTGCTCCATCTTGGCTTCTTTACGTCCCTTCTTTGTCCTGTCAGTGTCAGTCATTCAGTAAAAGTCGCTCACCTCGTCCCCCCATTATGCTCTCATTATGCTCTTTTTTTAACTGTCTACTCCGATCATCTTTTGATCTATTGTAAAAGCGCTGCTGTGATCTTTTAATTATGATTATGCCGTTTTTAGCCAAAATAAAAGAAACCTGTCGTTTTCTTGGACGTGGTTTTTGCAGGAGTTCATTAGAAATTCACCTCTGAGATGTGGGCTGAACTGTTGGTGCGGTGTAAGCCAGTGCTCATTTCCCATCATCCCTTTGTTTACACTCTCTCTGTGGTTTACAGCCCCAAGTTAACATTAGCAGTGCAACAAAAACGGCAAACAGAATCGAAGCTATCCAGCCAGATGTCTGCTGCGGAGAGGAAAACAAAGACATCCATGGATCTGTTTGTTTGGAAGTGGATGCATCAGAATGGAGTAGAGCAGCGAGTTTGTGACCTGCCGATTGTTCTTTTTCCAGATGCATTTTTTCGTCTGCTCTTGATTTGCAGTGATTTAAATAAAGACATACTCAGAAACGCAATTTTATGTTTATATTCCTCATATTTGTCCTCCTCCATGGAAAAAAAAAGACAACCAGAACATGTTAAAGCACCAAAAACACAATTTCCGTGTCTATAAACATGCAGGGGAACCATTAAATGAATTTGTCGCCCCTTTAGGTTTTTCTCACCCACAGAGTCGAAAGAAAAAACAATAACAGCACTTTATCAGCATATTTAACCCTTCACTGCACTTCACCGTAAAGGAAAATGTAAATGTCCTTCAGTCATATGAAGGTATCTAGAAATTCCACCACACTACCAATCTGCCTCTCTAGTACCCAAGCTTTCATTTCAAAACCCTTTTTTATGTCTGCACAGGTCGAACAACACAATCAGTCCTTCTTAAGGCCAGTCAGTCTTCTTTAAAATGTACAGATGATACTTTGATTTATAAGGTCAAACACTTGTTAAAAGACTATCGCACATTAGAATGGGAATTGCAGCACAGGATGTTAAGGCTAAGTCAACAATGTATACACGTTAAACGTGCGTTTGTTAATGTTAGAGACATTTTAGAGCTTGGCATCACTTCCAGTATGCCAAATATTTTGATGAACTTCTCTGACCAAATTTGATCAATATCAATATATCAACACTAAATCAAATTTGTTCTGGAAAAAAAATCTAATCCTAAAGCCTATTTTTCAAACGGAATGAAAATGCATTGTAACAGAACAGTAGTTTTTCAGCCTGAGAAATCCCAGAAATGGATCCAAAGGAAAGTTTATTTCATGGTTTTGTTTCATTGATATAGCATTTTTCAAGGTAGGTTTAATTTTAGTAATGGATTCTCCTTTTTTAATGATAGATTTTTTAAAACTCAGCTCCACTAAATAAAATGATTGTAATAAAAAATGACATTAATAAAATGACTAACTGGGCATGTTAAAAAAAAAAACGCCAGTACAGAACCCCCCCGGTAACCTTGTATTTTTGGATTGAGGTATAAGTCATTTTATAAATGGATTTCCATAAATGTATTCAGTGATTTAGCAGATCCTACATTATTTGCTGTACACCAAATTAATCCCAACTTTAATTAGGAAAATAAAGCAAAAGAACTATAGAGATTGATGGAGTACATATTCAAAGGACGTTTTAAGTTGCTGTGAGAGGATGTATTCACTAACACGACCAGAAATTAGCAATTTTTCACATTAGTTTACTAGTGTTGGTGTTGAAATTTGCAGCTTTTCTAAAAGGCTGGTTTACATTCCTTTATTTTATGTTGATGCCAGTGTAATGGCGTTAAAAACCCTGAATTTTTTTTTAATTTTTATAAACATTTACTTTAAAAGTAACTCCATAGATTAACCAATCAGAGGTTGGCCGTTTATTTATTTTCATTCTCTTTTTTTTTTTACGTTTAATATTTTGAAAATGAGTTTAGTTTTAACCAAAGTGGTTGCCACTAGGTTTCTTATCTTTTATAAGTATCTTGTGTGTGTGTGTTTTTTTTTTCCACGCCTTTTTTTTATCCTAGCTCATGGAATTTTGGTAAAAATATATAAATTTTTTAGTATTTGGCATTTCAAAAATTACACTACATTTACATATATTTACCACTTCCTCTTTTTTGGTGACCTTTAAAAACACACTTGCTCGATAATCTTTTAGTTATCGCTTCATGCAATGAGTGGTTTCTGAATTACTTTCTCTTATTACACAATTCTTTAAAGTGGCAGCTCTTTACAGTGTTTGCATCAGCGACTTGTATTAAATCAGACTTTTTAAAAAACTCTTTTTTTACTAAACCTTCTCTGGACGTAGAAAAATAGTTCAAAGGGAAAGAATCGGTGCTAAATACGTCCTCATTGCACAAAGAGAAAAGGTTGGGCCGGTAAGCACTGTCGGGCTTTTGGCTGCAGCTGATTCCCTCTGACATGAGGATGGACAGACGTGACCCAACATTTACCAGATTGCTTTCATAAATCAAAAAAAGGCTTATCTCTGAGGTACACATTGGGTTTTAGTCAATAGTACAGAAGATCTTATTTAAAAAAAATGCTAAAGGTCAGACACGGCTCGGTTTGTGTAAAGGTGAATTGGTCTGACTTGGATGAGATGAACACAGAGCTGTTAGTCGGGTCTCTAGCTTATGGTGGAGTAATCCTGGCTCATTGATTCCTTATGTTAAATGTCTTCGTTTTATGTGCAGACTCCTGAAATCAGATGATCTTTGATTTACACTGGCAGTAAGCTTTGCTGGCTTAATGCCCAGAATCCTGCTCAGTTGTGTCCTTACCCCTGCAGAAACCCCACAACTTGCCTTCATTCCTGGAGTATACGTGGTGCATATATGAACTAATGATGGCACGTTTCACGTAACGTTGGATATTACCAGTAATTTCCCGATGCATACATTTAGACGTATTTGTTTAGAAATACATGAATAATCTATATATGTTTTAAAGATATTAATATTAATCTGATACCGTTCATATACTGTAAAATTTACTAGTGAAATGGTAAACCTATGAGATTGTTAACAATAATTATGTTCCGTCTCTCCCGGAGGGCATTTCAGTTTGGCCACTAGGTGGAGCTTGCACGATAGTATTGCACTTTATTCCAGAGGATTTGAGCAAAAAACAGTGCTTTAAAAACATGTCTCCTTAAAAGAGTTTGGAAAAGGCATGCGTGTAAATATATAAAGCTGTTCATTTAGTCAGCAATGTATGTTTAGGTCGACCAAGCCTTAGCATTAGCCGTCCTATGGGAAATTTCATTATATGTTAGCATCAAGCTAGCAGACTTTAGTTTTATGTGTAAGGCCACCGGAAAAGGAAAGGCATAGAAGATCGAGCTCTACTTTCATGGATCGATTATGGATCTATTAAGTTCGGATAAATTCCGATCGATTAATCGTTTTTATAAACGTGGTCACGTGTTCTAGATAAAGCAATCCAACAGCAAAAGTAGAAAAAAAAAGCACTAAATGCACATTATTGACACAGATGCAGTGAGTTTAACTTGCCTAAGGATGTCTCAACAGTTCAACAGCATCTCATTTCACTGTCTGGTTTTTGGATAACTAAAAATATTGTTTGTGGAATCTCAAAACAGTTGAGTCATAAATGTGTGTTTTGGATGCGTTTACGGAATTAAGATTAAACCAGTCAGTTTTACCTAGTAGCAAATACAGGTCACAGGGATGAAAGAAAGCTCGAAAGCATTCTGTTGGTTTACTGCTCAGCGTTGGAGAATAAGAACCCATAGTTGTGACAGGATTTTGCAACCGAGACACCTCCTGTTTAAATGATGTCATCCACATGTGGAGAGCTTGGATTTAAAGCCCCACAATGCCGCTGGAAGATATTCTTTCTGCTCTCTAGCTTAATGCTGACACATCCTTCAGCCTCACTTTAGCGCACCATAAAAGAAGCTGTTCTGTAGTGGAAAAGGTTGTGAAGCTGAGGACGCTGATGGCGAGCGGGCTGAAGGACATATTGAACTTTGTATGTGTGACCTATGTAATTACTGTTAATCTCTGTCAATGCAAAGTGGCTGACTACTTAATGGAGAATTATATTTGTAAAGATGATGCTGTGTTAAAAGGCGATACATGGAAAAGGTCAAATCTTTCAGGTATTGTCTCAAGACCAGTTAATGTGTTAAAGCAGCTGCAGAAATTAAGTGTTTTATGTTTGGGGACTCTTGTTTTTCTAATATATAACATCATAAATCTGAATTACAGCTCCCTCAAAGGTAGAAGTGTTTTCATTGAGCCTTTTCTCTACCAGCTTCCTAACTGCAAGGATTCATCGTTTTCTCCCTCACTGCAGAATTCACCTTTTATCTCATTCCGTTTCTCCATGGCAACATGTGTCATCTTGGTTAATGTGGCGGAGAACATAATCTGGTTGTTTGAAGCAACTGTAGCTTAGCACTCGGCTTGATTGTGAAGGAAAACAGACGGAGGAGTGGGGGGAAGCGGAGCCTCTGGAGTGGCGAGCACTCCCCTGACCTATTTAGATCACAGCAACAGGCCTTTGTTAGCATTGCTTTAGGTCCTTCACTGCGATATTACATTTGATGAATTGGTTTCACTTTCCATTAAAGACTGGAGATGTGTTCTGTGAAGGGCTTCCAGCGGATGTGAGGATTTCTCTGATTCGCGTGCGTTTTCTGGCTGGCGGTCAGAGGTGGAACCTCTGCTGGATTTTTCCATTGTGATCCACCTTATCTGATCTCCCCTGAAGGGCGTCGGTTTTATAGAGGCACAGAACACATTAGCTATTGACCAAACTTATAGATTGTGCTTGGTGCTAATAGGTATCAATGATAAAACGTATGCTGCTGCTGACTCTGCATTGACTACTGGATAGCTAGTGTGTATCTGACAGGCGCTCCATACTGCAGTCACATGCTGATGGACCCAACTAATTAACCCTTGGCACTTATATAAATCTGTGCACATTTATGCACATTTCTGTCCTTCAGGTCGAACCAGATTGTGAGTTATTGACCATTGGTGAGTTCCTTTTAAGGAAGTACGTTTTTTAATATATTGCTCTTTTTACAGTAAGAATAAGAAAGTGTTTAACAACACAGGTTAAAGCTACATAAAAACAGGATAAAACAATAAACACATTGTAGAACAATCATAAAATCTCACCTGCATTAAACCCACATTTCACTAAAAGGCTGCTGAAATCAAATTTCAGCAAATCAAATTAATTTAATATATTGTTTTGTGTTCCAAATCGCATGTTTTGAGATATTTATTTAATACTTTTTTTCTCTATTTTAGAGAGTGGGACAGAGAAGGATTATAAACAAATGGTATAAATGAAAAGGCTTGATTGAAACCCATCAGTTTAAGTCATTTGATATCATGAACCATGTGCCTTTATGTAGATCTAATTTTTGGTTTTTCTGTAGTTTAATTGTCTAGAGGTCTTTAAAAAATACATTTGATGTTACTCTGAAACCATGTCAGTCACATGCTAGACTAACAAAGTTTTGGTTTTTGAACACTTTAATGGAACAATATCGAATCTTTATGCATCACCGTATTTACTGCAGAGAAATAATTCTTGTTTTATAGTGGAAAACATTTCTACTGATGGGGAATATGTGGAAACAAATCCATCGTTTTCTGCACATTTTTCTTTTGTTTTATACATACCAATGCTTGCATTACATTTTGCATACCTTTGCATACATTTGAGCATAGAGAGAGATCTTTATAAAAAAAAAAGAAAGAAAAAAAAAACTCAGATTACTAGAAATCCCCTACTACATGGAGCAGATGAATAATCAGTCATTTTATTTCCGGAAGCTTGCTGGAAACACAGACAGACTTTTGCATATAGCTGTTTCTCAATCTGTTAAACTGTGATTAATTTTTATTGATTTGGATTGATTGTGTGTGTGTTTTTTTTTTTTTTTTAAGGCTGTAGGTAATTTTTAGGGGATCGTTTTAAAGATTATAGAATCTAAAACATAATATCAGAAGAACCCAGCCAGCATAAAAGATGGGGTCGGGGTTATGCCATAATAAGCATTATGCCCCTTTTATTGTCGGGGGGACCTAGAGGAGCATCACACAAAAGTAATGTTTTTCTCAACTTTAAATGATAACAAAAGACATTTAAATAAAAAAAAATAACATTTATTTACAAATGAATGAATACCAGACCAACAATAAATGAAAAGGTGAAGCATAAAGGCTTCAGGGTGAACCAAAGTCAAAATAACAAAACAAAAGAACCCACCTAACTGAAATCTGAAATCTTACCTGTGAATGAAAGGAAAAGGGAAATCGATGACAAAACACTAACCTCCCTAATATCTGAAAGAAAATGGCACTTCACCCCTACAGCTTCACTTAGACATCAGCACACCACACAAAAGACCACTCAGAGTGGGCCTGAACACAAAACCACAAAAACTACAAAGTGCAACACAAACTACAGAAAAGGTGGAGAAAGCTCTCTGTCACAGGCTGGAGGTCCACATGGTGCTTTTAAGGCTGCTGCCATCAGTTTGGGTCCAGCGGGAGCCACGCCTTCTCAGCACCACACCTGAAAGTAGTTAGACAGACACACAAAGATGCACAAAAACAGCAAAGTACCACTCTGATAGAAACAAAACACACAGAACAAAAAGAGAACAAAAGCAAGTACGCCCACAGCTGTACCACCCTCCTGGCCAAGATAAAACTTCTTTCCCAAACAAGCATTTATCCCAAGTGGAGCACCTACACAAAGCACGAGCTCTCACAGAGTACGCCACACAAACTCAAGACGTGTGCAGCTCAAGACACCGCACAAAGTTTGAGGAGCGCACATCCTACAACTACTAAAACTGGCTATCAGGTGCATCCTAGTGTAGGAATAGATGTAGAAGACCACGGGTCAGTTTAGTGTGGTCAGATGTGTTAATGCTTCACTTTGGAGCAGAACTCCTCGGCACTATAGGAGGCTACAGCCATTTCCTCCGAGTTACGGCAGCAGCTGTAAAATATCCCTCAGTTTAACGGCGTGTACTGATGCTTATATGGAGAGCCATATTGTGTGTACTCCTGTTTTTTTTTATCTCCTCATACAAAGAAAAAATTGGAAATCCCATTTTAGCCGGGACACTCTGCCCGGGTAGCAGAAACATACGGACCCTACATCAAAGACGGGGAGACTGCAGAATGAGAGAGGGGAGGTTTAATGACAACCGTACTCTGGAGTGTTAATATAGAGCCACTTTAGGGTGTTGAAGATGAGATTTAAAATCTAAATCATGCATCTGTTTAATATTCCTTTTTTTCCCTGCACAAGCGACTGAGATTCACGGCCTTGGATCCACTCTTCCATTGCTGCATTTCTGACTGTTTCTCTTTTTTTTTTGGTCTTTGTTTCTTGGCAGGTTCCACATACAGCGTTCTCTCCACTATGCCGTCTGACTCGGAAAGCAGCAGCTCTCTCAGTAGTGTTGGTATGTTTTGAATGAAAATGCTTGTTGAAATTGCGCTCCGTCAGAGTGGTCAGACTGCAAACACAAGGAGGGCTGAAGTAAAGTCCATTGCTGCTTTCTGAGATAAGGGGGTCGAGAAGTCCACTCGTTTCTCTTTGAACCCTGTCAGTGTAACTCTGCAGTGCCCCCCCCCCCCCCCCCTTCTTTACCCAGGTTTGCCATGTTTGCCTTTCCTTGCTTTTGACGAAGGGCCAGATGACTCAGCTGTGTTACATAAACCTTTAAAAGGTCCAAATGTTGACTCTAAGATGCACATAATCCCCAAATTTCCTGTCTTGGAAGTTCCTTTGTGGAAAACCACCCCAAACATGAATTTCCAACGATGGTTCAGGACAGCTCGCCTGTTTGGCAAACTATGACTGATAAAAAAAAAACAAAAAGGGAAAATGGAGTTTAATTCTCACATTTTTACACAGCAGATTACTGTTATTAGATAAGTTTCCCAAATGAAAATGAATGCTATATTTTTGCCATGTTTCATTTCCATGTAAATATTTATGTATCAGTGGTGTATGGCCAATGGAAGGTTGTAGACAAAAAAATACTAATTTGTACTAATTTGTTGAGAAAATCATTGTAAAAATAGAAGTCTTAATAGTTTAAATTGTGTTTTTTCATTGTTGTTTTTGAATACAAGCGTCTATTAACATGATTTCAAAAGCAAAATCCTTTTTCCTATCAATATGTTATAATAACAGCAGAAAAATCATCTCTTCTGGTTGCAGTTTGTTTATTTTTGAATTTATCATTATAGATTACCAAAAATTGAATGTGTGTGTGGTTTGTTTGAAGTGTGTCCAGAGAATATTTTTTTTCCTGAAAAGAACAGCATAGTTGAGACTTAAAATAATGCAAAAAAGAATAAATAATTTAAATAATAATTTGGTCATTGTATTCTCTTAAAAATAACATTTGTGATTAGATTTTTCTTTAAAGCAGCTTATTTTCAAGCAAAGAAACAGCTTCAGATAGTTTTTAATGTAGAAATTCCTGTTTTCTGTAATAAGTTCCATCTTCATTTAGTGTACTGTTATGTGAAGACAGTTTGTTAATTTTTTTTGAAGGACATTCTAAATATAAATATAATTCAATCCCAATTAATCAGGTAATAATTATAATTGTGACTTTAACCCAGTGAAATTGATTTATTATTTTGGCGGTGACACCAGCCCTGGTGGAGTTATATTCTAAAGTGTCAGATGCACAACAAATAATAATAATAAAATACAATTTTTAAAAAATCAATAAAGATTAGAAACTAAAGTATTTATGTCTAAATCAATAATGCTAAGATGACATTTAAATAATGGTCTAGAGATATATCTGACTGCTGTAAGCCCCATACTGAGCATGAGATTTCTTATTGAATAATGAATTTTATTTCTAATACACTGATTTGATGTCTTGATTCAACATTTTCTGAATGAAATGTCCTAAAATTATGACATTTTTACCACTTTAGTTTGTATATCTTTGCCTGTAAAATGTGGAATGGACCAAATGCACTCAAAATTCTTTGATTGCACGCTTTTTAGATATAAAAAACTGCATGAAGAAAAAAAAACAAACATTTTTATGTCTATTTGTGCTCATTTCTGCAGGTTCACCTGTAAATGGTGAAGCTGCTTCGCCTCCGCCCGCCACAAACGACAACCGACACCCAGTTGACAGCCTGGACACCATCATACTGCAGCTCCGCCAGGTAACCAGGGAGCGAGATGAGCTTCGGAAGCGCCTGGCTTTGGCATCGCCTGGGACCACCTTTGATGACTGCAGGTGCAAATCTTGGCTCGGGTTCTTCGCCGTTCTCATTATTACTGCTATTTTAATTTGCACGCTGGCACCCTCCCATAAAGGCAGCATAAAGCTTGGTTGTAATTTCTCCTTCAAACTTACAGTTGTCACTAAGACTTTAAATGATAATCTGCTTCTAGTTTTATTCATTACTCTTAGAGTAGTAGACCTAAATGTGCTCTCATCACATTTCAATGTCTAAACAGTGGTGCTTTCATTTTTTACATTCTTTGTTAAATATTTTGTCATTGCATTCTCATTATATGAATTTTCTCCCACAAGGAGAAGGTCTTTTATATTTTTATTCAGCCAATGCTGAACAGAGTTTTGATTTCTTGCTTCTTTTTTCTCCTTAAGGCCAAATTCCAAAGCCAGCCATGACTATGAGCGTCTGAAGAGTCAGTGCATGAGAGCGATGGCAGACCTGCAGTCTCTGCAGAACCAGCATACCAAAACTCTAAAGCGGTGCGAGGAGGCTGTGAAGGAGGCAGACTTTTACCAGTAAGACTACTAGACTAACTTTTGATGTCATTCATTATTTATTCGTTTTATTTTGATTAAGTAATGGTCGGTGTGCAGCTTCAGTTTCTCAAGCTCCCAATGAGGAGATAATGTTTACACTTATGAATTATAATATCTTGTGTTCTCCTGATCCTAGACTGCGAAATTTCTGCAGATATGCTGCTTCTGTTGGCTTTATTTAAAGATGGATTCAAAGATTCTGTATTGCTGTTTACCTGTAGGGAGAGTCATTGTCACAAAATGCCAAGATCGTTCAAAAAACATGGCAACAAAATGGAATGGGACTAAATCTTTTCTCTTTTCTGAAAGCTTTGATACTGAGGCCCACATATATGGAAAAACCAGGGAAATGTTTGTTTTTTAAAGACCCACTCCATGTTTCTGGTGTTTTTAACATGTTTTTGTAGCATTTTTCTCAGGGCGGAGGACACGTATAAAGAAAATTAAGCTTAAAATTGCATTTCTGAGTATTTCTTTATTCAAATAGTTGTGAATCAAATAGCAGATGAAAAAACCTCAGTTGGAAAAAGCTAGTAGTTGTGAATTAAACTACAATCGGCGGACCACAAGTTCCCTGCTCCACTCCATTCCCATGTATCTGTGTTCCTCTTTGTTTTCTTCGCCTGAACTGGCTCAAAACTGTACGACTGGATAGTTCCAATGTTGCTCACCATTTTTGTTGCACCTGTAATGTTAGGTTGGGGGTGTGAGGGGCTGTAAGCTAGCTAACTCAGAGGTAAATTACTAATAAACTAGTGCCTTTCTACATGTCCTAGAAAAAGACTCAGGTTTTTTAATTTAGGCTAAAACCGGCATAATCATAAAGAAGACCACTGGGAACGCTTTTAGAATACAGTAGATCAAAAGATGATTGAAGTGGAACTTTAAAGCTGTCATCAAAGTAAGTGGGCAATATGATGGTCAGGGTTTTTCTGTTTTCCTAAATGATTTTCACTGATGAAACCTTTAATCAGGAATATGATATTTTTTTCTTTCAGTATTAGAATTCGATTTCCTTCAAAAATCAGTTTGTCTGAAATCTTTAGACCATGGATAGATAAATATGTAGATAGGTAGAGATAGATAGGGTCTTTAATTATCGCTGAGGAAATTTAAAAGTGACACTGCTGATAATCATAAAACACACATAAAAACACATTAGAAGTGATAAAAGTCAATGGGCTAAAAATCCTTCATTCATCCATCTTCTAAACCCGTTTGTCCCTTTCGGGGTCACAGGACTGCCGGAGTCTATCCTGGTTTCTTGTGGTTGAAGGCAGGGGACATCCAGGACAGCTTGCCAGTCTGTCCCAGGGCCTCAAATCAAACACCCATGCCCATTCACACCTATGGACAATTTAGAATAACCAATTAACCTATGGAGCATGGTTTTGGACGGTGGGAGGAAGCCGGAGTCCTTGGAGAAAACTTACGCATGCACAGGGAGAACATGCAAACTCTACTTAGAGAGGTCCCCTATTGGTGTTCTGTTTCAGGTCCCCCAGTCGGGACTTGAACCGGGGGCCTTCTTGCCAATTGCTTTTAACTGGGCTGCACACTCTTTATGGTTCCTGCAAATATGGGTTTCACCTTTTAAGGTTTGTTGTTGTTTTTCTTTAATGCCTTTTCATATGTGCGTTTTTCCTCCCAGCATGCTGCACAGCCGTGTGTTGGGCGATCAGACGCAGCTGAAAGAGGAGATGGAAACACTTAAGAGGGACAATGCCCAGCTGGTCCGAGAGCATAACCACCTAAAGCAGAGCTGCGAGGAGCTGAAACGACTGCACAGCCAAGACCAAAAAGAGCTGGCAGACCTTCAGCTGCAGCAACAGCAGGTACAGATTCTCCCCCTCAGACTGCGGTGTCATTGTCAACTCGTTGTAACACACAAATGTACTGGTATGACATCTTTTATGTACAAAGAAAAAAAGCAATTTCTCCATAGTAAGACGTCCGATTTACTGAAGAGTCTTCATCTGGAATGCTATCAAGTGTCATGTCTGAGCTGTAAATACTTTACACCGGGTGACACAAGGGGCCGTCCCGTGTATTGTTTTACTGAGGATGACAGTTTCACACAACACCCCAGGGGACGCTACAGTAGCTATAAGCACAGGGAAGCAAAGCAGAGGCAAATGCACACGGAGCATTTTTCTTAAAGGGCAGGCACAGAAGAAAGAGCTTGGCTTGGGTAAAGTGACCTTCTCTGCATAGCTGCATGATCAGTGTCTGTGAAGTTTGGGTTGTCGAGCCCTGGTCAAGGCTACCCTCAGGTCATAGCAGCTGTCCCAGGAATTGGGAAGACTGCATCAGCAGGAGCTCAGGATCAGAATGAATGAGGCCGCTTTGAAGGGCAGCTACTGGACCGAAATGAGTCTGTGAGGGTCGCAGGGCTTCATAATATATGCAGGTTTTTAAAATGTGCACAAAAAGCCTAACCTTTAACATTGCTCATTATTCCTTTATGTGCAGCAATGCCATCTGCTGGTAAGGTGGGGTACAGCAGAGACAAGCTGCCATATAAATGTGGTTCAAACATTTTTGGTGTGTCATAAAATCTTTGTCTTCTCCAGGTAATGAGAGAGAATGGATCATCGGAGGTGTTAAATAAGCTTTATGACACGGCTATGGACAAGCTTGAAGGTGTAAAGAAGGAGTACGACGCCCTGAGCAAGCGCTACAGCGAGAAAGTGGCTAACCACAACACGGACCTGAGCCGCTTGGAACAGGCGGAGGAAGAGAACCGGCGGCTGCAGAAACAGATGGATGCTTTACTGAAGCAGAGAGACTCAGCCATGCATTACCAACAGCAGTACTCTACCTCAATGAGGAGGTGAGAAAATCCCCAAACTCCTCCTCATCAACAACTTAGCTTAGAAGTTGGGATTCTGATAACTGGCCTGAATGTCTAATGCTGAAAACATAAAGATATTTATCATTTTCTGTCATGTATTATGCCTTAAAGCTACAAGAATGGAGAAAGGTTCATATTTTAAGAAGGAAAACGTAAAATTTTGTCTTTTTAAGGTTTGACTCGGTTCAGCAGGAGCTAAACAAGTTGTCGGCTCAGAACAAAGAGCTGCAGAGAGAAATGGAACGACTACAGTCAGAAGTGACGCGCTACAAGAATTTACAGCTCAAAGCGGCCAAGGACTGCGAGAAGTACAAGGATGAGCGGGATTCTGTGTTCAACGAGTATCGCCTCATCATGAGTGAGAGGGACCAGGTTATCAAGGAGCTGGATAAGCTGCAGACTGAACTGGAGGCAGCAGAGGCCCGACTGAAAAACACCTCGTCTGAGCGAGTTGTGGCGAGTGAAGAGTTGGAGGCACTCAGACAGGTATCTCACTCTTTTGGAATGTGACCAGCATCACTTGATGCGGTTAATTTTCAACATTATTACAGCAAAGAGATCTAACAGAAGGAGCTGGACCAGGGAGATGCTGAGGAGAGAACAGGACTAACACAAAGCTTTAGGTCAAATTTCTTTTTTGATAATGTGTTGCTGGAGGGTCTGTCTGTTTGTTCTCTTAGTAAAGGGATTAAATTGTTTCTTAAAAGTATATTTTCTAAGAAAATTAGTTTACTTTTTTGATTTAATCTAAATGAAATGTATAGGTGGGATTATTTGGGGAAAGTTAGAACGATGTAGTTTCAGCCAAACAGTCTGGAATTCTGAAACTCGAAGTCATTGGTTATTTATTATCATTGGTTATTTATTATCATTATTAACTTTCTATTCAGACTTGGGTCAAGGATCACCTTGAAATGATTTCCTTCTGACTGTGGATTACATTACTTTTCCACTGATAAATCTGAAACCAGCAGGTGCTTTCTTCTAAAGAAAAATATGTATATATTGCGCTGCTATTTGTGTCAAATCACCTGACATCGAACCTCATGGATGTGTTTCCATTCCATACATAGTTCTAATTCCTCCCTTCCCCTTGCGTTTCTTCCGGGACAGGAGTTGAACTCCTCTCTGGTGGACCGCGACCGGGCCATCTGTGAGAGAAACGAGCTTTTGGAGAAGTACTGTCATGAAGTGAAGGACAAAGCGGAAGCCCAAAAAGAGCTGAGTCAGGCCTGCAAGGACATCGAGACGGTTCGGGAGGAGAGGGACGTGGCCCGCAAAGAGAGAACCGAGGCCATTATTCAAAGGGATCAGCTGCTCCGAGAATACTATCAAGCCAGACAAGTAACTACACACTGTTCAACTTCCAAAGCCCTGAAAGCATCTGCTGATATCTTTACAATCTCCTATTCTGCTCCTCATTTCTTATCTGTGGCACGGCCTGTAAATCAGACAAGATTATTACCCAAGCACTTATAAGCGTCTTCTAAATGTCATACATCTTGTGTTGGAGAGAAAGTCGTAACCTGAATCGTTAAAGAACTACTTTTGACGCTAGTCCAACTTATTTGTGTGATTGATGGCAGCGACATATTGAGGCTCACTCGGATTTATTTGGCCATAAAACGTCCCAATCGCCGCAACAAATGTTTTTTTTTTTTTTTTGACATTTGAAAAGCACTTGTAAAAATCCGACAGAAACTTAATTCCTGCTCTTCATCCTCACAAAGATCTTTATCTTCACCTGCCAAACCAAAGCTATCCCTGAGGAGGTTTTATGGATAAAAATGTCTTATAAGAAGAAAAAAGTTCCTGATGGGTAGCTTTGGTTAAAATACAGTTATGAGTAAAGTCTGAAGGGGCAGGAGGTGATCAAACTCTAATGAGAAGTTCGTGTGTAAATTGCGTTGTATGGGTCGGCATGGTGACACACGGCTAACTCCTGTCTGCTCAATAAACAGCCTCCTTTTCCATTCCTTCTGCATTTCTTGGTAAGTTTCCATATTTGCTGTTGAACTTCTAAGTAAAATCTCAATCATGTAAACATTCTTAGAAACAAGACTCCGCCACCTTGGACATGGAACGAGCCAATAAGGAGATCGAGATGCTGAGGAAACAATACGAAGCCATGTCTCAGGAACTGAAGGAGGCCACTCAGGAAGCTGAGGTGGCCAAATGTCGAAGGGACTGGGCCTTCCAGGAGCGGGACAAAATAGTGGCAGAGAGGGAAAGCATAAGGCAAGTGTGTTTTAAGTAAGAGATAATGGCAGACAAAGTCAGAAATGATCAGAAATGAACGCACGCCATGGAAGCCTGAACCTTCGACTGTTAAGTGTGTTAATTTCTGATAATGCACACTTCGAAGGGCATTAACACGCTTATACCATGTCACTTACAAAAGGAATAAATATTTGGCCAGTTTTTAGTACTTTATTCTTTAGAGTGTTAGTTACGTTGTGCTGCTTAGCCAGCTGAGGCGGCACCGACCTCGACTGCAGCAGCAAAGGAAAGTGATACATTTGCTGATCGTCAAAGTTCACCTCTCACCGCTTGTTTTTGTCCAGATTATGAAGCAAAAGTTTATTTCAAAAAAGCCAACGCAGTGATATAAAACAGTTAGGCTATGTGACTGGAACTTCTTTTTTAGGTGTGCATTATCACTTTTCAATGCACACACAGCAGCCAATCAGAATTGAGTTTTCACCCTGACCATTGTAATGAGGATTTGGAAGAAACACGTTGCTCTGTTTTACCATCTGTTTCCCCCCCTCGTCTCACAGGACTCTGTGTGATAACTTGCGGCGAGAAAGGGACCGGGCAGTCAGCGATCTGGCCGACGCTCTGCGTAACTTGGATGACATGAGGAAGCAGAAAAACGATGCAATAAGAGAGCTGAAAGAGCTAAAGTGAGATGCTTTTGTAATTTACAAAGTTTTGCTTTACTTTGTGTTTATATTAAAGTGGCTGTGATTCAGAACCACATCTCCCCTCACTTAGATTCCTAGAAAGCATAACTGTTTGGGTGATGTTTAAACATTTCATCTTTAACTTACCACACCAGACGTTCAAGAATGTGCTACACACATGTGCTTGAATGCGGTTTTAGCATACCAGCACATAGTTGGAAGAGGCTCTGTGCAAAATTTCAAAGTGGTGCAAATATTGTGAATCTTGCACCAGGCTTGTTCTTTCACAGCTCTATTCTGATAAATGAAAGACTTTGTCATATAATTCCAACCGGGCACAAAAGCAGTTATTAATTTCTCCTCCATAATCAATTTTCAAACGGTTGGCACTTCTGTGAAATAAAAGAGATGCCATCCATATGTCACCACCAAATCTGAGTCCCTAATTGGTTGAAGTTCAACTGATTTAACTTTCAACGCGCGTTAAATGGTTGCGCGTTTTGTATGTAGAGCCCAAAAGCGGACATCTCGTAGCCATTCAAGAACACGAGCTTTGAACCCAAAAGCCTTGACTGTTCATTGAACTTTTCATTGGATGTGATTGAGGCCAATGTGAAGGTAGCATTACACGTGAAAGTACCCCCTGCTGGCCAAAGTCTGCATCCACCATTTGCATTTAAAAATTTGATTTTACAGGAAGGAACGTCTTTTATTGTTGTTCGCACATATTTTTATGCGACCAAGGCGAAAAACTGTTGTAAATTCACACACATTGCTGCATTGCCCTCACATATTTTAATCGCAACCCTAACTGTAACCCCACTGTAATCATGGGTGAATGGTCACTTCCATTCTAACATGACGTAACTAAACTATTTGTTTGCTCGTCTTTTTTGCACCCAGTTTAGCCATCGTTTTCTGCTTTTACGTTTTTTTTCTTTCTGTTATGTCTGTGGTAAGTAAGATGTTCTTTGTTTAGCTGCTTTAGTTTCCTCCTCTCTCCTCCATGATGAACACGACACCAGTGGGGTTTTAATGTCATCACCACCCTCAAGGCAGGTCTCAGTGGGATGCTATATATCCTACTGACAAAGAAGCCTTTTCTTTTTAGTTCTCATTTCAATCTGAATTTGGTTTCCAGTCCATGTGATGGCAGTATTTTGAGAAAAGTCTTTCTAAAACTGTTGAGAATATATATTGTTATGTACCTTTTAAGTAAGATTTTTTTTTTCCTTGCCATCCATCATCCGCTGACTCACCTTTTAATCTGTGTATGATGTCTTCCTTTTAGGGAGAAAATGGAGACCCAGCTGGAGAAAGAGGCCCGGTTCTGTCAGCTGATGGCCCACAGCTCTCACGACTCTGCCATAGACACCGACTCCTTGGAGTGGGAGACGGAGGTGGTGGAGTTTGAGAAGGGCAGAGTAAGATCAATGCTTTCAGTGATGTGCTCATACACCTATACCAACATTTGATCAAAGAAGCGGACCTTTGTAATACATTTTTCCACATCTATCGAATGATGACAGGATGACATGGATTTGAAGGCACTTGGGTTTGACATCGCTGAGGGGGTAAACGATCCATATTTACCAGGAGATTGTGGAATATTTGTTACAAGGGTGGACAAAGGAAGTGTAGCAGATGGAAGGTTAAGGTACGAGTCATCAGTATGAGCGATTAAAGGTTGGTTAAAAGTCTGTTGAAATGTTCTTTTCCTTTGGATTTCAGGGTGAACGACTGGTTGTTGAAGATTAATGACATTGACTTGACAAATAAGGACAGGAAGCAGGTGGTAAAGGCTGTCCTTAATGGAGGAGGATTGATCAACATGGTGGTACGAAGAAGGAAGTCTCTTGGAGGACGCCTGGTCACCCCTGTTCACATCAATCTCATGGGACATAAAGGTATTCTAGTATATACTAGTATAGACTAGATTCTTACTACTTTTTGGCTTTTGTTACTTTCTGCTTTTGTCTTCATTCCCTCTGTTTTCTGTGTCTCAGACAATGGAATTGGTCTGGAAAGCGGGGTGTTTGTTGCCGCCATTGTTCAGGGGAGTCCTGCAGCCAAGGAGGGGTCGCTTACTATCGGAGATCGACTTATTGCCGTGCGTTATTTCTAAGTTTGACTTTTCTGTGCTTTGCTCAAGTTTCCTTGGGTCTTTAATCCCAAGTTTGATCCCTGCCAGTATCCATCCTCCAAATCCAGATGAGGTGGGTTTGGGTTTTAGGTGTTTAAAGTTAATGTAGTAGTTTTCCTTTTTTTACTTACTAAATCTGACACTCTAGGTGAAGCTGTCTCTAAGCACACATCTGCAGAATACCCACTTCAGGAATGAAAAAGGATAAACGTCAAAAATAGAACTCTAATTCCACATCTGAGGATAGTGGTGGTAAAGCCGAATCTGCATTACTAATTGTTGGAAGTAGTCAAACTATATTTTCGTCGTAGTAAAAATGAAACCCCAAGATGTCCATTTTACCTTTAAATTCTCTTCCCACAGATGTTTTGATATTTTTTTTGCAGCAGTTATACTAGTGTGGTAATGGGCCAAATAGCTGGCTTTGATCAACTTGAATAATAATAAGTAGAAAGTCTTATTATTAGTTATCATATCTTTTCACTATGCCTTAAATCTGATGGGTTTTTTTTTATAGGCCTTATGATCCTTCAACATTTTATTAAAAAACATTGAAAGCAGACAGATGCAAATTTAAGATGCCCTTTCAGTAATAGTAAAATTACTAACAGTTTGTCTGGTTAACATCTTAGACATTTTGAAGTTATTGTTCTCACTGATCTTGTTTCTCATTGTAAGGTGCCAAACATTGAAAGATGTTCTAAATCTGCATCTCTTGTCCCTCGCTGCCAGTTGAAACGAGTTTACAGTCCCATTAGAAGGATATGAAAGGAGACCAACATGGTTGCCTCTACATGTAACCATCAGCCCTTTTTTGAGGTGTCTCTTCTCAACAGATAAATGGAATTGCTCTGGATAACAAGTCTGTGACGGAGTGTGAGGCTCTGTTGAGGAGCTGTAGGGACTCTCTGAGCCTTTCTCTCATGAAGGTGAGTCAACATTTTTCATTGTCTCAACTTCTTTTTGCTCAAACATTTAAAAGCGTTGTGCAGAGCATGCATGAGTATGTCCTGCACAACAGGTGAGCTGCAGCTGAGGATTTGTTTGATGTTGGTGCCATGCCGCCTCATTAGAAAGCTTGAAGGTGTCTTGTTGTGGCTGATTCCTTTGCGTGTGTCTCCACAGTTTTTCCCTCACAGCACATCGGGCCAGAACATCTATGAGAGTCTGCGAGAATCGTGCGATAAGTCCAATGGGCGCATCCACCTGTCAGAGATACACTCCAGGAACAGCCGCAATCTCAAACACAACAGTTCCACCCAGACCGACATATTCTGCCCTGACCTAGGAAGTGCGAGCACAAGTAGCATGTCGGGGGAGAGGAGGAAGGTCAGAGCGGAATCTGACGATATGTACGGCGACACGAACAAACCCTTTTCCACGGGTTCCCTTCACGCCACTGGCCTTCGGCCAATGTCTGACTTGGGATCTGGTCGTTATGGGCCCAGCGCTTTCCAGGAGTGCTGTCCATACACAAAAGGACCTTCATCTTTGCCATTTGAGCCAGTCTCTCCCGCTCAGTGCCTCACTATGGAGACAGCTCTGGAAAAGAAGCACAGTGGGGGCACTTGGCCTAAAATGATGGTGGGAGGCATGTCGGTTGCACCAGATAACTCCAGTCCCGTCACAACAGCCACCCAACTTTCCATCTATAAATCCCCCAAGCAGAGAAAGTCCATCTTCGATCCAGACACTTTCAAACGGCCTGAAACACCTTTGTCTAAGATGGAGTACATGGCGGCCAATCAGATTTCTGCCGTTGCTGCAGCTGCAGCCTCACACTCTCCTCAGTCGTCCAAGACCGAGTCTTTGTCCTCTTCATCCACTGCGACACCAACACCTCCAACCCCTCCCACCCGCAGCGACTCCTTCAAATTCAAACACAAACATCAAAGCAGCTCCGCTTCCGACTGCACCATCACCTCAGATGGCAAGGGGGAGGCGGTCATCCCCGTGGCCGCCGGAGACAGGGAGAGAAGTGAGCGGGAACGAGACCGCAACGGAAACCACTACTTCTTGGAAGGCAAGGTCCTGACTTCACGAAAGTCATGTGATGAAGACATCGGGCGGACCAGAGGGGAGGAGCCAGAGGTGAAGAGGCCGCGTCCTAAATCTGCTCCCGCCCTTCGGCGTAGGATGACTCCCCAAACCATTACTCTTCCCACTTTTCAAGTGAGTTCATTCAGCACCTCTGTAAATCTCCTTTAGTTCACGTGTCTATGATCCCAACAAAAACACAATATCCAGCTCATTTCAGGAGTTTGGCTATTTTCTTTTTTTTCACCAAATCTCTCCAGACCCACATTAGGGACCAACATTCTCTCACTGCTGTGGGATTGATGTGTATTTTCGTTCTAGTACATCCAACAAATGGTGGAGAACTCTTCCTTGGTGTTTTGCTGTGGCTCAGCTGGGAAAATGAGTATTTTGTGTCTGTGATTTATGACAGAGCTACTCGAATGACGAGCATTCACCAGAACCCAGGGACATGCTGCGTTCCTCCCCGGGCCGCTCTCATAGACACAGTGTGGGCTTTGTGCCCACAGCTTACAATGGCACCTTACCTCCCAGTAAGCTTCATTAGCATACCCACTCACTCTCGTTACCCTCATGTAGTCTGGCTGGTCTTCACCTGGATGTTTGGCTTTGTCTCGTCAGATTCGGCCCACCGGGGACTGTCCCCTTGTCCTGCAGTGACTGCTGTGATGAGGAATCCGGTGTACACCGTTCGCAGCCATCGCGTTTACACCAGCAACTGTCCGTCTGTGGCGTCTCAGATATGTCACCAGCACAGTCACACCAGGTTACCAACATTTGTCCACATTTACAGTCTTTTAAAAGCACTAGAAGGAAATATAATTACTCATTAATACAAAAAATAGCCCCCCTAGAAATAAGTCAAAAATTATTTGAATAAAAAAAAGTTATTTAAATGAGCACAAAAAAATCTGACAATAGGGTCATTCTTTTTTTGAGAAAAATATTTTAGTCACTAAAACGGGTTTTCTTAAATTAGGATGGATAGATATTTATATTTTTTTTCATTACAGAAAATAAGACAGTTTTTCTTGAAACTTTTTGAGATTCTTTTTCCACTGTGAAAGATACTCATTCTTACATTAAAGAAATGTAAGTCACTAAATATTGTTAAATGTTAAAACTGTTTAAAATCCCTATCTTTTGCATGTAAATATTGATTTCAGCAAGATTTCTGTAGCAGCTCAGTGATGGAGTTTTATATGGAACAAAATGTGAAATGTATTTTCCCTGCAGCCCGCAGCACCAGGGCCGGCTGAGTTTGGACCAGAGCCAGCAGAAGCGCGCTGGTGACTTCTCTGAAAGCTCGTCGTCCCGCAGCAGCAGAGCTTCTCACGGTACAAACTCACTGCCCTCCAGTGCACGGCTCGGTCAGTCTGACACGCACGCACTCACACAGGCAAATAAAGGGCCACAGACTCGGTGCCCCTGTCTGTCCCTGCAAACCCTTTCAGAGCTGTCATTCTTGCATCTTATTCCCAGGTTCCTCCAGTAATGTTCAATACCGCACAGAGAGGATCAAAATCCCCTCCACTCCACGCTACCCACGCTCCATGCTGGGCTCGGACAGAGGTATACTCTGCTCATCCATCTGGCCTTTTTTTTGTTTTGGTTTTGGTTTATGATTGGCAGTGACGGATCTTTTACAATCATTCATGTGTCTCAAAAATTCTAAATACTGTATAATGTTTAAATTTGTCTTTTTGTGCTTCTTCCTTTTTCAAATCAAGGCTCCCTCTCGCACTCAGAGTGCAGCAGTCCGAGTCTCATCACGCCTCCTCAATCTCCTCTTAATCTGGAGACTTCCTCGTTTGCCAGCAGCCAATCGCAGGGCTCGGTTTCCACTTTACCCCGGATCTCAGTCAGTCCTGTGCCAATAGGGGAGCGCAGGAAAGACCGGTACAACTGAAGTTTTTGTTGGTTTATTTGACAAACTACCGTAACTGCATCTGACTAACGGATTCATGTGTTGGTGCTTTTGTGTGTCTTTGTTTTTAATTAAAACCACTGATTGTCATGTTTGCGGTAGTAAAGAACAGTAACATATGGTTTGTCAATAATCTGCAATGAAGATATATCCATCTATAGCTATATTAAAATTTACATCATGGTTGTTAAACACCCTCTGGGATCTTTGCTGCCCTTTTTTTCAAAGCTGTTGCTTGGTAACAGGATACAATGGCCAGTTGTGCAGTTTCTCACTGAAACCCAAATGAAGATGTAATTTGAAATATTAATAATTTTATGGATTTTTCATCAATCTAAAATTAGATTTGTATTACTTCAAAGTCCAGTAGAATAGCTCTAACATTCCATGTTGTTTTCTAGATGTGTCTCAGGCATTGACTCTGTGACTGTCTCTGTATGATACGTGTCCCCCATTCTTCTCCTTATCTTCCTCCTGCCTCTTTGCAACCCTCCGCTTTCAGATCTCTTTACCGTAATCGCTCTTTTCTAAGGATTCCTCTGGCTGCAAGGCCGAGGTTCTCCTCTCTCAGGAGCCTCAGGTTTGTCATTGCTTCCTGTGATACCAACCAGGGAATGCCCCCGCCCGTCCCAGAGTTCACCTTTTTCACACCGATGTAAAAACAAGGAAAAAATGTGAAAGCAGCCTTTCTGTACCTTTTACTGCACAATGTTGGATGGAAAAAATAATGAAATCTTTATTTACCAACATTTAAGAGTGCTTTTGTTTAGAAATGCCTGCATGTAGCAGTTTATGTGGTGTAAGTCTTGATTACCCACACCTGAATTTCGATACTCCACTCTTTTGCCCGCATAAGTGTCCCTTCCATGTTAGAAAACCCACTTGAATCTCAGTGCATGTCCCTTTCACCCTCACTGAAGACATGGACAGTATGCATGTTTTATTTTTTTAATGCCTTTAGCTAAGACACCCTTTTCCTTTTGAGTGTTTTTGTTATGCAATGCAATTACTATTCAACATCCAGCTTCTGGGTCATGGTCCTATTTGTACACTGCTGCTTTATTTACCCTCCTCCCTGGCTGCAGTTCATTTCCTTTTGTCTGCCTTTGTGAAATTAGAAGGCAAGTCCAAAGCCATGTTGTTATGAGAACGCAAAAAGTTCATTCAGACTTGATTAAACCTATATTAGTTTATAACCAAAAAAGTAATAAACTTTTAGTTATTTTAGTAGCTAAATCAAATATTTATTTGACATACTTTTTGCAAAACTACCCCCTAAATATGTAAAAAAAAAAAAAACAAAAAAAAATCAAAATGTAGTTGGACCCCACTTGTGGTTTTTGGCACCTTTGAGGTTGTTTTTGTCTTAAATTATTGTCAATTCATGCCCATCCTTTTCTCATCCAATAGACCATACCTGGAGGAACCACGCAACGTCATAGTGCACAAGGGTGCAGAGCCTCTTGGCATCTCCATTGTTAGTGGGGAGAACGGTGGAATCTTTGTTTCTAAAGTCACTGGTGGTAGCATTGCCCACCAGGCCGGGTTGGAGTATGGAGACCAGCTGCTAGAGGTGAGAACAACCGACTTGAAATCAAACATTGATGTGAGAAATGTGAAAGGTAGCATATTGCATATTCATGCAAGGTAGAAAGTCTTGCTAATGTTTCTACCAGTGGTAATTTATTTTAGCTGGATGGTTTCAGTGAAGTAATGTCTCTGTAGAACTGAAGGAGTTCTGGTTCCTGAAGCTTTCCTCCTGATCGCATTTCCTCTCCTTTTATTAGTTCAACGGCATCAACTTGAGGAACGCTACAGAACAGCAGGCGCGGCTCATCATCGGCCAGCAGTGCGACACCATCACCATTATGGCTCAGTACAACCCCCACATGTACCAGCTGGGCAACCACTCTCGCTCCAGGTAGAGGCCCACTGCAAGTGTGGGTTCTTATTCTGAACGTCGCTCACTCCTGTGAAAATTCACTCTTTTTTTTTTTATTATTATTTTTTTTTTTTTTAGAAAATTGCTTTTGATGGGTTTTTCCAGCAAATCAGAATGAATTGATTTATTTATTTTTAGACCTGTATTGCCATGTAAATGGCATTGATGGTTACTAAAAAGAAATAAGAGGCTGAACTTCCAGAAAACTTACAGTTTTGCTGTCGAGCATTTAAAACGAGTTGAATTTTTCAAAATTCAGTAAAGTTTTAGCAACTCTCCAAACGAAACAAGTTCTTTTTCCTTTTGTAGTTCCTTTTGGGTGGGGGTAAAAGATTTGAAAGGTTGCAAATGAAAACACATTTTATTTTATGTTCATTTTAAGTTAATTTCAGGTTAACTGTTGTTTTTTGCAGTGCTTAAATAATCGTATATTGATGATTTCTTAATCTTTGTCAATAATGATATCAATACAGGGACCACCAAGCCCCCCTGCTCTGCCCCTGATATATAATGAACCTTTTGAAAATGGTTAATTTCAGAGCCAAAAAAATAAAAAAGTATTCAATTACTCTTATTTTATCAAGAGTTTTTACATATCAATTGCAAATCGATCAGTCCACAGTCAAAAATAGCAAATATTGTCTCTGTTTGTAGGTTTCACTCTCGGTCTAGAGAAATAGAAGTATGAAAAATGTTTACACAAACTGGTTAAGACAGTTTTTAGAACACAAAAGTACTTGCGTTCTAGTGTAGATAATATACATGGCCTTATAGAGTTGCGATGTTTGTTTCAGACTGCTAACTGAAAGCTGAAAGAGATAAAAAGTGAAGAAAAATGATCAGGCTCTGAAGATTTTTAGTCAGTTGCCATTAATATACTATGGATTTGTGCTCTGTTTGTTTTTTTAATCACTATTTTTTGTCTTGCAGCTCTCGCCTGGAGCCGGTCAGCAATCAGTCAACTCCCCAGGGCAGCGGTGCAGCTACGCCTGACAATCACTCCACCATTGATACCCTCAGTGAGCAGGACGAGGGAACACTCACCCCTTCCTCCAAGCAGACCACACCCACTACCAGCCCCCACAATTTCATCAGGTAATGTACACGAACAACAATGTGCTGTCCTGGATAGATTGTTTTAAGAAGGCCTCAGCATAACCAGCTGCTTTCCTTTCATTCTTCTTCCAGAATGCCATCAGAGGGCAGCAGGAAAGTGGCTGAGCCCCGTCTGGTTACGGTGCACCGGCCTGGGGTGGAAGTGGGAGTCACGCTGTGTGGGGGTAATCTGCGGGGTGTTTACATAGAGAGTGTGGATGAAGACAGTCCTGCCAGAGGCTCTGAGGGGCTTCTCGCTGGAGATCTCATTTTGGAAGTATGAGCTCTGAAAAACCAATTTCATGCATGACCAAAAAGATAAAAATACATTTGTTTGTTTTTGATTTAAAGCCACACTCTGTCGGTTCTTTTCAGCTACTAGAAGTTTGGCGGAATAAATTCAATGCCCCAAAAAAATGCAGCCATCTTCTTTCATATGATTGTTTTTCTTTTCTTTTCTTTTCATTGATCTATTTCTGGTCGATATACATCCTCCCTTTGTACAACAATCCAAATTCATGATAAACTTTTTTCACCATGTTCCTCATTGCTTCTACGAGAGTCCGCTGTCCGAATTGGCCTGCAGCTCTATCATCACAAGGCACAACATCAATCTGTCGTTCAATCTCTTCCTCACATTTTCCTTCCAAGTACACGACCCGAATCAATACTGAAACACTTTCTGCTGCTGAAAGCTTGGAGCAAAGGCAGCTTTCACAGTCAGGGGAAATGATTTCTCGTGTAAACATTCGTCACATTTCACTTGCTCTCCCTCAGTTTGCTTTATTTATTAGTTTTGGCTCATATTTTTCTAGTTTGTTTTCTTATAACAATTCCTTTTCTCCTCCTCCTTTCCAGTATAACTTGGTGAATATGAAGAATAAAACAGCAGAGGAGGTGTATGTGGAGATGCTGAAGCCAGCAGAGACCGTCACCTTCAAGGTGCAGCATCGGCCTGATGACTTCAGCATGATCAAAGATGTCCCGGGGGATGGCTTTTACGTTAGGTTTGTTCGATTGAGCCCTTTTTCTCAGTCCCACAAAGAGTAACAGTCTGCGTTTTCTCCATCTGAGCCCTATAAAAAGAATTTTTCCGATTGCCGCTTTATCCCTAAGCTCCGTTACTCAGAGTGCCTAAGATAAGCCAGACCCTTTGTGGTCAAACCAAGTATGTTCCAGATCCACTTTGGTGCTGCAGTCATGGTTTCACACCACTAATTTAGGTTTTCTAATCCATTCTATTCTCGAGGGTTTTCCATGTCATTAGAAGGTGATTTTATTTAAAAGGGAAATTAGGTTCCAGCATGGGCTCTTATTTGCTGCCTGTTGTCACAGCTGCTGCACTCGTCTGTTTTCATATAGGCGAAACAAGCACCTGATGTCATCTGCTGGAAGAGCACTTGATGCTTTGCTGTCACGGATGGGGAGTTCAGGCGTAACTGAGGCCTACGCTGTCGATATAGTGATTTCAATTATCATTTTTTGGATTAAAAATTCACCTTTTTTTTTCGTAATTTGGTTGAGGTAGCAACTTTTTTTTTTTTTTTTTAATAAATAGCAACAACCTTTGGAGGGCAGCGTAGGTGTGTGTATCAATATTTGCTGCTGATAGCAACTATGAAGAAGAAGCATAACCGCTCAGTCTTACACCAGGCTTAGCGGAATAGTTCCAAAACAACATTCTTCTTCTTGTATTTTAAATAAATTTCTCCCAAAAGTAAGGCTTATATATGAATTTTTATGATGCAGTTTTTGGCTGCTGCCATTTAAGCTTCAGGGTGACTTATATTCTGAAAAATAAATATTTCATCTCCTCATTAGCCTTAAAATTTGCTGAGTCCCAGCGTTGCTCCTTTGATGCCTTCCTTGGCTCACAAATCCTTTTTTTTAAATCAGTTTCATACTTTATGGTTTGAATTTTCTTTGCTTCTCTCGAGTCCTTCTCTGAATTTGTCTCTCCTCCATCAGAGCACTTTACGACAGATTTGGGGAGGCTGAGGGGGACCTCAATTTCAAGAAAGATGACATCCTGTATGTGGACGAGTCTCTGCCAAAGGGCAGCTTTGGAACATGGATGGCCTGGCAGCTGGATGAGAACGCACAGAAGATCCAGAGAGGACAAATCCCCAGCAAATACATGTGAGTGGAAGGAGCACAAGAAGTACAAAGTTGCAAAGCAAGAATCGTTCTGCACTGATGTCTTTGACTACGACTGCGCTCGGTTTAAGCCATTGCCTTTGGTTTGTGTGCTGCAGGATGGATCAAGAGTTTTACCGCAGACACAGCGTGACAGAAATGAAAGAAGATTCCAGTAAGGCGCTCTCTGCAGCAGCCCGCAGGTCCTTTTTCAGGAGGAAACAGAAACACAAACGAAGCAGCTCCAAAGACAGCAAGGAGACGGTGGCTTTGGACACCATCAGCACCGACTCCATCCCTTTCTTTGACGGTGAGGAACCTTCAGTGTTTGTGTTAAGACCATATGAAGCTTGAATTGGCTGACTGCTCTGGACATTTGATTGATCTGTTTCTCTTCCTGGTCAGACTGTATCAGCCTGGCTTACCAGCGAGTCCAGAAAGTGGAGTGCACCTCTCCCCGACCAGTGCTCATTCTTGGGCCTCTCAGTGACCCTGTGAAAGAGATGCTGATGAAGGAATCTCCTGGGAAGTTCTGCAGATGTGTACTTGGTGAATACACCTCCATGTTTTATTTTTTCAAACATTCTAATGGCTATTTTGTATCAAAAGTAAACTTAAAACTGAAAATAAACTTTAAATAATTAAATTAGTTTAATAAGCTTGTGTACATTTTTTTTTCTTTTTCATAAGTTTATTCTCTCCTTTTTTACATGAATGATGCATTTACCTAAAAGCCCTGTTAAATTTCACTGTTCATGTGACAATGACAAATAAAGTTATCTGTCTATGCATCCACCTTTCCGTCTGCAGAGGTAATGAAGGCATCGCAGCAAGCTATAGAGCGCGGCGTCAAAGATTGCCTCTTTATTGACTACAAGCGAAGAAGTGGACATTTTGACGTGACAACTGTCGCTTCTATAAAAGAAATAACAGATAAGGTAGCGCCTTTTTGTGTCCGCTTTTTTTTTCATCAGATTTTATCAGGTGGACTGAAGTGGCCTCTGCGTCTGCCTCCGATAAGCCTTCAGCCTTTCAGTGGTGCAAATGTTGAACAGCTTTTCATTTCACTGTATCAGATTTGAATAGTTTTAAAGAATTGTTTCCAAAATAGTTTTTTCTTTGTTTCGGACCCAGGGCTGCCACTGTCTGCTTGAGATTGCCCCGCACGCCATCGAAAGACTCCACAGCGTTCAGATTTACCCCATTGTCGTCTTCATCCGCTACAAAAACGCCAAGCAGATCAAGTAAGATGTGATCCTGTTCCAGAACAGATCTGATGGGAAAACGCAGCTTCCTTGTTCGTCTTCAGTGTAAACCCGTTTGTGGTTGATGTTTCACACTCGTTATTCCACTGCATTCCCTTTTGACATTTTAGTCGCAGCATTATGTATTAAAATGGGCACAAATAATCCTAAACAGCTGGTGAAACTGGACTTTGAACTTTGTTCTCACTTTTTTATGCAGAATAAACTTGTATCTTTTATTATAATTGCAAAGCTTTTTCAAAGGAGAGTTAGATCCAGAGGCCAAGCTTTGAAAATGTGGGACGCCTTTGCAAAGTGTTTTGATCTTTGGTTGACTAAAAGCCTAATGAAAGGCAATCGGATGCAAAAACTGTATTGGGGGGGGGCTCTGCTATTTTGAAGTCAATAAGCTCAGTTGGGCAAGTTATTAATGTATTTTTTTTTTGTTTGTTTGATTTTTTTGCAGGGAGCAGAAAGATCCAATTTATCTGCGGGACAAAGTGTCTCAAAAACATTCCAAGGAGCAGTTTGAGTGTGCGCAGAAGATAGAGCAAGAGTACAGCAAATTTTTCACAGGTTTGAGAACTATTATGCACAGAAAAATGCATTTCTATGCAATAAAGATTCACCAGCAGGTCATTTTCTCTCTTCAGGTATTGTCCAAGGCGGCACCCTCCCGTACATTTGCACTCAGATCATCACTATAGTTGATCAAGAACAAAGTAAAGTCCTGTGGACTCCACTTGGCTGCCCCTAGAGGGAACAGGCTGCCACTAGAGTGAGCTGTGTCTCCTCTCCATTCCCTAAATATGTTTTTTTTTTTTTTGCGCTATTACACTACAATGGGCTAGTTGTGCAAATTGCTAGTTTAGAAATATCGGTATGGTTTGTTACCAGAGCCTCTTTTCATTTCTGACAAACTCCAGAGCTGGTTAGTAGCACTGAATATCAACGTTCAAGTTCAATCAGTCTTCCTTAAGGATTTCTGGTGGGGTATATGTAATGCTGCATTGTAAGCGTCTGTTTACAGTCACAATTTAAGCCTGAATTGATGTTCAATATTAGCTTGAATGCGTGTCCGCCTCCCCTTCATAAACCTCAACACTAATGAAGTTCAGTAACCTTTGTAAACTAATTGAATTATTATTTTTTTGCAGTTATGCATCCATGTAATGACTGACAACTTTTTATTTTTTGCTTTAACTTTATGGAACTAGAACAACAAAATGGATCGTGGTTGTTAGCATCTGTCAGGATCAGACTTGTGGCGTTTTGTCCCTAAAGTCCATCAAACCTCTTCATATGTAGCTGTGGTCTGGCTGAAGCCGCACGCCAGCAGCCGTCGCTGGCTCTATGCATCTGTAGCAGCTGGGTGAGTGGACGGTTAAAGGGCCTTTCAGAAGTGCCTTTGGAGAAGAAACCTGATCTGAAACCAGCCTTTGGGTCTCTGCAATAGAACGTAAGTTTTAAAGTCGTCTCCCGTTCTAGACTTGGATCCGGGTTTCTCGTTTCCTTCTCTCCTAGGAGGTTGTTCATGTTTCCCTGCACACCCGGTGCATCTCAATGCGGTGTGCTGTTGCAGGGAAATGGGGAGTGGCTTCAGAGGACCAGGAGTGAGAAACTGAGACTGAGAAACAAAATTATTTTTGCAGCCAATTTGAAAGTGCAGTTTTGAGCACGTGGGACTGGAGAGACTTGAGGAGTTGGCAGAAGCACTGACTAGCAGGTTCACTTCTCAGAACGCACTCCAGGGCTAGACAGACCACTGTGTTACTACCAGTCAATCTCTTTAACATATATTTATCAATATGAAATAAAACCATATACAGTATGTAGATACACAGGAAAAAAAGATATATGACTACATATTAAATGTATTTTTACTAGGTTATATGCCTAGGTATGTCTGGTTTTCAACTCATGTTGTAGCAGGTATTTACATGCTTTTATTATTATTTTTTAATTGTAGTTGGTTGTCAGTCACCTATTGATGTACAAATAAGACACACAATTTGCAGGGTAACACCTTCAAGCATTTTTCCTTTGTTCCATTTAAGTGTTAGTGACTCTCTTTATTGCCGTTTCATATTTTTATAATACAGGAAAAAAAATATTAATGAAAAACTTTAAAAAAAAAATGCTGCCCTTCCTCCAAACCATATCCTGTATATCGTAATGTGCCAAAATACACTAAGGCAACTTTATCCTTTTATTTTGCACTTGTTTCTCTGTGAACCTTATACGCTTGTCTGTTTTTCCAGCAGAATATGAATAGGTACTATAGTTTCTACTGTAATTACTAAATGTTTTTATGTATCACATCAGTTCCTTACATTTCATTAATGGCCTTTTATTCTAACTGAGTAAAAAGGATCACTTCTTATTTGAATTATGAAAAAAGGGATCTATTCTTGCACAGTTTTTCCAATGAAAATGTGTCCACAATTTTAATTATTTGGCTTAAAAAAAGTAAACAGGTAAACTGCAACATTGCTGTTTATCTGAATACTTGGTGTAATGATAAAGTATGCAGCATTACATGCTTGTATTTCTAGAAAATGGTCTTTAAAGAGTCTAGATGTCAGGTACGGAAATAAACGTTTCTTTTTATTTTCTAAAGAATGTGATTTGTATGTTGACATTAACATGAGAATAAAACTCATTTTTCTGTATCACAACATTTTTTCTCGATTTCTACGTGTATTTCTCTTTTTTTTTTCCACCTGGTTTTTGCCCTTGATAAACTATTGAAGTGGCTGATGAAAAGCCATCAATTGGTGAGATTAGATAAGCAGGTGTGGCAGTATCTCCCTGCACCTCACTGAGAGAAAGAGGTGGCCTTGCCTCGGAATAAGGAGGATGACCCACAATTCGTGTTGTGGATTCTTTAACTCAAAAAGGCAAGTATTTTCACGCCGAACAAGCTTTAAGTTTAAAAAATACTGAAAAACTAAAAAGAGAGGTTATTTTAAAGATCTACTTTGAAAATCGTGTACTTGTGGCATTTTTCTGATGGAGGACACGAATAAAGAAAATTAAGCTTATAATTGCATTTCGAAGTATTTCTTCAACTTTTTGTGAGTCAGGAGCAAAGGCAAAAGGGCCATTAATAAAAAACCTTTCAAGTGTGACGTATAGAAGCTACTAGGGCAAGAAACGAGCTTCCTGCGCCGCTCCAGTCCAAGCATCAACTTGTCCATGTCTAGGGCAGGCTTACTCCCCACAACTTGATGGTGAATTCCCAATGAACTGCCGCTCTGTAGAAAAATGTCCTAGAAAACAACAGTTTAAAAAAATGTTTTTGGCAACAAAAAACAAAAAAAGGCTGTCATAATTAAAAGACCACTGAGAACGCTAAACTTTGTTGCTCAAAAGGATAGAAATCTGTTTTTATTTTTTGCAAATTTAAATTAGAATTATTCACATTAACTTCTTAAGACCTGGGCTAATATTTCAGCAAACCCTTTTAAACATGTAACCACTGTAATCGTACTAAACTACAGGGACAATAAAAATCCAAAATGTGATGCCCACACTTGTGGACAGCAGGTCTAAAGAGGTTAATAAACATTCTGGACTGTAAAGGGAATATATTTGAAATTGTTTCCTTAATTTTTACACAGTGATTTTTCTGGTGTTTAGAACAAGATCGATTGGTCTTATGCTCTTGAACTGAATTGCATACAGAAAAAATTGAACAAATGTAATTACAAAAATTTTTTTCCCCAAAATAAACAGATATCCTAGAGGAAATGCTTTATATTTGAATGTTTTTTCTATTAAATACTAAGATATTAAATAAAACATGTTACATTCCTAAGATGCCTGTCATTTACAGTATATTAAATGAATGAGAAGCTTTAAGAAAGGCACAAGACAAAAAAAAGTATAAAAACGGATGTTTGTGCATCATTGTTTGCCTTGTTTTCCATCTAACTGGACAACCCGTAGGTCCACTGGAACTTGCTGGTTGACTAAACGACTAGCTTGAGGTTAATTCCTCTGGGCACCTCATCTGGAGTCACATGGTCCTGTAGCCAATAATGTCCGGCAGAACCACGTCCCTCCAGGCGTCACTCGTGTTCATTGAGGCAAGAAAGCACCCAGTGTCTCAAAAATACTCATTACAAACAATGCTTGGAACTCAAGCACAAGGGGTAAGAAGATTCGTCTTCTGGTATTACTTTACATTCTCTGGAGAAGGAGATGTAAGATTTTTGCTCTCCAATTACCTGCTAAATACGATGTGCTGTGCATGTGAAGGTCTACCGTGGCCCACTTCCTTCTGTCCTCCAAGTCCCCTCTTGCCTGTTTTTAGACATGGGCGGGGTCTCAAACGCTTCAGCAGGGGTGTATGTTTCAAGACAGCTGTTGACAGCTCAACTGAACTTGAGAGGTCTCAAGTCTGACAGTGGGAGGATCTTTATGGTCCTCACTTGGAAGTCATGGTCTTTCTCTGCTCACGTCTGGAATCCTTGCTGAGGTAAAGATTTTTTTTTTTTTTCCCAGCCATCTTTCAGCTTGATGGGGCAGATTTGTATGTTTGTCCTTCTGATTCTGCCCCGTCTAGCATCTCTGGATATCCTGCAGGATTACCAGCTGACTGCTCTCATGCTTATCTCCTCATCTGTCAAAGCTGCAACTATCTGACTCTGCCTCTGCTGCCTGACAGGCATCACTCACCCAGCAGCTGGCCTTTCATAGGGGATATCTAATTTATATCCTCCCCTTTAAAAAAAAAAAAAATAAACGCCAACAAAGATGATGTGGAACAGATTCACTCACTTTAGGTTTACTGTAACACTGCTTTACTGTGGCACAACGCAATTTCCTTGTCGTTTTCCTCTTCCCTTTGACATTTGGGGCTTTAATTTAATAACAGTTGTCTCATATTGCCAACAGGAGGACAACCATCGAGCTCAGTCCAGCTTCTTGAACTCTTGCATATCAGATGGCGGCATCCCTGCACTGTCAGAAATTACGAGATCTTTGCGAAATAAACTGTCGCTGCGTACAATCTGGGCTGCATGCATGTACATCGAGTCATAACTCTTGGAAGCCATAATACACAGATTGGCTTGTCTTCGCTGGTTTACAGCTCCGTCTCTCCTCTGGTTAAATGACACCCAGCTACGTTTTATTTTTATTGAAGCGCTAATGAATTACAACCCGGATTCTTGTTTACTTTTTAAAAATGATCTGCGCTTGAGATCCAGTGTCATAACTCCATACCTCTTATTCATATGAGAGGAGAAGCCTGCTGATTCCTAATCTCCCTGTTAATCACAGAGTGCAGGAAAAAAATTGCTTTAATGGCACTGTCGCTTAAATTAAACATTATGAAACTCTCTGGGGGGGAAATATTAATGGAACTTTATTGCAAATAACCTTGAAGAAAAGCAAAGCCTGTGGCACAGGTGGCTAAGCACCTGATCCTCTTGGGGTCAGTGGTTATTCATGGCCTCCAGCTAGTTGTTTCTCAATATCTGTTGCAACTGCCTGCTTGATTGCGTCCTGCTTGTAGCAATAAATTATCTAGTCATTCCTCACTATCGTCACCAATCTACACCTGTTTATGGCCTAATAGTTAGTCAAGAGTGTTTTAGTGTAGTGAACTGGACAAGGGCCTTCATTTGTCTAAATGTATTAGAGGTGTAACGATTCCTTTTTACAACCGTTTGATTCATATTATAAGTAGTGGCTGCTGACATGATTCATAGTGGATTTTGGTTCATTTAGAACGATGTGATTCACTGACCCTAAAGTTGACGTCACATTTTAGTTTCATAAAGCTCAGCCCACTGTGGTTTTTCCACATCAACATAATCCAAACGGAACATTATTGGAGCATTCTACCACACTGTATGGTCACGTGTGTTTCCACACATCAGACTGTAATGATGGTTGATCATTTTTTTGACATGTGTGTTGTCTGCTGTATCCACACTTGGTTGTTTTTATGTCATAGTAAAATAAACCTATCATGGCTCAGTCTAAATGTATTTTCCAATATTAATATAATGGATTTATTTTGTTTTGAAACAATTTCATAATATGTCGATTTGATTAACAACTTTCCTCAGACAGATTGATCCTTTTGGACCATAGGAATATAAATTGATTCATTAATTCATTGTTAATTGTTACACCTCTAATATCTACTCATTCCAATCCTCACCATCAGCACCAATCTACACAGCTGACTGAGCTAAGAGTGTTTTACTGGAATCAACTGGGAAGGGCCTCCATTTGTCTAAATGAAAATTGGGCCTGGCTCTGATGTAGCAGGTAGAACATACTGTTTGCTACCTTCATATCATCATTTCACTTCATCAATCCATATATCTATTATATGTTTTATGTTGCATGCTCTTCCTGACACTACCCTCTGTATTTTTTCCGGGCTTGGGGCAGGCACAAGCATGACACTGGTTTGTACCTTGTTCAGGGTCTTTTTTTTTTATTTTAGATTTTGTATTTCTCCTTTTTTTTAGCTTATGGAAGAGCATGTAAATGAGAGCTCTCAGCATTAAAGGAGCCTTTTCTTTGCTTTTTCGTATGTCTGTCTGTCCATTACTTCATTTGTTTGTCTATATATCCTTATGTCCTTTTTATGTATGTATTGATTCATTCATTCATTTTTTTTTTCATTTTTTAGTTAACTGGACTTTTGCAAGCCATCACATTTGGGGGAAGCATTTAGGGGGCCACCCCACCCCCCCCTCCCGTCAATTGCCGGCCATGAAGAGGGCCGTTCTTCATTTCTGTATGACCAGCCGCAGCTAAAGGGCAGCACTGTCCTTGATGAAACTCCATACATGAACGCAGGTAAAGTGTTTGTGAAAGAGTCCTGCGTGGGAGTGGGTCTCAAATGAATGACTGATCGATAACGCCTCTTTTCGAACGCGCGCTCATCTTTGCGACGTGCGTCACTGGCGCGCAGTGAAGACGCAAAGGCGCAACTCTTCCATTTCCACAACCAAGCGGCAGAAAGCGGTCGCTCCTCGGAATAAACATCGTCTCCGACTCGCTGCACTCTGTCCATCTTTATTATTAGCGCGTCGCTCCGCCCTCCTACCTGTAAATCTCCCCGCTCTCCTCTGGAGCGGATCTGACAGGCGCGCTCAGCTGGCCGCTCAGTGCCAGGGCTGCAGGGAAGCGAATGGAGGCAGCGACATCCACCCGAGCGCCTGCACTTTTCACGCAGAACTGACAACGAAAACCCCCGTGAGAATATGTAGTCTTCTCGCCGCGAGAGAACTCTGAATTAAACTCTCTCCTCCTCTTAACCATCGCTTGTTGCGCACCTGAAGCGTCCAGAAGAAAAGTCGCGGATCGCCCGGATCCCTGAATGGAAGACGGCTAGAGAGGTCGCCGCTGACGGGCTGCAACAATCTCCACTTGTTTACATGATCGAAGCAGCCTGGGCACGGTGTCTGCCATGGCGCACAGCGGCAAAGACGCGGAGAGCCCTTCAGAATGAAGCCACAGGACTCGTCATTATTGCGGATTTCTATGCCTCTCTCCACGAGAGACGCGATTCTGGGCAAGATTTGCGCCTGCGGCGTCTCGTATTTATTCTAAAACAATCGATTGTAGTCTTCTGAAAAACACATAAAGGGACTTTATCTGGTGGGTGATCTCAATCTACAGCAAAGAAGGGAATCCTTTCTTTATTTTATTCTTCTATTTTTTTCCTTTCTTTTTTTTTTTTTTTTTTATTAAGCAAAATGGCTGGTGAGTGGGGCTGGGGACGCTGGCACAGGCTCTCCAAGGCTCCTCAATGCTAGCTGAGGCGGATGGCACGGTTCCCCATGGAAGCGACAGCTCTATGAGGACAAGCAGTATCAATAACAAGCTCGACCAGGACTCTTCAATCCTAATATCCAAGATGGAAAACATGGAAAGGTTTGTCATCCCGTACTCCTCCGAGGTGCCATGCGACCATAATGGACAGCGCATGTGGTGGGCATTCCTCGCCTCCTCCATGGTGACGTTTTTTGGGGGTCTCTTCATTATCCTGTTATGGAGGACCCTCAAATACTTGTGGACTGTCTGCTGCCACTGCAACATTAAAAAAAAGGTACTGTCGATATCCCCTCCCTCTTTCTATTCTACATGAATGAATGCGGTGTGATAAGATGAGAAATGTTTGGATGCAACTGATGTGAAGCTCCCTCTGCAGGTCCTGCTCTGTTTCCTCAGTCTGATTCATGAAGGAAGCTTGTTGCATTCACCTGTTTTTGTTCTTCATCTTCAGCAAATTTCAACAAATCCTTACTGTCACACCAGCACCAAACTTCCAGTTTCACAGTTTCAGATCACTCTATCAATTTCTCCCAGTGCTAGAACATTTTAGATGTGGCTGCCCCCCTAAATGTGACAGCCCACAAAAAATACACAATCTAAAGAAAGACAAATGACCAAAAAAACAAACAAACAAACACAAAAAACCCAAAGCCTGACGTTATTCACATGCATTTATGTACAATAAGCACAAAAACTGATGGAAATTAGTGCACATTGCTCCATTGGCGGCATGTACTTAAGTGCGTCCAAGGCTAAAACATATTGTTGTTGGTCGCGTGTATTAACCTAATCCAAACGCTTCCTCTGAGTTCATGTGGCCACGAAACAAGGACAGGACTGGCCACTGGTATTTAGAAAATTACATGCGAATAGTCACTTTTCAAAACAAAACAGAACAACAAAGTGCTTTTCCCAAGGCGGGTAAATGCAGAAGGTAGTGTCAATAAGAGCTTTCAACTTAAACTTCATGAGACACAGATGTATGAATAGATACAGTGATATCATGATTCCATAGTTTTCTATGCATTTTAGGGGCTCAAAGCGAAATGACACCCAATCTCTCAACACACCCAGGACACCCCCCCCTCACACACACACACACATTCCACCTGAACCCCATAGTGGGGAAGGCTAAATCACCACGATTCGCCCCCTTCCCATTTAAGTAACTAATTTCCATCCACAGATTTCTACATCTGCAGTGACTGATGGTGCAGACATTGTCCTGCGTGTGCACGACTAACAGCAATAAGATAATGAGGGGGACTGGCTGCTACTTTGCTCGCAGTGGTTGAATCACAGCTGAGGCTGATTTGGTTGTGGTTCATCCATGACTCACACTTTCTAGAGCAAGTGGTTCCCTGGATGGACAGGGCGCTTTCTTCCTTTATTTCAGTGGTCCCCAACCTTTTTGTCACCGTGGACCGGTACAACGCAAGGCACGTTTACCGCGGACCGGTCGGGGGGGGGGGGGGGGGGGCACTATTTGATGCTACACTAGTTGTTTTATTTATCGATACTGATTTTATTTTCAGATCCCCTTTTTTAGATTATAGGCGTAGAAGTGACGTCTCTGTGGGTGCTACGTTTTTGTTCTGTTAGACACTGTTTTTTTTATCCCTTGACACCTGAATTTATTTCCAGCAATGACAAAAAAAAAATCTCTTTTTGTTTTTGCTTGTAAGTAGATGCTAAATTAACGTAATTTAAACCTGAAGTGGTTAGATGCATATTTACATCAATAGGCGTCAAGGGGTTAATGAATCAAGGTTGTCAAATATATTTATTCATTTTAAAATCAATAAATGATCAGGTATACATGTCTCAAACAACAGCAATAAAACCCCATGCAATAAATACCGATGTTTAACAAAAGCATAAACATTAGCTTAATATAAATTGCAGTTTGGTGATAAATCGCTTTTCTCTCTTTAATGTGATTCAACGTCAAATGAGCAGAGGTTACTGCCGCTAGAGCTTCGCTCTGCTGCTATATTCTGAACATCAGCTAATGAATGTCATCATAATATTCCTTTTCTTTCATGTACGTAGCCCCCTCTCCCCTACCCCCAGACTGAACTAATTGCAGCAAATAGTTTTGATCTTACCCAATTTTCATAAAGTTTTCTTTATGGCCTCGGTCGGTGCCATCTCAGTTACCTACCCTTTGATTCACCTTTACCAGCTGACTGGTCTTGCTAAAGAGAAGCAACGGCTATTTAAAAAAAAAAAAAAATACTTGAAAACATGGGGCTTTTCTTTTGAAAAATGGATTACAGTCCTCCCTCTTTCACTTTAGGGTGTAGTCAGACTGAACACAATTGATTCGCCTTTCACATTCTGAATACACCCAAGCGGACTCTGGTAAAAAGGACCAGAAATGGCTCTCAGATCCATTTTTGGAGGTGGTCTCGATTTGGTTTCAGTCGGAATGAGCTTCGGTTCGCTCTGAGATTTTCAGCCTTATTACTTTCCCTTCCTGACAACAAATGGCCACTGTAGCCAGTGAATACGTGATGTCAACAGAGAAGGAATGTAGCAACTGATGAGCCGCAGACAAATGTAAAGCAACAACTGTCGCGTTACCAAAGAGGAAAAACGGGTCCTACTCCTTACCCGTTAAAACATTTAAATTGACACAGCTTCTTACATGCTTTTCTGGGTCTCATACTTGGTGCTGCTGTGACGTCATCCTAAAAGCTACCTTGTAGTTCCTTAATAGAAATCTCTTAAAATAACCACAACGATGAGAAACAGCAACTCATTGAAATGTGATTGGAGGAATTCAGGTTCTTTTAACGTTACACAAATTCTCATCTCACTGTTTTCCCCACAATCTATATGTCATAAGCACTTATCGACTTACCATCTTAACTGTTTTATTGCTAGTAACAGCCCTGCAGCATCCCTCCACTGGACCAAACAATTTGTGAGCGAAATATAAAGTTTAAACAAACTAGAAGCACAGGACTTCCATAATTTGAGCCTCTAGTTTGCCCCGCCCTCATAATTCCTGACCAATTCATCTTTAATCATTTTTTGGGTGGTAGTGGTTTTATTTTTACCAAGCTTGTTTTTCTCTTGAGTTTTTTTTTTTGCCTGAGTTAAAATTGCCCAGAGAAAAATGCTAGTCCCTTAAACCTCAGAGTTGGGTTAAAAACAACCCAACTTGGGTTATTTTGGTTAAACTCTGATCATTAAACATGTCCTCCTTCACTTTAAACCATAACTCTGAGAAAATAATAAAAGGCTCACTCGTATCTTTTTGTGTTAAAGCGTGGAGGGCAAAGTCACGCTGCCAGGTGACTTTGGTGGGCTTGACACTTTGCTGCAGAGGGAAATGGCTTGTTAGGAGTATTAAGACGAGGAAACTGGATCTGTGTTCGGATGACTAGTGCACTAAGCTAACTTGGCATGAATAAGAAACAGCATTTTCTTTTGAGCAGGAGGTGCTGATAGCTTTTTGTGGCAATTCTAGGAATCTGGAATTGGGGGACAAAGAAGCACAGATGGAAACTCTGAGAGAGAATGTGAGGGTTTCCAAGGTGTTCTGGTTATCCTCTATCCTTTAGTGCTTGACCTCAGCTGCATCATTCTGGTACTAAACAGAATATTATTACAAATCTTTGTTCCTATTTGTAAAGTGTAGCCAAAAATAAATACCGGTACATGTAAAATTACATTTCTATTCCACTTTTTTGTGTGCTGCTTTTCTTACACTCTGTTATTTAATGGTTTAGTTACCCACTCTGCATTATACCACCTCCAGGAGTTCTTATGTGACGCTTTTGTTACGAGAGTTGCATGTGGAGGAGTGTGGAGGCTTTGTGACTCCAGTTTCTGTTGAGACATGAATGGCACCAAATTCCTGTGAAAAACAAAAACAAAAACGTTGCAAAAAAAAAAAGAGGAAAACCTCAGCTGGAACAAGAAACAACACATTCAAAAAGAAGAAAATACTTAGCTATAATAATTTTGATATTTTCATTTATTTCATAAACACAGTTTCTGTCATTTTAAGAGAAAAAATGTTTCTCCAAAAGGGTCATACATTTTAGGATGTATATTTTAGGAAAAGAAATGCCTTTCATAAACATGAATGAAAGCAAAAAGCATTGAATTTTCCAGTTTTAGCTCCTCATATACATTATCATGTGAATGTCGCTTCTGTTCCTAAATTACATCTGAGGAGCAAGCAGAGCGTTGACTTGCTGGAGCAATGATGCATTTTAACCTTCACAGGGTCTTTTAAGCATCTGCTGTCCCTCTTGGCATAAAACGATGAAAATATGACGGGAAATTGAATGTTATATGTTGTTATTCTAGGTTTGTTATGTTTTGCACATTGAAAACGACAAAAATAGTTTATTCTTAAAAATAGAAGTAATAATTTTGTATGTTACCATCATTAATATAATTGTTATTGTTTTTGTATGATAAAATTATACATAATCCTATTCTATTAAACTATTGTAAATTATTATAATGCAAACAATTGCAATTCTAAAACAACTTTATTATTTAAAATGTAGTTTCTTGGGTTAAAGCCTATTAAATCATTGATACTACAGGGAATGTGAAATAAAACATAATTGTTTGTGATGCTCTGGTGACCAAAACACAGCAGGATCTCCAAAAAGCAATACAAAAAAATGCAGTTAATATTTAATAACTCTGGTTAAAGAAGTCTCATTTTGTTTTATTTTTGTCACTTCATCTTCTGCCTCTGACCTTGAGTGTTGTCCTTGCATCTGTTTGGAGAAACAATGACACAGACAGGTTTGACGTTGAGAATAGAAAATGAGAAAAGATTAGAGGGTCTTCTCCATTTTAGAATATCTGTTCCACTCAAGTTATTTTGTGTAATCTTTCATTATTTTTGCTTATCTTTGCTGTTGAATTTCTCTTTTAATGGACGGATTTGGTTAACAATAGGTTTTGTTTGAACTGTTTTGCTCTCCATTCAGGATTTATCCTCATTCTTCCGTTAGCTGCAAGATTCTACTGCCTCTTTACATAAAATATGGAGATGCACTAACAGCAGGATCTGGAGGTGTCAGAAAAACCTGTCCAAAGCTCTGTTTCTGGAAGGGCAGACAGGGAAGCAGTGATGCACCAGCAAACTGCCAGTCAGTTCACAGGGAGAGGGTTCGGTCCTGACAGCAAACATCTGTTGCACAGGGCAGACTGGACTGTCATGCATTTTAATCCAAGCTCCAAACGTCTGTGAGAGACCCACCAAAATAAATCCACCTCTATTCAGCTGCAGGTGCCGTCCTGAGCAGCCTCAGCCTCATCTTTATCTCCTTTCAGGTTGGACATGAGGTTTTTTTTTGTACACAGGCTAAACAACAGCCATTTTCCAGAGAAATCAGTATTTATCTCTTTTGATAAAAGTTTGAAGTTTAGAGAAAATAAACTAATTTGAAAATCCAGACAAACCAGTTGTGTGTTACCCAGTCCTGTAGTGTAGTTGATGAAATAACTTTGTAGTGACACTTTGTAGTGACACTAAATTCAGCAAAAGTTAGTTAAATTTACCAAGACTAGAGAATTTCATCTTCACCAGTCCGGGCATGTGATGCGCTTTCAAGAACATGCTAAACACGGGCTCTTAAACATGCATTTAGCCTATAGGGGTCACACTGGACAAGCAGAGAGGGGCTTCTTCTTTTTTTCTCTCTCTCTAATGTTTACTCGCGCATATATCTGTTCTGATATATGAAATACTTCTGGCGGGGCACGATTACTAACTTCTCCTCCATGATCAATTTTCAAACGGTTGGTACTTCTGTGAATCAAAAGGGACGCCATTCATACATCACTACCAAATCTGAGTCCATGATTGATCAAAGTTCAATCTGGTTTAACTTTCAACACGCCATCAATGGCCGCGCGGTTTGAACTTACAGCTTGAAAATGGTTGTAGAAACTTGCGTAGCTACACATTAGGCATGCATTTGTTTTTCATAATCGGTTTGTTATTTCCTGTTATTTCGCTCTTTGTAATTATGTAACTGTATTTTAGTTGCTGCTGCCGCTTAACCAGGACTCCCTTGAAAAAGAGGTTTTTAATCTCAACGGGACCTTCCTGGTTAAATAAAGGTTAAATAAAATAAATAAATTAGGCCTGCACAATATACAGCAAATGTATTGCTATCACAATATCAAGCTGTGCAATATGTATATCGCAAAAGACAGTGAAAATTGCAATAAATGGTTACCTTAAATGTGCTAAAACAATCTTATGGGAACTTGAAGCATTTAACGAATCAAATAAATCCCTTTATGCATTTGACCAATCAGATGGAGCCCGATTATGTTAGATGTTTACCTACTATGTCGAAGAGGGTCAATTGGAGTATAATTTTTTAACTGTTGCAATGAAATGGGAATGATGTTTTTGGTTGTTTTGCTCTTTGTTTATATACCGCAAGTTATATCATTATCGCAATATTAATCACCAATATTCCAATATCAAATATCGCAAGTTTTCCTCATATCATGCAGCCCTATTACACATGAACATTAGAGTTTTTGAACAGGATTCCCGAAACACTCGTTAACATAGACCTTTTAATGGAAGTGGCCGTTGAAGGCGTGTTGCCGAGGGCGATGGGAACGTAGCTTTACACTGTTGTCAAAGAAACGGTGCCAGATTTAAACGTGGATGTCAGAAAAAATAGAAAATGAAACATTTTTTGAATTATTACCTCTTTTTTAAATATTTTTTAATTTGTCCATAGTAATGCAGAGGTCCCTTGTAATATTTCTAATATGACTTTTTTTGCACTAGGTTTAGAGTATTGGACTTTTTGCTCATTTGATGTAACTGGAAGGGGGAGTGCTGCTTGGCAAATCACAGGTCGAGTATTTAGAACATCAGGAGCACGGAACATATCTGTGATAAACGTAGTCAAAACACAGAGGTGGTGGGAGAAAAATGTTGCAAAATCATCAGCGTCCGCTTCGCGTCGGACGGTTCAGGCTTCCATGGCGTGCGTTAAAAAGTAATAATGCACACTTCGTCGGCCATTAACCCCTACTTAAAGCACGCCTAATATACACATCTTAATCTCTAGTAATATATTTATCTAAATACACATAAGAATCACTATTGATTTCTTTTACAGAGGGGGGTGATGGATTAGGCACAAAGGCTGTATTTTGTTCTGTCTGTTGACATTTCGTTTTCAAAGTGTGTTTCATAGTTGCCTCTAATAAATGCAGCAGCCTTTTTGAACTTTAAATCATCACAGTGCATTTGCCATAACCGAAGATTGTTATTGATTTTCATGCACCAAGACTTGGCTTTCTTCTAGTGCTATATTTGTGGCAGCCTGAGTAACGACCAAAAAATAAAACGCACAGCACAGCAAACAAGGAATGATCCGACACTTCTCAGTTTGATCATTTCTAAATGGATTGTGGTGGAAAAACTGTATTCAGTTTCTGTATCCTCATGTAATTGGCAGCTGATCAGCAGTATTTTTCTCGTCGTCCTACTAACCACAGATTAACTTACTGCATGCATATTGTATTAAAAGTATTGTGGTGTTTTATGAAATATGGTTTAAAAGGTTTGCTAGTAAATTGTAAATGGACTCCTTCATGGTCAGAGGTTTGTTTGAATGTGGTTGTTGAGGCTGTCCACAAATAAATGAGTAAGCAGTTTCCACCACAGCAATCGTGCCAATGTCCACTATTTAGCACTGCAGCAAATGTTTGTGTTTGTGAATTAACACTTTATGTAGACTCTAAAACATCAAAGTGGCAATTCTGTGCAATACATATTGCCAGAATGAAGTTGCTCTTCTAAAATAGGCGTCTATTGGAATCTGCTTTTAAATATTTTGCAGATGGAAACCAAAGGTATGTTAATCTTCAGACCTAGGGTCAGCATCTCTGATATCATAATTTTTTCCTCTTGCATAAAAGGAATGACTCATGAATTTTTTATCTTTTAATGTACATCCTTTTTGGGGTCTTAAATCCCTAATACTCTAAGCCTGATTGATGGTCATCTTGGGGCAATGGCAGTGTGCAGTGCTTATGTATGTTAATCCACCAACAAGACAAGCTCATATACGAGGCCATGACTATGTTTTTTTTTAATAAAGCAGACACCCCAGCCTAACCCCTACAGTACTAAACTGTGCTCCTGTCATGCCCCTACATCTTCTTCAACCATCAAGTGTACTAATAAAAGGACATCCATCGTGTCTGAACTATCTAGAGGTCAAAGGTGTGGGTGAAGAGTATACTTGACTCCACAAGGGGGATATGTTTCTAAAAGGAATTCACATTATTGGAAATTTGAGACTGTGTCCCAACTCCTTTTCCAGACTGAGTACTCTGCAGGGATTTCCATTTGTTCATGTGTTGAATTGCTGAGATTGAGTCAGGACTTCTTGGATTGTCTGCAGGGAGACAGAAAATGTCTGATGGCATTTGGGTTTGTGGCAGGACTTACCCAACATTGGCTTTGGACATCTGCTCCCATGTGCTGGCCTGACAAATTTCTTATATTTCTCAGTTTCAGATTTTTAAACACAAGATGAATGAATGAAAAACAGTCTCATACCCTTTCAATAGCAATATTTTTCCAGATTATTAAAGTAGTTTTTAAACATTCCATGTTGGATAGCTGATCAAATAGAGACTTCTGAATTTGGCAACAATTAAGCTAAAACCATTAGCTGGATCTGGTGGTTCTTGGTTGTATTTGACTGGTCACAGCAGGAAATCAACAGCAAGTAGGTCAGGAATGTATGGAAAAGGATTCAGGTTGGGAAACTCCAGTTTGCAGTTTCATGCCAGCTAGATTTACCCCTTTGATGTCATTTTCTCAAACCCTCTTATCATTAGTTGATGGTTCCAGTGCACCCACATTAGGTGTACTAACCTTACATGGAAGCTAAAATTATGTGCAAATTTGACATTTATGCAGATTGACAAACTAATCAGAAAAAAGAATCAGTCTAATAACTACCTGTGGTTTGGAGTCTGTATTTAAAGCTGTAAGAATGTTTTGTTTACAACCATCAATGCAGTTATTTTTATTGTACAGAACTTTAGTCTATTCTATTGTTCAGCTACTTAGTACAAAGCAAAGCATTCCATCATAAACACAGTTTTTTGAACATAAAACTAACTAAGCCCAACTATTCACCTAACTCGCGTATCACAATATTAAATAATATTATTGTTATGTAACATTAGATACAAGCTAAGAATATTGTAGGCCAGCTCTGACAATACTGCTATAACAATTGGTTGCACCTCTATAAGACGTATTTCTATATGCATGAGTTGTAGGTGTAGTAAAAATACAGATATTTACAAATTATATGATAAAGATCTTTAGTTGACTTCTCCTGTTGAGTGGGTGTCAAAAAAAACACTTTTATAGCAATAATTGAAGATGGAATTACTGATACAAAAATTAATTTAACAGACATGTGCTTTTTAAGTAATCAGAGCTTGTTTCCCCCTACATTAAGCTAAAATATTAGACTGCCATCCCCAGTGCTGTAGGTAAATCTAGATATGGAAAACCTTTTAACCAAATTTGATTATACATTTGGGTTAATCCAATATAAAATCTCTGCTAGTGTGGCTGAATCACTAAATAAATGTGTCAGACTTTAATCTATGTGGACCGTGTGTTTAAATAATACAGATGAATGTGCTGTTTAAATCTTTTTTAATTTTATGTGAATGCAGCTGGAAAGGAAAATGCAACTTTTGATTTGATTTGAAATGGTTTATTTTAAGCAATTAACTAGAAATAATACACAAAAGCAATATAATCATCAGTTATACATTCATACTGTAACTAATCAAACTTAGGATAATTGTACATATTAATAAATATTGTTTGAAAGGGAGTGGAAGGAAGCAAACTTATATAATCCCACCCCGTTATACTATAACCATTTTATTACATGATTTATCAATATCCGGTTCCTAGCTTTTATCAGACAGAATCAAGAATCATAAAGTATCAAGAAAGCACATGACAAAGATGAATTACTTAATTATTATGTAAAAATACACAACACTGTTTCAGAGATTTTCATAGCAAAATTTCATCAAGTATCAAAAGTTAAAAACGTGCAAAATTATGTTACATTAAAAAAGATTTTTCAATCAATTTATCAATTTTTGGAGCAAGTGAAGTAATATCATTAAACGTCGATCAATGTAACCATTTTCAGTAAGTGATTAATCATTTGTTTTACTTTTTTGTTTTTGTTCTTTTATAACAAAGTAATGCTGGTTTTTTTTTAAAAAACTTTAAAATTTATATTCATATCTGTTGTCTGTATGATTTCGTTTGGGTTGCATAAAAACATAGTATTCTATTCTATTCTATTTTAGTTTAAAAAAGGTAAACGGTCTATAAAAGGAAAATACATGTTTTAATCAAATTTGGGAATGATTGGAAGGATTACATATTTAAATCACACTTTATACGAATCTGTTAAAAAGAGTAATGCAATTTCTCTTTTAAAATGCAAATTTCAAATGTCTAGTCACAAAAAAATTGTGATATAGTCTATACATTTGTAATCTCATTTTAAAATTAAAAATCGTGTTTTACAATTTATTACTGATCATCAAAAATCTTTTTAACAATTTCAAAGAGCCTTTTGGTAGTCCATTATTTGTGGTCTACTTTATTCAAAAATGTTTTAATTGTATTTGTTAAAATACTATTTAGGGAACGCTGAATTATTTGCTGATTGGTTGAATTAACTGTAGACTCTAGTTAATGTTTATCTTTATCGCCAACCACATTATGAAGTTGGTGCGATTCCTTCAGATGTGTTAACTTCAACGTCCTCCACTTCCACCTCATTGCAATCAGCTGGGTGTAGTGAACCAGTGGCTGATTTCAGTGCAGTACATTGGTGCGCTGATACAAAGGTGACCTTGACTGACAGATTTCTTTGTTAAGAACACCTTTGACTGCGTGAGGCTCTGAGTGAAAACACAAGCTGAGCTTTTATTGATCGAAAGGTGGTTTGGATAGTGTAAGAATTACATCACAACATCGAGGGGTCTTAGCAACTGGTCACAATTACCCTCTGAAGGCTTCAGGCTAAAATGCTAATTGGCCTTTTTTCCTGCAGGTTTTGGGTTCTCTCGTTCCTGAAATGGTACGATAAAAGCTTAAGTTTAATTTCTGTTTTTTTTGTTAGATTATCATCGCTTATGCAATACAGTAAATTGTAATGTTGTAAAATTTAAAATCTACATAAACTGAATCTTTAGCAGGCAACAAGAGCAGCCTCCTGACTCTGTATTACATTTTCCAGAGTGATTGCACTGAATGAATAGCTTCTCTCTCAATTACAATCTTGTTTGATGCCTGGAAAAGTGAAATCCCAGAAGGTTATGCCCAACTTGGGTTTCCCACACTGCCCACCAGAGTGCTGTGAACTTAACACACATATGGACAAAGAGAGACAGAGCAGTTTCAGAGCGACATGTGCTTTGTAAAGGAGCGCTTTCAGCATTGAAGTTTGAATGAGTTGACATGTACAGATAAGAGCGTGGGTTCATCGTTAAAAATGGATGACAATGTGTAGCTGCCATGCTGCTCCCTGGTACCTTATTCCATTTAGTTAAAGCAGGAGTTAGCTGTTCAGCAGAGGAACCAATATCAGGTTGCACAGCCGTCCAGCTGGCAGACCTTTGGATATTAGATACTTTTAATCCGCTTTGACTTTTGTTTCTTCTGCTTCTTTTTGCAGGTTTGAGTTGAAATGTGAAATTTAATGTTGCTAAGGTTATTGGTACAATGATAGTAAATGCTTAAGTGTTGCCTTTTGATCATGTTTAAGGTTCTCCAAAGCCCTTTACAGATGCTTATGTCCAAGTGGGTAGTTTTTTTCTCCATCTCCTACAGTCTTAGAGCCCTTGGCCTGTGAGGGACATAGGGTTACGTTTCCCTCCCTCGGGCACTTTGGCACGTGGCAAGGAATTAAGATGGAGCTCCAGATCTACTGACTGGAAGATAAATACACTATCAGCTGAGCCACACTGCTATTTGTTACAGAAATCCAACTCCTTTGTAATTATTGACAGCTCTACTTGTTCTTTAATGACAGCTCTGATGTGTCAGCAGTCCTGTTTGACCACATTTGAACGTGTCCTCCAGTAATTTAGGCCTTAGGTGCTGCTGTATAAGTATAATTTATGTAGTTAAACCATCAGAACCTTTTCTATTTTTATTGCCAACCTCACTGGGATTTACATTTTATTTTATTGGGACTGAAATGTATCCAAAAAGCAGCATTTTTCTCCCTAGTGTTTATGTTATGTCTTAATAAAAACGGAACAGAATTTGGCTTAGTTTGTTTAAACATGCAGTAAAGGATCAATCTTGGAAACACACATTGCCAGAAAATGTGCATTTTGTTGTTACTTTTAGCACTACTTAAATTACTTAAGCTTGGACTTTATCTTAATTGAGCTTTAGCTTCTTAAGCTAAAGTGTTAGCTTAAGTTAGTCAGTTTTAATGGTTAGGTTAAGAATACGAGACAAAGTAATTTAAAATATAAATGAAATAAATCCACTCAAAATCCCCTGAATAACAATTGTGTTCAATAAGATAGGCAGAGGTGATTAAAACAAAGACGTAGCTAATAAAACAGGGCAATATACTAATTTAGCTGCATTTTAGTGGAAAACTATTCTAAATTAGAATTTAAAATGATTTAATTAGCCATTTTAATTTCCTCCTAAATGTTTGTGGGTAGTCTGTAGGCTCTGATGAATATCCTGGTCGAGTGTTACTGTTGACCAGGACAGCAGTGGGGAGTAGCTCTGAAATTCAGACAGCGTAATTCAATCTGCAGAGCTCATCTTAGTCGTGGAATCCATTGGCCACAGTGACATGCAGCAGTTGTGCTCCAAGTCTTCGTTTTGGCAGGACACACAGCATTGAGTGTGCTGGCTCCACGCCACAACTATTCTGCACAAGTGTAAACTTTCAGCACCATGGAGAGCTCAAAGAGGAAAACAAAGCCAAACCTTTTTTTTTTTCTTTTTTTAAATGTGCATGGATGGCATGCCAGAGCTGCTGAGTTCTTAAAAAAAATGTTGTAGAGTGGCTTAATAAAACATTTTGGTTGGGATTTCTTTTTTTTTTTTTTTTAACTTTTTTGAAACTAGATTGGTGCTTTTCTTTAAACAAAATAATTGTTTGGTCTTCTGTCATCTAATTAAGATAACATATCTATTTTGTCCAGCTTTGTGTACTTCTCAAGTCAATTAAAAAAAAATTTTGATAAATAGTTAAACCTTTCCCAATTTATTGTATTAAAGATTTTCTATTTGTCTTCAAGAGGAAAAATACTCTCATTAATAAAAACTATCAATAATTAGCAAAAGGTTCAAAATCAGCTGGCAAACAACTGGAAATATGGAGGACAAAGCCAGATTTCTAAATATCACTAAAAACATTGGGAAGGTTGGAAGTTGTGATGGTTGCTGGGCAACAACAGAACTGATGGAGACACTTGTAGTTTCATAAAGTAATGCAGATGAAATTATCCTGTAAGCATCATGGATGTAAACATAAAGCAGCATATTTAATTTTAGTGCGCTCCCATTGCATTTTCTAAATGATCACTTACACATTTTATTTTAATTGAATGTTACTGTTTTTTAATTACATAACAATTCCCTGTACACTTCTGTCGCTCACTGATTTCTTCATATTTTTTTTAAACTAGTGGATTTATGGTCATGTTTTAGGAATTAATCAGGCCGAGTACACTGCACTTCTATTTAACTGGCTTCCTTTATTGTGGTCATTTCTTGAATCAAATATTAAAAAGAGCTACACTTCAACATAAAAATAGCTTCAATGGCTGAAATTACCATCCTTTTTTCCCTTAAATGTATAATTGTTAATTTTGCATCAAATAAAAAGACAAAATATTAAAAATATTCTTTTGTCCTAGTTACAGAATATATGGGGTTAAAATAGAATTAAAAACAATCATTTGCCCTCTAAAATGCCATTTTTATGAGAAAATAAGGAATGATTTTCTTTCCATTTTCTTGTTAATTTTCTATACACAGGCTCTCTTTTTAAAAATAGTTATTTAGAAATGAGTTCTGTTTTAATTTGATACATTTCAAAACTAAGCTTTTAATGTTCTCAGGATTTTTCCTACAATATGCCCTAAAACAATTAACAAAAGCAGTATGCAAAAGTTCTCCAAGACCCAAAAGTGTTCAAAGGTGTTGACTCTATTAAATATGCTAATATGAATTATATTCTTGGATGCTTATCAGAAAAAAAAAATGCTTGGAAGATGAGCTAAAAGGATATCCCCCTCCGGAACTTTTGCTCATCAACTTTAATGGCGATTAGATTTTGCATATTAGATTACACTGTGTGTGGAGCTGACATCCTGTCCTAAGGGGCGTCACAGTGAAGAAACTCGTACGTATTAAAAGAACTGTCACAGTTCATTCTTTGGGGAGGATAAATGCATGGAGTGAATATTTTAAGGAAACATTAGACAATCAGAATGAAATGTTTATAAAATCATTAGGATTGCATATCTAAAAATCATGAAAATGCTGATGAAAATGTAATAATTTTGAGGCAAAAATATAAAATGCATTATATTTCTGTGAGAAAAACACTTCATTTTTATTGCCATATAGCAATTGAGCTGCTCTGTATAAAGTTGTTTAAACATGAGGTTTTTCATAATAAAAAACTGGCACAATTGGAGTTTATTTTGTGCTCTGTTTCTATCTGTTGTTATTCAGGCAATGCAGTTGTGTACTTTTTGTCATCAATTTGGTGCTTTCAGTGGACCACTTTGTTTTACTGTGCTGCTACTGTTCGCCAGGCTTTACTGTTATTAGGCTGGAAACATAAAACAGAGGTCTTGCCAATAAGAAAAACAATCTAAAACACCATGCATTTGTTGTTCCATTTTTTTAATATATGTGTTATTGTGATCCTTCCTATATGATGAATTGCTGTTGATCTGGACCATTTATCTTTGACCTTCACAGTTTTGCCAGATTAAAAAAAAGGAATAAGGTTTTACTGCTATAGCCCTGTCATGTGTTAAAAGCTGCATTAACTGTGAGAGCGCTTTATTAAAAGAATTTCCATATGGGTGTTATGACCTTCAGGCTTGCCAGTGTTCTGTGGGATTTGCGTGATGTATATTTCTTTAGAAGGTATGCACTGCACCCCCTGCAGCCATCCACGTACCCACCAATTTGTTGTGAGCATCCAGATTTGACCCATGGATATCAGTCATCTTCTGCATGACTGGAAATCATCTCTCTGAAGCTGCCCATCCTGCGCACTTGTACATTTTACAGTCACAGATGGAGCAAAAATGTAAAAGAAGAAAATCGTTTTTTTTTAGGAGATTCTGTTTGCAGACAGAGGATATTGTGAGGAATTGTTTCTTAGTTGATAAAACGTGTGATGATTAGAGGTTTTCTTTAATATCTGGGGAAATAAAAAGATACCATGGACTCCTGTCTTATCTTTAACGTGTTATGAAAACACGCCTGTGTCGTTTTCCAGGACATAATTTCTGCAGAGCAGTAGTAGATCATTAGAGATTCATCTCTGAGTTGTGGGCGGGAATGTAGGCGAGGAAACCTCCTCTTATTTCCCATGATCCCTACGAGAACACTTTAAAAACACCCAAAACAGTGTTTTTGTGTGTCTGTGTTTTTAATGTTACCTCTGTATTTTGGACCTTTTACCAGTAATGTGAGAGACTTTTTAGAAAAAGCTTTTGCTTTGGAAGTGGGATGTTGCATCTGATCTGTCAGGACAGGACCAAGCTTGAAATCCTGAGTGGGTGTGAAGCTGAAAGCAAAGGTTCAACATCAACAATAAAAACATTTTCGTGTGGCCAAAAACAAGTTCAATTCAATATTAGAATTTTCTTCTAAAAGACTTTGACTTAGCAAAATGAATTCATGTTCTAGCCAACACTAAACCTTCAAGTTGGAATTTTTTTTCACATTTATTTGACTTTTCTATTAAAGACACTAGGAGTACGTGAAGCTCACAGGAAGGTTTCATAAGGTTACTTATTCCCGTTAATAGTAGGGACAAATGAGTTTCTTTTAAAAACTTAAGTCAAACAATAATTAGCCTTTTTCCATCACGCGCAGCAGAGCTGGTTTACTTGTAGAAGGCATGCAGCTCCAGCTCTTTATGTAACAATAACCTGTCCCTGACACTTTCTTCTTCCACAACACATGCTCAGGCTAAACTGCAGCCACCAAAATATTGTGTTGAGCTGGGTTTCCTAACTGTAAAAGCCCCTCTGGGGTTTACTAGTTTAATGGTTTTATGATTTTTTTAAGAGTGTGAATTTCATTGTCAATTTCTAATACAAGCTCGATGCGTAATAGAGACCAGAGGTTTAATGTGGAAAACAACCAGCAATGCTGATTTTAGAGAGGCTAAACAGACATCAGGCATGATTTGGGTGGTGGACTAGAGAGTAAATGATTAAATTATAAAGGCCAGCTCTGTTGCCATGCTGGAATAATTTTACTCCGCTGAGATTTATTATCTGAAAGAGGATGGATTAGAGGAGGCTGAGGTTCGCAGCTCTTGTTTTACATGCCAAGTTAGCTTAAGCAGCCGACACTTTCTTGGAAGTGTTTATAATTCTACAGTGCTGCTATTTTTGATTTTTTTTTAATTTTGCTGACATCCATTTTTGTTTACCTTCTGGCCCTCCATATCTGGTATTTCTCTTGTCCTCAGCTGTTTTGACTGTGCTAGCTGGGATTAAACAGAGGTAGACTTTACCTGTCAGGTTAGGACACTTGGAGTCCATTAAAGAGCCCCCCCTTCCTTAAGAGTGTTGACCTTGACCCAGGAGATCAGAAATGGAAAACTGCTGCTCAACTGTGAGCAGAAAAGGAGCCTGAAATAGGGAGTCAAAGGTGACAAAGGTCAGCAGCAAAATTAGGCGCCCATCTGCCCCTCTTGTGTGACCATCCAACAAACCACCACTACTTCCTGTTGATCATTAATGGAGGTCTGAGAAAGAGGCTTTATGTGATTTTTACAGATGCATTCTGGGTGATAACTAAGTCACATGAGTCTGGAGATTAATCTACTTTTTATAAATAGATGAAGGGGATCTGCTTTACTTTTGTTTAGTCCCCACTAGCCATCTTCACACTCCAAGCAAGCAACACAGCACTGCTGCTGCCCTAAGTGTAGCCTTTCACATTGACAAATTGTAAAACAAAACAAAACAAACAAAACAAAAGAAACATCCATCCATTCATCTATTTTATTACCCCGCTGTATCCTTTTTGGGGTCACAGTCCAGGCTACTGTTGGGCAAAGGTGGGGTACACCCTGGTCAAGGCAAGCCAGCCTGAAACAAAAAAAAAGGGAAATAGTAGATTTAAACTAAAAAGATTATAAAATCTGATAAGATAAAGGGAGGTTCATCCTTGCAGTGGTTATGTGTGTGTATATACAGTATATATATATATATATATGTGTGTGTATGTGCTTATTGATTTATTTTTTGCCTGAGAAGTTTCCTGTTTAGTCAGTGATATAAAAAAGTGAACAGATCATCTTTATGCTGATGTTACAATGTACTGCATAGTGACCACACACATACACTGTAATGTATTTACTGTATGCAGTGTATATGCTGTCTGCTTCAATCACTGTCAGACTGTAGTTTGGTAGTTCCTCTAGCTTGTGGCCATCTTTCTGGCGTAAAGTGTGACCTACTTTTCTCCTCCTAGAGGGATGCGATCTCCTCGTTTCCGGTTCACGTCGGAGTAGAGGTCAATCAATGATTGTAACACACTGAAAGTGATACCCGTACAGTGAAAGGGTAGGTTTAATTTGTAATGTTGAAAAAACCCCACAAGATTTAACAATTTAGGTTTTTTGTGAATTAATAAAAAACATATTTGATGCGGTTTTTGTCTATTTTTTTTTTTAAATTAAGGATAAATCAAAGTGATGCTAATTTCTAATTAGCAAAGCTGGAAGTTTCAGTGACGTAAGTCTGTCAAGCAGACACAAGTTGGTTAAAGTTCTAATGTTAGATAAGTCTCATGAATAAAGAAAGAGGCTGTGTGTTAATGTGACTTATGGACATGGATAGTGCAGCTGCATTATTGATGGCAGTAAAACTTGAAGGTGGATTTCTTTAACTGGTCATTAATGATGTCACGAGGTAGGTGTTATTTGGATTGTGTTTGGGTCTGAGGTTCTTTGGCTCCACCCTGTTTGGTTCTGCGCTCCTCTTCCTGGATGAGTGAACCAATGTTCTCAGTTGAATTATTTCTTTCCTCTGTATATAAGAACATGTTGGAATGTTTTTGCTTTGTTTGAGCTTTTTTTTTTAAATTTTGGATTAAATCTCGAGCTTTTGCCTTAATAAAATAATATTAATAATATTATACAGACTATTAATAATATTAATATTAATTAATATTAAATGCCACGATAAAAAAAGGAGAATTGTTAAAATAGTTATGACAAAAATCAACTGCTCTTAATTCTTTAATATCACATATTTTCATACTTGATTATGATATGACAATGACATTTTAATTTAATCATGTTTGTATTTATACTACTTTATGTTAAAATAAATTGTGATGTATTTTTATCCCTCAAAATAAAATAAATTATTTATATAAAAATTATAAATTCCATTGCAAAAGTAAAAGCTTCAACTCACAAAAAAAGCATCTCTTTCATAAACGTTTTTTTTATTTTTTTTATTTTCTGAGGGACTATATTTTTTAACAACTGTTTTTCTTATCTAAAACTCTATTTGAACCATTTCAACATTTTAGAAGAATGTTCAGTTAATGTTTTTAACTGAAAATATTCATGAAAAGAGGTTTTAAAGTTAAGAAGTTAAAAAAACAAAAACTTCCTAAAAACCTTTTTTTATTGCCAGGACTTTTGACACAACATGAAGCTCGGCTTTGCTGGTGTTTTTTTTTTTTTACTGTTTTTATTGGTTTGCCTTTGCATTTATCCTGTGTTTTTATGACATTTTTATACTTTTTGCTTTTAATTGTTTGAATCTCTTAGTGTTTTGCTTTTAATGTTTTAATGTGCAGCGCCCTGTGTGACCCCCGTCACTTTAAGGTGCCATACAAATAAATAAATAAATAAATAAATAATAATAGTCATTTTCCATATATATTACACCTAAAGCATATCATAAAATTTTAATTTAAACATCCATTTTAAAACAGACTACCGGTATATTTATGCACTTCAAATATAATTTTTTTTTCTAATGTATGACTTGGATTATACCACTTGTTTTCATATCTTGTCTCAACTGTTTTTGTATTTTTATTGGGCAGGTTTTTACTGCAAAGTTTGGACCTTAAATTTCATTGTACAACAGACAATAAAGCAAATCTATCTATCTATCTAAATCCAATGTTGCAGGACTAACACTTTCTGTAGTTAAAAAACTCAAATGTATCTCCTTTTTTATGACGTCACATGCTTTTCTTTTGTTTTGATTTATAACTATGTTATAAATTATTTACTAAATGCTGTATTGTAAATTACATAGTAACTTATGCTTATGATGAGCCCTTCAGCAGCTTTGCTTCTGCGTTATGCTACAAAGTCATCAATATGGAGTGACTGAAGCTGCTTGGTAATGCATTACAGTGATAAACATTTCCTTTCAGCTTGTGTGGGACCAACATGATTTCATCTCAAAAATGCTGATTTCCTTAATTGCACACAGACAACTGCACACAGAACAAGGTGAGTAAAGGGGGTCTTTCTGTTGCAGAGTGTATTTTTAAGCATATTGGAGTCTTCTTGATCTGTAATTGTTGAACAGGGTTTAAAATAGACCGGGCATTTGCAAGCAGCTTAGCAAAAATCATGGCATGTGATTAAATTAGAGTGCTGTTGGTTCAGTGCTGTAGTAAAGTCTGCCGTTTGCTAATCAGAAATTGTTGAAAAAGTGTCTGTTGTCACAGATTTTCTTGAATGCTGTCTGGAAAATGTACCTACTATTTCAAAATAAGAGTCTACAGAAAAATTATATTTGGTGGAAATAATAACGTCTCATACTTGCTTTTGGAAAAAATAAAAGTGCGCAGCATTGTTTTTGCTTCATTTTGTGTCAAAAGAAAAAGTCTGACAACTGTTAATGTCCTTTATGATGAGGTTTTTTTGGGGTCGTCTGATCCCAAAATCCCACCAGTTCCACACTTCTTTTATACATTGCAGCTCCGCCCCTCTGCGTCATCAGATCCAAGGATACACAGGATTTCTATGATTTGAAGCTTTCCTCTAGATTCAGTGCAGGCAGAATATATAGCAACTTATGTGGGTCACATTTAAGCAAGAGATCCTGAATAATATGTACCAAATGTTTATTTGACACACAAAAGTAACCAATCATGACTTAAAATGTCCCCATTAAGCAATTGAAATTCTCTTTGTTTCAAATAAAAAATAAAAAAAAGCAAGTCACTAACATAAAACAAAAAGAAAATTTCTAAGTAATCAAGATAAATATAAATATTTTGACTTCCAGCCTTTGCTTAGTAACTGTTTTTAGCTCATGGCACAATCCTTACACTGCAAAAATAGGAAAAGAACACTAATCTTAAGAAGAAAATTATCAGAAAGAAGAGGTGTGTATTTGCAAGAGTCTGACGATAAGACACGTATCGCGATTCAACTCAAGTGTCACTTGTTCTCATCTGTAACCCTCTACAAAGCACCACAATCTGCGTTTGTTTATGGTACTGGCTGCAACATGGGACAAAGTTTCAGTTTGGTACCATTCAAAGCAAAACTAAGTAGTACATGTCTTATAACGACAACAACTGCAAGGCTGACTGAACATTTAGCATTTAACACAAGCTGATTCTCACAAAATCTTGTTGTCTTGATGTGGTTTAGAGCTAATCAAGAGGCTCAGTGAGCTCTGCTCACAGCATTTAAAAGTATCACCGAATGATCACCAAGTGATATATCACTGAATCGATTTTTCCAACATCCCTACTAGAAAGTAGTCAAATAATCTGACCATGCAGCAAATAAATTTACTCATAACATCTTATAATAAGATATCAAAAGCTATAAACATTTAAAAATAGAAAAATAAGCTAAAAAAGCTAGTTCATATAAATACTTACATTGGAATATTATTAGCCCAATAATTAGTTCTAAGCAAATGATTTAAAATTTTTAAGTTTTTATTTACCTAATTGTAGTTCATTTTGATTACAGTTACAAAAAATAGTGCAATAAGTGGAATTGACTCATTTCAGTATAAAATTTGTACAAAATAGGACTATAATCTTAATACAAGTTAGCCCGTCTTCATGAATCCCCGAAAAATCTAAAACTAATACTTATTCGTAGAATAGGAATTAAAATTTTTGGTTTCAAAACCTTGAAGATGAAAGCAGAGTCATATATCAAGTTTGGAGTAAAATGATTTTGACATATTTTAATAATATTTTATAATATTTATCTCACTAGCTCCTAATGAAACAAAACAGTTCTTGACTCTGCGGATTCTGAGAAAAGCTTGGAAAGATGCAGAACAAAGATAAACAAGGCAGTCAAGTATCTTGAATGTTTAGAGAGACACTTTTAAATCTTTGCAGGTGTTGAACAGTTTGCAGGTGTAATTCTGGGTTTAAACAAAGCAAGAATGAACAGTATTCCCCACCAGAGATTAATGAATCATGTTAGAACTGAAATACACACATGAATGCAGAGACATAATCAGTTGAGAGTAAATGACAAAGCGCTTGAAGCATGTGATGGCTTTATATAAGCCTGGGAGGTGTTGCACTGACTGGCTGCCCACTGTGCGCTGACCAAACATGATTGCATTAAAACCTGGTGAGGATTATTGTGTTGAAGTTTCTGCAGTCCTGTTGTTGTCATTGACGTTTCCTTGAGACTTGGCTGCTGCTGGTGACATTAGACAAATGGGAAGAGTAGATGTCTCACAAAGCTCAGGCCTCAAGTATGCGGCAGCGTTGCACTTGGACTATTTTTCCATCCAACAAGCTAAATATAACGTGATGGTATTTTGGTATTTTGCCACCTATGTTATTAGAACAATTTTCCTTGGAAAGTGCTGAACCTTTAATGTGGATCATTTAATATGGAAGGACTAAATATTAATGGAGTGGAAAATAAAACCCATTAACTTCTATGTTTAAAACATGGAGACAAGCATTGTAAAATGACTTAGCATTTAGAAAGGTTGTGTTAAAGATGAGCTATGTCTGGTTGGTTTGACTGAATGCACTGAAATAAAAAAAGGGCTAAATTGTGAGTAGGAGTCTGTTTGATCAGCACAAAAAAAAACAATTTTCGAATAATTCTTTTTAAGAATTAACTGCTGGCTTTGTATGGACACGGAGCAAGGGAGGGGCCCCTACATTTTTTTTTTTTTACATTGTCGAGTTCACTTTTTATCACTGTGTATCATGGCTGCCATAAGAATAAAAAATAAATACATGTGCAAAAAAAAAAGTTGTGAAATTTTTAGGACAAAGTTGTAATTTTACAAGAATAAGGTTGTAAATTTATGGGAATAAATTTGTCACATTATAAGACAAAGTCATAATTTTACGAGGATCAAGTCTTAAATGTAAAGGGCCAAATATTTACAAGAATAAATTCATAAAACTATGACAGCAAAAGTTACAGATTTATGAGAAAAAAAAGTCAGAAGTTTACGAGAATGTAGTTGTAAAATTATGAGTAAGAGGTTCAATATTTTATGATATTTAAGTTATATTTTCACAAGTTATAAACTGAGAATTTATTACGTTAAATTCATACATTTATGAGGCAATAGTTTATTTTAAAAATATATATATATAAACAACAAAAAAATAAAACATGTTTCATTGACGTAGAGCGATTTAATAAGCAATTACTTTAGTATTGCTTTCACAAATAAATAAATACCAAGTCTTTTAATGTGTCAAGACTGACTTATTGCAAGAAAAGGACATTGAAAAGAATTTGCAGGACACTGGATCTCTTCAGAAGATTTCCAGCAGGTGCATCGTATACACTGCCGGCAGTTGCAGAGGTCCAAATGCAGTATGGCTGATAGATTCCTAGCATAAAAACATTAATAAATATATAGCAGCAGTGATAGATTTATTCAACACATAATCTGGATAGAGGCTTACACCACCAAGTAGCATATATTTTTGAAAAAGGATGGCTTTTCTGTGTAAAATTACCACTTACATTTCATAATTACATTTATTTATTTTTTCTCTGGTGGCTCTAATACTCTGTCGTAACCTTTAGTGGGTAAAGTTTAAAATTCACCTTTTCATACTTGTTGATTTAGAAGAATTTATGTCAGTGGAGAATAAATTGCTGAGAATAGTTGCTCACATGAGGGCTGTCTCAGGAAGACAAGTTGCAGCTGGTGTGTCAGACTAGTGTCTCAGGGTTGAAACTTGATCAGAAAAAGTCACAAGTTCTGCAGCTCAGGTGTCATATTTGTATTATTATTCATTTATCGGAAGCACTAAACAAAAACAAACAAGCAAAACACAAGAAAATCACTCATATGAACAAATTTAATTGACTAAATTTGAAACTTGAGTGCTACATAACTCAAAGTTGGTGCCTCATTATCATAGGATTTACTGGTGCAACACACATGGAACATCATTCTTTTTTAAGATCTGTTAAGTCTTAAGACTTCTCGTGGCACAGTTATGCAACATACAGTGTGTCATGTGATTTTTAAAGGCCATGTGTCCTCATGGTAGCAGCAGTTTTTTAGTCATTTTGGATAAACTCAACTTATTTTCACCTAACAGCACAAATAGTGAGCTGGGTGATAAGGCGGCGGCGTGTGCATACTGTGGGAACTATCAGTTTTTGGAGAAAGAACAGCACCTCGCTGCTGTTCGTCACGCACAAGCCAGAAGGTTTTCATTGTAAGCGGTTTTCATATTAATCTCAAAAGGATTCTCAGTCATTTTGCTAATAAAACAGTCAATGATTAATGAAAGGCATGAGTTGTCTCCTAATTTTCCTGCCAACATATAAATGAATCAGTTTTGTTTGTTATGCAGTTAGACTCTTGATTCTCAATTTTTAAAAATTTTCCTCTCACACTCACTTTGACTTTAATCCACCTCCTCTCTTCCTTCTTCCCCCCCATTGCCTACTAGTGTCCCCTGAACCCCCTTGCCTCCTCCAAACCTTGCAAACCTACACTTCATCTCACACACCTACTGTCTGCCTGCCAGGTTTTTGTTGCTAAGCAACAAGCAGTAAAAGCTGGACTGCTCTTGCAGGAGCAACGTTTGTCCATCACAATCTCCTCTTTTCTCGTGTGATGTTCACTTTTTTCTTTACATTTCAGGCTTGAACCAAAATAATTACTAGAATTTCAAATGTCAGTAATGAAGTTTGCATAATTCTTTTACAAAGCAAGTCTGGTAAACTAGTATTAGTATTATTTATTGAGTGAATAACTGATGATTTTGTTTTCACCTATTATTTATTTTATTGTTTGGATCCATTTGCAGATAATTTGCTGTATAATTTTAAGTGAAATCCACATATGCTGAAATCTTGAAACTACAAAAAAAAAGGAGCCTGAACGGCTTCTAAGCCCCCCCTTTTATGTTTCCAAGCTACACGTTTTCTTGCTGCTTTACTCCTCCTGATAATTCCCTCTGGCTTTGATGCCTTTTAGTTTGACAAATGGGTCTGATGCCAAGATCCAGAAAACACTAACAACACTATTGATTAACAGTGGCCATTAACTGGTAAAGGGGGAAATTAAGACTTTTTTTTTTTTTTTTTTTACAGTGAAGCTTCACAGGAAAGCTGACAGGCTGAAGGGATTAGTAGTGTGGATTTCCTTGTTGCCTTACTTTGGATCTCAGCTTTGACACGTGTCCATCTAAACAAGAGGAAGCCGGTGTGGGCTGCCATTGCTTCTTAAGACGTGTAAAATGGAGAGAATGGAGGAGAGGACACGGGCTTACTTTGTGCCAGCAGTCCCGCCCACAGCTCTTTTCTAGTGAACTCCTGCCGCTCTACAGAAACTAAGTCCTAGAAAATGAAACCTTTTTTGATGTTGTATAATAACTGCATCATCTTAAATAAAAGGCCACTGGGAACGTTTTTACAATAGATCAAAAGATGATCGGAGTGGGACTTTACGTGCAGGAAGGAAATCTTTCTGTCATGCTAATACAGCCATAATGTTTGTGCCTCTTCCACTCATTTGTTCTTGGTTCTCATCTGAGCTGCATTGTTAAGGAGCTCTGAGCACCAGAGGAGAACAGACTCCATTTTTTTATTTGTCATGTTAACAATGTTGCCAACACTATCTAACAGCTGCAGCATTTACTTTCTGGATTTGTCTTTGTGCTGGATTTCCCGCTGTATTAATCTGAGCTCACAAATACTTTCTTTACCAACCCAGCAAGGGCCAAAATGCTTACTCTGAGGAGGCTGTTCTGCCCCAGCTCAACCAAATCCTCACTTCATCATCATCCGGACATGACAGGAAAACCTCTGTTAGCCTTATACATACACAGCGGGCATGTGTGACCATACAAGAAATGCGTTCTTAAACACATTTTTAGCATATATGGTGTTTAAACTAGACTGTTCCTACCCGATACTACCGCATGTACAAGTACTTAGGAGAGGCTTGGTGTGAAATATCAAAGTGACTCTATTCTTATATGTCACAGACTTGGTGTCATATAATTCCATCTGGGTTCAAACCACAACTGTTAATTTCTCCTTCATGACCAATTTTAAATGGTTGGCACTTCTGTGAATTATAAAGAACGCCATCCATACGTCACTACCAAATCCGAGTCCTTGATAGGTCAAAGGACTTAAAAACTTGCAAAAGCAAAAGCAAAGCAAATGCCCGGCATATACACATACACGCACATTTACATCGATTTTTTATTGGAAGGGTACATTTGAATGCGTGTTGCAGAGCCCAATGTGAAAAGGAAATGAACAGAAATGCCAAACTAAAGAGGGAACAAGAACCCTGTGGAAGATTTGTTTGTTAGTCTGGTTTTGCTGTGAACATCTTTTGATTTGGTAAAGTTGAATGTCAATTATTCAAAGACAGACAGGATGCCTCATTTCTCTCCGGCAGCTCGCTTCACACTCCACGTCACATCAAAGATTAATGCCGTGCAAATACAGTCCGTCATTCCTCCCGAGACTCTGACCTTTTCTCCTAAACGTGCAGATGGGTTCGTTGCTCTGCCATCTTGTATAATTGAGCGAATCTCTGTGGACTTGAGAACTTGCTGCGACTTTTCATCCAGACTTCAGCCCATTGATCTTGTTAACTAAGGTCAAAGACCTCTTTTTCTGGGCTCATGGAGAAGAAACACAGCCCTCCCTGGGCGTGTGCCGATGGAGCAAAAGCCAGGACAATCCGCGGGGTGTCCTCTCCCTTTTTCCCTTTTCCTTCCTCCAGGGCTAAAACATACAAATTCTGTTTGAAAACTGATTTATTATTCCACAGTGGGGGAGAGAAATCTAAATTTGAAGTGATTAAAAAAGCCTTAAGTGAAAAATCCTTTGTGTTCATTAGCCTCTGAGCTGTTTTCAAATCAAGTCTGTGAATCACTCAGATGATTGCCCTTTTTCTGCCTTTAACAAGAACATTTGCCAGCCAACAATATTGACCCCTGTAGTGTGGAGCAGCATTTGTAGACTTAATCAGCTCATTTAAAAACTGGGGGGAGGACATTACTTAAATCTAGCATTTAAGTATCCACCATTAGGGAAAATGCCCTTTTTACAATTATCTATCAATTAACTGAGAGTGGAATGTAAATCTACTCCTCTGCTGTTGCAGTTTCACATATAGAGTGTGGTTTAGGCTGAAAAGCTGCATGACAGAAGATCCAGGCAGTGAGATCTGTCTCTCAAGCAAAGAGTCTAATCTGCTTTGTTTTCTTTTTTTTATTCTTGGTAGAGGGTGGAGTAAAAAAAAAAAACTGACGAGGTGAAAGAGAAATGACATGCAAAGGATGAAAGGATCCAGTGAATTCCAGTGGTTTTTGAGGTGTATCTAAATTGACAAATTTCACGAATGCAAACATTTACACCCAGGCACCCAAGCAGCTGGCTAGCTGGCAGACAGAAAGCCGCTTGCAGCGGGAGTGAAGTGGGAGAGATTCTGAAAGATCTCATAAACCCAACATGACTTAAACCACACATAACTCAGACCAATCATCCCAGCTTACTGATGATTTCTGGTTGCAACGTGGCAACGTCCATATCGCAAAAAAATGAAAAAACTGAATTGACTTCATTTGGTTGGAGCTGGAAGTAAGCCAATTTCTGAGTGATGTCTCACTCGGTCCAGTTCTCAGATACAGTCAATGGTTTTACACTTGCACACTATCAAAGAAAATAAATATGCTGTAAGATATAACAGTTTTGGAAACGGTTGAACTGTCTATTTCAACAAGCTTGACTTTTTTTTGGCTTGTACGTGTCTTCATTCTGAAAATTCGGGATAGAAAGCATTAAAGGGGTCGATGAAGGAAGGAAGGAAATTGGTGTTACTTCATGTTTGCTGTGTCCCATTTTCGAGAAGACACTAATTCTCTGCTTCTGCTTATTTTTTATTTTGATGACCACATTTTTTTCCCGTTTTTTTTTTTTTGCAGCTATCCTCATGTCCCAGCTCTCAAAGACTGTTTAGTCATATTTGTCTTATGCAAAGACTGCAGTATGACAAAACCACTCCCACTCATGAGCCTTCGTGGTTACACATTTTTTGAAGCCACTGATTCAATAAATGACAGAGCTTTCTAACTTTTGAACATTTTAAACATTTACTTATTGAGTCATATTTACAAATGTAAGTGAACCAGATTCTAGTCAGATTGATGTTAAAAAAACAAGACATATTTAAAGAGGTATGAATTACACATTAGACAGCAAGCAAGATACAAAAAACCCGATTAAAACTAAACCAAATATAACATTTTAAAGTTCTTATCTGTAACAAAATATTAATGCAGCCATAGTTTTGATTATCTTCTACAGGTGACAAAACTAAGTAGATTTGCTTTTAAGTTGCATGCATTTTGCATTCTGGTGGTTGGATTTCATTGCACTTCACACCACTTTGCTGATAAATAAATGTATCAGCAAGTCATATGTGGATGTTGCTCTTTACAGAGCGCCGTCATTGATCAGCGCAGGTTAGACAGCAGGAAGCCAATTAGGGAAACCTTGTAGTTTTCCGCTTGTAGAAAACACCTCTCAGGCTGTTGTGCACGAGGTAATGGGGCCCCGATTTCAGCTGTCTGTTGTTCACTGAGCTGTTTATTGACGGAGAGCAAGCCAGCTGTCTGTGTTTAGGAAGAAAGCTCATTAAAGTGTTCTGAGGGCAACTGGGGATCAAGGTTAAGACAGGTGACTGCTTGATAGGCCTGTAGTTGTTATTTCAGCCGCTGCTCTCTCTTGAAAATCAATGACTTTTGTGGAAAAGAAAAGGGTTTATTACGTCAGTTTTTACAAGTTGATTCATTTTTAATTTATTACCATCTGTAAAATAAAATGTCATTTTCATGCAACAAATAGTAGAGTTTAATTATAAATATTATCATATTGCTGGTATGCTGTCTACTTAAAAATTTTAAATGGTGTTTACATTTTTTTCCAGTTTTGACTTTGTAATCCTTTTTTGGAGTAAGTTTTGTTGCCAAAGTAACAACAGTAAATAAATTGTTTTATTGGAAAAACTTTTGCCTCACTATTTCTTATAAAAGGTTTCTTGTTAGGGGAAGCTTATGATGATACTAAAATGTTATCCTAAACACAATTTCAAAGACTCACTCTGAGGAAAAATGTGTTTTTGTGGTACTTTTTCTCATGATGGATGACATATATAAAGAAAATTAACCTTAAAATTGCATTTCAAAATATTTTTTAGTCAAATTGTTGTGAATCAGGAGCAGGGCAGGTCACAAGCTGCGATCCATTCTGACGCATGCACTTGGAGACAATTAAATCTATGTACGTCTTTGTTTTCCTCATCCAAGCTTGCATCTGACTCAATTCTATACAGTTGGATAGTTCCAATATTGCCATTTTTGTTGCACCAGTAATGTTAGGTTGGGGGTGTGAAGGGCTGTCAGCTAGTGGGAGAGCTCGTAAACAGAGAACTCTCAGTAACAGGGAGGAAAAAGGGAAGGGGATTGCCCGCGCCAACGGTCCTGCTTACAGCTCAGAGGCGAATTTCTAATGACTACTGCTTCTCTGCGGAAACTATGTCCTAGAAAACAACACATATTTTTGGGGCTAAAAATGGTAATATCATGATTAAAAGACCACTGGGAACGCTTTGAAAATAGCTCAAAAGATGATCGGAGTGGGACTTCAAATGAATGCCATTGCTGCTTTTTGTTGCTACAGTAAAAAATTGACAATAGAAAATGTGGAAGGATACTTTCAATTTCTAGATTGAAGCAATAAGAGCATCACATAAATAATTTTAAAGAATATCTGCAACATTTTGTATCAGAAAACTCATGAGATTTTCCAGAAATTGTGATATTAAAATGCTTTACGACCTTGTTCTTGTCAAGAATGTCTCATTCTAAATGTCTCCTTGGCATGCTTGTGTGCATGCACAGTAAGGAACAAAATGTGGAAATGAGCCTTAGGTCATGGAGCCACTAATGGCTAAAGCACGATTCAGGGCTGATGTCATTGAAGCATGTTTCTTTAGTTTTTATTCCACCTACTTCCTGCTCTGCTTTAAACGTGTACAGTAACTGCCCGTGGAAACATAATGTGGGTTACCGTATGGCTCTCTGTGCACACTCGTCACTAACCATTCTGTATGTAGAGGATGGCTTCTGTGATGGCTGCACATGGACAAATGGGAGAAAAAACCTATAAGCCAAAGGATGGGAGTACGATTAATAAATTCTTACCTTCTGTTTGGAGAGGGGGCACAGGTCCCTTCTGGTAAACCTGTAAATCTGGTATCAATTCTTTTTCTGCCCCTTGTGCAAAGAAATGTGTAACATTGATTTTTGAGGTCTGACAGGGTCATGTAGCGCTCGCAACCTGAAACCTCCAGATTGAGTTATTTGCCTCTCGATTGATAAAGCCTCAGGAGCTTTGAGCTGTCGTATTAAAGAAACTGGGAATTGTCCTTTTCAATTCCCATTTGTAGATTTTTTTTTTCTTTTAACTTTTACCTTCTTTTACTTTCTTTTAACCACAAGTCTTCTATTTTTATCTGGGGTCACTGAAGTTTTAACTGTTGTGTCAGTGGAGGAGGTTCAGTACAGCTGTTATGAATCCGCACAACCATATACTTTCAAGGTTGTTTTCCCTCCAGTCTCAGAGAGTGAGACTAACGCTGATGTCGTCCTTCCTAGACTCACAGTGCAAGCTTTTACACAATACTGTCCTATTGCTTTTTTCTTCCAATCGAGGAAACGCCACAGGTAGGACCAAAAATGGACTTGGATTTGAGCCATTTGCAGAAATGTCTTTTAATACAGATAAATATATAAAACTGTTTGTCTTCCTGTTTGCCAGGATCATGAATATCTGTTTAGGTTGATCTCCACAAGTCACGTTCTGCTGCTTTGGACCGTGGTGTTTGAGATGCAGAACAGTTACTGCAACACTTTTTGACATCCTTTGTTAGACTCTTCAATCCAGAATCCTCATTAATATTCAAAAATCACTCATGGAAAACCCAAAATTAAACATTTCCTGAAGCCTAAAGCCTGAAAATCTAGCAGGAGAGTAAAGCAATTTTTCGTTCAAGACAATTTTACTTTTTTCACAAGACAACACATTTTAACGCTCCCTTTTTGTAATCACACAAATAAAGAAACATCATGAACAACAGAAAAGAAAGAGGGTAATAATGATCACATAACAGGCAAATTGAGAAATTTAAAGTTACCACTCCATCATAGACACATTTTTATGTTAGTTTTGTCCTCTAAGATGTTGACTGTCATGTGTATTTAGAATAAATCAACAAAATGTGACAGAGGTGACACATTTAACAAATATTCTGTCCCCCCCACTAAGTTACACATGTATTTGATTGCTTTTTACAAAAGTAAACATCAGCAAGCAACTGATTTGGAGCCTCTTAAGTGTGACATTTCATGATTTCTGAAGTTGGATGTCAGTATGACATAATGTATGATGCAGGCATGTTTAGAACCTTAAAGACTCGCTTTGATGAAAACCATGTTTTTGGTGGTTTTTAGCATGATCTTGTGACATTTTTCAGGTCATGGAGGACATATATTAAGAAAGTTAAGCTCAAAATTGCATTTGTGGTTATTAAGTTATTCTACTGTATGTCGCAGTTGTCTTTGACCTCTGACCTGATGGTAGTAAATGTGTAGCATTTCCTCATGTCTCTGAATATGGAACAGAAGGGGGAAACCTATGTGCAGAGAAAAGTAAAAACAGCTTTTCTCCATATGGTTTTATCAGATTTAGCCTGCTCATTAAACTGTTCGAAAGGCTAAATATCCTCCCGTTGTCTTCGGGTACAGCTGTGACCCAGTGAAGTCTGTAACCCAGAGACACTGGGTAACTGCACTGGCATCAAAATAGCAAACAGAGGGAACACGACATATTATGAGATTCACTACTTTCTTGTCGCCCAGAGTGAGCCTAAAAATAGTACCTCACACTGGAATAGAGTTTTCCCAAGCGATGCCTTAGAAAGCCACAGGAACAGCTGTGTTATAGCCAAGTCTTGTCAGATCAGCCGAGTCAGATGGGCACGCCTGTGTGTTGCTCTTCTTTTCTTTCTGTCTAAACCTACTTCCCATTTCTCTTGATCCCATCTGTCTCACCGCCTGTGTTATCTCTGAATGTCAACATCCATGCCTCTTATCAACTATCCTATTTTTTGGTCTATTTTTTGTGTCTTTGAATCTTTGTCTGTCCTGATCTGTTATTCTGTTGAGTATTTTTATCTTCTTGCTGTCTTTATTTGTGTTGTTTTATGCCTTTCCTATGGTGGCCCTGAAGTGGAATTCAGACCAAGAAATCATTCAATGCAAAAACACATTAAAGATCACAACAATTAAAACAATTAGAAATCAAAACAGAATTCTAGAAACCAACACAGAATAAAAATTTAGATGAAATAAAAATGGGAAAATCAAGATGAAATGTAAAAAAAAAAGCAATAAGAAACCAGAAAATGGTAGGTACTATGGGACATCACTGGTTTGATGATGACGTTTGTCCAACATTTCAACTGAAAGTTGTTCGGCATGAAGCGATACTGGATATGCTCCGTACTAATTATAAAACTTTCATTGGCATGCAGACATTGAAGATGCATTTAGAAAAAGCGCAAACGTCAAAACTCAAATGCCACCATTCAATCAGCCATGTCCCATAGTGCCTATCTTTTCCGATACTTATTGTGTTTCATTTTTAAACATTTGATTTTGATTTCTGGAAACTACTTTTGTTTGTCTAAACGTTTAATTTTTATTTTGTTTCATTAAAAAAATAATTGGTTCCTAAAAATTACTTTTTTTAATTGCTGTTGTGAACTTAATTATGTTTTTACATAGAGTGATTTGTTGGTGTTATTTGGACTTCAGGGCCACCATATCTTACCAAATCTCGTCTTGCTGTTGGTTCCACTCTTTCTTTCTCTTCTTTCTTGTGTCATACTTTTTCTGTCCCTCTTTTGCTCATTATAATCAGGCCTCCCCTGTGTGCTCTTTAATTGGTGCAATTCTAATATTAACAGTGCTCATCTGCTTTACTATAAAAATATCTGCACATTTTTTTTAGATGAACTACATAACATGTATCGGAAAATTAACTAAAATCTGATCATTGTTGCTTTCAGTATCCTCTTATTGTTGGCGTACAAAAATTAAAAATTAAAAAAGGGTGTTTGTGACAAAAGAAGAGTACTGCTTGTCTGCTGTCTGCTGCATTGCAAAGTTGTCTTATGAAGCTGTGTTGCCGTTGCCTGCAGCTCTTATCCCAACAGCTGCTTAACGTTCTTGGGAGATCCTGCCTGTTAAACATTTATTACATCACTGGAAGGAACTGTTTGGTGTAAATTAACAATAACATCATACATTTTTGATGTGGACATAAGTAAAGTTATAGATGCAAACGTTTTTAGGGTTTGGCATGAGCCAGGGATTGCTGAAGGAGTAAAAAAAAAAAGCATTTTTTTTCCCAGGAAGTGAATGCAAGTTATGAATTGTCGGCTTCTGTTATGTGGCCTCGCATTGACGCAGCATTTGTTTATTTTTGCCTCCTCTGGAGTTTGTCTGTAAACACATTTCCTGGCTCACGATGCTCCCGCTCTCCCCCAGCTCCCTCTCAGTGTGACATCACAGGTGCGTATACATAGCAAGCAGATGGATTCTCCCATAACAGGCTGCTTCAGTGCCTCTCTCTGGCTTAGTCTACTGCCAGCCAGTCAAATGACCTAGAAGGAATACCTTGTTTACATTATCTCCTCTGATCTGCAAAACCATCAATCTGTGACTTCATGCATTATTCATGGATTCCCCCTCCGCACAAATACGAGGGACAAGAAACTGCTCCTGCTGGCTGTTGTCTTTTAGTTTATTCACAGACCTACAGAAAAATGGCATTTCTTCATATTATGAATAATACTGACAGTGAAAATGACACATCAACATTTAGAGAAGGGTTTCCCACAATGTTCGATGTCATTCTAATGGTAGTTTTTGGATTGTCCTCAGTCAGCGCCTAAGATTGTGAGAAATTCTGTTTTGTTTTAGCGTGTGTGAACGCTCCTCTAAAGTCTGGTTTGGACAAATCAAAGGACTTGGTCCCTCTGAAAATGAAATTCTAGTTTTACTTGCAAGTAAATCCTGGTGCGGTTTACCGCAGTGGGAGTGCAAACAGACCATCCAGCAGAAAGAGCCAAAGGTACTCAGACTGAAGTGCTGTCTAAAGTGCAAAACTGCAAAGCAAAAATGAAGAAACGCTGAAGATGTACTTTTGGGTTTTCTTTGAGCTTTTTTTGCCTTATCAAAGTTTGTTTTCGAAAAATTGCTCTTAAAAAAGCAGGGGTTTGTAACTAAGGGAAGAATTTTCACTCTGGGCCTGGCTTTTAAAATTAAGAGTAACCTATTTTAACAAAACTGAACGAAATTAAACCAAAAAAGAGCCATTTGTATTAGATCAATTTTCTTCTCTAATACCTATGTTTGATTGGAAGAGTCTTCTTGCTTAGAAAAATGTCTGATGTGGACAGACATAGAATGTCAGGAGAGCTCCGGCTTACGGACGTACTTGTACACTTTGACCTGCATGCATACACACTTTGCAGAGTAAATGCAGCATGTGACAGAGGAGAGGACTGCTGGCAGCAGTGCCAAATGGCTTCCCAAGGATGACGGACTGACAGGGCATGTGGTCCCGGGTTAAAGATGGAGCAGACTCCAAGTCAGCGCTATATGTATTAAATCTGATTTTACCGTGCCTTTTTAAGGCTTGTTATTTTTATTTTAATTCTACTGGCTTCCTCATGGTTTAACTTGTCTGCAGAGTTCTGGGACAGTACTTTATTTGGCACAGCTCTTTCGGGCATATGACGGGCATTCAAGAATGCGCTAAGTGTGGGTTTTGAACGCGCATCCAGCCCATGGTGTTCAGACTGGACAAACAGGGAGGGGCTTCCCTTTCTTTGTCTTCTGTTTGCCTGTGCATGTTCGCCACCTAGTTGGAAGGTTGGACTTGGTGCAAAAACGTTGAAGCGGTGCAAAAACTGCAAATTTTGCTCCAAGGTTTTTCTTTCACAGCTCTATACCCATATATTAAAGACTTAGTGTCAAATAATTCCGATCCAGGAGGGGTCATGTGGTAGTGATAAATGGATGAACGTTGTTTTGGGCTTCCATGTTCAGAACTTTAACAGTCACACATCGGTACATAAGGTTCTACGGCTGTTTTCTAGCTTTACTGCATAACACGGCCATTGAACGCAGTGAAAGTTAAACCAGGTCCAAGTGGTCGCCTGAACACTTGTTGCCAACGATGGCGTGATCATAGCTTAGGAGGGATGAGTTGCTTTTTGTTATAACAGATTTGACTGACTGATATGAAGCCCAGACAAAACAAGATGGTAGATACATCTGAGATAGGACCAATTTTATGTTACATTTAACATTTTAAAGTAGGCCTCTGCACAATAAATGCACCATAAATAAATGTATGGTTATCACAGTATCAAGCTGTGCAATGCGCATTTCACAAAAGACGGCAAAAATTGCAATAAATGTTTACCTTAAATCTACAAGAACTATGGTAGCTTGAAGTATTTAACTTATCAAATAAATCCCTTTATGCATTTGACCAATCGGATTGAGCCCTTTCTATGTTAGATGCTCCTCTTGTATGTTGACTTGGGTTGACTCCTATTTAAATAAAATAAAAGGCACAGGCCTTTTATTTTTGCAGCAGAACATAATTTCCACCAAACATTTTTATTTCATAATGACATTCCCACGTCTCAACTAACCAGACTATTTGACAATCCATTGGTTTGCCAGGATACCCAACTGAAAATGATCTGATGACATAGTCATGCTTTTTTTAGGCCTGGTTTATTGGCATGGCTGCAGGTTTGGAATTAAAATTAAAATAATGTCAGCTGTGTCAGGGCCACATTATTTTCAATTGTAATCCAATTTGCCCCAGCAATCCCCTCGAAATGGATAGATCGCTGTCCTAGCTCCATCTGTTGCTGCGCCTTCTATGATCCCTGCAGAAATACCCATCATGTATTTATATGGTTGGCTCAGGGAGTGCTGCATGGAGGCAAACACTGGTCACAATAGTGGTTTTTTGCCCTTTACCTACACTTTTTTTTATTGTTCATACAGATTTTAAATGAAATGTTGTAAAACATCCATCCAATGTCTGTTCCTGCTGTATCCAAAATTGGGTCATGGGTGAATGCTGGGTGCACACTGGACAGATTGCCAGTTCATCGCATCAAAAACACAAACTAAAAAAAACAAAACGGAAACATAACTGTCAGCACGAACTGTTTTGGCTTGTGCCATCATTTTTGAATGTCACTGGAGTCATCTTATCCAACTGCAGCCATTTGACATCAAGTGTAGTCAGAAAATGCCCACAATGTTGACAGCGCTCATAATGTGCTAAGACAGCTTCTTGTTATATGTCCCTTGGAAAAGGAACATTGTAAACTGTTATATGAGCACTCTGCTGGAACATGAACCTGTCTCCTGGATAACATTTGCTAAAAGCCTGAACACTGTATGCTAGAAGACTGTGACAAACAAATCTTTCTGTTGGTCCAAGACAGGAAATGTATTACTTTTGTTGCCTCATAGGCTCAAAATAAAGGGAAATCTGCATATATATCTCTATGGCAGGGGATTGGAGTGTCTGTTTGTGTCAGATGAGTGAAGGGCTGGATGGCAACAGCTGCATGTCGTGACTCTGCCAAGTAAAGCATGTCAGTAAACGTGCCATGCAGATCTGCTCATTCGCTCGGACACGGCAAGGAACGTTAGAAAGACTGCTTGACAATTGCAGTTTTGTGTGCTTTGCCTCAAGGAACATTTGACATAAAACACACATTAAAATAAGACCTATGTACACTGTACAATCTGTTATAGAATGTAACATCCATAAAGTTAAAGCTTATTGGTTCCATGATGCAATGACGCTCACCCTCTTTGCAGCACTAAAATCAACATGCAAACCAACTATTTTTCTAGTTTAAATGATTACTGACAAGTATATAATGTTAGAAAAAAACAGTTTTTTTGTAGGGATGCACAGTGATGCAGTGGTTAGTGCTCTTGCCTCACAGTAGCTTTGTTTCCATTACACATATGCACAAAACTTTATGGAAATTCTAGTAATGTTGAAGAAAACACAATTTTGCAATTACACTCTTTCCATTAAATCATAATTACGCATATGAACCCAAATCAACACACGCAATAAGTCAGTAAGAAACATGGCACAGATTTGAACAATACTTTGATACATTCAACTTTCTGCCACGGCACTGGCACTCTTCATCATCATCCGTCAAAGCAGACATTGGCGTCTCATTTAGGCCATGTAGCGGTGAGCTCCTTACATGTGGCAGTGGCTACGGATGAAGTGGTTTTGGGAAATCAGGGTTGGTGATTTTAGTTGTGGATCCTACAATTCCCCATGACACGCTCAACTTTTGATGAGCTGTGTGATGCTGTGGAACCTCTTGTGGCGCCCGCTGTGCAGTGCCCAAGACAGCCATTTCCTAGAAGCGCCATCGTTATCGCTATCGTTATCGTTATCTATCTGACTTATTTAGTTCGAAGAAAAAAACATTTCCAGTACAGCTTTTCGAAATATGTCAATTTTGATACGCCTCAAAAACCTCCTCTTCCAAGGACAAAGCCAGAAGCCAGTTTTTTCTAAATTGTCTTATTGCCATCAGCCAAAATTCTGGGGGTGCACCTCACTAATCACTTGTCCTCCTCCATCAACTCCACAATAATCATCAGGAAAGCACAGAAGCGTCTCCATCCCCTCCGGAGACCCAGGAAAGCTGGAATTGCAACACCTCACCTCGTCACCTTCTACAAGGGCACCATTGAGAACATCCTTACACAGAGCTGTACATCCTGGTTTGGCAGCTGTAGGTTCAGGACAAACAACGGCTCAGCAAGATTGTCAGGACTGCGAGCAAGATTATTGTTGCACCTCTCCCGATCCTGGAGGAGTTATACGAGCAGCGCTACCTATGCAGAGCAACCTCCATCATTAGGGACCCTAGCACCCCTGTCGTGGACTGTTCTCCCTTCATGCCATCTGGGAGGAGGTTCAGGAGTATCAGCTGCAGATCGAGCAGGATGTTAAAAAGCTTCTTTCCACAAGCTGTGAGACTGCTGAACAGACTGTCCTCCTCATGCATTCATGCTCTCACAAACTCCACTCTGCAATAAGACTCAAAGGATTACCCCCCCAAACAACCCAAAGACACAATGCATGGATACAGACTCTAACCCCCCCCAAACAAGGCTGCTGTTAAATGCACATAGTCACTTTAATCACACTAAATGCTGAATCTCTATTTTATTTTATTTTAATTTACTTTATTCTATTTTATTTTATTGCTATCTTTATTCTTTGATATTTTATCGCTTGCTTCTTTGCACTGTCATGCTAGTGAGAAACAACATCTCGTCTCACCTGTGTATCTGCAAATACTGTCTGTGGAATGACTATAAACCAAATCTTGAATCTTGAATCGAATTTATTATCTCCTAATGGTTACCTGGTCCGAAGGCCCCTATGTTTGCATTTGAGTGTGTGTGGGGAGCTGTTCAAAGTGTCTCCCCCCTTCACCCAACAGTCCAGGAACCCTGTGACCCCAATAAGAATTCAAGTTTTTTTTTTTTTTGTGTGTGACATTTGATGAACTGAAGAATTGAATGCCTGCTCCAACCAGCAATCATTCTGTCCATTCACTTTTGCTTAACTAGATAATTCACTTTTCTTCCAGGAGGTTCAGAAGGTGAACAATCTTGCCAACAACCAGGCGGCAGATCGACCACCAAAGGGTCCCGATGAGAAGGAGGAGGCACCAGCCAGTGAGGTGGGATGGATGACTTCGGTCAAAGACTGGGCCGGTGTCATGATCTCAGCTCAGACACTCACTGGCAGAGTTCTGGTAGGTTTTTCATACATTTTGTTTTGCTTTTGGTGTGTTTGTAAGACCGCAAAGTCAAACACAGATAATCAACAAAATATTCTATAAAGATAAGGATTCTAGCTGATGTATTTTCCCACCAAATGCCATCTTTTTACTTACTTTAATTGCAACTCCGTGTGGGACATACTTTACTGTTGGGAAATTACTTTGGTCCCACTGAGACTGAGCAATGTTTAGCCCTCGCTGGATCTCTGACAGCTGGTCAGCTGGCAGTGTCCAGTCTTCCCTGCGCTGCAGTGGCCTCTGAGCAGCATGCTTCGTGCTTTGGTTACACTTTGCTGTACTTCTGCCAGGCCGACACATGAGTGTACTTTTACTTATGTGCGTAGGTGTGTTTCATGGATGATTCATTTGTCAGGTGCCAGAGGAACCATACCTAACAGTTGTGCTCAATGTAGTGGACATAAAAGAAAATGTATGGGTTTTCTGAATATAATATTGAAAAATTCAACTAAGCTGCATGAGTGTAAAGCATGCATCTATTCATTTTTTTCCCCTGTAATCTCTTAATAACTTTCTCAAAAATCTTTATACTGTTGAATTTTCGCATACAAAAAATGGAAAAATAAGGGTTATGTGCACTTTTTGTTAGGATGAAATTAGCCTCTTTCTGTTTTATGCTGTCAAAGCATTCTCCCACATCTTAAGTGACACCCGAGTTTGGCTGGTTTTTTGCAAAGATATCCTGTGAGCATCTGTGGATTGAATGAAACAGCCGTGGGAGTAAGGAGAGGGACGCATCCAATCTGAAATACTAACACTGTTGGTTGGAATGGGACTGATTTTTTAGTTTACATTTGAGGAAGATTTTTGTTGAAGAAGATGAAGAATTCCAAAGAGAGCTGTCAATTTTGCTAAATGAGCTACTCTTTTTATCAGTTCCCCACTCACTGAGCTCTTCTGACACAGACTCGGTTCCCCATCCCTTTCATCTTCTGCTCTGACTGAGTACTCCCAATCTGCTCTGTATGTATATTTCAGTGTGTCTGTTGGTGTGCATTTGTGTGTGACGCAGGAGAGACATGCCAGCAGAAACAGATGGGCAGATAGAGAGTAAAACTGTGTGACAGTCAGGAGTGAGATAAGGGAATGGGTGCTTCAAAGTGGGCTTAAAGGTACAGTTTCCCAACTGCGATTTGTGCTACTTCTTGTGGGGCTGATAATTTAACCCAGCAGCCTCTGTTTACTCACATGCATAATAACATGCAGCAGAGTATTTGTAAGAGTGCTCCATGAAGGTGAGGAAGACTATCATCATGTGGGGGTGGAAACATGTACATTGGCGTGCTTTTTTGTGTGTGCAGCAGTACAAGCATGATCGCTTGTGCAGCTGAGTGTGCCTGTGAGTACGTCCACATGCCAGCGTGTGCGTGTGTGGGTGGGGTTTTTGTGGTGATCGGTCCTTCACTGCAGATCAGAATTTGCCTTGAGTATCTATGTACACAGAACCTGGTTGGTAACCATAGCAACTACGATGTAGTGGCTTACAGTCATCTGGCATTAGGGGGCTGTCTGCCCGGGAAGAGGAGAGCAGAAATAACACTTGTACACAGACACAGGTGGGATCACGTCTCAATGCAGGCTCACCAAAGGGATCATTTTAACAAGTTTGTCCTTGTTGTCTTTAAGTTATAGATCAGGGTTTTTCAGAACAACCAGAAAAATTAGAAATCCACTTACCATGTGGTAACACTATATTTTTCTGTAATATTTTTTTAAAGCCAAGGCTCTTTTGAAGTTCAGTTGCAGCAACTAAAACAATTTTACCACATTTTCCAGCTTCATAAAGAACACTGATACAAGGACAGCTATTTCCTGCAGGCAATAAAGGTGTTTTTCCTCCTCCACATGAGCTCCTCTGGAGGGTTTCTTTCTGTGGACAGAGAGCAAGCAGGACATGATGCAAAAGTGATGGTGTGGTTGCAAAGCTTCGTACTTTCTTAAGAAGCACTGATTCGGTGCCGTTGCATTACATGTTGACTCACCTTAAGGATGATGTGCTATAAAAATATTCAGCAGGAAAAAAAAAGAACAGAGTCATCCAGAGGACAGTCACTTTGATTGAAAATTGTCAGTTTTTTTCAATCTACCCAAGAACAAACCACAACCATTTGCAAAGTTTCCTCAAAGCAGGGAATTCCCACCTTTAGGCCTCAAGGGCCGCCGTCCTGCTTCCTCCAATGGAAGTAGCACCAACAGTTAAAGACCTACTCTAAAGAAAATTGTGTTTTTAGTGTTTTTTTTTTACACGTTCTTGTGGCATTTTTCTGTTGATGGATACATATATATATATAGAGAGAGAGAGAGAGAGAGGAAAATAAGCTTTAACTTGCATTGCTGATTTCTTTACTCAAATTGTTGTGATTTAAGAGCAGTTGCAAAAATTTTGTTTGAAAAAGAACATATCTGTTAAGATGGGTGGACTACAAGCTCCATGCTCCGCTCAATAATGATGCATCTACTTGTAGACGACCAAATCTTTGTACATCTTTTTTTTCCGTCATCTGTGCTGGCATTTGACTGATAGTTCAGTTAATGCTCGCCATTTTTGTTACACTGGTAATGTTATGTCGGGGGTGTTGTTTTTCCAATTTTAGCTAAAAATGACATAATTATAATTAAAAGACCCCTGGGAACACTTTAAAAACAGCTAAAGATAGTTGGAGTGGGTCTTTAATGTCTGCCATTTATTGCAAGTGGGAGAAATGTTGGGAGTGAGACTTCTGCAGCCCACAGACTCCTGTAAACAAAACCAAATGATTCATGTCTTTATTGAGATAGGAGGGGCTCCCTGTGAAGGTCATCGAGACGATGGCCTCTTTGTTAATCGTTCGGTAGAAGTCAGTCTCACCAGATATTCATATTTAATACAGGAAAACAACAACATACTGAATTATCTAAAACTTTAACCAAATCCAAAATTTCGATGAAAAAAAAATGATTCAGATCCTTAATCCTCATTAAATGTATTATATGGACCTACTCACTGTAACCAAACCCTTAAAAAAATAATCCTAGTTCCCTAAAGCTGCTGTTGGGCTGAATCCAAATGCTAATCAAGTTTTATGTAAAAAAACATTATGAAAAATATTTCTAAACAATAATGCTTCATGGTGGACTAATCTAATGCAAATAACAAGACCTCTCAGATGATTTGTGCCTCAGGACTTTTATTTAATTACTTTGCACTCAAATAGAAATGGAAGGGAAAACATCTCTACCCACGCTGTACTACAATTACTGACCAACTCTTTGCATTAAAAGCTAATCATTCCAGTCATTAATTGACATGTTTGATGACACACTATTTGTAAAGTATAATGCAAAATAAGAAGCCTTTTAGTGCCCATTCAAAGAATTTGCAAAAGAAAACCAATAGCAGGCAATCAATGTTGTGTTTGTGTGCGTTTTGTGTCACCAAGAACGTGCTGATTATTTAAAAGCAGGATTAGGGGTTTTGGGGAGAAGTAAACTGTTTTTGTTTCCATAAAAATGTTTTTAAAAAAAGCACCATTATTGACCGAGGAGCTGAAAAGGTCCTCCGTTTGGTGAGTGGAAGCAGTGCACTGACAGAATTTGGAGTGTGATGGGTTTTCTCAGAGTTGTCAAGGGGAGCTGTCCACAGAAAAGCAGTGCTCATAGAACATGGGGAAGAAGGTGAGCACCTCTCGTCTGTAGCAGGTTTCCCCATGTTTCTTGACAACCACAGCATCACTGCAGGAGCTTTGTGAAAAATGTCATATTATACACTCCCAACACCCGTGTACGAGGAGGAAAATCTGCAGATCTAGAAAAAGGATTTTCCTTAGTTGTTAGTCTAGATTACCGCCTAATCTCATCTGATTTCTGCAATATGTAATGCTCAATGCAATCCTTTAATGACCAACAGAAAGGGCAAATATTAGAGCCTCTGAATGAAGATATTGTCCATTTGTCTCTGTGCTGTGGATTTGCATGGCATGTTTGGTCTAGAAATAGGTCAGTCCTGCCATCTTTCTTAATGAGATCTTGGGCGGCAACCAGAGACCATCTGTTCCCAGGGTCTGCTCTCTAAACCTTAAGGTTATCCCGCTACATCTACTCATCCACCCTTACGCTGCATGGCACTCTGCAGATTGACCTCTGTCATCTGCAAATACAGCACATCTGTCTCTCTTTATTGAAAAAAAGAAGTGACAGTACTCGTGACTGTTTTCATGAAAAATCCAGCTCAAATGTGAGAGGAGTAGAGCGATGGAGGCAGTTTATTTTCTGATGATTACACCTTTATTCTCTGCTTGGATGGGAACAGTTACTTTAACGGCTTTTGTGTGTTTTGGCTGGATGTGTGAAAAAACTGTGAGTGTTTTATTGTGTTTTGCTCGGTCCCTAAAACATCCTGTTGGGGAGAAAATTTGTGTTCACTCACACTCCCCATGATTGCCTTCCTTCCTGCACAGAGAACAGCTGTCATTTGCAAGCCTCTATTTTTCAGACTGAATGTGCTCATATGAACGCAGTAAGTGTGGCTTTACATCCATGTTTAAGAACATTCTAGGACTCACTGTCATGGGCATAAACATGTCTTTTATTTTTTTAAATAGTGGCTGACAAGTGTTTTTCAGAAAAGTGTGCATGAGATGCAACCCTGCTTCTAGTTGTTGCATGTAACGTGTTTGTTAATAAATCTACGCATTCTTAACTTTGTTTCTATTTGCAATAGAATTAATTGCATTTTGCATGTGTACAACTGTCAGTACACAAAAATCTCATGCACGGTGTGATAGTTTTGTAACACTAATGGGCTCTAAAGTTTAAAGGTCTACGTTTCTGCACATGTATGGCTAATATGTCATTAGATCAACACAGCTTCAGTTCTATCCCTCCAATTGTTTTCTCTGACATTAACAATGCGAGGATTGAAACAAAAACCTAAACAAACATGCAATGTGTCACTCAAGGATATAAATTACAGCTTCCAATTAAAAGTTTTGCAAAATTCTTTACAAATGGTTTTAATTGGACCAATTGTTAACTGTCACACTTATAAGGTGGCTATTACTGAACTTAAATAATCTACTTTGAAGCTCCTTAACACCTCCAGGCTCCCCTGTGACCTTCCTAGTCCCTAACGGTTGAAGCTTCGTGTCATTTACTAAAACTTACCAAGTCAGTCGATGACATTTCAACTGTTATTGGCATAAATCGTCTCAATGGGGATGAATGGATGTTTATACTTAAGGGACCTCAGGGAGGTTGCACTGCAGCGGGGAAACTGAAATGGAAGAGGAAAGGTGTGGTAACACTCTGGCAAAAACCTCTTTGGAGTCTTAACTGCAGTGTAGCTGCAGCCAAATGGAAAAAAAAAGAAGTTGCCCCTATTCTTCTATACTAACTAAATTGGATTTAGTCTTTCTGTTTTTCTTCTGCAGGATTAATGGGATTACCAATATTGGAGACCTTTTTGTTAACTTTTATGTTCTAATCACTCAATGTTTGTAGAAAGCACACAGGGCAAACAGGGTTTGGGGTCTGTTTTTTACATGTTGCTAACAAGGTTGGGAGTTACAGGTATTGTGAATATGCGAACACGGCGAATGCTTCTAATGTAGCTAACGTGTTACAAACAAGTTTTAGAGTTAATGTGAATGCAGTTGATAAAGAGTGACTGACTTATCTCTGGCTCTTGTCTTGCCTAATGCGACCTATAGTTTGACAAAAGTTTCAAAATGGACCATTCATTGACAATGCGCCTTATAATGCGGTGTGCTCTATAGCACCGCTGGTTTGGCAAAGATTCTTTCACTGGATGGCCATCCTGACACAACCCTGTATTTTATCTGGGCCAGGGGTCAGCACAGGGGGTCTCAGACTTGGGCCCCCTTGTGGCTACATAGTTAGGCAGCAATGTGAAGGGTCTTGCCCAAGGACTCACACTAGATTAAGTTTATTGCGCCAGTCCTGCATCCAGCCAACTGAGCTATCCAGCCGCTACCCTAAGTGTGGAAAATGTGTTAATTAATTCTCTGGTTTAATTCAATCATCAGCATGTAAAGTTTTTTTTTTCCCATTGCAGTATTATGTTTGTGTGTGTGAAATAAAAACTGAATAATGAAAGATTGTGGGTGGAGAAGGGTGAAGGGCAAGCTCTCGTAGGAACTGGCAGGTTTCCCTGGTATTGTGTTTCATAGATTTACGCTGGTTGACATCCATATGCTGTTTTCTCATCTAGAGTAGACATAGTGCTGTTCATCTGAGAACACATCTGCAGTAAACACATCAGGAAGCAGATTATCACAAAACATTCTTTCAAAATTCTCAATTCCATGACAACCAGAGTCAGTTCGAGTTTCAGACCCTCTCGTGATGAAATTTTTTTACAAGAGGCGTTTTGAACTCCTTCCAAATCTGCAGAACATCGGCAAGAGTTTTACATCCCTGAAATGGTTGAACTCAATTTGTCCTCATGATGGATTTTTCCCCGTAGTCTTGCTTAAGGCCTTTCATAATTCCGGGGGCACTCTGAAGAATGACTCATCCTTGTTTTGTTTATTTCTCTCCCTCATCTATTAACCTCTCCATTTGCCACCTGTGCCTCTGCTGCTAAAGAGCCAATGATCTACACACATCTCACGGCCTCCTCCTTGTTTAGCCCTCCTCCAAAATGTTCCACAGAGGAAAAGATCAAGAGAGCAGACCTACTATGTTTTTTGGTTTTTACCCGAGCTGACTACCGAGGCTTTTCCAGTGTCTTTAAAATCAGAAACCAGTTTTGCCAAGTATACTGCAGAATCCATCCACATTCATTTGTCTTTGAACATTTTTTCTGCAGAAATGTCTTTGATGGGTTACTCTTGAAGGGTGTCCAAATCACTTAGCTAATTACTGCAAAAGCCATCTATATCTCTTAAACAAGGTATGGCACGCCATTAAAAAGCTGAAATATTGCCAAGCAAAGAGAAGCAGAAAGGGCATTATGTATATGAAACATTTAAGCAGAGGAGAATGGGGATTACATTTGATTTACATTCTCAAACACACCAGATTTCAGGCTGAAGGCAGGTACCAGGCACGCACCATCAAACAATCACAAGGGAAGACAAACGAGCAGGACGGCAATAGTTACACAGATCTGCACATTTAAACACAGCACAGATATTTATCTTTTTGCTCTCCCTGCCTCAGTTCTGTCATAACTGCATGGTCTTCAGGAAGAAGGCTGGGTGACTCAGTGCCTCTTGGATGACGCACACCTAATGGATCCGAAGCTGTGCATCATATCGATCCACCTACATCAAGCTCCACCATCATTGCCGGCTATATTTATTAACCCATCGGGACCTATTGTTTTATTTTAAAATACCTTTAAGAATGATTTCATTATTTAAGTAAATGTTTTTTATTGGTTTGAGTGATGCCAAGAAAACTGACGTGAGAAACCCATATCCAATATTCTACATGGCTTCAGGTCTTTCATTTTCTGTGCGTTCATTTCTGTAGCTGTTGCTGAATTTAGTCCCTTAGTAAAATAATTTTTATCAGATATTGACTACATGTTTGTGCTAGACTATGGTCACATATCTCAAAATACCACAGCGCTGAAACCAAAAATGCAAGTTTTCCAGCAAATACAGCAGGTGGCCATGCTGCGACATTTGTAATTGCGAGGCGTCAGTCGCATTTTTTAAATACGCGCAGAAGCCATGGAGCTTCACAATTTTACGCCGACTGGACATTTTTCAAAGAAAAGGTCAGTGGTCTCCCTGGCACATTTGGGGGTTGTGTGGTGGCAGTCCAGTGACAGGCGGGTGGCAGGAAGGCAGCAGTGCGATAATCGACTGATAATGTGTGCTGCTATAGGTACAATAACCGTTCGGCCTACAACAACTGTTGTGGGTCCTTTCGACTGAGAATGACATCACACTACGGTGGCCCCACCTGGACAAACTACGAAGCGTGAAGATCTGCTCGGGCTCTACATATTTTCATTTCACGTTTCCTTTTGTAACATAAAGTTTTTTTCCCTCTTAAGTTGTGTCTGACATTATTCTTTATAGTCTTTATGGAGGGATTTTGCCATAACCCACTTTGTAAAAAGACATGTGGCTGGCTGTTAGAATGAACCTGCTGCTCCACACAAGAGAACCGGCGTGTGTCTGGCTGAGTCTGAGCAGAGCAGCTGGAGTCTCGTAGCTTCGTGTTCGCAGGGAGGGAAGATGCTTTGTTATAGTGTTTGGTCCGGAGAAGGGTTCGGACCGCAGTCCGTTCTGCTGCAAATGCACTTAATAATAGTCATAACAATAATAAAAGCACTGTTTAGAAGGTAATCTCGCTCTGTGTCGGAGCTGTGCTTGTTTACAACAGACTTTTTTTTTTCTTTTCTTCTTCTATGGTGGTATCGTTATTTGCCCAGACCAATCACTATCTGATACGTCATTGGACCAACGGACAGCCAATCACATAATGTGACGTCAGCACTACCGAAGGACACCAAACGGTAGTTGTAGGCCGAACAGTTATTGTACTAATACCGCCTTTTTTATGCTGGCGGGCTACCAGGCAGCCGGTGGCACTTGAAATGGACGGCCGCCGTCCAGGGACATTTACACATCATTCAATCTTGGTCACCCATCTGTTGCCCGACTTTGTTATGGTGTCATCCCTGCTTGACTAACTGACACCTGATGACCATTGTCTACATTCATGACCACGCCATAAATAACGTTAAGACTTTTACTAGAAGAAGTCATCCCTTTATTCTTCCAGAATGAGCATAGGGAGCATATAGCTACTATGTCTTAGCAGATAATCCAATTTTCCTTTTTGTGTGTGGATATTTTTGGGGTTTTAAAAAAGAGGAAAAATAGACTTCAGCCAAAGCCAGCGTATGGATGTGAAGGCTGGAACTGTAGTGATGACGTCCACCTATCAGCAACGTCCTACAGTTCAATAAAGACTTGGACTGTGCTCATTTAGGGTTTTAGAGCACAGGCACTGTATCATAACTGTCAGCGATTTTATTCTTTTTCTATCCAGAATTTTAGTTTTTTACTGTGGCACATCTCAACATGTACAGCAGTATAAAGAGCCAAGCAAACATTTTATTTACACAGAGTTATTACAAAATAGAAAATCATGTAAGACGCAGAATACCTCTGAAACAGCACTAAATACAGTCGCATCATCTGCATAATGGTGATATGACCAACAGTTGGTTTCAATGATATTGCCGTTTCCCTGGAGTGGGCCTGGCATTGAGGCCGTGTCCTTGCGGGGGCTGATAAAGTATGACATTATTAGCGTGGATCATTTTCTTGGTACAGGCTTTATACGGTGCATGTCTTTTGCTGCATGAAGCAGAGGCTGCCTCCTCTTCTGTCACACATACATTAGCAGGTCTGAGTCACACAGAGTGAGAGTGGGAGTGAAGGGATCAGAGGAGATGGGGATGACTGCTTCACAACCTTTGTTTTCTGTGGTGGACAGGTTATTACTGCAGAGGCATTGGTTGTGGAAGATGGATGCATTTTTTTCCCGCTCCTTCTAAAAAATGACCCTGCAGACAATAAAAGGGAACAGCCACACAATGTCCTCAGTGATAAAACACCTTGCTTTATTGTGCAGGTGATGCCCCCCACCTCAGTGCTAGAAAAACATTCAGATTTGTTTGGAAAATGCTGCTGCCATATTTGTGCTTCTAATTGCTTATCAGAAGAGTCAGCGCAGTAGGGACCATCTGCTAAGCCAGGTTTCAGATCCGTTTACCCCCGCTGGGATTCTGTTTCCTGGGATGGGACAGCCACACTGTGTCCCTAAAACACATCACCTCTAGCAGCTTGTCACTTACTGCTCACAGTTTCCATGAGATCATTGGGGGATGATTGCAGTTGATGTAAGAGGCAAAGGAAAGAGAAGATCCAGGAGGATTACTCTGTTGGGACAGGTGTGAGTGAGATACGGAGGGAATACGATAAAGATTTCTGCATACCCTTTGAAGCCACGACAGGCTATCTATCTTTTACTTAAATACTCTTGATTAGATTTAATCATCAATTAACAATTTAATCTAAGATATTTAGCAAACATAACACAGTTAAGTCTTTCATGTGGGTAAATTAAAGAACAGAAGCATTTTTTTTGCCTATTCTTACTGTTTCCTATTAGGAGTGATGACAAGGTGCTAATTAAACGGTTTGTTTGACTGTCTCTGCCTCCAGTCCTAAATTAAATGAGAAGCGAGTACAAAATCGCGTTACACCAAAAGACCAGTAGGCATTAGTGCTTGCTTTGTCTTTTCCTTTTAGAAAAAAGTCTATTGTTTAATATTATGCAATAACCACCTTTGAAAAACAACTTTACACCTTTTTGATTAAATGTCTATTTGTTAAAGCAGGTAACAAGGAAATCTGACCCCAAACCACAAAGCCCATTAAGACTTCAGTGTATTTATCAATGTATTATTTGAAGGCTCTTGGGAAACAAAACAAAACAAAAAATCTCCCAGGTAGCTGGTGGAAAACTTTGTTTGGTCTAAATCAGTGGTCCTCAACCCTCAGGTCATGGACCCGTGACGGGTCCGTGTAACAGGTACCGGATAAAAGAGAAAACTATGGTCTCGTGTATTGCCAGACATTGAACCAGTCCGTGGCCTAAAGAAGGTTGGAGACCACTGGTCTACGGTAAATCAAATATGCCTGGATTTTTGTCTTTTTTTTTTGGGACATGTAGAATATATTAATGACAACAATTAGCCTAATCTTAACTTTATAAGTTAAATTCAATGCCCGAAGTACTAATTTTATCTGTTTCCACATTGCTGGCACATTTAGCTTTATTGCATTGTAAAGCATGGTCTTTCCATTTGCAAAACGCCGAGTCAGCTCAGCTTTCGCTGACTTACAGGTCAATACATGCGCATCATTTTATAGTTTTGAAAATGAGAATGGAAGAATAGTCTAACATTTTTATATCACTAATATATCTGCTGTATATGTGCTTTCCTTTTACTTGTAGCTTTGCAAGAGTCAAATAAATGTTTTACAGAGTAGTAATTCTCATAGTTTTGACTTAAATTATTAGTCTTTGTTGCTGGTTTGTCAGCATGTTTCTGTCTTGGAGCAGAAGTGGCTTGATGCATATTTGCAACAATAAGCATGCAGTTGTTAATAAAAACCTGTTAAATAATCTTAAAAATGTTCTCTTGGTCCGTTTACTTGCTGCTCTGCACACGTTTTGCTTTTTTTTGGATTCCTCAATTGTTCTGAGCTGCCACAAACACCTGTCTGTATTCAAAAATGACTCACGATTCGCTTTTGCTTCCTTTATTTTGTTGCAGCTCTTTTCAGTATCTTTAGTGGCTTTCCATTTATTCTGCCATGTTTTTCTGCATGATCTCTCTTGCTGTTACCTTGTCCTTTTGCACTATCTCTGCTGCTCTTGGAGTCTCTTGGATTAGCCGACTGTTCTATGTTTCAGACCGTTAAGTCTGCCTCACTGACTGCCAGCAGACCTCTGCTGTCTTAAATAATTTCTGCATACTGAGCTTGAACCTGAGTTGATTTTTAAAGAATGTGTTTAAGTTTATTGGTGGTGTCCGTACAAAAGGCTGGTTAGCATCAGGTACTTTTCTATATCTTAGTTTTCTTATTCAGTCTTTTAATCTGTCCTTTTTTCCCGAATAATAACATGTTACATGTATGCAGTGCTTTTGCAACACCCACTGGCTGGATATGAGCCATTTCTGGAGCATCTATTTTATAATCTGTGCTTAGAAAATTTACACACATATATATATATATATATATATATATATATATATATATATATATATATATATATATATATATATATATATATATATATATATATATATATACACTTTTTTTTTAAAGTAAAGCTACAACACAAAGAGTCCTCTATTCAGTTTCTATTTGTTTTATGGTAAAAAGTCAAATACATAAAAATATAAGGTTTAATTTGTTTATTTTACTATAAAAGTTAAGATAAAACATGAATCATGTGAAACTATAATGATTAGTCATATGTATGTTTTTGCCTCAAGCAAAGTCCTACAAGAATGAATTGATTTTTTGTTGTTGTTGTTAGTCCTGTAAAGCTTTTGGGTTATCATTTTGTAAGTGTTTTTTATAGTTTCTGACAATAAAGCTTTGAAAATCAATGCTTTTGAAACTGTAGTCTTCAATGAGAGCCTTCTTAGTTAATAAATATGTTTATGGATTTTCAATGATGTCTTCTACTGACAGTCAAAAGTACAGACTGTCAAAATAGTTGATGAACTAAGCTGGATTTCCTTTGACTGACGGCATAGGCTGTTTAAAAATGCAGACTGTCTGGTAGTCTGAGGCGGCCGCGGTGTGAACTGCAGCTTGTGTGATAGTTTCTGTCATCAGCTTTATCTCAACATGGCAGTTAATGAGACAGTTAAGCATGTGCCGCGTGTTTAGACTGTACATTTATTAGTAACTTGTGAGTATTATGCGGAAATATATTTCTTATTTCATTAGAAGTTGGTTTGTTTAGTATTTTCTGTAAATCATTGCCAGTTTGTAGAACAGTTGCTTACATCTATACCTGTAGGATCTTTGCATGTAGCTCCATTAACTAAATTTAAGATTTCTTTACTTCAGCACAATAAATGGGAGAGTTTGGGTGGTTCCTGAAAATATTATTAAAATTTAAGTTTGTACAAATTGGTTTTCCACATTATACCCATTAATGCCTTAGTCACAACTGCCCTTATGAGTGGATACAGGGTGTCTGCGAGGGAAACATGGGCAAACCTGTATGGGGTACAAAGGTAGCCTGCACAACATTTTAAGATCGTATATCGCTCAGTGAGCCCGTAGAGCAAAAATGTTCATGCCCTTTTTTCTATGAGCCTGCTGTAGGCGTCAGGGCGTGGCGAACTATACAACATGTAAGGGTAAGTATGACAGCATCTCCTCTACGTTATAAGTAGTTGCCCCACGCATGACAAAGGTATGTACCATTTTCAAGATGGAGGTGGCACAAGCCACAAGGAAACTAGAAAACCCACCTTCGCTCCCTCTAAAATGCGGCCCCTCCTGTCTACGACCCTCCTCCGGCCCGGACACCCAAAAATCTGCAGCACACTCAGCACACACCATGTCTCTGAAGCAAGGGTGGGCAAACTTTTTGACTCACGGGCCACAAAGGGTTCATGTTGACGTGTGTTCTTTTTTGCAGCTAGCAGGTGTGTTTATAATATTTGAGTGTGTGTGCGGACAGGCCCCGCCCCTTTGAGATTTGTATTCTATCTGTACTCTACCGAAATGATAAACATCCAGTAGCTTGTTGCTTCATGCTGCTTCATGGTTTTATCCCCCTCCCCCCTCCTATGATCATCCTCCTATCCCCCTCTTTCTAACATCCCTCTCTCTTCTTCCCTTCTTTCCTTTTCCGTCCGGTCCAACACCAAAGAATTTCAAAAATAATGAAAATGAATAAAGGTTGGCTTCAATTACAAAAGGGGTTTATTCAGACATTCCTCTGGTTTGTCAGAAGATTAATAACCCCTGTTGTTAAAGTAAAATATGTCCAACACAAGAGGCCCTCAGCTCTCATCTGTCTGCCCAGCTGTTGGACAGGACAAGTTAAAGAAAGAAAAAAAAACAAAAAAAAACACAAAGGGTTCTAAAATTTGACAGAAGGGCCCGACCAGGAGCAGTATGTAGTTTTAATTTCCTGTGTTCTCATTTCAGGGCCAATTGCACCAATTGGTTGATGTCCCTCAAGGAAAAACGTTAATTTAGAGAAATGCTTTGTTCATCTGGTGTAGGAATGATTGGAAAAAGGACTCAGAAAATGTGCATGGACGTCAGAAAAACTAATCTTTCGGCATCATATGAAGGCAGCATAAATTTCTGCACTTAAACAAAGGTCAATTTATTTGTAGTGCACCATCTATGGGGACACACCAGATTACAGGGAAGATAAACCCCTATAAAGGATTATCATTATAATTTATTCCAGTTTGGTAGCCCAGATTAAATAGTTTACTGGACTGCATTTGCTCCCCGAGCCATAATTATCCCACCCCTGCTCTAAAGCATTAGTTTTTGTTACAAGCTGTATAATTTTAAATTGATACTCTCATGTTCCTTTCCATGTGTGTTTTAGTATAAACAAGTCAAAGGACACTTCTCCTCTGTACCCAGATTATATGATCGGAATGTAAATTGATTTTGAGTGGGTTTTTCTTTCCTGAAACAATTCATTGAAAAAAGATCATTTGTTCATTTTAATTGTTGGTTACTTAGATGTACATCTCATTGTTTCCTTGGTTACATTTCTCATACAGACTGAAATGAAAGAGTTTCTCCCTTTTTCTGTATTTGTTGGAGTGTGTTTACCTTTTGCTGGAAGGACTGTGATAACACCTCACAAGGAATGTGGAATTAATAACACCTAAGATAGGGAAGTGGAGCATAAACCAATGCAAATGACCATTTTCTCCCCCAGTGACAAATCTATAAACCTGAAATAAATATGCTTAAAGCGTTTAGTAAGTAGCACTACCATTAAATGTGAATGTATGTTCTTTAATATTGCATGTAATGCTGTATTAGCTGTGTGAGATGTTTGTGTGAGTTTGGTGAAAGCAGCTGGCGGGGTGTTTGTTGTGACACCTTTACCCCTCATGCTGATGGGTGAAGGTCACTAATGTGGTGAGATCACTCATGGCGGGTTCAGGGCATCCTTCCTCCACCGTGACAGAACAGGAAAGCTGATGATTGGATGTGGCAGAAAGCAAACACAAGCAGAATGCTCGAGAACCAAAGGAAAAACCGAATACCGATAGTTTCATTTTTTTTGTGCCTCATCAGAAGTTTCTATATTTTTAACAAGAGAAAGTGGGATTTGACACGGATGATAAACTCCTCATTAACCTTTGGGAAATTAAACGAAACCTTGATTTAATTAGATCAAGATCATGTCACCACTGCCTCTCCTCTGGAATGAAACCAAGTGTCTCGAAAGAGACACCACGGTGGCACATATAGATGCTTCAACAAAAAATAAATATATATGGAGGCAGCATATATGAAACATTCTTTAATCATTTGAATCATAGTTGATCTCTTTGTCTGGTTGGAAAGAAAAATAACATTAGTAATTCAATGTCTGATGGGGCCTGGCTGCTTCATCGAGTCGCCAAATACAGTATGACATGTTTCTGGGGAAGATGAAAGGTTTGGTGAAAAATTGTAATAAGCATCTCACAAAGTAATTGCTCTGCAATAGAAATGCAGCTAGTGTGATAAAATGTTGATATTATTCACATTGGCAGAAGTGATTTATGCTATGATTTAAGGTATATAATGGGATTGTGTAGCTGTAACTGCTGCCTGGGCAACTGTGTAGTGACCTGAATTTATATTTTGGTCTTTGGACCACGGGCAGATGAGGATAACCTTTCAGTATTCACACAGTGAGCTTTGCTTTCTCCCTGTTTTAGAGCCTCATTTTGGGAACAAACCCTCTCTTGTTACCTTCAGAAATAGTTGTTGCATGATCTAAAAATGGAGATCAAATATGAATTTTCCCTCCAGTTATTCACATTTGGTAAGGGGTGTCCAAATCCTTTGCAAAGAGGGCCAGATTTCGTGTGTCAGGTTGCATGTGTGAGGGCCATTCAGCCTGAACAAAAAAGACATTACATACAAATGAACTATTTATTGAACATTTTATTATTCATATTTTTCATTTCTTCAAATAGAAAAAAAATGCATCTAAATGCGTTTTTGGCAATTTGTCAATTTATTCTTTTTTTTGCAACGTTCATACCCAGTTAGCTTGTCATAGATAGCATATTTCATCTGTAAATCGTATTTAGCCAACCCTAATCAAGAAATCGTTCACACAGTTTTCAGAAAATGCAAGGGGCTGCATGTTAATGATTTTATGAAAGGAGCCGAGGGCCCGTTGGAAATTGGAACCTTGGTCTATGTGCCGGTGTAGGTACCAAAACTATTCGGCCTGCAATACCCGTTCAGGGTCCTTTCTACTGAGGATGACGTCACACTACGGTAGCCCCACTTGGACAAACTACATAGCGTCCAGATCTGTTCGGGCTCTACATATTTTCATTTCCCCTTTACTTTTGTAACCTAAAGTTCTTTTCCCTCATAAATTGTGTCTAACATTATTCTTTGTGATGTTTATAGAGAGATTTATAGACCCACTTTGTAATAAGATCTGTGGCTGTCAGAATGAACCGTGTCTCTGAGCAGAGCAGCTGGAGTCTCGCAACTTCATGTTCGCATGCAGGGAAGGTGCTTTGTTATAGTGTTCGGTCTGGAGAAGGGTTCGGACCGCAGTCCGTTCGGCTGTAAATGCACTTGATAATAATCATAACAATAATAAAAGCACATTTAGAAGATAATCTCGCTCTGTGTCAGAGCTGTGCTTGTTTACAATGGACCGCATAATATCTTCTTCTATAGTAGTATTGTAATTTCTCTAGACCAATTCCTATCTGACACGTCATCGGACCAACGGACAGCCAATCAAAATGTGACGTCAGCACTAGTACCAGGACTCCGAAGGACCCCAAACGGCTTATTGCAGGCCAAATAATTTTGGTACCTACACCGGACTTTGGACATGCCTGTCATAGGTAATATTTACAAAAGTATAAATTATTTTATCTAAAAAAAGGGGTTTGAAGGTTTAACAAAAGTTTCAACAAGAACTTTTTAAAATCTCAGAGGATTGGTCCTCTGCTCTTTCTTTTTTCTTAAGCTTCATGTGATACAAGCAGGAAAGGAAGGAGGTTTAATCTGATAGCCGGCAGATCACATCTGTATCTGGAGTTCAGGAGGTCTTAGTGCTGCTGGACATCTTTTCTTTTTTAGCAGCAGCTTTGGACAAAAGCTTCTTTCAGGTTTTACACACATTTATGTGTATTATTCTCGTGAGCACAATATCCATTTCATGCCTTGGGGGACTTTCTTTAAATTTGGCTGCGACCTCATGTCTGTCTTGTTGGCACAGATTGCCAGAAAAAGCAAAGAAACTTCATTAAAAGACTCATCAATTTTGTTTTAGTCTCAAGGACAAACTAGCTGAAATGACAGGCAAAGGATAAGCATATTGTTAGGAATATTAGTGACATATAAGTGATGCCAAGTATGATAGAATTAACATCAACTTTAAGTAAAATTAAAAAAAGACGGTATCATATTTACATTCATGTAAAGCTGATCACCCCCGTGTGATTGTGGTAGATGATAGATTATGTGATCCACAATGTGTGCTAGATAATTTATCAAAACCTTCTTTTGGTATTTAAAATTATTTTGAGTGTCCTTAGAGTGTCACAAATATTCTGGTATGAATAGTTTCTTAATGCCTTTAAAGTTTCACATAGATTTTTTTTTCTTAGGTAAAAACTTTTCCAACCGAAGTCCAGTCAGCTGTATGTTTGTGCATCAGTGAGTCAGACATAGTCATGGAAACTACTATAATAACCCCACAATGCTATGTTTGAGTTTGTCTGAGCCCATAACCCCTGCAAAAACAATGACTATCACGCATGCTTCGTGTTATCAGGCTGATTCATTCTAAATTTAAAGCAGATTTTGACAGTGTCATTATTACATTTTTAATAGGTTAGTTTATTAAAGTCCCACGCCGATCATATTTTATTTATAATTGTTCCGATTTTTAGCCAAAATTAAAAAAAAAGTGTCATTTTTTAGAATATAGTTTCTGCCTTATGTCGTTAGAAATTTGAGTTGTGGGCGGAACTGTTGGGGTTGTGTAAGACTTCCCACACTTCCCATCATCCCTTTGTTTACATACTCTCCCACTAGCTTAAAGCTCCTCACAACCCCAACCTAACATTACCGGTGCGACAAAAATGGTGAGCAATATTGGAGCTATCCAGCTGTACAGTTTTGAGCCAAATGCTAGCTCGCATGAGGAAACGCAGACGTACATGGATCTGTTTGTCTGCAACTGGATGCATCAGAATGAAGAGGAGCAGGGAGTGGCATTCACAACAATGTGAATAAAGAAACACTCAGAAATGCAGTTTTAATCTTAATTTTCTTTAAATATGTCTTTCACTGTGATACAAATGTCAGAAGAACATGTTGAAAACACTAAAAACACAACTTTCATTGAAGTGGATCTTTAAATATCATTTTTATTACGGTACTTTAAATGCATCAGTCTCAAATCCTTGAGGATGTAGCCTTAATCAAGGTCTTCATCTTGTTGACATTTATAAGTCATGCCATCATGACTTCTAGTTGACCTAAACTCAAGTCTCAATTTCTTGACTGTAGTGGATACTTGTGTGTTTTTTTTTTAAGTTCTGCTGAAAAACATCTCTGACCTTCCCTCCTCCTGTCCATTCTACAGTATTCTAAAATAAGCAACATGTCAAGGTTATCTATCAAATAAAGGGATGTTTTTATTATTTATGTATTCAGACAATTGTTTTTTAAGAAATGTATCTGTTTCTGTAGAAAACATTATGAAGAAAATGTGTGGTAATTACAAAGTTTACAACAGATATGAAACAGCAAAACATTCTGGTGATGCCGCTGTTGCCATGGGAACCAGGGATGATGCTCTGCAGAGACAATTTCTCTACGTTTATAGGCCAGTGGAAAAACAAAATATAAAATTGCATATAGTTTAGTGTTAATTTGAAAACTGATGTGTGTACAAGAGAAGGTGATGAGTAAATCTGACTGATAATTAAACATCCTTTTGTCTGTTTATATTCCTGAGTAGATCCGTGCATTATTATTATTTTTTTTTCAGTTGCTTACTTGAAAATGCTGCACAAAATTGCACTGCAAGTAAATAAATAAGTAAACAAGTGCTCTATTACTTTTTGTTCAGCCGGTCATAATTTATTGCAGAAAATCAACAATAACTGCCCTCCCCCCCATTTTTTTTCTGGAAAGTTTTCCATTTACAAAAAATTATCCTTATGGGTTTGCTTTGTTTTGATTAAACGTGACTTTGAAAAACTGACTGACTGAGAGTCAAATGTATGTGCTTGTGTTATCCATCAAGTAAAAAGGATATTTAATCCAGTCTTCTGGGCTGCAGCACTCAGAGCATCCTCATGGATTCATCATTAATCATTTTAATATTGCTCCCAGTTAGCATCAGTGCAACACATGGACAGTCGCATTTTACTAAAAATAATGCCGCCCTCTAGCATTCATCAATATGCATAATTGATATAATGTTAACACAACACAGTGGCAGCAGATTTTTTTTTTATTAGATTTAGAATTCTGCAGGAAAACTCCAGTTTTACCCCCCAAAAAAGAAGAAAAAAATGAAAAATCATGTATTTAATGAGTGTCAGGTGGAAAATGATTAAGGTGGGTGAGAGATTCCCTCTCAACTGCTGTCAGCATCTCTTTGCAGTCCCGTCACGCGCCCTCTCTCATCATCTATCTGCTGACATGATGTTAGTGGGGGTCCTTCCTCCTGTCTCATGGACGAACGTGCACACAAAGGTTGTGCACAGGCTGACGTTGAAGGCTCACACACATGTGTGCACTCACACGTTAAGAAGGTAAAGATGTGTGCGCAGATGCAGACTTGCTGTGGCATTTGAGCCTTCGCTGTGCCTTAGAGGACATGCTCTAATATTCTCCATTGCTGTAGCCTGCCTCCTCGTCAGTAGCGCTCCCTTGCTCTCATTCTGTCTCTGCCACAAGCCATTTTCTACCACATCTTAATGCTTCGCATGTCCCGCAGGGGGTGAGGGGCTCTCTCCAATTTTCTTTCATCATTCCGTCTCCTGCCATCATCACCTTCACTTTTTTTTCCCCAGCTTTTTTCTCCTTTTTCTTCTCCGTCCCCTTTCTCAAGGTCGTGGCCACGCTGTTCCTCGAAAAGCCTGCCATTAGACAGATGATGCTGGTGCAGTCTGCCCTTGCAGTGTCTGGATGCCTCACACATTACAGATTACCCCTAGGATTTCTTTATTTAGATGTTATATACATTTTTCTGCGAGACTGTTGTACTTTTTTTTAATATATATATATATATATATATATATATTGTGTCATTGAGAAGCTTTTATGTAGGAATTGTTTCGACACGTTGTCCTTTGCACATGCCACAGACCCCCCAATGCTCTCCACTTCATCTCCTGCTGACAGATGCTCATTTTAGAAGCTGTCAGACCTGAGAGGCTTTCCTTCATAATGACCCCCTTCCCACTTGTTCCCCTGTCAATCGCCTTTTCTGTTGCTAGGTGCAACAGTATTTGGGGCATCTGTTAGTCTAAGGCCATAAAGGTTAAATGAAGCCATTTCACACAGGACAGAAACATCCTGTTGGGATTTATGAGTCCGTTTCTTTGCAGGTGGGAGAAAAACAAATTAACTTATTTCAAGTTTTATCTGAGAAATCTTCTTTTTTTGAAATACTGCTTTCATTTTGAGCTTTATGCTTTTCTTTATCTGTCAGATTTAGAAGCATGCAGCTGTAAACCTGCCTCCTCTAACAAGCAGTGACTATTTAAAACATCTTCTTATGTTTTCATCACTCCTAATTTATGCTCATTTTAAAAAATATATTATTACTTTTCAACTAGAAGATTAAACATTGTTGACAATGTTTTTTTTTTTTTTTAATAAAGTCAGGTGAGATTAAATCCAGACTTGAGCTTGAGCTGTATGTCTTAAGCTACGTTCACTCCACCCTTGGAAAAAAACATTCAAGCGGCTGCTTCCAATAAAAAGTCTATGAAAACTTGCTTAAATTAGTGTTTTGGGCTTTTGCGTTTAAAATTCTGACGCTAACGCTTAGCTATACATGTTTCTATGACCTTTTCAGGCTCTACGTACAGAATAAGCGGCCATTGAAAGCGCATGAAAAGATAAACCAAATCAAACTTTGACCAATCAAGGACTCCGATTTGGCAGCGACGTATGTGTGGCAACTGTTTGAAAATTGAGAAGAAATGAATACTTGTGGTTTGCGCCCGGCTGGAATTTTAGGGCTGTGAAAAAAAAATTCCAGGAGAAAGATTTGCATTGCTTTGAAATTTTTTACCACGTTTGCCAACTGTAGGAGGCGGAGATGCGATAGTAAACAGTAGAAAAAAAAGAAGAAGATGAAGATGAATTCCCTCCCCGCTTGTCCAGTATGAAAAACAAGGGGGCTAAATGCACGTCCAAGAACTGGCGTTAGCACGTTCTAGAACACGCATCACATGCCCGGAGATTCAAAGTTAAGATTAAAAAGAAGTCTCTTAATATTGACTGAAATAAAGACACCAAACATTGTAGAAACCATGAACTTTGAATCTGCCTGATGAAACACACATTAAAGAGATCCATTTGTGATTTTTCCTAAAAGTTCTCTGTTTACAATCTTTACAGACTAAAAAAATCCACTGAACTTACATTATGTGGTTAAAAAAGGTTGATTCAATCTTTTAATTAATTTATTGTTATGTTTAACTGCATGTGTGCATTTTTCGTTATCAGCAAAAATGTAAATGGAAGTAAATGGAGTTTATTATCTTTAGTATCATGCTATTATCTTAACAAATTATATTTGTTCTTTGGTGCTTTCTTTGAACCAAACGAGAGCACTTAATGTATGACACGTAGAAGCTGATGTTTATCTCTTTACCTGCCTGCTTTCATATTTAAAAACATTGGTTATGTGTAAAGGGTAGCACGGTGGTGCAGTGGTTTGCACTCACAGCGAGAATGCCCTGGTTCAAATCCCGGATGAGTTCTTCTGTGCTGAATTTGCATGTTCTACCCATGCATAAGTGGGTTTCCTCCAGACTTTCCGGCTCCCTCGCACATTCTAAGACCATTGCTCCATAGGTGAATTGGTGACTCTGAATTGCCACTAAGTCTTTGGCTTTACAATAGCATGTGACCCTAAAAATGGATTCAGTGGGTTCTGATGATGGATGGATGATTGCGTGTATTACAGATCAATGGGTCTGCAATACATGCAATCATGACTATGTCTGCGCTGATGTAATGGGTCAAATGGCATCACTGATCTGATCAAAAGGAACAATTTTAATGACGGTCACAGTAGTTCCTACATTTTTTTTTTTTTTTTTTTTACCAGCCATCACTTTGGAATGAAGAAGAATAGACCTTTAAAAAATACATAGATAAATAGTAAGTAAAGGCAGCATTACCTTACATTTACAAAGCACCTAAAATCTTTTTGATGTCATTAAAATACCACATATCACCAATCAAAGCTACAACTAAAAAAGCAAAAGCTATATTTAGTCATAAGTTTTTATTATTTGCTTTGTACATTTTCACAGTTTTGCTGCACAGCATATCCTTTTTAAGGATGCATGACAGAAGGTTTTTTTTTTGAAGGACAGGTGGGTGTGCTTACTCTAGTCCTTCATTCACCTGGCCCTTTTCCCAGAGAGAATGACCTTGAACACTAACACAAAAGGAGCTGGGTGTGGGGAAATCGGGCAGCAGAGAATATGATAAGAGAAGAAGAGACAGGACTCTGTTGCTGTGTGCATCACAGACAGCCTCAAGTCTTTCCCTCTTCCACACCAACCTGACAAATCAGATATAAAAACTGAGTTATCTTAAAAATAAGCTTGCACATATAGTGTCCAATGAAAAGAAATCAAGCTGACAGATGAGATGTATCAAGTGAACAGACCTCTGAGACCCCAACACAGGGAATATTAAATTCAAAAAATGTAGAATATTTTTGGAAGTGATTTCAAAGGGGCTGATTTTGTTCTGACTTACCGTCAATCATATGTTTTGTTAACACCAACCCATGTACATTCTTGAACATGTGTTTAGCCCATGGTGTGCACAACCGCTTCCTACAGTTGGAATAGGCGTAGGGCAAAATGCCAAAGCGGTGCAAATCTAACGAATCTTGCTCCAGGCTTTTACTTTCACAGCTCTATTCCGATACATGAAAGACTTTGTATCGTATAATTCTGGGTCGGGCAGAAACCGCAATTACTTTCTTCTCCATGATCAATTTTTAAACAATTGGCACTTCCATGAATTAAAAGGGACACCACCCATACATCACTGGATTTGATAAGTCTCTGTACGAATCTATAATTGCTGATTGTATTGTTTTGTGCATTATTCTTGCTTTGATTGCTTAGAATAAACCATATCAAATCAAATCAAATGTCAACATTTGACCTGGTTTAGCTTTCAACACTTGTTTAGTGACGTTTTGTATGTTGAGCCCAAAAAAAAAGAAACTAAAGAACTTGCGTAGCAACGTGTGACTGCAAGAGTTTTGAACACAGAAACCCGAAACGTGCGTTTATGGGCATTTCCTTAGACTTTTGAGGGTACCTACACACCGGCCAAGAACCTCCCACACGCAGTTTCATGAACATGCATTCAACCGGTGATGCTCACAGAGCGGACATACAAGGAGGAGCAGTGTTTTAGAAAAGAATGCTACCCACAAATCTGTTTTCCTCATTGGTCACAGTTCAACATTGATGCAATTTAGGAGATGCAAGAAGTTCAACCGGTTGAACTTCCAGCGCAGAATCAATAAACACCCGTTTAGTTTGTAGAGCCCACGACCGGACTTAAAAACTTAGCGGCGCATGAATGCAAGAGTTTTGAAAACGGAAACCAGAAATTCGGGTTAGACCTTTCAATTAAAGTGGCCACTTGAACGTGAGTCAATGTGGTCGTTGTGTACAGTAGGTACTGGTACTTCCATTGGAAGTGGTCACTTGAACATGCGTTGCTGAGGGTGGTGTGAACGTAGCTGAACCTTTTACATGCTCCTAGCAGACTTCAAAACTGATTCATTTCTTTTTACATGATCTTGCCCCTCTGATAAACACAAGATTTTAAAACTTCAGACTTTTTTGCCTGAATTTCCCCATCATTTTTTATACTTTAAAACTATTAGTTCCTGAGTAAAGGTATAATTGGAAAGAAAATTCGTTGCCTTGTTCTATAAGGACAGTACTTTGGATTCTAAAGGGTCCTTTATGCCATTACAACGTTTCTTTAGATGCTTATTTAGAAAAACAAAAATATACACACTGCACCATACAATTATAAAGTTAGCTAAAACAGTTTTGTAAAGAAGTATGATTGTGTGCTGGCATCACTGGTATAGCTGCTTTAGAGTGAATTGATATGCTTGTGGGGAATTTCTTCTCTTACTCAGTGTAGGTCTGTGTTCTCCGTTGGGTTGTGCAGTGTGTCAGTTGAATACAGAGTGTTTTATTTTTTTGAAGGAATGTCAAATCCTATGCACATCTGGGTAGCTGTCGTTTGCCCCCTGCCATCTGGGCCCAAGGGAAAAGGGGAGAACAGGGTGTGTTCTGCAATGTGAATGTGTGCCATCAAAGTTTAATGGAGGCTGCATTTCTTGACGCTCCCCCAGATAAAGGCTGATATCTTGTGCGCTAGCATGTGATTGCATTTTGGGTCAAAGTCTGCATTAACATAGTGGTGTGTGAATGATGGCACTTGACTTAAAGCAAACGCCTTCAATCGATGTTGGTGTCTGCTCTGCAGTGCAATGTGACAAGATAGTAAATGAGGAAAAGCTCCATTTTGGTGTTTTATGGACAAACAGATTTATATAAAAAAATCTGTAGGATGCATGAATAAATATTAACTGAAAGCAGCTTTTGTCGTTTGCCTCAAATCTACTTCTACATTTCATTCTGTATTGGCATAATAAAACACAGAAGCAGTGCACTGGTTTAGCTGAGCTTTTTCTTTGCTGTGGATGTCTGAAATCCTCTCTGGCTGATACATCCATCAGACATTTTGGAGTTCTAGATCGAGCCTGGCAAGATTAATTAACAAGTTTAACACAGTTTCACAGTACTGGCAGCCATTTTTGACATCCCAGTATAGACAGACATCTCATTTCCTAAATTGCATGCATTTAATAAGTCAGAATAACTGATAGATAAAAAAAATTGTTGTAATTTGGGATTAATTAAATCCAATACCAGAATATTAATGTATTTAGTCCCTGTTTTTTTTTTTTTTTTTTATTGACATTATTTTAACCTGAAGGTACATTGAAATTGATTAGGGTCCTACATTAGAAGTAGATTAGAATGTTTCACTTCTAAGTGTTTTTCTTTTTAATTCTCCTTTTTTTAAATATCCCAATGGATTGGAACCTTCCTATTCATCAAATCTCTTAGTCCTTACAAACCAACCAGAGCTCTCAGATCCTCAGGCTTTCATATCTAGACCCACTGTGAGAACCAGGACTTGCAGCGAGACCTCTTTTCAGTGCCGTGGACTTCATCTGTTGAAAACTTAACCTCAAGTTCTGAGACTTTTTGATTTACACTATTTATTTCTAAATACATTATTTATTTGTTTGTTTGTCAACTAAGTATTATGGTTTATTTTTTGTATATTTTTACACTTTTAAATTTTTTAATCTATATAGTCCTTCCTGAAAGTATTAGGCATAGAGTTTCCTTCATTTTATGCTCATCTTTTGATTGTTTTAGCTTTTAGTTTATTGTGTTTTATGACATTTTATTGTTTTAACTTCTGTTTATATATCTCTTACGTCAAGCACCTTGTGTTCTACAGCGTGTTGATGAAAGGTTCTCTAAAAAAAAGCGATTGATTTATTGATTGATTGATTTTTTTGTAAAATTAAGAACAAAAATGCCAGCACAATACCCATATATTCACAGTCGAGTTCAAACATTAAAGCAATGCTCGTTGACTGGCTTGAGGAGTACAGCTAATCCTTGGATCTTATAGGGGGGTGGCCATGGCGCAGACAAATATACCTCATTCTTGAGTTCTGGGGTTGTGTTTGAATTAAAGTAACTAACTCTAAAGGTATGTACGAATATGACAATGTTGCTATATGGGGACTGTGATGATAACTAAGTAGTAAAATTCCTGTTTTAAAAGGATGGAATTTAAATTAAAAGTCCCAGAAATAATATTTTTTTGCATGATTCTTCAGTCATATTTATTGACATTTGCCAAAAACAAGGAACTTTCAATCTGGCAAAAAAATAAATATAAAAAATAATAATAATAAATGGATTTCCACGTCTTACAGATTTGTTTTGCACTTTCTTAGCTTGACACTCACCATCTTTGATTTTTATATCTGAATCTTTGCCTCTAAAATGAAGTCTCTATCCTGCATGTTATTATAGTTGGCATCACCTGTCCCTGAAAGTCCTAGCTTCATAACAGGGTGCACTGAAAGGACATGGGAAGTTGTAACACGCAATGTTAGCTGCAGGAGGAAGCCAAGTGCAAAATACAGGCTTAGTTTCAGGCCACTTCCACAGCCAAGCTGTGTTGGGCTTTCAAAGTTCTTTAGACTGCCAAAGACACTGAGAACGGCAGCCTGCCGCATGTGTTTATATGTGTTAGTTATTATGTGTTTACAATTCTAATGGTGTCATGTGAGACCTGCCACCTTTGGGCCGGCTTGCACAACTGAAATGTGAGACCTGGACACATTAGAGTTCACTCACATCGACAGAGTACACCCACATTTGTCACAGGCTGCTTTACTCTTGTAGCCCTTCCAGCGTGACTGCTGAAGAGCTCCTCGGAAAACATCTGACAGTTACAGCTTGGCACTTTAAATATAGACAGCAATACACCAATGAGACACTAAACGGCTACAGATGCTCCATTGACAAGAACCAGTAAAAAAAAAGTTACTGACACACATTATGTGAGAGTACGGAATAATTCTGCTAAATTACTCCTATGTTGGGTGAGTGTTCTTAGTAATCTTCCTCTTCTTTTTAAACTGTTGAGAATTTTCATTAACTGTTGGTGAATTCTTAGATTTTGGGACACCTAGCTCTATGTGTGAAGAGTGAGGGGCAAAACAACAGGTAGAACTACTCATCTACCACCAACATTTTCAACCATTCCTCCTTCTGCACTGTTCTTTCTTTGTGTTTCGTTCCTTTATCTATTTTTTCTTTATAGGAGAAAACATAATTAATCAATAAAGTGGAGTTAAAGACCCACTCCGATGACGTTTTTGGTCTAAGCAAGCGAGAGAGTGTAAACCATTGACTGTCAAAACAATGGAAAGCTTAACCCCTCCTTTCTCTAATTCCCAAAATAGAAAGTACCATTTTTTTCCTGATAGGGGCGCCGCTATGTTGAAACCAGTCAACAGTGATTGGTTTGAGTTGCTCTGAGTCATTTATCTATGGCAACTACTGTTGCCATAGATATGATGAATCAGAGCAACTTTGACCAATCACTGTTGACTTGTTTCAACACGGTGGCACCCGTATCAGAAAGCAATGGTGAGAAAATTTGCTTCATTTCGCGAGTGCCGGAGGTAAGGGATTTTCTATGGGTGATGTCACACCTCGATTCATCCATTGTTTTTACAGTGGTGTAAACTGTCGGATGGATAGTTTGGCCAGGGGTGCGACTTATACTCCAGAGCAACTTATCGGTAGATGTGTTTTTTCCTATACTCCGGAAAATACAGTAATTTCTGTCTCTAGTAAATGCACATATAATGTTTGAACAAAAGAAAGTTTTTATGAAATGCTGCATAATTGGTCCCATAAGTGAATCAAATACCTTAGATTTCTGCATGAAACTGTAACTCAGCCTCAATATACTGTATGTATATCTACTGTAGCAGGTTGAGGGTGATTGAGTGAAAGTGACACTTGTAACTTGTTCTGGTTGTGTAGTCCTAAGGGGAAATTTCAAACCTCCAGAGACTAACCCCATACCCTTCAAGCTTCCTGCTCAGGCCTAGATATAGGGCAAAGCTCTTGTAGCCCCAATTTAGGTGAGGGTGTATGGATTGCACTTCGTCTGGCACCTTACCCAGGACTAATTTGCCTTGGGAGATCCTACCAGGGGGGCGAAAATAGCCCCCAGGATCTCAGTGAAACTCAATCCATTTTAACCACACGATGAGGTGATGATTCATGGGTGTCTTTCAGTGGATGTGTTTTAGACATGTCCCGCTGGGAAAAGGACTCTCAGCAGACCCAAGGACTTACTTTATAGGTTATATCTATCAATTGGACCAAGAATGCCTTTAAATGTCAGAGTCTAGACACTGAAAAAGACAGGAATAGAAGAAGGATGAGGTCTTCTTTTTAGATTTTTCCTCCCCATCACCAAATTTAGAAAAAAAAAATGTATATATATATATATATATATATATATATATATATATATATATATATATATATATATATATAAGTTTATTGTAGATTAATGGGGTGCTTCCTTAAAAAAAGGTTCAGAAGTTTTTTCTTTTTTTAAATGATTCTAAATAAATCATTTTTTAAAATTAAAATAGATTTTTAAGTAACCCAAAGTCATTATATCATTTTTTTATTTGTTTTGTTTTTTAGTTCATATAAATTCACTGTATTTTTTATTTCTTGATTTCCTGTCTCAAAGTCAAGCCAAAATATCTTGGAATCATAGGCTAGATGCACAACTATACTCTCTTGTTTTGTTTTTTTCTGTATAGCAATTTGTACTTTATTTACCAAATTTGATTTTAAGTTAGATATATGCAGCTTCAAAGAGAGACAAATCTTTTGTTAACTTAATAATATTTTTGGCACTGAATAGATATTTTGAATATATTTAAAACGAGATGAATCATACACACTTTGGCAATTCTGTGATGTGTGCTGCCAACCTTTTTTTTCTTTTCTTTACTGTGGTCTTATCTTTTCTTTTCACATATCGTTACAACAGGAGTAAACTTCAGCCCTTTTCTTGTCCTTTTTATGCAGAACATCCCTTTCATTAGCAAGGTTACTCCTTCCTATAACAATACGGAGCACACTGTCATTTTTTAGTCCCCCATTCAAATGCCAAACTATTAAAAATGCAATAACACTGGGATGTTTATTTATTTCTTCAGCCACAATGCATTTGATCAATACAAAGGGGCATCACATGAAAGCAATCAAGCTCTCATTATCAATAATGGATGGCGCCATCAGCAGGGCTTCTTTTGTGAGTTGTTCAAATGAAAAGAGGGTTCTAAGAGGAACCGTTAGTCTGCCCTTCACTGGTCAGCTGTTGGGAAGTTGGGTTTACAATAAGAGGGAATGCTGATATCAAATGTCTAGATCGGAGATTGTTGCTGGACCTCTGTTTTTATCCAAAGTGTGGAAATAGTTAAAAAATAAATAACCCATTTAATGTTTAGGAATTATTACATGACAGAACATCAATAGTGTTGATTTATTAGTTTAAGGTTAAAGTAATTTATCTAATACTGTGTCAGTATCAGTATGCACAACCAGAAATAATCTAACCCCCAAATTACCTTAAGCATAAACCACAATGGAATATAAACTGCAGTCATTATTAAGTGCACCTTATAGTATAAATATGGTACTTTTGATAACAATAATTTGCCTTCATGGTTTTCTAATTCTATTGACTTGCTTCTGCCTCCATTCAAGTCACTAACAACATATTCGACATTCATTATTTAGGGGATGCTTTTCAAAAAATGCCCTTTCACCTGCAGGGGGTTTGTTGCTGTCCAATTACAGATGCTGTAGCTGTTATTGTGTCTGCATGTGAGAATAGAGTTGTTTTGGTTTGGATGAACTAGAAGTCTTGAAACCCTACCTTACACAAACTCATGTCTTTTCTCTCTTTCTCTCCATAGGTGGTTTTAGTCTTTGCACTGAGCATCGGAGCCCTCGGAATATACTTTATAGACTCATCAGAGTGAGTATCAATAACACTCATGTGTAAAAGTTTGGCGAAATGGTTAGCTAAGCTGCTTTATTGATGTGAATACATTGCATGTACAGCATTCATTGATATGCATGCTGGATCATAACGAAGTCCTTTTCGAAACACGGCAGTCTCTGCAAAGCAAAAACACACATTCACACCCCCACAGAGACTTTATGTGCACACATACTATACAAGGGCAAAACATACATACAGCTTTGGTTTTGTCAATGGAAAGTCTGAGTTACCATGGAAACAGAGGTTTGTGTTGTGTATGTGCTGGAAAAACCGTCTCCTTTGGAGCGCACACTAGGGTGTTGATGTTGTCAGTTCTTGGCTGGAAGTAATCCACAAGAAGCAGCCCTGGCATTTTTCCCGTACTTTCATATCATCTTGACACAAACTGCCTTTTAAATTAATTGTTCGGTATTTTATGTTTTTGAAATATTGCTAGTGGAGATATTTTTAAAAAGAAGGTTCCTAGCTTGACATATATTGCACAGAGACACGGTGTATCAGTTTGAGAAGAGCAGCTAAACATATTTTATGCAGTCTAATTCCCTTTAACGGACAGGGTGTGCATTTATCACGGGAATCGCTGTTGCTGCAGACACTTGAGTATGTTAACTGAAAGCAAGAGTGAGCAGGGACTCATCCATCCTTCTGCTGCAGGGATTTAAACAGGCCTTTGGCTTTGCTGGGGCACGGATTCTGCAACACACCATCCTGGCTCAGAATTTTGAACTCCCACCTCTTGTACGCTTTCATGTCTGTTTGCCATTTTCTGTTCAGCCATTAAGCCTGATTCAGATTAAAAAGGGAGTCAGATCCTACATTTAAATAAAACTGGAGCAATATTTGATAAAAAACAAAAGCAAAATGTAATATCAGTGAAAAGCATTGGCACTAACATCATTTTAAAAGCAATCAAGGTTGTAATTGGTCAGCCTGATCAATCAACCTAAGTTTTGCCACATTTCATAAAAAGGACTAGAATAAAAGAAAAAATGTGCGTAATTATATAAGCAGCATTAGGCAAAACTCATGTTTAGCTGACTTGACTGAACTAAGGACAATTTCTTCTGTGCTATCAAAACGTATTTTAGAGAGCAATTAGCTTGAAATTGGTTAATTTAGATTGGAAATTTAAAAAATTTTGAATTTCTGACATTGTCTAAAAAACACATTAATACAGCATTGGTTCTGAATTAACTTAAAGCTAAAGATTTCAGGAAAAAAAACACTTTTTACACTTTTTTTTGTATTTTGATATGTGTTAATGGTTATTTTAGAACATGTAAATTCTTAATGTTATGTATATTATAAATGCACAAAAACTACATATTAGGAATGATAAAGTTATGTTTTCTTGTGCCATAAAATCTTTTTATCTTTACATTTTCTCTACAAAAGTCTAAGATTGATCAATAAACCCCCAAATATTTTGCTTTTCCACCATCTTCTTTCCTTTCTTTTTTGTGCACATTACTTGTAAAGTACCAAGTAGCTTGTAAAGTTTGTCTTTACTCTTATACAAAGTGTGAAATTGTGTTACTGTCCTCATGTCTATGAGGCCAGGAGATGCTGTATGATAATCCCATGAGAAGTACATCTAAACTGCAATCCAATTTGTTCAGTCTTATCTTTTAGAAGCAGCAGATACATTTTTTGTAGGCCTTAATCTTCCCACCCGTTTTTACCTCAGGATAAAAATCCTCATCTGCCTTTTCTTTAAATCTTTATCTATTCTGCTGTTCTCGTGTTTTTGCCCCGTTTGCCCATGGCACTTTTTTCAAAGCAGAAGTTTGAATCAAGACACACATTTAAACTAAAAACATGACTTATTTGGAACTAAAATGTGCCGCTGGATACAGTATAGTACGTAGCTTAAAAAATGATGACGGGGTAGACCCAATTACAAGAGATGGGACTTTTAAACAACAACATGATTCAATAAACAAATAGAAATATGGAAAGCATGAACTAAAATGTTAAAAACTAGAAACTTGAACATGTTGTAACAAATGGAGTGAAGACAGGGGGATCTGGCTTTAAGGGAATAATGGTTCTGAATTTATAGAGACAAAGTAAAAAACAAACCAGCTGAGTTGAATGAAAACTAAAGTCTGGTGTGACTGAACATAAGTGAACAATTCGAAGCAAACAACAAGCAAAGCTTGAGAAAACCATGGCTGAAAAATCTGAAAAAGGCACTCACAGTTGGTAACAAAAGCCAAAGTTTTAACCCTGGAGATCATGCTGGCGTCACTTCAATAATCCACGTTCTTTGACATACCGTTGACACATTCAACATTAATCAGCTGATTCTGAAAATCAGCTTTGCAACGATATGCAACACAATACTGGTGTTAAGTGTTGCATATCAGTGCTGAGCTGCTTTTCGCCGCTTTAGAATCTGCTGGAATACTTTGCGTAAACGATTAAAGAGTTATGATGGTCAAAAGAATGTCCACACTAGAGCTAAAGCTGATGTGCTAAATGTTAAAAATATTAATGTTTCATGTATTTCTGCATTTCAGAGCCCTAATTAACCCAAATATTTCTATATTTTTGAGCACTGATGTCAAAATGATATTCTGATGTCATAGTGGCAATTGCCCCCTGACTCTTTCCTTTTTTCTCATGCTCACATGGTAAAAATGCTCTTCAGAAACATCCTTTTTCTTTTTTTTCATTCATTTTCTAATCAGTTTTATCCCTTTCGGGGTCACAGTGCTGTCGGAGCCTATCCCGGCCACTTGTGGGCGAAGGCAGGGGACATCCTGGACAGGTCGCCAGTCTGTCGCAGCGCCTAGAAACGTCCTCTAAAGTCAAATCTTTTGCTAACGTTTTAAAATTCAAGGAGGGCCGATTTATTAGTTACTGTTATAATGGTACAAATTACATGGTACTTGAAATTATAGGGTATTATATGGTAATTATTATATTGTTAATAGTTATATGGTATAATTATCATGGTGTAATTATTTTATCATTACAGTAGAAAGATCCAAGCTCCATAACCACTCAGACTCATCTGTTTGTTTTCTATTTTGCATTGCAACCTCTTGTTTTTTTTGGCTATTGGCGGAAATAAAGATCATTCTAAAGCTATTTCTGAGAAAGGCAACACTAGTGGGAGGGATTGGGGCTTCGGTCTCTGTGGAAATGGTGAGGAAAGACATTTGGTGGAATAAGTGCATGTGGGTTGGATCCTTGGAGGCTGGAGCTATTATGTCTATTTCAGCAATACAGCTTAGTCCCTTGGGGCAAGGGCACACATTCATACTCAATATACCTTTCTGCAGGACCGGCATCAGTTTCCCCTGGAGGCTTTTGTTTCCACCTGTATGCAGGTGGGCCTTTCATGAAAGGACAGAGGAAGGCCATCACTGTAATTGATAATTGGAAACTCCGCTAATTTGGCACAGAGATGACAGTAATTTACTTGGCAACCATGTTGCTGCTTTTTTTAATTTATTGAAATGAATAAAAAAACTTCAATCAGTTTATTTCATTGCATAAAGATTTATTTTAACTCAAAAAGGGGCTTCTCTCATCCTCCTGCAGTGCAGCTATGACTTTGGCTCAGTTGCCAAACTCATGCTATTTCAGTGATGTTGTCAATGAGAGGAGACTGTGTCCTCTCCCACCTACATCTGAATCAGCTTTAATACTTCATTCTTTCCTTTTTCTTCTTTGTGCGACCATGAAAAAAAAAGAGGAATGTAGGACAAAGTCTCGGCAGGCTTCTCTTAAAGGGATGCCTTTGTTCCTGCTCCATTTCTGCTTCTATTCTCTCCTCTCTCAACCTCACCTTGCCACACAGGCAGACTTGTGTGTGTGCGCACTCCTGCACAATCACGTTGCAAAAGGACACAAGAACACAAACTTTTGCTTGTAAACTCATAATTTGTAGGAACTAAGCTGAAAGAATGCCCAATAACTAATTTCAGCAGTTTAATGGATACAATTTTTCTCCCCGTCGGTTGTTTGTTTTTATTCCTACACCGTGACTCCCAGTCATTTTTTTATGACTGACTCATTCACTCGTGAAATGTCAGTAGCACATTTATACCGATCATCGGTGTTACGTCACAACAAACCTTTTATGATCACGGAGCTTCTGCCGAGCCTAATTTGTTACTTTTACCGCAACATCTGGAAGGTCCTCTACAAAAGGACAGACGCTGTCATTGAATCAGCTTCCTGTTTATGAATGTCAATCCCTATCCCAGTAAAGCCAATAATTAAATAATAATATTTTTAACTTTCATATAAATGAGAAATTGTATTACTATAAAAGTCTTGTTTCTGATAAGAATCTAATTAACGATCAATATCTCAATGACTTAACCACAAGGTGAATATGTGTTATCATGTAATTGACATTTTTATATTTTTTTATAAGTAAATTAGATATACTTGGGATTTAAAACTCTCATAGGAATTACAAACCATTTTAAAAAAGGTACAAATAGTTAACTCACATATTGGTGGCAGAAATTAACATTTAAACCCTTTCAAAACAATCATTTTAATTCATTACAGCATATCTGAGACCAGGATCTGCAACTTCAACACGTAAAGATTCTGACTGATTTACTGACTGCAACCCAGTAGGAGGCGCAAATACTTACTTCATTCTTTAGAAAATAAGATACTAAGTAACATTTATGTTAATGTTGGTATTATGATCAATATAAATAAACGTTTTGGATTACTAAAATGCCATGAAGAGATTTTTTTTTTGAAATATGTAATAGTGCATATCTTTTGATAAGGATTCACATGACTTCCTTTCAAAATAAAAGACTCCCTATACCACATTGGTCCATTTCAATGCAGCAAATTTAGTAGTAGGTAGTGTGATGTCAGCTGTGGTTTTAACACAATAAAAAACTATGCACAGTGAATTTTATCGTTGTTGGTGCATCTTAGGCATCCATCCATCCATCAGCTGCTTATCCGGGTCGTGGGGGCAGCAGTCTAAGCAAAGATGCCCAGACTTCCCTCGCCCCGGCCACTTCCTCTATCTGAGACAAATTTGTAAAGCAAACATCCAAAAAATCAAAACTAATGACCTTTAATGGATTTTTTTGGACCGTAAGGCTTAAAAATCATTAAATGCTGTTCAACAATATACAGTATGAGCCGACTGACTGACCTCAAATTGATTTAGTGTGTCTACAATTTTTGTTGTTTCTCTTTAAATAAATTATGATATGAAGCTGTGGAGTAAATTCCTGATGCTTTTTCATTTTTTTTTCTCTTCCTCCGTTGGAGCTGTCTTTTTTTAGCATCCTTTAATGAAGTGTAGTTTGCTTCAGCAATGTGCTATTTTCATTCACAGACTGCTGCAGACCAAAGCAGTAAAATGCTTGTAGCAGGAGGTGAGTCATTTACATTTACATGAAAATTTGAGTCATCTATTTTTAGCCTCTCTGAAGAGCTTATATTTGTCCACTACCCTCTAAGGTTCTTAAGTGTTTCTTGGCTTAGCATGGATCAGAATCAGTCTTTTAAGACAATTATCAGACCTTCTTTCAATCCTAAGATTCCTTTTTATTTTTATTTTTTGCCACTTATGCTTGTATATGCACAACACTTGAGAGGCTTTTTGAAGTGTTTGCACACTAAATATTGAGATGTTGTGCGTGTTATAACACATGATGCTCAGAGATGCACTGGAGCAGGAAGACATTTATGCGGTGAGAGAAACGACACAGATTTGGTGAGTGTTGCTCAGTCAGTCAAGTGGGCAGCAGAGTATTGTTTTTGTTTTTCACACGGGACAACCTTGCTGTCGCTCCTGCACTTATCCAATGTCATGCATCCAAGGATGGTAAAGGGCTTGCTGTGTGGACTGCTTGAAGGTGTTTTGGGCTATTTTTAGAGGGCCACTCACTTATATGCTCAGTTGATCTTAGAAACAGATATGTTAAACTATGTGATTACATTTTCTTCTGACTTGATTTTCCAATTTTTGAAGGTTAGGGAAGGGAAACATTTTTTTTTCGGAGATACTATCTATCTCTGCTGTTATCTGCAAATCGTTATTTTCCTGCTGCTTGTTTGGTCTCTCTGAGCTTATAGACCCTTTCCAAAAAATTGAACATCATGGAAAAGTGTATTCATTTCCATAACTCCATTCAAAAACAATATTTCATAGAACTTAGATGCAGGGCCCACTTTTTAATCGAAAGTAGTTAATTGAACTTTGAGAAATTAGGATTCTGTAGGGAATGACCATTTACTTCTCAGTTTTTGAAAACGATAAAGACAGATATTATGATAACATCAACTTAACCAAAATAAAGTATTTTCAAAATCATCACTACTTCAGCAGGGGTCAGGTCCTGCTGTAAGATGAAATCTGCATCTCCATCCAGATCCTCAACAGAAGGAACCATGAAGTCTTCTAAAAACATTTTGGTAGACGGTTGCCTTAAAATAAATAAAATGTTCCCGTTCTTTAAATTGGAGCAAAATTTCAAAACATAAATGTTTGAAAAGAAAATGACCTTTGAAAAACAAACAAACAAACAAACAAAAAGTGCTTCTAGTTTAGTGTCATGTAAAAAAGAAAAGAGTGTCTCAGCTTCATCACATTTTAAAAACTAAAATGTTTTTTCAATATTAGTCAGAGGAAATATAGTTGATTACTAAGCCGTTTTAATCAGCTGCAGCTCTGCTGGACGCGCCAAGAAGGCTGAACATCCGAATTCATAAATCATGTTTTGATCTGTGGTTCTCAGAATTTCCTTTGTTCCAGTGATATCAAACAGACTAATAGAATTGTCTTAAATCAGACAGAGTTTAGCTAAAATGATGTCTTATAAATAAGAATTGGTACTCATTAAGGGACCGCGCTGCCCCTGTTGTGTGCCGACCATTTCTCTATAAATTACCAAGATTGCTGTGAGTCACATGACTGAAAATGCGCTGTTATTCAGAATTAGGACAGAGCCTGGCCTGGGGGAAATGCCACAATGACCACTCCAAATGGTGTCTTGGGTATGCACCATCTGCGTGTTTGTGTAGATACGGGTATTTATACTTTCCTTATGTTCATGTGTGTTTTTGTATTTATGTGTGTGGAATAATTGAGTATGTGAGCAATATATACATTTATGAATCAATGACATTGGAGTGTAGGTGGTGCGGTTTCAAAGCTGGTAGTCATGTTTATAGAAAAATAATTTGGTTCTGCTATTCATTCTGAGGCTTTTTTGGAGGAAAAAAAATAACTTTAAAAAGCTTCCGGTAATCACATTGTCTATTTATTCCACTTAGAACCTTAAATAAAAATGTTGTTGAAATCCTGAAGAAACCTAATGATAATGCACAACACAACGAAGCAAAATCTATATTTTGAACCTCACATCCTTGACTCATTCTAAACATTGCTGCATAAAGTCAGCGTTTTACATCATCCTAAAGATCAAGTCTGTCCTTGGGCTGCTGTCCTCAAGAAAGGCTACATAATTATGAATTAAAAGTTGTGTTTTCCTCCTTAAGCAATCTGTCCTCTGCGTGTGCATTCTACCAGTTAGAGTAAAGTGTTATGTCTTTCGTAATGATGTTAAGAAAGTAAAGTTTCACTGCTGTTTGAAAGAAATCATCCCTCAACTCAATTCTGGTCAAACTGCCTCTAAATAGCTTGTCCACCCAAACCGTTCTGGATGCTCCTGCTTTTTCTCACAGTTGAATTTCTTTGCTTCCCGGGAGGAATATTTGCTACGCGGAACTATGATCAGCTGAGGAATGAGCTTAATGCACCACCTGTTATTGCTTTTGTTTGAGACATTCTCTTCCTAATGGTTAATCATTGCCCTGCAAATAAGATGATTGATTATGTGACAGGGCTAACTGATTGCAACTCGTTCATCATCAGCGAAGCAGAATTTACAAAGCAGCACTGTCCGGGCGATTGCTAACTTCATGCACCATGAATAAGAAAGAAAAAAATCTGCTGGAATATGAGGATCTGACAGACACTTAATAATTCATGCAAGCTCAAAGTGCCATCACATCAAAGCAGCTAGGAATTTTATTTTAAGATAGATTTTTGTGTGACTGACTGTAGCTTTCATCTCGATCCAAGACCCCATGTGTGTCGGTGGAGAACATGTAGGCGGACACTGAATGATTTTTTTAAATTTCACTTTTAGCAGTTGAGGTTTTGCAGATTGCTCAAATTAAAAGCAATGACCACATAAAGCTCATTTTTTTTAAAGTTGAATATTTTACTTGTTTACCTGTCATGGTTAAAAACAGTTTGAAGTCCCACTCCGATCCTCTTTTAATCTATTTTCAAAGCGTCTTTTAAATAGGACTGTCATTTGTGGCCAAAATAAGAAACCTGTGTTGTTTTCTAGGACATAGTTTCTGCAGAGCAGCTGTAGTTTTTAGAAATTTGCCTCTGAGTTGAGTTGTGAGCTGGAGTGTTGACGTGGACTAAACCTGCCCCAACTTCCCATCATCCGTCAGCACTCTCTCCTTCTAGTTTACAGCTCCCCACAACCCAATGGTGGACCAAAAAAGCTTCATTTTCCTTTATTTTATATTCTGCGACATAAGAAAAAAGGTACAAGAACATGTTAAAAACACCAAATACACCATTTTCATCAGAGTGGATCATTAAATCATGTTTTCTAGGCATTAGCTTGCATTTTGCAATATTTGATTAGAGTTTATCCTAATGAAGTATTATTTCTTCTCTTTCTCCTGTGTTCCAGTCCTATTGAATCCTGTCAGAGCTTCTATGATGATTTCACGTTGCAGATCGACATGGCCTTCAATGTCTTCTTCCTTCTATACTTTGGCTTGCGGGTAAGCATGCACACATGCAACAAACTTTGCATTATTCACTCAAAAGTGTTGGTATTGCTTGACTCAGTTTCCATCATAATTGAAATATTTGTTTCAATTTGATTGGCCATTTTTTAACTGCAGGACAGGTAATATTTCTTAGATACTCCCACCTTGGTCCTGTGTAAATAGCTGCAAAATATGCCTTAAACTTAACCCAACATTGTTGCATTGATGTTTCTATGATGCCTGTCACACCACTGCTGCGGTGATGCAAATGCAAGCCTGACATTCTGAATGAATGAATAAACTTATAAGCTGCTTACACCGCCATCTATGTGCATGACTCAGCAAGCAGAGTGAAACTCCTCCATGTCTCCCCCCCCCCCCAAAGTATTGTGTCAGCACTGTCAAAAGAAGACACAGCAGTTTGAATTGTGATTGTGAGCTGCAGTGGCCTTTCTCATGGAAAGAAAGTGAATTGTCATGTTTTCATTTTTTTTTTGTTCCCTGACAGTTTATAGCAGCCAATGACAAGCTCTGGTTCTGGCTGGAGGTCAACTCGGTGGTTGACTTCTTCACTGTTCCGCCTGTCTTTGTCTCTGTCTACTTAAACAGAAGCTGGCTGGGTAAGTTTGCATGGCATTAAAAGTGTTTGTTTCCAAATAAGATTACTAAGGTTTTTAGGGATCTTTAAGTTGATACAGGGGTCTGCAACCTTTAAGGCCAGATTCTTACAGCAAAGACAGCAAAGTCCTGAACCTGAAAGTTTAGAAAAATAAACTAAAAACACAATGAATGTATGTTAATTTGCCATTAAGCCATTCATTTCCAAAATATAGCTAATAAATATTGCAATAATTGAATTATAACAGTAATATATTTTTATATATTTAACCTTAATTATGACAGTAGAACATGCAAGTCATTTCAAAATAAAGTTCATTTTTTGTTTAATAAGATCTTTCTGCTGAACTAAAAATGTAAGAAAGCCAAGCCAACCATGGCATTTTCTGTGATTTTGTGAAGCCTTCATTCTTTTTTCTCATTTTCTATGTATTTAAAATATGACAACATTAGTATAGAAGCCAAATTTTTTACATTTATTATGAACAGTAGAACACTGAAAATGATTTAAATCTTTTACCATCAGTTGTCAGTTTTCTGTCAGGTTTAAAGTCTAAACATAAATGATAAAACTAATTTAAATAACCAAAACTACAAACTGTTTTATTTCTCAATGGAGGGATAAAAGAGCTGCATGAGCCTTTGGCTCAGGTTGCAGACCCCTGGGTTAGGGGACACTTTTGAGTCTCTGTTTTGAACCCACACAACACCTTTTGTGATGTATCAAAATGTAAAAACAATATGTGGAACTTTAAAACTTCATCAAATGTTGAGACACTAATCTAGGGTCGTTTTTTTTAGCATCTTTCCAACTCCAAAACGTTGTTTTCTTATTGTATGCCAACAGTCATCTTATCATAACAAAAAAAAAATGCCCCAAAAAATGTAAATAAATTACAGTATGTTGCTAATTTTAGTTTTTGCACAGTATTAGACATTCTAGTTTCTTTATTTCTGCTTTCCCTTTTTCTGTGACTCCCACTCCTGCTTTTTATCCCTCTCTATCTCTCCCCCTGTCTCCTCCCATGTCTCCTTCTTCCTGGGAGGATGTCTCAAAGGCCCTGTTGCTTGGGGCTGCAGTCACTTCTCTGTTATCATGTGAAGTGACAGGGCTGGGTTCCTGTAAGGTTTCAGGGAGCACAGCCTCAGCAGAGTGAATGGACTAAGGAAAGCGAAAGGGAGCTGTGGTTCTCCAACTCCGTTGAGTGGCTGTGAATTCCATTTAGGCTTTTTTTTGTTGTTGTTGTTGTATGAAGGTCTTATATCTGTAGAAGCTCTCATGTGCCAATTTATTATTGCACTGTCACTGACACACAGAAAAACATACATGCAAAAAGCATGTGTGATTGCAAGTTCATGCATGAGGAGACTGGAAAACACCCTTACCTGCATTACATAACGACCTACTTTTCCGACTGTGTTCAGAGAGCTGTGACCTGAATTATATTGCAGTATAAAGAGTTTCTTTAGGTGTGTTCTTTTGCAGATCTGCTGCCTTTTTGCTTTAAAAAGAAAAATATGGTGTGTTGCTGCTGCTAATTCTGCGGTTTAATGGATTCTCCAATTGGCTTTTTCAACCAAATTAAATTAACTGTGATGGTTCAAACTTAACCAAACTGATGTAAACTGTTTCAACGATGATCTCTAAAAAGAAGCTAAATTAAAATCACAAATTTTCATGCAGAATTTTTCTTCTCTTTTTACTACTTGAACAAAGCACTAATTTCTTTTTTTTTAATTTTTTTTTTTTTATACAAAGTTCTTATATTCTGTAGGGTATAAAGTATCATGAATTAACCGATAAACAACCTAGACCCATTTTTACTTAAAAATAAAAATACCATATTTTTTGGACTATAGGTAACTCTGGAGTATAAGTCGCAGCAGCAAAAAAAAAAAAAAAGTATAAGGACAAAAATATCATATATAAGTCTCCCTTTTCGGATATATTTATTCAGCTAAATACAGGAAGAAGAACAGAGCACATCATAAAATTGGCATAGATAACTGATCTGTAATCTTTTTTTGTATTAATTACAATTAATGCTTTAAACAAATAAATCTGAACAAATCAAATAATAGACTAATGTCTGCATGCTTCACTGCTGTAACACACTGATCCTATTTAATTGTAATGAAACATAGGAGGTATGTAGTATAATAGGGCGACATATGAACAATTATTCCAGTAACTATAGCATTAAGATCATTCTAGCAAGTCATATAAACTCTTTATATCACTTCAAATCACTAACTTCATTGTCACTTTGGAACAATTCCATGACTTATACTCCGAAAAAAACGATACGTGGAATATACCATAAACCAAGTGGACCACAGAACACATAACTGGTATTTTTCTGTTATGCTACGTACACACAGGCATGTGTTGCGCATTCACGAATGTGCTGAACGCGGGTTCCTGAGTGTGTTTTTAGCATATGGTGTTCACACTAGACTGTTGCTACCCGATGCTGCCACATTGCCACACAGTTGGAAGAGGCTTGGTGTGAAATGTTAAAGTGTTGCAATCTAGTGAATCTTGCTCCAAACTCTTTCACAGCTCTATTCTGATACATGAAAGAGTGGTCGCGTAGTCGTCCGGCCTAGTACAGTACAAAGACTTTTTATTCTTTTTTCCGTCATGATCAGTTTTTGAACATTTTGCACTTCTGTGAATTAAAAAGGATGGTACCAATGCGTCACTACCAAATCCGACTCCCTGATTGGTCCAAGTTGAACTGGTTTAGCTTTCAACATGCGTTCAGTAGCAGCGCATTTCGTGTGTAGAGCCAGAAAATGGACTTAAAACCTTCTGTAGTGATGCATGAATGAAAGAGTATTGAAACACGGAAGCCCAAAACGTGTATATTTGTCCATGTACATAGACTTTTCATTGGAAGTGGCTGCTTGAACTTACCAAGGCCAATGTGAACTTATAGCATTACACTGATGTCACCATGATTTCTTACAGATTAAATAACATCAAATTTAACCACAAAAAGCCTATACAAACACACACTTAAACTGCCTAGTGGTTATTAATGCTGATGGTATTCCAGACAAAAGGTCTCTATTGCCATTGTATTTTAATATTTGACAACCTTATTGTTCACATATCTGTCATTCTAGCACAGTGTTACCATGGTGTTAAACCAACATGTATCAGGTACCTTCAAAGTAAATCTGCTTGTTTTCCTTTATGCAAGCATTTCTCTATTCCTTTATTACCATATTAAATGTATTCATAGGCATGATTTAAAAAAAAAATTCATACATGACTTTAAGTCTACTGTGTATATGTACAATGTCATCACTGGTACTGAGACAAGCCTTCAATATTTTCTTCTGTAGAAGCAACCTCTTTTGCTTTCGTTGTGAGGAACTGCAATGAATAAGACATGGTGGAGTCAAATAATGGGCTACTGGTATTTATGATGTAACATGTTCCCAACTTATCTGGCGTTTGGGCCTTCATGAGGGTGATGAAAGAAGACGAAATAGTGGCCTGGATGCTAGGTGATAATCTGGTGAAATTTTGCATGAAGTGTAGATAAAGTTAAAGCATTAAACTGGGACATTGTGTGAAATACATCATATTTTTATAAGATATGAGAGAAAGCTGATCACTACTACACTCTTATGCCAGCATTTTAATTATTATGTATATATTAGTATTGTGTATTAATTTATTTTTTAGAGCATTTCTACCAGAGTTATGGCACCTAAAAAAAATATTGGAAAATTACTTAACTTTTGTAATCCCTTTTCTTTTCAGTTATGGCACTTAACAGCACATAAAAATAATTTTTAGTGTGTTTCTTAATTCGTGCGTTTTTTCAATTTTCCAATTATTTGAATCCTGGTAATTTCAAATATATCAGAAACATTTTTTCCTGATCTACTGTATCTAAAAAAATATTTTTTTTTCTTCCATAAATATAGTGCACAGGTGACTAAAACTCCCACTGATTCCGCTTAAGCTCATGTTATCTGGTCGTGTTCCCGTCCACGTGTTAAAGGCTAAGTGCTGTAAAGCCTGCGTTATAAAATTAACAGTGTGTAGATCTGCAGTGGGATGTGGTGTACCCTAACAAGCTGGTGATAGCTTTCAGAATGCCAATGGTCTGCCGAAAGTGTCGGTGGGTATTCAGGCCCTGTCAAGGACAAGAATCCTAATGAGCTGCCTCCATCCTGAAATAACACGGCAATTGAGCCATGGTGGGCCTGGAAAATATTCACAATTACACGGCGTGGGAGGAAGAAGCCATAATCTCACATCTAACTTTTCTTTCAAATTAAGATCTGTGATGCCCTCATAAATTAATGACATTTTTACTTCCTCCCCAAGTACTTCTTTGAAGATGGAAAGAGTCAGAAGACCAATATATGACTAGTGCCATTTCATTAGGGCTCCTCAGCAAGGCTTTACACACAGATGGATTGAAGGAGTCCTGGTGGCTGTTAAAAATGATCCTTATGGAATGAAATAGTTCATGTTCTCTTTCCATTCCCTGCAAAAATCATTTAAAAAAACCATCACCATGCCCTCAGTTTCCACCTAAGATGTGCAGAACCACACAAGGTGACCACTGAGATCCTGTGGAGGTGTTTTAACAAAAAGGCCACTAATGGAGGTTTCATCCTGTGCTGTGTGGTAGAATCTTTCTCCTCTGGGCTTTCAAGCAAGTGCACCCCGTGTGTAATTCAGCTCATGTTCTCCCTGCCTCTGGGAATTAGGCATTGATTAAGTGGATCGGAATGATGTGTGGCTAATGTACATGAAGAGTTCTTCAGTGGTAAAAAAGGAAGTAATGCTATTTAACTACTTGAGCTTTTCTCTAGAGTCCTCGCTGAGTGAGAGAAGGAGCAGTCAATGCCATAGAGCCTTTCACATCCGTGATGTCATTTCCACACATGCTGCAGTGCAATTATAATCAGGCTTTACCAAACAACATATACAAACAGTTGTTTTAAAATCTGCTGGTGATCTGTTCGTGTTGCTGATCTAGTGCTGAACAGTGGGGTAAAGGACATCTTTGTGGCTCTTTCTTTTAACCTGCTACTGCCTCCTAGTGGTGCACAAGTGGGCAGTTATCAAATCCTGTTTTCCTGTAGAAAGAGGCTTACATGACCCAACGGCCGTGTGTGTGCCTTATATTGGTCATTAACCACTGACAGGAAACACGCAGGGGAGGGAGGAGCAGTTTTCTGGAATTTGAATTCTATTTTATTGTTTTAAAATGGTTAAAATATTAACAGAGCAAAAATGTGTAGTTAGTGTAATATTGATACGTGTGTGCCTTTTGTCCTACATGAATGAGCAGGAAGAACCAGTGGCCTGTACACTAGCGTGCATGCTAAAGTAACATCGTTTAATCTAATCCTGGATGGGTTGACTGCCAGTTACATCCCAGATGAGCCACCGCAGACAGCTGATTGACAAAAGGTCCCAGTGGACAGGGATGTCCGAACATGTGACAGCGAGGGCACGAAAAACCTCAATGAAACCAGAGTGGGATCAGATGATGGAAGCCTTTTTGAATGAGGATCCGCTGAGCTGACACGTGCATGGGAGAAGCTTTGGCAAGTGTTACACGTGTCCAAGGGAAGATCATCTCTTTGCGTTTTTCTCCATACTCACAGATACGACCACACTCGTTTTTTTATTTTTATTTATTTAGGAGAAGATACGCCTCAGAACACGTTATAGTGGAATTTCTGCTCAGAAAGAACAACTATTTAATGAATTAATTGGAAAAATATCCAATAAATTTACAGCTTGACTTACTTTCTGTTGATAGCCTTCAGTTACAACATGTGACATCCTACTTACTGCATTGTACTCATTGACTGTATCCGAGAACTGGACAGAGTGAGTGTGACGTCAACCGTAGAAAACAGTTTACGTCCGGCTCCAGTGATATGAAGTCAATTCAGTTGCCCTTTTTTGGCAACACGGGCGCTGCCACGTTGGAGTCAGACATCAGTTTGCAGTGATTGGTCCGAGTTGGGCGAGAACACCTTTCTATGTGAATCACACTCCCCAATCAGGAGTGAGCTTGTTGGACATCCACCCACCCAACGACCTTAAAGCAGGTAACACCAAATCTGTCAAGTGTTTTGAATGTGATACCACATATTTTTATTGAGACGTCTGATTGGCTACTTTATTACTGGAAGAACTTGCACTACAGACAATATATCATGAAAAAAGGTAGGATTAGCAAGAACATGTTAAGAAAAGGTAGCAGAGCAAGAATGATTACGGTATTCTGTCAATTATAATGACTGACTAATATCTGTATATTTTTTCAATAGAAGTCTATAGGATTTTGGCTTATGAATGCCAGGGAAAAGAGGCACTCAGTCCAGTTCTCATGTACAATCAATGATTTAACGATATTCAGATTGAATCATAACAAAATAATTTATATCCACAAAGATATTCAACTCTGGACAACCCAAGAGTAGATTCAATCTGAGTTTTTAAAAAAATACTTGACCTTTTTGATGTTTATTTTGGGTAGCAGCAAAGTTAAAAAATAAAAACAGGAATAAAGAGTTGACCCTATCTGTCATCCAAAAGGACTATCTATTGAACACGTTTACATCACTTTATGATTTTTCAATCAGTCCTTGTAAGATTAAAAATCTCTGGGCTAATCCACTGGAAGGCAACAAATGATTTTAGATATTTTTATTTTTAAGGTAAAATGTAATTACAATTTCTAGAAAGAAAAAAAAAACCCTGGGATTATTAAGAATTATTTTATTGAAAGGCCCTGTCTATTTGAATCAGGATTTTTTTGGGGGGGCAATCAAAGACATGTAATTGCTCATTTCATGCTCATTTCATGAATGCCCAGATTTTTAACCTTTAAACCTTTAACCTTTTCCTGAGAAGATCGATGGTGTGAGACCAAAGGATAATATCCAGTTGTAAGGGTCAAATTGGTCACATGGGTCCAGGCTTGATGCTGCAGTCCTATTGTTAGTAAATCTCTAGAAGAAATTAAATTGAAGACATTGCATAAGATTTCCTATGTATTTATTTAAATTCTGAAAGGATTTCTGTTTCTGCCAGAAATAATTTCCTTTCAAATGCATCTGACAGAACTGTCACAATGTAGGGCTAGTTCCTCATTTTGAAACCAAAACAGTTTTTTTCTGTGCATTATTGTCATCTTTACTAATCCCGCGCAGCCGACAGACCTTTTTTAAAAAATGATGTTGTGCACAGCTGTTTGCTGCTTCCAAAGGTTTAGCACTTATGCACTGACAGGAGCAGGAGAAAGGTAAATCTGCTTGTGTTGTGGGGATTAAAGGCACTGTAACAAAAATGAAAAAAGGAAAAAGCCCTCATATCAGGGCTGACATTTCTGTAGCAGAGACATTATCTGACAGGACGGAGACAAAAAAAGTGCATGTTCAAGCTGCGTTTGGAAGCTTTTAGGTCTTCAGCAGTCATTGTCGCTTTGATTTTTAACGTTTTTTTTCCAAGGAAGAGTTTATTTTCCAAATTCTTTTCGACATCTTTCCTGTATCTTTTAAAATTGAAAGCTACATTTTTTCAGGGAAATTGTATCATATTTGGACTTTAAAAGAAAACCTTGAAAGGATTCAGTCGCTACAATGATTCCTCCGAAGCTGCTTGTCTACCGTCGAACACACTGTGAAGTTAATTTAGAATCCCTCCATGAGACATGGAGGCGAAAAAAATCCTGTGGCGATCTTTTTCAGAATGGATATAGGATAAGGCAGGGTCATCATGGCCAAGAGGAAAAGGGAAGACAAACCGGATTTTATCATTCAGTTTGGGCCTGTTTACGCTTCCTCTCCAACTGGGGTAAGAGCATTAGTGTTGGTGTGTGGATTATCTGGATTTGCAGTCAGATGACCTGATAAAATTTAGGAAAGACATGGTTTCTTACACTTATAGGAGATACTCTGATATCATTAAGAATTCCTCACACCTAACTGACTCAAACACACCACCAAACACACTACATCTTTTTATTAACAATTAAACCAGGCTCTGTACTCAGAATGCTTAAACAGACAAAGATTTAGTGGTTCAAAGTCAGTGGTGCACCCGAATGTGGCCAAATCTTAAATTAATTCCGTCAAATATCAGTAGATTAAGATAAAAAAATCAGGCATAAAGATAATTTCATTCTTTTTTTTCATGGTAAGATTAACTTTTCAAGCTGTGGAATAGTAAAGTCTACTTCCTTTATCAAACAATATTGTTGCCTATATTGCTTTTGTTCAATAAATTGCAATGCTGCCAAAAAGTTATTAATTGCAGGTTGTTTTTATGCTTTTTGTGTGTGTGTGTGTGGGGGGGGGGGGGGTTGGGGGGGTTGTTCTGGATCAGACAGGTTATATAAAATTACAGTGTGATGGATCTCACATTGTTCAGTAATCCCTGGTAGGAGATTTAGACAAAGGGGCGGTTTACATAATGCTTGTTGTAAATTGTCTGAATGTAATATTATGATTTGCAATGTAGTAGCACCCTCCACTAGTTATACTGGCTTTGTAAAGTGCTGCATTTTCCTGAATTCCATTAAAACCCACACTAATTTGGTAATCTGGTATGTGGAGCCTTGGAGAAGAAACCCTGTTCTCAGCATCCCTGTCACATCAAAATTACAGAACTCTTGAGTTTTGAACATTTGAAACATTTTAAATCAGCTTGTATGGTATTTGAGGTCCTTCATGGTTTAGCCCGTCTGCCATTAAAGGAATTTAATAAACAGGAACCTTCTAGCGGGTTTTTAACAGGAACTCTAGCCACTGTAATCCCGTTCTTTCATAAAAAACATTCTGTTTTACAAGGGTTCAGCTTTCTGCAACAGCATACCCATTAAAATAAAACAGGTACAAGTTTTGTCACCTTGAAAAAAACAATTCAATCTCTCGTTTCAGAAATATCAAATGTGTAATCATAAGTGAACAGGATTCAAAACATTTTATTACTTAACAGACACTGATTTTAAAATATTTGGTTCAGTTTTATACTGTTAGTATTTGTATTTTATGTTCTTATGTATAGTTTATTCTCCTTGAAATCTGTTTTCTTTCTTCAGTGCCATCCAGCTGTCAGGTGAGACAGCTGCGGCTAAATGATTAATTTTTATTTTAAATGTTTTACTAATTGTCCCTTATAATAACTTTGAAATAACAAGTGCATTTATAAGAAGTTCACGCCCTTCTGTGCCCGGGATTCATTCTCACTTTTAATTCAATATCTTGGACACAGGTAGATGGGGATTACCATACAATGCTTGCTATTGTTTATTATATAGAAAAAATCAACCTCAAAAATGTTTCAACTGTGCCAGATTTAAAGTTGACTGTCTGAAATGTAAAAAAACAGTGCGTCAATGTTTGTGTTTTCTGACTCCTCCCCTTTTAACCAGCAATTCTATCAAGCTGGTGAACTTGTGTTCCATCTTCATAAGCACATGGCTCACAGCTGCCGGATTCATACATTTGGTGAGTGAATCACAGAGGTTCAGCAAAGGTCAACAAGTTACTGAGCCACAAACTAGATGAGGTGTTTGATGGTCACTGGTCTGAATTGAGATATTTTGTTTGAGTATTAGCAGATGAAAATTTAGATTCTAGAAATAGTCTTTGAATCATTTTTTGTCTGCATCTTAACCATGACATACGTGCAGCCTTGCAAGGAAATGTCACTGACTGACTTTTTTTCTCTAGAAAAAAAAAATCAGAAAAAAGTTTTTCTTTTATTTATTTTTTTTGTTAATAAATCAATTTTGTCTCTTTTACAGTCAAAAAAGACTGTAAAAACACTTGGACAAATTAAAAAAAAAAGACTCAGGAAATGACATGAATGTATTAAAACAATGCTCCAATATACACCAATGATGTATTTCAACATCAGGTTGTATAGTTTGGGACTGGATTAATATCTAAATATATATAGGTTGTCCATCTCATTCTCTCAAATATATATATACATTCTTGAGGAAAAAAAAGGTAGTTCAGATACACCGGTCATTACATTACATTACATTTATTTTAACTGCAGCCTCTTTGCAACTTAACTACATCATCTTACCACTAGATGGTAGTCAAGGATCAACATATAGAGCATAAAAGATCTTGTTACATACAAATGATGATAAATGCAATAAAACTAGTTACTGCATTTAGTCAAATGTACTAATTAAATTTCATCATGTAAAGCACTTTGAGTACTTTGTGTTGGAAAAGTGCTATACAAATACATTTGATTTGATTTGATACTAAGTTGCTCTCTTTTAAAAGTTTGAATTTTCTCCACATTTTAGTCATCACTCATTTTCTTTTTGTTCTAGGTGGAAAACTCAGGGGACCCTTGGGAAAACTTCCAAAATTCCCAGTCGCTATCCTATTGGGAATGTGTGTACTTGCTGATGGTGACTATGTCCACAGTGGGCTATGGGGATGTCTATGCAAAAACCACCTTGGGTCGTCTCTTCATGGTCTTCTTCATCCTCGGTGGTTTGGTAAAACCAGTCTTTTCTTTTAACTTCCCACCCGTCCGTCCCCCCCCCGTCCCCCCCCGTCCCCCACCCTGAGGTCCTATGTCTGTCCCCATTAATAAAAAAGTCTAAAACTGTGGAAAACGTAAAAATCAGAATTTAGAAATGTTATTTCAATGAAATATGACATAATAATTCTCTTAAAAATGTTCAAAGTAGAACATGTTAGTTCCTGTTTAGTGTGTAGTTCTAGCCTTCTGCTATGCCTGATGTATCTTGTCTACCTGTAGTTCCAGGTCCTCGTGGTCCTTCCTTTCCTCCCACTTGTGTGTCCTTTCTTTAACTGTTTAATTAGAGCGTACAGTTGTGCCTGATAATGTTGGTGTCGTTCTCTTAATAGCAGTTGCGGTTTCAGGACACCCCTCCTTCTGTGTCTCCTCCCACACTTCCAACAAACACAGGGGCAGGGAGATACGGTTTAGGCCAGCCTGACTGTTACCATGGCAACAACAGCCTCCCACTCCCTTCCTTTCACCTTCCTCTGATCTAGCATACTCTCAGGCTGAAATATATATATATATATATATATATATAAATAAATACACACTTACTTTGTGACTGTTTTTATTCATTTTTTTCGCATCGTCTTATAAATGCTAAAAGGTGAAGCCAAATCACAGTGACTGTTCTGTAGCTGAGTTCCCTTAAGTCCGAGCTAATGGTACTATAGACTGGATTCATACCATGGCCTTCCCCGCTGATGGGAGTTCTGGAGGTTTCAGGAAATGATCATTTCTAAATGATGTTTATAGATGTTTTCAAGATGACAAAGACATTGTAATAAATGTTCTTCTCAATAAATTATGTTCACTTCTTTTTTCTCGTTTTAGCCTTTATTCAAAACATCAATTTTCCTTGTTAAAGACCCACTCTGATGAAAATTGGTTTTGGTGTTTTAACATATCCTTGTGGCGTTTTTCTGATGGAGGACAGATAGTTATTTCACCTTTATTTTACCAGAATGTCCCTTGAGAATAAACTTCCTTTTTCGAGAAGAAAAATCAGAAAAGAAATTGCATTTTTGAGTATTTCTTTATTCCTATTGTTGTAAATCAGGAGCAAATGGAAAAATCTTGTAGGTGTGATGTAGAAGCTACTACAGCAAGCCATAAGCTCCCTGCTCCGCTTCTTTCTGATATTCGTAGACAAATAGATGCATGTACGTCTTCGTACACCATTTTTTTTGCACCGGTAATGTTAGGTTTGGGGTGTGAGGGGCTTTAGGCTAGCAGGAGAGCGTGTAAGCAGATGGATGACAGGAAGCAGGGGCAGGCTTACTCTGTGCCAACAGTTCTACCCACAACTCAGAGGTGAATTTCTAATGAACTATTGCAGAAATTATGTCCTAGAAAACAACACAGGTTCATCGATTTAGGTTAAAAACAGTATAAGCATAATGGGTTGGGAATGCTTTGAAAACAGATTTAAAGATGATCAGAGTGGGACTTTAACTATGATGTCTTACCAGACTGTTTTATGTTCGATTTGCAATCCTGTGGATTAAAAGAGGCTGTAAAAACGTTGCAAAATGTATCCAGCTCATTTTCTAGCCCATCAAATGAGTCTTGATGTATTCTGCAGCTGTGGACCATCAGGTGGGCCTATTCACATCGACCTGCCCGATCATCTGTGTTTGTTGGACAAAACATGGCACATAGGTTATTATACTCACTTGGCTTTTCAGACTCAACCAGCAAGGCTTTGGATGCTTTCACAGACTGACTTATTCATCATCTGTGAACAAAATTCTTCTCTCAGCAACCAAACCTGTTTGCACCATTTTGGCTTAAAAAATTGGGGCTACCTTTTTTTGCAAAATCCCAGATTAACTTTTGATATATTTAGATATCTCTTTTGTTCATAAGGCTTTGTAAATGACAAAAGAGATGTTTTTTTTACTAAAAAACTAAAAAATTCAATTATCTAAAAAAATTGGGAATGATGGACCAGCTCTCCCAGAACCCACTCTGTGGCATAGTAGTCTCTTTTTTAGTCTCTTCTCCTGTCTTTTATCTTCTCCTTAGGCCATGTTTGCCAGCTACGTCCCTGAAATCATAGAGTTAATAGGAAACCGCAAGAAATATGGTGGTTCCTATAGTGCGGTAAATGGGAGAAAGTAAGTATTCCAGATGGTTCTGCTGTTTTTCTGTGTGCGGTAGAACCCTCTCTGCATGCCTTTTTCTTTTTTCTGTTCCATGCATGTAGGCCATGTTTGCTCGCTACGTGCCAGAAATTGCTGCTCTCATCCTTAATCGGAAGAAATACGGAGGGAGTTATAACTCGACACGAGGCAGAAAGTAAGTTGAAATCCAGACAAGGTGTGGTTGTGTGACTCAAGTGCTCCCCCTTTCGCCTATAGGCACAGGGGGTTAGTTAACGTGACGTTTTTAGATCTGTAAAGTCGAGTTTAGTTACAGTAAAAGTGCATTATGTCAAGTCACACTGTGTGACTGGAGACCTTGGCCACTAGGACACACATTCATGTCCCTTTCACTCTGTCTCTCACTGTTTTCTATCTTCTTTCTAAGTCTGACCCTTTTCTCAATCTGCATCTCTCTATCCTTCATTCAAAGCTTTCCTGAACTCATTTGTGTGCTGTTTGTTTTATTTTTGTTCTCCTTGACACAGCCTCTGTTTGGCTTCAATTTGATTTGGAAAATAGAGCTTTCATGACTGCTACACCTCTGGTGTTTAGCCTACTAACTTGTAGAAGTGCTATCAAATGTGTCTCAATAACACAGTCCTGCCAACAGCATCCTTACTAAAAATAAAGAGTCATGAAATCCCTACTATCCGCCTATAAAAGGATTTCCCTGCAAAAACATAGAGATTTAAATATCTGCAAGTGCATTATCATTGGTGGTCTTCTTAGCATCATCAATTGCAATGAACATTGCAGGATTTCCTTTCTTTTTTGGTTACTTTTTTTTTTCTTTTGCATGGCTTATTCTTTTCTTTTTTTATGCATCATATTCCGCATGCTCTCTTTGACCTGCGGCCTTGTGGCTCTTTCATTGTTTGCTAACCTGATGGGAAAAGTCATCCTCCTGTTTTCTGTCACTGCTGGCACATCGCATCATCAATGCTTGACATTACTCTGGCCCTGATCTTCAGTCAGCTCCCACACCCTGAATGCTGGATGCCTCGCTCCCATTGGAGGCTCTCAAATGCTTTTGGCTTGCTTTGCTTGCTTGGTTCTCGGTGCTTGTCCAGTGTTTGTGTGGTGTTGGTCTTCAGAGGCCCCTTGTATTTAAACGTAATTGTGATTGGCCTCCCGCAGCAGAGGCTTCATACTTTGTGAAGTGTCCGTGACTTTTTGGTTTGTGCAACAATACCACAATCCTTGTGCAGTGCTGTTGTCCCCCCTTTATGGCTCAAACCTTACTGATTTTCAGCACACTGTTTATTCCAGTCGTAAAGTACATTTTTATTTTTTAATTTCTTTATCCTTGGAATTTGCTACTATCTGCTGTCGTCCTTTTCATTTATTTACAATCCTCATCCTATCCGCTTCAGTTGGACACAGTTTAGAGAATCAGCAGTAGAATGGGGGAAAAAAAGTGCCTCTCTTCAGTAATGTTTGCCTGTCATTTAAATAAGATTGATGAAATGTTGTGTTTGGCCAGTGACCCCAGCCCAGGCTGAGAGAGGCCCTTGTCAAAACCAAGAATAGTTTCTCCCACACACTATATTTTTTTCCCCATCTGCGCCCTTTTCCAACTCTCCTTCTGGTTAGACATATGGTATCAATCAGAAGATCCCGACCAAACACACGAGCTCTGAATACGTCCAAGATTTTTCAGAATATCTCAAATGCACGTTTATCTCGAAAGGAATTCTGCTGTAATAAAACCAGTTTGTCAAATGGATTTAGGACTTGCCATTGAATCCCTGTCAACAGTAGAAGTAAAGGGGACATGAAATGATGATATTAAAGTAACTGAGTGATAATATGGCTTCCAAACAGAGCAGCATTGATAAAGTAGGAGCTGTTTTGAAAGGCTTCTCTGGGCTGCTGTCATTTAAACAGACTTTAAGACTTTGGGAAAGTGAGAGGGAATCATATTGGACTCATAATGGATTTCTGTTTCAGACTAGTGTTGCTTACACAGTGGTAATCTGTGCAGTGTAGCGTGCAGCCATGACAGCTCTCACGCAGTACAGTATACGCTGATGTACAGTAATGACAAGTGTTTTTTATTGTTGGCGCCTGCTGAACTCGAAGCCCTGTGGTTTCCATCACGACTCCATGGTTTCCATTAGACTCAACTTTAGCAGAGGGGCTGACACGCAAACGGATTTCAGACCTCACCGAGCTTTGGCATGCGTCTTTGAGCGCTTTTTAGGACACGTAGATCCAGAATCATCATATCAAGGAGACACTCAACGGTAAAAGAGTGAAAACTTTTCTTCAAAACTGTATACGTTTCCTCAAAAAGAATACAAAACTAAAATAGGTGAATATTTCTGGAGTCTAATAAAGTCTTTCTCACTGATATAAGGATTAGAGCAGTGATAAATGAGTAACTTCTGTTGCTGGTGTTTGAGCTCTCCTTTTTGGCTTTTTTTGTTTTGTTCGGATTGCCCCAAAAACATCCTGGGATGTGTCATGTATGCATGTTTTGTTTGCATGCGCTTTGACGCCCCCTTTGCATTGATTGTGACTGTGTGCCACTTTTCCTTTCAGTTTCTGAGCCATTGTGTTTGAGTTTTTCTTTTTTTTTTAATCAAATGAGTGATGTTAATGTGTTTTGTTTTTTTGTGTTATTTCTAAAATAATCAATGAAATTGCACGCATGATTTACTTCCAAAGAGGTATTTTGTCTTTTAAGGTCATTTAAATTTATAAGTCAAATAATTCTTTAAAATAAAAAAAAATAAAAAACAATTATGTTTTAAATTAATGACACAGTGGTAAACCCTTAATGTTAATATTATTCCTTATCAATCTGTGTATTGTATTTTTTTGTGTTATTTCTAAAATAATCAATGAAATTGCACGCATGATTTACTTCCAAAGAGGTATTTTGTCTTTTAAGGTCATTTAAATTTGTAAGTCAAATAATTCTTTAAAATAAAAAAAAATAAAAAACAATGATGTTTTAAATTAATGACACAGTGGTAAACCCTTAATGTTATTATTATTCCTTATCACTCTGTGTATTGTATCATTGTAAAGCGGGTGATTGGATACCAAAATAGGAAGTTAGAGTTGTTTTTTTCTTCTTTTATAACTGGAAACATCTTTTGCCAAGAACTGTTGGCTTCTCAGACATCCCAGCTCATCAGCCAGAAATACCTCACAGCCACTTCTCTCTAGCTCTGACCAATCCTGCAATCATGGCTGCTCGTTATATTGTCTTGAAAGGACATAGGCAACATTTGGGAAACCTATTATGTTCTGCAGCATCAACAAACCACCATTACCTTGATCCGTCCATCACATCACGTTTCCAAGTCTACTTCAGTTCAAATCTGCGCAGTTCATATGGTCCATATGGGCTGAACGCTGGGAACTGGACTATAATTCTCATTGAACATCAATGAATATCTGTTTCCTCTAAACCTGCCAGACGGGGTCAGTCTTAAATCATTTTCTGTTCACTTTTTGAAATTGGCTTTTAAAGTCTAATGTGTTCACCAGAGCTCTTGTATGAAAGCACATTAATGGATCAAGAAGAAAAGTGCCACAACTTATCTATTTCTATGATAGAAATTTCCAAAATGATTTTTTTTATTAAAGGAAAAGAAAACTTTAGACACACTGCTGAGTTGTCTAGTACTTAAAACTTAAGTGGTTTAATTGTCTCCTGGCACATCAAGTGGTGGATAAAATCGCATGGTCGTTGCACAGATTGCTTTACAGCTCTCAGTAGGGTAGTATGAGGTTCTTAATATCCCACAATAAAGTTTGGATTCAACTCAATAAGATTTGCTAACAAGTTTTCACTTTTGATATTTAAATTCAGCAGAGCAGCTGTCTTTACTCAAGGGCAAATAAAAGCTTATTATATGTCAAGCATTCATTCATTTGCCCTGTTGTAATTCTATGAACAATTGCATAGCAGAAATTCACATTTAAAGGCTGACTTCATGCAAAATCAATTTTTTGAGCTTTTAAGGGAATTATAATATTCATTTCTCACAAAGAACACCCCAAAACGGTATTTTAAAGCTTTCACGTATTTCTGAGTATTCCTCTAAAAACCTGCTCTATAAGCACCAGCCCCTCCCAATCCACAAAAACGTGCAGGTTCTCAAACTGTGATGTAACAAAGTGGGGGACAACCCCTTCCAGGAACAGACGCGCTGCCAGCACCTACCAGGCTAACACACCCACATCCACTTTCTCTGTGGAGCTAGCAATGATCGGCTAAAACGCTTTCCTTTTTTATGCACATCCATCCTTGCAATTTGCAAAAGTTTGGATGTTGTTTGTTTTTGTGCGTGAAGTGCAGCCACAGTGCCGCGGCCGACTCTATGTGGACGTCATGAAATCCATCCATCCATCCACAGACATTTACTGTACACATTGTTCAATTAGACCTGCTGCCAAGCGGCTGCCACCGCCCTGTGGCTGCCCTGCTGTCGCCCGATTTTGTAAAGGCATCATCCCCGCCTGACTGACTTCCACCTTGTGCAGTCATGACCACAGCAACAAATTAAAAAAACTTGGATGGCAAGAGCTAATCCTGAAGATTCTTCTAATGCCTCTTCATCGAGATGTGGCATTTGGATATATGACTGTAGCAAAAGCTGCATAGGAATCATCCTCATAGTTAGATGCCGCCATCACACAGTATAGCACCATAAATTAATATTTTAGTATCATTAGATATGAGTTATTGTGTTGTTAAAATATCAGATTCTTGTATCAGTTACAGCCTGCCAAGTCCTTCCAGAGAACTCCTGTTTAATTAAGCATGACTGATAAAGTGAAAGGAAGCCTGTACTTACTTTACCTTCTTTATATTTTTTTGCCTCATTTTTGCTATGGTTCTTCCCCCTGTAGTTACTTTTTTTAACCAGGCCTTGTTGTTCCTGATCCTCTGTTCTTGGAAAAATGTTGAAATTCCAAAAAATAGTGGGAGAAATAAATTGATTTCAACTGTGACACACGCAGTTATAGACATCATGAGCACCAGCCCTTCCCCTGGGCTTTCATAATTCAGACTGTTGAGCACAATTAGACACATCAAAGGAGCTAAAAAGGCATTTTATTTTGGTTAAAATGTGAAAAAAAAGCCAAATGCTTGTTGGAGTGAGTCAAAACACGACCTATCAAATTGCTACCATCCGCTAAGTATTGCATAAATATATCATTTAATACCGACGTATGACTCATGGTGCATTAACTGAAATTTTAGCTGTTAGATCTTGGACACCCCCATTGGGCTATAGCAATTAGAGAAGCACCACAAGTTTCACGGTTCAAACGTTGACCATCAAGGCTGCCCAGTGGGAGATTTGTCTCATCATTCGGTTCAAAACCAACCCTTAGACATGAACTTCATTCAGTGAAGTCACATGGGGACACAACCTTAAACCCAAAACCATTCCAAACCACCATCTTTCTCCCTATCGCCTCTAATCAGCTCTGTCAAACATCCAAAAGATTATTTCGCTTGAAAAAAGTCACAAGTGTTGCCAGTGACCTGTCAAACACTCTATGCAGGGCTTTCGTCAACCACAGGGCTTCAAATCATTTTGAAAACTTTTAGTAAAGTCGTGTATAAAAGCACAAGTCCATTGATGTACTTGTCTTTGTCAACATCCATTCTGCTCACAAAAGCGTGGTTTGGCTGAGGGCAAAGTTTTTATTCTGAGAATGGATGACAGTCCAACCACTGTAGGCTGTGTAATTATATTTTAGATTTTCTAAAGTGGTTCAGAGTTGAGTGCTTGATTGCACTTGTCGTTCAGAGTTTAACCACTTTCATTATAAGAGGAAAAATATTCACTTTTGTGGCAAAAGAGATATAATTCACTTACTTGTTTGCTTTTAGAAGACATTTCTTGACATTACTATTGAGTTTTGCATTCATAATATAGTTAAATGTTAGAGTGCTTTGGTTTGACTGATTATTTTTGGGAGGCTTGCCAGTGTCTTCAGTGATTTATGCTGCCCACTCAAGAAGATTTCTTCCCCCTCTTCCAGGCATATTGTGGTCTGTGGTCATATTACCCTGGAAAGTGTCTCCAACTTCCTCAAAGACTTCCTACACAAGGACAGGGATGATGTCAATGTAGAAATTGTTTTTCTCCATAAGTAAGTTAATCTTTTCCTTCTCACAGTATTAAGGGTAGGGCTGATCCATACAGGCGCTAACCCCCGCCCTGTCCTGTTTTCTTTGTATGTTAGTATTTCCCCTAATCTTGAGCTGGAAGCCTTGTTCAAACGCCATTTTACCCAAGTAGAGTTCTATCAGGGATCTGTTCTCAACCCACATGATCTCGCCCGAGTGAAGGTACTGTCGGCGAAAAAAGTCCACCACTAATGGTCTTGTCCAATTTGTTGTCTTGTGTATTAAAGGAAGGGTCAAGAGCTACTTCTGTTGTTTTTATGTTGCTGCATCTTCAACAGATTTGCAGGACGTGGTTGTACATACTAACATTGAACTTTCAAGTCCTTGCCTTTTGGGTTCTTTATAGATCAAGTCAGCAGACGCTTGCTTAATTCTAGCCAACAAATATTGTGGAGATCCTGATGCTGAAGACGCCTCCAACATCATGAGGTACACTGTCATCCAAACCTTTATCCTCAATTGTACCCAAATTAGAGATCTGCTTCTGTTTATTGTGAATGGTTGTTTGTTTGAAGGGTCATTTCAATCAAGAACTACCACCCCAAGATCAGAATAATTACACAGATGCTACAATATCATAATAAGGTAAGACTGGTACTTTATGACGTAGCAGCAATTTAAAATAATGTTTTTAAAAAAACTAATTTGAGTGAGACGATGCATATTATTCCTCAAATAAGTCTACTTGTTATGGAAGTATATATTAATTTTACAAATAACGTTGAGAGTAAACCTCGTTTGCGGTGTGTTTTCATTGTATTGTGTCCCAATTGCGTTTTGTTGACACAAAATAAATAGGACATTCTTTAATCAGTGGGCCTGTTTACATCGCCTCCAACATGCCTGCATCTGACATCTGTCCCTACGCAACAAAACGCAAACTTTGCTCAGGATTTCTATTTCCAGACAGTCAATGTGTCATGTCGTGGCAAAAAAAACCAGAGAACCAGAAGCAGGTCGGGGTTTCAAAATAAAAACGTCCTTTGTACCTTCAAAATAAAACTTTATAACATTTTTGTTTCTGTTTGGGGTGAGGTGCCCATACGATAACGAACATTGTGGATTACACTGTCAAGTTTGATTTTGGAAGTACAAAAAGACAACATCATTTGTGACTCGAAACATGCGTTTTACAAGGACTTGGTGAGGAAGGACAGGCCGTGGGGCCTGATTGCTTAAATTCTGGATATTGATGACACGAGGGTGACAGGACGAACCACTCCTCCGAAAGCCAGAGGGACAGGGGAGGTTGTACCATGACTTGTGGACTTGTGAGATGGACTCCCCACACAAGACAGGGGTGCACCGCAGATGGACCAGTGTAAATCTGGGGTTAAACCAAAGTAAAGCACTTTGGAAATACCAACCTAAACCTAATAAGAAAACAGCTGATAAAAAGTGCCTTTACTTTGCACTGAAAAACAGCAAAGTACACAACATAGTTCTTTTTAAGAGAAGTATTTGGTTTAAAAATTATTTTATTTCTTTCCCTCTTTGTATGAATGATGTTTTTTTTTTTAAAGTTTATTCATAATAAATAGTTGCCTGATAAATTTTTCAGTTTTTTTTATTTATTTTACAATTATTATTTTTTTGCTCCATTCCAAATAAATTAAACAATTACAAATTGTAACAAATAGTTTCAGCAGCATGTTTGTGTTAATTTAATAGTTTTTATATGTGTATAGTTTTTGAATGCTTTCCAAATCATTTGTGGTCAATTTACCTTTTTGACTATGTGCTGCATTGCCTGCAGGATTTTTTTTAAGACAAGTTGCAATTAAGTTTTACAACCACAAATCCAAAATGATAGATGTCTCAAGTTTCAAAACAATTTAGCCATTTTGCTTGTGTTTACACTTACATACATGTATGCGGCTACTTTCAACGGAAACATGCCTCTACGCGATTAAAACGCTCAAATCCATGAGTCACTACGCAAGTGTCTATGACCGTTTTTAGACTCTGCGTACCAAATGTGCATCTACTGATTGTGCTGTGAGGGGTAAATCGCAATTAGTAACAGCGTCTTGTCTCCAGTCTTTTGGTGTTCACACTGGAATGATGTGTTTAGCGTGTCCTGGAATGCGTGCATGCCTGGTGTGAACGTGGAATGACTCATATCATTCAAGCTGTACCACATGTGTCTGCCAAAAAAAACTGAATTATCTTCTTGGACGTGGACTTTTGTTTCTGTTGCATGACAAAGGCCCATCTGCTGAACATTCCAAGCTGGAACTGGAAGGAAGGAGATGATGCGATCTGCCTGGCAGAGCTGAAGGCAGGCTTCATTGCCCAGAGTTGTCTGGCCCAGGGCCTGTCTACCATGCTAGCCAACCTTTTCTCCATGAGGTCCTTCATTGAGGTAACACAGAGAGCAATGATCCGCTTGTCTCCTTTGTCCCTAATGTAAAATATTAATGAATTATCATGTCAAAATGGGAACTCATTTTTGGAGTAGATGTGAAGTTACGGTAATAGAAGTGCATGATTTAGTCATTCTGTTCTCAGATGAACTATATCTACTAAACTGGATCCTCCTTAAGAAACGATTTAGATCTTCTTTAAAGTCCCACTCCAATCATCTTTTAAACCATCGTAAAGTGTTCCCAGTGGTCAACAGGACAGCTGTGTTTTTCTAAGGCATAGTTTTTGCAGAGCAGCAGTTCATCAGAAATTTGCCTCTGACTTGGTAGTTGGAATGTTGGCGGAGAGAAAGCCTGCCCTCACTTCCTGTTATCCCTTTGTTTACACTCTCTCCTGCTAGCAAACAGCCCTTCACAATCCCAAGTTAACATTAACCATGCAACCAAAATGGCCTGCAATATTGGAGCTATCTAGCTGTACAGTTTTAAACCAGATGCCAGCTCAGATGAGGAAAAAAACAAACACTTACATGGATCTATTTGACTGCAAACAGATGCATCAGAATGCACTTTGTGTTAGCACTTTGTGTTATGCTCTTATATGAAAAGTGCTTTATAAATAAAGTTTGATTGATTGATTGAATGGAGCAGAACAAGGAGCTTGTTTAAACTCCATTCTTTTTGTCGGCTCCTGATTCACAATGATTTGAATAAAGAAATACTCAGAAATATAATTGTGATCTTAATTTTCTTTATAAATTTCCTCCATAATAAGACAAACGCAACAAGAACATGGTAAAAACAGCCAAAACACGATTTCTGTTGGAGTTGTTCTTTAAGAGAAATGATCCTATTTGTGTGTTTGGGTGTTTTCTACATTATGTTTATTATACTGTGTTTCTATGCATACTTCTGTCAAATCGCTGTGAACATTTAGTAAAGATGACAGATCAGCCTACAAACTCAATCAGCAATCAGTCTTCAGCTGATCACGGTGGTCTGTCTTTGGTTTAGAAACTTTGTGAGAAATGTTTTTTTGTTTTGTTTAGATTGAGGAGGACACATGGCAGAAGTATTACCTTGAAGGAGTGGCTAATGAGATGTACACAGAGTATTTGTCCAGTGCCTTTGTAGGCCTCTCCTTCCCCACTATCTGCGAGTAAGTACCCTTCCACCAAAAGGTTCTCAAAACCAGGCATATGCAAGGGGGTATGATGGGTTGACGCAGACTTTTTGTGCTTATCCTCTCAAATAAATGCTTTTGTTTTACAGGCTGTGTTATGTGAAGCTGAAGCTGTTGCTTATTGCCATTGAATACAAGTCTGAGCAGAGAGAAAGCAGGTTTGTAAAGTGGTGATTTGTTTAAAAGGGGAAACAAAGTGACGTTTTTGTTCCTGGCTGCAGCTCTGGTGGAGTTATTTTTATAAAAACTGTGAAAACCAGCATATTGTCATAGCCTTTAAAGTGAAAACCCCCTTTTTTATTCATGTTTTGTTGTCAGACAGTTATACAGAAATTCTAAAAGCCTATTTGTATAAATTTGATTTTTTTGTCACATAATTTTTTAAGAATGTTTCCTGTGCCTAAATCTTACAGAAAAATACAGTTTCATATGTTATCATATGTTATCATTTAAAAAATGCAGTATGTTTGATACTTTTTTTTTTAAACTTTTATAAATATGTAACCAACTTGCCAGAAAATTTGAATATTCCATCTCCAGGTTTTTTCTAAATGTATGTGCAGTGTTCTTTTTCAGTTGGTATATCTGCCACTAACTCACCAGTGCTGGTTCTATTACCTGTAGCAACACAAAGCGCATCTATCCTTTTCTGAATCCTCGACTGCCAAACCTCACCCGCCTGCGCCTTATTGCATGTGTCAAATGTTTATATGTAAACTGACAAACCTGCATGATAAAAAAAAATAATAATTATTATTATTCATTTGACTTTATTTGCTTAAACTTGGTTGTTTTTTTTCCTATTTATGTTGCAGAATTATTTTTATTCTCCAGTTTTTAAGCTTAATTTTTTTAACCTTTTTATAAGGAAACAAAACAAAAGTCATTTTTATGATTTCATTGCTTTTGCTGACTGAAAATAAAGGACAAAAATTAACCTTTTACTTCAAAATCCTTTTTTATAGTAGCAATAAAAGAGTTATTTTTAGGATCTTGGACTTCATCACCAGACAAACATGGTTGAGTTAAAAGGCGTAGCAGCATTGTCAGATGAATATGCGGACCAGCATTAGCAACGCTCCTTTTCTCCTCTTCTTTTTATGCTGAAATCTGTTTGATTTGAGATGTTTTTCTTGTTGTTTGCAGAAGCCGAAAGCGGTATGCCCTCAACCTTATCTTACTTCCAAAGTTCCACCCAATCTTCACCACTTTAAAGCTTCTGACTTTGGGAGTTTCCAAAGGATATTTTTCCAATCACTATGTCACAGGCCTCTTTTTCAAACTATTTTTTAAACTGTGTCCTTTGTGCTTAATGCACTAACTTCTTTGCAGGCAGAGAGAGGATAGAAAATTTGGATTTGTTTGTAGTAGCTCTGTTCTTTTGTCTTTGCTGTTGTCGGTGTACCAAGGCCAAACCCTCCACCCTTTCCATACCTACCTCTTATTTGATCTTTTCAGTTGTGTCTTTAACCAAACCTTTTTGCCTAAATTATTTCTCTCACTTTCAGTTCTTTTCCAGTGTCGCTCAGTTGATGTATGTTAGCCTTGAGAGACATTCCACTCATTGGTGTTCTAAAAAAAGAGACTACTAGAGCAGTATTTTGCGGTTTTTGTCTCAGATTCAGTGGAAGAGTGTGTAATCACAGATCACAGAACAGAGGTTGCTTTGGTGATCAATTGGAGAATGTTGTGCAGATTCAGTCTTTTAAGAGAAAGTCCCAGATTATCAACCAGTAATGTAAAGCATATTTTATTTATTCATGCTTTTTTTTCTTGTTTGTTTTGGAGTTTTCTATGTTAAAATGTCACACTAACAGAGGCATGAAGGTGTCAAATTTGGATAATCATTAGGTTGATCCAAACTGAAGTATGATTTACTCGCCCCACATTCCATATTTTGCATTCCATCTCCCTCCCATGTTGTCACCGCCTCATGTCCATCCATCTGTTGCATGTTTGTTCGTCTGGGCACATGTTACTATTCTGAGAGCGAGATTTTCTCTGTGTGTGAATGTGCATCTTTGTGCGTCCAAGCCACCATGTACAGTCACGCCTGTGCGTCTTTTTGAGTAGATGTCCTTAAGTGAGGTCACTTCCTGTCAGTTTGGTGTTTGAGAAACAATCCAACTGCACAGAAGTTACTGCAACCGTCTGCATCTACGTACCTGTCCCCTATATCTGTACTGCGGTGGCTATGCCTTTTTGTTTGACTACTGTCCTCTTCACACTGCTTAGTAAATGCATGCTGCAACACAGTTACATGCAGTGGTAAAAGCGTACTTTGTTGCTCACAGTATGAGGTTCTGACACTTAAAAAGTTGGATTTCCCCCTCCATTGAAGAACAATGTTCTGGAAAAGTGAAAAATAAAAATCTCAAATTTGGGCAACAACGTTTGTGGAACTGTCTCACTTTATTTTCTTTCAACTGTTTTCACTAAAAAGCATGCCAGATGTGATGTTTACTTCTTCGGGGGCCATTCAATCAGAATGGATGTTGGTTTACATCTTGGAGTGATAGTAAAAGTAAAACTTGCATGATAATATCTTAAGTTGTTTATGGATTCAATTGCTCCACCCCAAAAAATGTAGTTTTTTTTTCTGCAATGTTAACATTTTTGAGCTCAGAGGAAAGATGTTCCCAAGAAAAAAGAAAATTCCATCTGGACTCTGGAGGGTTATAAAATTCTTTGAAGCTAATATAATCAACCAGGGAAGAAAAAAAAGTGATGAAAATGAAAAAAAAACAATACAAGACATCTTTCATCTGGGCCTTTATTTTGAAGGACTGTTAATTTGGAGGTTTAATGTTTTAATACCTTGGCTCACACTCACATCATTGATGATTGTTGCCCACAGGTAACCATTAATGACAAGGGTGTATGTGTGTGTGTATGTGTGTAATGTAAATGTAAGTTGTGTATACTTTTGTCATAGTCTAATTAATGGGGAATGATACAGCCATTCACTTTAATTGCTTGGGGTTTTAAATTGTGGCATTTTTCATAAAGGGTGTCGTACATTTTTAGAATGTTCCTGCCTTTAAATAATGTTATTTAAAAAAAAAAAAAAAAAGTATTTGTGAGATGGTACTGGCAGAGCTGAACTTTATTGGATTCAGTCTACTTTTTAAGGGACACGTACTTCTGATGGAGTCCAAAAGTGAAGTCACTAGTATTGACATAAACGAGAGCTGTTCATTCCCTTGCATCCCACTGTCAAATACTAACCGAGACGATGACTTTTAATGTACATTCTCTGTACTACAGCCATGTCTCAGTGGGCTTCATAACATCTGTTTTGACTAGATGACTGTATTTGAGTGCTGAAACTCAAACCACTCCATGGCCATAATTTTAATTCTTTCTGCCCTTATCCCTTTTACTTGTATTTCTCTGTCCCTTCTCTCACCCCCAGGCCAGTCCAAAGCCATTTTGTAAAGAAAAGAATTAAAATTGAATGTGCGACCATGCTGTTGTAACTCTTGTCCATCCATGTATCACATCCACAAATGATCCAAAACAAGAGCAAAAGTTATGTTGCTAACAAGACACCGATAGGAGCAATAATGAATAACAGGGACGATGTTCTGAAAAAAATAAAAAAAATAAAGCCCAGTCCAAGTGTAGTTCTTTCTCAACAACAGGCTTTAAAATGTGTTTGTACCATTCCTCTTGATTAGCATGTCGTGTGCATGAATTGAGTTTTGTCCACACATTAACAAGCTTTATGTGTCTGTATGTCTCTGATTACCCAGCATCCTCATCAACCCAGGCAACCATGTCAAAATGCAGGAGGGAACTCTTGGATTTTTTATCGCTAGTGACGCCAAAGAAGTAAAGAGGTGATCCTATTCCCAAGAAAAACCCAACCAGTAATCAATGTAACATCAAATGTGTTCCTTTTAAGTACTAAACATGTGTACTGTGCCACTTCTAGAGCATTTTACTACTGCAAAGCTTGTCACGATGACATCACAGACCCCAAACGGATAAAGAAGTGTGGCTGCAAACGACGTGAGTAGCTGTGCTTTTGTTTTGTAGCAGCTCTTTCCTTTATTCCTGTCACTCCTAAACCTACCTGTCTGAGTCTGTAAACTCCTGTTACTTGCCTTAACAACAGTAGTGTTTTTCGTTGTCCCACTGTTGTTCTATTTCGTGCAACATCTCCGTTATACTTGTCACCATTATACTCATAGGAAAGTGTTTGATAAGGGTTCCATTTGAACTGCTGTAACATCCATGACGGTATGCTCATCTGTTAAATCCTTTCTGTTTCCATCTTCTAGATGTAATCGTCTTGTTTTACTATTTTTTCTCTGAACAAGTGGGCTAACTTTACCTAAAAAGAAATGAACACAGCTGGAATACAGTAATGATCAGTTTGCTGTAAATGTCAGTAATAAGCTTTAGAAAATTCACAATTCCTTTATTTGATGGAGTATTGGGGCCACCAAAAGAGTAATATTACCAGATTTACCAAATGTAAGACTTTATATCTCGTAAATATATGACTTTGGGGGGGGGGGTTACAAGATTACAAGATCAAATTCGAAGTGAATAAACAATCCAATAAGTGAACGCTATGTGCAGCAGCAGACCGACTTTTTGTTCGGTTTCAAAAATGTACAATTTGGTCAAACTGTTTTGGATTTGATCAGGTAAACTGAACACTAAGTGATAAGGTTACAAATGTGTGGAAGCTCCTTTGTTTGATTTACTTTTTATTCATTGATGGATCTTTGAAGTGCCCGTTGACAAAGCCATGGCTATCCCTGCAGCTGTCCACCTCAAATCCTTTCTTCCTCCACGAAAGACAAGATCTCCTCCAAGTCTGTGTTATGCTTCCGCCTAAAGAGGCCCAGTTTTTGGCATATTCTTTTCAATGTTATGCTAGTAAAAATTAGATTTTGAGTCACCAAACAGGTTCAGAATTCCTTAGTTTCGAAACCTATCCGGAGATAAACCTTCACAAAATACTCCACCGCTTTTATCTTTGAGCACCACGCTGATAAACGTACAACTTTGGTGTTTTTTCTGGTATATTTTTGACTTTTTGGTCATAAATTTATGTCACAAATTTAGCACTTTATTTAGCATTTATTATTTTAAAATGAGTAAATATGACTTTATTCTCGTAATTTAACAGTTACGACTTTTACCTCATAAATGTACGTATTTAAAGTCGTATTTAAAAAAACAAACTATTTGTTTGTAAACTGGCCCTAATGCTCCATCATACCTTTAACAGCCTTTTAATAAAAGCTGTTTTGTTTTCAAATTAATATTCTGCAGCTTGTCAGGCATAATTATTAGGACTTGATTTGTTTATCCTGCTAAACAGACTCCAGAAATCTCCTACTGTCATCATTAATTAGACAAACAGTCTAAATGTGTCTGATATCTTGATACATTTGCCTGTGATTATCACAGATTTGCCAGCAAGAGAGTTGCATTGGAAAAGGTGACAGTTCCATGACTTCAATGGAATTGTGTCCTGGAGTATGTTATGTTCTATCATGTTTTGTTCTCCTCTGTTACTTTTTTTCCATGATCAGTGACACACTTTTAATGTATTTCCTTCCCTGCTGCCATTGGAAAACAACCATTTTATTTTAACTTCTTACTGGTAGTGATTTATTGTGAGTAAAACAAACAAAAAACAAACAAACAAAACAGACGTCCCATTTTTTTCAGAGTGCAGTGCAATTGTTTTCTTTTATTCTTTTCTTTCGATCCTTCTTTAGCAAACTCTTTATTGTATCAGTGTTGCATGAACCAGTGTAGCTTCTGCATCCCTTTTCCTCACCTCTCATTTCTGCAGTGTGCTCAGACCAGACTTAGTCTAAAGCAGCTGAAATTGAACCCCAATCAACCTTTAATTGACCAGCCTCGATCACTAATGCTCTAGCCAGCTGTAAATCACACTAAAATGAAATTTGACACAATTAATAGTTTATGTAACTGATTATCTGGGCTGCATATGGATGAAACCATTCTCATATTTTCCATTCAGAAACCCACGTTTTAGTTTTGACGAGTTTCCATGTCTCCAGATTGATATTATGCATTGAAAATATAAGATGGCAAAAAACTAAAAACAAGCAACAAAAAGCTGACATTTATAGAGATTTCTATATAAATATAAATATTAATTTTTGGTAAAGCCAAAAAGGCTTTACCAAAAAGCCTTTTTGGTAAAGCTTGTCAAATCTAAAATAAGTGAGGCTGAGCCAAAACAACAACAACAACAAAATCATGTGGTTTCCCTTTTGCCCCACTTTATGATCTCAGCCATATCCTAAACTCTGGCTCAGGCTTCAGAGATCAGCGGGTCCCTGTCATCGCAGTACCAAGCCAGTGCTGTTAAAATCTAAAAAAAAAAAAAACTGTTTGGCCACTTAGTTTGAAAGTTACCCGTCGTTGCACATAGTTGCCATTAGAGGGTGCTGTTCTACCAGTCCCCACGAATGCCAAAAAAGTAAACGATGATGTCTGTAGAGGAAATTAAGATCCCCTCAAAGCTATTCAGCAAAAGTACAAGTACCTGAATTATGTGTTAGTTGTATTTTTGAGGGGGAAATTTAGCTAAAAGTGAAAACAAAAAAGACATCAGTCAGTCTGATTTTACCAGTGTTTCCCCCTGTTATCTGTTGTTCTAACATAAACATTTTGCCTAAAATGTTAGCTTATTATCATTATTATCAGCTATTATCATTTTTCTTGTACTCTTGCTGAGAAACACAGTTTTAGGGGACAGGGGTGTTTTAGTACAGTGCTTCCTTTGGGACATTCTTTGGATTCAACATGTAGCCATGTGAAGGTAAGTGCAAATATCTCAGAAAGTTCAAAGCCACTGGTCCTTCAAGAGTCTTTTAATCTCGTAACTGGAATCTATGATAAACATTTATTAGTTATATTCTTTACAGTACTTTTGCAAATGCTAGATCAAAAATAAAAACAAATTTCGAAACCTTTTTTTTTTTTTACTTATTTTACACAAACATTTCTATATTGCAAATATAAGTGTCTTAAATGTATGTCCACCCACTTTTGTATAATTTCTAGCTTTACCTTACTGCAGTCAGATGGCATCAAATAGTCCTTTATAGATTGCAGGATGTTGGCCCCCCTGACCCTCAAAACCTTGGAAGGCAGTTGACAAATCACTTTAGTCACTAACTCCAGTTTTTAGTTTTTATTTTACTTAAACTTCTTTTAATGCAACTGTCGTTTTTTTCCCTCTTCCATAATTTTTCTAATAATCTCATCCATGAGTAAACATGCTAAAGTCCCACTCCGATCATCTTTTGATCTATAGAAAGGCAGTCCCAGTGTTCATTTAATTATGATTATGTTGTTTTTAGCCAAAAAAAACCCAAACAAAAATAAAACCCTGTGTGGTTTTCTACGACCTAGTTTCTGCAGAGCAGCAGTACTTGCCGGGATTGTTAGCGTGACATAAGCCCACCTCCACTTCCCGCCATCCGTCTGCTTACTCTCTCTCCTGCTAGCTTACAACCCCAACATTAGTGGTGCAATAAAGATTGCACATTTTTCAAATGACATTTTTTTTTATCTGCTCCTGATTTACATACATTTGAATAAAGAAATACTCTGAAATGCAGTTGTGTGCTTAATTTTCTTTACATATGTCCTCCATCATGAGAAAAATGCCACAAGAACATTATTTTCATTACAATGAATCTTTAATCCAGACTGAATTAACAAATATCAGTCCTACAGGATTATTGCAAATTTCTTTTCAGTGTAGCAATGGTCAACTTTACTTATGTTAAAGATCTGTTGAGGACTGGAGAAAAGCATCCTTATTTGATGAAGTCAACATTACAAACTATGAAGGAAGAAACTTTAGTTTTCACATGGCTGTGGCACCCTAATAGCTATAATGTTGAGTGTTTTTCTTTTTGGTGGATAACCGATGATAATGAAAGAAAAAGTGTCCAAAAAGAGAGCTCATCAGGGTGACGGTGATGTTGAATCAGTCAAGAATGTCCTGAAGGAGGCACTGAACAGTCACAGGCCGAATTCTGTGTTTCTGTGAAGTCAGAAGTAAAAGACATTGTCTGTGTGCGTGTTTGTCTGTGTGTGTCTTCTGTTTTCATTGCTCCCCTCTCACATGTGAGAAATCTCACTTATTGGTCTCTATTGCAATGCAAGTGCTCAGACAAAAACTTTGAAGTTAAGTAATCGCAGCATGAAATACAGGCCTCACTGCCCATGTGTACCATGCCTCCAAAGCTCAATCAGTGCTGTGAAGAGTAATTTAATGACTTCTCCGTTGTTCATTTTGGAGAAAGACCTGCATGATTTTGACATGCTCAGAAAGCACATGCATGCCACGGGATAGAGCACTCCCTGACTGCCTTTCTGATGATCTGCGTTTCCCATTCTTTCTTTGGGCTGAAGTTCAAGCATGGTGCTTCATGCATGATGGGATTTTCAGACGACAGAATCAGAGATGCTGAAGGGTGTGTTTGTAAAGGTGCTGATAGTTATCCTGTGCGCTCTCTTCGCACCTTGGCAATGAGGGAATGGGACCTTTTTTTTTTTTTTTGGTTTTTTGCTCAGACACACAGAAATGTACATATAGTGTTATAGGGATTTTCACTCCTGCTCTCCTTTGGGTTTAAGGTTAGTGATACAACCGCACAGTAATATGCATTCGCTATGGAAAAATGTGGTTTCATTAAAGCTCTCATTTTGACTTTCAGAAGGAAATGCTTTCATCCAGTCTTACCTAATTTCTGGCAACTTGCAACCAATTGCCAGTTTAGGAATGATATGAAAGTACAGTATTTTTGGGAGTATAAGTCATTTTTTTGATGTAGTTTGGCCAGGGTTGCAACTTATACTCAAAAAGAGACTTATATGTGATTTTTTAAAAACATAAATAGGCTCACATATTTGTTTTTTTCACGCTGACTAACCTTTTAGAGGTTTTTCCAGCTAACAATCACTAGAGGGGGTATGTTCCCTGTGTTTCAATATTTGTGACTGACAGAAATGCAGAAGAAGAAGCCCTGTCCAAAACAAACATGTTGGAAAATCTGATCGTTCTCTTCCTGAACTTTATTTAATATATTGTTTGCATCGAGACAATATTACTCTTGTTTTTGACATGTGTCAAAAAACAGGCAGTGGACACGAATTTGATGTGAGAATCGCATTTGGTGTGACCGTAGCATTATGCCAGGCTTGATGAAATTGTTCTGAAGCCTTGCAACTTATACTCTGGAACAACTTATATGAGTTTCTTCTTAATTGTGCATTTTTTCTCTTGCAACTTATACTCCTGTGCAACTTATACTCCTGTGCAACTTATACTCCGATGCAACTTATATAGGGTTTCTTTCTCTTTAATATGCATTTTTTGCTCCTGCAACTTATACTTTACTGCGCCTTATACTCTGTAAAATATGGTAATTGTCAATTAATGAAACAAGTACAATTATTAAAGAAGAAAATAAACACTTTAAAAAAAGGGGTATTATAATGTGAAAAATTGATCAATAAAGCATTAGACGTTAAATTTCTAGCAGTTCTAAGGTTATAGATCTTGCTTAGACTTAAAAGTCTTTAACATATTTCAACACAAGACATTTTTCAAGTACTTATTCGTCCATAAATTAAATCAATCATGTTTGAGGATTAGCTAATGCGTGTTACAACACATTTAATTGATAAAAAAAAAAACCCATTGGGAGTGGAGCAGTGAAAGTGCACATCTGAACACAGCATGATGTGGTCAGTCTAGCCTGTAGTGTAGTGTTCCGCCGTGGACAGAGCCTGCAGCTGCATGACGGGATTCAGGTACGTGATTCACACCTTTAGCCAAATGGATAGAGGATGTACAATTTTTTTGGAAGATTGTATGACTTTTGCTGCAAAAGACATTGCTCATGCCTCTTTTCCTTGAATGCTTCCCTCCTTCTCCCCTTCCCCTCTCCTTACTTTCCCTCAGTTCTAATTTTGTCTTTTGAACCTGTTACAGCCTTAGCACACAGCTTGACCTCTTTAGATCAGTCTTATCATATCCTTCAAATTATTGGGATAATTATGACATTTGAAATGTGTTCAAGAAAACAAGAAAACTGTAAATGGCATTTCAGTGACAACTCGTTAAAGAGTAATTCTCCATTTGAGGCTCAAGTCTGTGGGGCAGATGGCTAAAGCTTGCACCTTTCTGATGAAATTACCTTCCAACTTCCCCTTTATGAGTATTTCTCCTTTTGCCATTAACCTGCTGCTTTTCCTCTCCTCTCATCCCAAAACATGACTGTAGCCAAGATGTCCGTCTACAAACGAATGAAACTGGCATGTTGTTTTGATTGCGGCCGTTCAGAGCAAGACTGCTCTTGCATGTCAGGCAGTGTACATAGTAACATGGACACCCTTCAGAGGGCCTACCCACTTTCCTCTGTCTCTATTCATGATTGCGCAACCACTTTACGTGCCTGTAAGTTACACCGCCCAACACATGCTGTTATATGTCTGTTGTGTGTGTCGTGTACCATGCTAGGGGCACGGTACGTGTTTGTGCGTCTCCAATGTTGTGTACGTGGCGTGACCTGTTACTTCATGGTTTGTGTAACTGTGGCCCTTGTGGGTCGGTATTTATGTTTTTGGTTGAAAAATATGTTGCTGTTTTTGTTTTATCTTAACCAGATTTATCTTTGAAAATTCAGATTAATTTCTGTTTTAAGTTGAACTTAGCTTTCTGGGTGTGTAGTAGTGGATGAGTGCTGTGGTCTGTGGTGCTGCTGTACGGTATTGTAGGTGTTAGAAATGTGGTTACAGCATGCTGTATCAGTCACTCAAGATGTGTAAAAATTTCACTTTTGGAGCGTGGTGGTTGATGTTTTTGTAACTGTTTAAGGTAAGACGTCTGCAAATACAGAAATGACATTGTTTTTTTAAAGTTGATGACAGTTTACAAAAAGCATTTTGTTGCAATTATGTTTGACATTTTATTTTGAAGTATTTCTTTTCCCTTTTGTTGTTGTTTTTGATTTTACGTTTTTGATCAGCTATATTTTTTTGATTTAGAGAATTTATTCATGAGAAACAGGGCACTCTTGTGTCGTAGTTGTGGTACTACTTAAGGCTTTCAGGAAACTTTTTGTCAACCATCCATTTACACGCAAAGCTAAAAGGGTCCCTTCATACCAGAAAAAGTTACATTTCTCATTGCTATTTAAATAAGTTAGCTTAATCAGGGAAGGTCATAGGTGCCATCAAGAGGCCAACATAGTAAAGACTGAAAACATTTCTATTGTAAGTGATTGAAAAACTGTTTTGGTACATGGCTTTATTCCCAGCTAGGAAGCTAAATTAAGGAAAATTTGGTTTTCTGAACTGGCTTGATGCATATTTGGATCAATGGGCGTCAAGGGGCTAACATGGCGAAATGGAATTTCTGTCTAATCAGTCAGTTAAAATATCCGAATGAGATGTTACCACAAGGTTTTAACGCTAGGAAAAGGATATTATTTTTATTGCACTACTTTTGACATAAGTGAAATGTTCTTTAAAAAACTTTGCTTACAGTGGTGTCAAGGTACTGAACTTGGAAGGAAGGAGTTGTGGAATCAGGGAAAAAGAGAATCGCTCGAGAGATCACTTTTTTTTTTAACAGAAAGGTGAAGTTTTGTAAAAGAGGAAGAAATGAATAAAGTGTGAACTTTGGAGCTACGTTTACACCCCTTCAGTAATGCGTATTCAAGTGACCACTTCCTGTGCGTTCCACATTCAAAACTCTCTCATTGATGTGTAGCCACACAAGTTTCCAAAACAGTTTTTGGACTCTATGTACAAAAGGCGCGTCCATCGAAGGCATGTTAAAAGATAAACCAAGTCGACCAATCAGGGACTTGGATTTGGAAGTTACGTGTGAATGGACACCCCTTTTAATTCATGGAAGTGCCAACTGTTGTATGTAAAGTTGATCATGGATTAGAAATTAATAATTGTGGTTTGTATCCAGCCGGAATAGAGCTGTGAAAGAAGAAGTCTGGAGCAAGATTATGCAAAATTTACACCGCTTGGTCATTTCGCACCAAGCTTCTTCCAACTGTAAATGGCAGACATGCGCTACGGAACAGTGGAAAAATAAAAATAAAAAGAAGCCCCGTCCTGTGTCCACTGTTAACACCACGGACTAACTGTGCTTCACATGCCTGGTGTCCGTAGCTTAAGAGTGACGTCAGTCTAAACACTTGAAAGATAAAAGAGCTTCTGGAAGATCCCTCCCATTTGTTTCGCCTTTGAGGGAATGAGAAGCACAACATTTTCTGTCAATTAGATATGGCAGCAGTAGGCCCGACTATCAAAGCTTTGGGTTCAGACATACAGATCTCATTTCCTCCTCAGCATTCTCCCACCGTCTGCCGAATCAGCCTAGATTAGTGTCAAACACGGCATGAGGAGTTTGGCCCGGCCTCTTGTAGTTGGGCCGGCGCTGATATCCCTTGGTACCAATTACTGGCCATTACATGGTTACTGATCTCACTTCTCCCCCAAACCCCTTCAGGATTTAACTAAAGCCTTCTCTGTCTTAGATTTCTTTCCCTTTTTAACTCTTTAATTGAAAAAAGAGAGTTTAGTGAGGGATTGTATTGGGCTTCGCCATCCTGGGATTGTTAGATTTCCTCTTCTCATTTCCTGTTTTTCTTCTCTTTTTTAAATCTTAAATCTTATCCTAAATTTAATCTTAAATTAGAACACTTGTCATGTTTTTTTTAACGCTACCTTAAATAATTCATTACTAGTGTTATTTAAACGGCACAAACACACCAGTGTTGGCAGAAAAAAGTGCAGATTTGTACAGGGATTTGCTAATTAACAATTTAATTTATAACATCTGAAATCCAAAATCATTGCTCAAAATCATGCTCAAATCATTTATCATTTTTTAATAATAGTTTTTGGTTTGTAATTTGCTGTCAGTATAAAAACACTTTATTTCTCCAGTTATGCATTTTGGGATATATGTTATTTTTTGGGGGCAATATTAGCTTTGGGGGTTCTAGGGGGGGTTCATTCATAAAAATACCCATCAAAAAGTTTGTCCTACTTTAACCTTAGAGTTGGGGCAAAAACAACCTAACTTGGGGTTACTTTTAATTTGGGAGTTTTTCTCAGTTTTATTTCAGCGTCATGAAGAAAGTGGAAGAGGTGGGGGGGTTGAAAGAGATGCCATGGGCTTGGCCTTCGCCCCTCTACGTGCACAGTCTCATGTGCATAACAACATGCACTTTTATCTGTCTATGCATGTTTGAGTCTGCATCTCATCGCAAAAGACTCGATCTATGTTGACACAGAAATTATGTTTGCATTTTCCGTTTCCCATCGTTACGGGTTCATCACCAAACGTGCCCTGACAGCTCCTGTCCACCAGGCAATCTTGCCCCCCCCCCCAAAAAAAACAACACACACACACACACTCTCTCTCTCTATCCTGTGCTGAATAACTAAGCCCCAGATGTTGGCTGGTTGGTCTGTTGTTGGGCTAGATTGTTGGAGACAGATGCCAGAGCAACTGCACCTCCATGTTTTGAGGATCTTTGTCATAAAGCTGCCCTTGACCCTCGCTGTGACCTTTATTGCTGGAAGATTATTTTACAAAGGGGTGGGGAGCTCAGTTCAGCTGCTTACTACACCAGCGATTAAAGCGGCATCAATAGTCAGGTTCTCAAAAATGGTTGACATTAAATATTCACATTTTAATCACAATTCAGTGCAATCATTATTTCTTCAAATTTGGTTTAATTTTTTTTTAAATATAAAAGACATACATCTTTACATAAAATGACTTTTGTCTGGTTTTAGACATTTAAAACTGCTTTTTCCCCTCATACTTGATAAAAAAACAGAGATTTTATCACTGCAAACTTAAAATATTCATTTAACGTCTTGATTTGAATGCAACACTTGTTCTATATCTAAGACTACTAGACAGATTATTATTCTGTCTGCTTTTGTTGCGCCATCATATCATCCTATCTTCAGCACCAGCTGTAGTGTTTTGTCATTATTTTTGCACCCATCATTTTTGTTTTTGCCATGCTTTTTTTAGTGATTTGATTTGATTTCTTTTCATCCACCGATCTCATTTTGATGCCGGTGTCTCCTAATGTGTCTGATCATGACATCCTTTCTTCCAATGTGTGACCTGCCACCTGTCTGCATTCTCCTCAGCTAAATATAAGTATAATGGATATGTCAGATCACGTAAGTGTTTCTCTGTCCTCCACTCTGCTTCAGTGTTTAGACTGTAGACCCCTCAGTGTGTCATCTAAAGAATACTGATGCTCTGCTTTTGTAGTTCTGTTGTCCCTCATTCGTATGCAATTTAATAATTACATTTTGCAAAAGAAAAAAAAATCACTATAAACAGTTTTTAATTTAATGTTTGACTCACATGGTTTATTATTATTATTAATAAACCAATTTGACATTTCACTGCATACTGACAGGATATTAAAGAGATTAATTCCTGTTACTTAATAACTCTAAGAAGTTTTTTTTGTTTGCTAATATAGTTCTATTAAATATTCTTTTTGTATTGTGCTGCGTGTAGCAGCAGAGGGCGCTACAACACCAGGGAACACTGGAAGCCAAAAAGAGGCTGGGGTTCGATTCAAAGCTGATTGCAACATAGGTAAATCTTTGGTAAATGATTACCAAATGAATTACTTTTTACTGTACTGGTTAAAAGTATCTTTAAGTTTATTGTCACTTTTGACCTGTTTATGTGACTATTTTATGTTTTAACTAAGATAAGAAAGTGAATACATTCTGTTTTTTTTGTCTCCTACTGCAAATTATGGCTGCCCTTTAAAAGAAAATGATTTTGTTTTCTGTAATCATGAAATAAGTTTTATTTTGAGCTGCAGCAATGTTTACGGCGCATGAGCGAAAAGATGTTTCATGCAGTTGCAATCCCGCTGAAGAGCAATGCTTGAACAACGCTTCATGCAGCAAACACACAGCAGCAAAGCCAGCTTAGCTCACGCACACCAGCACACCCTGTCTAATTGCAATTCCTCCACTTCATCATCCAGTTTAGGTTGGGTCACTGCAATCTCATAAGGTTTGCATGCAGGACAGTACCATCACGCGATTAACATTTCAAGAAGGGACAGTTGCCGTCTGGGTTGTTCAGGATGCACAGTGGACCTGCCAGGGCGGGTGAAAACTCCGTAATGCTGCATGTGTTTGACAAGGGCCAGATGAATCCAGGAGCTATCGGTGGCGCCCTGTAAATCAAGGAGGCAGCTGACGGCTGGGATAAACGTCTGTTTATCGCCTGAGGCCACCCAAGCATGCAGTCTCCTTCAAACAACCAAGCAACCACCCTTCTACCAAAAGAGGAGGGAAAAAAAAAAAGCTCTGCCTCTCCCTGTTAGCTTTGCAACCAGATCTTTTTTCTCATATTCCTCTGTTGTCTTCCTGCAGTGGGCCCTGACCTCTTCGGTTCATAGAAACATTTGGGTTCCTGCTTAGAGCCACAGTTAGACATTGTATGTTTGCGTGTGTGTGTGTGTGTTTGGTGAGACCTCAGACGAAATGTATTTAATAATGTCATTACATACTGCACAAAAACACAGTTCTGGTACACAATAGAAAACAATAAATGTTTAATGATTAAAGAGGTTTTGAATTAGTAATTTATAAATTATTAGTTGTAGTTTTATTTTGTTAAGTGAAAGTGCTGTTTTATGCATTAGGCTTAAAACGGAAATGTTTGATTGGATATGACTGGCTTTAGCCGAGCAATGTTTCCACTACATTGTCCCAGAAACTAAAACATAAATGAGGAAGAAAAAAAAAGGGGGTAGCTTTACATGTTTTTATGTTTGACACAAATAAAGGAATCATTTCACTGAATTTGCTCTAAAGCTAGTTGATGAGAAACCCTCTTTCATGTTTTTACATTGAGACTTTTGTAGTTGAGTCACTTAAATCGAATCAAACCAAACTTTATTGTAGAGCACATTTCATATTGATGTGACTCAAGGAACTTTACATAAAAAAAAAAAAAAAACATTTTCCAGTATAAAACACATGCCCACAAACCCCACACAGATACACACACATTCATAAAGTGAGATGCACAGTAAAAAGTCAAAATTGAACTAAAAATAACACCTGGGCTTCATTTGTGATTATTTAAGAGAAATAAATAATACATTTGAATGTATTTATTTGAGCAAAAAATCTATTTATGACACTGTGTAATTTTAAAACATAAAGCAAAGAGGTTTTACTTTTTATTTCACAGTTTACAGTTTTTGTATACACAAACACTGAATTGGGCATTTCCCCCGTTTTTGTAGATTGTGTGACCTTAGATCCCCGTAAAAACAAATGTCAAAAGTTCCATCAAAACCACCGACTGCATCTCCATCTCAGCTCTCAAATGCATTCCTACTCACCATTGTTTAACTGGGCCGCAGCAAACATGGGTAATAACCATAAAGGAAACTATGTCTCAGGCCCAGGAGATAGGCAGATCCCTGTCCAGCAGGGCGGCTGCTGAAGTACAGCTTCCGACACTGCCATGCTTCTCAGTCACAGTGGGCACTGTAGGTTTCCCTCTTAGTTGAATGCATCAGTCAGTAATCACGCCTGTCCCGTCCCTTTATTTGATCTAGTTTGCTGCATGACGGTTCATTCTGCTGGAGCTGACACTGATGCTGTTGCTTCTGCTGCTTTGCACAGAGATATGCCTGCGAGTGTGGAATCTGCTGCTTTTTACTGTGAATGACTTCAAAGTCCAGGACTCATTTTTAAAAAAAAGTTGAATTTGAAAAATGAAGGTCAATCTTGATGTGGAACTGGCCTTAGAATGAAAATCTGTGTTGGAATCCCAGGTTTTATTCAAAAAGAAAGTATATATTTCATTGTTTAAATGCTTTTATTATTCCACAAAGAAAAAAACATTTAGTTTTATTACCAGGTAACAAGTGAAAAGTAGTGTTTTATCAGTTAACAAATGAAACCAGCAGGAGAAACAATGTCAAAGGGATGCATATTTTCAGCTGTGGCATTTTCAAAGTGCATTAAATACAGGGGATTATTTGTAAAGTGGGAATTGCTTGTGGTATTAGCTATTCTGAATGCCCAATTGCAAAGAGGAAATGTCAGGGAATGACATTTTATTAGACAGCAAAGTCATATTTCTTATCTTTTAATAGCTGAATTAGGTGACATCCGAGAACAGGCATACAGAATTCTGATAATAATGAAATTCCACATGCTTGGAATAGTCATGGCCTGCAGTGTGCGCATTGATTTGCACTAATATCATGCTGGGTTATTGATTCCTAACCAAAGGACTAATGTGGGTTTGAAGTGATGGAACACTTGGCATTTGCGCTGGGAGAGCGTAGATGGGAGAGGAGTGTCTGGGCGCCTGTCTTAAAGCTCTTGAAGCTCGCTCACGACAGCAGGGAAGATCAGACTACAATCTTCAAACAACTGGTCCTGGCCAACACCCTGGATGCTTATTCCTTTTCTTTGTTTTTCATGGGTGGAAAAACAAAAGTTTAAAGTAAAGATAGTGGTTGACAAGAACTAAAACAAGGGGGCGGCATCCTGCAGGATCCTGCAAATGCTTGAAACCCCGACATCAAACACAGCAATAAATACAAATCTGATTCAATAGAAATCATTTCAAAATCATTTTAAAAGTCTAATGAAGGTGTCTATTTATTTGCTCACTTTACAAGTGCTAGTTAATTTTCACTTCACGTTCCCTGACCTTGTTGATTATGTTATGATAGCATGGAGAACAATATATGTGTACACAAAGCAGCATATATAAAAGGGATAGCATATGCACGAGAAACACTGGAATTTTGTTTTATTGGAACCGATATTGTAAGTAAGTCATGTCACCAATGATGAGGTTCACCTGGACAGCTGCAATAGTGTAATAGTTGTGAAAGCGTACCTCGGAGTTAGGTCGGCTTAAGATGTGGGTCTTTAGCTGATTTTTTTAGCTCATCAATAGTTTTTAAATAGTTTTTTCCTTGCAGATTTGCTACTCTGTGTTATTATTGCTTCTATTGTTTTATCAGAAATTTTAGTTTTGTAGCATTACTTTTTTATGTTTGTTTTTTTTTTCTTTTTCTTTTCTTTACATTTTTTTTTCTGGCAATGATTGATTGATTGATGGCTACTTATATCAGGTCCAGCCTTTCCTCTCTCAGCCGTCTGTCTCTGTTCTGACATTGCGCGCATGTGTTTGCAGTTGAAGATGAGCATCCATCAACCCTTTCGCCCAAAAAAAAGCAGCGTAATGGAGGGATGCGAAACTCACCTAACTGCTCGCCCAAAATGATGAGGTAAGAGATGCCAGTTTTATTCCCCCCTTGCTGTCTTCAAACGGGGGGACTGACAGGCGGGTAGGGGAGGGGAGGGTAAAAGGGAGGAGGTGGGGAGAAGATCTACTTCACAGTCATATGGTGCTGATGGTGTGATGGTGGGACTTTGGATGGATGGGTGGCAGGGAAAAAAAAAAGACAAAAAGGAGGCACCATGTGAGGGAGAAAGGGAGGAGAGGGGCCCTGTTATGCTTGGGCTGTTTAGGCATGCTGTCAGCTGTTAATGACGGAGCTGAAATAATATTTCTGTCATGAGAGGTGGCTGTGAGGAGCTGTTTGAAAACTCCTCTGACTTTAAAGTCCCAGCTGTCACCTCCTCCAGTCTGGTCCTCGTGTACTACTTAAACAATGCTGGCACTAATGACACTAGCAACCAATCAGAGGGACCTGCGTGGTTACTTTGCCTTCAGGCTACTTCTCTATTGTGAGAACCCCTGTGAGTACTGTTTCTGGCACTTAAGGCCATATGTGAGATGTATCAGCACAATCAAATATGAATTCAAATATTACCTTCTTTTTATCCTGTCTGGCAGAATTAAATTGCTGTTAATTGATTTGGAAGGATAAAAGGGTTAGAGTTTTGTGCTTTTCTGCTGCGAGGCAGCATCAGACACAAAGCAGCATCAACACAGAGCTGTGTGGACTGTAAAAGCTGGATGAAAGCAAGGAGGTGAACATACAGGACTGAGCCACACATGTAGCTTCTTAATGGGGTTTAAGGACACCATTATTATGATTTTAGACTGAAAACATCTTTTTTCATTTTCCAACAAATATCAAACAATCCTACAACGCCCTGGAAATGACATTTTAAAAAAATTAAAAAATTTGCGGGCACAAACTAGCATTTTGTGTGCACAAATTAGTTATTTGTGGCCATAAATGAGCATTTTGGGCATTTAAATGAGCATTTTGTCTGTACAAAGTTGCAATTCGTCTGCGCAAATTAACAATTTGTGGTCTAATTTTGTATTTTGAGGACAAAAATTTGTATTTTGTGGGCACAACCTAACATTTCATGAACACAAAATAAGCACTTTGTGCCCACAATTTTGTGGACATAAATTAGCATTTAGTATTAGAAGTAGGTATTTATGGTACTCAAATAGTAATTTGTCCATAAAACCAATTAGTGTGCATGAAATGCTAATTACTGCTACTAAATTGTGGCCACAAAATGATCACTTGCATGCAGAAAAAGTGCATACAAAAAAAAATTTTTGTGCTCATTTGCGCAAAATGCTAATTATTCCACACATAATGCTAATTTGTGCCCACGGAATATTTTTTGTGGACACAATGACTAGTTTGTGATTACAAAATACTATTAAGATGCGAATTTGTGTGCACAAAATACTAAATTGAGGCTACAAAATATTAATTTGACAGAACCATTTTTTTACCGTCATGTTCCTCCGTACATTTCTGATTTCTACAAAAGTAGAATATAAACAACATATAAATCTTTAACAAAAGGCAATTACTTTTGCTTTTAGTAGGTTTTTGCCCCCGCCATCATTTCATATGTTTTTGATTGTTGTTTGTTGCTGTTGCTCTCTGGCTGCATTCTTTGCATGTTAGTTCTGGTGGGTTCCCTAAGGCAGCAATCTTCCTTCTGCACTGGCATCGCCTATGTGATTTTGTCCAGTCGGCTTGTCTGCCTCCCCCTCAGTTCTCCACAAACAAGGTCTTAATAAGCCTTTACACTTGCCAAACTATTAGCTCAACACAGAGTCGTAGCCCTCAGTTCAGTTTGCAGCGCAGCATAGTTGTGGATGCCCTTGCTCTGAGGGAGAAAACTGCTACAAAGACAACAAGAAACTGGCACATTTCCAGCTAACTGCTTCTTAAAAGGCTGTTTAGTTTTCCTAACTTAAAGCACAAAACCTTTTCTTCTTATCTTACACTGCTTAGGAGATGGTCCCCATTTGCAATGTAATATATGCATCTTTGCTTTGATCTCACAGATATAATAACCCTTGTGAGTTATTTACTCAGTTTTGAAAACGCTTCAAAGCGGTGTCAAAGTTTTCTCTGCTTTAGGGGTGCTTCTGTATTCTGCTGGCTCTTGGGTACTGGGATGACAGATCCTCTGTTATAGGTGGTTTTTTTTTGTATTTTAGTCTTCGCCCTCAGCAGAACATCACGTTACCCATCATAATCCTCAGCCCCCACCCCCTTCCAGCTGCCCGTGTCAACATATAACACCATATATATTAAACAGTTGCACTTTACAAGGTGGGTTTTATGCAGAATGAGAAGTGATTGTTTGAGGTTGCCTTAGGGAAACTTTATTCTACAAGCAAGAGCTGGGGAAATGCAGCGGAGCGCTAGCAAGAGAGCCGGCATACGTATCAACTACGGTTTTTACAGGACTTGCAGCCTGAAGGCCTTTGTAAATAAATAATGATCAACAGATTGGCTGTGGGCTTTTGAAAAACATGCCTTTGTCAGTTTGCATGATGGGGAAAATTTTCAAAGCAAGAGGCTGCCTTCGTAGTCTGGCAGAGAGGGATTGGGGGAGCACACCCATCCCTGGCTTGTGACTGCAGAGTGATACGTTAGAATAACTCAGTTTGAAGACTGGGGGGGACAGTGGGAGTAAAAAAGAAGGGGGGCCGAGGGGACATGCTGTTAGGAAAATACTGCCTGTCCTCTAGAAAACTTGTCAAATGCTGAATCTAACGTTTTCTTTTGCAAAACTGAAGGTGGATAAAAGCATTTTCTACAAAATTAAGTTGTTCCTTTGTTGTAAATCCATTAAAGTACTGCTATAAAAATCCACCCGGCACTAATGAGCTACATTGCGAGACGGCATCAGACACTTGTGATGGGTCATGACTGACAACACCCATCCAGTATCACAGGATGTCACTGGATTCTCGCCAGCTGATATCCCCTGGGCGTGGCCCTGTAGCGGAGACGTCCTGTCTGCTCTCCCTGAGCCGTGTGGTAGGTTCTACCTAAGGCACGGAGCAGAAGGAGGAGGGGGTGTGTGGAGCCCGTGACAAGCTGTCAGTCACGCAGCTGACAGCTCTGTGAAAGATAGCTGTCTTGGCAGAGAGAGGTGGAGCGGCAGCCCGCCTGCATGCGCCCGTCAACGCGCGTGTGGAGGCGAGCTGAGCCGAGCAGATTGAAGTGACGGGGGCTTCGTGGAGTTGATTGGCGCAACATGCAGCTTCGGATGAAAGATTCAGACTGAGTGTAAAAACACTAAATGCTGTCAATGTTATTATCACCTGCTATAACTGATAGAGGGTAGAGGGGGAAAAGATAGCTGGAGAAAGAGGGTGGCTAATTGACAGCTTTTTTTTCAGCTCCTACTTTTTTTCAAGATGGCTTGAAACCCAAATGCAGGTTGAAGGAAGAGACAATTTCAAAGCCTTGTCAGTGAATGGCAGTGTTGATAGAGAATAGTCAGAGAAGTACGCGTCAAATTCCTGAGATGTTTTCTCCCATTTTACTCACACATCCATCCCTCTGCAGTTTCTGGAGTCTGCTCATCATTCTGCTTTACGAAGGCCCTTTACCTTTAATAGTAAATACATTAACTTTTTATCCTGCATGTATGGGAAGTGTGGGAATCGCTCTCACAGAAAAAATGAGCAGGAGCAGGAGAGGCGGTTACACAGGACTGACAGAAGGCCTTTCATGGTCAGTGTTACACTGAATAAACTTCAGCAGCCCTCCACTGTGGATTAGCCTGTTTGGTTGTGACATCCTGCTGAAACATTAATGTCCATCAGTTGGGAGAGCAAAATGTGATTAGGCAAATTCCTGAAATATTTAAAGTTTGAGCCTGTTGGAGCTTTTAATATTTGTTCCACATGGCGTTGGAAACTGGAGGAGAGGGTAAAAGCTGGTAATTGGCTTTGTGTTGTCATGCCACGCAGTCAGAAGCACTCTGGTCTTTCCTTTCTCCTTTGTACCATTGTTACCAAAAGGCTCTTTGAGGGTTTTTGGACAAGAACATGGAGAAATGACAGGGATGTACTGTTGCTGGCTAATAAAGTATAACAAAGCAGCTAGTAGATCTTTTTTTTTTTTTTAAGTCAAAATACGTATGTTTTGTCTTTTTAGTCGACACGACCCCCTTCTAATCCCTGGAAATGAGCAAATCGAGAACATGGACATGAACGTCAAGAGGTATGACTCGACAGGGATGTTTCACTGGTGTCCGTCCAAAGACATCGAAAAGGTCATCCTGGTGAGTGGAGCTGGATCCCGGAAAAATCCCTGCAAAAAAGGGTTAGAATGCATAAAACCTAATAGTACACATGCGAGGAGTTTTCTCATCAATATTGCAGTAACACAGTCACTAATGTATATTGAAATTTCTTACACTGCCTCTCCGTTGTTTCAAGGTGAGTGTTTTTATACATTTATGTATCTGCAGCTGGGAAGAATCTGTGGACAAGAATTCAAAGTAAACGCAGTTTTGCTCATTTTTAAGGCGTTAGCTGACCTCAAAAATGTTTGATGCTCTGAAGCTGTAGTGTAAGCTCTATGCACACAGAAGTGCAGTTTTCCAATTAAGTCTAGTCGTTATGGCCTGAGATTTTCAAAACAAAGGACGTGTCACTCAAAGTTTAGTCCTTCAAGTGGCTATTTTCTGTTTTTCAGTGCATAGTTTGTTTGGTCTTTTCACTGATATTTTCCTTTACTTGTCTCTAAAATAATATGAACTGCATTTTTCTGCATGTTTTAATAGCTCTTTTCTCCCAAAAATCCCTTTTTGCTTGTTTTTAATATTTTTTTCATGTCCTAGATTAAGGTCAAGTTAAGTGGGTTTTTTTTTTAGATTATAATAAAATCATAATAGCTAAAATGTAAATGTTATTTAATGTAAATCATTTTTAAACAACTTTAATTGTGGCTAATTTTTGTCTTTGTTTTTCTTTTTTTTTCTTTTTTCCGCTGCACCTCTTCATTCGCCGCAGACCCGGAGTGAAGCCTCCATGACAGTGCTGAGCGGCCATGTAGTGGTCTGTATATTTGGGGATGTCACGTCCGCTCTAGTGGGGCTTCGAAACTTGGTGATGCCTTTAAGAGCCAGCAACTTTCATTATCACGAGCTAAAGCCGATAGTTTTCGTGGGTTCCCTGGATTACCTTCGGAGAGAATGGGAAACTCTACACAACTTCCCCAAGGTCTCCATCTTACCCGTGAGTGTTTCAGTTCAGTGGCACATCGTCTACGGTGGCCCTGAAGTCCAAATCGGCAAATAACTCAACGCAAAAACATACTAAAGATCACAAAGCACATAATTAAAAAATATAAAACGAAATCAAAACTAATACAGAAAAGACAATGGAAATAAAAAAATGTTATTTTCTTTTATTTGTTTCCTTTTTTATAGGAATTGTGTTTTAGGTTCCTCGATTTTTGTTTTGATTCCTATAATGTTTTTTTTTTTTGTTTTTTGTTATTTTTTTAGCTTTTTCAGTTACTTTTGTGAATATGTTGTTAATAGGTTTTTGCATTGAGTGATCTGTTGGTGTGATTTGGACCTCTGGGCCACCGTAGTCGTGAGCTAATGAAGCGGTGACATTTTTGAGTTACAGGCATTATGGAATGTAAGGAGATTGCCATATCAATCTGATCACACATTATTCAATTGAACAATCACCTTCTGAGGGCTCAGTACCCTCCTCCCTTTAGCCAGAGTGATTTATCTTGCAAAGAGGACACATATAAGTGGTGAAGCTGAAGTGCCCAACGTGGATGGTACGGCTGTTAGGTCTGGCTTGACCCATGATCAGAGGAGAATCCCAAACACAGCCCTCAGCTCCAGCTAGCCTTTACATTAGTCTGTGAATCTCTAATGCCTGACTAGATCAGTGGAATGCCACTGTCTCAAAACGAGAATACTTGTTAACTAATTCCCCAAAGCTCCATTCCGCTCACTTCTTTAATTTGTTTTTCTCTCCCCCTTGTCTGTCTCTCCTCTGTGTTTTGCTCTGTCTCTGTGTTCTCCTCACCCTGAAGGGTACACCATTAAGTCGGGCAGATTTAAGAGCTGTCAACATCAACCTCTGCGACATGTGCGTAATACTGTCAGCCAATCAGAACAATATCGAAGATGCCTCACTGCAGGATAAGGAATGCATCTTGGCATCACTCAACATCAAATCTATGCAGTTTGATGACAGCATCGGCGTCTTGCAGGCTAATTCCCAAGGTAAGAAGTGTCCTATTAGACTCCGCGCTCACTGCTGCCCAAAAGGGACAGGTTGTGGCAGGGAGAGATGACAGAAGTCAAGAGAAGAGGGAAAGACTGTGGGGGGGTGAGAAGGCCACATAGGAGGAATTGATGTAGTTTGTCAAGCTCAGAGTGTGCTAAATGCTCCTCATCAAAACTCTCTGCAAGTCTGTAGAGTATTATCCATTCTCTGATAGTACAGTGACTGCTAAAGATGTGCGCATGGAAAACTGTGTGTTGATTGCCTTATCAAGCCTTTAAAGAGTGTTTACCCCACGTCATTTTCTGATGATTTCAGTGTTGTCCCCGGTAATTAGATGCAGCTAAACCTCTTTGCTAATACTTTTTAATGATGTAATCAACATGACTGCGTCATTTGATGTTGTTCCCCCTGATCTGGGGCCTGGAAGACCGTCTGGAACAGATTGTTGATGTTTGCAGACAAACATACCAACCTGGCATCCCATCAGGCCTCATCATCATTAAGCAGCAAGTACAAATCACCAGGCAAGCCAACTCAGCTGCTCCTCATTAGTCACAACAAAACGGCTGCGCACGCACACACTTTGGCGTCTGTGTGCGTTCGTTTCGGCATCCGTGCCAAGGCGGTTTTATCCGCAAACACCCGCCAACAGGTATTCGTCAGTTCATGATTAGCTTGAAAGCCCTGCCTCGAGCTCGGCTGTTGTGTTGTGCCACCCCTGTGACTGTAGTGACCACAAATCAAGAGATGAAAGTTCAGGAGGCCATTACTTTTTAGTGCAGAACACTTCCACATGTTTTACTAGAGCGCCGATGCTGTTATTTCTCCAGTCAGGAGTGAGTGATATGATGTCAATAGAAATGCCAGCGCGGAACAATAAACAGGGAGAGACTTCGGAGGGTGCTGCTCCGTGGAAACGCTCCCATCCTCGCCAGGATCGATGGATGTAGCAGAGTTTTTATCAATTATTGGGTTTGACCCAAACCACCCATTCAGGAACGACACACTAACCTGCCGCGCACCCAGAGAAAGAAAATGCACCCACTTAACCAGATGCTGCTGTTGTGCAGGGATTAGGTTTAGGGCGTCCTCCTAGCGTTGCTCTCATTCAGGCGCTATCTGTGGAATTTGGAAAGTGTAAATGAATAAGTAAACACGTTTGTTCCTCAGGGAGAGCGTCTCACGGCTGCTGTAGCATGTAGGCAGCCACGGAGCATGGCTGTGCCTGCGGGGCTACAGGGATAAGGGAGTATGTAACCTAGATCTCACTTGTCTATTGTACACTGTAGCCAAATGCAGGAAGTGTCAGCCTCTGTGCGGCAGCAGACAGCCAGTCGAGAGGATTTCATGGCACAAGGGTGATGTCAAAATACGACTCTTTGATTTCACGTAGTTTATTTATTGACATTATTCCATACGTTGGTTAAAGATGCAAAAAATGTACGGATGTATGTTCGGATTTGTATGAGTTTCTCCTGAGAGTTGCTTGAGCTCAAGAGAACATTTGTGGAAGAAAAAAATACAATTTAGTGATTAGGAATCACATGTGACTCTCTGGAGATTACCAGCTCAGTCAGGCTTGCAGCATTTGGGCTCTAACCTAACATGTTGTGAAAGCAGCACAGCAGTGGGCCTCTCACCAACAGCGTCTACTGGTGAACGTTCTGCACAGAGCAAAGGCCATACCCAGACATCTTCATACTGTCTTCGTGTTTGCCGTGATGCAAGAAGAGCAACATTTAAGAGGCAAACCCCTTCTTGCCGCTCTCCTGAGGAGTAAACATCCTCCTTTATGGACGAAGATTATGTTCCCGCTACCTGAGATTTTGCTCCCTGGTTGACTCGTGTTGTCAGACTCGTGCTGTTTCCTAGTTCGGTAATTGTTGTAACAGAAGTTTACGCTAATCTCTGATGCCGCATGTTGGGGGACTTTCTGCTGTGCGCTAAAATGTGTGCTGTCCTTTCTCTTGCAAAAGGCTGAAAGATCTCTTTCGTAGTCTAAGCAGCTCATTGGCTTGTCTTGACAGGAAAGGCACAAACACCCCCCCCACACACATAAACACACAAAATTTCCGATCCTTTCAAAACTTTGTGACCTGAATATATTCTCTGCATTATGTTTCCTTGATGGCGGCACTATAAGCTGACATTTTGCTGTAGTCAGCACTAAATGATGGATGTCAAAACACAGTTGATGCATTATGCATATAGCATTACAGATTTAAGGTGTTTACTTGTCACTTTGAGGAAATGCAAAAATGTGAAGTCATGTGAATTCATCCTCCTGTCACTTGCACCTGTATTTCATGGTTCTGTGCAACGCCATAAAAGGTTTTCAGGATACTCTTCTCCAATTTTAGTGGAACAAAATGAACAGCATCTAAAATTGATGTGTGCCTGTTGATGGAGAGATGTGAATACTAAATAAGTCTTAGCTGACCCCTAAAAGCAGAGTCGCTGTGTTGAAACTTTTAGACAGTTGTTCACTTATCCCTTATTTTTTTTTCCTTCTTGTCAGTCCACAAATGTGAATGTCAGTCTAAGAAAAGAAGCCTCCTGCTGAGGGAGCACTATGTACAATAGCACTGACAGAGATGTAAGTCATGTTTCTATGCTTGTGACACTTCTGCAGTAAAGGAAGGCATGAGGGTTTTTTTCTGGTATAATTCAATACAATAAGGAGGTTGTTCCCCACTTAATAAAGGTTGTAAATCTATATGCTTTTTTAAATTAATTTAATAACAAGCTATCAGCCCTGCGGCAGACTGGCGACCTGTCCAGGGTGTACCCGCCTTCGCCCAACAGTGGCCGGGTTGGGCTCCGTGACCCCTTAAGGGATGAAATGTGTTCAGAAAATAGATGGATGGAAGAGGCGAACTCAGTTCAAAAAGTCCAAACGAATGGCTGGAAATCTACACTGCTGGTAAATTTAGCAATTTTAAAGAAAAGCGTGGCAAAATTCAAGAGGAGCCTTGAAAATATTTTACATCATTGTTCTTTGGCTCAGGCGGTAGAGCAGGTCGTCCAACAACCAAAGAGTTGGTGGATCGATCCCCGCCCTCCCCAGCCGGCCGTCGCCCCCTGCCCCCCGCAGACCCCCCCAAAATGGGCCAAAATGTGGAGAAGAATTTCCCCATTGTGGGATAAATAAAGTATCAATGACAAAATAATTTCGACAGCACACCTGTAACAAATGGTATAAAAGATATATATGTCTATATTTCATTTATGGTTTGCCTTGAACTAAGGGATCTGTGGTGTTTTGTTTCTTGTGATGTTTAGGTTTCACGCCTCCTGGGATGGACAGGTCATCTCCAGACAGCAGTCCAGTACATGGCTTCGTGCGGCAGGCATCTGTCACCACCGGGTCCAACATCCCCATAATCACAGAATTAGGTAACATTGTTTCCACCCACCCCTAACACAGACAAATCAACTCAGAATTCGTTTTCAGATTCAGACACACAGAGTCGATGTTCCACAACCTCATTCCTCCTCAAAAGCTTTCCACTCATTTAGTATCAGATGAAAAAAGTAGTGCCTTATGTAGAGTTGTTGTTCACTTTCATGCCCAGCTTAACTCCTTATCTGGATTATTGAATCTGGCGAGCCGTTCTCAAGTGATGACTCAACTTGAAAATGTCAGATAGGCACTTTTAGGACAAAAGCTACATCTCCTGCAATTTGTCCTCTAATGGACAAATGAAACTCTGCTGGTTGGAGAGGCTGAGAGGGGGAGAAAAAGTAAGAAAAAAAGTGCCTTGGTTGCAAAATGGGTCCATTTATTAATAACAATGCCAGTGGTTGTATTCCCACTGGTGATAGGGACTCATGAAACTTTCAGATCTCTGAGGGGCCTTCTGAAACACCAGAGACCAGCTACTCCGTCTCCCCTGACCCAATTAGGAAGCAATGGAGCATGAGACCAGCTAGGAAATGGCCAGAAAGAGAAAAGAGGCTACCTAAAGTCACTCTTACCCAAGCCAACCATTACCTGAAGAGAGCCTCTTCTGTTACAATCCAGACCACACGTGTAACCGTCAGACCCGGATAGTTCAGGATGGAACCGGTGTCGCACACTCAGATGCCAAAAGCTTGCTTGCTCTCAGCTTGTAAATTTCACAGCAACATGAGACGCGATAACATTTTCCTTCAGAAAGAAAGAAAGAAGCAAGACAATACGAGTGTCTCCATGTCACCAAAAGCAAATCCCATTAATAAAATGTCACGTGCTCAGGTTGCGCGTAAAGTTGCAGATGAGACTTTCATTCTTCTCCTAACTGTCTGAAGCTACGTATACACCAGGCATGTGTGGTGAGCTCAAGGACGCGTTGAACATTGGTTCTTGAACGCGCTTTTAGCATATGGTGTTTACACTGGACTGTCACTACCCGATTCTAGCGCAGGTCCTCATGGTTGGAGGAGTATGAAATGTTGGTGCGGTGCAACCCTGTGAATCTTGGATATATGAAAGACCTGGTGTCATATAATTCCGGCCAGACACAAACAGCAATTTTTAATTTCTCCTCCATGATCGATTTTCACTGAGGCTATCCATACGTCACCACCAAATCCAAGCCCCTGATTGATCAAAGTTCAACTAGCTTAACTGTCAGCATTCAGTGATAGCACATTTCGTACGAAGAGCCTGCAAATAGACTTAAAAACTGGCGTGGTGACATGTGAATGCGAGATTTTTGAACGGGAAAGAATGGTAGCACATTTACATCGACTTTTAATCTATCTACTCGTGGTGTGAACGTAACATTACCATGATATCATTTGTTGTTGCTCTAGCCGCTCAGCACTGTGAAAGCCCGAGCTTTTTTTCCACTACTGTCTTCTTTAATCCACAGCGCTTTTACTTTTAGGCACCGGACAACCATGAAAGCTTCAGTTTGATTCCGGGTTGACACAAGTATTCTGGGACGGCAAAATGCCTTTGAAAGTGTGTAAATAACCCCACCGTTTCTCCTCCTCTTTGCGCCATCGCCGTTAGCTAAACCTGGCAAACTAATGCCGCTGGTTTCACACAGTCAGGAAAAAAAAAGTGGAACCAGCATACAAATGATAACAGAGCTGGGTAAGCTTTGTCCTCTGCTGCCGCCTGTTCCCTCGCTTCTCCAGTCTGCTCCTCATCAGCTTGTCTTGATTTATCTGGCTGCCATCAAGGCCCTCGCTGCTCCCATGGCTTCACTTTGAACACATTTTTATTCTTAGTTCTGGTTGAAATTGACTGTCTTGTTTTGACCCTTTAAATCTCTTTTCTTTTATTCAGAGCATCCCTGGGCCTTTGATCATGCTCTGTTTGTCCTTGTGGCTGTTTCACAGCAAACCCCCTTCCCACCCTGGCCCTTCGCCCCCCTCGCCTTTTTTTTTTTTTTTTTTTCCAAACACGTCCCTCGCGCACCCCCGCCCCTTCGCCTCTGGCCCGCTGTTCACTTCTATGGCTGGGGCCCGCTTGCATCACCCACTTGTCTCTTTGAGTGACGTTTCTGTTCCACAGCTCACAGGAAGCCAGGGATGAAAACAAAAAAAAAGAAAGAAAAAGTGCAGCTTTTAGCCATTTCTTTAACAAATGTACAAACAAACAAATGTTCCAGTTTTGCTTTTTTTTTCTGGTGCTGCAGCACATTTCTGTGAAGAGCAGACAAAGCATGTCAAAGGCTCGCGTGGTGCTCATTTCTTCTTTGTCCCATCGCTGCTCATGACTGTTCAAAAAATTCATCCCACAGAGAATAAAGAGTCGTGCCCAAACATACTTTGCCCATTTATGCATTCAGAGTTTTGCGTCATTTTTTAACTCTTAAAGACACAAACGTATGTTTTATGACTTGGCTTAACTTTGAGTTTCAGGGAACAGGTAAATATGCAAGATTTATTTCTCTTGAGCGGATGATGTGGAAAAACTGAAAAAATTAAAGCATGTTTTGATGAGTGCATGGGTTTCCTATCAAAATGAGTGGCCATTGTTGAAGTCTCTGTATTTATGTTTACTTGGCATATCTGTCTGTATATTTATCTTTAAGAAAGCAAGAAAGATTTTGTCTTTTTTCATGCAGTTTTAACTGTCACAAAACTGACTGTTGTGTCTCAATTGTATTATTATTATTTTGTTGTTTATTTGTTAGTTTTGTTTGCAGTGGACACACTTGAGACACAGCAGTTATTGGATGATTAAACTTGGGACTTCTGCAATAGCTATTTCTGTGTCTGCACAATGTGCTTTAATTATGATTATTTCAAAGCTTTGTGAAGTGCACCCTGCATGTTATATAGAGAGCAATTATTTTATGACAAAAAAAATACAAATTTATATTATGCATTTATCTGTAATTCAAAGAAGTCTGAGTTTATTATTTTTTCACCTCTCTTTAAGAAATAAAATACACTTTTATTAAAGGACCCACTCCGATGAAAATTGGGTTTTTGGTGTTTTTAATATGTTCTTGTGACAGAAAACTAAGCTTAAAATTGGATTTCGGAGTATTTGCTTATTTAAACAATTGTGCATCTGGAGAAGATGAAACAATGGTGTTAGAAAAAGCTTGTAGCTGTGTCACAGAAGCTACAATCGGCAGGCTACAACCTCCCTGCTTGTTTTCCTCATCTGAGCTGGCATCTGGCTCAAAACTGTACGGCTGGATAGCTCCTAAAATGCTCGCCACCTTTGTTGCACCTACAATGTTAGGTCGGGTTAGGTAAGCTAGCGGGAGAGTGTTTAAACAGAAATGGGGGCTTACTCTGTGCCAACAGTCTCACCCACAACTCAAAATTTATTTTCTAATGAACTAGTGCCGCTCTGCAGAAACTACATCCTAGAAAACGACACAGATATTTGGATTTTGGCTAAAAATAGAACAATCATAGTTAGAAGACCACTGGGAACGGTTTTAAAATAGATCAAAAGATGATCGGAGTGGGACTTTAGATAAGATTAGCTGTAAAAAGTACAAACTTTTTAGACACTTGTAACTCAGCAGCAACATACCTAAAACTTTCCTCTTGCGTTTTCTCAGTGGATTTTTTTTTTCTTTCAGATAAACTAAACCCTCTCCCCTACTTCCATCTGGTGGTGTTTGAGTGTTTGCATCACCCCTCTTTAACTCACCCATGTTTACTTTCCCTCAGTGAATGACTCAAACGTTCAGTTCCTGGACCAAGATGATGATGATGACCCCGACACAGAGCTGTACCTCACTCAGCCGTTCGCCTGCGGCACTGCCTTTGCTGTCAGTGTCCTCGACTCCCTGATGAGTGCTGTGAGTTCCCACACACATCGTGAACAACAAATGGAACATTTCACTGCACATTTTTCTTATTTTCGGCACATTATTGCCTGTAAAAGGCAAATTTTAAGTAGTTAAATGATCATTTTGTATTTGTGTCTTTTCTGTATATATTTAGAGACATCAGATTGCTGCAAAAAAAACCACGTACTTTATGAAGTATTTCTGTTTTCTGCTATTGGCTGTAAACATTCCAGACTTCATCTTCAGTAGGCAAGCACTTATTTGGGTCGTGCAGACATATATTTCACTGGATGCACAGCTTTGGGTTTTCAAGTAAGATAGCTTGTGAATAAAATGGTGTACGTTGATCAAATATGCCTGCCAGCTTCACTGACATCAAAAGGGAAATTGTTGGTATCGCTCCCCATCTTAAGTGTTGTGAATCTGACTTTCAGCAAATGTCTTAGATCTTTAAAGAAACTAAGTGTTGCAGGGTAGCACTGTGGTGCTAACACAAGCTAGACTATAACAGGGCAAAGAGGCCAGTGACAAAGTCAGCACTTGACTCCAGATGAGATGAAGGAAAAGATTTAGGCTTTTTTTTTCCCCTCCCTCCCCCTTTTCTATTGTGATGGCTTAATTCCTGCAGTCCTCTGGGTGAATGAGGGTTAGAGGGGCCCGCAGAGCCGAGCTGAGCAAAGAGGAGAGCAGGCGTCAGCTGTAGTCTGGCAATGGTCAGAGGTGAAGCCGGCTAATGGACAGTGCTCATCCATCATGAGGCTCTGCAGGCCTGTCAGGGGCCCGGGGAGAGAAGCTGCCACTCTGCCACGACTGCTGTCTTCAAACGTGAAAAAAGCCGATTCTGATTGGCTTAAAGGACAATAGAAGCTGACAGCCAGAGAGTGCAGTCAAATGGTTTTCTCTAAAGAGAGAATAGATGTTGTACAGTCTGTAGAGTGGTCAAAAACAAAAAAAAGAAATTGTTGATGTCTGTTGCAAAATCATTTTTTGTCAGCTAATTATGATATTCTTATTATTTTTATAATCACTTTTTTTTAAATCAAGATATATTGTGTTTCTGGCCAAAAAACTTTTTTTTCCTTTTTTTTATTTTTTATTTTTAGAAACAATCACATAGAAACACCTTTCTAAAAGTCCAGTTGTTACCTACGTTAATTAAAGTGTAAAAATAATTTTCATGTTTTGGTTTTTATTTTTTGGAGTATAGGTCGCATTTTTTGTGTGTGCATAATTTAGCAAGGGGTGCGACCTATAGGGAAATTTTAAAACTATAAATAAATAGCAACAACAGCTGGAGGGCAGTGTAGGTGTGTATCTGTGTTTGCTGATGATGGCAACGTAGAAGAAAAAGCCTTGGTCAGTCTTACAGCGAGTTTGGTGGCAGTGTTCCAAAGTGGCATTCAAAAACTTAGTGATTAAAAGTGATATAAAGAGTTTAGTTGACTTGTTAGCATGTTCTTTATGCTATGGTTATCAGAATAATTATGCATATTTTACAAATGTGCTTGAGTCCTCCGATGTTTCCTAAAGCAAAATAAGCCCTAATGTGTTACTGTAGTGACTATTATAGGTATCTATTCCTTTATTTCAATTTGCCTTTCAAAATAAAATGTTATTTTTTGTTGCTGTATTTTTTAGTTTCATGAGTTTTTCCTCTTTATTGTGTATTTCTTTTGGCTGATGCGATTTATACTCTGGAGTGACTTGTGGTCTAAAAAAGATTGTACACATGATTTAACCCTTGTGCTATCTTAGATGACCCCACCCTTACTTTGACGTGTTCTCCCTACCATGACAAAGGTGGATAAAGGTGGAAAAATTTCATGTAATCCAGTGAAGATCACAAATCCTTGAAAAAAAAAAAAAGGTTCAGCGCATTGTCTAGTGGGTCTAGATGACCCAGTTCCCAACCGTAAAGTGCCTAGGATAGCACAAGAGTTAAAATAAACAATACCCTCATTGTGGGCACCTGATTTTGTTTGGAAACCATTGACTGTATGAGGGAACTGGACTGAGTAATCCCTCCCACCTCATGTTCCAAACAGGAAGTAGGTACTGGCTCCAAGAAGTCAAGATCCCATTTACTTCTATTGAGAAATAAACAGTCATAATATTTGTCAGAGTAACCATCCTATTTTTCTTATATTTTTTTCTTTAGTGCAAGTTGCTCAAGTTATAAACTGACCAATCAGATGGTCAATTTATAACAAACATTTGACGGGACACTCAAATCCGCTTTCAAGTGGAAGCCCTGTGGACTTCCAACAAGCTCACTAGATTGTTTGGCATAGAAACAATGACGCAAACAAATTTGGACCAATCGTGGCGGCATCCATATCGCGAAAAACAGTGACCTCATTTCGTTGGTGCCGGAAGTTAGCCATTTTGTATGGGTGACGTCACACTCACTTGGTCCAGATCTCATATACAGTCAATGTTGGAACCTATACTTTTTCTTTGACAGAAAATCAGGGAAAATGTAAGAAAATGTAACATTGACTGTGACTAAAGTCTTGTTTTTTCTTCTCAGACGTACTTCAATGACAACATCCTCACTCTGATAAGAACATTAGTCACAGGGGGAGCCACGCCAGAGCTGGAAGGCCTGCTGGCTGAGGAGAACGCTCTCAGAGGAGGCTACAGCACACCGCAGACACTAGCTAATAGGGACCGGTGTCGTGTCGCCCAACTCGCCTTGTATGATGGTCCGTTTGCAGACTTGGGTGTAAGTGTGGTTACATCAAACATCAAACGTCAATTTGGGTTGTTTTAACCTTCTTTATACAGATTTTGTTTCAAAGAACAGGCATTAAAAGAGGCTGTTGTCATTTCTTTGGTTGGAACTAAAACACGATTGGTGAGCTTGGACATTTGTTGCTCGCTGTAATGCCAATAACAACATTTTGCCTTTGTGTGCAAGCAGAGCAGATGTAAACCTAAAGCCTCGCTTCCACTGAGTAGTATGGTATGGTCTGGTCCAGTCCGATATTTTAAGCCTTTTCATGATAGAATATACCCACTGAGCCGGACAAAACCACACCATTTTTGGGCCCTCGTTAGCTGGAGGTCCATAAAAAAATTGAAGCTACTGTGGAAACCCAACAAAAGAAAGGGCCAAGAAAGCGGCTGTATTAATCTTCTCTTAAAGAACATTAAATGTTTTGCATGTACAAAGTGCCAAAAGCCAAGTGGAAAAAAAATGAGCTGCTGGATAACCCTCATTGTTGTTGTTGATAGCTTCATCCTGAATGCACCGTGATGGTTCAACTATGAGTGGAAACGCTCAAAAGCCTGAACCATTTTAAACCGCATCAGACCCCACTGTGCTCAAGATCTTTCAGTACTGCTGACTTGCTGAGGGATGTCTTTGTTTTGTTCCTCGTCAGGATGGAGGATGCTACGGGGATTTATTCTGTAAAGCACTGAAGACATACAACATGTTGTGTTTTGGAATCTACAGACTAAGAGATGCACATCTCGGTGCACCAAGCCAGTGCACAAAACGGTACAGTGAGCTTGTTAACAGCTTCTTTAAAAAAAAAAAAAAATCATTGACAAGTTTGAAATACAATTTGTGTTCTTTTTCACGACAGATACGTGATCACAAATCCCCCATATGAGTTTGAGCTGGTGCCCTCAGACTTGATCTTCTGCCTCATGCAGTTCGACCACAATGCTGGTCAGTCTCGGACGAGCTTATCCCACTCTTCCCACTCCTCCCATTCCTCCAGCAAAAAGAGCTCCTCTGTGCACTCTGTCCCACCTTCAAACCGGCAAAACCGCAGCAGTAAGACGAGGGAGCCTCGCGACAAACAGAAGTACGTGTGCTCAAAACGTGTCCTGTTTGGCTTTCCTGCATGCATGATGTTTGTATGTATAGAGGTGTGTGTCTGTGTGCATAAAGCAGTGACGTGTGCACTGCCGGTTGCTGTGGTTTGTGCTCAGTGTCTGCACAGTTATTTTGTTTATTTATTTTCATAACCATTAGCATGTGATTTAGGTTCTCATTTCACAACACTCATACTGTAAAAAAAAAAAAAAAACGTAGGGAAAGCTGGGTTCAGCTGCTTCAGTGAAGACCGGCTGATTTTTATTAGATGAAAACAGTGGTTGGAAAAGAGTTTCACCTTAACTCAACCACAACTCTTGTTCTGTTTGGTGTGTTGTCGTTTTGTGTCCTTATTGTAATAGTGGAGTAACTGTTGTTGGATATTCGTGCACATGATCGGCGCTGTGATCATGGATGAAAAATGTGATTTTAAGAGCTCAAGGAGTTAAAGCAGATTACGTTTTTGCTCAGTCATCCATCAGTAGCAGTTTTGATGTTTTTTTTTCACTCATTGTACATCTGTACTGCTTTTCTGCATGTTCATGTTGACTATAGGCTCAATAATTACATTTTTTTAAACATGCAATTGTAAGATTCCTTGAATTTGGTGACATACATGTTTCCCTAATTTCTCCCCCAAATAAGTATGAGTATCTTTTTGAATTCAAAGACTGACATTGTGTCCTAAAAGCATGCAGATTTGTTACAATTGTACTGAATAATTCATTAATAAACGATGATAAACCCTTAATACATCTTCATTTTAAGATGTATTGCTGAACTCCTTAGTAGAGTGGTAGTTTTTGTTCACGTGTGTATTACTACTCACTCACAGTAGATTACTTACCTCTCTTTTTGAAGTGCAACAAGGATGAATAGAATGGGCCAAGGTATGCAAGTTAACGATTCTGCATGAGTTAGCAACCTTTACCTGGGTTTCTGATCATAACTGTGTCCTCTGTGGATACTGTTATGATGAGGGGAGTTTGTTTGAGTTATAATGCTCTTCAGATGTTCAGGAAACCATGCCTCAGTTTAAGTTTTGCTTTCATCTGAAAAGCAAAATGTCTGCCTGCTGCTGCCTCCTCCCTACCATGATCAGGCCCATCTCCACGTTGCATGAGATTGAGATGAATCCCCAACAACTCCACCTCCACCTCCACCGCCACTGCCACCTTTATTTGTGCATTTACCTCTTATGTCTGACTGGAGTGCACTTCTCTCTGAAATTAGTATCTTTTTTCCCCTTCTTTTCATTTTTCCTCATGCATTTTTATGATTTGGTTGAACTTGGGATGGTTTGTGTGTTTGTGCATCTTCCCTCCTACTGAATGCTGTCAGGTGACTGTAGCAGATGTTATGGGACTAGATTAGCCGCTTGTTTTTTTATATTTCACAACAGCTTACAAGTAGGTCAGACCATCAAAATCCCCCCTCCGATGGTGTCAAGTTACTCCAATTTCTCTAAAACTTTAAGGATGTCTAGCCCAGCGCCATCGGTCACACTGGAGAAAAAAAAAAAGTAGGAGGCGTGACCAATTTAAAGTTTAAATTGAAGGCAATTATGAGTCTGGAAGTTTCCCCTTGTAACCCTGTGCACCTGATATGGTGGTTTGAGGCAACATAACTTAGTTCACGCTATCAACAGCAGACTCTGGAAAGAGATGGCAGACATCTTGCTTCACCTTAGGCACAATTCTGCACATCAAATGTCTGTTCTCTAACACACAGCCCTGCAGCCTTAAGGTCGCAGACACACACACACACACACACACACACTGCAAATGAGTCTTTACACATGCTAGTCTGCATGTCCCACACACGTGCACATCCACTCCCAGTTTGCTTATATGGCTAAGTCAAAACTTGATATTACATCTTCTCCCAAAAGGAAGTGACACTTTAAATGGCATTGAACGTTCCTCTGAAGTGCTGGAAGAGTTTATAAACTTCTGACAGCTAGCTGACATGCATCCTTCTGTCTCCTCAGAAACAGTGCTCTCAGAGTTCACTTGAATATGAAGATATTCACTCAAAAGCTGACACATTCTTCTCTTTTTTCTACGCTCATCCTGACAGTGAGAGCGAGCTGAAAGGGATAGTTAATTAATTTGCTCAAAGTACAACATGGAGTTTTTTGAAATGTTATAATGAATGGCCATGCTTTGTTTCCTTCTCAAGCCTGTTGAGAGGTTGCAAATTGGTGATTTCTGGATCCACCTAAATGAACATCAAGAAAATAGATTTTCTACAGTGTTTACTTACCATAAACTGTAGATTAAATAATTTTGAGAAAGGGTTTGTGGAAGTCATCTGAAGCTTTGGTCCCTAACCTTTGTCAGGTCACGGACTGGCCTGTATGATGGGTGTACAATAATTTTGTCTGTCTTTTGAAGCTTTCAGTTTTGCTTAACTTTGAGGATAAAGTTGATCCTTATCCTCTATAAATCATCTGCTGTTGGTTCATTAGATTTTGTGTGGGAACCATTAATATATTATATAGATTTTTCAATAACCTATAAATGTCAAAGTGAAAACTAAAAAATCCTCACCAAATTCAGCCTTGTCCAACTTTTAAGGTGAAACAGATACATACAAAAAAAAAAACAAACAAGCAGTTTTCGAAACTAAAACTTCCTTCAGAATCAGGTTTGAAAAAAAATGGAAAAAATGTAGTTTTTTTTCTTTCCTTTTTTGTGGTCAGGTACCAACTGTTCCGTGGACCAGTACCAGATTGCAGCGCGGGGGTTTGGGGAGCACTGTTCTAGTCATAGAGAAAGAGATTTTTTCCTGAAATGAACATATGCTCAGTTATTGGAAGTGGGTTTTCCTGTTGAAATAACAATTACCTACTTGCCTTTTTTATCGTGTAAGCCTATGGACTGTGACTGTTTGCAACCAACCGCAACCAGCATTTGCAACAATTTTCAAAAGATTGGAAGGAAACAAAAAAGTTGAAATTTTGAAAGTAAAGTTCCTTCATATCATAAAATTATTTTATGTTTTTTGATCATTTTTTCTTGAGGGTTTTACAAATGTTATCCAATTTTGTACATGTTGGGCATGTACAGACTGTTTGATCACTTTAACACATGTTCAATGGCTATGCATTTTGTACATAGAGTCAAAAAATGGTCATAGGAACTTGCGTAGCGATGTGTCAATGTGAGAGTTTAGAACACGTAAGCATAACATATAAACACACGTTTTCGTAGACTTTTCATTGGAAGTCGTGGCTTGAACATTTCTGAGCTTGACGATCATGAAAAAGTCAAGAAACATTTTTTTTTATTTTCCTAAATTAGTTGAACTAAAGTTAGATGACGAATACTTCTAGCATGGGTTAAGACAAGTTCAACTTTCTTTTTTTTTTTTAAATCTATATATTATTTAAAACTCAACCATTGGTTTGTGGAATTTTGTTCAGGACCAGGTACTGAGTAAAACTCAGTAAAAAATAATGAATTACCAGAGTTTACAACCGCAAACTTCACAATGACCATCTAAATCAACAGAGTTACATAAATAAATGAATAAATCTGTTACTGGGGGGCTTAAGGAGGTTTTAGGATCGGTCAAGTGAGCCAAATGGTTAGATGACATACTCATAGAGGTACAGTTTGATTTTTCTTATTGTTCTGTGCAAAGTGACCTGACCCCAATGAAGAGCACAGACAAAACAGGAAAAGGGCTTATTAATTATGGAGCCAAAGTTTCTTGCAACCTTGGTTTGGAAGATGGATAAAGGGGCAATTTCACTCTTTCTGGGAAATAGGCAGCTGACATTAATTTATGTGAGGGGAAATGATATATGATGCAAAACATGGGGTTATCTGCCAGAATGACAAATATGGCCGACTTTGCTGCACACAGTGTTGTCTGTGCATTGTTGGACACATAACTCTTTTGTTTCTTCAATTGTAAAAACATTTGTAAAATTTCTAAGGTTAAAAAAAACATTTTGACAATTTATGTATTTACCTTTTTACACATTAAAAAATGTGTAAAACTTTATTTTAACATTTTCTTGGCTATATTTTGATGGAAACAGAAATCACACAGATTAAAATACAGTATGTGAAGTCTGTCATTCATAGCAACCAAAAGTTATATACATCTATTTGTTCCAAAAGTAAAAATTCACAATTTGATTCAAATCAGAAAAACGTTGTTAATATTTATCGTACTTATCTTGCTTAAACTGAGGCAGAATGGTTGTGAAAAGACCAGTTTGGTGTATTTTTATAAACTAACAACTGTTTTATTCCTTTCCTTCCTTCTTTCCTTCAGAAAAGAAATGGTTTACAGATGAACCAGAAAATGCCTACCCAAGGAACATTCAGATCAAGCCCATGAGCACTCACATGGCCAACCAAGTCAACCAATACAAGTCCACCAGTAGCTTGATTCCACCAATCAGAGAAGTCGAGGATGAATGCTGAATGCCGGATTATCTTGTTGACTTACTTGACATCTGTAGGCTCTTCCAGAGATGGGCAGAGATGACGATACAGATGAGGATGTTGGAAGACTGAAGCATTCTCCTCCCTCGTTATACTTCGATTGGACAGAATCCCAGACTGGAAGGGACCTCTCTTTGTGTATACCTGTCAATGTTTCTTCCCTGCTTCGAACATTGTTCAATTTATTAATGTATCCATTGAGATGTACATAATGACAATCAAAGACGGATTGTACAGTACCTCCACCTTAGCACTTTTTTGAAATTATTTTAGTTGACAAAAAAATAAGAAAGTACTTCCTGTAATTCTTTGCAATAGTTCACTTCTTCACTTGGCAAGACTGTGGATTGGATGACTGGTTGTTGTTGGATGAGGGTTGCAGCTATAAACTGATAATATCATCTCCCAAAGGTTCACTCAGAAATGTCACATCAAACCAGCTGGGTTCACTGACATGTTTCTGTTCTATTTGCACTACAACTCAGTTTCTTTTGACAGAAATGCTGGAAACATGACCCCTCCGCTCCACCGTCCCTAGTAAAAATGTCTCTCAGGAGTGGGGCAAAGAAGAAGGAAAGGGCAGCTTCGATGGCATACTAATCTTGTTCTTGGTTTGTTGTAAATTCTCTTTTTGCTTGAGGTTTGCCTCCTCACCTCGACTCGTCGAATTGAGTGAGAGCAATCTGGGTCTGCAGAGCAAAAAAAAAAAAAAAAAAATCCCCTAATCTAAAACTCCACGGAATGGTGCAGTGTGGGCGTATGCTGGCTGAAAGAAAACCCTACATTTCCTCTGCAGATGTGTCAGATTCTAAGGCTCAGTTTCAAGTTCGCATGCAATGTGCCTGAGCCCCCCTAATAACACACACAGCGCAGTTAATTAACCTGAATCCATGGGAAAGGTTTAAAAAAAAAAACAAACAACCAAAACAATGCCTGTGCATTTGGGAGTGTTTATGTGTGCGCTCTGTGTGTAAGTGCATTTCAACCCCTTGTTCTTCTGGTGTTGTGCTCATCACTGTCACTCACCTCTCCTTCATTGGTTTCTATGTACCGGTGAAGCTCTGGAGAAAGCAGCATGTGGGATTCTCACTCTATAAAAGGAGTCATGGTAGAAATAGTAATAATAACATTAATTTTAATAATAATTGAAGATTTGGATCTACTAACGTGTTGCAGAAAAAGTGGAATCGAATACCGCAACTATGATTGAGGTGATCTAACACGAATGGCAGCTCTGTGCCTGTCCTGAATGCATTGCCGTGACAACTGCAGCAAAATTGGGATCATTGTGTTTTTTTATTTATTTATTTATTTTTTTTTGCATTTTCCAAATATTTTGTGTTTTACAAAAAACTTCCTGTCTAAGGAAGGGAAAGCCACATATCGCAGAAAGTGGGCATGAATGGGCCCTCCTTTGATCAGAGGAAACGCCTGGCACAGGGTTGGCACAGAGGCAGTAAAGTGCTTGGATGTTCTCTGTTGCCAATCCAGATGTTACACACCTCAAAACTCAGGAGTAAAGCTGCTGCATTCGAGAAGATGCTCAAATATAGTTTGCGGTAATGCAACGGCGCCACTGCCTGCTGGAGGGGCACTCCGTGTGTTCTTACGGCCTGTGCCCAATCTCGCTGCACCTGTAGATCCAAATCTCTGAGTGACAAATTCCTTTTAAAAATTCTATTTAGATATCTAAATATCAACATTATTTTATACCCATGAACATAATCAAATTCTACTTATTTTTGTAGTCAACGAACGAGGAGACAAAGACTTGGAGTTAATTGCGATCCACACCGCAACATTATTTATTTAAATATGACATTACTTATTTCGCATTCTAAAAGATAATATATATTTTTTTATCCTCTTAAGTAAAGAACTCCATCTCTAAAGCTTGCTTTGTGAATACAGGGCTGTCTGCGGCCTGGCAGTTCGCGCTGTTGAGTGCTTATAGTGATGAATCTGAAGCCTCCTACAGTAGCACAGATTCATTTCAATAGCCTACTATACATCCCTAGCTGAGAACACCTACATGGAGAAGTGGGGGAATCATTTAGTCGGGGGGAGGAGTAGTGTTGTAATAATGACTTGAAGAATACTAAGTTGCTTCCACTGTGTGCAGGCCTGAACTGAGTGACCTTCATTAGATGTGTCTGACCTAAATTAGGTCCCTAGTGTGTATGAAGAGTGTGTATACACAACAGCACACTGTGTCGCTGTTTTCCACAAAAAGAAGAAGAAGAAAAAAAACATTCAAATACAAGGAGGTCTGTTTGATGCAGACCCTAGACTGTAAAAGAAAATACATTTTAAAATAGATTCACTTTTCAATATGGAAAAATAACATTGTGCTAAATATGTTTGTGTAAACGCAGCCCATTCTATAGACTACTTTTTTGTTCTCCAACAAAAAGGATCTGCGCTTCAACGTCAGTCTACCAGTTGTGGTGCAGCTATTCTGAAGCTTCATACACATTGTCCTGAGGTGAACTTTTGAATTGTGGTTACATCTTTGTCCCACACTTTAGCTAATAGATTTCTTTCCAAAAAATATATCAGTAAAATATTTATATAATTAGGTTGTAAATGGCAGACTTGATAGCCTGAATCAGTAAAAAAAAAAAAAAGAAAAAAAAAATCTTATTTGATAATGACTCATCATAAACAGTATGGCTGATTATGTTTTAAAAAAAAAAAAAAGCCAAGATGACATATTTTAAATGGAAAATCCCACATTCTTGTTGAAAAAGCTTAAAGTTCGTCCTGTGACAAATATCTGTTTAACAAATCTGATTTAACAGCCATCAAAAGGATGGAAGGTAGCACCAATTCAGCAACTGTTAAAAAAAGGAGAGAACATCCGTTTTTCTGTCTTTGTTTTACGGCAGAATTTACATTCCGTATTTTTTTTTCCACTTGTCAGTATTTGTCACAAGCTGTCAAACTAAGTTCTTGTTTACAGACTATTTTTAAGGCACCAAGGAGACACTAAATGCAGCAAACTGGCAAAATATAAATTACTGCGCAAAATATTTTCAATATAGTTGATGACTCTACTTTTCCTCATTGTGTGACTCATTCTGACTGACATGATCGCTTTTCACCTTCCTGTCAGTCATAGATCTTTGCATTGTATTCTTTTGATGTTTTCGGGTGTTTTTGAAGTGCCATGATGCTTTCCAGTTCTGCAAGCATCCTTCAGTCATTCAGGGGCTTGAGCTCGCTTCACTGGAGCCAAGTCCAAGGCTTTTCTACTGTGAGAACAGGGTCTTGCTCTGACATGGAGAACATCCAAGCCATCAGTGCCTCCATGCCAGTGCAGTGCCAGGCGGCAAAGGGGGTTAAGAGGAGGGCCCACTGTAAGTCCCACTTAAGCGAAAAAGTGGCATTCAGTAAAGTTTAAGGGCACAAACCCCACCCATCAAACCACAAACCCTCTATATCTGCCGTTAAAGGTGTGTCTTGTTGTGTAGTGTGATATGGATGACTGAAAGATGCACATGGAGGCCCATAATTGTGACATCACGCGTTATTTATTATTTTTTGTACTAAACAAAACCAAGAATTTGATGTGTCACATATTGAAGTTGCATCATCTTTGTTAATTATTACTTTTGCTTTTAGTAATAAACAAGGTTATTTATTTCCTGGGAACTGTAGAAGCTACAACTTACAAAACAACACACTTAGCGATTGGAGGTGGGTCTCAAGTCTTAATGATACATAAATAAAGATTTGTTATTTTTATTTTGCTTGCCTATCAGTTCAGGAAGATTTCAGGTTCTTGCTCTTGCGTGTCATAGATAAGATTTGTTGGCATATCGTCACTGCAGCATACAGGCATTTGACTTAGCATTCTAATTAGTTTGGATGTATTCTAGAAATGACGGATACATGGATTATTTGATGGTGCTGAGTTGATCTACCTGACTCTGTCAAATATAATCTGCTGATAAATATACTGTCTTGTACAAAACGTTTGTACATAGATTGTACATGGTTTCTTTTTGTATTTTCTCAAATTAAAATGGATGTATTTGTGTTCTAAACTTTGAGACTGTCTTTTTTTATACCCTATTTTAATCGTGACTTGTCTTATTTTTCTGCTTTTTCAAATATAAATTAGAAGATGGTGAGAATTTATAATAAAGATCCCCTTATTTATGTTAGGTAATGCATAATTAGGCATTAATTAAATATTTAAAAAGTGTTAAGAGTCATTCATAAATTTCTTTACATTACTTAATTATTTTATAAATGAGGTATTAGTAATTTACACAGCATTAAATAACGTTTCCCTATGGAATTTCTTATCATTATGTAATGCATCCTCAACATTTTAGTTATTGTTTTTGTATAATAACATGCCCCTAATAATATAATAACGGTCCCTTTATTAATAATAGACTCTCTCCCTTGAGTCTCTGATATTTTTCTAGTTTCTCATGGTCCTTCCTTCTGATGTTACCATCAGGTATTGCTACGTCCACACAAACAATTTTCATCTGTCCTTTATCCACTACCACAAAGAGCAGTTGGTTTGCTATTCCCATTCTGTCAGTCTGTATCTGGAAGTCCCACACGATCTTTGCCCCCAATTTTTTTGACCACTTCTGGAGGTGTTCCCCACTTGGACCTTTGGGTTTGGGTATACTTTCCATGCAAGCATCTTACACTCTGTAGTTGTGTTGATCTGTCTCAGGGGCTGCTTTGCTAAGCTTCTTCTCTGGTGTGGTAGATCTGGGTTTCTATCGCTCTGGTGCTCAGGGTCTGCTGCTGTACAGCCAGGATCAGTGCTTCTGTTCCGTCCGGCAGGTCAGCTCTTTCTCGGCCTTGGTAGGATTTCTTGATATCAACCAATTCAGTTATGGTCCAATGATACAAGGATTTCTTGATATCAACCAATTCAGTTATGGTCCAATGATACTTCCCATTCAGGGGCTTGTCCTCCCATGATGATCTCTCCACCTGTACCGTGTCCTCTGCAGTCTATGGCCTGAGGTATTTATTGAACACATCATTTTTTGGGGCCTTGTACTTGATGTATTCATGAGATTTGAGGGTTTCATTCTGAAAAATGCCTTTTACACTCACTAGCCTTCTGGGTCCTTCCTTGCAGATAGTGAACAGTCTAAGGGTGCTGGATTTAGGCTGAAACCCTCCGCACAAGATGAGGAACTTTCATCTTATACAGTGTTGGGCAACTGTCCTGTCTTACCGTAGTTGCCGTTGGGCTTGTTTCTCCAGTGCCCTTCCGTTGTGACTTCTCTTGGTTGCATTGATGCCAGACGGGAGCTTCCATGAGCTTCTGAAATTAAAATTAATTAAACCAATTCACCCTGATGTCATTTGATGGCATTAATCTGAACAACAAGAGTTTGTGTGAAATTACAACCTATCTAGTGTCTATCTGAGGTGTCTCCAGGAAGCCTCAGATAAATGCAAACTGTATTTTATTATTCCACTCCCTCCCGAAGGGTTGGTGACCCTGCCGTCCAAGATGCGCCACCATTCCGTTTTTTGTTGGATCAAGCATTAGTTTGGATTTACGTTCACTGACATGCTATTAGCTGCTCCATCACTTTCACCTGCCAGGCTGTCAATCATTGGCGATGTGCAGTGATGGGTGGGGATAGCATTCTGTCCAAGCTGAATCATACATCTCCTCAGAGAGGCTGACAGCTGATGAGCAAAGGACATCATACTGGGTTTTCTCACTGTGCTGTCATGTCAGCAGTGTGAATGTGGATCACATCGGAATGCCGAGCACCTTTATGTTGATTTGGCCCGCAGACAGAGTTATAAATTATTGAGAATATAATCCTCTTCTCCCAATGCTGGAGCAAAGAAATGTCGAAGTACCACCTTTACAGTGATAAGCATGTTATAAATAATGGGAGAATTTTTAACCTTTGCGCAGAACAGCAATTTTCCAGCTCAATAATCTGCTTTATGATACACTGCACTAAAACCTGTGTCGGTTGTGTCAAAGGGATGGCAATAACTCAGAAAACTCCTTCAAACATCATAAGCAGCACCAATTTTGAGGTGTTACGACGAGGCAGGATGACTTCTTAGACAACGACCCACTTCTACCTCATAGCCAGAAATCATTGGACATCTCATAAGTCTCTGGGTCTTTTCCTCCCCCTCCTCCTCTTCCTCCCCCCACGATCCTCAGCTGAAGTGTGCAATTTCACACTCCAAAGTCAAACAGCGGCTCAGAAGGAGAATGTATGACCCACCCTGGCATTTGTCCTCATTTCTCTCTCAAATGTGCAAACACTATTACCCTTGGGTTATCTAAAGTGGTGTGGTGAAGATTCGCAGCCTCTCCTGTCTTCTCCTTGCCAGACACACCATCAAAACACGTCAAGCAGTGGGGACAGAGCGGGGGTACGAGACAGAGGGAGCTTGAGAGGGGGAGAAAGTGCTGGAAACGGAGCAGATGTTTGTGTGGCTGCTGATTTGTGGCCTGATAAGGGTGCTACAGAGGCAGCTGGAATTGATGGCTTGTTAGTGAGGACGGGCCCCTGTGTGAGATGTTTTCAAAATGATTGATTTACAATAAAGTGGCTCCGGGTGTGTGCATGCAAGCAGAACTGATGCAGATCGATCCCACTGAAATTGATTGATCAGCCATTTAGCTTGGCAGTGTGTTTACCGAATGAAACCGAGCAGGAGTCTCCTCCAGGCATCTTCCCCTCCCCATGAAGCGAAGGAGAAATGCCACCTCTCGACCTGCCTCTCCTCACTCGTGGCGGCAGCAAAAATAAGCCACACAGGGAGCATAAAAACGTAATTATACATTGAGAAATACGGGCATGAACATTTATGATTATGTACTTTATTCAGCTATCAAAGCGTCCTTCTGCAATATGAAGATATGCCTTTGAAAATAATGATTTCTACCCTCTAGAAGCAAGAGGAACACTGCCTTATCACAGAGTCACATTGAGACTTTTAGAAGTGGCGCAAAAACAAATAACAGTGGATTTATGTCAACAGTTCTCTCAAGACTGAGACACCACTAATCCTATACCTGGCTGTTTTGCTATCATTCAGATGACAATTTTATATAGCTGCCCTCAAGTGTTATGCTATGTTCACATCAGGCTCTAAAACGTACATTCTAGCGATCACTTCCAATGAAAAATCAATGGAAACACGGCTTCTGCGCTCATAACTCATGTCGCTATCCACGATTTTAAAACTGTTTTTGGGCTCCACTTGCCATTGAACAGCTGTTAAAAATTAAACCAGTTGACGTTTTACCACTACCGGTTTTGGTAGTGCCATATAGGTAGTGTCCTTTTCAAAATGCGGAAGAGCCAACCGATTGAAAAGAAATTCATATTTGCAATTTGTAACAGGATTATATGACACTGACAGAGTCTTTCAAACATCAGAATACAGTTGTGAAAGAAAAAGTCTGAAGCAAGGTTTGAGAGATTTACACTGCTTCGACATTTTGCACCAAGCCGCTTTCAACTGTGAGTACATGCGCTAGTATCGGTACCGTGTCTACATGGCATTAGATGAGACTTTTCTCTTCTGACAAGTAAAGCACGAAGACTATGCTGCTCATGTGACCTCTGCGACTTGTCCTTTCTTTGCTGTCTTTACAAACCATCTCACCTCTAAGCTAAGGAATTAAATCACCTGTCTTGACTCCTTTTATTTGGATAATTGCAAACAAGTACAAGCTTTTCCATTCTCAGGACAACATGCAGTGGGCCCATCATGTCCCTTATTAACAATTTTACACACTCCGTCGCAGCAAGAGGGTGTCAGGATGCCAATAATATTTACCGTCTGCTTTGCAGTTTATTCAGGAGAGCCTGAGTCTTGCTGATTGCCCTGACAGAAGCTGACAGGATCCAAACCTGAGATCCCTGCAAATCGAATCTGGTCTCTCTCTCTTTTTTTTTTTTTTTTTTTTTTTTTTTAACCTAATGCAGGATTCTGGCCACCAACTAGCTCTTCCCCTTTATGCAAATGAAAAGATAAAAAATGTTCCAATAGGAAGCAGTAATTTTTTTTCATTGTCGGTCATTTAATAAATCACTATACTACGAAGCTTAAACTAATTTGCCAAAACAGCTGGAAGGCAAGTAAATGAAACGTCCATCATGGGAGTATTGAGCCTTCTCAGCCAATCCATCAAGTCAGTAATGATTTCCATAACATTGACTTAAAAGATGTTGACATCCATTATAGCATCTCCCTTTTGACCTTCTGACAATCTCAATTGAAAGTGTTAAACATTTCAAGCAGGCGGTAAACACACATCAATATCTCTGGCATCATATGTGTTGAAGAGACAGTTTGGTTGTTTGCCTTACAGAGATGGAAAGAAAAGGAAGGATCTGAGGACCGATCTCCGTCCCAATTCAGCTGTGATGATAGTTTCCATGACGATGAGGCATGCTCAGCACATCAGTTGCGGCCCAGATAAACAGTAATCCTTTACAAAGACAAGAAGGTCATTACAGCAGCTTGTCAAATCAATGCCCAGTGTGTCCGCGTTGATTAAGACATCTCCCTTCAGCTCTGACACTCCATCAATAGCGGCGGGTGTGGGGGTGGCAGAAAATGTGTGTATGTTTGTGGGGAGTGGGCTTTCCTGTTCTTTCTCCTTTCACACACACACCATTTCAAACACTCACACAGCACTCTGATGATTGGAGTGAAATACCCATCAGTCAGGGAGGCGAGGTGGACTAATGATTCCCTGTGCTGCCTATTAGAACTACATGACAACTCAATCCTGCTCACAGAAGGAGAAATAGAGGAGATGGTTAGGTGGGATGGAAGGGAGATGCAAGGAGAGGAGAATAAAAAAAGAGAGTAACAGTTGAAGAAAAGAAGAAGTGACCTTGTAGCAGCATCATTTGAGGCTGAATTAAATTGGCAAGAGCAGCTAATCTTTACCTCGGGGCGATTAACAAAATTAAAGCAGAACAACAAAGGAACAGGGGTCGGCTTTTTCCTTTTTTCTGCCTGCCACTGCCATTTTTAATTTGTGTTAACTTTTTTTTCTTCTTCTTCTTCTTGAGACGCTCTTCCTCCACAAGCCTGTCACTGGCAGCTGAATTTATTTTTTTCATTTTATTTTTTTAACTTTTCGTCCAACAACCAATGCCAGGCACCAGATTAAAGAAGGCTTTTATCATTTATGCTCCCTGTCACAACTTCAGTTTCAAACATCTCATTTAAATGATTTTAAATTTAGTTAAGGAATTTGAACAAGTACAGCCTAAAATTAGTTTCTTTGCTCACAGTTGTTGTCAAAGAGTTAAGTGCTCTAAGTTCTTTCTCTTTTCTCACAGAGTAGTCAATATGTTTGGAAAGGCAAGCGAGGTTAGGCCCATCAGGCTTAGTAATAGAGTAGAAAAACATGAAAAGCTGATTTTGAAATGTTGAAGCTCACAGCTGACTTTTGTTCACACATACAAGAGAAGCACAGAAACCAATAAACCTTTAGCTCATGGACATTCACTCAACTTCTGAGAGTGGATTGATATTTGGAGCTTTTGGCATGAGGCCTCTAAAAATCATAAATGCGTTTGCTGTGAGAAGTAATTCTTAACACTATATAGCCATTCATATAATATTTGATACACACTCTTCTGTGACCCCCCCATCTTATTAGCATGATACAATTTTTCCTTTGTCAAAACTTGGTCCAGTGCATCCTCATTTCACTTCATTGGACGAAATGTCCAAAACACTTTTGGCGGGAAAAGCCAATTTTTTTAAAAACTTTATGGTGAGAATAACTCATATTGTTATTTGATTTTTTTTAAATGACTACCTTCAGTATTGAAAAAATGCTAAATTTGTTTATCATTTATTTGTTATACAGTTGCACCATGTTAAAAATGCCTGGATGAAATTTGAGACAGTGGGTAAATAAGGTGCTTCAATCCTGAATACTTGTGTCAATATTTTTGCAGCTTAAACTAACATTGTTGTGACCAAAAACTTACCAAATCACCCTCATAATTGATAAAATCAATATCTCATCCATTTTTTGTGCATTTCATCAAAAGGCCATAAATAACATAGTACTTCCAAAATAAATGGAATTTTCTATCAATTGATGTAGTGGGCTTTACAGGGTTAACTTATAAGAAATACCATAAGCGTTTTTCTAAAATGCTTAAATTAAAACAAACAAAAAATAAATTCAAAGATATGAGTTAGTTACACACTGTTGTTACATGTTGACTCTACTCTTGACGTAGTCACTAGTACTGCTCTTTTTGCCAGTCTTTAGGATTCGCAATTATTTGTCTCAAAAAACGTATTTTCTGCACTACAAAGTGCACTGTCAATGAAAGTGAGACATAAGAGTCAGAAATAAGTCCATCAGTCAGCCAGGCTTTAACTTAATTCATAGTAGTTCACTCTACATTAGCAGTGTTAGCCACTTTAGCGTATTCACAATACTTGTGAATCTCAACCTTGTTTGCAACACATAAAAAAAAACCAGACTGATACGCTAAAACTGTAACTACGCCAACTTCCAACCTTTTTTCTAGTAACACGTAAAAAAGACATGCTACATTAGCGTATTTACGATAACACCCAATCTTGTTTGTAACTCGTAAAGAAATAGGCCGATACCACTGAAATAAATGTAGCTGTAACTCCCAACCTTGTCAGTAACACTGATAAAAAACACAGTCCAACACTGCAACACGTTAGCCCCGTTAGTGTAATCACAATACCGGTAACTCCTAACCTTGTCTGCAGATTGTAATAAACAGGCTGATGCCACTAAAATTGACATCAAGGCTAATTTCCACTGGTTCATCTCAGTGTGTCTCAGTTATGTTGTGTCTCCGTTGCGTTGACTCAAAAAGTAAAAAACGTTCATTAATCAATCTAAATTTTTACATTGCCTCTGTCGTGCCTGGAGTCTGTCCCTCAGCAAGAAAACACAACGCCAGCTTTATGCAGGATCTCTACTTCCTGTCAAAGCGTTAATTCTGTGATAAAAAGCTGTAGAAAAAAGAAACAGCTAGGGATTTCAAAATAAAAATTTCCGTTGCACTTTAGAAATAAAACGTTATATTTATTTATTTTACAGTGACATGCACATTAACATCGCAGATAACACAAAGTCAATTTTCACCATGGATGGCAAAAGTTTAACTTATGACCCAAAACCTGCATTTTACAAAGACTCGGTGAGGAAGGAAAGGGCATTGGTGCCTTTTTTGGATGTTGATGACAAGGGAATAGCAGGACAAATTACTCCTCCGGCCGGGAGCTGGGGGTGGGGGGGTGGGTTAGAATCGGAGATGCAGTGGAGACAATGTAAACTGACAGTCATGTGACTCTGTAGTGTCTGTGTTGCAAAGGCACTGATGTCGGACCACTGGAAATTTGGAGTTACTGTAACTACGCTAACTCCCAAACTTATTAGTATCACTTGAAAAAAAAAGAAAAAGAAAACACTGTCCAAAGCGCTATGATACCAAATTTACGTTTTTTTTTTTTTATTTCTTTATTTGCTCCAAAATCTACATGCAGGAGAAACTACGTGACCACCAAGGCAGTTTCCATTAAAAGATTGGCTGCCGAGACAGGTTTTTGGCCTCCGCAGCTTTCATGATTCAAGGATTTTGTTTGTCCTCAGCTATACCCCAGAGAGATGGGCTGATTCTCAGTTGCCTTTAAGAACAGACACACACACACCCCCCCCCCCTCATCATACCTTTTCCTCACCATTACTCACATGCGTGCATCAAAATTTGGCTGCCTCAGTATGTCACTGCCTTCTGCCAAGGCCAGGTCGGGCTGTTTTAGAGCCTGCCCTCCAGAGGACCCTCAGAGATGTGCTCAGAGCGCCAGAGGAAATACCACAGTCTGACATGCAACACAACACAGCTCTCCCCTTAGGCCACTCCACTGTGGGCCCCATTGTGTGTGTAATCATACAAAATCTATGAATATTGTTTACAGTTCAAAGACATTCATGGGAAATATTCTATTTCAAGTGGAAAGGGGTGAGGGGGGGTTCTTTCTGAATCTGGGAGGCTTTTACCGTTGATCCAGAATGACAGCCATATTTAATGCTGCAGCCATCTGAACGTAAGACTGTGATATCATTGGGTCTCCGGGTACACATCAATTGGTTTAATGTACAGTGTGCTTTTTGTTTGAGTGCACACTTGAGTAGAGCTGTACATGCAGTACTGCAGAGGTGAGAAAACCATCTGTCTCTCCTGGAGGCTGTTTTATAGTTTTATGCTCATCTGTTAAATTAAAGTCTGACTTCCACTTGTCCCTCTGCGGTGCATCGCTGTTGCGTCCACGCAAAAATAGATCGCTTGTTCATCAATCGGAATTTTGACTTCTTCTTCATCATCTCTGCTTCTGACATCCGCCTCCTGCAACGCAATGCAAGCTTGATGCAGGAGTTCTAGTTCCAGTTGCGTCAATGTCATGGCAACATGCTGGAGAAAGGGAAAACAGGTCCAGGTTTCAAAATAAAAACTTCCATTGTACTTTCAAAATAAACCGATAGAAAAAAATGTATGGCTAAATCCAAAATGCTTTCCTCCCCCCTTCAAATTCTACCTACACTTATCCCTCCAAGTGGAGCGATACGGAAAAATATGGTCATCAAATCCAGACATTACTGCCACTCGATGATGTCAAAATACATAACAGCATTGGTTTATAACTTTAAAAAGTCAAATAAAAACAAAAAGTCATTACTTACATTAAAATGTAAATCTCTGTGTTTCAGAGCACACCCATGTGAAGAAGTGCGTTTCTTCCCCGACGCCACTGCAGATCACCCTACTGGCAAGGGATAGCCAGCCCTAAGTCCCTTTGGCTCTCCTAAAAAAAGCACCACTACACCTTCAAATGCTCCTACAATTGGAGCAATATGGGAGGAGCCAGAGGGACATGGAAACAGTTTGGATTCTGCCTAAATTTAAGGTGACAGGCCCAGGCGCACGTGAACACTGCCGATAACACTGCAGACAACAGCGGTGCCTATTTATTTGTTTATGTATTTATTTATGCAACTGACGACAAAGTCTAATTTTGAAAGTGCAATAACATAACATCCTCAATTATACAAAACCTGCATTTTACAAGGACTAAGTGAGGAAGGGGAGGGCAAGGGGCCTGAATGCTTAAGTTTTGCATGAGCTAAGAGACAGAGACGAACTACTCGACACAGAGGTAGCAGGACAAACCACTCGTCATGGAGCCAGGGGGGAGGTGGGACAGGCCAAAGATGCAATACGGTCATGAGACGGACTCCCCACGCAACACAACGGAGATGCACCACAAAATGAGACAAAAGTTAAATTGCATTTGAGAGAATACATGCAATATTTATGGAAAAGCTGTATTGCTTTAAGTTATTCTTTAAATATTTCATGTTTTATTTGATGCAACTGTGGGAGTCCATATTTTACTGATGCAACATTCGACAGTCAATTTAGCCTCACAATTATGTATAGTTCCCTTATGCTGTTTTTTAAATTAATGCATTTGTGGTTTGTTGAGTTAAAAAGTGAATTAAAGATTTAGTTTCACTTGTACATCTGAGAATATGCCAAAAATTACAAAGTAATGAGGCTGATATTTTTCTGTCTATGCACATTTGTTCAAAAGAGAAAAAAAAAAAAAACGCCAATTGTTAATCAAAACAGTTGGATTTGTTCTCACCAGTAGCATCAAACAGTGTATCGCTTCTAAACAAACAAAACAAAAACATGTTACATTGTAGTCTTACAATATTTAGCCCTGACACTGACAATAATTAATATTCATGAGGCTGCGACTTTGCAGCCCCTCAGGATGGTTTAAATTAATTATGCTAACAGGGTCATTTAACCGCTTTATTCAAAGAAAAAGCAATTCTTGTGCAATGAATGACACAATAATTACGCACACAATCCAACAAGAGGACAGTGACAAGTGGAAAGTGGCACACTCATCTCCATAAAGTTAAGAAAAAAAGAACACATTTGCACACAACAAACAAAAGACAGATGTAAAAGCCATACAGGCAAGAATGAGAGAATAACAAAAACCAGTTCACAGTTTTACAACCACTGCAGCTTCTCTCTCTCACAGCAGTAAATGTGATTTGTTACTATGTGTTATTATTTAGAATTATTCATTTTCTCTGTCAGAGCACATAAAAGGACAATAGAAATGCCAGCGAGGAGGCTAATTTACTTTGTAAAATTCTCAGCTCAAGGCCTGCGCGTCCTGATTGCTGTCCGCAAGAGAAGCAGGAAATCAGGCATTATGTAGGCGCATCTGATACGACCTTGAGACTCCTCAGCACAGACCGTATATTACCATCAGAGTGACCTTCTCGTCCCGAAGATACATCTGATGTGTTTAAGGCTGCTTTACAATGCATTAGGATGGTTTTACATGTGCTGAGCCCACTTTATTTGCTCATACATTTCAGAGGAAGAGTTTAGTGTCAGGCTGATGGGGGAGCGTTTGCAGTGACTGAGTCACTTGTCGAGACAAATGAGCCTGTGGAAACAGGCCAAGGCCCCGGATAATAAGCATTTCAGCGCAATATCCCACTTTTCCTCGCCTCCAACACAGCATATTTACTATTCAGTGAACCCTCATCATTTATTCTCACTTGCTGCAATTGATTGACCTGCATCTTGCAGACAGGGACTGGATATAATTTTCCCACCACGCGATATGGCGTCAAGATCAATATTCCCACTGTTGGTTAAGCTTTTCCAACCTTTCGCATATCAGCTTGGATCAATTATTTCTCACATAAAAGTCCACTTTTTCAAACACATTTTCCCCCCTTTGTTAAGCATTTAAGAGTTAATTTAATTGCATCTTGTTATTGGCATATGACCAGATACTGATTTGGGTTATAAAGTAAGGGTGGCACTGAGGGGCAAATCAACAAATCATTCAATGCAAAAACATATTACAGATCACAATTTAAAAAAAAATGCAAACAAATAATAATTACACAACATTTTAGGAATGGAATCAAAATTCCAAAAACCAAAACACAGTTCCAAAAAAATAAAAATGAAACGTTTCATAAAATGAGGTAGTAGGTACGATGGGACATCCCTGATTGGTTGATGACGTTTGTGTTTTTTTTCAAATGTGTCTTCGATGTCCGCAAACTTATAAAGGGTTATTTCAGAGCATGTCCAGTATTGCTTTATACCAAATACCTTTGTATTAGAATGTTGGACAAACGTGATCAGCCAATCAGCGATGTCCCATAGTACCAACCAGTACCAACCAAGGTTTCCCATGGTGTTCCATTTTTTCTTTTGATTTCTGGAAATTATTTTGCTTTCCCAAAAAATATTATTCCTATTTCATTTTTTTTTTTTTATTTCTAAAATGCAATGTTTTTTAAAATTTAGTTGTTATCTCTGAAGTGTTTTTGCATTGATTGATTTGTTGGTGTGATTTGCACTTCAGGGCCACCGTACCAAACACATCTCTTAGCACGTTACATTTATTTCCTTCTTTTTACTTTTGCACCCCTGTCCCATATACAAGTCATTTTTTAGGCAAATCTTATATTTCCATGTAAAAAGCTCCATAATTATAGAGTAGACGAAGATGGTTGTTCTCCCTATCAGAGGAAATGATAAGGCAGTAGCAAGACCTGTGAAAGAACAAGGTCCATTCTGATATAATTGGCAGTGGAATTATTTATGACATTAATTGCCACATTATCGACCGGCTGTCAGCTCCTGTCTCACTCTGTCCATCTTTCTTAGCAGAAAGAGCCGGCTCAGCCTGGTGCCCACTGACAAGCTAATTACTACAGCACAACCCGGAATGACAAATGTTACTCATCTAAGACCAGTCAGGCCCGGAAATAAGGACTGCTCACCCTCCGCCCCCTCCAGCATCACTGGATCCCGTAAGACAGCAGTGTGCTGCCAAATGTAGTCATGTGCAGGAGGGGAAAGTGTGCGGGGGGGAGAAATTTCCACAGCTGGTGAGACAGTTGAATCTAAATTTCATCCCATCCTGTTAGATTCTTTGCTATCAGTTGCCACTTGTCATTCATAAAGACACCCCCCCCCCCCTTTTTTTTTCAGATCTGTTTTTCTTTTTTTACCTTCTCCTGACTGCTTGTAAATTTGCATTAGCTCTTGCCCATCAGTCAGCAGTCTGAGAGCTAGTATGGGGTGATTGGTCCTTGGTTCTTCTGACACAAAGCTGCACTGGAGGGTGCATTTATATGGTTGATGAACTGCACTTCACCGATTGTATCTCTGTGTACTGTGAAGCTTAAAACCTTCACAGGGTGAATAAAGTAGAATTTAATAAACCTAAGTGGATGTACAATAAATCTTCAGTAAAGTTTTCTATTAAAGGAGTTCCTCAAGGTTAAGTGCTTGAACCATTTTTTGAAATTATTTTAGCACCAAATTACAGAATCTTTGTGTACCAAAGACTGTTCTAATTCCACTTACCTTCTTTTATCCTGTGTAAATTAACCTCTATAGTAATTTTAGCACTTTATTTATTTGTCTCATCAATTTCTCTCTTTAAAGACCCACTTTGATGAAAATTTTGTTATTGGTGTTTTTAACAGGTTCTTGTTAAAAACATGAAGGACACATATTAAGGAAATTAGGCCTACAATTGCATTTCTGAGTATTTCTTTATTCAAATTGTTGTGAATCAGGAGCAGACTTAAGCTGTTTGAAAAGGAGCTTTTTGTGATGTAGAAATATTGTGGGGCGGCCCACAAGCTTCCTGCTCTGAGCTCTTAGCCATGGGGAGGGGGATGGGGGGTGGGGTTGCTTTGTGCATACATAGGTTTGCTCACAACCTGTTTTGGGTAAAAACTGCATAAATAATGCTTTTATAATAGATCAAAAGATGATCAGTGGGACTTAAATATATGTAATATTACTACAAAGAAATGCTTTGTTAACTGCTGCAATTTCATATAATAAGGGTGTCAAATGATCTTAAACCAGCTTATAAGAAATAATCCTTTAATTTTTCTATCACTATTTTATATACATTTTTTTTCTTATAGGCCGGATTTGAATTTTTGGTAAATGTTTGCTTTATTGTTTGAGCACTGGAGCTAAAAAGATAAATGTTGTTAAACAAGAATGCACCTAATGATTATTTTGAACATTCCTTTAACACTTTGAGCTATCCTAAGCACTTTAACATTGGGTCATCTAGACCCCACTAGACAGTGCGTTGAACCTTTTTTTTTTCAATGATTTGTTATCTTCATTTGTGTCCATAGATTACATGAAATCCTCTCCACCTTTATCCACCTTAGTCATGGTAGGGATAACACGTCAATGTAAGGGTGGGGTCATAGGATAGCACAAGGGTTAAGAAGTTTTCATCTTATTTATATTATACTTATTAATACTTATTATATAAGTATTTGTCAAAAATTAAGTGGCCTTGAACCTGACCTTGCTTGCAAAGGTCAACACTTTCATCTGATTCAGTATGAGCTTACTTGTTCGGCTTTGTACCAAAAAATGTAATCAAGTTGAGTGGTTTTACATTACTCAGATCTAAAGCTAATTTAGATTGGGATGTTACTTTAGTTTTTTTATATACTCCAAATCTAGGTCAGTCACATTTAAATCACTGGTTATCAGAAACATAGACTCTGAGCAGAGACTCGTACAAGCACAGAAGGACAACATTATGGTTCAGTGCTGAACCATCTGAATGCAAACATGCAGACGCATCTGCACACACTCATTCTGCGGCTAATAGTGAAGCCTGCAGGCTGCAGTAGAATGTCACTGATCCGCTGTGATGAAGTGGCGTGCCATTTATTCATCCAGGAAGCTCCCAAGAAGCAGCAGCAGCGGCAGAGCTGAGGGTCAAGAAGGGCATCACCTACAGGTAGAAATCTGGCTCATCCGTTAATTAATCTGTTGTCCTTGGAGAGACCGAGTGTCCCATTAATCTCCTCCCATGCACAATGATGCATTTGGAGCATATGCCAACCCACTCTGGCACTCACCACCCAGCACATAATGCCGTCTGTGTTGGTGTGGCAGCTCAGGATGCATCCCTGACGAGGATGGGAAGTGACACACACCAAACTCGGGTGTGTCCCCCAGCCAGCTCCGGTTGCTCGGCGCCTGTCAATTCCAGCTCCGTCAGTGGCACTGGCTCAATGGCAGTGCCTGTGACACATGTCACAAAGTTTTAAATGTCTGCTCTTTTCAGCAGGATGGCTGGGCGCGCGCCGCAGCCAGGGGAAGGATGACATTTTGTGTCGTGCGGGGGGGAACTTGTTGTGGCTTCTCTCTTCCTGCCTCCTCTGCCTGTCAGCTCCAGATTCCTCTGAGCATATCAAAACACAGACAAATAAACCTTGTCATTTTGAAACGCCAGCACTAGTGACCAGGCTCCTGAGCGGTATGTCATCTGGAATATGGTCATACAGTCCTGTAGGAGGCTCCGAGAAGTGTAAATGTGTGTATGCAAGCGATGACTCCACCTTGCACACACAAACACAGAAGCTTGCCAACTAGAACAAATGTTTAAGGTAATAAAAATAAGAAATAGACAGAGACAAAGTGAACAAACATGGCATCAGGCTATCTCTGACCTTTATGTGCCATGTGGATGAGTGACGTGGAGCACTGAAACATTTTCTTTCAAGCCTCAATGATAAACCTCTTCTTTCCATCTTCTAATCATCTGAGTCTTCATCATCTGTAAAATGTAGTTGTTAACCACACTGGCAGTTGTAATAATGAGTAACACAGGGCTGATAAATGTTGATTATCTCCATGGGCTTTATGGGGGAAAAAAAATATAAATTAACGTGATGGACGTTTCATCATTAGGCAATAAAGCAAAGTGCTGAAGAAGCCGCTCAATAAGCTCATTATCAAACTGACAAAGACACCTGTTAGTTCAAGCCTTTAATCACATCCAGCAAATGCAATTTTACCTGAAATCAGCTGTTAAACATCGTTTGCTCTTGTAAAATCATAAACTGGAGGGTTGCCTTGAAACTCATAATAGTTTCTAATAAAAAGAAAACAATACAACAGTTAAAAATTGCGATGATGATAAATCAAAATACATTTTTTGTGCCAGCAGGTAATGAGAAAGAATTTGAGAGGCTGTGATTTTAAACTTTCATTACAAAGCGCGAAAGGCAAAACAACATAAGTAATATGCAACAAAAATGTCCATATGGGTGTTTTATAAAGGCTAACTCGATTACTTTTTCCATTTCAGTTCATTTAGGTTTTTTAGGATATCTTTGGATGGACAAACTTCTCTTGTTTGTTCACTCCAATCATCTCTTTTAAGTTATTTTCAAAACGTTCCCTGCAGTTTTTTAAGAATATAATGAATCCGTTTTTTAGCCCAAATCAAAAAACCTGTGTTGTTTTCTAGGACATAGTTTCTGCAGAGTGACAGTAGTTCATTAGAAATTCACCACTGAGTGGTGGGCGGAACTTTTGCTGCAAAGTAAGCCTACCCCCATTTCCCGTCATCCATCTGTTTACACGCTCTCCCCCTAACTTACAACTCCTCCTGAGGAAAATAAAGACGTAGATCTATTTGTTTACCAGAGAATGCATCGAAATGGAGCGGGGAGGGGAGCTTGTGGCAGCGTCATCACAGCTACAAGCTTTTTCCAACTACATTCTTTCGTCTGCTCCTGATGAACAATGATTTAAATAAAGAAATACACAGAAAGGCTATTTTAGGCTTACTTTCTTCATATCTATGCCCTCCATCTTAGGAAAAATTCCACCAAAGCATGTTAAAGGCACAATTTTCTTAGGATTGGGTCTTTAGGAATTTTTTAATTATTGTGTTTCAAGGAATTTTAGGAGAAAGAGCTAAATTGATGAGCTAAGTGAGGTAGTTTTGGTATTTGAGGTTCATCATTGATTTTTATGCCACTGAATGAACTCCTAACCCCCTCAGATTTGCAGTGAGCAGTTTTTTTTTTTCCGCAAACTTTTCTCCTAAACCTCTGATGAATAAGAGTCCCACCAAAACTGGTTTAGTATCACTGTCCCTGGAAAGCACATCTGGATATGCGCTAGCCTAAACTAATATTGGTTATAGAATGTTTTTGCTTTATGCTACATTTTTTGTTTTGTCTGTGTGCAACAGTTGAACAAGACTGATGTGGTACATCCTACATACATGACACTAGAGAAAATTGTTTTACTAAAAATTAAAATCAAGATACTGTAGTTACAATTTTCCAAAGTCATTATGAAATGCACACTCTGCAGCCATAATTCATAAAAAGTAAGACTTTACAAGTGAGAAATTAGTTTAAAGGGAACATTTAAACATCATTCATTTCAATTTCATACAGGTTTATCCTTATCATAAGTATTATTAAATATAATTATCCTTTTAGGGAATTTTAACCATTGAATTACACCATTCAGTTTTTTCTTTTAATTGAGTAGTAGATAAACTAATGAAGATGAAATTTGTTTTTTTCTTTATTGTGCCCAAAGGGACTTTTGATATAAAAATGCAAATGAACTGAAAATTATAAAGAGTTTTCTAGAGCAACATGTTATTTGTGCTTTTGGACCTAAGAAACATAGCATTCTTAGCCTAAGAATTTGATAAAAGTGGGAGTTTAACAAGAAGTTCAGGTTTAACCACAATTTTCCACAAGTACATTGTTCAAATACATTAGTAGTTAAGAGAACTATCTAATGGAAAGCTAACATTTATTAAAAAACACATCAATGAACCATTTTTTCTGAGTCTTGCTTTCTTATCCAGTTATATAAAAAAATGATTTAATGTTTTTTTTCATTCAAGGTTAAATGGAGTCCTGAATTTAATGGTTCGCTGCGAATTAGCAACCTATGGCATGAAGGGGTTAAACATCAGCTTTTAATCAGCAGTTAAATGTGTGTGTATGTACGCGTGTGTGTGTGGAAGAGAAGGAAGGAAAAGGGTGAATAAAGTAGATGAGTCCATGTCAGGCAGGGCCCAGGTGTGTGACCACCACCCCTTTCACCCTTGATTAGAGGTGGTAGTGGACAAGTGATCCATCATGGCTGTCAAAGAAAAGGAAGCAATTGGCTGGGTCTGTTTGTCGCTGACTGACTGTGAGACAATGAGAGACAGGAGGGAGACACTGTCCTTGCTTGTTGTGTGAGTTGTGTGTCTGCGGTCGTGTGGCGGCTGATGCTTAGAGGCAATCATGTCAGTGGGAGTGTCATCTCTGACTGTGAGTGGCAAGCGGGGAGCCCCGCTCAGCTCAGCACAGGGCGCTGTAGAACCAAGGCTTGAACATTGTAATACATACCAATGCCATTCTTCTACTGACGGCAGTAAAATCATTTCCCTAGCAGGAAGTTTGCAACTCATTTGTGGTTACAATAAATAAGTGCAGTGCATCCGTGGGTTCTTCCATGATCATCCATCATCGTTTAAGCCCCTCAAGATGTCCGTCAAAGCTGGTCATTTCGGATGAATCTGTTGCCCTCTGAGTGCTTTCCATAGTAGATGTAGCGGCACTTGGCAAACACACCTAAAAAATAAAGATCAGGACAACTTTTAAGGTTTGTGCTGTGCTCATATAAACCTGTGATAAATACAAACAACCATATTTAACCACATTTTCCATCAGTTTATTTAAAAGATTTTTTAGTAAATTTGATGAAATCTTAAAAACATGTATTTTTGTAAAAACTCGTTTTCTTAAACACGTGGATTAATTAAGCTCTTGACGTCCATTGATGCAAATATGCATCAAATCACTTCAGCTCCAAAATGACCTTTATTTCACATCTACTTAAAAGCAAAAACATGAGTGATTTTATTTTGCGTTCATAGCTGGAAATAAACAGAGACATCAAGGGGTTAGAATAACATTGTTCTGCACAATTAACAGAAATATCAGTTCATCAAATGGATTTTTCTTTAATTAGAAGTTTTTTAAAACTAGAATTTGGTCAGTTTTTAATTTTGTTTCATTTTAGCAATGAACGTTCTGTCAAAATTACTAGTTCTGTAAACTTGGAACATAATAAATCAAAGGATTTAATCTTTCAAACAACATTGGCTTTCAGATGGAAATTTACAAGATGAATAAGATTTAATTGTTTAAAGACCCACTCTAATTATCTTTTGTTTTCCCAGTGGTCTTTTAATTATGATTATGACGTTTTTTGCTAATATTGAAAAACCTGTGTTGTTTTCCAGGACATAATTTCTACAGAGCAGCAGTGGTTAATTAGAAATTCTCTTCTGAGTGGATGGGACTGTTTGTGTGGAGGAAGCCCGCTTCTACTTCCCAACATCCATCTGTTTACACACCCTTTTTAAAGCCCCTCACAACCCCAACCTAACATTACAGATGCAACAAAAATAGCAAGAAATATCAGAGTAATTCAGCCGAACAGTTTTGAGCCAAATGCCAAGATGAGAAAAAAAAGATGTACATGGATCTAGTCATCTACAGGTGGATGTATCAGAATGGAGCAGAGCAGGGAGCTGGTGGCTCGCTGTAGTAACCTCTATGTCACACCTACAAGCTTTATCCAACAACATTTTTTTATCTGCTAATGATTCACAAGGATTTGATGCAATTTTAGGCTACATTTTCTTTATATACAATCTTCATCATGAAAAGACTCCACAAGAACATGTTAACAACACCAATATAATACAATATATTGAAAAAGGTTGCTATGATTTGGGTAATTTTTTTTTTTTTTTGGACAACAAATCCCACATTCTTTTGACTCCTGTTACCCAGAAAGCAATAGTTTGTTTTGTGCTCCAAACAGCTAAATGTTTTTCTTTTCACCTGTCAAACTGGTCCTTTCCCTTAAAAGAAGCACGATGGAATTGATATCTGGCGGTTAAATAGATGAGAGCACAATTTATTAACATAACATATTGTATTTGGGGGTAACAGCTCTGAGGACATTAAGCATTATTGTCTCATGACATAATTAATTATAAAATCATGGAAACACTGGATTGCATTAAAAATTTGATTCTATTTCTTTTTACAGTAGTTTTTTTTCCCTTTTTTTGGTCTTTTAAATGATGGTAAAATCCCATTACCTAAAAGTAATTATTCAAACATGATTACATCAATATAAATTATATAATTTAATATGATGAAGATAAATAAATAACAAAATAATAAATCAAACACCAAAAGAACATGTGATGAGATAAAGACATTAAGGACGTTCTAAGAGATGGCGCTGTCTAAGAGGGCTGCCCAGAGTTGTGCAGGTCATTTGCTCTGATGCTGATGTCACAGCCCCTTGCATCGCCACTTGATGAATGTGGCTGGCTGCACCAATGTGTCACCTCTTGCCAAATGAGGCAAGGACAAGTGGCATTAGTGCTGTCAATGATCCTCTGACAGCAGAACAGATACAGCTTTCAGCAGTTTTTCTAAATAGACATCAAGTACGTTGCAGGAGGAGGGAAAGGAGAGACAGATGAGGGAGGCGGCGTCGCCGTAGGATGAGGGGTGCTCCAATCGTCCAATCACATATTCCAAAGAGACATTGTCAAGAGCAGGAAGAGAATGGCAACTAAGTGACAGAAGGGAGAGACGGGGACAGAGATACTGGTGCCATATTAGTGCCAAGCATATTCTGATGCCACCCTCAATTCTAACCAAACCTGACACGCCGCTCTCTTTCCCCGTTCTGACTGACTCTTTAAAGTAGGCTCTACAATGTCTCACGCACACATATATGTGCTTGCATGGAGTGAACAGATATGCATATAAAGCGACACGCACACACCAGCTCCTTGCAGCAGTGGTGGGTGTTCTGTCAGGCGGAGGAGTAGTATGGCAGAAGCAGAAGTCCACAGGCCCGAGGACAAGCTCAGTCAATCTAAATCTGGACTTTGTAGTGCAGCAGTGCTCATTTCCCCTCATAGCACAGCTACTTGAGGTGATCCAAACACAAGCGTGTGAGAAGCTGTCACCTCAGATAAAATCCAGGACCAGCTCCATGCCTGCCTGCTCCCCTGGTAGATACATGAGAGTGTGTGAGTGCCGCTCTGACAACGAGGAGGTTGGGAGTGGAAGGGATGAATTCCAGCTGCCGCGATTTGCCTTGGGATATAGGTGCCACAGTTGGACTTGACACCACAGGAGTCAAAAAAATCTCACAGTGCTCTGATCGCACGGTTGCTGGGATCTTTCACATATTCACAGCACACCCAGCAAGAAACTAACTCCCTCCAGAAGTCAGGCCCTTAAAGAGATTACCCGCTCAGACCAGAACCAGGGCTCCTATAAGACATTACCTAGCGGGGGAATGTTTGTAGGTTGCAACCAAAGCCTTTAATAGATAACCTTCACAGATGAAGGGACTAAAGCTAAAAGAGCCGGAAGCCTTCACACTCTGCTGAGCTTGTCACTAGCCTGTAGGGACCATAAAGGATTGGAAGGACTACATTACGTGATGTTACAGAACCAAGAAGAAACTTCCATAAGACATGAGACCTGTAGCTCTCTTAATACAAGGGGTGTAAAGATTCATTTAAACACTGATAGGTGATTCATATCATAATTTGTGGTTGATGTAGATGATGTTGGTTTATTTTGAACGATACGATTCAATAACCAGAAAATTGATCTAGGACATCTTTAGCCAAAAATTCAACTTAAAATTTTGCAACGATGGTTTGGTATAATGTTCCAATAATGCTCCGTTTATGTGGAAAAACAACAGCGTGTAAACTTTATGAAACTAAAATGTAAATGGATTTGCCATTCATTGTTGCTTGTGTGTTTGTTTGTACACATATTTAATTTACACTTGATCATCCTGCAAGAATTACAAGGAATCTGGAAAACGTCACCTGTACTGTTCAGTACCCAGGTATTTATTTCTGAGTCACAAGGGTTGAAGTGTTTTGGATAAAGATGTCCTGAATTGATCTTCGTCGGTGAATCAGAGTGAATCGGATCGTTCAACTATGAATCGGATCATCAACCACAAACTATGATATAAACTGAACCATCATTAAAATGAATCGTTAAACCCATAGTTTAACAATTGGACTGTAATGATGGTCGATCATTTTTTGCTGCCATCACATGTCTGTTGTCCGCTGCGATGCACTTGGTCATTTTACGTTATCATAATATAAACCTACAATGCCCCAGCCTAAATGGTATTTTCCAGTATCTATTATAATAAATTTATTTCATTTTGAAACAATTTTATAATAGTATAGGTCGATCTGGTTGGATCGTAGGAATATACTGTAAATCGATTAATCGATTATGAATCTTTATACCCCTATATTATACTGCACACATATGAAATTGCAAAGACAAAAAAAAAAAAAAAAGAACACATGAGGACTGAGAATGTCTGGTTCCTCAGAGGTAAAAAGTATACAAAAGTGAAAGTCCTTCTTTAAGCATATTAAGCAGTGTTTTCAGTTCATAAACAAACCATCTCTATTCACGGAATTCTCTTCACAGCGAGGGCTTGCTCTCATTAGAGGAGAAACCAGGAGACTGATGCCATAACTGGTGGGAGGAGAGAACAAAAAAAAGCAAAATGATCTCAAACAACAGCGTGGACTCTCATACCTGTGGCGATCTTTCTAATTTCCACCATATCTTCTGTGCGTCCCAACTCACAGACGACTGCACTAGAATCAAAGCTTACACTTTCAGCAAACACACAACCCCCACACACAAAGGCATATAACACAATAAACCAGTGGGAAGTTTCACTGAAATGATGAATTAACTAGGTGACGAGAAGGCTAATGTTTCCATCAGTCCCTGGTGGAAGAATACTTAAGCCGATGTAGTGCATGTGTCCTAAACCCTTGTTCCCTTGGAGGTAGAGCCTAATTCTTTGTCTTTATTAAAAGACTACAGTTGGTTCCCGGTATCCTTGTCCTGGGGATACATGAAGTGTAGATTCATCATCACAAGTCATGTTTTTAGAGCTGATTACCCAAAGCAGGCCTCCTCTCTGCAAGAGCTTAATGGGCATCATGTGATTAGTTGTATAAAACATAAAGAGAATATGTACATCGCTTCATTATAAAAATGTTGTTATTATTCTTTATTAACCATTTCTGGAATGTATACGTTGAAAGACTTCAAAGAGAAATAGCACTGCAAAAGGCCAAAGCAACATGAAACTGCAGGGGTGTATAGCCCCAATGATAGACTTAAGAATAGGACTTCTACCTAAAAAGGGAATTGTCTAAATGTTAGCAACAAAACACTAAAAGGGTATTGCATTGGAATCAGAGTTCTACAGTTTTGTAAACCCTTGTGTTCTTGAGCCACAGAGTTATCCAGGTTTGACTTTTAATTCATTGAATCACAGAATAATTTGTGGCTTCTAATATGTTTGCAGTGATGGAACTTTGTTGTTTTTACATTTTAATAAGAGAAACCTACCGTGCCTCAACCCAAATGACATTTTCCAATATCAATTATAATCAATTTATTTCACTTTTCAAATGATTGTGTAATAGAAAAAGTCAATTTGATTAACAGCTTGCCTCAGACGGATCGATCTGGAATAGAAATTGTTACATCCCTACTTTTAAGTGACTATGTTATTTGGAACCAATCAAAACATAAATTTAAACACAAATGCTCCCTGTATCTTTACCAGCACCAGTTCATCAGAACAAACTATCATCTATTTTAGAGTGTACACTACCCCTTCAATACTTCATAGGGAAGATTACAATATTAAGGTCAGTCTTACCCTTGTGGGCATATGCAGACAGCATGAACTGGCCTTTATAGTTCTGCTACCTGACCTGAAAGTGACAGGTATCTGCAAAGTCTAATGTTACTCCTTCCATTTGAGTTATCTTTAGCAAAGAAAGAATTAGGTTTACATGAAATAGAAAAGAAAGGAAGGTACAGGGGAGGGCTTCCTGTTGGAATTTTGTTAAAAGTGAACACTGCCACAGTTTGCTTTTTTCCACCTAAATTAAATCCGAATTAACTGTTTTCTTTTTTACCTTTAATTTTTACATTTTCTTGTTTTTTCCCCACAAGGGGGCATTTTCTTGATAATGTCAATGAACCCAAAGACACTATTGGTGAAGAAGATTTCAGTATTAATCTATTCACAACAGATGACGCAGGTGATTATAATGGGAGGAGTTTAATTCCAAGCCTGCTTTGAGTAAAAAAGAACTGTCTAAAACCAGGAATGAGAAATTCCAGAGCCAGCATTCTTCCATGTTTTCCAGATACCCGCACTCTTCCCACTGCTCATTATTTAGATCAGGAGTTTCTAGTTTTTCAGAAGAGTTAAGTTTGTTGGAAAACAAGCAGGAATGTTGCCCTTGGTGCTCATCCCTCAACACCGGGGGGCGGCCGTGGTGCATGCGGTAGGGCGGTCGACTCCTGATCGTAAGATTGCAGGTTCGATTCCCGCCTTGCACACCCATGGGTCGAAGTGTCCTTGGCAAGACACTGAACCCCACCTTGCCTCTGGTGGGAGGTTGGCGCCAGTGTTCGGCAGCGGAGCCGCCGCCAGTGTGTGAATGTGTGTGTGAATGTGTGTGTGCATGGGTGAATGGGACTGTGACTGTATGCGCTTTGGGCCTTCGTAAGAAGGTAGAAAGCGCTATATAAGTATACGCCATTTACCATTTACCACTGATACTGGAATCTTTAGTAAAGTTCTGCCACTGTCTGACTATGAGTTAATGGAGTGATGAAGATAAAAAAAAATAAAGGATAGCTACAATTCCCCTCTTTTAATATCAGGCAAATGCACTTAGTGTCATAAAAAGCACAACAAATAAGTAAATACTACTAAAAAGCAAGCAACAACCTCTGACTCCCATTTGAACCAAAACAATTAAACAAAACTTGCCCATTCAGGATATATCTGACCTATAAATAACATATGTGATAACAATCGTGGAGCTAAAAAAAAAAGTGGTATAAAAGTAGACTTACAGAAACCAATAGATCACATGACCACGTCTGACAACCATTTCTCAAACAGAAAAGCCACACTTGGTCTTCTCAGATATTCTTGGTCAGTTTGATGATCGACTAAGTTAAGCCTTTACTATTAGAGCTTTGGCTCTAGTGTTGACATTCTTAACTATAACTCAGTCTCAAACTGTTTATGCCCTTATCGTAATTCCAGTGGATTCTAAAGCGAAGAAAAGCAACCTAGCACTGATACGTGACACTTTGCAGTACTGAAGTGCTCACTTAGACATCGTAAATCAGCCGAAAACCCCTGAGTCAGAATCATCTGATTCGGGTTGATCACATAAACGGTTGAAGAGTAACGTCAACATCTCCGGTGTTAAAGGATAAAAGTTTCCTACAGTTTGATCTGAGCCAGCGCTCTAGTAGCTGGAGGGCCAAAAGGGCTTCTCCCTCTTAGAACCAAGTCTTGGTTTGTTTCAAAGTCTGTCTTTGTCTCTAGGTTGGACTCATACCTTTTTGATTTAGCTGTCTTCTAGTGTAGGGGACCCTGAAGTGTACCTGGATGCTGCTAGGTGTACTGTAGTGGGTTATTGTACAATGCAAAGGTCATCCTTGTTTAAAGTAAAGTGGGAATCTGGCCCAAAAAAGACAAGTGCACTGAACATTCCACCATTCAGGCTTATTCTCTTTCTTCTACATATATGTGTTTTTAAACTCTGCTAAATTTTTCTATTTGTTTTTATAGAAGTTTGTTGACTGTTTTCATTTTTTTTTTCTGTTTTCCAAAAGATTAGCCCAAATGAAAGAAAAATTCTACCTCTAAGACTTTATCTTTCATGCACTGCACTTTGATGATGTGACTACTGTGTTTTTTGATATTTTTTTTCCTTTTATCTCAGCCACTGAGAACACACCACTGGCATGTTTTCTAAATTGCATGAAATCACGGGATGCTTCAAAACCCAGCATTAAACCAGCGCACACTTAGAAGAAAGTGTTTAGGGGGAATCAAAAAGGAAGGCTGATGGAGTAGATTTAATGATTGTTCGCTGCTTAAATCCAGCTTAATTTATTTCGAGGGTCATCAATATGTCAAAGAAAGACATATTCAACGGATGTAGCTGCATCAAGGTTATCTGTTCTTGGTATAAATTCATTATCTGTGGTTTAGGTTTTTTGGTCTGATGTTCTTTACCTTTATTCACTTCTTTTTTTCAGCTTCATCTACTCATTTTCCTTTTTTTTTAAAATCATTTTCAGACTTTGATTAAGTAGTTTTTCCCACTGACTACAATTGTCTACTTCTTTTAAATTTCCCTCTTTCGGTTTCACAGTTCTTTTACCCCAAAAAACAAAATATACTCAACACAAACAGTAAACGTAACAGTCAAATCAAACAAGTTATATGCTGTTATGGTGAGGTATTGGTGATTTTAGAATGACACTACAAGCTTTGGTGTAAACTTTGACATGAGCATTGGAGCAAAGCATGCCGTCAAGAAAAACAAAAGAACTAAGTTGACTTCTTTCTCACAAGTTAGCTGGAGTATGTGCAAGACTAAAATATTTATTACTTTAACCAGTCACCTTTAAAAACTTCTAAAACAATTTTCATTTGAGTTTTTTTACATTAATCACTTATATATCTAAAAGTACTAACTAATAACGAAAGTTGTTTCTTAATTAGAGATCAGTGCTTTTTAATTGCATGTTTTGTTTATGTCTTCTTATTTTATTTTAAGGGTTAGGGAGTAATAATGTTACAATTATTGGCCCTCAAGAGTTTCCATCAGAATCACATGATTTTTTTTTTCTTTTTCAAAAGTTTTTCTGTTTATAATTGTAGGAGTCCTTAAATACATGAAAATATTCAGTTTTTGCTAGATGTCTCGCTTACAAATGTTCAAAATTCCCATTTAGCTCATTTATTTTATTTTATATTGGTGAAATAACAGCTCTTGCTAGAAAACATCTTAGATCTTAATAAAAGTACCACCAGCATTAGAAGTAAGTTTAAAAATGCTAAAAACTAAAGTTAATTGCAAAATAAAATGTGAGCGACCACTTCAAATCCCACGAGTATTTATCTTCAGTGGGTTTTTTGTGCTGTTGTATAGAAAGTTTTTCTTCTTGCCAGCAGATCAACCCAACTTTTGGTTTTGATTTTCTGTCATCATGTGAGTTATTTGGCAGTGAAAATAGAGTGCTTTTATGTTTTATAATTAAAGTTAGGTTTAAAAAAACAATCAATAGAAAGGAAAGCTTGATTTATTACTTTAAAAATAACCTGGACATGTGTCTCATTGATTGTGCTGTACAAGTGATACAACTTTCCTTTTCTCCACTGAAACTTAACACCTGCTTTGAGGTGAAGAAACAAAGGAAAATAAATGTCAGATGAGTGACATTTGCATCCAGATATTAGGAGCATAAAAATGCACAGATCTCTGCACACCTCCTCTGATCGAGGGGTCATTTAAAAGTTTATGGAATCGGATTGTATCGTGCATGCACCGACTGTCACAGCCGTCCTGACAGTATTGATCTCTAAATGTTAGCTTTGGTTTGTTTTAACATACAAAGTATGTTTGATTGTGTAGACACTTCCTGGGTTCCTGGGAATAACATGCTTTGTTGATGACAGGGGTCAGAAATGACTAGTTTTAGGCACCGGAATGGGAACAGAAAACACCAAGGAAACTGTTATTATGTGTGTTTAACACATACTCTAAATTGTCCATAGGTGTGAATGTTAGTGTGAATGGGTGTGTGATTTGTGGCCCTGCGACTGGCGACCTGACCAGGATGTCCCCTGGGTTTTTTTTCTTTAACTTGTCCTGTCCATCAGCTGGGCAAACAGATGAGAGCTGAAGGCCTCTTGTGTTGGACATATTTTACTTTAACAACAGGGGTTATTAATCTTCAGACAAACCGGAGGTATGTCTGAATAAACCCCTTTTGTAATCGAGGCCAAACTTTATTCATTTTAATCATTTTTGAAAATCCTTTGTCTATAAGGGCGGGGCCTGTCCACACACACACACTCAAATGTTATAAACATACCTGTTGGCTCCAAAAATGTTCACATGTCAACATGTACACTATACAAATAATGTTCACACACGCATACTTATGCCTTCAAACCAACTAGTGTGAAATATTTCATTCAATAACGCAAACTATATTTTGCAAAGGTGAGACAAAACCTGTGCTCAGGTGATTGTTTATGTTCTTCTAAAATGGATGATGGAATGTGAAAAGAAGGAGGGAGAGTGCCCAGCCATCCCCACACCAAGACCCCCACCGCAGCAGCGGCAGCGGCAGCTAGAACCCCCCCAACACCCGGATGCTCCCTGCTTTTGCCCACGAGTAGCTGGGATACAGGCTCTGGCAGCCCCGTGACCCCGAAAGAGACAAAACAGGTTTAGAAGATAAACGAATAAATGAATAAATGAATGACTGAATGAATAAATTCATGAAAAGCATCTAGATATGCAAATCCCAGTAATAAATGAGATACTACCCTTAAAGTTATTTTTGCTTTTTAGTTTACACCATGTTGGGTTCAGATTGTGTTTGATGGTTCAACTTTCTGCATCCCTTGTGTTTCTGTTAATTAGTCCCGAGTGTATTTCACTCATTGGTTGATCTTAGCTCTTCCTGTCATAACCCCGTTTTAGCCCCACAGCCACATGAGTTTTTATTAACAAATCTCATGATTACAAGCAAAAACTTTTCAAGTTTTATGTTCTTTGTTTATCATTGTTGTTTCTTGTCCAGTGCTCCCTTGAAAAAGAGGTTTTCAACCTCAATGGGACCCCCCCTTTGGTTAAATAAAGGTACAAAAAAAGGTTTATTAACCTTTTACACCAGAGTTTTAGCTCCAGTGGATTCTAAAGTGGAGAACAGTAGCCTTGCACTGATTTATATCTATGCAATTAACCTTAATTAGCTTACTTTGTGGTAGAAAAAAGCTGGTTTACGCCGTTTTGCAACACCTTATGTTAGTACGTGTTGTATAACAGCAAAAAGCAGCTTTCTTAGCGTCAGAATCAGCTGATTCATGCTACCTGCATGTTTTCCAAAGCTCTAGCATGTTCTAATTGGCTGGACACTCCTGAACCAGGTAATCAGTCATGAGTAGGGTTTGGATGTCTGGAAATTAGGCAGACACACCAGCCCTCGAGGCCTGGAGTTGCCCACTCCTGAGTGCTAAATGGTCAAATACTTAGTGTATATCAAAGAGCGTGGAGTATTTAGGTGTCGCAAGTGACATCTTCGGTGTTAAAGGGTTACATTTTTCAAAATGTACCACATCTGGTATTTAGGTCCTCCACACAGCTTCATTCCTGCTAGAAAGTAGTTTAGTCATCCAAAAAAAATGTTTTAATATAAAAGTATAAATGTAATTTATACTGTATGTATAAAATGATCCTTCATGAAGTTAGTGGTTCTTTGGGTGTCAACTCTTGTCAACTCTTGTTGACAAAAGCCAGCCAGTCGCAGGCTAAAGTTGGCTAAAGTTCAACATCAAACGTCAGTTTTGTGGTTATCATACTCAACCCAAATTCACATATGAGTAAAAAGGGCCTTAAATAAGATCAAGAAGATGAGCAGAAATCTATAGTGAGAAATTAAAGTGACAAGATGGGAGGAGACAATAACGTCACCATATTGGTGGCATCAACATGGGGTTCATCTCATTATCATTTTTATGATGTGAATTTCTCATGAAAACCATAAACGTGTTATGTGACGAACTGTAACTGAATTATTCTTTACTCAATCTGTTCCCGTTGGCTGCCTCGTCCATTAGTTGTGTTTTCACCACTGGGGTGTCAATCGTCTCTCTTTGGTCTCAAACACATGCGCCGTTTGCAACTTAAAAAGAATTTAGGGTGACATTTGACCTTCACCAGTAAAAAATATTTAGTCCTTTAAACATAAATACCTGTCATAATGATGCATGCCCCAGGTTTTATGCATTTTTTGTTCCCCTCTTGTCGGTTTACTGCGGCCAAACAACTGCAGCGCCTGCATGTTCTCAACTTCGGCGTATTGATTAAACTTTTAAATAGCTGCCATATAACCCTGAGACATCAGGAAGATTAATTTGCGTCAATGTTCATCTGTAATTCATTAGCCATTTATACTCTCCACATTTACACGAGCTATCGGGCAGAAGAGTCCCATTTTTCACCAAGACAAAGACTGGGGAGAGGGCAGAGAGGGGGGGAGGAAAGGAAGGAGGGATGGAGAGACAAGAAGAAGGGGATTATACGGCGCAAGCAGTACTCCAGCCTGTCAAGAATGAGTGACTACAAAAATAAAAACCTGTTGTTTTGATCGAGTTCTTAAAAACAATAAAATAAAATAAAATAAAATAACATAAAATAAAGCACTCTCAGTGCAATTTCTTATAAAATATTGAAATTTATCCGATACCATATTCGCGTCGGATGGTTCAGGCTTCCACGGCGTGCGTTAATTTCTGATAATGCACACTTCATCTGCCATTAACCCTTACGTAATTGCTGAATTGCTATATGCTGAATTTAAATTCATGTGGAACATCTAGATGCAGCTACACACACTTACATTAAAGTAGCTTTTGTTTGTAACTCTTTTTAGGCAAATAATAACCATTTTGGAGTTTAAGTGAGAGCGTGCGACTGTAAGGTGTTTAGAACCTGGGTAAATGAGGTGGCTACTAAAAAAAAACACAAGAGGGCCACTGAAGAATAAAAATAGGGAGATTGTGTTTGGGTGATGGAGAGTTGAAGGATTTGCTATTACTACAGCTTGATAGGCTGTCAGAAGAGAAATGCTGGATTGTGGCTCAACCAGCCCCGATCAATATCAAGCAGAGTTTTGTCAAATGATTCTCCTTGGAGAGCAACAATAACAAATTCTTTATGTTTTCACATGCTTGGAAGGGGCATTCTTGCAGATAAAGGCAAGCGTGTGATTAACTGACAAAATGAACCTAAAACTGCTAAAAGTGTCATTAAAAAGACATCCAATTCAAAGACCAGCTCAGCTTTAAATATGACAAAGAAGTGTAAACACGCTCAACAACCATAATCAAACACTAACATTATCTTTTGATGCATGCATTACAGTTACAACCAAACACATGCCCGCTGGTTATCACTCATTGCACTTTAAACTCGTGAAGGAAATTGAGTTTTGAGGCGCATGCACTTTAACTGCGCAAGATTACCATTGTAGGAGCTGATGGGGGGAAAAATGTGAAATTAATTTCAGTGACATTTATTTCACACAGCCTTAGGAAAAGAGTGGTAACAGAGGCTCTGGAGCCTCAAGATAAGGAGATGATGTTATTTTTTTATTTTTTTTGGGGTGGGGGATTTTTAGAGCATTTGTTCTAAAGGCATCCACTAACATCTAGTCAAAACTTACCTTGTATGTGGGGAGAAAAAAAACAACAAAATCCTCCAAGCACAATCGTGACAAGCTGATTATTTACTGCTAGATTTCATTTATCCTTGAGGGCACATGAAGCCACTAATGACGCAAGTAATCATAAGTGCTCATTTTCTCTGTCAACATGTAGATCACAAATCACCACCCATGCACACCACACACTCTGACACTGATCGATTGTGTTCTTCATTACCCGCAGGATTTCTAATTAAAAGAAAACCACAGATAAGTGGTTCAAACCTCTGACCAAAATAGAAAGAAAAAGTGAAAATTGCAATTAGAGGTTTTACTGTGTTCGTTAATGGCGCCGTTAATAACAGCGACTGGTGAGTCACTCAATGAAGGTTTAATCACTGGGACAGGATTCAATAACAAAAGAGCATAGGCTACTATTAATCACTAGAGAGTTATAACTTCACTGTTCATCTCTTTGACATTGGGGAAACCAATGAATTAATGATGCTTTCCATCTGAAGACATTAAATAATAATTATCAGGCAAAACAGCATGAAAGAGACTTCATAATGAACCCCATTATCAGGTCAATTACAAACACAAAACCTATTGGGAGCAAAGCAGCTAGCCATTGCAGGAAGGACAGCTGCAGCCTTATCAGGTACCTTCCCTTAAAATGGCTTGAGAAGTTGACAAACACTTAGAGGACATTGGAACTCTGGCTGGTGTTTAGTCAAGCGTTCACTGAGCAACAGGGAGCACATTGAAAATTGGCTAGCAAAAGATAAATGACATGACAATGACAGTGTTTTGCTAGCTTTAAAGTAATGTCAGTCGCTAAGTGTCATGTTAACTAAACTCAAGTACACAGACAGGGATGGACTTCATGCACCGGTGGAGAGAATGGCATCTCGCTGCTTGTCAGTTGCAATTTCCGTCAAATCCCAGATAGCCGGCGAACTCTCCCTACTGGAGTTTTACACATGGATACAAAGGTGCATTGATAATTCAGTTGAATCTTTCAGTATTGTCCTTAAGTAACACGTACAAAGGCTCATCATACAGCTTTTCCCTTTCGCTGCACTCCTTTAGTCCTCCAGCTTTCTTTTGATGGAGACATCAATTACTGCACGGCTGCTACCAGACACCCTCTTACACAAACAGCCTGTCAACTTCCAGCGGGACGCATATCAATACTAATCCTAGGTTTTCACCGGCCGAACCTGGCTGCTTGCACATGCCACACCAGTGTGCCACGGGTTGGGTTTCACACTTCCTGTGCCCTTCAGACTTCAAACGCTTATTTCTTTCCATTTTCGTCCTGCTAACTGACTGGCCAGTCAAGTCCACACTGAGAGCCCATTATTACAGTCATTTCAGCGCCCATCCTGATGCCTGTTAGGCAGTTCTCTACCTGGGGCTCCTGCTCTCCGCCTGCCCGAATGAGTGCCTGGCCAGCCAAACAATGATTGGACATGACATGGTGACAGAAAACAATTGAGAAGGGCAATAGAAATAAAAGAACAGGGAGGCACAGAGACACGGGGGCAAAGGAAGGTGCGTATGTTAGCAGAGGCCCTTGTAGCATAGGGTGTCCCTATCAACACGGATAAGCATTAGTTAGGAACAGCGTGTCACAATGATGGAGTGGTTGGATCACTCACATCAGGGCTTCATCTGACTGGAAGATATCAATCTCCAGGCCAAATCTAAAGGGACATGGTAAAATATCCTTTAACATGTTCCTCACTCATGCCTTTGTCTGTCCTGTTTCTGTCTCTTTCACAGCTGAAAATGTGCGTAACCACCATTGTTGGAGGAAAATCGACCATGCTCATTTTCACATCCCATTTCCTCTGTCTATAGCACTGACAGTCAAATGATGATGGGAAAAATGGTACCTTGACACATGGCATTTAGCACAATTTGTCACTAAATGTTGCAAAAAGAAAAAAAAAAAAGAAAAAAATGAAAAAGCAAATGTCATTACATAGGATCCATCTACAGTCAGGTCAGACAGATGAAGATCTTGAAATTAGAAGTCCCAGGTCACTAAGGTTAAAAATATATATAAAAAAAAAAGGACCAAATGTTGGAGATATGAAAAGCCAAGATACATTTACATCTTTGTAAAAGAAAGTCATATTTTTGACATTTTGGACCCAGGATCTGAAAAAACCCTTCATTAAGAGACCGGTTTGTACAACACAGCAGAAAAAGATAGAGACTGGGTTGTAATCACTGAATATAGATGCAATGAAGATGGTTCTAATAAATAACCCAGCTGAAGTTAGATGTTTGTTCTTTGGCAAATATTAAAAAACTCCACTATGACCTGACACATCCAGTCCTACTATTAGAAAGTAGATAAGAAAACATACAAATACTATGTTAAACATACAAATACTATGTTTTCTACTTACCCTAATAAATAAGTAGATAATAAATAAATAATTTATTACATCTTACATTATATTTTTTACTTGGCTTTAGAAAATATTCTAACCTTCAGTAAAAATGTCTATTTAATCTTTATTTATGTAGACATTTTTTTAAATTACAAAATTAAAGTTGAAGACAAACCAAAAGAACTTTCCTGAATCCTGGCAACGAGAGTGGAAGATATATATAAATCAGTATTGTTTAAAAACTAAACTAATGAAATTGCCGTCTACCTGATGGTGCTGGCCAACCCAAACTTTTTAACAGTATACAATGAAAGGTGGGTCAAGGACAGCACATAACATAACAACAAAGACTATTCTAAATTACATTTAAAGAGCATAAACAGGATTCTAATGAATGCATAGAAAATTATTGTGAGGTCATTTTTCTAATAACTGTTTTTTAATAACTCTATTTTCTAATAACCTTTGTTATTTTATCAAACCTTGATGTGACGCATCAACTACTGTTAAAGGGACATAAAATACAAATGATGCCAGATGAAACTTTAGGCCTTAAGCTGCGTTCGCACCAAACACATTTCAATGTTAAGTCAAGTAACTCGTAACGTGTTTTGGGCATTGCGGCGTTGTGGCGCATCGAGAGTTAAAATATCGGAACTTTGGAAAAGAAGAAATGCTGCATCAACCAATCAGGGACTCAGATCATGACGTGGTCAGCAGGCAGAGTCCCAAACAAACATGGAGGAGCATCTAATCATTCTCCTTCTGAACTTTATATTGATCTTATTGTCATCAAAACAAATCAAAAAAGGGTACCTTTATTTTTTCTTCCTCTGTCTATTGTTGGACAGCAAGTTGTCCAACTGGGTCAGAGAGAGACAGAGGTACCGCTGAAAGCGGTCATCATTTAGACGCAGCTCCTACTATAAATGGTGAAGCTCACTGTACTGAGAGAGTCTCTGAATGACATCATGAAGCCAGACATGGCGACTTGTTTATCAATGCCTTTGTACAAAAATAGAGTCAATGCTTCCATGTGAAAACTTTGGACAGAAACTCCTCCCACACGCAGCCAGAGCATCAGGTTTATGAAAACATTTTTGGAACAAAAGTCAGAGGACGTGGAATTGTCGTGTGAGTCGTATTCAATTCAAACACAGCACAACATATTTTTGTTTGGATGTGTAACCACAAAAATCATAACAAAAGACCATGCGAATCATCAGGTTCTAAATGATGTCAGATGAAGCTAAACATGATTAAATCAGATGCTTTCATTTGCTGCTAGACCTGGAAATGATGGAGCAATGGCAGCCAATCAAATGCATCTGTAAGAGGCTGATGGGTTTGTGTTCTGGGGAACTTCTCTGGCTCCCCTGTGCTCCTTTCAGATGGATGGCTTTACTGTAACTCTATGCCTTTTAATTAATGTGAAATATCCCCTGTTTATATGCAGAGATTAACCGGGAGGACAGAGAGATGAGGGTATGAGAGGATGATTAAGCGTGGATCCATTTCTCCAGTGAGAAATGATCTCGCCTCCTCTTTTCTCTGGGGTTGACCACTTCCATACCTCTCCATCCTCCGCCTCTCTCTGTCTTTCTTTAGACTCTGCTCTTTTCCTCCTCTTTCCTCATATCTTCCTCTCGCTTTTTTTTTGGGATTCACTGCCACTCCTCTCTCTTCATTTCTCCTCTCCTTTCCCTTTGACACTCTCGGACCGTCCTCAGCCCGCGCACATCCCCTGACAGGTAGAATAATAACGCTCGTACATCACTGCTCCGAAAAGTCCAATAACCTAAATCTTCACTTGCCACACACCCCAAGACTCAATTACTTTATTGACATGTAATCTTCATAAGAGGAGAAATATTGAGCATGTAAGGTCAGCCGGTTATGAAGACATATTATCATATTATCTGCATGAGGGTTGTAAGGGCTAGCACCTGACAAAGCTAATTATAATGGTACATGTTTCAGAGCTCAGAGCGTATTATCTGCTTGGCTGCTTGGTTGAGCCACAGCTGAGGTATAGATAAGAAGGGGATGAGATTTTCAACCTAATAGGGGTGGAATGTCATCTCAGGGCATGGGAATTAATGAAGCCAAATATTATCAAGTGCACATCGCATTACTGATGTCCTTGATTTGCTCAAAGCAGTTTTAAGGATCATCTTTCCACATAAAAAATAATAATAATACAAATCAAGGAGAAATGTGATTTTTGAAAATGTTTTTTAACAGGGAAATTTAAGAAAATGACTGGAAGGACAGATTCCTCCAGATGTTTATCCGTTACTTTCTGGAATTTTTCTTTTAAATAAAAGAAAATAAATGTCTCTTTAATTTCCCCAGTTTAACAGCATATTATTTTAAAGTTTTAATTTATTCAAGATCTATATTAAATCAAAGTGATTCAAGATAGAAGAAAAGGTTAACTATCATTTCATTTCAATTTCATAAAAAAAGGTAAATTATATAGCTAAATATCCAAAGACCAACTTTAGCCCATTATTATTTTTATTTATTTATATTAATCATTTTATTATTTTTTTCATACAAAACACAAATGTTAGTGACACATATTCCAGACAAGAATGTGACGTTTAAAATAAACCAAATAAAACTTGACTTAGCTTTAAGCTTTGCAGTTGGTTTGCACATGAATCTTGGGAACAAACTAAATATTGACACACATCATTTATATAGAATAAAGCTAGTAAGTAAAAACACAGAGCACAATTATAGCCCCGGGGTACATAGTTTAATGGAATAAACGGAATAAGAAAAATCACCTTTTTTTGGGGGGTAAACCTTAAAAGCAGCCTCTAGACTGGGCATGTCCAAAGTCCGGCCCATGTTCAATCTTCTACCATACCCCAAGCCTATTGTCATGAATTCAATAAAATGCATACCCCAGCACTTTCTAAAAACTGTGTGTATGATTTCTGGATTGTGATTGGCTAAATTATGTTATAAGCCATTGTAAACCTGTGGCAACAACCTGATCATCAATTCAGAAATTCACAGTAAAAATGTATTTCCATTTCTTTTTGTTCTATTGGAAACATTGAAAAGTATCCCACTAAATAGTTCACTTGCATTTAATGTTGATATAGGGTTCAAAGAGTGCAGTCTGACTGGCCGGCCCTCACAAAATCTAGCCATCTGATCTAGACAACTCGCAAAATCATGGGAAATAGAAGAAAAGATTATAGAATATTCTAAATGGCTCAGTGTTGAGGAAATATGTTTCCAATTAGCATAAGGGCTTCAAATACATTTTATGTGATTACATAAAGTAATCCAGTCTAGGTATATATTTTTTCTTCATAGAAAATATACCTTCTTCCTAATATGTTCATAAAAAAAGGCCCATTTGTTGAAAAATATCTATTTTGTACAAATACATTCTCTTTAAAAGTCTTATTTAAATGAAAAGCCCCACATATAGCAAAATTCTTCTGTTCAGGAACAAAAAAACAAAACAAAAAAAAAAAGATTCCATCATCTCAGCCATCTTGCCCTGTGGCGACGTAAAATGCCAGAAAGTATTTTTGAATCAAATTATGATGGTGAAGTAACTTGTCAAGTTACATTATGATGATAGGAAAACCTGCTCTGTCTCTTTAAAGGAACTTAATAAGCAAATCAAAGTGACAGATTGGCTGTTTGGACTTGGACTCCTTAAACTCTTCTTCAGTACCTGAGCCATAAAAGAGGCACAGGCCTAAAGATGACGAGCAGAAAAAAAAAAAACATTTTAAAAACTTAAACTCAAGCTCATTGATGCTGATGCAGTTTACCTGAATTTTCAGGGGGGGTTTAAAGGGGCAAGATATCGATTTATCTTGATACCCCCCAATACACATACATGCAAATAAATAAAGCTTTTTTTTTTTTTTTTTTTTTACACTTGTCAATGTTTCAAAACTTACAGGATATTAGAATCCTTTTTAAAATGTTTTAGGATTTACCTTTACTCTTTCTGGGATTCATTTCAACACAATAACATTTAAACTGAAACGACTCAAGTTTATAGCAATCGACACACAAATAAATATAAAAAAAACTAGTAGAGGTTTCTTTGCTGCAAAAAAAATAGCTGATACAGAAGATCATTCTATTTGTATCATTAATAATTGTCAATTTAACTCAAGGGTGACCATTAAAATTTCACACCTATTAAGAATCTGAATTTCCTCATGTGGTTTTAAAAAGGTATTTTTCCAATATTTAATCAAATCCATGAATAATTGAAAAGTTTTAAACTTGTAATCTTGACATTCAGAAGTTCTTCTTATACAAATGATAGCTTATACTGTTGTGTGAGTCATTATGTAGTTGTGTGTACCTCTGGCTGACGTTTTTAACCAAGTTGGTTAAGTAAACAAAACAATAAACAATCAACTAAATGAATTAAAATCTAATTTAGTTAATAATTAAGATATGCCATCAGTCTGATTGATATATTAGATCCACAATCAGATCTTTAGCCTTCACACTGGATTTGAATGACAAGTGTTGTTCCATAACCCAAAGTGATAAACAAATTGTCCTCAAACCTTATTTAATCTGTGAATTTCTTTCATCGTGCAATTAAAAGGATGGGATATTATGTAACATTTCTGGTGACAGTAACTACAAAGCCTCAAAGTTCACTAAAATCTGATTCAGTCCCCGGTGAAATGATGACTTGTTGATGACTATTCATCAAAATGAGTGATAGCACGCCGCCTCCCATGCATGGATCCTGGTTCCTCACTGACTCCTTTGTTTCAAGGTGCACTCGCACAAACACTTTGTGTGTTCCATCGCCACCGCCTTCCTAAAACGATGGCGATGGAATACACAAATGACAACAGCCTTTCACCACAATTCATCTTTTTTTTTTTTACTTTGAATGATTTATGTTCTGCAGCTATCCTAAGAATGACCAATGCAACTGAGGGGGAACAATATTTCCAAACAGCTTTTCCAAGACGCCTGGACTAACTCTGCAGACTTGCATGTATTTGACACTTTAGCAAAAACAGCCAAAACCTAAATTAAACAAGTATGCAAATGAAATAACAGAAGTTGAAAAAAAATATATATATATGATCAACAATGAAGGAAAGAGTTTTTAAAAACATGGTTTCCAGCTTCATATGGAAAAATTGACAACTTATTGCAACAAAATGGACTTTAATGAAAAATTCAGTAATTGATTGGCTTGTATAATAACTGCAAACTGTGTACTTTATGAAATAACATTCAGCAAAAGATAAAAATGTTTTAACTGTTGACCAAAAACCAACCTTTTAGTCCTCAAAAGTCTCTGAACTTACGTTTGTCTGTTTACTATGATGTAGGAATAACACCGACCCCTCAAAATTTAACGTAAAGATTTTAAAATTTGAAGTTTTTTGCTTTAAACAAACATGAGAGAAGCTATGACACAACATTGCTATCGTCCTTGGAATAAATCCTAGGAACAATGAGTTATATCCCTAGAGGAGACATCACGTGGTTCCTCATGGGAGGAGAGCACCGCCATCTTGGTGAGGTCAAGTTACTGCTGCAGCTCATGCATGTGAACACTTTTTTGCATAATACCAGTCCATTGTTTTGGTTTCAACTGCCAAAATCAGAGAAATAAGTCCATGGAGGAGGAAGGCATATCATATCACAGGTAAGTATTTTAATTTGTTTCTTTTAATGCTGCAGGGGCTTCATTAATCATACACATGTTGACATGCATGATGCTGCAAGGCTATTATCAACATACTGCATGATGTACGTATACTTTGCTATTGACATAAATGTATTTTTTAATTTTATTTGGCTAAACCTGTATACATCATACTAGGCTATTATAGTAATATAGATGTATCCATTTCTGACTCAGTGACTGAACTTTTCTTGCAGTCAATGGATTCAGACTTAAGGAAAAAGTGGGCCTTAGGTATCAAAAGAGCTAACCAAGATGGATCACTGTGGTACCAACTAGAAATACAGTCTGACTATGTTCTAAACATTTGTGGAAACACATTTTAATGAGAGGTCAGACTGTTTGCTTGAAACCCGACACCAAACCATCTGTGTTACACAAATTGATCGCTCACATGAATCAAGTATAAATCTATTGTTTTTCTTTGTTGTTGTTGTTTTTTTTTTTTTAGGGTAAATCTATTGTTTACTTTTGGACTTCTTTTGAATATTTTTATTATTATTATTATTAATAATAGACTTGTTTTGTTATTATTTATTGAATTATTATTTATTTATTTATTGTTTGTTTTGACTTAGTATTGATTTATTATTATTATTATTATTATTATTATTATTATTATTATTATTGTTGGGTTTTTCTAAAAAATTTAAATTACATATCAAAGAAGTCTAAAACTTCTAAATGTTTAGAAATTATTTTTAAAAATTCTTTGTAATAATTTTTTTCCTTATAAGAAGTCCTGCAACAATGCATTTTTATTAAAGTTTGAGCTTTTAAGGCTGACTGTTTCTCTTCTTTAACAACAACAAATGATGTATCTCTATATATATTATATATATAAATATAATATATTTACATATATGTATAAATATATATACATGTAAAAATATATATAGCATATAAAAGCTACTTAGACACCACTAAAAGCAATAGAAATCATTGTCATGTTGGCGTCGTCGACCTCACCAAGATGGCGTCGCGCTCCGGGCGTGTCTCCTCTAGTGATATAACTCATTGCCTAGGAACATTATGGTTAAGTGGGGCTCCAGCTAGTTTTGAAGACATTTTTCCCATTGTTTTGACCTTGCTTTGATTCTTAGATTTTAACAGTTTTCTCAGATTTTTTTACCTTTTGTTATAAAACATAAAACCTGTTTAATCTAATTGTTTGTGATTTTTGAAATAAAAAATGACAAAATGTATCACTTGGAATAGAGTTTTTGGACAGTTTCAGTTTCATTGGGGAATTATTATGTATCAGAAACATATAAAAGAACATAAAAACAATTAGCTGGGGCTGAACTAAAAAGAAGGATATTAAGCAATGCCACCAAAAACCATTTAAAGGATATTTTAGAACAAATTGTAAAGCAGAAAAAAAGCTCATAAAGGCCCCAGACAACTAAGGGTTTATAAAAAAAATTAAAAATAACATAAAATCCCGACTAACTTTTCTTGCAGTAGCAAAAGAACTAACAGAAATACTTTGGAATGGCTCAAAATCTGACATCTTTCCACTTAAAGTTCCTGCTGTATACAGCCAGCATCAGTTTTAGAACTCATGGCACTCATGAGACTCTTTCCAAAACATCAAAAGGTAAAGAAAAAAAAACAATGGTGTCAGTGACACTTTCACAAACCCTGCACAAACAGAATTATTCACACACTGCAGGAGGAGTACCATTTGATAACAGAGAGATAATGACACTTGGTGAAAGGCAGCTTTTTTAAAGCAGTTTAGAGATGGCTTGTCAGACTTTGGCAGTCAAGCCTGTTGTGTAAGTTGAGGAGGTTATCTTGGCATTTTAATATAGCCTGTCTCTAAAGGACAAAAACATTCTTGTGATATTCAGGGCTAGTAATAACATTGGCCAGTCTTAGAAAAATATGGGCCCTCATGCCTTTGAATGCTGGTGGTGAAGTGTTTGCAAAGTGAAGCTTGTCTGAATGATCGTAGGCCCAGCTTGCATGGTCCCTTTTCCCCGTCATCTATCTTCATAGGCAGGACTAAATGGATATTCATGTTACTGAGCAAATCCACTCCTGGGTGGAACAATATCGAATCATCTGACTCAGATAAAGGAAATGGAGCCTGTCCTATACAAGGGAAGCACTGTGATGCACTGAGATGTGCAGAAACCATGAAGGATTTCACACAGATTTAGAAATATACATGAAGAAAATGGCTGAGCAACCAGAATTCTAACTTTGATAGCAAGTTCAAATAGTCCCAACTTAGCAAAAAAACGGTATGATGTTTATATTTTTTAAATCTTTTGCTCAATTTTAAAAGCATTCCCAGTGGTCTCTTGAGTATAATTATCCTGTTTTTAGCCCAAATCAGAAAAAATCATGTCGTTTTCTTGATTTTGACGTTTTCTAGGACATAGTGTTGTCTTTCACTGGTCAGCGCATCTCTTCAGGGGTACAAATTTGTTAAATCAGCTTTCACAGATTTGTACGGGTGATTTGGCAGAGAGCTTTTCAACGGATGGCCTTCCTGACACAACCCTGTATCTTAGCCGGGCTGGGGACCGGCACAGGGAGACCCAGACTTGGGCCCCTTTGTGGCTACATAGGTAGGCTGTATGGCAAAGGATCTTACACCTCTAGTTGAAGGGAACCCTGGTTTCCTGCGCACCAGTCCTACACCCAGACAACTGAGCCATCCATCCGCTAAAGCGCACCATCAACGAATGGTGTATTTTTCGAAATTACATCGTATTTAAGGTGCACCAAACTAAGACGCACTGAGCAAGACAAAAGAGTCAGAGACAAATCAAATCCAGTAGCTCATTGAGACTGGAATAACTGTGTTCACCGAAACTCTAGAACTTGTTTGTAACACGCTACATGTCCAATTAGAAGTGTTGGCCACGCAAGCCAACTCCCAACCCTGTTAGTGACACAGCTACATGTTTCTGTATTTTTATTTTATGTATTTATTAAAGGGACAATGCATACAAAAAAAAGCGTGGAGTGCTCTAAAAATAGAGAAACACTGTAAATATGCAGGATTGTAGCCTAAGCTAATTTTCATCCTCTGTCCCATGCTGACCATGACCATCCACCAAGAGACTATAGATGAAATAAAATAAATAAAATATAGTACATTGGTAACATGAGACTGCATAAAATAAAATGACGTAAAATTAACCTAACTTAGATTACGTTTAAAAAGGTTTGGAATACATTTTTACCCAAAGTAGACATCAATAAAATCGCCAAAATCAGAACAATACTGAGACAACTATGATTTATTTTGACTTTTGTTTAGGAAACAGTTTTCTGGCATTGACCCTATGAGCTGTGAGTGCAGCAGCCACGATCTTAATTGTTTTGTGAAAGATGGAAGTGTGGAGAGCTCTCAAATGCTTTCGGGGATTTTGCTCTAGGTTTGAGAGGCTCGAAAGGAGAAAACAGTCTGTCCAAAGCTGCTTTTTCTGGAAGGAATAATGCAGTCACCTCTTAAACTTGCTCTGGTGCTTTTGTTTTGTCTTTTTTTAACAGATTCCTGAAGTGGGGGAGGAGCCAGACCGTGAAGGATTTTATAGACCAGAATGCAATCTGCATGTTGAATCATATTGTCAAAGCTCAGTAGATTGTGTTTCTGAAGTATTTTACAATGATGTTAGTCGTATTAGGGCATTTAAAATAACACCCAACCAAACCTCTCAGAATTGTCTTGACATCGGTAAACACGGCCAGAATTAATTTAAATTTCTGGCACTCTGGATTTGAAATTAAGGCTTTTGTGTGCGCCTTACAGTGGAAAAACTACGGTATGTCCTCCATCAGCAGAAAAAAGCCATAAGAACATGTCAAAAGCACCGAAAACACAATTTTTTATCGGAGTGGCTCTTTAAAGTAAAAGCTAAGTCACACAGCCAAAAAAAAGACATTTTAAACATTTTGCTTGGAGGAAAATTGGTCACAAGTCTTTCCGTGAAATACTGACAGATGTATCACAAAAACCATGGAAGAAGTACGAACACCAAGTAAATCAACGTAAAACATGAACTGTGCGCTATTGTATGCTATTCCTTCGAGATTTGTGTGTCAATTACATAATTTTAGCATTATATGCGCGCCATATATAAGATATAAGTTATACATGGGTGTTACATACATGCAAAGTCTGTTAGACATACGTGGAACGCTCGTGGAAAGCCTCAAATTTGCATATGCATCTCGCAGATATGACTCACAATTGCGTAGATTGAAGTAATAATTGTGTACAAACTACATAAAATATACATCTAATGCGTAATTCTCAAGCGACCAAAAATTTTAAAACTGATGAAAACCAAATTCACGTAAATTAAAAATAAATTAAGTAAATTAGTAAATTAAATTAAATTGTTTTTTGTTCCTGAACAGTTGTTTGTTTTTGGTGTGAACTTCTTTACTTATTTCTGTATTTTGAAAAAAAAATTCGTAATGTTTTTTTTTACAGTTTACATGTTTTGCAGACCGCATGTTTTTTTAAACTTTTGCAGCTGTATTTATTTAATATGTATTTATTTATTTAATAAGAATCTCATTTTTGATCATTTTTCATTATAATTTTAGTAATATTTTTAATTATTTAATATTAATGTAATTTGTGATGTCCTTTTTGATGTTATATTATATAGATCATTTCTTTATGTCGTTTTTGCTGCCACATATAAATGAAATTTCCCCATTGTGGGATTAATAAAGTCATCTATCTATCTATCTATCTATCTATCTAAAGACCCGTCATGAATGATGATTGCCAGAAAGGCTAATGAATTATGAATATCATGCATGTATCACGAAAGACTGAAATTTCATTCATAGAAAAATGTACGTAGTGGCTGTGTGACACCGTATTAAGTTATTATTTTTGGCAAAATGTTATGTGGTTCAGTTGATGTGCATCTATTTTGATTTATGTGACACTGTATGAGATGCCAATAAGACATAGAGTCATAAAAGCTAAACTTGGAAACTCCATAAGTTAACCAACTGTAAGCGCTGTGAGGTAATGAAACCTTCAAGCTGTGATGAGTGTTTGAGGAACACTTTTTATGAGCTCAATACCTGGGAAGAAGGCCATGTCTCCACATGAATCCACCAGAGTCTGAGGCAGAGGATTGGCGTTTAACTGGCAGACTAATCTGAATGTATCCCAGTCTGTGTCATTTGTCAGTGATATGGAGCGCACACATCATCTGCAGTTTGCTTTTCTGCAACAACTTACGGAAAACAGCCCTGCAAAGGGTCCTGTGGGAGAATCTGGAGGAAAAGCTTCCACTTTGTCGTTTCCATATGGCTCATTTTGGTTGTGAGGTGGTGGGGGGGGGGGGGGTGCAGCAAGACTCCTTTGTTTAAGACTGATGTTTATCAGGGGACAGATCCTGCTGTTATAATCATTACGAGGCGGTGTGAAACGTCTTGCAGAACACGCACATACCGTCTGAAGGGAGATGTTGAAAGTGCTCTGTCTTTTCTCACCGCGCTCCAGAGAGGACATTTCCACAGTCGCAGAACACGCCGAGGCAGTCCAAACCAGAAAGGGGAAGATTGTCAGCAGAATGATGAAAGTTTTCATTGTAGCCACGGAGTGACATCAAACAGAGCTGAGGTATCACTCAAGATAAGCATGGAAAACACGGGTGTGCTCTGACACGACACAGCCGAGAAGCAGATGTCTGGGCTAATGTATCAATTCATTTACAGAAAAATGACTCTGAGGCACGTGTGTTCACTTACACAAGCAAACCGAATAGAAAAGCAAAACCAATTTGTGCAATTAAAGATAATGTAATAAGCTGATAAACAAGCAACAACAAGAAGTCAAAGGGGAATTTCTCTTTTGGTGCATTAACATGTTTTGAAGTCTTGAGATTCTTTTTTGCTGTTTTACAAAGTGAAACGTGATCATGAAGTCGTCAAGCAGACAGGAAACCTTTCCTTTTATAATGATAACGCTAAGCTTCAACACTTGCAGTTTAGTCATCCATTAGTCATGTATCCCATCCAGATGTCTGGTGAGGGAGAGGAGGGGAGGAGAAAGCAGCAGGTGTAGATCTCTCTGAGCCCAGCTGAGCTCTAAAAGGCAGAGCTTAGCACCCACAGCTCTGTCATCTGGCCTCTCCCCTGCCTCCACCAACCTCACGACAGCCCATTCCTCATCATTTACCCCTTTTTGGCAAAGCCCAGAGCCCTTCTAATGAGCTGATCTGAATGCTTCCAGATGTTTGTTTATTTGTTGTGCAGCAACTGTAAAACAGTTTACTCTTGGCTTGGATCGGTTCCCGCTGCTCAGTTCACTTGGGGGAGGAGGGGCAGAGGAAAGCGTGGGGAGCGGCGCTGTAGTTGGAGCCTAGATCGCCTCCATATGTAGTAAAAGCTAACTTCCATACAAATATGAGGTTCCCCATGGGGATCATCCCATTTTCCCCTTTCTGTGCTGCTTTCAAGGCTGCCCCCCCCGGGGATTTGAACAACAGTTGTGCCGTTTAAGATGCATAAACAGTAACTGGAAGCTGGCCTAGAACAACAGGATTGATAGGGGCCCATGCTTGGAAGACATGTTTTCTTGGAGTTCAGTGCTGTTGAAGCTAAAGCAAAGCCTTATCGAGTGTTTTCTTGGAACCAAAAATAGCAGTAAAGTAAACGTTGGTTTGATGTTGTAAAATATAGAGCTGTAACGAGTATACAAATAATCGGATATTCGCGATCTGATTCTGAAAATCTGAGTATGAATATTTGCATATGTCATGATCTTCGTAAATTTAGGGAAGTGTAGTAAAAATACAAGAGTATCTGAAAAATAAGATAATCGTGATCTGTTTCTGAAAATATGAATATGAATATTTGGGATGTCCTGACCCTTATAAATCTAGTAGAGTATAGTAAAAATACTTGTCAGATCTTGTAACTGTTGTTCTAATGGTTTGATGTTGTAAGACATAGGGCTGTAATGTGTATCCGAAGAATCGAACATTCACAATCTGTTGCCGAAAATATAAGTATGAATATTTGCAATGTCGTGATCTTTATAAATCTAATAGAGTTTAGGAAAAATACAATTCAGACAATGTAACTATCATTCTAAAACCTATTTAAAAAATATACATAAAAGTGAAAAAAATTTGATTAAAATATAAAAACAACAGAAGAATACAATAAAACTACAATGAATATGAATTTAGGACTATTATAAAACCCTTATGAATAATTTCCTCTATAGGTTTAACAGAGTCATTTTTATTGAAGTGTTTTTGTGTCTTCATTTATTATCATTTGTCAATAATCTACTGAAGGTCGAGAACATTTTAAAGATTTGTTCTAAAATGATCCAAAGCAGCAGTGATACTTCTGTTTTGTTTACTGCTGTAGTTAACCAGGAAGTTGACAGAAAAACTTTAAAGTGCAACATTGAATAAAGTGATAAATATCATTTCTTTTTTTGTATAATCTTTCTTTTTTCCCCCAATATGACTTGTTCTGATCTCCTGTTTGAAATACAGACATGAATGATGGTGTTTAAACGCATATTATTTTAATGTTTATTCATCCAGTAAAAAGACAAACATCTAGTTCAGACATATTTAGATTAAACAGTAGGAATTGTGGTTCGATGTGGGAATTGTTAATCTTGATTTGTGAATTGATTTGGATTTGGCCACCTAAGCATCGATTCACAGCCCTAATATTTGTACAAACGATTCATAATAATGAAAAAAAGTACATGATATTTTCTGTGAAATGTAGGATAAATAAAACTGGAAATTTTGCACTGTTGCATAATTCTTCAAGCATTTTAAATGTTTTATTTGCCGATAATGATCCACCATTACTGTGACTGACAACAGCTAAAAAAAAAAAAGTTATCGCGGAGTTTTTCTTACTTAAGCATTACTTCATCCGCCTAAATGGAAGAGTCACCTGCGGTCGGGCCAATACAATGTCATTGTAGCACAGGAGGACTCCCGGTGTCAGCAGCTGGGGGTTAACTGAGTGGTGCGGCACACTGAACTTGAGGCTGAGACTCCATTTTGGTCTGCTAAATTCAGAATTGAGCTGGCAGTTCAACCAGCTCTGAGAGTTAGAGTCAAGGTGACAGTAGTGTAGGATCCTCAGGCCCCTCTGCCAGACTGCATACTTCACTCCTATCTGTGTCACGGCTTTGCCAAAACGTACAAGACTCCCACCATCCTCCTTCACTGTGTCTTTTGTCTCGTTTTGTCTCATCTTTGAGCTCTTTTTTTTTGTTTCTGAACTGTTCAAAGGCATATACTACTTATTTTTATCCTTTTCAGTATAATTTAGCTATTCTCTCAAAGTACGAACAATCGTGTACATAGAAACTTATTTCTTTTTTAGTTTCCTCAAGGTTAACTCCTCTAACAAACCAGACAGGAGCTCTGTTTTTGTTTCCTACCCCTCCCTCTGTGACCTGCCTAGGTTGCCCTTCTTTGAGAGCTCATGCGTTGGTGTAATAAGCTGTGACACCCCTGGCTCTGGGGCTTCAGGTGACATGGTGGTGGGGTTAGGTACAGACAACTGAAAGGAGGAAGAAAAAGCTCTATCCACGCAACCAGGAGGGGGATGTCTTAAATATAGCTTATCTGACAGCATCTGCAAAAGTCAGCATAGACAGTTTCAGCTTTTTAACTCTTTTGTATTGCTTTTTTATAGTCTACTGAAGGCGAACCTAAAAGTGGATTTTATTTTAGAATCCCTCATTATGAGAGGCTAAAATAAGGGCTTAGCATGTCAGAAAAAAACTAAATTCACAACAAATATAACCAAAGAAAAGATGTTTGAATGAAGAAACAAATAAGTTTAAAGACCCGATAATCTTTGGATCTATTTTTAAAAGCGTTTCAAGTGGTCTATGATTAGTGGTCATTGATTGGTCTATGATTACTATGATTAGTTAGCTAAAAGAAAATAGAAAAAAACTTGAGTAATTTGCTTGGACAAAGTTTCTGCAAAGTGGCAGTACTAGTTAGAAATTCACCTCTGAGTTGTGAATGGGAACATTGACATGGAGCAAGCCTGCCCCCACTTCCCGTAACCCATGACTGACAGCTGTTTACACACTCTCCTGCTAACTTACAGCCCCTGACACCTAATGCCGAGCACAATCCCAGAAAACAAAGATGGACATGGATATAGTCATCTACAAGTGAATGCATCAGAATAGTGATTTGAATAAAGAAATACTCAGAAATACATTTTTTAACCTTTAAATGTGAGAAAAATGGCACAAGTACATGTTAAAACCACCAACTGGAGTGGGTCTTTAATTCACCGTGTGTTGAAACAAGATTTACAGTGAACTACGGTACATAAGGTATTGTTACACATTGTTTCACTTCTGTTCTTTGTTTGGAAGATTTAACTCTAAAGGCTTTAATTTACTGTCGCCATAATTTTCTCTGCAGCAGTCCTGCTTTGTTTTCCTTAAACAGTCCCACTGTGACCGCCCCCCCACACATAAAGAAAACCCAACAACTTTTAAGAAGTGTAGATAAAAACGCGGGGTAACAAAAAGAGCGGCCGGCGAGGCTTCAGACAGGGACATGAAGTGGAGGTGAAGGGCGAAGATGAGGGCTGTGTTATCTAAGACTGCAGCGCTGCATCATAAAAATAACAAATGGCGACTGTCACTGTTGCTCAGATCTTCGACAGAGGGGGAAAATATTTCATGTGTCAGGTCTCCTCACCTTTAAATGGGCTGTTCTTAACAGGTCTGATTTTGACAAAGCACAAGGCTCTCTGTCCTTACATAAGATAAGAGGAGCCGCCACCCTGCCTTCCATGACACAGATCTGTCCATGGCACTAAAAATGGCACCATTAGCCTCCTGCGTTCTGCACAGCGTAGGGCCACTCACCGCTGAAACAAGTCACACTCCTACGCATATAATCGGTTTGTTAAATAAAAAGGAAAACAAAGCTGGTGCTTAAGTCGTTTAAATGGGTAAATCCATGTTCATATATAAAAGCCATAGGGGGAGGGGAGCAGCAGAGGATGCCGATACTAGCACCTTTATACTTATTTGCAGCTTTTAAACCTTTTTTCTTTTAAGCTTCTTGAATCTCTTCTTAAAGGCAACAATGATTTTTTTTTGTCAATTAAAGTCTTAACTAACATCTAAGGGGTCTGTACCACTTTATATGCACATCAGCAAAGCTATTATATGAGATAGGACTTATCAAGTATAACCAATTTTTTTAATGGTTTATTTCAAGCAATTAAATAGAAATAATACACAAAAGAAATATAATCATCAGTTATACATTCATACAGTAACTAATCAAACTTAGGATAATTAGACAATTACTTTACATTACAGGACAAAATGATGTTCTAGTAGGTAAATCATAACAATTAGACTATTACCAATATTCCATCTTTCAGGCTTATAGAAATCTGTCAATGTATCTCCAAAATACCATTTTTGGGCCCCCGTTGGTTGTAGGTCCATAGAAAAATGCAACGGACCAGTTAGGGCTGAGCTTCTGTTGTCACACAATAAAGTCTGTTGATTGGCGGAAGGTCATTATGACAAAAGAAAGTGCCAAACCAGCCAGTGTATTCATCTTTGCAGCCTGCATCTTCTCTCAAACAACATTCAATGACTTGTACGTACAAAGTACCGAAAGTCAAGGCAGGATAAAAATGAGCTGCTGGAAGACCTCCATTGTTGTTTTTTGTAGCTACTATGATGCAAAGCTACGCAATCAGTCAACACCCGGGATGCGTCATGATGGTCAAACTGAGTGGAAATGCTTGCCCGAATTGCCTGGACCATTCTAAAGCGGACCAGGCTGGACCACTTAGTGGAAACAAGGCTTAAGTGGCCAACTTTTCAGATCAGGTTTAGTAAATCTGCATCAAAAGCCTGAAAACAACCATAACAAAAGTGATATGTAAGATGTCTGGAGTGCAACTTTCAATTTCGGCCAGGCTTGAGTCTTTTAGAACAGTGTGCTTGAGTGCTGTCTATTTGCCATGAGTTCAACCACATGCATAGTCCCAACCAGGTGTTTTATTTTAAAAACTCAGCAAAATATTTCTCCAATAATGCAGAGTTTTCATTTTAAACTTTAAAAATGCAACTTAATGAGTAGTGCTATCACACTCACTAACAAGAGCAACCCCAGACCACTGCTGCTTACACAATCTGCTGAACCTATTTAGGACATTATTAACAGAATTCTGAATGACAAATATTTAGCCAGAAGTGGGTCAAACATATCGATTAGAATTTACTCCATTCAACCCAACAAGTTTTAAAATTGAGCTATAAAAAACTCAAAAAAAAAAAAAAATTCTACTTTTGATGCGTTATCTACCTGTCAATAAAAAAACCCCACAACTTTAACAATTCTAACTCTTAAATATTCGACTTTTATTATGGAAGTCATTGATAAACTGCTTATTTTTGAAACCAGCTTCTAGTGGTCATTTGGGAAATTGCAAGTCTCATCAAATGTTGCAATTTTCCAACTGACAACCAGGGGCTGGTTTCAAAGAAAGCACATGCTTGATGCCTGGACTAATATGCTTCCAAAATAGATGTAGGAGCCTTTTAAAACAAAAGCTTATTAATTTTTTTATATTGTGCAGAACTTTTTCATGAATCTAATTAAAAAAAAATAAAACATCTTTAAAAATGTAAAAATGTAGGGTTTGGAAAGCAAATTGATACAACAATTTTATTCTTTCATGTTACATGGTGAAATAAAAATCTATGGAAATGAAGCTCAGGTCTTTGAACTTCAATCTCAGCTGGAAAACTGTTGCAAAAGTAGCAGATGGCCTTCACACATAATTCAGAACAATGTTTGATTTCAATGAATGTGTTGCATTCTTTCTGCAGTGAAGCATTAGATATGAAGATTCTGCTGCATAATTACATGAACACCAGATCAATACGAGGCCTAATCAATGTCCGGTATCAGCAGATCAAGGATGCTCAGTCCTGTACATGTGCTCCCACGCATTCAACTAAGATTTAAGCTCAAAACTATTCCCACTATCAACACATCGTGTGGATGGGATAGGGTTCAATAAGTGGTAGATAACTCGATTTCAACTTTGTCTCAAGTTCCACAGATTCCCACTCTCTGCATCTGTAAAGGTTACGGCTCCAATCTACATAATCCATGGGTTCATTAATTCTATGTTTTCTATTGCATCTTGTTTATTCTAACTATAGACTTTCTGGGTGAAAAAACCATTAAAGCAGAAAAGGGAGTTTTTGCATTTGCATTACCTTTGTGGTTCTTGGCATCTCTGGATCCTCGGGGTAGAGGGGTGTAGGGCAACGAGCGGCTTCCAGATCCCGCCTCATTAGGAATCTAGGAGAACAAAACCAACAAAAAGTGCCATCTTTGAGAGGACAATAGGTCTAGTAGATCTTCAGAAGACAAAATATGACATACGTAATAAATTTTGTAAAGGTGCGGCAGACGAATCTTGCAGCTGCAGTGATGTGAGATTGATTAAGGGTTTCATTCACATTTGAGGTGAGGACATTGCTTTCATTATCGGCAGGCTTTATACTGACCTTCCCAAACTCTTTCAGAGGGATTATACGTTCATGCAATTTGATCAGCTCTATTTAATTAATGTTTCCTAGTGTAAATTTAAAGCAAAGACGTGCTATTGATTGGGAAAAAGTCAGAAAAAGACAAATTAGAAGATTCATTCACAAACAGCCCTTTAGAAACAGGTCAAGAGTATCTCCATTGTTATTCTTCAGTGTACTTTCAAGGTCCAAAACATCCTCTTCCGTCTCTTAACCTTTCAGCTGGTGGAGGGAGCAGTTTATCACGACACAGAGATATCTGATGCCTTTGCAGAAATACTTTCTTTTCCTGTAGGAAGGAATTTACTGGGCCTTTAATCATCGCAAGTGACTGAGCTGACAAATACATATTAGAGATGGTTTGGACCCGCATTTTTCTCCACTTTTATAGTTGTTCCTCTACATGCCTGCGCATAACCTTGAAAAATGGAAAGGTTCGACCGGTTAAATAGAACCATATTCTTCATGTGGCGAAGAAAGCCCAGAGAATCGAAAATGATCACATAATACGCTTTCAGATAGCATCTATGAAAGGCATTAGAGTCTAGCCAGCATGTGTTTCATATTACACTGAAGAGAAAAACTGTAAAAAGAAGCCTTTTTGAGGATCTGCTGAATAAATGCTGAAGTTTTGTAGTTAAAAAAAAAACAAAAAACTGATTGGAATGGATTCATTCTTTTTGAAAGAGAACCTATCTAAGGAGGTTTAAACCGAAATATAAGACTTACTACCCTTTTCTCTGATAAATGTGGGTGAAATAAATAAAATTAATAAGTAGTAAATCAATCGTTGACTGTATATGAGAACTGGACTGAGTGCCCCCCCCCTCCATCCTTGTATTCCAAATCAGAACTACCAGGTGGTTCCAAGAAGCCAAAATCCCATAGATTTCTATTAAGAAATAAACAGCTTTTTACTCAGTCATTATATTTGTTAGAATAACCATTCTTGTACTACCCCCCCTTTTTTTTTTTGGGGATAGTTTTTCTGTACTGCAAGTTATCCAAGGTATAACCTGGCCAATCAGATGCATCAATAAGTAATGTGGTGCTTACTTGTCCCCAATCAAAAGGTTTGATTGACAGATTCTCCTTAGCTTGCTTTCAAGTGGTAGACCAACAAGCACAACCCTGTTTGGGGAGTGTGGTTACCATTGGAACAATGACTCAGATCAATTTGGACCTATCAATACCTATTGACATCGTCTGGCTCCAACATGGCAGCACAAATGACTTAATTGACTCTATTAAGTTGTAACTAAACCATTTTCTATGGGTGACGTCACACTGACCCGCTTCTGCTCTCATTTACAGTCCATAAAAAGCAACTCTTGATTATGACACACAATAGTTAAGGAAGCAGTAGCTGTTGAGTCAGACTGTAAAAGTCAGTTGGTCCGGACCGAGTCCTGAACATTGCGGTTGGTCTGAATTCAGACTGCTGTCAGGCGGACTTTCCTATTTCGAACCCAAACTTGTAAACAAAACCATGTGACTAAAGATCTCTTCAGTCATTGGCCAGTTATTTATGAGGGTGGGACAAAGCAATCAGAGAAAGAATGATCGCCGTGCTATGCTTTGATATTTTGATTAATTCAAACTTTATACTTTTGATGACTAATTTATACTTTATATTTTGGTGACTAATTTTTAACATCTGTCCAAGAATCTATATATTTATAACATATAGATTCTAGGGAAAACAGAAAGAAGCAATGAGTATCCCATTAACAGTTGTTTTATTGAGCCTGCCATTATTCAAACACAGTTCAATGAGTTGCGGTGTCTTATTGTCATGGTTGCTACATTCCTTCTTTGTTAACATCCCATAATGCCCGACTACGGGAGCCGTTTTGGTCCAGTTGTTTTGCTCAGAGCACGGAGCCCATTCAGACTGAGGACAACTCAGAGCGAACCGAAGCTCAGTCCGATTGTCCAATGCTGCAGGGGGGGGGGCCAACAGCCCAACCAAAACCAAAATAATCAACACTTCTATCACGGGCAAATCGTGCCGGCCTCAGAAGACGACAAGGAATTCTCTAACACCTGACATTAACACACACCACTCAAAGTGAGTGATAAAGGAATCGTAAACTGCTTCCCTCTGATCTATGTTCATGCTCTCCTGAGCGACCACAGAGCTGCAACTCTACTTGCCTGATTTCCCGATCTGCTTGATAGATCACAAGCCCGCGCCGCTATGGACCCACTCGGCCCTCAAAAGCACCTCTTCGTCCTGCTGCTAGCCCACAATTACTCTTTAAGTTCACCACCTCTTTAAGTGAGTTCTACTAAAAACCCTCAGCTTTAGTCCCATTTGTATTCAACTTTCTGTTTTCAACACCGCCGACCTCCAAGGCTCAACGCCACGCATGACACCACTCCTTTACGTCCTCGCCATCTTGGCTGCTGATCATACACACCATCCATTCAGCATCTGTGCCTCCTGTCACTCCTTTCCCAAACAAGCCCTTTACTTCTCCCACAAAACATCAGTCATTTACCCTTTTGCTCCACAGCCCTCAACAATTGGACCACCTCACTTGAATCAATGAATGACCTTACAAAGGGAGTAGACAGCAAGCAGCAAACAAAGGCGGGGAAGGATTTGGAAGAAAAGTTTGCATGACTATCAGGCATCTCTAAAAGGTGCAAAAACATGTGAGAAAAAAAAGCAAAAAATGTCTGCTTTTATTATAAAATTGTATGCTCTCTCAAATGTTTTAACTGACAATTTTCAGTGTTTCACCTCCACTGACCAGAGGGAGGTGCTGCTGTGTCGTCTATATAAGCCTCCCGGATGCCCATCCTCTTCTTCTTCTTCTTCTTCGTCTTCTTCAGTCTCTCTGCTGTCCAGATTAGTCTGCTCATCAAGCTGAGCATTGTTTTAATTTGCTGGGCCTGGGGCATATGCAGAGCGTTCACATCATTATTGTCTCTGTGCAGCGTGAGTTATCACCACAGCTTATGATAATGTGGCACAAATTTACAGGCTGGGGAGCACCGTGGATCCTACCATAATAAAGAGTGGACTGCGGGGAGTGGAAGACAGGAGTGAAAAATGAAAGGGTGTGAGTGAGGGAGAGGAAGAGATGAAGGCAAAGGTGGCGGAGAGAGGAAGCTCTGTTGGATGTCATTATGAAAGATGATTCCCGTACTGGATAATGCATCACACGGATGATGTCTGTCCTCTCCTTTTTCAGTGTTGTTGTGCGAATAAATGCTGATAAACCCAGAGGCAAAAGTGATTATTACTTCCAACATATTACCAGGAGAGAAGGGAAGAAAAGGGGCGGCAGGAAGAACGCGACAGGGGAGGGGTGGAAAGAGAAGAAAGGCAAATCCGAAATAGAGCCACGCGGAACACACAACCACCTCCACGATTGCGATCTTAAGAAAGTGCAGCGCTGAGAAGTGAGTCAGGGATGGCTGACGAGCTCCAAGATGTTTTTCAGATAGAACTGCCACAAAGTTTCTGAAAGTTTTGCAAGGTTAGCTGTCTGTAGAGGAATCTCGACGGGCGTTCTATTACGGCAAATCGTGCCGGCCTCAGAAGACGGAGAGAGAATTCTCTAAAACCCGATTATGATGTCGTCTGTAAAGAACATAAACTAGTTCACACCAGCAGCTACGGAGTCTCCGTCCGACCAGCTTATCCCGACACACTTCCTATCTTCCCTCCTCAAGACTGACCAGCAATACAATCTAATTACAGCCACGCTACAGAGGGAGACCAGTGTAAACACCAGCTCTTTTTATCTCCTTATACATCTGGACAAGTAGACAAAGTGCTAAAAGGAAATAAATGTGGCCTGACAGCCACATCAAAGAGTTCAGCCAGAGGCTTACTGCTACTTAGGGCACAGGAATGTTGTTGCTAAGCATCAGCCCGCAACCTATCAGGGCGCAAAGAGGGCCCTGTCCTGCCTCGAAGAGGAGAGAAGGGAAAAGAGAGAAATGAAGAGGAGCGATGGGGGGAAAAGGAGGAGGGAGGGGGGGGGGTTGTCTTCTGACATTGAAAGGAGGCTAGGGACTCAAGGAGATCTTTGTAGCTTAAAGCAATTGTTGGAAGAAACAAGCTTTCTGTTTTGTTTTCTCTTGACACCGTTTCTGCTTTTTGTGCTTGCAAAAGACATGTAGAAAAATGTCTTTTGATATGTTTTCTCTTTGGGTCTATATCAAAATATTTCTTTTGTGTCTGTGCATGGAACTTTTTTCACATCTTGTCTCCATAAACTGGTGCTGCTTTCTGATCATGTTAGAGATCAGAGGAGACACAACTTGTGAACTTATTTGAGTCAACATTTAATGCCGGCGTGACACGTTTATTCCTTCACTGGAAGGGACTTTTTTTTTTTTTTTTTTTTTCTGTGATTCAGACTTCAGAAGTTGGAGGGGTTGCAAACAATGCAGCACTTTTAGAAATAAACAATGAAAAATGAATAAGTAGCAATAGCTGGGGGGCGACACAGCGTGTAATAGCGCGGATGAAGAGAAAAATGCTTCAATTCAATCAAACATAAACTGACTTTTGTTGTTGTTGCCATTTTTAAACAAAGATCTAACCATGTTTATTGACAATCCTTCATTGTTTTCAAAGAAAAAAATGGTTTTCATCCATCCATTTCTATGGGGGGCACAAGACTTATGACATTAATTAATTTTATTATTAAAGAAGTTTGTATTGATGATTTCTTAATTTTTGTAAATAATGATACTAAAATTGACTCCAAAATTGGAAAGGGAAAGCTTTTTGCTGGGGGGGGCGTTGACCCTCTTGGGCCCCTGTAGCTCCGCCCCTGCAACCACATTAAACTCTGTATCGGATACAGAGAAGCTTTTGTGTAACAAGATGTTTTCTCTCACTACTTCCTCAGCTTTTAGCTGTAATGTTAATGATTGAGGCTTGAGGCAGTGAAAACATTGTTAAAAAGGTTTTAAATTGCTGATGTCAAAAAGAAATCATTTGTTTTCTTAAGAGGAACATTTAATGTGTCTGCACTTGTGATCCATACCACCGTTTTACTTTTTTTTCTAATCGCTAACTGAGCGAGCGTTCAATGATTAACCAGCTTCACTTCAATGAACTCGCTCTCAGTAAAAGGATCATATGATCAGTGATCACAAGAGCAACTGTTCTGATGTTTCGCTCGGGGCGCGGGGCACATGAAGGGAACCGGCAGCAGTAAAAAGTGCCGTTGCGTGTGCGGCCGCGCAGGCCATGTTCTGTGGGATGTTAATCATCTGTAGCAGTGATTCACAGATTGTAATAAGGCTGTGTTTGTTTTCAGGTTGAAAATTAAAAAGCCATTTGACCTTTTCTTGTGGGGACTTTTCCCTCTCCTAGGTAAAGTTTGACCTTTTCCATTTGATTTGACATTAAAGGCGGTAACATACACTAGCAGATTTGCACACAAATGTAGAAATAAAAAGATATTTTTAACTTTTTCATAAAAGCTAAAAAAAAATAAAATTCTTCCATCCGAGCAGAATTCTTTGGTAATTTCCTCTTTTTTTAAAGCTGCTAGTTTAGCAAAAACAAGAGACACAAACAGAGAAAAGTGCAGCAACTCCAAAGTGTGACATATCATGAAGCTTTCTGTTCCGATTAGGGGCTGTAGCTAACGTCAGAGCTGTTTTCTACAGTGTAGGATGTTAAATAATTGAAGAGTCTCCGAGCGGGCCTGTCAAAGGCTTGTCTAGAATGTTTCCTATGCAATTAGACAGTGAGAGACATTTGAAGAGGACCCACAAAAACAGCCACAAAAAGTGACATGTGAACTTAAAGGAAATTAGCTCTTTACACAAGTGAAATGTGAAGGTTACTTAGCAATGCTTAACTCAGACTGCGGCTGTGTGAAGTGTGTGTTTGACTCAGCCCCGCTACGAAGACTGCGATTTTCTTTACTTTGAGCCTGCTTCAGTCAGTAAGATCACAGAGGGAATGAAAACTAATTTTGACTCAAGGCACACGGAGAGGCGAGCAAAAAAAAAAAAAAAAAAAAAAAAAACCTGAGATGTGTCGAAATAATGAGATCTCTTGATGTTTTCTGGGAAGATATGGGGTGATGCAGACAGATGCACAACTCACATCTTCAACCAAGGACACAGACGCACAAACACCCGTCGAACATTTAACCGCAACTTCAAAACACACACATTTGTGCACAGACTCATTTTAAAACGCCCTCACACACACAAACACACATGAGGGCATGTTAGATGTTTCAATATTTGGTGCAGATATACCGTAGTTTTATCATATTTGATTAAAATTGCACCTAAAATGGATTCTCAGGTGTTGTGATTGAGCACATTGTGGAATAAAAATCCTTAATTACCATCATTAGGATAATATATTTTTAAAAACTAACTACACGCTGACCTGTAAATACAGAACTTGGTATGCTCTCTCATCAATTTCTGACTTCCGCCGCCCCCCCCCCCCCCCCCCCCCCCCCCACTCCCTGACAACCTTTCAAGCACTTTCTCACATCCGTGTCTCCGACTTCTGTGATGCGGCGGTGAGGCTGTCATCTTCCACACCTATCATAAGTCACAAGCGGGCGACCCAGATCCTCTTTCGTTAGACAGAACCCTCTGTGGGCCGGTAAGCTGTATCATTACACCATGTCATCTTTATGGCGAGGAGCAGCGCCCTGCTCTCTAATTACACTCTGCTTACTCCATTTACCCTGACAAGGACAGAACAGCAGGCAAATAAAGCATTAAAGAATGAAGTGCTTCTTCCCCCCCCCCTTGTTCTCCGCATGCGCACGTTGTTCCGCTGGTGGTCACCGTTTCTGTGCAGACGCGATAGCAGAGTCCTGACTTTCCCAACCCTTCCCCTCGGAAGGACTTATGAAGGTGAGGGGCTGCGTGACAGGCCGCGAATAGAAGAGACAAAGCCGGGATAAGAATTAAATAAAAAGTAGCTGTCAAAAGCAGTAATTGCGCTTCTTTGCTGAGCATGCTTTCAGATATATAAACCTGATTTACTGTCAGTGTTGCTGCCACAAATCAGAGGGCCCTCTGAGAAACACTCATGCTATGAAATTGTTTAATCTCATCAAGTTCTGCTTTCACAGCAGGCCATAAATCATGTAGTCTTTGTTATCATAGACCTCCATGAGCGCCTGTGAGGCAGGCAATGGATCGTGGGTATATATAATCTTGACTGCGCAAACAGCAGGGTCTGTGCAGCCTGAAATACTTTCATATTAGCCGCGGTGCAGCTGGCGGAACACGAGCGCCCTGATGGATATCTCATTTCCTGTGCTCTGCATCTATTTCGAGCAAATTATTACTGCATAAATTTCTTGTCAACAGAAACGGCCAATTAATTAAGCGAAAAAAGCCCTCGTGATCACATCCACACACCAAACAGGGGGGAGATGGGGGGTGATTTTTCACCCCCACAGGGGTCACCCGCTATGAATGAGTCTAAAACTTTGTCATACATTCGCAGACAAGCCAATATCTGCACAGGAGCTGCGGCACGGACTTGAAACATTTACATGAGGAATATTTATGTAAAAAAATGCTGGGAGGACAAGAGCGAGGAAATAAAAAGTTTACGGCCGCGGAACAAAATGTCCGCCGCCCCCCGGCCTGCGCAGCATTTCATCAAAAGCGGAGGATTGGATAGAGATCACGGAAGCACCTTTGCCATTTAGGACACAAACTATCCAGATTTAACCGAGCTCCCGATCGGAATGAATTATTCGTAATGTATGACGGGTTGGGAGTTTGTGGGGGTGGGAGGTTGGTGGTTGTTTATTCAGCTTGGACCGTTTATCAGACAGTGAGGATCCCACGGCGGGGATGAGCTCGGAGATTTATCTCTGCTCGGGTTCCAAAGCAGATAAATCAAGGGCTGTAATCATGCTCCTGGTGGCCTAGCTCTGACCCCGCGGTGAACTAATGACACGGGGATATCAAAGCACCTTTTCCTGTTTCTGGGTTAGGCCCTAAGGTTAGTCCCCTGTCAAAAAGCTAAGGAAAGTTGAAAAAAAATAAATAAAAGAGAAACAAGCAGAGGGGGTGTCCCTTTGTCCTGTTTACACAGGACGTGGATTGTTCGGCTTTTCCTAAAATGAACAGATGTAACAAAGGAGAAGCATGTTTGCTCAAACAATGCCTATCAATTGCAGGCTCCCAATCCTCCGTGTAAAAGATACAGCAGTTCAGCTGAGGATGCCTCCCATTCCTTCCCAGAGCCGGAGCTTTCCTCTGCTGGACCGAGCCCGCTCTGATTTATCATGTCTTCTGCTAGCAGGCTGTCCGCTGATTAAACCGGTGGAACTTTGTTTCACTCTCCGCTCTCTTTAATCTGTCTCTCAGCGAGATAAATTAGCCAGTGCCGTGCCAGCTCCTGCTCTCTTTAGCTCCCTCCCTCCGTCTCTTCCTCTGCTTTTCCCTCTGTTTATCTTTTCTGTCTGTCACACGTTGAGAGGAGAGCAGACACATCTGCTCCTATACGCCGCTGCGGAAGATAGGGCTGGGCGACATCCCTGGTCCGATTTAGGCTGAGAGCGTCTGTGAGTGAGAACGAGTGGGTTTTTCCTGTCTTTTTCTCTCCTTGACAACATTCTGTCAAACAATCTTCCCCTCCTTGGCCGGGCTTATGTTCTTTGTTGTTAGCTAATAAATCAGCGAGTATTTATGAACCATGATCCCCCGTTCTTAGCTTTTAATGGCGGCACGTTTTAGGGTGAATTAAAGCAGGATTTTATTCACTAGGCTGTGGGCCAGAGCTCGGCCTGGACGCCTTCACCGCTGACTGTTTTCCCTTCTCTGTTCCTGCCTGTGCGCTAAATCATACACATTGTCAGGGTCTCCTAAGTTAGTGTATGTCATTGGGGAGAGCAGGAAGCACTGGGCATAATTCTAGCCGTCACTTTAATTTACTGTATTGGTAGCTTTGTAATCTCCGCCTCATAAATTACAGAAGCTGACAGACAAGAATTTCAGTTTAAAGGAAACATTCATCAGGATTTTGGATGTCTAGGTACTTTTTTTTTTTTTTCCTTTCTGGTTTTATGCTTCATCCGTGCAAAAGAATAAAGGCGAAGGCAATTGCACCATTTCCTCTATATTGCAAGAGAATATTAACACTAATGCCCAAAAAGAACAGGCTGATAAAAGTGGAAGAACAAAGGAAGAAAGAAAAAGAAGGTAAGGTTTGAGGACACAACCTTGCTAAAAGGTTTTTATTTCAGGTGAAATATATAAGACTTTATCCAAGGGCACTGCAGCAGCATCTGCTTTGCAGATAGTGCATTTGGCTTACAATCCATGCAAGCGAATATAAATCAGGTGCGGCATCTCAATGCTAAGCCTGACTTCCAGAGGCCAACAAATCTTTAACATGAGATTAAGGCCTCAGTGGAGCCATCTATCTCCGGCCGATGGAGGAAAACATCAGAGCAGTCTACGGGCAATATGGTTTCACTGAGTCAGGACTGATGTGTACCAGAATGTGCAAAATGCCACATGCAGTGGTCTCTCCAGAAATTTATCACTCAGCCTTTGAAGTCTTTTCAACAGTGGTGCTAAGAGAAATAAAAAACAATGATTTAAAACAGTGGTCCCTGACCCCCGGGCCGTGGACGGGTACCAGGCCGCGGACAGGAAGAAAATACTTCAATGCTTGTTTGTAACGCATAAAGTCGACCAAAAACTCCTTGTTCAACAAAGTTCTTGCATTTATTCTCAAGCATAAAAATAGGAAACATAAAAAGCAAATTTTCAAGGTTTTCAAAAATAATTCCAGGATTATTGTATTCAATGAAAAACACCATGATGTGCCCACCCTCTCCATACACAAACCACCACATAAGACCCAGCCTGCACCAACCCCTGATCATGTGACTCAGAGACAACAATTGTGGCTAAAGTTAACTTAGATTACTTCCGTTTTGTTTGAAGGAAGTTTTATTTTCAAAAATTACCAGATTCTGTCCACCACATCCACCTATGGTCATGTTCGAATCCCTACTCACTACCTAGTGGGCCATATAGAACGTTCACCATTTCATAGAGATGTCTGCATCTACGACTCCGAAACTCAGTGACCTCAAAATTTCCCAGAAGTCTCTGTGAAAAATCATTGTGCATCGATGCTCTCCAGATTGGTGATTAAACTACAATACACAATTTGAACAAATTTCCCTGTGAAAAAAATGCATTTGAATTGATTTTTGAATTGAATTTTGAAGTTTTTATCCTTGGAACTCAGAAATATTCTTCGTAAAATGTTCACAATTGTTCAGTTTTTACTTCTTGAAATCTGTGATGTCATATTTATCGTAAAAAAAAAAAAAGAACTAGTGATGATCACGTATCCTAAACACACCCGCTACCTTCTTAAAGCGGCTTCTCAAAATATAGAAAAACAATCATTTTCGTTTCTTTGGAGAGAAAGGAGTCAGAGAGGAAATGGAAGAAACGTCTTCGATTCCATCCAGGCACAAATAGCTATTATTCATTTCTCTTATGTGATTAATTTTCAAATTGTTGGCAAGGGACGCCATCCATACGTCACCACTTACTGCGATCTGACTGGTCAATGCGTGTTCAATGGCTTTGTACGTACATCCCAGAAACTATCTACAAATGTGTGTAGCTATGTGAATGCAAGTGCATTCAAGCGCATTTACATCGACTTTTCATTAGGAGTGGTTGCTCGAATGCACGTTTTTCCAAGCCTGTCATGAACGTAGCATGAACGATTCCCCATTTTAGAAGCTCAGAGGAGACAAACAGGTAAGCCAAAAAAAAAAGTGGGAACAATGAACCACATAGTGTCTCCTTTGGTCCATATTAACATATCGGAGCTTCAAACCACATTCCTCCGAATGCCACCAGATACCATCGCTGCAGCCAACGAGAGCACGACACAAAGGGGACAGGACCTGAAAGAGACGTCTCGTGTCATCACCCAGGAGAGATAATGGAATTGTTATACACTCTTGATCACAGACGCTCTCACGGCATCTCGCTCTGTTTTTCACTCATTCCCCGTCTCGGTGCTCTCAGAGTCTCTCTATCGCACAGACGCACGGCGCAGACGCAAAAAATTCCAGCACACTTCAGTGCGATAGCTCCTCTTCTCTTTCAGGGTTTCATCTCAATAGCTTTTTTATCTGAGCACTTCAATTTGCAAGCCTAGCTGGAAGGCAGCTCCTCCTGATATGTTAATTGCAGGGTACTTAAGCACTAAAAGATTAACATAAAACCCTTTGGAAACAAGCTAATAGTTTATGATAATTCGCGCATGGCCTTTGTCTGTCTATCATTACATTGCCTCTAGCAGTAATTTTATCAAGGGGTTGTAAAATATCATTTAAACAAGTTCGCTTTCAGATAATTAATAGTAGAAACTGTATTATTCAACTCAGTCACAATGGCACCATTAACAATACAGCAACTGAGCTATAATTAAGGAATTTTATTTTATTAACCTGTTCATAATGCTGTGTAAATGATGACACAAAAGGGGTCTTTTCTCCCCCCCCAAGCATGTCCACCGGGGCAATTACAGGAGGCAGGAAGGCTTCTTTTGTTAGCTGTGCAGATGGAAGCTTTTCAGTTAGCAGGTGGAGGAGTGGACAAATAGATTTGATGAGTCTGATAAAATGGGACATATTTTTTTTTTCTTATCATTTCTATAGAGGTTTTTAGACAAAACAACTCCCCCCAGTAAGGGATTTCTCACATTTTAAAGACGTTAAAAGAGAGGAGTGTTGGAAATATTAAAAAATAAATAAATAAATAAATAAATTTGATGGAAGTTAACATTGGTTTTATAAAACGGAATGTACAGTTTGCCTAATATTGGAAATTAAAAGTTCAAAATGTGTAGTTTATGTTTCAATAGAGCAGGAATGTTCGCACCACATGTGTCAACTGTCTGAAAGTGGAAGTGTGTGTTTGACACACTTGCTCTTGGTGCGCACATGCTCACACACACCCATTTTTCCGGCAGACAGACCAGTCCTCTCATGAATAATACAAGAAGTCCTTTCAGCAAACAGCTCAAATAGCCATTCATTCATCTGCATACCTGCAGCCGTGCAAAATGATTGGTCTGCCATTACCGCTGGAATCAAAAGGACAGAAATGTTCTCCAAACAATTTGCCTCAAAATGAGACAGGAATGATTCTGTTCCTTTCAACAACAGAGACAGGCCCCTGTGCATAATGATGTTAACGTAATGGGGTGACAGATAGACTGGGAGACCGTGACATTAGCATGAGAAACGCACCAGTGAGCAGCCGCTCAACTGTGGTCTCAAAGGGCCCTCAGACATCCAGTCTGAACATCGTTTGTCTCACAGCTCTACGAGCCTGACAAATGAAGACACGCCACGTTTTATGTCAAGCAATATACCATTCCACTTTAGCAAACACGTGACTTAATGACACAGGGAAACCCCTCCGCCATGCGCCGATGGACTATCTGTGGTCTTTCTAGTAAGGAATAACGTGGATGTCAGAGTGGAAATGAGGAACAGTCTAAACCTTTAGAAAATCTGGTGACAAAATGTTTTAAGAAACAGCTTTTTTCTTTTTTTATGTAGAAAAAAGGAAGAAATTATGGAAAAACTATATCTTTAACACCCTTTTAAATGCAGTGGACTCCCTCTCTATATTCACGGTTTCATTCATTTATTTCAAGAGAAATTTTGTGTTCCTTTTTCTTTTTATGCTGCACTATGTTCTACATCCTGATTGGCTGCTGCCCTTGTCAGTCAACCCCCTCTGTGCATGGCACAGATTACATAGATCGTCAGTTGGGATCACATCTTTGTTTTCATTCCGGACTTTCTTTTGTTCAAATATTTGAATTTTTGAAGCTACATTCACACCGTCCTCACACCTTCAAACCATGAGTGTGGGAAGGGGGGAGGATGATGACACCTGTACAATGTCTTGCGTGTCAAAATAAAAGCTCAGAGTTAAATTTGTCACGTCTCTGTTCCTGCTCCATTGTAGTACTGCTACAATAATCATCCGACTCATCTTAATGACCGGCCCGTGAAAACTTTGTCTGACGTCATACCGGTCCATGGGGTTAAAAAGGTTGGGGACCACTGGTATAGAGGGAACTATAAGAGCACGTATAAGTATTTGCTGCTGACAGCAACGCAGAAGACGAATCGCCATCCAAAACAAACATGAAATCTGATCGTTCTTCTCCTGAACGTTATGAGGTTTTTTTATTTGCATCAAACATTGTTATCATTGTTTTTATTGTTCCGCCCTTTGACTAATGCGGGACAGCAAGTCATCAAACTGGGTCACAGAGAGATGTAAAAATGATGCCGTCATTCAGATGCAGCTCCTGTAAGATCGCTGTAAGAGAAATATAATACTGAATGATCTCATGAACCAAGATATGGAGACGTGATTACTGATGCTTTTGTATAGCTCTTCAAAATCGATAAACGTAATCTCTCAACATTATCCATATCTTTTGTGCATTATAAACACTTTTGGGAAAGCATTGAGCATGAAATTTGATGTGTGTCAAAAGAGGCAGCGGACGCAAATTCGACGCATGAATCATGTGCGTTGTGAACACAGCCCAATGCCGGGTTTGGCGAATTTGTTCATAAATGTTGGACTTTTCTCCTAAAAGTGCGACTTTCACTCCAGAAAAAATGGTACCAGTAAATTGCAGGAATAGAAATAGAAGAAGCCCCTCCCTACTTGTCCAGTGTGAACACCGTGGGTTATATGCGTTTAGCATGTTCTTGAATGCACGTCACATGCCCGGCGTGTCCTTAGCTCGAGAGTTTAAACAGGAGAGAAAAGTGTTAAAATGTTCATGTCTCCAATTCTTTATGCTCTATAAGTTGGGAAATAAACAAGTACTTACCACTAAAAACCATTGTCAAAGTCTAGTTTCTGCAGAAGTCATCCACAACCCAAACATGGTGGAGGTATGACACTGCAGAGGGTTTGAATGCCTCGCGTAAACATTTATCTTTCCTGGGAGTGTATGTCTGTGTGTGGTTCAGCTTGGCGACAGCAGCTTCTCTGAGGCTTTATCTGCAGCATGACAAGACAACCTGTAATATACGAGCATCTGGTGCTCCTCTTCAAACATAGCCTTATCTCACGTCAAACATTCCCCGAGGCCAGAGCAGGAAAAAAGAAAAAAAGAAAAGAAAAGAGTGGCCTGGACCAGACCAGACCTCACACTGTCTATCCGCATCCCATCTAACCTGCGAGCCGAAGGAAGCCACTACAAGCTGGGAACAGTCCATCAAAGCGCATGTTTGTGTTTACACTGAGTGCTCTATGAGTGCAGGCTGGACAGCTGAGAGCAACAGCGCAACATTAAAGTGATGGATATCATCTGCTCCGAGTTTTCCTTCCATCTTGCTAATCGGCCCATGGGTTGATGGTGTTTCACTTAACACACAAAAACAAAAAACCTCCAAATCTGTCGACTTGAGCAAATCCGTTTAAGACAAGAAAGCATCTGGCCAGCATTTCCTTTTTCGAACATTAATTTTGCATCAATCATTAAGATAAGGCTATTCCAGACTTCAGAGCGGGCCGAATGAGCTATGTGTTTGTTACCCTTTTTGAAGGTGACCTATAAGGCGGCTGGAAAGTCATTAATAAACTTTATCGAGATGAATGCATCCTTGTATCAACACAACATCTCCAAACAATTTAGAAATGTTTTCAAGGAGAGAAGAAGTCTGTTGCCATCAGCAGTCTCTCAATCCCTTTGAAGTGGGTGAATCTCCGCAAAGAAGCCCCCTATTTTGCTGCATTCTGAGCTCTGCTAGGACCACTTCCTGTAGCCAGCCCATGGGGGGACGGCGCAGGGCGGGGTGCAGACTTGCCCCTCTCTATGGGCTCTACATACGGCCTGCGTTTCACTTCAAAGCGAGGGCATAAGGGCATTGTAAACCCCCCCCCCCCCCCACACACACACACTAGGATTCATTCAGCTCACAGCTGATTCCTCCATGTGTGCACGAGTGTTTGTCTCACTTTGACTCTCTTGGGGCCCCTCTAGCTTTAATTTCAGACTGCTTTCTTTTCTCCCCCTTTATTCTGTTTATTTATTTAATTTTTTTTTTTTTTTTACAAAAGAGGCCCATAAGAGAACATCCCATAACTTGTGGCTTTTGGTTGCTGCATCATTCTTTGATGTCCGATAATGATGGAGCATGCTGTGCAAACTCAAACATGCTGTCACAAAGCTCCTGTAATGGTTCATAGCTTAATGCAAATCCTACTGATATTACATCAAAACCAGGACTACTCAGTGACCTCTGCAAGACGCAGTGCATGAAAGGTAAAGAGAAACGCAGAGCGAGGCCTGTGCTCGAGACAGGAAGTGAATTTGAAAAAGGATAAAACAGCAAAGAGGAGCTGAGTGGTGCGGTGCAGGGAGGTCTCCCCCTTACAAATCCTTTTTTTTTTTTTATCTCTTTATCCACATGGAAGAACAGCGGCGGGCGGGATTATAGGAGACAATTGAGCTTTCTCCACAAACCCTGACGTGATCGGCTTTTGCCAGCGCTCTGATCATTTTCAATTACGCACATCTCCCTACATCCTGTAACAGCTACAGTCCTAGTCTTGGACTCCAGTTACCCCTCTGCCCCCCTGCAGCCTCCTTTTTTTTTTTTGCTAAGCCTCTCATTCCCAGACAGCATGCCTGCGGTGTCTGCTGAGAAACTGAATAGGCTTGAAATGCAAGTTTTTCCATAAGAGGCAAAATAGCCATTTCGATTATTTTGTGGCATTCTTAATGAATGAGCATTTATTTAAAAAGATTTCTGGCTAAAGTACATGACTGTTAAACAATTGAACAGTTTTCCTGTAAAATAGCAAAATGACACCTTTGACTACGATCCTTTTTTATCCACTATGTGGCACTAGTTCCAGTTGCTGTTTAATTTCAGACAAACTTTGGGGAATTTCTACCTTTTCATGGAACTTGACTAAACCAGACAAGAACACTGCAGGCCTCTGGGCATTGACAGTCACTCAGGACTGGAGGAATAGGTCTAAAGAGGAATAGGTTTCTTTTTGGTTAACCCAAAATAAAAGAATGCCCGTCCCACACACTAACTACCTCACAAAGTAGGCCGTTTGTCCCCTATGTTTAAGACAAACTGACATGAATACCATACTAAAGCAAAATGTCAATCAGTCAATCGAAAAGAAAATGACAGAGCTGACGCTCAGGAATATGTACTTCTTCACTTCTGTGTCAGAGCAGAATGAAAAATCCTGTGAAATGATAGAACATATGGAAGAAATCCAATGTGTAAAATATTCAGTACATCCCATGATGCAATGGTTTGCAGAATCCACCTTCAGCAACAAACTGAAGTGTTTTCTTTGGAAGAATAACAGCCTTTGTCATCATGGGGACATTTTGGGCTGGTCTTTTCTTCCCTCCCTTGTAGTGTCCAATATAACCCCCCCCCCCCAGGGCGGTGAACTGGTACCGGTCTGTGAGCCACTTTGTACCGGGTTGCAGAAAGTAAAAATAATAATACATACGCTAACTTTGATTATTTCCATTTAGTTTATTTTCTGATAACGACGGAAGTTTTATTTTGGATTCTGTTCACCACATCCGTCGGTCTTGACGCATCACGTGACTTTAAGCAGCTGTTCGGACCGCAAAGTCAGTCGTCCAAAGCTAAAAGAAAAACAAGCAATTACACACATTTTGGAACGTTTCTTTGTGGGAACAAGAGCCAATGAGGAAACCGAAGCTGAGACTTCGACTGCAAAGAAACCTAAAGCTGCTGTCTACAGACAAAACCAGGAGTCTTTCTCAACATCTGGATTTATTGAGACAGTTATAGTTAGCGTCCAGTTGTTAGCATCCACTTTGACGTTAAAATAGTTTAGGTTTAAACCAGCTGCAAACATTTGACATAGAATGAATATTCAGTAGATTTTTTATTTTTTAGATGACAAAAAAATCAATGAAGAAAAGTTGTTTATTTGTGTCATTTATGAATTTTCCAACAGCCAGGATGAATTAGGTAGGTATCTTTTAAGAAACACGAGCACAGAAAATGTTCCACTGTATTCACAAAATACACAGTTAATCAGGATTTATGTAAAAACTAAATATGAAAACTCTGTTTGTCCTGATAGATGATCTGAGACTGGGTTGAGTTCTTAGTGTTATAATGGTGTCCTATAAAAAAAAGAAAAAAAAACTCTAATGTTTTTATTGAATTTTTTACAAAATCAAAAACAACTTTATTTCATAGAATTTTTGTTACCTGTGAAAAAAAAATCTAGTGTTTTCAGGTTTTAAACTAAATTTCTTGTAGTAGCTTTTTAATTAGAAAACCTTTCTAGTTTTTAGGAATCGGAAACTTAAAAATATGAAACGTGAACTTCAACCACGTTTGGACTGGTACGTGAAAATATTGAAAAAGATTGCTCGTTGCACAAAGTTGTAAAACTAACTATACACCACAATTGATTTGAGAAAACAACATGTCTAAATCATGAAAGGTTGACCTCTTTACCTCTCTGTGGGGGAAAAGGGGGTTTGTAGGGTTTGTAATTTCGACCTGAGACTGTAATTATACATTGTTTTAATGATTACAAAAGATTTATTCACATTTTTTATTAGTTGTTTCCTATAAGTGGTGCACTTCTGCCTTTACCACAGCCTGTCTTTGTCTTGCACATGCAGATCTGTGGACACATTATTAACAAAAATAAGTGAAAAGAAAGTATCTTTATAAAAATTATTGTTTGATTATTTCCACAACTCTTGCAATGTCAATCTTCTACACTAGCTTACTCCTGACGAGGGTCATAGAGTTGCTGGAGCCTATTCCAGCTACTCGAGGCAGGGCACACCCTGGGCAGTTCACCAGCCCCTGACAGGGCCACACAAAGACGAACAACCCCACCCACTCAGCTTAGAGTCATCAATCAACCTATGAAAGAAGTTTTCAGACTGTGAAAGGAGGCCAAAGTGCCTGCAGAGAAAACCTGTGCATGCAAACCCAGTCAGGATTTGAAGCAAGTCCTTCTCACTGTGAGTTGAGAGTGCATACCGCTACACCACAGTGTAAGTCAAACGTCAAGTTTCCATTTTACATTGATACAAGGACCAAAACAATAATACTCAGAAGGCTTTTGTTACACCTTACAGCCACAATAATTGTATTTACATTAGGGATAAATCTAGGTTAGGTATGATGCTTATTCAAAGGGGAAAAGTTGACATTGGACAATTTCCTGTAGTGTAGAGAAAACTTTATTATTTTAAAACTGGATGAGAAAATAATGAAAATTTTTTTAACAGATTTTAAGAGAATTGCTCATATGTGATATTACTTTTTTTTATTATAAAACATTTAAGCTGCTTATAGCTGAGATAAATATACCAAATATAGGTACAACCATCATGTATGCACTTCTGCCAGTGACAAGCTGTCATTGTAAACTTTAAATTTATATCTGGTGGTGCCCTGCACAAAAATCCCTTCTAGGGTGAGTTTGATTCCCCAGCGCTGTGCAGATCGGTTCTTGGGGCCTCCACTTCTAATCACCTTTCATTACAGCTTTCTGATCCCCCAGCTTCCCTTTGTACACCACACTTCGTCATCTTTATTTTCCAGTCTAATTGCATGTGAAAGATGCCCCCTTTGATTCTGCCTGCATGCCAAAGCGTTATCAGGGAGAGAGTGTCGAAAAGTGTCATGTGTGTCTGTCTGCTCGCAGGCTCAGGGAGCCGCGTATTCACTTGCCGAGGACAAACCCGTTTCTCCCTGAGATATGACACGTCTATCACCAGCTCAGAGAATATCAGCACTATCTGTCAGGCTAATAGCAAGAGGTGGGGGGTGGGGGGGGTGGGGGGGGGGGGGTACCAGGACTGCAGATGGGAAAAAAAAAAAACATGCTTTGATTGTGTTCTTTTAACGAATCACTCACGTGTGCGTGCTTCATTTTCACAACAACGTGACCCCGATACACTAGTCTTGTCAAGTGTAGTTCATTTAACCCATTCTCTCCCGTGCCTTGTCAAAAATGTAAATAAAAGAAACCAGACTGTAACCTTTTTTTTTTCTCTCTTTCGTACTCAAATGCCATCATTTGTTGCTGTTCTTTGGAGGTTGTGTACCCACCATGTAAGGGTTGTTCGCTGTCAGTGTGTAACCTTTTCAAAATGATGCCTCGAAGACCCTCTGTGGTCTTTGTACAGTTCAAGAAAGGCTGGTTGTCTGTTGTTTTTATGCTCTTGCATTTTTTTTTTTTTGGGGGGGGGGGAGGAGGGGGAGACTTAAATGCCCCTCGGAGCAGGAAAACCCAAAGAACAAGAGCAAATTACATGATGTTGGCTCACCCTTTAAAGAAGCATCACCCTAACAAGGCCCTTATTTTGGTAACAGATTCGTGGAAGGGCCCCGCTATCCTTTCACCGTGAGGCGTGTTCTAGGATGAGGACTCCGAAACGGGAGAGACACAAAGAGACCTCACCCTGACAGAATCTAATCAAGAGTTGTCCTAACATATTACAACTGACTTAAGCTCCATCTTCTTTTCCAGTTAAGTCTTAGTCACTCTGAATCAAAATAACCAGGGAGACAAGAAAGAAAAAAAAAAAAGAGAGAAATTGGGTGGGGGGGGGGGGGGGGGGGGGGGGGGTTAGGTGGTGGCAAGGAAAAAAGAAAAACCACACATCCCTTTCTGACTGAAAAAGAAAATTACTTCCGGCTCCAATTTCGGCATATGCCAGAATGAGCTGCAGAAAGATAAATGAGCTCTCCAGCACCAGGGAGGAAACTGATTCTTCATGTGGCATGGCACTATTTACTGACATTAAGAATGATAATATCAATCAGCAAGCTGTCGGCAACCCAAGTGGGCTGTGAGGAGAACAAAGGCTCCACTGTCTCTCCTTTGATACAATTACAAGGCGATGTTGATGTACCTGCCATTCAGGTGCAAATAATGTCATCACCGCATGGCAGGATCAGGGTGTGCGACTCCACGGTGATGAGTAAAAGCGCCTCCGGCCCCTTTCCCAAAGCTATGAAAAATAAACCTGACGGGTTAATGAGCTAGCAATCACCACAAGAAGAGGAGAAGCGGAGCACCAACATGTCTGCACTCACCCGCTCTCTGTGAAATATAGCTGTGGGTAACAGAATTTTCTTCTTCTTTCTTCTTCTTCTTCTAGCTTTAGTGGTGATGAGCGAGAGAAAACACATGGCTATGGCATCAGGGAACCGTCTGTGTAATTACTTCTGGCCATCTTTCAAACCTTTCTCTCTTCGGAGAGAAATGTGTGACAACATATAACAAGAAAGCCAACAGGCTTTCCATACAGAATAATGGAATCCATCATCACTGAGCCAGACACACCTGTCTGGTTTTTGAGAACAATGCCCCGCTGCCTATTTATTAGGTGCCAGAAAAGTTTATGTTTGTGCTATGACAGTGACAGCAACTTGATCCTTTACATTCTTTGGAGGGGGACTCTCAAGCTTCGGGGGAAAAAGGAGGAAAGGAGGAAAGGAAAGACTGACTCGCATATTTTCTTCTCTTTTGGTTCCCTGTGACTTTTCTTTCTTCCTGAAAGCTGTCTGCTAAAGAGTCAGAAGATAAAAAACAAAGACTGTCACTCGCCAGGAGGCTTTCACTAATTCATTCGTCCCACACTTTGAAAAGAGACACAGAATCACCACCTGATACCTCAAGTTCATCTCCTCTCTTTTCAGCCTTTAAAACATGAAACTGTGAAACAAATGAGAAAAGAATGACCTAAAAAACGACTGTATTTTCCACTCTATAAGGCGCACTTAAAAGCCTTTTTTTGTTGTTTTTTTTTTAAAAGACGACGGTATGTTTTTTTTTTATCCGGAGCACCTTTTCTATTTTGGTTGTGCTTACTGGTGTCAAAGCCATAAGCTTTCAAAATGACAGTGGTGGCTTTTTTACAAACAAAGTTGGGTTTTTTTTTGTAACTGTGCTAATACAGTCAACATATATTGGAATATTTTTTTATGTATTACTAAGAAGGTTGGGAGTTACTTTAGTCACAGTAATGTTGGTTTTAGTGGTATTGGTCAGTTGTTTTTACATGTTGCAAACAAGGTCGGGTGTGTTCTTGTGGACATGCTAATGCAGTTAACATGTAGCAGCATTGGACTGCGCTTTTTTTAATGTGTTACTAATAAGGTAGGGAATTACTAATCAATCTATTCAATTTGATTCACCAAAGCCTGGATCAATTCAAGATTTTTTGGATTCTTTCCATCCACTTGATTTGATTAAATTCAATTTCAATCTAAACTGTTTGCACATTTAGACATATTTGTGTAGAACTACATGATTTATGCAAGATATGTTTTGAAGGTAATAATCTGAAATAGTTCACATGGATATCATAATGTGAAATAATAAACCAATAAGATTGTTAACACCAAACAGTGTTAAATAATGTTACAGACTGAGACGCTCCAACAAAAGTGTGTAGATCATTAACATTGTAAAGGCTCTGGCTCATATTACAAAAATAAATGTTCTGCCTCTCCTAGAGGGCGTTTGAGTTTGGCCACTAGGTGGAGCTCGCGCTATAGCGTTACGTTTTATCCCAGACGATTTGAGCAAAAAAACGGGGCTGTAGACCACAAATGGTTGCTTTAAAAAAAAAAAAAAGTTTGGAAAATTCCTGCCTGTAAAAATATAAAACTGTTCATTTAGTCAACAATGTGGGTCACCTGAGCATTAGCATTAGGCTTCTTATGGGAAATTCCATTATACGTTAGGATCAAGCTAGCAGACTTTGGCGTTAGTGCTATTATGCATTAGGTCACCGGAAAAGGAAAGGCATAAAAGATCGATTTTTATGGATCTATTATATATCTATTAGGCTTGGATCCATTCAGATCAATTAATTTTTTCAATTCAGCCCTAAGAGTTACCATACTACAGTAGCCTAATGTTTGCTTGAGCTGTATCAGTCTGTTATTTTTATGTGTTGCAAACAAGGTTTGGTGTTATTGTGAATATGCTAACATGGCTAACGTGTAGGGGTGTCACATTTGATTTTTTTTTTCAAGTTACTAATAAGGTTGGGAGTTAGCATAGTCACAGTAACATTTGTTGCAACGATAACAGTTTTTTTTTTTTTTTTCTATGTTACAAAGCCGGGGGTTCCACTAACATGTTTCAGCGCTAGATTTGATTTTTTAACGACTTACTAACATTGTTGGGTATTAGCGTATTTACAGTAACATTTTTTATTTTTTTTTTTTGCCGTTTCCGTCTGTTTTTTATGTATAACCAACAAGGTTGGAAGGTACAACTATCGTAAATATACTAATGCGGTTAACATGTAGTGTGTCAAACAAACAAACAGAATAAGTGAACGCAGTTAATAATGCTGGTTGTTCATCATTTTTCTGCTCTTGATTTTGTTTTTCTTTTTTTCGGGACTGACTATCTAATTTATCTAATCGAGTTTTATTCATATCTCGTAGCACTTCGAGGTTTCATTTAATGAAAAGTGCATTATAAATAAAATTTATTATTTCTATTATTATCTCTGACTCTTTTGTCTCGCCTAATGTTTTTTATGGTTTGATGCCCCTTCATACATGACAATAGTTGAAAATAGAGAAACACTTGTAGTCACACCTAACTTAAAATCTTTAAAATCTATAAAAAAAACTGCTACCCACCTAAATAAAACATGTTTATGACTAATTTCTGACTATAAACTAAAATCTGAGCATGTTTCAGCAAATTATGCATTCTAACATTTTTTAGGATAGTTTAAAAATGTGGGTCAGGATTAGTTTACAGGTGGGGACTTTTCAGCAATTGAGAAAGTGTCAAAATATACTCAGAAAATTAGACCTTCACACATTGTGCTGCTCTTTGGGCTTTCACCTCACTCTGACTGCCAGCCAGCCATGTCGACATGCTTCTTAACTGTCCTTACTGCTGGCTGCCATCTTAACAGTTAATAATTAGGTTTCTTCCTGCCACAAAACACAGTGCCATGGTGACAAAAGCCAATGGCAACCAAGGTGGCGGCTCGGCTGCCACATTATAAATAGACTGACCGAATGATTAATGAGAGGGGCCACTGAGCTGGAGCAGCAATCTCGCACACAGACAAAAGCCGCCCGCACACAATAAAAAATTAAACAAAACACAAGGAGACAAGCTCTGTCCTCGGATGGAAACAAGAGCCAGGGCGGAGCGGAGGAGAAAGTGGAGACCTGCCAATAAATTACAGAATTTCAAGTGAAAGCTTGAAGACTTTATTTAACCCGCAAACCAATTCCAGAGGGGGGCGGACGGGTATCCTCATTAATGTTTTGATACGTTCAGTTAAATGGCAGGGCCAGGCAGGTTTCAAATGCAGGGGAATTAGAGTAGAAAAAAGGGAAACGGGGGGAAAGAGCAGAACAATGCAGAGGTCTGGAAAATTGAATTATTCGAGAAGCAAGAATTTGTGCCTGGGTGAGCCATGCCAAAATCGAATTTGTTTAGGAGAGAGATGCGGTTGCCAAAGGAAAAGTTGCCTAAAGAGCACATTAACAGCACAACACGGGACTGCATGGATTGCTTAATATCACAAGAATTGTTGTGTAGCCTCTGTTCTACAAACAATTTTGAATCTTGTTTAACACAAACCAATATCAAAGTCTTCCTGAACTTCTTTTGTCCCCAAGACAAAATAAAACCACCAACAGTTAATTTGGGTTTTTATTTATTTCACTTTTGCATTTGAGCTGGATTTTCCTCTCATCTACCTCATTTACCGTCACGCTTTTTCACTTACTGGCCAAGTATTTCTATCTCAGATGTTATCCTTTATTATTTATGAAGTTATGGATTTGAAGGTACACCATTCAAATCAATTATAGCACGACAGCAGTTCAGTAGAAACTATCATTCTGTTTCTATAGCAAGGCTTCACATCAAGAGTTGTGTTTAAATTATTATGAATATTTGGATATGCTGTTTCTTCAAGCAATTTTTTTCATTTGATCGGCCTTATTCTTACCCACCATTTTAGCTCCAACCGGCTGGCAGGGCTCTCAGTCGTCACAACATCTCCTTTTAATGCCCCTGACAGGGGGTTATTTGCTCCCATATATGTTTTCTGTCCAATTACCACATGGCAGGCTGGACGCTGCCAAGCCACGCCACTGAGATGCTGATGGTCACCTCTTTGACTAGTCCTTTCTGCCTCCTGCTCTATATTTTTTGTCTTTTTAGATTCTATTAGAGAGGAGGGCTCTTATTTTTCTGTCCATGCTTGAAAGTGTTGTTTAACATCTGCCAAGCATCAGCACCACAATGTGAGCTATTACTGGGGATGGATAGGAAGTGTTGAAGTTGCACGCATAGCAAGCACATGCTATTAGTACTTTACACCAAAAGAACGGCCGAGTTTATGCAAAAAGGCTTGGTGTGTTTTAAAAATGACCAAAACACACTTTCCTAATAACACCTGACTGTTTCAGCTTGAATATTTCATGCACAAACACATACACAAACTAATACTAATTAGGGAAATGGGCTTAAATCTTTGTGGCTGTACAAATATGATGTGAAATGATACGGAGGGACTGATATTTCAAATACACAAGTTGCTAACCTTCTGAATCAATAGAGCAAAACAGACGGCATTTGTAAGTATAGCTTTAAGCTAAGTGGGATGCCAAATGCAAAGCCAGCCATTGATACCACGATAAAAAATGCATGATTTCAGAGGGAGCAGCCTTTTATCTACAAGGCAAGATCAATAGTGGGAAGGGGTTATGGAATCAAAGTTGTTTTGCTGGTGCAGTTGTTAACTGACACGCTTAAAAAACATCTGCACACTATTTGAGGGAACAAAGCATTGCAAGGGAGGGGAGTCAGGTAAAGTTGTGTGTCAAAAAACAAAAAATCTTTTCACTTTTAGAAAGGCAATATCAAACGTTAAGTGAGGAGGGCAACAAAAGTCAGAATCCTTCACCAATGAGGAGCTCTGAGCAAGATCAGTTAAATATTCATCTTGTTTGTTTTCGGCTTGAACATGAAAAAATAAAACTAACTATATCAAAGTAAAAAGACAAACCAACACTTTTATTTGTGTAATTGTGTAATTCAATAGAATTTATTTCTTTTGTTAAAAAAAAAACCTGTAAACAACGATTAGGCAAAATTGCAGAGAAGATATAGCATACTTAGTTGGAAGTGTGGTTAAAAAAAAGCAAATGTAATAATTCGATTTGGAATATGTATACATTGAATGAATTAAGGTAAACACATTATTATAATAAAATTTGCTCTTTTAAGGAGGGCTTTTAAGTGAGATTTGCTCAGTGTCCAACATTCAGGCACCTTTTAAAGCGGCCTGGGGGCCATATGTGGCCCCTTAATCTTTTTCATTCGGCCCGCCAAGATGGAATACAATATTAATCCTTAATAGTAATGTTTTATATCCTTCGCAATTCTGGTCTCTCCACATAGGTGGGGCTTGATAAATTGACCCTAGTTTAGGTGCAGAGAGTTAGTTTACATTCACGTTGTATTGGAAGATTTGTTGTTATTCTGACATTTGTGGTTTTCAAGCCAGATATTTTTTTTGTCGTAGTCTAGTTAGTGTTATGGCATTTTTGTGATCATTCCAACCCCATACGAGAGGATAATTTCTCCAAGTTTGCATTTTTGTCTGAGGGACATCAACCAAATGGTGGAATAAGCACCAAAATGAGGACAAAGGCCTCAGCTTTTATTAGCATATTGGTCCGATCCTTTTGTCAGACTTTAGAATCCTTTGCGGCCCACAAGCCAAAACATTTGCCCACCCCTGTTTTAAAGTCAATAGGCTGATCTAAACTTACCATCAGTGAAAAACAGAAAGCTTGGGGCTCAGTATAGTGTCCTAATATATAATATGTTATATAATTGTTCTTTGACAGTGATCAAAGTAAACACACATACTTGTGTGTAATTTTCCTCCAAATCACTTTAGATCAAAATTAAAAAGTTGTTACATGTAGAAAACTAGCCTAATAAATCATTAGAATAGTAAAAACAAGTTAAACGGGAAAAAAAAGGAAATGTGATGCTAATTAATTTTCTAACAAATTTTAGATTAGATTCTTTTAAGATTTCAAGAAAAAAACATATTTTCCATGAAACAGGATTTGTCCAATAAAATGCACAAAATGAGAATGGAATAGCTTCAGAAGAGAAGAATTTGTCAAACGAAACCAGAGAGGGATGCTAAAACCCATATTTCCATTACACGGGATTGAAATGGTAAATGGTGTGTACTTACCATATTTGTCACTTTTCTACCTTCTTTGAAGGTCAGAGTCCCTTCCACTCATACACACACATCCACACAGTGATCTTGCCTTACACTGGTGCCAAGTGTCTTGCCCAAGGACACTTCAACACATGGACGCGTAAACTGAACCTGCGACCCTCCAGTCAGAGGCAGACTGTTCTTACCCTGCACAAAATATGAAGAGAGAAAAACTTCCAACTCTAGCTTAAGATAAACATATTTTGAAGGTTCTACATAAAGCATCTTAATTTAGGAGGTTTCAAGAAGCCATGCAGGCCATCTGTGTGATTTCTGATAATGCCACACGAGAACCAGCCATATTTTCAATTTCAATTCCAATAAAGTTTCATTGTGCATTCCTATCAATAAAGAAATGTTTTTTTCTTTCATTTTTTGTGTTTTTCATGCTTATTGTTTTGGAACTACAAACAGGCAAAAAGGAGGAGAGAACAGACGATACTGTGATGAACACAAACAAATCGGACACTGATCATGTTTAAAACATGGACACATTACGACTTTTCAACTTTTCATCTTTCATTTCTTTAGTGGGCAGATAAGGTTAGTGCCCTCCCTATTTGTATAAGTTTTGAAAAATACTTAGCATTTTTTTTTAAATGTTACATTTTTTTATTTTATTGAAAACAATACACTTCCATGAAATAGGATGAAGGAGCAAAAATAAATATGGGACCAAAAAAATCCTCTTGGACTCTTAACTGAATCAAAGGTAAAGTCTGTATTGATTTATATCAATCCCTCGGCCCACAATCTTTGATCATTGATTTCAACATGACACGGACAAAGCTAATTATTCTGTAACTCAAGCCGTGCCGCTAGTGACCTTAGCCCTGTGAGTGGACTGAAGAGGAGGCAGCAGCTTTCAGCAGAGGATTGGGGCTGTCTGGCCTGAGAATGTGACAGGATAAAGACAGAAAAGACAGGCGGGGAAAAAAGAAAGGGTCATGGAGCAGAAACAGAGACACAAGAGAATGAGAAAGAGGGTCAAAAAAGGAGACACAAAGAGAGAGGGAAACACCAGCAACAGAGGCAATGAGAGTGAGTGGAAATGATTGACACGCTGTGAATTTGTTACAGGTAAAGAGTGAAGGTTCAGGCCACAGAGGGGGGCTGGTGAGGAAGCTAAGAGGTAGCAATCGGAGCATTCATTCTGCTCCGCAGCTAACAGCTAGCAGCTACCCTGTCACTGCTGCCTAAACAAGCCCAGTGTTTTCATCTCCATGCACGCAACACAGCACTCTGTCTTTTCTTCTGATGGAGATAAGATGTATAAATTATGAGCAGCTGACAAAGTCTACTCCAGCGCCCCCGGCGTCTCATCAATCACTAGCCCGTGTGTCAGCAGGTAACTGACGTGGCCCCCGGAGGCACAGCCCCCTCTTTAGGTGCGTAAGTGTTTTTGTGTGCAAAAATATGAGCTTTGAGTATCATGCATATGGAAAGTGAGAGGGGGCGCAAACAGCTGATTCAAGCTCCAAAACGGATAAAGGCTCAAAAACACTGGCCGGAAAAATAACTTTAACAACAGGATGGGAAAAATAGATGTCAAGAGAAGAAATCATACAAGGAACTGTCAAAACCCGTTCTAAAAAGGAAGAAATTGAGGTCTTTTAAGGCCAAAAGTAGACGTCCCTGCAAGATTATTGGTGTCAAAAGTTTCATTAAGCTCATTTTCAACTAGCTGCAAATATAATATTGTGTGGGCCTCAAAGTGTCGGTGTAGCTGTGACAGAATTACATTACAGACACACTTATTCTGTCTTTTTCTGTGTATGAAATTCCAATTTATTTCCCAGAAGTTTGACTGCAAACGGAATAACAAAGCGTTCAAAACCCGATGTTAAAAGAAGAAACCTAATCACACTCTGTCACCAGAACAACAAGCTACAACCTGTCAGTGTGGTACACCAGTCAACTGTGAACGGAAATTTGCAAAGTCTAAACAAAGCCTAGCTCCTTGTTATCACACACCGCTGCTAAAAAACTAAAAAAACAGCGCTACAAGATCATTCATAAAATAACTTCTTTCATTTGATGTAGAGTTTCCATACAATGACGCTTAGAAGTGCAGAATGTTTTTTCTACGCTCAATGAAACATTCATTAATTTTGGACTAACCCGCTGTATAACCTCTGACCACATTACTGCAAAATTACACAATGTTTCTGCAGACGGCCCAGAGCAGGTAGCGTTCTTTCGCTTCCACAGTATCGATTTGGCGTCTTGAAGAGAAGTTCAAGAAGGGGAGAGACAAGGAAAGAAGAAGAAAAAAAAAAAAACGGGGAGTCCCAATGGGGACAACAGAAACGGCTCATCTCAGCATCAAACAGGAGAGCTATCATGTTTTCTGTGATGAGCTCAAACATGAGACACGGCCTGGAGCACCGGTGTAGTCCATCCACATAAACAAACCTCTATAAACAAACAGTTCCACCCAACCGCGGAGGGAAAGAGCCAGCAAGACAACAGGCCAGGACGAACAGATGTCAAAGAAGACTGACGTCCAAGACAGAAGGGAGATTTGGACATACTGGACTGAAAAAAGCACAGAGCTTCTTTAAAGAATAATTCTGTCCTGCAGCTTTTGTTTGGAATAGGACTTTGTAGAGACTGACGTCTCATGATTTACGTATCCTACACTATTTGAATTGGTGAGTGATGACCAGTAGTTTTGAGAGAAGGTCAGATCGTGAAGCCTCTTGAAAAATCTGCAGAGAAAGGAGGAAGACATCTGGACTTCAGCTGACAAAAGCATACAGCTGTCCTGAAGACAGATGAGCTTGATAGGAAGTAAGTCCACATGATTTAGAAGACCGACTAAAAGGCTTAAATCTGTACCAAAATGTGCCAAAAAAGCAACAAAGGCTCAATTGTTTGACGTCCCTGGTTGCATTTTTAAATACCTATTTCATCATTTCTTCCTGGGCCGTGGTGCAGAGGTAGAGTGGCCAACCTCTAATCGGGAGATTCCAGGTTCAATTCCTGCCTTGCCCACCCATGAGTCGAAGTGTCTGAACCTCACATTGTACAGCTCATCTGGCCTTCGGGTTATATAGGTATACATCATTTACCAGGAGGGTAACAAGTAAATCAAATCAATTTCTATTCTTATGATCAACCAGATTGATCTGCCTTAGGGAATTTGTTGATTGAATCAAATCAAATCAAATTGACCTATTCCATTAAAAAATAAATTATCGATGTTGAAAAATATCATTTGGATTAAGACACAGAAGGTCTATTTTTGTAGATTGTGATTTAAATCAAATCATTCAAATAAATCGGGACACAACTACCATTTACGCCAGTACAGTCGGTTTATTCCTTCTGTCAGATGCGAGACACATCATAGCTTCTCTACATCAACAATAGTAGGCTTTACAGAGAGACCCCTTTGTGGGTAAGTTTGCACATTTTTTCCCACAATTCCACAGTTGGAATGATCTCAAAGCCTTTGTTTTACCCCGACGTAGAACGGAAGGTTGCAGGTCATGGTTCACCAAGTACTGCCGCACAATTATATGATCAATTTTACTCCTAAAAGTTGAAGTTGGACCCCTTCAAGGTATATCCCACCTTCACCAAGCTGTGGCTGGGATAGGCTCCAGCAACCCCATGACCCCAAAGGGGATTAAGCAGAGTTGGAAAAGAGATAGATGGTACTGTTGGTTTATGAACAAGTCATTCAGATTTAGAGGAAGTGCCTATGAGTCTGTCAGCTTGGAGCTCCGTGCCAGTTGCAAACAGAAAAGAGAAAAAAGCTGCTAGTGATTAAATTAACTTTGATAAAAACTAAATAATACTAATAAAATTTGACCTTGAAATTTACAGAAAACAATAAAAAGAATGTCATTATTATTTGTTTGCATTCATTTTTCACTTTGTGACTGAACCAAAGCTCAATGTCCACCCATGATAACCCACTCACATGCTCCTATAAATGCGGGGAAAGTCCTGCCTAAGTGTCACTTGACCCCTCACGTGACCTCTGGTCAGCCCACACTCTCAAATATTTCCACTGCTGAACAAGCACGTCTCCTCTGCTGTTCTTGCAGCATCCATTGATTACCTGCATCTCTCATCTTTGTCTCTTTATGAACTTCTTTTCAAAACTTGCCAAAAGAACAAAAAGAACAAAAAGTCTAAGGGCCTTCCTTACTGAATGCTGCAGTAAAGGCGATAGTTTTTTATTGTGAAATACAAATTGGGACGTCTAAGGAAAGTGTTTGAAGATTCCAGCTTCCACAACTTTGACTTGATTTTATTTGCACACACTATATCTGTAAATCAGTTTTTTTTTCTGGTGCCATAAGAATACCAATTTACAAGTGGAAATTTTAAACTCTGCAGTGTATTTCTGATATGAATCTGTTGAAAACAATGCTGTCACTGTTCTGGTTTTCTGTTTCCAATCCAATATTTAGTGATTCAAGTCCAGCAAATCCCTGTCTTGCAGTTTTACCAATCTAGTATGTTCCTAAATAAAAAAAAAAGCCAAATTTCTTTTAAAAATGGATGTTCCAGGACACACTGCAGATGTTAAAGTATTTGGAAGGTCTTCAATTGATACAAAAACCATGACTTATAAAGAAGTGATTCCTGTTAGTGAAGAAAAAAATAAAAACAATAAAAAAATAAAAAAAAAATTTGGGAGATTTTCTCTTTCTTTGATATGGATACTGTGATTGTTCTAGTCTTAAATATATTCTAGAGGCTTTACCTGCAAAAAAGTTTAAAAAAAAAAAAAGTCTGAAGAAGATGGATAACTCATATATTCCTAGTGTAGGACACATTTCCTGAGATAGTAAAAACATATGGTGATAAAATGAAAACTTCAGGATCTCTCCACTTCCTGATAAGGTTTGTGAAAAACAAAGACGTTTCTCACCTTAAAAGGTCAATGCCCGGTTTCCTTCAAACTACAGTATTTGTCCAACCTAAGCCTCCAAACTAAACAGAAGCCGTCATCACCGGCCTCTCCTGCCCCACCTCAGCTGTCCACCCGTCTGCGTGCATGGGCTACAAAGCTAAAGGTGTCAGGACTACTTGTCTCAACAGCTCCCCCCCTGCATGACCTGCAGATAGCCTTCAGGGACATTAATTATAGAGTAGTCTGACTTGTTGAGTGGAATGAGACAGACAAGGAGAAAAGCACACAGAGTGAAAGGGAGAGCAGAAATAAAAAAGAAAAGATAAATGCAGAGATGCTTTTACAAAAGGCTGTCACCTCTTGATCACGCTATCCTGCTGTGTGGAGGTGAGACTGGGACTTCTCTCGATCGGGTTTCCTGTCCTCGATCAGAGGTGGAAGTGCAGAAGAATGTGCGGGGATAATGTAAACCGGTATAATCGTATCGCCCTAGGAGGACTAGAAATATGAGTCCTACCTTTGCCGTTCATATATTAAAGATGTCAAAACAGTGTGGCGTTTAGATTCTCCCGGTTACTTTGAATTTTGTGAGACATCTGGTCTTTTCGTTGCATGAATGCAAATAACTATTTCTCAAAGCAAAGCTGGAGTGGGGGGGGGGTGAAAGGAGGATTTAAAAGCAACCTCAACATCAGAGTTTGAGGTGTAGAGAAAACATGGATCTAAAGCAATATGACATTTCAGGAAGTGCTATAAAGATTCTATGTGGACAGCGGAGCCTGAATGCTTCAACTTTAACAATGCAATTGGAAAAAAAAAAAAGGGTGGAAATTCAGCCTGCACACTATTGTGTTACATTAGGCGACACTGGTTTTTGTATCGTCCCCTGTTTTAAATAGACTGAGTGCAATTTAAAAAAAAAAAAAAAAAACCCACACAGACACGGAATGGGAATAGGTCAATGTGTTTGAAGGTTACCTCTGTCGGGAAATCAAAATAAGTAACATCCAGGTGTGTAACTCTCTGTCAGCCGAGTGTCTTAATGATGCCAAGTTAACACATCCTAAATAAGTGGCTCTCTATGCACTGACAGCCTCAGAAATAATTGACCATACTCCAAACTGAGACGCAGTAGGCAGAGAATTCAATCCTGCAGCTGACAAAACCCATTGAGCATGTCAGCGAGATTTTTGCATTATACACAAAGCAATGTCAGGTCAGGGATGCGGCCTCCTGCTTGTTCTACGCAATTGCATCTCTGAGAGTAAATGACCCGATCCTCCATAAAAGGGCCTAGTTTACTAATTTCCTCAGCCATCCTATGGAAAATACATGTCAGCATCATGATAGACAGTATTTCTGTTCTTTTTTTGCTTCTTTTTTTTATGCAAGCCTTGGGTCCTCTCTACCACTACAGCATATTCAGTTTCCTCACTGTGTGTTCAGGACGTCCCTTAAAGCAGACAAAGGCAGAGAAGTGAATAAAAAAAAAAAAAGAAACATAACCTTACATTATGTTTAAAAGTAAGCAGCAGTGTGTCATTTCATCCAAACAGGAAAAAAAAAATGATGCTGGTTTTAAAGCGATGGAGGAGCGCTCCTTCAGTAAACAGGGACATATATTACCCTGCTGCCCTGTGCACACTAACACGTAGGGGAATACAGAGGCGGCGTCATGTGATTTTGTTGCTTTACATGTGTAAATTACTCACTTTTTCTGTCAGGAAACAAAAACTCACCTCAACAACGGGGTCACTGCGAAACCCAATCCCACACAGACAAAGGCTGGTTTTGCCTGCTGGAGCACGGCCTGCCACTGATAGCAACAAACATGACAATAGTTCAGTGTGAATGCAGCGCCGGTTTGACGAACACACTCACACCCTTCCAAAAAAGCTCTCTTTTAAAGTGCTTTTCTTCTCCGCTCTTTTAGTACATGTTGCCATTCAGCCGGACGGTGTGGCTTATCGCCGTCTTGACAACGACAGTAGCTTTCATTACACAAAGCATAAATAGTGTAATCTATCAGTCCTGCCAATCAGGATGATTGATTATGGGCTGTCACGGAGGAGAGTGACACGTTGGAAAAGTTTGGTTAACAATGCCTGTAGCTGGTGCAGGGCCGCTGCCACCCAGCCCAGTGATTAATGTGTTGTCAGTCTGTAATCCCACACCCACGCTTAATGAGGCAAGAATTTATCATCTCTGCAGAGTGGCAGATGTCAGAGGAAAATGAATCTAAGTGGCCGGAAACAATATAGGTTTTCCAGCCTTTTCTGACACGTCTGACAAGCACTGAAGACCACAAAAGCGGCTCGTGGAAGCAGGAACTTCAATGTGAGGACTTTAAGCCCTGCATGAACGTCTGCTGGATTTAAAAAAAAAAAAAGAAGAATCCTGTCCTCATAAACTCTGCACAAGAGAACAAGCAGAACTAGTATAATAGATCAAACTTGAGATCTGACAGAGCAGAGATGTTTAAAAAATAAAAAATAAAAAAAGTAATCTGCAAGGACAAAGAAAAAACATGTTTACTGTTTAAAAAGAAAAATCTTTCACTTTAGTCCCTGTTTGGATTCATATCCGCTTCATCTGAAATGATTCAAGCTCTTGAGTTGATTTAACTTTTCAAAGAACTACTGTAAACAAGTTCACTTATCTGATCAAAAACTTTTCTGCAATTTACACCCTTTAAAAGCGCCGCAATGATAATGACTGTCTTCGCTTTAAAAAGCGGCATCTCTTTAAAAAGATTGAAAGTTCTCAGTGGTGGAAACGCCCAGTGGGAAAGAGTTCGAATGAAAGCAGGATGAAAAAGCCTAAGCCAGCTGTCTTTCATTAGACTATCACCATCCCATCTCTCCGTCACCAAGAGACCAACTGGGAGGATTAGCTCCGACTGGAGCGATAGGCCGACACACTGGGACACTGCACTACTGTTTAAAGGGGATCGATTGATAAGAAGTGTAAGTAAGATAGTAACCTTCTAGCTTAGATTTCAAACAAACTAAGGGTTTTTGTCATATTTTCCAGGGAGCCAACTCGTAAAACACAATCTAAAGAATCTGCCAATCCTAAATACACAATAAAAGTCCTAAACGTAAGCAAACGGGGATGAGTGATTGCATTATTTGTCAAAGTTTAGGAAAACTCCCCATCAAAACGCAGAAAGGAAAGGCTTCAATGCAGTCGGCCAGCCTTGGCCTGTTCTCTGACACGGCTCAAAGTCGACAGCTACACACAAGAGACTACGAGGCAACAAATACTTCACCGCAGAGGCATTTCTTCTCTGTGGAGGAGGGGGGAGTGGAAATCAGTTAATGCAATTTCCCTGTCTCATGAAAACCTTGGCGCTTATCATCATGCATTTAGCAAAAAAAAGCATTTATTTTCACATCAGAGTGACACAACAGTCAGTGTTCAGCCTTTGAAAGAGGCCATAAATCAATGTTATCATGCTTACTTACAATTAATTGAGCTTTAAAGTTTTCTACAGTGTTTATGATATGTATAGCTGGAATGATTTATGTGCGTGGTGTGAGTCACAGTCTGTAATTGCTGTTGTTTTCCCAGCTTCTTCTGTCACCCCTGTGTGAACTCTCAGCAGAGGCCTGCCAGAACTGAGCCTGCTGCCCCGGCCCAGGACCAACTACTCGCACTCAAAACTGCTGAAGATCGGTTCTGGAGAGATATGGGCCCAACCGAAAGCGAGCCACGGCTCACTCAGACACTGAGAGAACCAGCACGTGTCTCCCTGCCTTTTGTCCATCACACAAACTAAACACTTCTAAACAGTTATACGCAGCTGTTTCAACATTTTGAATGTGTTAACACTGAAAGAGGGAAAACAGCAGCGTCAAGTGATGGAATGAGCAGATATGAGATGATTTAGGAGTTGGAAGAAAAAACTGTTTGAAAGCAAGCAGATCACAACCTGTTAGCTTCGCTTGTTTCTTTCTTTTCTTTTTTTTTTTTTAAACAAAAGAGCAATCGAGGACGACAGTGCAGTTCTCATACAGATATTTTCTCGGAAAAGTGTCAGAAGAGAGGTGTTGCATATGTTTTGTGTGCTATGGCAAATATCGAATCAATCAGAGAGCAGAAACAAACTTCCTTCCACAGAAATCTGCCGGGTAAAACCCCCCTCTTGTGCTGACAGCCGCATTCGTTGGGTTTTCTCTAAGGAAACATTTGTCCGGTAAAATGATTCAGCAAACCCACTGAAGGGCCTTTCACAAAGAGCTATGATGCACACTGTTTATTATGTTTAAGAGCTTCGGGGAACTCGTAACTCTCCGGCACAAAAGTGGAGGTGGCAACACACTTTTTAAATGGTGCATTTGCCAACCTGTGGCAAAAGAAAAGCCCTTTCCTCTTTCAGAACTCGGTTGGAGAAGGAGCCACAACCGTGCGTCACATCATTCACAATCATGGCTTTGAAAGCATGAGGTCCATCTTGTAGTTGGACTGCTTCCTACAGTGAAAACTCCAAATGAAGCGCTTCCTGCTGCAGAGTAAAACAGTTTAGTGTCAGGGGAAGAAAAAAGCATATATGAAAAGATCCACTTGAGGACTTTCCTGGCTTTGTCACTGTCGATTGCCTTGAAGAACCATTGCCCTATGTGTAAAGACCCGTGGGACCCAGAAGCTGGCTAGAGCCACCTTGGAGGGAAGTCTGGTTTTTATTATGCTTGGAAAAAAAAACTATGCTCAGGCGTAAAAATCAAGTGGCTTCTGCAGAACGTCTATATCTGCTGAGAAAACTACAAAAGCTAGGCCGATTTTAACTTAAACAGCCACAGCGATCATCTTTTGATCTATTCTAAAAGCAGTCCCGGTGCTTTTTTTTTTTATGATGATGCCGTTTTTAGACAAAAAAATACTGTTTCCTAGAACATAGTTTTTGCAGAGCAGCAGGAGTTCATTAGAAATTCACCTCTGAGTTGTAGTAGCAACCCCGCCCCCATTTCCTATCCCCATTGCTCTCTGGCTATGTCCGAAATCCCTCACCACTCACTATATAGTGCACCATAAACAGTGGTGGACAAAATTGTTGGTACCCCTCAGTTAAAGAAAGAAAGTCCACAATGCTCACTGAAATGACTTGAAACGTTCAAAAGTAACAATAAATTAAAATTGATTAAAAACTAAATGATCAAAGTCAGCCATTACTTTTGAGTTGTTGGTTAACAGGATTATTTCAAAAAACAAACTAATGAAATAGGGCTGGACAAAAATGATGGTACCTCCATAAAAGACTGAGAACTAATTGCCCAGGGGGTCATGATGAACTCAGGTATGTCCTTTAATTGACATCACAGCTGTTTTCAAACCCAGTATCAGTCAGTCTGCCTATTTAAAGGGAGACAAATAGTCATGTTGCTGTTAGGTGAAAAGATGTGGACCACACTGAACTTGGACAATAGGAAGCCAAGGAGAGAATTGTCCCAGGACATTAGAAACAAAATTATAGACAAACACCGTAAAGGTAAAGGCTATAAAACCATCTCTAAGCAGCTTGAAGTTCCTGTGACAACAGTGGCACATATTATTCAGAAGTTTAAGACCCACGTGACAGTAGCCAACCTCCCTGGACGTGGCTGGAAGAGGAAAATTGATGACAAATTAGGGAGACGGTTAGTTCAAACTGTATCCAAGGAGCCCAGAACAACCTAAAAGACATTAAAGGTGAACTCCTAGATCAAGGTACATCAGTGTCAGATCGCACCATTCGTCATTGTTTGAGACAGAGTGGACTTCATGGGAGACGACCAAGGAGGACACCACTGTTGAAAGGTAATCATAAAAAAGCGACTGGAATTTGCCAAAATGCATGTCGACAAGCCACAAAGCTTCTGGGATGATGTCTTTTGGACAGATGAGACAAAACTGGAGCTTTTTGGTAAGGCACATCAGCTCTATGTCCATAGACGCCAAAATGAAGCATACAACGAAAAGAACACTGTCCCTACTGGGAAACATGGAGGAGGCTCAGTTCTGTTTTGGGGCTGCTTTGTTGCATCTGGCACAGGGTGTCTTGAAGTTGTGCAAGTTAAAGTGAATTCTCCAGATTATCAAGGCATTCTGGATAGAAATGTGCTGTCCAGTGTCAGAAAGCTTGGTCTCAGTCGCAGGTCATGGGTCTTCCAACAGGACAACGATCCAAAACACACAGCCAAAACCCCCAAGAATGGCTCAGAAACAAGCGTTGGACTATTCTGAAATGGCATCTATGAGCCCAGATCTGAATCCCATTGAACATCTGTGGAAGGAGCTAAAACATGCCATTTGGAGAAGACACCCGTCAAACCTGAGACAATTGGAGCAGTTTGCTCATGAGGAGTGGAACAAAATACCTGTCGACAGGTGAAGAAGGCTCATTGACAAATACAGAAACCGTTTAATTGCAGTGATTAAATCAAAACAAACCTCTGTGCATCGAGGCTCACTAGATTGGGCGAATATCGACCAAAAAAATTGTATTTAAATGTCTTTTTTAATAAACCATCAACATTTTCATCTTTAGAAGACCGTGGATTCATAAATGGTCATCGCAAAACGCTCAGATCAATTTCATTTTCACTTTGAAAAAAGTAGCAAGCATGGTGCCTTTAAAATTCAGAACCTTAGATAGTCCCGCCCTACATCGTTTTTTAGTAGTTAGGGATTAGGGTGGGAATATGGACATAGTCTCTGTTTACACGCTCTCCCGCTCTCTTACAGCCCATCACATCCCCATCCTAACACTACAGGTACTACAAAAATAGCCAGTAATAATGGAGCAATGCAGCCGTACAGTTTGGAGCCAGATGCTAGCTTGGATGAAGAAAACAAAGACGTACATTAATCTATTTGTCTCCAAGTGCATGATGAATCAGAATGAAGCGGAGCAGGGAGCTAGTGGCCCATCCAGCATATTTTCTACGTCACAAGTACGCTCGTATTTTCAAACGACATTCCATGAAATACAATTTTGAGCTTAGTTTTCTTTAAACATAAAAAAAGGCAAAAAAAAAAAACATGCTAAAAACACCAAAACATAATTTTCATCTGTGTTGGTCTATAAACATTGAAATAATTGACTAATATGTCTTCTTTTTTATTTTATTTTTTGCAATAATGATCTGAAAACAGGAAATCTCTGGGTTCTGACGGAGAATAGTTTAAGCCAAAAGGAGCATCTAAACAACAAAAACTATAAAAAAGTATCATGGATTTTATAAAGCAGCCCAGTGCATGCGCTCCGTGATTTAACCTGATTTCCTGAGAGCCCTAAAAGAGAATTTTCACATTACAGCATTACAGCATGCTTAGGTTTTTCAAAATAAAGCTGAAAGCTTTTCCACTCAGATTCTGTTTAGTGTTTGTCAGAATAGTATTCTTTGCTTTATGTCTTTCCTACCTTCCTGTATTCTTTTTTTTTTTCAGCTGCTTGTCAATTGTTTGAAAAATGTGGCAAAACCCAAAAGGAAAACCAAGAAGTTCCTTTCATCACACCTTGAAGCAGAAACTGCAACAGTCAGAACTGACTGAAACTAAATCGGTGGGTTATTGACGAAAAGTCTCACTTCACCATATAAGAAAGCTGCAAAGAACGTTGAGTTATTTGAATTTTAACATATTTTTTGCATCCGTTTGTGCAACCGATGTTTCCCAAATGTACATTTGTTTTAAGTCTCCGTAAAAAAAAAAAAAAAAGAAAGAAGGCTTTTGTGCGGCTCCTCGTTTTTCTTCAGCCCGTCGACTGTCTGGATGTGATTTAAGCAACATGGAAAACATTGAGAACGCATGAAAAGTTATGATGTTCCGATTGCGCTAAAGAGCATAACTGCTTTATCAGAGCCATGTGCCGTCGCTCGGTGCCGTGCCACAACAGCATGATTAAAAAGGAGTTTACATTGCGGCCACCCTCGATTCCGATATGACTCAGAGGTTCTGAAAGTTCAGTGCTGTTTCTCTTCCAACACATACATCATGCGAACAGAACGATCTGATAGAGATGGGACTTTCTCCCATGATCCACGCTGTCAGGAGCTGGCGCCTTTCACTGCAACTGCTGCTGAAACTCTGGTTTGAATTTTTTATGCTGTTTGCAGCTGGAAAAAAAAAATTAAAAAAAATCCACTATAAGACCTCACAAAGACGGAGCAAAAATCATGAAAAAAATAGATATGATCTGACCTAAACATTTTAATCAAATGATTTCTTTCAAAGTGCATTTTTGTCTCCAATACTTACCCTAATTGAGACTCAAATTGTAGCATAAGCGACAGCGAGACAGCTAATTACCTTCCTTAGGAATGAAGCTAATGGCAGACACTGCACTGTGAGCAGTATCCCGCTGTAGCGCACATAAAAGCAAACACAAATATCTAATTATGCCATCATCTCCCCCTTCTTTCCTGCTCCCATTGCCGGCGTTTCGCTAATTGGTGGGCCGCACCGTCGGTCAGCTTACAATCACTCTGATGATGTGGACAAATAGAGCCAGGAGGTACTCATGGCTCATCAAGTCAGCGATAGCTGACACGTCACATGTAGTCTCCAAAAAAAATGGAAAAATAATAATAAAGATAAGTACAGAAAGTATTAAAATGTTGCTGTGACAAAAAGCTATACAAAAAGTAAAAGTAATTGTGCCCTCTGCTAATAAAAGGACAAAAAATCTGTTCAGTATCAGACAGCTTTTTATCAAAGTAGGTGCTTTTTTTTTTTGCATAGGGAATAAATAATCATATACAGTGGGTTCAAAGACAAAAAAGACACCAAACCACACACGTAGTGTCAGTGAGAATCTGTGATTATCACTTCTTTCATCTGCAGCTCTGGCGATAAAGGCTTCTTTTTTTTTTGTGACAAGCTACATAAATAAAATCTACGTGACTTTACCTGCCAAGAAACATTGTAGAGGTCCCTTTTTTTTTTGTTTCATTTAAAGTGGATGAACAGTGTTTTTATTCTGCAGTTCCTCATCTACCAAACACAGCAGACGGAGGTTAAATGACTCTAGTGCTTTGTTTGCCACCTGCATGAAGTATCAGGAGCAAAACAACTACAGGAAGTGACATTTAAAGATGTTTTTTTTTTTTTAACACATTGTTAGAAACTCAAATTCCATATTCTCCGCACTGCAAAGCACATTTGAATGCCTTCACCCCCCCCAAAAAATGACTGTGCGCCTTATAAAATAAACCATAAGGATTATATGGATATAACTGTGAATATGCTAATGTAGCTAACGTGTAGCGGTGTGCGACTGAGTGTTATTTACGTAATACCAGGGCAGAAAGTAGATTTTTGTTTATGCCGGCACTATAAAAAGTTTCATCTACATAATTTTATAATGCCAGATTAGGGGTGTAACGATTAATCGATGAATTGATTTATCCAACCAAATTAATTTTTCTGATTAAAGTTGTTAATTGAATCAAATCTAACTATGCCATTATAAAATCGATTCAAAATGAAATGAATTGATCATCATCATTATCTTGGAAAATACCATTTGGATTGGGACACTATAGGTTTATTTTACTCTAACGTAAAAAACAACCAAGTACCGTAACAGTGGACAACACGCATGATGGCAACAAAAAATGATTACATCATCATTTCTGTCCAGTGTGTAGAAACACTTGGAATTTAGCTAAGACATGTGACATTGCCATTCATTCTTGTTTTACTTTCTACACATATTTAATTTACACTTCTTTATCTTGCAAAAATACAAGAAATCTGGAAAACATCTGAGTCACGCTTGTTGAAGTTTAGGCTAAAGATGTCCTGGATTGATTTTAGGTCAGTGAATCAAAATGAACAAATTTTGATTAATTATCGACTGACCACAAATTATAAAAATGAATCAAATTTTTGCTTAAATGAATCATTACAATATAGATAAATGCATCTGAGAATAAATTTACTGTAAATAAGAATGTAGACGGGGCTTTGTGGAAAAAAATACTGTAACTGAGAATTATACTAAAGAATCTGATAAAAGCAGAAAATGCACCTCCTTTATTATCTTCTTCTTCTTCTTTTTCAGCTTGTACATCTTCCTCCTCACTTGCAGTCTTCTTCCTGAACAATCTTCCCTGCATTGTTCTTTTTTCAATGATTTTTTCAAGTAAAAAATATTATTTTTTTTGACACATGTTTCACTTCTACCATTGCATTAGACATTATCTTGAACTATCAATCCCAATAGTGTTCAGAAAAACTGTAGGAATCATTTATTGTTTTTTTTTTTTTTTTTTTTTTTAACTTGTCCTGTCCGACAGCTGGGCAAACAGATGAGAGCTGAAGGCCTCTTGTGTTGGACATATTTTACTTTAACAACAGGGGTTATTAATCTTCAGACAAACCAGAGGAATGTCCGAATAAACCCCTTTTGTAGTTGAGGCCAAACTTTATTAAATTCCGTCATGTTAGAAAATCTTTGGTGCTGGACCGGACGGAAAAGGAAAGGAGGGGAGAGAAGAGGGATGTTAGAGAGGAGGGGGGAGAGGAGGGTGACAATAGGAGGGGGGGGGGGGGTAGAACCATGAAGCAGCCTAAAGCAACAACCCTACTGGATGTCCATCATTACGGTAAGGTTCAAGTGCAATACACATCTCAAAGGGCGGGGCCTGTCCACACACACATCCAGATGTTATAAACACACCTGTTAACTGCAAAGATGTCCACATGTCAACATGTACACAAAACATGCACACAATACAGATATTGTTCACACACGCATACCTATGCCTATGCATAGGTATGCGTATAGGTTATTGTTTTTCTTGTCACGCTGCAAACAAACCAACCTCCAACTTCTATAGAAATATGCCTGCTTGACTCAATAAATTGAGTGACCCCGTACAACAACTCAAACGTGTTTGAAATGTACATGTATATGCTAAACATGTACAGATAAAATGTTTAAAATAAATAATAAAAACATAAACCAACTTTTAACTACTGGTATTAAAATTTTAGCTTTTTTTCTTGCTTTTTAAAGAAATTGTATGCGATACAACACAAAATACTGCAACCACAACATAAAATATACATTTAAATGTGTAAAGAAGAAATAAAAAAACAACAAAAGACCTTTATTCACAGTAAAAGTTGACCCTTAGAAAACCAAGTCTCAGCTTTGAGGAGCTGATTTGGTTTCTTCTGTCAGTATTGATCTGCCCCATTTTCTGGAGAAGATTCTCTCAGGTGTCTGTTCAGGTTGGTTGTGGAGCCAGTTCTAGATGGAATTAGTCCCCCCCCCTGCCCCCACCCCCCATCGCTCAGCGCAGTTATTCACGTAGCAGTCAGGTGCAGCTTGAAGGGAGACTTGAGAGGGACGCTCACCTTTTGTAGCAATAAGACACTAAAAAACCATAGATGAAACCATGCTAAAAGTGCTGCCTGGTTCGCATTTTTAGTGGCATCAGCCACTAAAGTGTTAAAGCAGTAGAGAGCGGACACACAGCTCATCCTTCAGCTGGTACGGCGTCCGATCTTCTACCCGAACGGAGTACCGGACCGAACCAGCTTCCTTTTTAGCCCGGTGTATTACTAACAAGATTGGACGGTAATGTCTTCAGCAAATGCTAGTTTTAACTGTATCAAATGATGTCTATGAAGACTCTCATTCATCCAGGTTGGTTCCATTGTAGTAGGTTTAGGGGATGTCATCTGGACTTGGTTTTAAAGTTAGAAGACGTTTCGGCTCTTATCCAAGAGGCTTTGTCAATTCGGAATTCAGAATTGACAAAGCCTCTTGGATAAGAGGCGAAACGTCTTCTAACTTTAAAACCAAGTCCAGATGACATCCCCTAAACCTACTACAATGTATCAAATGATGTTAAGAGTTACAGGTATGGTAATTACGCTAACGCATCAATGCGTCCAGCGTGTTGTGTTTTACAAACAAGTTCTAAAATTCACCCTAAACAAAGTCTGACTGGATCTTGTCTTGCTTGATGCGCCTCATACTTTGGTGCGCCTTATAGGCATATATAAAACAAGTTTAAAATAGACCATTCATTGATGCTGTGCCTTATTATTTGGTGCGCCCTATAGTGCAAATTATTGGATACCTTTGATTGTTTTGGGATGCTCATTTATGAATTTTTCAGGGTTAAGAAACCCTGGAAACATTTTATATTCCAAACCTTTTCATTTATAAAATTTTAATTAGCGCAACACAAAAGGTTGAAGTGGTTTGACAGATGAACCTCTCAAACTCTAATTGGTTTAGCCTAAAACAAGAGACGGGCCAATAAATGCACAGACTTAAGATAATGAAGCGATAGTGTGCAGCGTATACACGAGCTGTCACTCCAATCACCAGCCATGTCACGCCAAGCAACACGAGTGTGACTGGACAGCTGGCCGTCGTCTTTGATCTGGGCTCATGCATACAAAATCAGGTCAAGCTGTGGTCATGGCGCTTACACGCACACACACATTAGGATAAAACATGCACAAACGTTTAAAGCTGCAGAAAAAAAAACCAAAAAACTGATTCCTTTCAAAGGCCCAAACCACTATGACTATTGTAAAAGAAGACTGACAGCCAAGCATGTGGACGAAGAAAGAAGGGAAAATGGAGCTGAATGGAAAACGAAGAGAAATGAAGGTGGCAAACCTCATCAATGCTTCAGAGGGACTACAGCTTCTAAAAGTTTTTAGGATAAAAAAAGGAGACTTACAGCTTCGGATTTGGGCTTGACCACTTTCATGAATGCCCCCCTTGCTCGTGCCTCCATCAGTTCTGATTTGGTTACTTTCCTGGTGTCCAAAAACTTCAATTGGGGCAGCTTGTGAAGAACAAAGTACCTGGTGAGACACAAACAGCTTTAGCCACAAAAAGATTTTAGAGGCTGATTCCTCCTTAAAAAAAGAGGGAATCTAGGGAAAGAACTACTAATCACCCAGACGCAAATTCTAATACTGTATGTAAATGTGAACATCAGTAGAAGTTGAAAAGAAGTCATGTTTACCTCGATTCAAAGGTGATGCAGATTTAATGGCGAGATTTCCTCCTGTCTAATAACCTTCAAAGTCGATAAGTAAAAGAATGCCTTATAAATAGTACACAAGAAGATACAACCTGCCTGCCAGAGCTGTCATTCTACAGGCATCAGAGATATCTCTTTAAGCCTTCAGACACACTCTGTCTTTCACTGGGAGGGAGAGAAACGTCAAAAGATAATGGCTGGAATACAAAGATGATAACAGATTCTTTCACTGGCAGCCATAGTCAGAAGAACCAGTATGTCAGGGCTGAGCTGGGAGCCCAGAGGAACGCGCATGCGGCATCTAAGTGGAGGGTGACAAAGGACGGGGAGAGGGGGTCGAGGGACGGACACGACCTGCACGCAAAGAGCTGTGACAAATTGATGATGGCGATGGTGATGAGGGAGGATGGCAAAAGCTAGTGTCAAGTTTTCAACACCTGAGGATAATAAGGAGGGTGACAGGGATCAGATTTAGACTGACAAAAAAAAACCTCAGTGCTAATTAAGAAAAAAAACTTTTCAATTAACTTGAAATAGACATAAAGTTGGATTATTGTTATTTATGTGAAACGATGAATAGTATGTGGCCCTAATCAGATTTCTGCCTTCTAATATTTTATTATTATATAAAAAAAAAAAAAAAACTTTAATCGTGTTAGTGTTAGATTTAGTGCACCTAAATCTATGAGGTTCCATTCCCTTTCCCTACATCCCTCCATGTAAAATGACTTTGTTCAATGTGTTTCCATGATGAAATGTGAAGATGCCCTTGGGAGACATGCAGAGAGCTTTTTCTCCATAGGTAACCTACCATCACAGGGTCAGAGCAGATGACAAGGCTCTGTCAGCCAGTGAGGATATTAATGATTCAACTCCAACCACACAGGGAGGAGAAAAAAGAAATAGAGTTCTGGGGGGGGGGTCCCAGCCAAGACGTAGGAGAGGCTAGTTTTTTTTTTTTAATTGAGAATATTACTTGTAGGCATTTCATAAATGAATAAAAAAAGGTTAATAGTAAAATTGTTACTCTGATCTATTCCAGGAAGAAACCAAATAAACTCAAATCTAAGTTGTTTTGATCAGGAAATTGACTATAAACCATAAATAGTTTCTCAAAAAACAACTTAAATTTCTTCTGAAATTAACACCAACTTTTTTTTTTAAATCCAAACGCATTTGATATCGATTAGTAAATGAATTTAAGTAATTTTTTGGAATAATGTGGGCTTAGACCGCAGCTGCAGGTCGACCGCTCTTTGATCCGCCACAGCAGCAGATCGTACAAACTGATAACGCACCAAAGGTTAAGAGGTCAGAATGTCAAGAAAAAAAGTTCATTTATCTTCATAGATCACGGAAGATGAAATGGAAACTGGATGAGCCACATTTTCAAGGCTTTTTTTCTGACATATCTAAACAATAGAATCTTGCAGGATTCGAACAGCCACGGAAATACAGAGTCCTCCAAGTACGGGACATTTAACCTAGCTGCACACATGACAACACTGTGGGAAAGAATACTATATTTCTATGTCACTGCACTAATTGGGGCACCGATGTGGCGTACCAGAGTATTTCACTTGAGAGACTAAGAGCTCCTGAGGCGCTGGGCTGGGTATTTATTGCCCAAGGCCAGTACTGTCACGACCTGCATACAGCCTAGTCTTGTCAGACATGAAATCTGCATCACGCTCAAATTGATGTTTTACTATGTGACACATAATGAATATTACATTACAGGACTGTAGACAATGTCAGTCAAAACAGAACAGCTTTCCTCACCAGTTAGATAAGGATGTGAGGAGGGAAGGGAGGCGGAGGGGGGGCACAAAGAGGGATTATTCAAGAAAGGCAGGGGTGGTAAATGATTAATAGGAGACGCAGAGTCAGAAACAAGCACTTATGGCTAAAACAGACAAAAGAGAGTATGCTTTTCGCCTTTTATCGCATTTCATGTAAAGGACCCTGACAAATGGTGGTCATATTGCAAAGGCTTGAGGCCTGGCTTGATGTTTAATGCATCATCTGCTCTGGTAAGGCAGGATAGTAAACACTCATTTGTGGTGGTGACTAGTCACACATGAAATCCATTTTTGCAAACTGGAGAGAGGGGGAAGCGTGGAGGGCAGCTGACAAAGCTTTTAGAGAGATGTGGTTGAATCCACAGTCTGGTTATGAAATAAAACAAATCTACGATGATAGAAAGGTATTTTTTTCCTTTTAAGTATGCTTGTATTCGGCCGTTCCCCATCACAGGCTAATGTTTATTTTAAATTGCCGTGTGGCTCCATGACACATAACAACCAACCTGTATCTCTGGTAGTCGTCCTCATCCTTATCCGGGCTAACCAGCTGGTTAGGGCAGGCCTCATTCCCCAGCAGGCTTAGGTACTTGAGAGATGGGGTCACATCAGCCAAGTGTTCCAGCAGGGCTTCGATATCAGTCAGGTGTCAAAGGGCGGATGTCAAGGACCTAGTGCTGTTAATTACATTAGCATTTACTACCCACACAGCCCCTCCCGAGCCTGTCTACACTAAAACACATCACTGTCAAATTTACCGAGGTGCTCAAAGAGGCTAGTCAGTGGCTTTGTGAGGCTGGGCAGACAGAAGGGCAATTTAAGGTGCAAGCTTTGGCATATGGCACTGACACAATTTGGCTCCTGCACTCACTCTCTCTCAATCTCTTTCATTTCCTAGGTGGCCGGGTGCAGAGCAGTGACAAAATGATGGATGCCCTGTGGTTCAAACAGTCCGTGCCTCTCGGAGCTATGCTGTGGAAAACTTTAGCGAAAATGTGGAAAAAACAAACAGCCCCTAAGCAGGCGCATTCATCACTAATACATTCGCTTGGAAAATTGAGCCCCAAAGTGTCAAAATACAACTGCACTAATGCGGCTCGAGCTTTAAAATGGCACCGTGCCACTGCAGGATGTACATAATTGGCCTATTAGCATGTGCCGACCACTTCACAACCAAACTCAGCACACAGTCCCAGATGCACACTTCAAGGAGTCCCAGTTTTCATGTTGACTCTAGAAGTGAGTGAGTGTGTATGTGGGGGCTTCGTTACCCAGCAGGATCTGCATAACCAAAGGAAAACAGGACACGTTGCCGATCCTGTTCTGAGGCTTGGAAGGGAAGTTCACACTTCTCTGACTGATCAGAAGCAGTGTCGCGAAATCCCTGTATTAAATTTGCAGTAAGTGTGCATGCTCTGGTTTTTAAGATGTTTACAACCACAGCAAAGAAAAGCGGGTCTGTTTAGAGAACATATAATTAATGCCCGCATTACAGTGAAAAAATTAAAGGTTTGACGGAATTGGAGTCCTTCTGATATTCACAATACAAATTGGAAAATCTCTCTTTTTTTAAAATATTTTTTTAACTAATACAACACAACAAATATGCACATATATAGTATTTCTTAACTATACCTCAGGTTTAATCCTTTTCATTCTCTGCAAATGAAACAGATCTGTTATGCTGGCTGTTGAATCACATTCCACTAGAGGTCCCTGTGGTTCAAAAACCAGTACTTGTGCAAAAGCCAAGTTCCTGTAGTCTCTTTTACAGCTCACAGTGCTTCCTGTGGAATTGTGGCTCTTCTTCTGCTACCACAACAAAAGCTTAAAAAAAACTATTAATTCCTAACCGATGCATGTAATTTATAACTCAGGAATTTACGACATATCCGAACCAGAGGGATTTTCTCAAAAGGATATTTGGTTCTTATTAAGTGTAAGGGTGTGAAGGTTGGGTAACCTGGGCAACTGGAGGTCATTTCCCAGCAGATTGTTATCCACGACCAGTTCTTCCAGCTCAGTGAACATTTTAAGGCCTGCCAGTGACCTGTAATGATAAGGAAAGGAGAAAACTGTTATGGCTCCAAAATCTGGTCAGCTGTTATTGTGCAGAAATAAATATTTCAGTCTTTCTCTTTCATACACCGGGAGAGTTGGGGTCTGGGGCTGTCAGGGAAGTGAATGACAAGAATTAGTGGTGCTGAGCTCCCCTGGCATGGTGAGGCATCCTTCAGTGGCTGGCAGGATGAAGGATGGGGGTCACTTGTGAGTAGCCAGGATTCAAAACAAAAGGCTTCAGAAATGCGGCAAGCAGGATGAATTTGTCAATGTCCTGTGCCTTGAGGCGCCCAGTTTCGCCTGACCCTAACCCTCCATTCCCAAGACAAATCACTCTGTCACAGTTCACCTTCACTCCCCAGACACAAATTTAACTTGTCATCCATCATTTTCACAGAGGCACCGGAATACACTTGCAATCACAGATGGAATGGAGGGGAAACTTTTTTTTTTTTTTTTTTTTTTTGCTAGTGATGCACGAAAGGGGTTATCGTTTATGCTTTTTTTTTTTTTTTGGACTGGCTGCTTTTTTTGTGTGTGACATATTTTAAAGAGTTGAGGGGTCATCTTAGCTGTTTTTTACTCCCAGTGTCTGTCACATTTATTCACATTTGTTCAATTGACAGAGGGTGGTGAGGAGAAGTTGTGTTCAGGCTCTACAAAATCATGCGAGCGGGGAGGATGGAAAGATTCCTTTGGAGCGTCATCAAACGCTCACACTGTCAACATGCCATGTTAAGGCGTCCTGATGGAATTCATTGATATTTAAAGAGGACAGGGTTTAGGCCTGAACTAAAATGATTTTGTTGATCCTTCAGTCAGAAGTCCTGTTTGCATAGTTGTCCAAACAACTTTAACCCTGTAAAGCCCACCATAGCAACAAATTCACAGAAAATTTCAAATTTATTGGAATTATGATGTTTTAAACCCTTTCGTGAAATATACAAAAAAAGAAATGTCATTTTTTAAAATAGTATCTGTTATGATTTGTTGGGTGATTTGGACTTTTGGTTGAAGAAAAACCAGATTTGATGCACACATTTTTAACATGGTGTAACTGTATTATAAATAGTTAATTTTTTAACAAATGTAGGACTTTTTTCCATAAAGCAAATAGTCATTTAAAAATACAAATAGCAGTTTATGACTTATTGTCATAGTAAAGTTTTGAAAGATAACTTTTTTTTCCCCCTGCTAGAAGTGTTTAACGGAAGTAGCCATTCTGAAATGACCAGGAAAAACCCTTCTACTGCCCCTAGTGGCTTGATGGTGAACTACAGGGCAGAAAACATGGAAACAAGTAATGTACAATGGGTTTTTAAGGAAGGTTTTGATTACGCTAATGAGATAAAGGGTTTCAGAAGTGTGTGTTTTAAATATGATATGAATAGAGTTAAAGACAATTACAAGAAGCATGATCAATATCTCATAAAATTATAAAATATTTGTTATCTTTTAATTTCTTCTCTTCATTGGTGCTTCACTTTTATCAATTTTGGGTCTATTTGGTTATGCAAAGCTCTGGTGAGGTCTAGCCACAGAATTTCAATAAACTTTGACTTTGATATTTCCCCTTTTTTAATTGACCGTAGTCTACTTTGAGCTTGTTGTCCATGATCTGGTTGGTTGGACGTATTTTGGTTAAAGTTTTTAGTGACCGTCTGACCACAAAGTGCCCCGATTTTGCCACTGCTCTCAATGCCTAACAGATGGTTTGTTTTCAGATTAGACTTCAGACTTATTTTCGCTTTGCAAATCCACAGAAGAAAAAATGATGTAGGCAAAAATCAGTTTTAAAGGGCCTATTGTATGCAATCCTTAAGCCTTTCAGAGAAATCTATATCCATATATATGATAATATACCTTTGGCACACTTTAGAACACATTTTTTCATGAATATGAGTTCTTTTCACTGCTCTTATTCCAACCCGGAGAGTTGATGATGTAAGATGACTTGATCTCTGACGCACCAGCTTTCTCTCCTTGTGGGTGCCCCCCATTTCATGGTGTCAACCTAGAGTCGTGTTTGCGTTTCACGTAAAACAAACATTCGAACTTTTTGCAAAGATGAATGTGTATATTGTGCACATAAAATGAAAGCGTTTTAGCCGATCACAGCTAGCTCTGCTGAGAAAGTGGGTGTTCGTGTTAGCCTGGGGGCAGAGCTGGTAGCACAGAGTCTTCCTGGAAGGGGTTGTTCCTCACTTTATTACATCACAATTTATAGAACCCGCTCGTTTTCATGGAATGGGAGGGGCTGGTGCTCAGAGGGCAGGTTTTTAGAGGAATACTCAGAAACATGTGAATGGATCAAAATCCTGCTTTGTTTTTTTGTGAGGAATCAACATTATATTACACTTCAAAGCTCAAAAATGTTGATTTTGCATATAGAGGCCCTATAAGGATACTGGTTCTATCCATACAGTCATAAACTTCAAAAATTAAAACAATCATTCAGGTTTGTCAGATTAAACAACACACACAATACAGTCCAACTCAAGTTCATTAATGTTGCTACTGTTTGTGATGCATTTGTCTTTAGTTGATCTTAAAAAACACAATTTTGTGTTGAATGCAGAGTGTTTTTTCATAATAGTTTTATTTGAAATTAACCCCCTTGACGCCTTTTGATGGAAATATGCTTAAAACCACTTCTGCTCCTAATTTAATTTTGTAAAAAAAATAAGTTTTTATCATAGCTGGAAATACAATCAGGTTTCACAAAAATTTCCTTTTTTTTTCTTCGTCAAAATAATTATACTGTTGGAACTAATCCAAAATGCAATGCTATCATAAATAACACAGAGGATTTAATGTGACAAAGCTATTTCGCTAAAAACAACAAACATGAAATGCTATTTATCAATTTATTCATCTCAGCTAATATGTCACTGACAGGGAATTCAGAAGAACATGCCATTAATCTGCCGGAATAATCTTTGCTCATGTGAAGCTAAGCACGACGCTCCAGCACTTCAAAAAGGAATTATTTCATTTACTGTGAACAAAAGGCTGCAAACAAACTGCAGCCACCTGTGTATGCGTCCATTTGAATGTGTGTGAGTGTGTGTGTCTGTATGATGGGCTGCAGTCCTGTGGGTTATGTTATTAGCTGCTCGGTTAAAGGGAGCCGCGTGGCTCAGGAGGGAGCCTTATTAATTGTTGTTTTCATGTCACCACCACTGCGTGCACTGGCTGATTTAATCAGTTAAATTCACAGCCAGGGGAGAGCCTCTGAGTCCCATCCAGCATTAGCTACAGTGCAGGGATTGAACTTCTAATACATTCCAGCTTTTGTGCTCCCTCTGCAGACTTCCATCTCTGGTTTCATTACTTTGTAGAAGCTTTCTTGTTTAAAATTGCTGCTCGAGGAAGTAAAGTTTAGGCATTGCAGCAAAAGTGCCTTCCATCCATAAGAACAAAGTTGCTTTTAATAAAACTAATGAGAAAAGTTGACTTGAGGCTGATATTTAGTTCATAATAAAAGAGGCAAAACGTACAAGCAGCCAAAGAGCTTACAATATATGAGCTTTTATTGTGTTAAAATTATATTTATTAACATAGCAGTGCATAAACATCGTTATTATAGATGATCGCCCACACATATATGTTTATATATATTTTTTTATATATTAAAAGTATATATATTCTTTAAAAAAAACGTTGAATTGGACTATTTTGAAGATTGAATGGCCATTTTCTAAACCTCTACCGAGCAAAAGAGGAAGATAAAGAGGCTGCAGCTTTAACGAGGTGAGGCGATGAATCTTCTCCTTGTTAAGATAATTATGATCAGCCTCATTGTCAGAGCTAATACTTCACACAGGGTGTCTTTACGCTTTGACTACCACTTAGCCTGTGTAAGCCCACCATTATACATCACACATAACTGCGTGCATCAGTGTCTGTGCATCGGAGCTTGCCTAAGCAGTGCGTGTACGTGCTGAAACCGCCATTATCTGCAAATATCCAGTCTACTGAGTCCAGAGGCTAGATAAAGTCATTTTTAGCTCGGCGCAGGAAAGGAGGGGAGGACGGGAGACAGCAGACAAGGACACTGAAGAGGAGACGCTGACATTGGGAGATCAATAAACTAATACTGAAGCCGACATGGTGATTGATAAACCACTGCTGACAACAGAGGGAAGAAAACTCGCGACCATTATTGGCTAAAACGTCAGTCACTCCTGGCGGTGGTGTGCACCGGTGTCATGTCGGATATCCGCAGGCAACAAATGAAAAATTAAGAACAGCACTTTTGTCTCTTTTAGGAGAGTTGTAGACTCTTGCTTTTGCAGCCGTGTTTGGAATTGTTGCCAAAATTGTTCCAAATGGGTCTCCTTTGGAAACAAAGTAAATGATAAGCCCTAAAATACATTTAAGGTGATATTTATTTGTAAGGCATTGGCCTCCTGCTGACATAGTAAAAGTATAGCTTGAATATTGCAGAAAGTTGCAATCCTTTTATTATTGTAGCAAATGGGGTAGGGTTCGCTAATGACTGATGTGCTCTTCTAGATTTCACTTAGAAAAAAAATGCATGCATGCATGAAGGTCCAGAGCTGCAGAGTGACTGGCAGACTGTCATTCTGTGCAGAGGGCAGCAGATAAACGTCTGATGAATTGACCAATCCTATGACCAGGATGCTCTTCATATGCACATAATGATGTGCATAATGGACTCAGTACAGATTGCCTGTCAAGATACGGTGGCAATATGAATGGTTAAAAAAAAAAAAAGTGGGGGCCTCACCAATCCTTGTGTGCAGGATTTGTTTTGGTCAATCTTTTAGTAAAAGTGGATGAAGCAAAAAAAAAAAAAAATTAAATTAGATTTAAAAAATGGAGTGGTGAGTCAAACAATGGGCAATTCACATTGCAATATCTCAACTAAAAGCATAAAACCCACCAATGTGTTATATTAAAGAGTCATTAATATTAATTTTTTTTTTAAGTATAAGTCACATTTTTGTGTGTGTCTTTTTTGCATAGTTTGGCAGGAGATGCGACTTATATGTGATGATTTTATAAAAATAAATATTAACAACCTCTAGAGGGCAGTGTAGGTAAGTATTCGTATCTGCTACAGACAGCAACGCAGAAGAAGAAGCACCACTCAGTCTTTCGCTGGTTTTTCTAAAGGGACACAGAGGATGAAGAATTTATTTGGATTTATTGATGCAACGAGTTTAGCTGACTTTACACATTGCCCTAATATACCAGATTCCTTAAGCATTATGAAGCTATATGAGCATTAATAGCATGCATATTTTTTAGTCTATTATTGTTATCTACTCCGTCATTAAGATTTGCCTTTCAAAATAAAATGTCAGTTTTTGTTTCCATATTTTGTGAAATAAATTTCTCTTAAAACTGCAACTTTGATATGATTTTATTTCTTCTTTTATTATGCATTCTTTTGGCTACTGCGACGTATCCTCCAGAGCGACTAATAGTCCAAAAAATATGGTACTTTAAAAACTTATTTTAAAGATAAAAATAACTGGTTATGACTTTTGTAAAGGAAAAAAAAAAGCTTTAACATAATTTCTGTTTTTAAAGTCCCACTCTGATCATCTTTTGATCTATTGTGAAAGTATTCCCAATGATCTTTAAATATGATTATGCTGTTTTTAGTCAAAATTAAAAAAAATTTGTTTCGAAATCTAGCACATAGTTTTTGCAGAGCAGAAGTAGTTCATAAGTAGTTCACCTTTGAGTTGTGGGCGGGACCATAGACTAGGAGTAACCCCACCTCCCTTCCCCTCCCTATCGCTTAGAGCTCAGAGTAGGGAGCTTGATGTAGGCACCAGCAAATTTCTACCTCACAAATATGGTCTATTTCAAAATGTATTTTTCATCTGCTCCTGATTCACAATGATTTGAATGCAAACATAATCAGAAATGCAATTTGGAGCTCAATTCTCTTGATATATGTCCTCCACCATTAGAAAAATGCCACAATAATATGTTAAAAACACACACAAGAAAATCACATTTTCGTCTGAGTGGGTCTTTGATAAACCATAGTTTAGAGTTTTGGGGATTTAAAAAATAAGGCCCGGATATTTTGGTGTGCAATCTGTTAGTTGGCAGAAAATTGTCTGGAACCGTGACATTCTCCATCAAGCTGCTTTCCCAAACATATAAAAGCAGAAGAAGACCCCATTTGGCCCCTGGGCATATTTGCTTACAGAAATGTTCTTCATTACTCCTGTTCCGACTGGAGCAAAAAATTGCAACAAATTATTTAAACAGTAACCCATAAATCTCCAAATAAAACATCAAACCTTTATCAGAATTAGCTTATATGAAATGACATTATCTGCACAGAAAGTGTGCCCTGTAACCCTTCATGTATCCCTCCCACAAACTCCACAAAGCTCAGATCAGGTCTGTTTCAGCTCCCTTCCCTCCAGCTACAGTGTGAGGCCTTTGTGTGTCTGCGCACATTTGAATTAGAAAGTCATTGTGTGGGTCCATCTAATCCACAGATCTGGCTTCTCAGGCCTGGTTTAGTTCAACAGCACGCCCTGTCTCTGCACTGCCAGGCCTCAGGTGGCAGTCATTTAAAGATCACACATCCAGGACACACATAGCCTTTTATGAATGCATGTCAATTCACACATGGAAAGGGGATTACATGTCTCCTCCCAGGCAGCTGCAAATTACTATTAATGGCAATGCAAATCATTAGAGCGCCGCCAGCAAATCTTGCTTTTTATGTGGGTTCACTCTAATCTGTTTTGAATTTGGCTCCATGCTTACTCTTAATATAAAGCGTCAACATGTTTGATAAAGAAAAAAAAAAAGTTCAACTGGTTGTGGCATTTTACTTCACAGACATCATTTGCTAAAAAAAACAATATGTTCAGTAGAAAGTAAACGGAACAGAGAAGGTATCGAAGACACCAGAACTGGCCGTTTGTTGTGATTAAAAAGTTGAATAATTCTGCTCATTATTGTACTCTATTAGGGATAATGATGTGAGGAGAGCAGGTTTGGTATTTGAAAATGTCGACATTGCAGAGTGTCAGACAAAAACGGAAAACCAGCTCTGTGAGTGATAATGCTGCCGCACTGTCGGAGTTATAGACGACCCCCGTGGACGTTCCTGCTGAGTGTGTGAGGTTAATATTCTCCCTCTCAGTGTCATTAGTGCTGGCAGAGAGGCTGAGAGCTCTGTGAATAAGACAAACCTGATCCTATCAATTTAAAGTCCCCCCTCAAACACACACACAGAGCCAAAAACTGACAAATCAAAGCCACTGTACTGAGGTCAGCGTACCTGCCCCGGTGCTTCCCTTTGCACCTCAAATCCCTCTCTGATTAATGACCGCGGGCCAACCCCGGCAGGGGGATAAGGACTTGACAGACATCCCTGTCAGCTTCAGCCTCATAAGCCTTGCTTGACCCCAGTTTGTCCTGGGATGAAAATTAAGCTCTAGCAACGATCTAACAGAGAGGTAGAAGACAGTTGCTTATGTCACATTGAAGAATGACATGGAAGGTAGAATGGAGCATGAAGATCTTGTATTGGACCACGATTGCTCAAGTGAGCATGCCCTCTCTGTTCCTGCTTGAGTTTTCCTTGCCTGCGCCAGACCATTCCCAAGGTAATCATGTTAGAAAGAATACGAATGCAACTGAAAGTTAGCTTACTGTCCTTCTAATAAGGTTTTGTGAAATCAGTATGAATGGTGTGGAGATTACTATTAAAATATAGAGCCTCATCTAGTCAGTGTTGGGTTAATTACTTATTTCAGTTACTGGATGAAATTGTAATGACATTACTTTACTCATGAATTATTTGAAAAAGTATTTCACTACTCGATACTTTACCTTTTTCCACTCACATGCAAATTCTCAAGAGAGAAACGCTTATAAGATCCCCTATAGTCATTTACCTTTTTTTTTTTAAGCCACAACTTTGTGAAAAGTATGAACATGGTTTCGTGACATAACCTGGCTTTATTAAAAATTCAGACAGCAGTATGAAAAACTGACAACATTTTTCAGCTTCGGTCATGGACATCTTTCACCACAAGCTTTGTGTGGCAGTGGGATATTCCCAAGTGTTTGGACATGATGCTCATCGGCACTGTGGAAAGCAGGACATCACTTGCACTTAACCGAAATGCTTTTACCTTTATTTTCAACAGATTGGAAAGAATCTGAATATCTCCAGTTGCCGATTGCTCTTCAAAATCTGTCCACGTCCATATTTCCACTTTCTTCCTCCATCTTATTTTAAACATTGTCCAACCTTGCCTGCATTAGTGCGCTTGAGTCAATAACTGTTTTTTTTTTCTTTTATTAATCTCTATTGTTTTTCATTGAACTGGCAGAAAATGTGAGAGCCTACTATTTAAACACATTAGTCACCTATAAGGTTTCCATGCACCAAAACATGAGTAACAAAATAGTATATAGTGTAGTAACTGTAATTAAACTACCAAAAATTGAACTGTAATTCATGACGGTTCTCCAGTTATTGTCAAAAGTAATAAGATTACAATAATTTGTTACTTTGTCACCAACACCACATCTAGTATGCACTAAAAGACTAAAGTGGACCAAGTAAGCCATAACAATCATTTATTGATAGCTCACTACATCATGTTTACCTTCCAGTTATTGTCAAAGATTTTGGTAATTCACTCCTAATCTTGCTCTGGGTTGTTACTCATAACCTCCAGGGGTGACGTCATTTCTCCTCTTTGATCTAGAGAACCCATCTGCATGATAAATCAGAACGACCAGGGTTCACTTGTTTAATCTAAGTTTTGCTGAGCCTCAACACTTGACGAATGAACCTTGGAGCGACTAAGCCTCAACCGTCCAATTCTGAATTTGATTTAAACCAGGAAATATTAAATGTTGCAGTTCAAAAAATAACCACTAGAGGCAGGTTACAGAAGAGAATAAATCTCCATTGACTTTTTTCAGTCAATTTACCATCAAAAATAAACATTTCCTGCATGCACCATTTCGTAATTTTTTAAATTATATAATAATTGTTTTTGCTTTGTTAATTTCTATTAAAACACTTCTATTCTGCAACCTCTATCAAATATTAAAACTTGTCTTAAAAACAATATTTAACGAGCTCTTTAGAGCAGAAACCTATATGCATCTTATAGGAACTAGGGAGCACAGACCCATCGTTTATGTTGAGGTAATTCATAAAGGAAGATGTTTTGTTGTTCATGATTTGGTCAAAAGGTAAAGATGGACGGAGGAGCAATTCAGTTATTTTACTTTGTTTGGCAACTTTATTAGCTGTCTACAGGCATTAAAATGTGTGTCATCCATACTTTTAGTATAGGTTCAAATGAAGAAGCCAAAGGAAGAAACAGAAATAAAGATTAATCACTACATCTGGTTTCAAGCATCATTTGGGTGGATATTGTTTTGCTTTTTTTAAATTATAAAAATTTTTATTAGGGCTCCAACTAACAGTTATAGATGAAATTTACTTATTTTAGCAATGGTGGACCAAAATGAGATCCAAATGTTATTTTGTCCCACAATTTCAGGTATGTTGTTGAGGTGGGTGGAGCAAACTGTGGTCCACGTGCCCCTCCCACTTTATGCTTTATTGTTGCCATACGGAGTCCATTGCGTGGCGTCAGAGGTTTTGTCCATTGTAAATGTCTCTGGATGTTACAGCTTCTTTTGGGGATAGCGTCCCTCCGTCTTCCTTTGACCCGGCTGTAGAAAATGAACAACGCTCACTGCAGAAATGTTCTTTTTCCTCAGGTTTACCTGCTTTTCTTGTTACATTGCCAGACAGAGTGGCAGCTGTTTACCTTGTCCAGCACTTGAAAATCATAATACACATCGCAGAAAAATCCATCATAGGCTGTGCAATAATTCCCTCCCCTCAATCCCTGGACTGTGCTCACTGTCCAGCCATGTGTCTTGTGAATGTTTGTGCTGAAAGATTGGTTGTCTATTCTCATGACAAACACCCTCCTCTCTCAGTGAACAGGAGCTGAAAATCAATTCGCTTTGTGGCATCTGAGTCAGTGAGCACATCAATGCGACACAAACGAGCACATGCCTCTAATACAAGCTAACGCTGTTACAAGAGTTGATATAAAGCTGTAAAATTCCATTTAAAGGGTCAATCAACCAGCAGTCGGTACACTTCAGAGAGGTTCTTTTGCATTTATGGACACATTTAAATAGTGTATATATTTAAGGAAGCTTTTATTTTGAAAATATTTTTAAAAAAATCCATTAAATTAAACTAAAAAGGCACCAAATGACACAGGCTGTGATGTCTGAGCGAGAATCCGAGTTCACTGTCTGTTTGTGCACTCTGTCATTACAGTGTTCAGGCTCTGTGCTTGTCAACATTTCCCTGAGAGGGGGAGCCAACTCGCATTACGTTAGACTCAGTTCAACTGTCAACTGCCAGCCATTTGTATGCTTCAGCCTCCACCTAATAGCAAATAATCACTACTCCGCGCTCTCTTCATGGCAAATGATCGATGTTGTCTTGATGTCTGATGGATGACCCTGCCACAGTGATGTCCAGGCATGCATTAAAAACAACCTCTATGAAAAGCCTGTCAGTCTGATCAAGCAGACGAGTGTGCGTGTGCACGCGCTGATGCTGAGGAATGCAGGCACGCAGGTAGAGGAGAAATCGGCAAAGCGAAAGACAGCCGGGATTCAGTTCAGCCAGACACAAACGAAAGTTCATTTCTATGTATTAGCGGAAAATGTTGAAATGCGACAGGACCTGCGGTGTGATGGGTAGACAGCATTACTGGAGACAGACTACTCACGGACCACCTGGGAGGATTTTCCCCCTCTAACCCTCTCTAACGCACAAACAGCTACCTTTTACCCCTCAGTGTTCAGATTAAAATGCACAGCACCACAATCTTTGATCTCCCACTTGCTGACACAAATCCTTTCAAGCCTCAACATTTTCCTGCAAAGGTAATTAGTGCTAATTAAAAAGTTTCGAAAGCAGTCTAGCGCTGATGTTGATGCCGCGCGCTGCTGGTGCTCGGGCTCGCCCGATGTCAGATTACCCATCTACCCCCTCCCCAGGCCCTGGGGTGGAATGTGTCAGCTACGTTCCTGCCTCTTTTCTGTACAGAACCTCATAACTAGACAACACCAGCCTGCCTGGAACATTTGGAGGAGCAGGAGGAAATCTGGAAGCCCAGTGAGCGGTCTAGCTTTTCCCGCTGACAAATCGATGCTCTTCCGGGGGAAAATGCAATGACACATGTAACAAATTCCAAACCTACGAACACTACAAGTGTAATCCTTAATAGGGATATCCTAGCTTTGGGGGGGCTGATCAAAATCACTTGAAAAAAACACCTCTTTTGTAGACAGGTGTTTGCATAAAACCAAACAGGATGACCCTTAAAAAAATATATCATGCTTTACATGCAAAGTGGAAAAACAAGAGTTTGAGATAAAGTTACAACTTGTGCAAAATAACGGTGCCATCACTCATTCAGCAGCCTGCCGGATTGCTTTCATCAAGCCTTTATTGTGGTATAATTAGCCGCCTTTGGAGCATATTATTAAGTGGCTCACTGAGTGTCAGGTACACCAGCGTCTCCTAAGTGACACACACAAAGAACAGTGTTCAACAGTGCTTCAAAAAGATAAAACATAATTTAGCATGAATTACAAGTGGATAAAGGATAATTAGACAAGAGTTCTTGTCAATTTAAGTATTGTTCTCTTTACTTTTTCTGCTATTGCTTCTAAGTCTGCAAAAATTATTCAACAAACTCAGAAGTAAACAGAATCAAAGCTGCAAATAGGTGCAACCTGACTCCCCATTACCTGCCATTACTGGCCGAATAGCTGCCCCAGCCCTCACTCTCCCCCACCCTGGTCAAAGCTTCACCCGACTAATTCATGAAAAATAAACTTTTTTTTTTCCGGTTTTATCAACTAGCGGTGAAAAACAAGTTCATGTAGTTGTTAGAAGAATCAGCAAAAGTAAACTTTTAGATTTTCTTGGCAACTAAGATTTTTTTTGTTAACCACGCCCACATTCCTAGTATGTTCATGTCATATACCATATTGTTTCATTCAGCTTGAGCCAAAGACTCAAGTATTACATTTACACAATTTGCAGGTTAAAATGTGCGAGTAACAGGAAAACGCCACTTTTGCAATCTTGGTGCGCAAATGCCGTTCAAAATCTACGAACTTCTAATTCCAACATTTTTCCCAAGTAGCTTCCCAATGATACTCCAGGAGTTATAAAAATAAGGGGGGTTTAAGTTTGTAGCTGGCACTAATGTAGATTTTTTTTTTTTTTAGGTGAAGATGGTGGCTTTTCCCCGGTGTCAAAGGTCAACAAAACCTCAGTTGTGGTTGTAGACTTGAGGCATGTGTGTGAAATTTTATGAAGATTACTCAACCCTAAAGTTAGAGTTTTGGCATACTGTGTGAATAGTGACAAAAAAAATGTCTGCCATGCCGTAGATCCTGTTTAGCTTTCCTTGTTTTTTTTTTGTTGGCCATTTTTTTATGTCATCATTTGCTCATTTGAATTCATTTTCAGCGGGTGCATGCATATTTTGAGAATGTGGCAGGGGGTGAAATTGTGCTTCAAAGGCACATTAAGAAAGAAGAATTATAAAAAGAATATGCAGTCGAGGTGTGCTACAGGCCAGAACTAGAATAAAGAATAAATGTATGAATAAAGGGAAAGATTTTAAACTGATGTCAACTTCATTTCCCACACAGTTTACCTGAAGCTTGCAGTTCCTTAAAAGTGAATAAAAAAAAGCATAGAGTAACTTCTTTCAAATAAACTCGCTGATATTAATAGGATCCATGAGTGACATGGAAATGTGCCAGATAGAAGAATAAAGACAATCTGACAAACAACAAAACTATTGATTTGACCTTTGGGATGGTTCCTGCGCTCTTCATTGTTGTTTTTGTCCCGTCTTACACAGCAAAATGAGATAATAGGACATGTCACCGCATAAGGCAGTTTGATACCGAATGCCATCATTTTAATTCAAATGTTACATTCTTGGTGACATCTCTGTCGATGAATAATTGGCACTGAATCCCAGTTTGGATGTACAGATTTATCATTCAGCGCCAGACACTTAAAGACATCGACAGATATATTACTTTGATGGGATGACAGTTGAAAGGAAGTAGAAAAAAATAGAACTGCAAATCAACTGTCACACTGTCAGTTGAGGTTTTTGTCACAAAGTTTCACATAAACATGCTGGAATAGAAATAGCAAACAAGCTGCAGGCCTGAATCAGCGTCCTTGTTCTTTTTAGGAATGTAAATGGGCTCTTTTGATCCAAGCTGCATGATATTTAAACAACATGCATCAAAATATATCATGAATAACAGATGTTTATTGGAAGAACAATCTATGCATCATCATATAAACACTGACAAGGCGTTCGATATTTGAAAACACTGAAATTATACTGTTACAGAATTTTAAAAAATCTATTTTTGAGAGGAATAAAGCATACACCTATAAATAAAAATGCAAAAATGCAGATGCAAATACACACAAAACCAAACTCAAAGCCCCAATCCGATCATCTCTTGGTCTACTGTAATAGCTTTCTCAGTGGTCTGTTTATTACAAATAAGCTGTATTTAACAAAAGCACAAAAAAACATAAAATAAAAAACATTTGTTGTTTAGTTTTTGCAGAGTCTTTGCAGGGAGCAGTATAGAAATTTGCTTCTGAAACTGTTGGTGCAACCCTACTCCCACTTCCCATCCCCCATCTATTTGCTGGCTTACAGCCCCAGTTTTATTATTATTATTAAAATTAAAACAGCAGTTCTTTTAGCCAAGGTTCTATTACTTTTCCATTTTTTTAATCTTGGACAATAATAATACTAATATTGACTCAAAAATTGGTGGAGGCAAAGTTTTTTGCGCAGGGGTGGTGGTGTTGGTGTTGACCCACCTTGTCCCCCCCATAGCTCCACCCCTGCTCTTGAACTAGTTTAACTCTTCGACTGCTGTATAAAGTCGCAAAGCAGCTTCAGAATCTGTTGGAATTGTGTAAAATAGCCTAACGGTTAAAGAGTGAGAATAATTCAAAGAACGTCAGCACTGGAGCTACAGCTCTGGAGTCAAAGGGGTAAAGTTATTTATTCAATCTACAAATTATTGATTGCAATCGCAAAGGTAAAAATGATCAGAAACTTTATGATTCAGTCTTTAAATAGTTGACTCAGTCGGTTGGTGCTGGACTGGCACAAAGGAACTCAGGGTTCAATTCCCAGAGGGAGTAAAGAGTTTTCTCTGGTGTGGGTCCTTGGGCAAGACCCTTGCTGCCTTTACCTAACTATATAGCCAAGGGGACCCAAGTCTAGGTCCCCCTGTGCCGGTCCCCAGCCCAAAAAAAAAAACAGGGTTGTGCTAGGAAGAACATCCGGAGTAAAAATCTTTGCCAAACCACCTGTGAGGTTATTTACTCTATATAAAACAATGCAGGGTAGTAATTGCTCTACCATTTTCCTGATTTCAAAAGGAAGACTTTGGTGAGGTCTCATTAGAAAAATTCATAAAGCAACATCACAGTTTTTACGTTACCAACACCAGAGGAAACTTTGGAACTGACTAGAGATGCTGCTCCACTTAAACTAGGCAGAATAAAGAGTGGTTACTCGACATCCAAACTGCCCAGTTGAAACCACAGGCTGTGGTGGAAGGCCTTGAATAAAGGATTCAAAGAAATTCCACCCTTTCTCCCCGTCTCACTGCTGGCCCATTACCTTTACAGAGTGATGCTCATTAAAGAAGGCAAGTTGAGTCAAATCTTTCTATAATTCGGCAGAGGTGAATTGCTGTCAACATCATTAACCGTCATTTCTCCAACTCACTTCGGTACTTATGGAGTGTTCTTTCTTGTGTAATGATCCAAATCTGTTCACTAAATCGGCCCTCTTCAAAGGCCCTGGAGGACATACCACCCATGCTGCCGCCTGACATGCTAGAGGGCCGGATTAAACGTGGCTCCATCATTATGTTCCTCTCTGTGGTTAAACAGATCCAGCCTTTCATCCCGCACTTCATCTAGCAGGTTCTGCTTCTCCAATGAACTGACCAGAAGGGAGAGATCAGCAGATCAGAAGGGATGGAGTTTTTTCTCTCTTTTTTTTTAAAATGCTGCTTGCAGATCCGTGCGGTGCCACATCTTTAACTAATAACACATTTTCTTGAAAGTCTTCAGCATCCCAGTACCGACTGATGGTCAATAACTTTCACGCCTTCCTTTTGTTTTTTTTTCTTCAATTTATTGATTTCATGAGGCCACTGGCCAAGCTGGCTCCATGGCTAATTACAGTGAGGGCTGCCCTGCTTGTCATGCTAGATGTCCTCTGAGTCCTGTTTTAAGAGAAGCCCCCTTTGTGCCAAAGCCATTGTATGTCCCCCAGTGCTCAGTATCATGCTATGCTATGTCCTCCAAGCCTTGTGTTGAGGAAAGCCTCTTTTGTGCGGGAACCATTGTGCGGTTCGGCGCTGAACCCCCTGCTAGGTCGGAACACAGACAAAGTGCGGCAGGGGAATGCTTCTCAGAGACCTAAGGCCTACAGTAAATCTTCAAACAATTTAGACAAATAAAAAAGGCCGCTGTGCTGTGGTGGGAGTAGACAAGGAAAAGCAGATGAATAAGCAACATCAATTACTGAGGCTTTGACCTGCAAGCCCCCACACCATGGCACACATTTCACACCAAATCGCCCCAGATTGAAGCTGACACTGCTGGAGTGGAAACACTGACCCCTTCACAAAGCTAGCGCTTCAAACTTAAGAGCAAAGAAAGGCAGGGGGCATTGACAACCTACACAGACCAAGGCCAACGTGGAAGGGAGGAAAAAAGGAGGAGGGGGGGGTCTGGATCTAAAACAAAAACACACACACACACATATAATAGGCCCTACTTTGTTTCAAAGTGAGACAAAATGGCTCAATTTGAGCACTTAGGCCATCGAATTGGCCCGGCTGAAGTACAAGAGGAACATGCGAGGGGACAACCGCGTCAGGCCACTAATAATGAGCCTATGAGAAGAACAAAGCCGATGTCCAACAGGCTTACCAGTGAACCTGAGTAGGACTGGACCTTCTGTTTGAGCATGTTCTAGCCGCCCATCTTTACCTTCCAAAAGTGCCGCTATGCTGAGGTCTTTTTGCAGCGGCACACAAAGCTCGCCTCTACTTTGTTGGCGTGGACAAAGGAAAAATAAACACACGGGCCACATTTGTTTAACACCCCCCCCCCTCCCAAAAAAAAAAGGAATGCTGACATTTCCACACTATTGCTTTTCAGTTATGTACCTACGGTGTGATTATTAGCGGTTTGATTTGAAAATGAGACTTTAAATGTGAAAAAAAACACCACATTTATAATCTTATATTTAGGCATCCGCACTACTGGACCAGGTTTTAAGATGTTTTAACTTATATTGGCTCTATCTTGTCTCAAAATCAGCAAACAAGAGAGAGCTAGGATCTAGAAATAACAGTTATTATTAAAATGAGTCAAAATATTTTTGCTTCACGCTCCTGACAATAGAATAACTTTCAAATAGCTTGATTAAAGAAAACGTTCACTAACTGCTGGAAAGTTTCAACATGCCTTTTAACTATTTTATACATTTTTCCATGAGAAATGAAAGTTGATGGGCACAAAACAAATGATGCAGAAAAGCAACATGCCATTTAATTTACATTATTAAGTGCTGACAATGAATTTTCTGAAGGTGATCGGAAGCAATGTAATTTTTGGTTCAATTTTAAGGAATTAATTTCAAAGTTCAAGGAATGTTGATGAGTAAGACTCATTGTTACTGTATTGGAAACACAAATTGTGACTTAAATTCTCATAAATTTAGATTTTATGAGGATTTATGAAGCTGGGTACTAAGATCGTATTCTCATCGAACAGTCTAAACATTTTTTTAATTAAACACAGAAATGAATGCAAAAAAAAACTTGGAGTCATAAAATACTACAGTAAAATGACAGAGTAATTAAGGAAATGGTGAAAAATCTTAAAGTATTCCATTTATAATAAGGCCAAATGCAGGAACAATAAAATGAAAGAGCCTGAAACCATTTGAATGTTTGCAATAATCCTAATTATTTCATAAAACATATGTACATGCATAATAACATAACTTGTTCTGCATTTTACCAAATCTGGGTTTCGCTTTCCATTCTACAAGAAAAATTAAAAGCACTTTCTTCAGTAATGCTCTAATAACTGGCAAGTGTTCGCTGAGCACTATTAAGGTTAAAATGTACATTACTTTCCACTTCCTGTTAATTTCCTGTTCGATAATATGAGCATTATGAAAGTCATTAGAACATTTAATGAGAGCCTAAAACTAATTTAGCCTCCACAAAACCGTGACACATTGACAGACAGACCAGACAGTTTGTCAGATGGAGCAAAGTGTTTTCTACAAAGAGAATCAAATCCCAACACTGTCACAAACGCCGTCATCTGAAAGCCTAATTTACGGGGCCTCACATCAGAGAGCCCAGTCTAAACGGTGGAGACCACCACCTGACACAGGCAAACCCCACCCCACATGCAACACGCCCTCCCAAAGCCACGCATTCAAACAGAATAATAACGGAGCCTCTGCCAGTCAGTCAAGTCAGCTGTCTTTGCAAATGGAAATCTGCAGAAAGGTGGAGATGAAAATCATTTTATCTGGTTGACACACATTACAACAGAGAATTTCAAACGAGTAAGATGGAAGCTTTTAGGTCAATTATGGTGTCGAGGCTGTCATTTTGCAATGAAATATATACCTTTGAAGAACACTTTACTCGAGGGATGGGGAAAAAAGGGTTGGGAGATGTACTGTTTAACCCGGGGAGCGCATAAGAATATCAAAGATGATGGAGTAAAATGGGGACTGATAATGAACCACTTGCACTGAGCTGGCTCGGCCAGGAGTGACACACTGTGCCCACGTTCTAGCATGCAGCATCCAAGAATACAAATAACAAAATAACATTTTGGAAGAGAAAAAAACCCCAAAACAAGTAAAAACAATTCTAAAAGATCATTTTTCTGTCAATTTTTCTAAATCGATTTACTTAAAGAAATTTTCCTCTCCTTCATTCAGTTTCATTACTTAAAAACCTGATCTTCTACATTCAGACTTTTTGTTAGGTAAAACTTTACATTCATTTACTTACATCCGCTTCAAATGTGATCAACCAGCAGCAGCACAATATTGCAGGTGTAAATTCAGTCTGGACTCAAAGACCGGGCGGTACACATCTCCTGCTTTTACTGCAACTGAGAGGTTCTGCTGTATAAAGGTGGTGAGAAGTCCGATCTTTACAATAAACTGTGTGTTGAAGACATGGCAAATAAAAAACACGACTGGTCTTTGAAAAATGTTGCGCTACGTTCACACCAGGCTCGTAAACATGGGCTCAAGCGACCACTTTCAATGAAAAGTCTATGTAAGTGATTAGGAATCAGATGGTAATACGGTGTCACTTGGTCTATGTTTTCTGCCCTGTAGGTCATCATCAAGCCACTAGGGGCTGTAGAAGGGCTTTTCCCGCTCACTTCAAAATGGCTGCCTGTGTGAAATCTCAAAAACACTTTTGGCAGGAAAGGTTTTGCCAATTTTCAAAGCTTTATGGTGAGAATAACTCGTCTTTTGCTATTCATTTATTAAAAACGACTACTTACTGTATTGAAAGAATGTAAAATTTGTTAATAATTATTTCTTTATAAAACAATTACACCACCTTGAAATGTGTGGATCTAATATGAGACAGCAGGTAATTAATTTTTTTTTCCCCCTGAACACTACTGTCAATAATTTTAAATCTTAAACTAAAATTGTTGTGAACCAAAAGCGTACCAAATCACTAATAGTGTCATAACTAATTACTATCAATGTCTCATTTAAAATGATCAACTTTGATGCTTTAAAATGTATAATTTGATTGTTTTAAATTTAGGCTAAAATCTAGCTTTAAACAAGGAGTATCAGCATAAATGTGACTTATATAATGCACCAGAATATATATATATAGACTTTTTTCCCCAAGCTTCCAAATGTAAATGCTACTCTCTCTTCAAAAGATCTAAAAGTCTAACTTTGAGACTGTGACTGACAGAAAGGAATTATGGGTAATTGTAGTGTCAGAAAAGACGACAGCTGTATGATGAGATCCTGTGTCATTAAGGCAATCAGAAAGTTAAGAGGCAGTGTGACATGTTTCTCTCCCTCGATGTGACACGGCTCCTGACACGGCTGTTGATAACTTCCAGGAGAGAGAAAAAGAGATGGAAAAGAGTGAGGACAGAGCGCACAAATGAAAATGGAAGTCACAGAAAAAGGGGTGTGATTTTTTTCTTTTTCTCCACCCTCCATAAGCAGTGTGTTCTAGGTGACGGTGCTACATTCATTTTACATTGTACACGTCAATCTGCCAGGAAGATAAGAAGTGTCTGAGGATCTTTATGAGATTAACATTTAAAATCAGGAAATGATACAAAATGAAAAAGGTGGACTGAAATTAATCTATGAGTGATGGTGAAGTCTAGAGATGCACATTTCCTGCCATAAGGCCGGGTTTGTACAGGAACAAGTATCTTTGCTAAAGTGCTGCAACAAGCATTCATAACCACAAACTGAAGTGCAGTTCTTGTCATGGAAACACTTAATTAAAAAAAAAAGAAAAAAAAAAACCAGGACATCCTGCTAACAAAACATATTTATTTAAATGTGATTTCTTCTACTAAGTCAAATGTTGATATCAATCACATAGTTTTGTTTTGTTCTTGTGGAAATAGCCTCTACGGTCATCAGTGCAGCTTTTATTTTATGATTTGAATGATATAAAAATGCTAAATTTGAATAAAAGGAAGGCAAAGAATAAAAAACAACAGCTAAACGTTCCTCAAACCTAATTATAGCAGCATTTAGCCATAAGCATAGTCTCAGTTAAATAGTCAGTGAAGTATGTAACAATATATAAAGACTATAAAGACTGAAATCATAAAATTACTTGTTTTCACCAAATGATAACACACTATATTGATTAATAAGGAAATAAAACAGATGAAAATATGGGAGAAAATATCAGTTGCAAGTTCATACATACTCCATAATATGCTGATGGGTTTAAATTCATAGTTATGTTTATGTATTTGATGTTAAAACCTTTCAATTCAAGACCATGACTATTCTGAAAGAACACTATTGGTTCCGGATGAGATGAGCAAAACAAACAAAAAACAATTTTGCACAAGTATTATCAAAGATTTGATTGTTGTTGTTGTTGCTTCTTAAGGCTCATTTACACTGGTCCGTCTGTGTTGCGTCTTCATTGTGTTGACACATTAATCGGAATCGTCTGACATCCTTCCCCAGAGAAACGGGAAACAAAAACGGCAGTTGTACTTTCAAAATAAATCTTTATGAAATATTATTTTATAATTAGGGTGACGTGCCCAAGCGATAACACACGTCAACATCAATGATAAGATCGGCATCTATTTTGGCCATGGTGGACAAAAGTTTAGTTTTTATAACACAACACAACACAACACAACACAACATCCTTTATGACACAAAACATACATTTTACAAGGACTCATTGAGGAAAGAGCTGATTGCTTAAGAAGAGCGAAGACAGCGGGACAAACTACTTGACACAGGGGTGCCAGGACCATCCACTCCTCCAGTAGGCAGGGTGAGGGGGTGAGGTAAGACCAGAAATGCAACAGAAAAAATGTAAAAGAACTGTTGGTCTGAGGCAACACAACAGAGATGCACTACAACGGGACCAGTGTAAATCCGCAGGCAGGCCTCTAGCCCCAAATCTTCCATGTTTCAACACCAACAGCCTTTTTAGTTTTCCACAGAGCTCACATAAATGAGCCAAAATCACTTCATGAAGAGTCAAAAATCAAAGTTTCCTGCAGGGCATTGATCCTTACACTCTTCTCCTTTTGACTTCTCTTTCCCGTAATATTACTTTAATCTTTTATAAGGTGAATATGATAATAGATTCATTTGATCTTTACATTGAGAGTAATGCAATTTCTGACATGTTTATGGTCACAGCTTCAGCCTTCACCTGACAGCGAAAGTTGACTTTTTTAGCACGTTATTGGACTAGAATCAATGCGTGGAAACAATAATAATTTGTTTTTAGGGACAAAATGTGGCTCCAAGAAAACATTATTATTAAGAATATTGTAATGTTAACAATAAAACAAATAATCTGGCCGAATTGACAGTTAAAGCCAGAGCCTAAATCCTGGCAAAATGAACTGCTGTAGCAATAAGACTAATATAGCTATGAGAGCAGAGAGAAAGAGCGTCCTTTTTTCTTTTTACACTCTTTTATTCCCTTCTATTTTCCTTCCCTCCATTCTGCAGTTGTGTGTCCTGACCTTGCAGCTTCTATGGCCCATCCATCTTGAGCTGCTTAGCCATTTCGCAGGCTTCATACTGCGCAGATTAACACAATTCATCACCACAATCATCCTCCATTCATCAACCTTTCCAATGAATGTTTTGACATCCAGTTAATTTTCTGCTGATGATTTATCAAATTATAATTACCATGCTCTGAAGGGCTCATTTATTATGTTGATACATGATAATGATGCCAAAGTGGATTGAATTTTAAGTAAGTTCTCCCTCCGATTATAACATATGCGTTATTGTGAATAATGCTGTGCAATTCGATTCTTCACAGCTTGGAAATTCCTGGTCCTAGTGTTCTAAAAATCAATCCAAAAAGAGGAAGAAAAAAAAGACAAAGTAAGACCGTTAATTCATTTTAAAATTTTACTCCTTTTTTTCCCCCAGAATAAATTGTTTGGCTGAGGAGCGGCACGCATGAAAAAGTTCAATTAGATTCAGAGCACCCATCTTAGATGCTCAGTAATTAAAGAGTGCACTAATTCAATCAGGGGCAAGACTCAAGCTGAGGGAGTTGGGCTGTTTCTTAATAGGTTATAGGTTATTTCTCACATACTGCCCACATAGGCACTTCATTAGCCTTCTGCTTTACAATTCACTTGGCTTTTCAGCCTCATTATTATCCAAGTTTATTAAAATCCAATGGGTGCCTATCTGTTTCTATTACAGAGGAGTGGAGCAGGAATGCAGCGGGTGACTGTTAAGGGCAAACACACCAGCTACTGTATTTGGGAATGGCTACAACATCTGAAAATGTCTGTTTCCTCCATCCGTATTAGTGAGAGCGTAACTAGGCCGATGTGACCTTAAAAAATGCTCATCCATTTGCCCTCAACAATAACCTTTCTCCATATGATAGATGATTACATTTTTAACAGAGCACAGAATCTAGCAGGTTTTGTTTGGTCAGTACTTTTTTTTTTTTTTTGCCGTTTTGCACAGATGCTGGCATTTGATCCTTTAACCCATGCTTAGATGCCAAGCTAAATCACTGGCCAAAGGATGGAGGCGGTTTTTGCAGAGCTGCAGTGCATTCTGGGGGCCCCGGCAACCAGCTCTGGGAGATGAAGGCTTAGGAGGTGTTAAAGGTTATTGAATGCTGGAGAATTCTCCTGGCGGCGGAAGCATTGTTTACAGCTATCTATTTTTTTGACTCTTTGCCCTTGGGCCGTGGCCTATAAACAGAGCCGCTATCCCCGACATCCCAGCAAGTGGAGAGTGCAGAGCATAACTGCGAGTCCCCCTTGGATGTCCCAAAAGTGAAAGATGTGTCTGGTAAGTGAGAGAGGTCAAACACGAGCATGGATATTTATTACATGCGCTGCAACCAGATGGAGGCAGCCCATCCATCAAGCACAGCTGTCATGCTGGTCACAAACGCTTCCCATAAAGACACCCCAACACCAGCACCACCCCGCTCGCCTTTGCACACGCTCTGGGAAAGGAGCCGCTCTATCTGCATCAAAGGAAAAGAAGAGAGAGTACGAAAGAGCACAAGTTTTGTTTACAAGTTCAACTGAGCTAATTGCCAGTTTTACAATTCATATGCTACGTTCACACCGGGTTCAGAAAGTAAAAGAGGTCACTTCCAAAGAAAAGTCTATGTAAAGAAGCACATCTGTGCGTTTCGGGCTTCTCTTGCATTCATTTGTCGCTATGCAAGTTTTTAAGTCAATTTGTGGGCTCTACTTACAAAAAGGATCCATATTGAAAGCGGAACCAGTTGAGCTTTGACCAATTATCCATGGGTAGCATCCTTTTCAAAATACGAAAGTGCCAACCGTTTGAAAATTGACCAAAGATGAGAAATGAATAACTATAGTTTCAGCCCAGCAAGAATTCTGACACAAAGTCTTTCATATATCGGAATAGAGCTGTAAAAGAAGAAGCCGGGAACAAGATTCATGAGATTTACACCAAGCCTCTTCTAGCTGTACATGCGCTTAAATCGGGAAGCATCAGTCAAGTATGAACACTAAAAGCGCGTTCAAGAATGCCCGTTTAATAATAATAATGGATTGGATTTTTCTGCGCTTTTTCCAGACGCTCAAAGCGCTTACATTGTGTCCATTATTCATTCACTCCTCATTCATACTTGGTGATGGTAAGCTACTGATGTAGCCACAGCTGCCCTGGGGCAGACTGACAGAGGCGTGGCTGCCATTTCGCGCCTACGGCCCCTCTGACCATCACCGGGATCATCCATGCACATTCACACACCAGTGGAGCCACACTGGAGGCAAGGAGGGTGAAGTGTCTTGCCCAAGGACACAACGACATTTGGCTGGTGGGAGCGGGGAATTGAACCGCCGACCCTTCGATCCTTGGACGACCCGCTCAACCACCTGAGCCACTGTCGCCCCACCTTTAGCACCTTCTTGAACGCATACCCGGTGTGTACATAGCATTAAAGTTCTTTAACAGCACTGCCTTCCTAAAAGAACTAGTTTAACTTTAGCAGTGACATTTTTGGGGTAGATAAGGGATCTAGTGTGTGAACAGAGTAGGAAGAAACTGGAAGGGCATTTCTGACACTTGCTCCCTTATTCATCAGACTCTCATAGGCCCATCGGTGACAATGAAAAGATTTCACAATCCAGCCACAGCAGAAACTCATTCTAGCCCTCATCCATCATGCTCAGCCCACTAGCCATTCCACTGACCTAATCTGTGATGCCTCACTGCCTGCACCCCATTCCTTAAAGGCAGGCTTCATTACTGTAAGGGAGAGTTGGAGATAGAGGCCAGGGGCCAAGGACCTGGGGAAAAGTGCGCTATTCAGATCCATGCAGAAACCTGAAAGTACACATCTCACATTTCACTTCACCGAAGATGAAGGTCTTTGCAGGAGGATGTAGTCCTCAAAGGTAGAAATAGCAGATTGTGACAAGTGTCTGTCTGTGTGAATGTACCTCAAGAACAATTAAAAATAACTATATTAAGGTTAGGTGTGACTGCTAGTCAATTAGGTCTGACTGACTCTGAAAACAGAACCTGGCTGTCATGGAAATTTCATCTAACAATTTAAAGCGCCTTCTTTCCATCCATCAATCAAGTGATTAGACAGCTTGTTACTGTCGCAAACAATTTTCAAGTCTATGACAGACAGAACTTGAAAGAGAAGTGCCAAACTCACAGAGCCACTTAGTTTGCTGAAATACAATCACTGCATGTGCCTATTGCTGACACTTCTGTCTATTTTTAACTTACCCTGGATCTCTTCTCATCCATCCATCTATCCATCAACAGTACAGTGTGTTCCTTGCTCTGGGTTACTCTGGGTTGCTTAATCAAAATGGAGTCTGGCAGTGGGAGCCTACCTGACCCTGGACCAGCTATTATAAAGCATTATTCCCTAAACTGCTGCTCTGACTTTGAGGCTGGCCTGTGCTGCCAACTCCCCCTCTTTTCTCACTAACTGGTCCCCAGGCCCTGTTACCCACGGGCTAATGGAGTCTGTCGCTGCACTGAGGGACAAATTCAATCAGCCTCTCGCTAAACATCTTCAAATAACATTGCTTCAACTCTGTGGGAAAGAGTGCACTGCTGCTACTGGAATCAAGTCAACTGTCCATGTTGGAATACAACATGTTGGACAAGACGGTAAATAGAAGGAAGGACTTCTTCCATCTAAATGATAGAGCTGTAACTTGGGATCTTCAAAGAGCATGATATTGAGGAACATCTTTATGCTTTAAGTACTTTTATGTTCTTTTTTTTTTCTCAGTGGTGCCTAAGAATCAAAACATGGAGGCTTAAAAGAGAATTTAGAATGAAAAACTGGGTTATTATCTTAGTGATACTGGAGCAATGCACATTGACAAACTATAACAGCAAAAACTGATGGAAACTTCTACAGACAAATAATACCGATCAGATGTTGTTCTATCTAAGCAAAGATACTGAATTAAGGACTTAAATAGGAAAGAGGAATGTCAAATTAAACTAATTCAAATTAAAACTTTAAACTCTAAAACCCGACAAGGTGTTTTTTATCATAAATTAATGGGATACGTGGATGGCTGATCACGTTGGACGATAAACTGTGATATAATGTATGTTTACATATATAATACACTCAAAGAAATGAAACATTAGATTTAAATAAAAAAGTATCGTCAACCGGTCCCACAAAACAATTTTGTTTAAATCTGAGACAGACTGAATGACTAAAATTCAACATACTATCTTGAATAAGCGCTACATTACATAGTTATTGTAAGTTTACATAGTGCTATTATGTAAAATTTACTCAACATTGTTGCGTTGGATTTATTAATCATTATATTAAATTTACTCAACATGCTTGCGTTGGATTTATTAATCATTATATTGAATTTACTCAACATTGTTGCGTTGGATTTATTAATCATTATATTGAATTTACTCAACATTGTTGCGTTGAATTAAGCAATCAGATTGAATTTACTTAACATTATTAAGTAAAAGTTGTTAATTTTTATATTGGATTTACTCAAAATTCTTCCATTCCATTTATTAACAGTTATGTTGACTTTACTAATTTATTGTTTTATTCATAATCAAGAGTCGATTTTTAGTTATGTTAAATTTATGAATCATGTTGAGTTTTTTTGTTCCATTTACTAAAATCCCTCACGTTAACAATACTAAATTTAATTGTAATCATGTTGTAGGAATTCAATAACCACAACTTTAATCATTTGACATTCACATTTTTTATTTATAACAAATAAACAAACAAGGGCAAACACAAGTCAACTCTCAAACGGACTTAACAAAGTGCCTTTTTGAGTTTGTGTCTTCTTAAGTGCGTGTCCGTCTTTGTTGCCTTTTCCCGTTATTTCCCTTTATGTGTAGACACATGTAAACAACAAAATAATACAAAATACCAAAGTGCATTGGTGAGGTGATAAAACGATTAACAATCAGGAACGGTAACACGTTAACTGAACTCCAACTGTGAGAAATCCAAAGAATTATGCTTTAGGAACTTTGTGAACTTTCCTTTAATCATATAGTTTACCTTTGAGGACCTGTAACTTGGGTGACAGTTTTTGTCCATCCATGTCCATCAATACTTTCTGAATGAATTCAAACGTGTATTTCAGCTTACTGGGGAACTCCAATTAAGGCAGTAGATGAGCCCCAGGAGGAGAGCACAACCATACGCCACGTCCTTTACATCCTGCAGCACTTCCACCCCCTCTATGAAAATGTTCACCTCTGCGGGGTCATCTGTGGGCTCAGCTCCTTCATGTTGAATGACATGGATCACCATGTCGAGTTGCTCATTCGTTGCCTGCTCCGCTTCAAGATCAGCATCCTAAAGCAGGGATTTAAAATAAATTACTTATGAAGATGTGTTTTAGGTGTGTTTCAGATAGTCTGTCACGTTATGTGTATTAAAAAAAATTGATTAAAGTTCACATTTTTTATGGCATTTACCAACAACCCAAATACAAAATCAACTACAATAATAAAGAACAACAACTAGAAAATACTTATATATAAAAAGCTTTACCTACATCATGACTTTTTTCAGCCTAGATAAAAATAATACTCCTGATATTTACCCAAGATCTGGACTAAAAACCTGTAAGAAATATTGTAAATTGCTGGATGATTGACCACCAAACCTTGTAAGCACGCTTCAAATTCTGAGCTTTCTAGGAAAAATTGAGTTTTATTTGTTTATGGAGCTAAATACAAAACCTGTATGAAGATAGTCTTAACATTTCTAAGTGAAGAAATGTTACACCCAAGGATTCATGTCATACAAATTTGACACTTACCAGGGACTCCTTTATCAGGTCATCAGGACTTTCATTGAGGTAAAGACAAACCGCTTTCAGGATGCATTCTCTTCGTTTTTCAACAAATGTGGTCTGTGAAAACACCCAAAAAAAAAGAAACTTTCACAAACTACCGTAATTTCCGAACTATAAGCCGCTACTTTTTTCCTGCGCTTGCAGCCCTGCGGCTTATTCAGTGACGCGGCTAATTTATGGATTTAATTGATGGCCGCCATGAACATACATGCGAACTCAGAGCATGGGTTGAATATTCTATCCAACTCCAAGCAATGAGCCATTTATTTTTCAACACACCTCTAAGCATCCAAACAGCATGGAATTGACTTCAGGTCTTAGACACTTCAGTCATGGTTCAACAAAACACGCATGCCCGGCCGCATCCCAGAGTCCTTTGGTGCCATTAGACCCAACGTGCACGTGATCGCCACTACAATATGATGCAGCTTTCAAGTTCAAAGCAATCGTTAAAAGCAGTGTGAAAAAATCCGCCATCACCAACGGGTTTGGAAAAGCCGCTCTGCTGCGCAACGGAGAGAACAGCGCATGCTCAGGAGTGAATTTACATCAGTCATAGTGACAATAGTCCATCTATTAGCAGCTCCGTAATATACGAGATGATCTTTTAAACGTACATTTATTATTGCTATGTTATGGTTATTATGAAGCTCCTGTTCGCTCATTTTATTTTTAATCTGTGTGGTCAGTGCTTTTTTCTGCCAGAACGAAGCCGAAAGTATAGGTGAAGGCTAACATGCACTAACAACATTTAGCCTGGATGAACATGAATCGATGCGGGAAAAGCTGCAATCTGCAGCTTGGCTGAACGTGAATATGGGGGAATAACATCAGCCTTTATTTAGTCGGGACACGACTGGAAACACAAATTGCTGCTCGTTTACATAGAGCTGCGGGGCCGATGACAGTCTGAAGGCTCCCACACGTAACAACGCATCCGCCCCTCATCCACAAAACGTTCAGTATTAAGTCCGATTGCTCTGCACAGACACGATTCGCTCGGTCCACCGGCGCAATGGGGACGAAGCGCTCCTCCTTGGAGCCGCCCTGGCAAGGGGTGTCGGAGAAGAAAGGAAGGGGAGAAACAAAACATTAGCGTTACCGCGGTAATGACGCGTAAAAGGCAAAACTCTTAAAACTTACGGTGAACTCAGCAGCACACGCTGAAAGAGCTACACTCACTTGCACTGCTACGCTCTGGTCTCCTCCCCTTCCTAAACTGGCGCGAGCGCAGACATGAGCGTCTCGGCGGGAACTCGGACTTAACATTAGTTCCGCCTCGGCACAAAGTTTATGCATTGGGGGATGAGGGGATAAACAAAATAACCTCCAAAACGAAGCGGTACAAAAGTGATCCAAACAGAATTTGCCCTACCGAAACGGTTCGATCAACTACGTGTACCGTTAGTATTTAGCTAACGTTTCAAAATGTTCCCGCCCTCTTTTTTTTTCAGAAATCAACAGTGCTTGTCACTATCTTGATTATTAATCCCCAATGTAAAAAATTTATACATCGTTTTCATTTGTATGTTTGTTACACTTAAAGTACTTACCAGAAACTCGATGAAAATTCTTGAGCAAACTACTAGATGAGGAGTCGTCGAGAAATGGCGGCCGCTGTCTTCTTGCTGAATTTCATTGCGTAATGCGCATGCGTCAGATGAACGGAAAGCTTGTTGGGAATACTGTCCTTTTAAAAATTGATTGTGTTAAATAAATTTTATTAAACATTTTTAAATATTACCCAAATTGCTATTGTTATTTAAATGCAATGTAAAACCCTTGTTTATATCACTGAAAGTGAACTGATTTAATATTTTCAACATAAATACTTTACATAAATAATACTACAGCACTTTTTCATTTCTCTGAGTGTATGGTATAAATAAGAAAATTGTGGTCAATATTTTTTGGAATACTCCCAAAAGTTTTTTTTTTCTTAATTGTTTACGATAGAAAAATGTCCCTTGGTGGTATAAAAGTAAAGGTCGGAACAGTCTGTTATAATAACAGAAAAACTTATAATAACAGAAAAACAGAAAACTTCAAAAACTGCATCACAAATCGCATGACAGCATATACATAAAAAAGAATACTGTAAAGTATACTAACTAATATTTCTTGGCTGCAAAATACATTCTGGTTATCTAAATTTCTTCTTTAATATGTGGTGTTACACAAGACATAAAGTCAGATAGATCTGGGATAAAAACACAATCTTGCCCCCTTGATATCAGCGTTCGCTTGGTGATTTTTTTTTTACCATAAAATCATGGTTGCATCATACCTTCTCCCATGTTGGGGACTGGAGATTAAAGAGACAACTAATTGACAGGCGAGGCTGCCCAGGAAACACCAACAAGACAGATCAAACTGTTGGGAAATGTTTACTGGCCTTACATCAGCATGGATAAGATCTGAGGAAGGAGTTTTACTGAAGGCTCACTAAAGGAACAAATCTACCCAAATATGTGTGTTTGTTAAGAACAACTACACACAGTCAGAGTCAACAGAGCATAGGAAAAGTGTGGAGACATTTTATAATTAGCTATTCTCTAAATATAATTTAGATTTGAGTCAAAATGAAGGTTTATTGTCCAAAACTAATCGTTCACATTAGTGGGTATGATCTGTTTCAGTCCTAGTATTGTACAAAGTTTGTCTTTTTGAATTGTAAACTATTTTCCGAAAGATAATTTCATGAAAAAGTCAAGAAAAGCAAAGAAACATTTTTTTTTTTTGTTTCTGGCAATGTAATTTGTTGTCACATGATGACTTATCTTATAGCTTCTATTTCTTTCATAATAAAAGGCAAAATCAGAAAAAAAAAGGAAGGAAATTGAGGTTAACCCACAAATTCAAAAACATTTTTTTTCCTATTTTGATAGTTAATTTAAAATAAATCTGATTCAAATGTATAGATTTATTGAAACATATTTATGTAAATATACATACATACTTATAAAAAAGAAGATGGTACTGAAATTGAAGTGCAACTTTTTCAATGTTTTTTTGAAAGTAAGATTTTATGAATAAATGCATGAAAAGGAGACATATCCCATAATACAGCAATCTTTATTTTTTCTTTCCTTTTCTACTTTTTTCTGCATTAAGGCAGGAATGCCACGCTAATAGTCGCTACTGAAATGTACTCAAATGCTTTCCAAACAATAAAAATAAAGTGCTCCAATTTGTAAATGAGAACTAGTGTTGTGACTCCGCCCACTGCATTTCAGCACCACAGATTCTACATCGACGTGAAGAGGAGAAAACAATTAACCAGGAGTTTAACCTGCCAGTCATGTCCTATCAACCTATCACACTTGTGCTCTCTGGTCCGCCTCCTACTTAACTCGCTCTGTGATATGCTCCTGGCAGTTTGGATAGCTGGACTGACAGCAGCCCTGATCCCTCCGCCTGTGGGGGGAGGAGGGGGAGCAAGTGGACAACTTAAACATGAGAAAGGGAGATTGGGGTGGACGCGGGGGTAAAGTGAAGGAATCTGACGGATGAAAGGCGAGCTGGGAATCTGCTTTTTTGTTCTAATTAGGCTTTGAAGTCATAATGATGAGCAGAAGAATTGTTTGCACACACACACAAAAAATAATCATTTGTGTTTGTGTCCCCTACAAAAAAAAAAAAAAGAAAACAACACAATTGCAAAAGAAAAATCAATTTTTTTAAAGTTGAATTTTTCCATCAAATGAGACTTTTCTACTTTTTGAAATGAGGGACCAACCGGACTTTACATAGATCTAACTATCTAACAAAATAAAAGCGGCATTAATCTGTTTCGCAGCTGTCAGGCTTTATTAGAACTTCACAGCTCAGGACATGTTCGATACAACGCATATAGTCAGGAAAATGGGATTCTCCCGTTAGCTGCGTATTCCATTACTTTACTCCCCGACTTCCATCCCTTTGGATTCCACACCGTTCTGTTAACCATCAGCAATTATATCCCTGTCAGAGCTAAAGGTAACAAATTTCCCCCCCATCCCGCCATCCGCTATCATCCTCTGGACACCAGCATCAACTGACAGCAGTTAAATCACAGCAGCCAGCCAAGACTCCTGACAGACAAATGCACTACCTTGGAAAACCTGGGCCCATCACTCTAACAGGGAAGGGGTAAAACCAGGAGAAGCTCTCCCTGCTGGCCTTACACCACCACCCTCCACCCCACCCCAACCTGCTATAAGAGATGAACTACCCTATATCCTGTAGGCGCAGAGGCCTGTTCCCAAATAAGAAAATTATTGTTGGAGCTTTTCATGGTTTTGGTCTATCTTTCATGTACCATTGCAACAAGTCCTGGTTTCCTCTTGTAATAGATGGAGCTATGGGCTCCAAGTTATCCTAACTGCACCCAGCAATCACAAAGCAACAGTGTGGCATTGTCGAATTCATGATGCTGCAACTTTTTAACAACTTGTTTTTGAACGAGGAAACAGCACATCTCTATTTACAAGTACTAGCCATCGATTGTAACCTGCGCCTACTCACAGCTCTCGGCCTCTTTAGCTCAGCGTCACACATCTATGTCACTGAAAAACTCTTGTATTGCAGCTGTAAACACGTTTCTATTGCAAATTTTATATTTACATGAACACTAAAGAAGGATGTGAAAGTCTGTTTGAAACGCAGTTTCAATCTGGCTTATGCCTTAGTCACAACTGTCCTTAAGAGGCGGGATAGGGCTGAAAAATGGGCAAACGTGTACAACTGACCCGCACAAAATTTTAAGATTGAAGACCACTTGGTGAGCCAGTAGAGTGAAAATGTTCATGCACATTTTTTTCTATGGGCATGTTGCCGGTTGCAGGTCGTACCAAATGCTTAAACAACACTCCAACTATATTTTGATCCATTGTAAAAGATCAAACCCTCACAACCCCAGGCTAACATTTCCAGAGCAACAAAAACGGCAAGCAATATCTGAGTTATTTGTCTGCAAGTAGGTGCATCAGAATGGGACAAAGTAGGGAGCTTTTGCCCCGCCCACTTGACTTGCTGCATCTCAAATATGTGGTGCATTTTTGTCTGCTTAAATTTGAATAACGAAATACTCAAAAACTCAGTCTTAGTCTTTAATTCTTTTATGTCCTCCATCATGAGAAAAATGCTACAAGAACGTGTTAAAAAGACCATTTTTATTGGAATGGGTTTTTAATGGTACGTAAGGGTGACATAGGGAAGACACATGCAAGTGGAGATTTTTCATTTTTTCCAAAGCCCTGAACCCTGCGTACTGCGCAAGGAGCCCGTTCGTGCTGTTTAAGTTATAAGTGTGCGCTCCTTTCTAGTCAATCAGCGCAAAGTTTATGTTGGCTACCCTATGGTCTCTTATTTATCACCTGCACATCCTGTACGTGCAGTATTTGAGTGCGGTCAGTAAGTTGCCGGTACTTGCACCTCACTTACGACTACAGTGCGACTAGGGCATCAAACGGCAGCATCCTCCGGGCGTCATAGGTGCGAGTGACTTCCATTATCCTTAAAAATACTTTGCGATACACCTACCACATTCGACAACCACGCTTCCTACATTTTCACGACATCCCTTAATGTGGCTGCACAGGCTATAAATAAATAAATGATGATGATGATGATGATGATGACCCTCCACTGGGCCAAGAGAACACAAAAACCCACAGCACCCAAAGTCACCCACCCCGTACTAGTGACTGTGACTAAAGCATTTCTTGTTGATGGGTGACTCCTTTAAGTAAGCTTCTTCTGTTACTTTTAAAGGTAATAACAAGAGGTTTCTTGTATGTGAGAAACTGGTGTTAAATCAGCTTACAATGAATCAAAACTCTGCTTCATTCAGAATCCAAGCTCATGGCTTTGCTTTAACCTTAATGTATCAAACTTTTGGACTGGAAAATGGATTTAATGCTAAAAGAAATAAGCAAAATATGATTGTCCATTGGTAATGTACTGCAAAAAGACAAGTGTAAAAGTGACAGACTGACGAGTGAGGTTAGGACTTGTGTCAAGATGATTCCAGTTTTGACTGACACGACCTTTCTTGTGAGTCAAACATATTTACTGCAAAAATCTTCGACGTGTTCCTGCTGCTCAGCATAACACCTGTTTTTCAACCCAGCTGCCACTTATTTTGTTGTTTGTTCTATTTTTTAACTTAACACCTGAAATTAATAAAAAGCCTCATCCAGGTATGTCAGTGTGCAAACAAGGTGAAATACCATAGGCAAGTGTAAATCCACTTTTCCTTGCATACCGTCAAGTCGTTTGCAGCTCTTCCTATCAGATTGAATTAGCATAGTTGCGCAGGTAGCTTTCTGTGTGCGACTTCCTGTATCAGCAGGGGTAACAGGGGAGGGAAGCTGTACCTGACAGTGACCTGTCAAACCAGATAGGATGTGTTTAACAATAAGCTGTCTGCCCAAATCACACATGAACACATGCACCAATGCATGGTCTTGTTTTCAGCACAGCTTATAGAGGGCTCAGTGACATTTCAAAAGCTCAAATGTTACATGTAAGAAGCAGAACACATGGGATCTGACTTCTGTTTTGTAAATATCATATGTCATCTCTTGCAATATATAATTTCATTAGAACATCGTATTCAAGCATTCAAAACATGTATATTTAAGTGTGCAGAATAGGATCTGAAGCTTGAGTTCCTTTCAAGTATTTCTTAGCTGGTTTTAGGTTTTTCCTAAGATCAAAATTGAGTTTTCTAAAACTGAAAAAGTAAGAAAATGTCAGAGAAGAATGTGGGGATTGTCAAACGTAGAGAGAAAAACCAAAATAACAAAAATGAATAGTCTACTTTAGTTGATGAGCACTTTTCAATATAATGCCGTTCCCATAATACGTCAAGAAAAACTGACAGATCATCAATTTTTGCTTTTATTTTTTTAATATAAGAAAACACTATTGGAGTTTTCAGACTTTATTAATCCCAGGGTAATTTTAAATTGAAACAACTCACACTCAACTAAAATTAGTGTAAGAGGATACTGTAAAAACTTTACAGAAACGTATAAACTAATAAAATAAGAAGCTGCAACCTAAGCCTGCAGTATCACATGTGGCTCTTTTACCCCTCTACTGTGGGTCTCTGGATAAAGAAAGACAAAGTGGTAGTCATTTTAAAGGTGTTTTTTATTTAGCATTGGTTTTATTTTAATTAGTCAGGTTTATGAATTTATAGCCGAGTTGCTCCTATAATTGTAAAAAAGAAAGAAAAAAAGAAGTGCAAAAGTTTTATACACAATTACAATAAATCAAGATGCTCTATGAATGCACAGATTTTAAATACTATGCAAAACTTTTTCGAAATGTTTGAACTTCGGTCATATAATTAGAAAAACAATTAAAAGCACTTATGCTCAAGTGTTGAACTGCTGTCCAGAGCGTTTTGCTACTTGTGTACATGCCTTATAAATGCTATTGGATCATAGTGAAGTCTTGTCTATATACGTGTCAACAGCAGTAGTAAGTAGGGAAAAGGATGATGGCACATCAATGTAGATTTAAGATGTATTATAAGAAAAATCCCCTTTTGGTCTTGTCTTGTTTACATTTGCATGTATTTGCTGCAACACAATAACTCTTAATGAAACTGGTTATTAAAATAATTGTGCATTTTGTGGTACGAGCACCAAATTGATCATAGATGTACCCTAGGATCACCTCTTTCGGAAAAGCTTGTTTGCTTCAAGAAAATCCAAGATTTTACAATAAATATGTCTACGTAACAACAGTGTTCTGTCAGCAACTCTCAAGTTTAAAGGCTGCATTTTGTGAATTAAAGGCCCATATTGCTAAGACCGAGGCAAATAGACATTGAATATTTTTGTAACAATTGAATAAATGGCCGCCATCTTTAAAAACAGCCACCATTTTGGATTTTTCTCTATAGGCTAACATTTTTTTTTTTTTTTTCCAATCAGCGATCCTGGCTGTATATGGAAATATTAACCTAACCAGCTCCACTATCTCTCTCGCCCTGGGTGTCTAATTTAAAAAAGAACTAATATGACCATTTGTCAAAACTAAAAAATAGTTTTATATTTAGAAAATGAAATATATTTCCTCTTTATATTTCTGTTTTTGTTCATGTCAAACAATTCTTTATATTTGGCATAAAACCAACGGTAAAAAAACAATAAAAACGAGTGTTGTATTTTTCTAGAGTAAAAGTAAGACTGTGGAGTTTTGATCACATAGAGAAATTGGCCCAAATGACTCTTTTAAGCTTTGAAAATAGCAACTATTATTATTATTTTTTTTTTACATTTAATCTTAATTTCATATAACAAAGTTCACATAAAGTCCGAAAAAGTCCGAAAAACTAAAAACAGCACTAGAAATATTGTTGTTTTCAGTTCCAATTGAGGGTATTGGGTTTGTCTGTAACGTAAAAACACAAAAAGCTATACGTTTCCGAGCAAGAGTTGCTTGTGATTACCTGTCCAACTCAATCAGAGAATCAATGTTCATGTGAAAAAACATGTGATTTTTGAATTGCAAACTGCAAGACCTTGGCTTTTTTTAAACATCTAATACGGAGACTCTGGTGAAATCTAAGTGCAAACAGTCCAAGGACAGAATGCACTGCTGGATCCACACAAACATCAGCCCTCAGGCTGCACTCCAAAAGAAACTTTTATACCACCTCCAACAACCTGCACTGCAGATTTGAAAGCTCTTAGAGAATCAGCATCTCTATTAATATTTAAGTTTAATGAAATAGCCGATATAATACACCCCCCCAAAATACTACATAAGCAAAATCCATCAGAGATACCTGCAGCGATTTGTCTTTTTTTTTGGACAGAAATGTGAAAAGCGAATAGGTGAAAAACTTGAGGAACAAATCACAGCTGGTGATGCAGCGACAATCTGGCTGTGATAAAAAAAAACAAAAAAAAAACAGCGGTTTAACAACAGGGGGAAATGTAAGGTAAAGACAGGGATGCAACTGCGTAACCTACCAGGGATCATTGGTTTGACTGTAGTAATTGGAGGTGTACACAAATACACACTCACACACAGCATGGCCCTGGGCAGGATCAATATTTGTTGGAATTGCACCTTGTTCCAACAATGTTAGATTTACAGCAGGTGTGGGGGATTTACCCTTTGTCTTTGATGCAACTCATCAGTGCAACCCAATAACTAACCCCAGACAGAGCATTTACATGGTTTGCTGTGCTGCCTAACGCCCCTCCCCCACCCCCACCCCACCACCACCTCTGTGTTCTGCCACCACAACTGATCTTAAACTAGAAAAGCATTCTTGGATTTCAAGTTTGATTGACCTCATATCCATTTGAGGCTCTAGACAAAACGTCATACAGTAAATAACCCCATCCCTCATGCTAGTTTCACCGCTGGGGGAGGAAGGCAACATCTGGGAAAACGAGGGGGGAGCAGTGAGAGAAGAAAGGGGCTCAGGTGTGGGTGCAACTGCCAGAAAAAACATTAGTATCTGCCACTGAGAATAGCCGCGCGCGCACCTTTAAAGTCAGTGCGCCTTAGAGCAGTGTTTTTCAACCAGTGTGCCGCGGCACACTAGTGTGCCGTGGGAGATGGTCAAGTGTGCCGTGGGAAATTGCCCTCATTAACTGAAGTAAAAACATTTCCCATCTCCAGGATTTCAGCTCTTTGTTCATCCAAAAAGGCCCTGATAAAACACTGAGGAGTTAGGAATAAAAAAGATCGTAAAATACCTTTTTCTTTGCGTTTATTTTATTTTACTAAAGACATTTTGATAAGAATGACGCTACCGCGAATTAGCTGCAGCTTCGACTGTATTTTGGAAAAGTCCCGCCCCTTTAACTGTCTCCACCAATCATTCTTGGGGGGCTTAATCACATGTCATCAGTCTGACCATTCAGACGTGTGTAAAAGTCTTCACTTCCTTGTCCCGATTTAGCTCGTAAAGTCGCTCAGTTCCAACAAAAATACCAGCTAAAGCTCGTCTTTAGCGGTGTAGCTTTCCACAGAATCCGGTATCAGACCGTGGAACAAGAGAACAAAACAATGAAGCTCCGAAAAGCGATCTCCGGCCGTTTTATGCACTACATCTCCCATGATGCATTGGGCTGTGAGAGTGACAGCGCACAAGGAGATCTGTTGTTAAACGTCTTGAAACCAATGAACACACTTCAAACTGTTTTTAAATCTTCTAATTTAACTTTTATTGCATCTTTTAGAAAAAAAACAGCTGCAGTTTCCAGCTTTTTCTGCAACAATTATCTCAAAAATGCACGTGAGATTGTGGAGGGGCTGTAGATCAATACAGACTATGTGTTTCTCCTTTTTTTTGTTTAGTTTTTGGATGCTGGTGTGCCGCAGGATTTTTTTTAAGGTTAAAGTGTGCCGTGGCTCAGAAAAGGTTGAAAAAGACTGCCTTAGAGTGTGGAAAATACGTTATGTAAATCTACAATACTGTTATATTTTCTGTCAATATGGCCATAATACCAAATCAAAATTATTTAATCTTTTCTCTTTTAAAATCAGGTTGCAGGTGGAGCAATCAGAGCAAAGAGAACAGACTAGCACACATTCCAGATCCTTCACAGGTCAGTCAATAAATACAACTTCTTCAGTGTGCCTTGGTTCTGGTACGAGACCCCTTCCTCATTAGAAATGCTTGTAACATCCCACCAGGAAAACATATCATCTCAGCTGGCTTCCTGGAAGTGTAGAAGCAGTTTATCCTCTTCAGCCACTCTGTTAAGCAAGCTATTTCAGTTCCTTGACTCTAAGATCTACATTTTTGTGTCACTTTTTACAGTAGAAGTAAGAGGACGATTATTGGCCAGCCTCTTACCCACTTGTGTTAACTCTCTTACAAACTGCAATAGCCTTAAACTGGAACGCTCCTTATTGGAAATTGTTCAGCTCTTCAGCGAAACTGCAACATTTTTTAGTAATGCTACAATCACAGCGCCCTCGACAACAGGTGACCACTTCCAATGAAAAGTCTATATAAATGCGTATACATGCGTGTTTGAGCGTCGTGTTCAAAACTCTCGCTTTCTACTTGCTAGCCACATTTTTAGGTCAGTATTCAGGCTCTACGTACAAAGCACACGGCCGTTGAACGCGCGTTGGAAGTTAAACCAGTTGAACTTTGACCAATCAGAGACTCGGATTTGTTAGGGACATTGGGTATTGTCCTTTTTTAAGTCACAGAAGTGCCAACTGTTAAAAAAGTAATAATGGAGGAGAAATTATCAATTGCGCTTTGTGTCCAGCCAAAATTATACAATATCAAGTCTTTCATTTATCAGAATATAACTGTGAAAGAAAAAAGCCTGGAGCAAGATTCACGAGATTTGCACCAAGACTCCAACTGTATGTATGTGCACTAGTACTGGGTAGCAACAGTGAAGTGTGAACACCATGATAAAAGCGCATTCAAGAGCCTGAGTTCAGTGTGTTCTTGAACACATATCAAATGCCCAGTATGTACCTAGCTTAACAGACTTTATCTGTGAACCTTTTCCAGAAATTCCTAATTGGCTTTGGGTTTTTTCTGAATTGAAGACTAAGGTATCAAAACAACAATTATTTTGATTCTATATATTGTTTACCTGAAAGAGATTTCCTGAAACGGTACAACAGAACACAAAAATGTACGATCATGGTTGCGTCCGAATTCCCTCATTAGTCATTAGCTACCGAGAGCACTATAGAGGTCTTTTCTTTTTTTTTTTTTAGATTGTTCAAATCTAGAACTCCAAAATTCAATGCCCTAGAAATTTCCCAGAAGTCTGTGCAGATAACTTGTGTGCTTCAATGCTCACTAGATTGGCGAATACTGACCACAATGCATTGCATTTGAACAATTTGTCATTTAAAAAAATAAATTATATTTATTTTTAGTTACATTTATTTCATTAGAAAAAAAGGACTAGAGTCCATATTGCATTGCATTAAAATCCAGGGCCCCCGGACATAAAAATGCGGACATAGCGAATGTTTCATTGAAAGAAATCTGTTTTTACGGCTACGCACTCTTTCTTTGCAAAGCAAAAAAAAGGGCATGATTCTTAAAACGAGCAGCTAAAACTGGACAAACAGTCATTAAATATCCTAATCCAATGGTAACTAATAAAACAGTATAGCATATATAATTACAAACACATACATGCTTATAAGGACACCTCCTCCGTACCGCCATCCTCATCATTTCCTACACCCTCTGTCGTATTCCAGTCGCTGATAACTAAGAACATTAGTTTTACGCCACTTGCCAAGCTCAAATGAAAAGAGAGCCGACTTTAATGACACTGCAATTAATCGGCTCAATAGACATACAGCGAAAAGACGAGATATTGACTTCATTAAGGATAATGTATTATGTCATTAAGTCAGCAGGGTCACCTTGTGTATCATACAAGCTGCTTAATATATTGGCATTTTCTAAGAATAAGACAAATGCAGATACGAAAGATAAATCTGATTAGCAAAGGCTTTCACCTAAGCAGGTTGCGTGCATCTTGTCACAGCGGCTGTTGGAGTCGATGATTTCCAGAGAGAGAGAGAGAGAGAGAGAGAGAAGAAGTTTGCTACAAATCATGCATTATCGGGAGCCAGATTGATTGGCTGCAGCAATTTAATCATTATTGTTTAGCTCTAATCTACAAAGAGGAACACTCCAAGCATGAATGTCTTTATAGGAGCATGTCAGCAGCCTCATTTTTCCCCCCCCACTGTTGGTGAAATATTGATGTGCATCGTCCATTCCATTCACTGCTTATTTATCACACCACTTTATATGCAAGTCAAACTTTGCAAAAGCCTAAATTGCATGAGTGAGACTTGGAAAAAAGTGGGTTGTAATAGTGGTGAATGTTCATTAAAGGCATTAGTCAGGGAGTTGCAGCTGTCTCTTTTCCCACAACATCTCCCTCAGGAGTATTGAGAGGTTTCACTGCTCTGTGCTGCGACCTTGCTAGTTTCTTTTTTGGAGGTCTGTGTGATTATTGGCAGTTCCTCATCTGGTGGAGGCTCTGCTCATTTGTCATGATTATTGCTGAGTTCTGACTTGTCATTGGCTCCACGAGATCAATGGCATTGCACTCTCCCTCTGTTTTATGGGCAGGCCAAACAGCCTTTTCTTCACTAAATGAGGCTTTCCCTTTATCTATCCATCTATCCTGTCCATACAATCCTTCTTCTCTCCATGTCTTTCTCTCTTGAGTCAGTTCATCCATTTGGTGGTCTATACATCTTTTTTTTCCCCCAATCAGTGCTGACATAGTGTCTCTCTCATTCTCTCTTAGGTACCGAAACTGCCAGTAAGCTATCAGACTTTTTCCCTCTGCTATTTTACATTTGAAAACCCCGTTTATAATGTGAAATATGTGTTTAATGAGCAGGGTTTTATTTTTAAGTCAGACAGCTAATGATGTATTAGAGTCATAAGCTGAGTAGTCAAGATAAAAATGATCTCAATATTAGTAAAAGTTTGCATTGTTTTAAGGTTTTCTAGAACTGCTTAAGGGTCCAACCCAGACACATGTGGATGTTTAAAGCAGAGGATTTCAATCACATGAAACAAACGTATTTTTTTAACTTGGAATGCAGAGACATAATAATTTATTTAGCCATAAATAAATAAAGACATGTTTATAAATGCACTCATGTTCAACTGGTTTACCAAAACATTTCTTTTTTATGGTTAGATGCAATGAGATCCCTGTACCTTCACACTGCAGCCACAGTTTAGAAGTATTCAGTTCTTCCACACTAGGTTTACATTTTCATTGCAATTTCTGCATAGAAAAATAATATAAACTTTGTATAATCTCAAATTATTTTGTGTACACTATACAGTCTGGATAGAGTAAGCATATTTACTTTAGCTTGTTTTGGATGAATTTAATATAGAGCTGGACCTTCAGGATCATAACCCAAAGTGAAGGCACAGCACATTTAAATAGGACGTAACAGGAAATAGAATGCTTCCTTTTCAACTGTGTTCAGTTATTGTTGCCTCGTTTCAAGGCTTGTAATGTGATTACATCTGTTAATGGAGTTCATTTGCGGATTTCCGTATTCTTAAGTAGGTTTAGTGTTAAGTTAACTTTTTATTTTAATAGCTCAATCTTTTGTGTGAGTAAAAAAATAAAAACAGTATTTGTATATTATATATTTTTAAATTGTGATTATTAAAATGTGTAATTTTTTAATTTATATAAAATTATTTATTTGTATTGTATTTATTTATTTGAATGGTCTTTTATAGTTTAAATGAAAGGATATTTTAACAGTTTTCAAAATTTTTTAAATAATAAATAAACATTAAGGTTTAAGCTTTTTGTATCCCAAGAACACTTTTATGCATCAGTTTCCATGCAATTTCACATGTCAGAAATCTCCTCCGGAATGCCCACCTTAGAGAAAAATTATATTATTTTAAAAAAAAAAGAACTTTACATGGAAATTACTTTAGTTCAACTTTTTTTTTTCCTTTTTTTTTAGCAAATAGATCAGAGCTGAAGGCCTCTATGTTGGACTGAATTTACTGTTACAATAGGGGTTATGGATCTTCAACAGAGTTCATATTTGCATAATAGCCCTATTGTATTTGAGGCTAAGCTTTATTTAGGATAATTATATTTGTATGCATTCCTTGTTGGACTGGACGAAAGGAAAGAAGAGAAAGAAATATAGAGGGATGTTAGAGATGAGGGATAAGGGGTTAGGATGGGGGAGATGGGGAGGAAGTCGATAATATAAAGTCAAAACATAAGAGTGTCATAAGTAAATTGCAAGACTTAGTTCACACATCAACAAATAGCCAGCACACAACTATTTACAGGTTGGAAGTGTATTCATACATTAATGATGGAAGACTTATCTCACAGACTTCTGCACAAAGACAGGACATACAAGATTTGCATTACCAATATTCATATTTGTACAAAAGTGAATAAGCAGGAGGGCTGAATGAATGTGTGCTTAATAAACTTTATTTGTATAGCACCTTTCAAGATAAAAACCACGAAGTGCTTCACAGTAAAACACAGAATATAAAAAAAGAACTATGAAAAAGCAATTTTAAAAAGATACGTTTTTAGAGAATACCTTGATCACACTGAATGCTCCAGGGAAGGCAGGAGGCCCGGCACCCCACACCCCAGAGCCAACTTAAATATAAGGATTTTGCATTTCTCTTCATAAAAAAAAGTATATTTTTCTTAAAAAATTAACGCCAAACTGCAGAAATTTTCGACCCCAGAAAAGCATGTCACAAGCCCTTGGTGGTAACTTCAAAATCTGTCTCCTTCAGCAGCTCAAATCATGGCTGGAACCTCTAATGTCCTCATTAAAATCCATACATAGCCTCTCAATCAGCTGCTACTTTAACACTTTGCCTGACAGAGTATGAAGTTCACAAGTGAGTACATCATTATGCCATGATCTATAATGTTAAGTTCTCAGAGTAACTTTTTTTTTCTAATGATCTGAGCCAGTGGCCCTTTAAATATCACAGTATTTGCAGAATATTAGGCTCTAATTCAACATTTGAAAAAGCAACAAAAAAGAGACTTTTAATGATGTGTCTTTAATTACAGATAAACTATGAGAAGGGTAATTGCTTGTGAATGTGAATTCAACTCATCCCAGAGATGTGGTAATACATGGAGCTGATTGTGTAACATATGCAAAGAGCTTGAACATGTATGCAAATATAATGAGCAGATAAAGGTAAATGTTTTAAAATGTTTAAAAAAAAAGGCAACATGATGTAGTGTTAAAAACAGCTTTTGCTATTGAATGACAGTCAATTACAACATGCTCCAGCACAATAATGTTGTACAGTTTACAAACTATAAGCCGCTTAAAAGTCTTCATTCAAAAAAATAATATAAAAAGACAGTGGGTTTTATAATCTAAAGCATTACATATTTCAAACAATTCTTTTGTTCTTACTGATGTCGTAATAATGTTGAGAGGTACAAAGCGCTCTGTCAAAATGTTTTGGTTAGGTGACGCGACTATTGTGCAGCAGTGTCAGACTTTGGCTATGTCCGAATTCCACCCTACTCCCCAACTACTAAAACACTAAATAGTGTGGGACTATGTAGTGCCCTGGAATACATTTTTCCTTGCAAAAATTGTTCAGACGCAATGCATTGTGGTCTATATTCGCCAATCTAGTGAGCATCGATGCACACTGGTGTTTCGCAGAGACTTCTGGGAATTTTCTAGGGCACTAAATTTTTGAATTGTAAATTCAGACAGCACTACAAAATGGCGAATGCACTACATAGTGCACTATGTAGCGAGTAGTGAAGGAATTTCGGGCACAACCTGTGTTTTTTTTTTCTTTTTTGTGTTACTAGCAAGGTCAGGAGTTAGCAAAGTCGGAGTAACATTTTTATTTTTAAAGTCTGTTTCTTTACGTGTTGCAAACAAGGTTGGGAGTGTTTGTAAATACGCTAACTCAGCTCACGTGGAGCGGTGTCAAACTGTGTTTTATTTACGCGTTAAAAAGGTTGGCAGTTAGTGTCGTTCAGTAACATTTGTTTTAGCAGCATCAGTCTGTTCTTTCATAGGTTGTAAACAAAGTTGGAAGAGCCAGGCATTGTAAAATACACTAACACGGCTAACATGGCTAACCTGCAGCGACTAAGTTCTACTGTGAACATACGGTAAACCTTACTATAGAGGCCCTGAAAAAGTCACTGAGCATAAATTCAGTGATCAACACATAACTCTATAATCATCTCCTTACAGGTCGCAGAATAAAAGTGCCTTTCACATAAGGTCAATAGAGGGAAGACAAGCCTTATTTAATATGGTCTCCTACTTTATGTAAGTGGTGATCCAGCAGTTAATAATCAGCCTGCATTTGCTTTCTAGTCATGTCTTTGTTCACAGTTGCACATCGGTCCTTTTATTGTTAAGCCACACAGGCTAACAACATGGAGTTTGTCTTTGAAACACAGATGGATTTTAATGGTTACCAAGAAATTAACATGGAAAAAAGCCCTATTCCCTTCATGGATACCTCGGCAGGCTGTTAACAGCAGCCAGGAGCTGGTTCAGTGCTACCTGGAGAGTGAGTACAAGAGTTGATGAGTTTTATCACCTCGCCAAAGCCTTCCTCAGAAACTTCTAATTGACGGCTGAGCCTGTTCCACTGTCCCACACAATTTCCCATCATGCCTCTCCTGCTGCCACAGAGCTCTCACTACTCGTACCCTGGTTCTCCACCTCCCTCCTTTGTCAGTCTATCCCTCACGCTCTCTCCCTCTCTTTCTGTCTCTACCTTTGTTTTGTTTTTTTTTTTCTCCGTATCTATTCCCCATCCACTCTCCTTTCTCCTGTTCTCGCCGTGCCTTGGCTTGGCTGAGCCAGTCTGACAGGCGGATTCCTTTGGTTTTCACCATATTAAAGCCACTTTCTTGCTCTGACAGCCTGCTCTCTCCTGCCACCTCACAGCTCTGGCTTCACACTTCTCTGGGCAGCCACTGCCTCTTGACAGACCACTGTCACTTCCCATCATGCTCTCCGCTGATGGTGCCTCCCTCCTCCGCTGCTTTGACACCCCCCATACCTACCCCAACCCCTTCTCGGCAAGCTTGCGCGAGCCCACTTCCATACCAGTGCAATTATTTTTTTGACAAGCCATCCATCAGCCTTAACTTTAAAAGCACTCTCCACTGATATCCATTGTTAAGCCTCCCTTTGCAGCTCCTGCCTTCTCTGCCTCCAGATAGAGCCTGCATGAGAGAGTATGATATCAGACATCACCAAACCTACCAAACCATGTAAATTTACTTTGTTCTCAGCTGTGTTTCCAATTTCACGTCCAATTTTTCGGTACATTATGCGTAGTTGTTGTGCCTAATACAGTGTTGTCAAAACTCATTACAGTTTGCTCCCTTAGTTGCCTCTAAAAACAGGTTACAATTGATATTCTATATGTGTAAGGCATCTCACAATCTGCGGTCCTATTAAAATTATCTGTCCAATTCTCACGTTCTTGGGTCAGAGCAATTTACAGGCATTAGCAAAGACACATATGAAAATGTCAGCGTGTCAGCTAATAACAACGAAAGCAAAGGAGTGCATCGCTGTGAGTCAATAACGCTGCCTTGCTGGTGACACAAATTTGATGGTAATCTAAGAAAATGAATAAGGGGGGAAATGCTCGGCGCTGTTTGAAAGGGAATCTTGTCCTGGGTTGGATCATTTGGCGCGCTTCCACTTGGCCTACATCTTAGCCTTGCTTTAGAAGAAAGGAGGGGGGGCATGACAACAAAGTGCTCTCCCATCACTGCTGTCTGGTGCGCTCAAACAGCACATATTACATGTGCATGATAAATTGCCTGCATTATGAACAGCTCAAGTAACTGCTTTGTTCATCTGACCGCTGCTGCCATTTGGGCACTATGATGCAGCGATCAGGTCGTGAAAAAGACTCCAAATAAGCCACGAAGGAGAAATGTCATAAATTAGGGTTTTACAATAAGCTTAAGAAGAAAGAAAAGGAGTATAACGATGTACAAAAGTTCACTCTCACAATAACCAGCAGTATTTTTTCCCCACTTTGAAATAATTAGAGTGATTGTCGATGCTCCAAACGCAGTTTCATTGTTCATGCTTTAATGACAATGACAAATAAAATGAATCTTGAATCTTGAATTTAGTTTAGACTCTCAACAGGCCAGAAACAAACGAAAATAAAAAAACTCAGTTCAAAAAGACAGATAAAGACAGGCAAATAAAAAGTGACAAATGAACACAAAAGAGTCCAGAACCCCGCTTTCAAGCAAGTTTCTTAACTTTAAGCCAATTGTATTCAAAAGCCACCCTTCAACAAAAAGGAAACACAATTAGCAAGCTGATGCCAGCATGTGTCTGGCTGACTTAATGAATTTGAAATTACCCAGAAAAACTTATATATCATCATTATCCAGCAAATTTTAATTGATCTCACAATTAAACATGACGAATGCTACCTATTGCATTTTTTTTTCCTAATCTTTCCAGATAGGAGAGTATTTATTTCTCTCTTTGTTTTGTATGTCATGGCTGATTTTGCAGGACTATGTGCAGCTAATTAACAAGGAAACCAAGATAATTTTAGTCTGGGGTAATTTCTTTTGTTTACAGCAGGGAGCCTTCTGTTTAAATCAGTTTTAAGGCTCATATGAAGTCTGTCGTGTTTCTAATGACATCCCCTGGAACACCATGTGAAGTTTTGGACTCACAAATCCACATCTGTGAACTTTTCTCAAATTGTCATCATTAAAAAATATGTTTTACCACATTAAAGATGAAACAATAAGTCATTGTGGAGTTTTGTAATTTAACAAAAAGAAGCAAAACTTAATGGATTCTTTACTGTGCATCCAATTTACATGTAGGGGGTGGTGTGTGCGCTAGAGTTGACATGTTTATTTGAGCTGTGTTGTGTTTACAACGTATGCTGAGCCTAATGCGCCTCAGACACCTGCCACTGTCTGTGGCCCTGACAGCTCTGGTCCCAACAAAGTGAAGCAAGGCCCCAGCATATGGTTATCAGTGATCCAGATGGCTCATGCTTGTCTCCAGACTGACAACTTTGCTCCTCCATTATCAAACACTGGCAATTAACCATAATCAAGTAGGTGTTAATTAGACATAATGAAACAATTTCTGTTTGGTCCGAGCCTGCTATTTGCCAATTACTTATAATTATATGCACTAAGCACTTCAGTGTAATCTCTGTCGGTTGTAGATCAGGCAGACAGTCAAACAGCGGGGGCCGCTTCTCTTAGCTACACTAAAGAGCTTTTTGTTTTGCCAAAAAATTTGGCAAATTTCAACCTACAGCCCTGTGATCGGCCAGCTTGTCACCGCCGCCTCCGGGTAGAACAAAAGGAGCGTCATATACCTGACGACAGCACCGGGGAAGTTTGTCATCCCTGAGAGGGGATGGCTGTTAATCAGAGTGACCCGTGACCCCCGGCTGACGTGTCTCCACGGCCACCTCCAGCTCCACACACCTGGAGGCAACGCATGCTTTGCGGGGGAAATTAAAGCTGTAAATTTGCCTAACGGAGATCAGAGAAGAAACTCAAGTTGGAGAAGTGGGGTGACGAAGGAAGAAGAGATAAAAGCCAACATGACAGACAACAGAAAGAAGAAAACAAAATGCTTTTTCAAGTAGACTGGAAGAGGGAACTGTCTACTTCAATCCTGGAAGTCAACACATCAACAGAATCAGAACCATAAGCAGACGACTGAGGCTGATTATAGCTCATTAACATCAAACAAGGTCAAATAATACTCTAACACAGACCACAGCACATGACAGTAGACATCCGTATGGATGGGTATAGAGATAAGGTTCTACACTTGGCCAAGTAAAAGAAAAAAATAAACCACGGGGAACATCTGAATATTTTAAGAATATTTGGCAGAGGGTACAGGAGATGAGAAACTGTAGATTGTTAGATGAGATGTTTGCAGATGACACGTCTCTTGTTCATCAGCATGGATTAGTTCAGTGTATGGAAACACAGCAAAGTCAAGAGCTTATCACAGCTCAACATGAAAATGATCAATCCTGTCATAGACTTTAGATGTCTGTGTAAACAGGGGGTCATATCCCCAGAACAATCCCCAAAACATCTAATGTCACTAGTGTGTTAAGATACTGTCTATGAGAATTGACACAAATATTAAAAGCAGTATGAATGCCTGATTATGGTCAAAACAATCTCTTGAATTAAAGACACACTGATTTTCTTTTTCTTTTTTTTTTTTTTTATGTTTTTACCATGTTCTTGAGGTTTTCCTTTTTATAATGGTGGACTTTAAAAGAAAATTAGGTTTGCCTTTCTGAATATTTCTTCATTTATACCATTGTGACTCAGGAGCAAATGAAAAGAAGAAGCTGCTTGAAAAATAATTATTAATATAGAAAATATGATGGGCGGGCCGCAAACTCCCTGCTTTGCTCCGTTCGGATTCATCCACTCATAGACGCTGGATCCATGCACAGCCATAGCTCAATAGGAGGGAAATTGCAGAAACTGTAGCTCTGATATTATTTGGCATTTTTGTAAAAGTAATGTTAGGTTGTGGTTGTAAGGGGCAGTAAAGTAAATGGAGAGAGCGTAAACAGAAAGCTCAGTAACAGGGATGGGAAGAGGGGTAGGGTTCACGCCAACAGTCCCGCTCACAACTCAGGCAAATTTCAAATGAACTATGACAGAATCTACGTCCTAGAGAACGACACAGGTTTCTTTATGTTGGCGAAGAACAGCATAATCATAACTAAAAGACTGGAAACATTTAAAATTGGAACAGGACTTTAACAAAAGCTTCATGACAAAACTGTGAAATGATGTCAAAAAAAAAAAAACTGCACTGTAACTGACAACACAGTTAAAGTGTAATGGAAGGTATATGGTTTTTAATGCTAACAAAAAAAAAACAACAAACAAAAATTTGAACTTTGTTTGCTAGATTTAATTTAGAAAAAATAACCTTATGTTGGCACTTTTTTTACATTCGAAAATGGGGTTTAATCTCGTTTATCGGTAAGATTTATAGTTGCTTCTTCCAAATGAGCATCTGTTTCAAAGACAAGAGGGAATCACAATCAAAAGACACAGAACGTTAAGAAAAGGGTCAAAAACAGCCCAATCATATCATAACAACAATAAACACTAGTTACCATGTACATCATGGAAGTTAAAATGACAGTCAGGTTGGCCTATACTTACAACATGCCAGCAAAGCAAACTTTATCTGACAAGAATATTAAACACAAGCTATGTAAAGAAATATCATTGAGGTGATAATGAACAGTAATTTCTGCAGACAAGCTATACAACAAGTTGGTCCCCATAGCTGCAATCTCTTCAGCAGGCTTGGAAAACACATAGTGTTGCCACTCCACTGTGAACGCGTTCATATTTAACAAACACACTGTATGTTTTTAAAAGAGTTTGTCATCTGTAATGACTGCGTTTCAAAATTCCACAAGTCCGCCGTAAAACTCAAATCTCCCCAAACTAAAACCACATAAAAGACTGTGTTTATGCTTGAAGTTAGTCATTCGTGGAGAGGCATCAACAACACTGTAAATGAGTCATTTACAGTGGGTTGGTAATCACAGAGGCCTTAAACCCAGACCGGCCCAAGCCCATAATTGCTGTGGTCCGGTGTAATCAACGGCACATCATCTGCTACGAGCTGGAAAACTACTCACACTTACCCCGCCCTGCAACACATCTCCCATGGATATGAACACAACCACCTACTGTGTGTCCACATATATTATATGTCATGGAGGTTATTTCAGAGCTAAAGGGCTGAACACCCAAAAGCATTTAGAGTTGGGTTTTTTTTTTATGCCCATTGGTGATTAAACGATTAATTAAGGTGGCACTTTCATAAACAAGTAGACTCTTGCACTGCTTAGAATAACTAAGTCTTTATTTAAGTGCTGCTGGATGCGAAGAGCACTAGCACCACAATTTTGTCAGATTACTTACAAAACAGATGTCTTAAATATTTGGCTCTTGAAGAGAACACAACACTAGTCTTTTTGGTCTAGGGTGACACACCTCTACGATCCATCCTCTCTGAATGGGTTAAGCTGTGTAAAACCTCACGGATGCTGTAATAGATGGCATGTCAGTGGTCTTTGAAAAATGGAGTCAACCTAAATTTTTACTCAAGACCAAAACCTTTCCCTGCTGCTCTTTTGTAATGACACCAAGTCATGAGGAGGAATGGATGGAGGTGCTGAGGCTTGAGTTGCTTGTCAGTGGCATGACTGAGCACCGCAGCCAACCCTAAAAGGATTGCTGGTGGAAATAAAGACACCGGCGTGTCAGCTGTAAGCTTCTGAGAAGCACCCATCAGACATGTGGATGCGTATTGACAGGCCAGAGACAGGAAAAGAGAGATGTGGGGAGAAGAGGGGAAGTCAAGGCAGGAGGAAGTGGCCTGAAGTCGCTCACCTTGGCACAGGCTGCAATGTCAGCCGACCTGGTGGCCATCATTCTCCGGCCGTGTCCGGGCTATTATTTAAAGCCAAACAAATATCAGGGACTGAATGTCACCACAAGGACATCAGGAGCCTCATCTCCACCAATCAGTGTCCAGGATTTCAAATCACCCTTTCTCCTTCCCTCACCAGCAAATCCATCTTCCTCGTTCCCATCCTGAGCTCCACACCCCCATTCGACCCCAGACTACTACTCTGAGGGTTGGTACTGTGCAACAGATTTACGATCCCCCATTTGAGGCCAAGCACGATTCATTGACATTGGTTGTCAGCTTTCTTTTGAGAAATTGCACGTAGAATTAATTTTAAGTACACCTTAATGTTAAATATCCTGGAAACACTAAATTTCATGGTAGGTGATGCTCAGAGCCGCATAAGCATATATCAGGTTCTTGTGCTACTGTGAAAGATTCCTTTTTTTTAATACTTTAATTTAATAAGAAGGAGCTCATAACTGCTTCATCTCAGCTGTTAATTGCTCATCTTTTATGCTGAGGAATGATCTTGGGACACTATTTAATGCATCGAAAGTTTGAGTAATTTAATTTTATTGTTTTTATTGCCTAATCATGTCCAAGACCACAAACTTTCATGGAGAGCAACCTGGAGAAGCTACCCAATAATGCCATTTAAAAAAAAAAATTGCAATATCAGATTTGATTATTTTTAAAGACCCATAAGAAAATAGGCACTTTCACAATAAAAGCTGTTATTTTGGCAGTGATTTTGGTGATAAACATAGAGGAAAAAAACTGTTTTTTCCTCTAGTCGGAATATGAAAAGAGCCTCAAACTCAGACAAGAATACTCAGCAAAATAAATCACAATCCAGGCAATAAACATGTAAAAACGTGATAGATATGTGCTTGCCTTTTTCTCTTTTTCAATAACAGCTGCTGTAAAGGCCTGCTGAGCACAAGCGGCTATAAAAGTATGTAAAATAAATTAGGAGAGCATAATGAGAGGCTCCAGCAATTCCACCATAAATATAACATAACGACCACAACTAAAATGTCAGGGAATCCAATAAATCAATTTCTCGGGGACAGGTCGGCCTTTATGTGTAGAACACAGTCATATTTATTCCTCTATTTTTTTGGCCGATGGATCTCGTTTTTTGGAGAGCAGGCACCTAGGAGAGAGGGTGCAGCTCAACATGGGTCCCTCTCACACAAGGAGGGTTTAATATGTGCTCTGTGCGATTCATCACTGTGACATGGACACCTGAGGCCTGGGCCTGCTCTATTTCTACAGCCTAAATGGTTTCTTGGGGAATTTTCTTGCACACTAGCACACACCGTTGCCACACATGGGCTGAGAGAGACAAAAAAACAGGGGGGGGGGGGGGGGGGCAGAGATAGGTAATAGACTGACAAAGAGGGCATCCTTAAAACAAAAATGTTTAGTCCTAATCATGGTATATATACTCGATTCGAAGTCGCCACTAGAAAAAGTAAATTACTGGTGATGGAAGAGGCGACAAAGAAAATACCAAGGAGAATTATATAATTGGGTTTATGTTGCTATTTTTAGGTAAACGGAACAAAAAGAAGTGTTTTCCAACAGTTGTGAGAGATGTTCACCTTTTTAAAAGTATCTTTACATTACAAAAAAGTATTTTTATTCTGTTAAAATGTTTTTTTTTTTCAATCCAAAATAACATGCCACAGTTTGTTGAAAGTAATGTAAGATTTTTACCATAACAAAAAACAAAAAAACTGAAAAATTAAAAATTGAAAAGCAACAAAAAAGCTAAAAACTGTAACTGTATCCAAAAAAAAAAGTTCAAATTAAAAATCCTCAAAAGAATTGTACATCTGAAGATGTTATCATGGACTCAAAAAGATTGAAACATTGAACCTTTATGATTCTTGGATCCCGACAATCTCTCAGACTCAGGATTACTTTGTATTCTATTTTGAAAAATGTATCCTTCAAAAATATGAATTCTTCATAACCCGACATAATTTCTGCTTTGGTCAATGGTTCTCTAATAAACCCTAAATATGAAATAAAAAGCAAAGTGTTTGATTTTTGAAAATGTTACTGAAGTGTCACAAAATAATCAAAAATAAATACAAAACATTTCACATGTTGTATATGAACGAGAAAACCTGTAGGAAAAATGATAAATGGAAACATATTTTAGACAGAATTCAAACTGACAACATTGTTTTTCCTTCTGTTAATCACATCAGTTATTATAGCTATACATCATTTATTAAGGGTTGTCTTAGCAGTAGAGTGACAACGTGTGGATTCCAAGTATGGTTTATGCACCGCAACCTTAACCCACGTTTTTAATTATTTTCTTAAACTCTGTCCATCAACTCTCCTCTCCAGAGGTGGCTTGTTTAAGAAACAATTAGGGGGTATACAAAGCCATTTGCAGGCAGCAGGCCTTGCTGGGCAGGCCGGTCGACTGGAGTACCTTTCACAACTGATTTATAACACTGTCGGCGCGGCAAGCCAACATAATTAATAGGAGCATGGACTTCTAATTCCAATGACTTCTACACCAAGTGGTTCCATCTGATTTATGATGGTTGGCAAATCTGCATTTTATCAGTTCATTTGGTCATTATTTATGTTGATGACCAATTTCAATGGGTCACAATCATCTAACTTGCTACTAATCAAAGAGAATTAGGGTTCACTACATTATTTAGAAACTGCTAATTTATCTCTAAAAGAAGGGGGGGGGGGGGGTGAGATGCAAAACAGTTCACCACAGTGTTTTCAGAAACGCTTTCACTGAATGTTGCCCTGTAACTGAATGAGCTCTGTAAATGGGACTGAAGTCCAGAACTGCTTGTTAGGTATTTACTGGAACAACACAAAAGTGTCTGAATCAACAGAGTGCACATTCATTCTGAGTTTGTGGCACTTGGCTGAGGTGCTGTGGAACTTTTAGAGTGAATCCAACACATGTGGGGTTTGAAACAGTACACAAAGTCCAGTAAATGACTGTTTTTGCATAATGCAACATTAGCAAGGCCTAGAAAAAACGATGGTCCATGAACAGAACATGTCAAGTTCTTTTTTGCCATTTAAAATACAAACTGCAAATCTTTTATGTTGCACAGTTTAGAAAAGTGGACCTCTTCTGCAGACACAGCAATTGCAATTCAAAGGTGACATATTCCCAATTTATCAATAATGAATGTAAATCAGGCTCAATTTGGAGAATCGGAGGGCATCATGTTGACCAGCCTCAGCCTGGAGGCATAGATGGACATATCAAAGCGAGAAATCTCAGAGGGTGTCGAGAGAAATCTGCGCTCATCATACCAACACACACACACATGCACAGATCAGAATGCAAGGACAAGATGATCCACAGCATTCCTGATGACTGTCTGCTGGCTGGTAAATTAGATACACTTAAGAGAAGCTCATGTAGAATTCTCAGTGTTTTCAAAGCCTGTTAACATAATTAAGTTAGAAAGATTTTAAAATGTTCGGTGTAATTCAAAACAAGCTCCATTGTTCTGGATTAAGAAGAATTAGTTACTCAAACGTGCACACCATGACCACACTGACATTCATTATTTAGGCTAATTGTTCTTTTCTGCAGTTAAATAAATGAGATTTTTAAAATACACTGTGGTTTGACAGCCGGTTTGATTGGGGAATGGCAGTTAACACCACACTACAGTTCACCAAAGTGCACATTTCCCTATGAAATCCTAAAGGCAATGATTCTACAAGTCCCTTTGAAACAAACACACAACCAAGTCCAATTTACTGTACAGAAAATGAAAAATGCACTCTTCAAGCATTTGACAACAGGTCCAATTCAAATGATCAGACTCCATTTGTTAGCCTACACCTGATTCCCTGAGTGATAAATTGCATTTAGCGAACCGCAGGCAGCTAAGCAATCTTGACATGTTTTTATTGATTTGCATGAGCTATGTGCATGTAATCCGGTTGGTAGGTAAATCATGGCACGGGCAAATCTGAGTCACCGTGGGTTTCGTAGGTGGGGAGAAAATTGGAGACTTCACATGGGAGGAGGAATAAAGCTGGGAAAGGGTGGGAAAGAAATGTGGCCGCCCCCCTTTGAAATCTTGGGACCTCTATTAAGATTTATAGGTGTTGGGATTCTTTGGACCTGAAGCATTATTCATGGTAAAGCTTCTGTGTCTGGGCCCGTTTAATAGATGAGACAGGGTTGACAAAGATGGAACCCCTCTACAACACAGCCAAGCTGCTAAAACATGGGGCTCAGTCACCTGACGTGTAATCAGCTGCATCTTATCAGCGTAAAACATTGATTATAATACAAGTTTTTATTGGCTTTGATTTCATACAAGCAATTTTTCCAATATTCCCAAATGTACTTAGTCTGTTAAAGTAATTGGGGTCAACTCAATTGCCCAAGTGGAATATAATAAATATTTATAGTAAGCCTTTTTTCATACAAAACACGCGCAGAACACAAATTTACACAAGAAAAAACACAAAAAACAATATTCTGCTTAGTAAATGCTGAACACACACAACCTAACTCACAGAGTAACTAAAAATGACACCGAGCCAAACAGATCACTCTGAATCTTTGTTTAAAAAGCCATGGCAATATTCAGTTTATTCAGCAATTTCCTGAGAGTCTCACCATACTTTATTTGGTCTTATTAGATGAAAACACAAGGATCACCTTCAACTTTATTAATGATGGTACTCTAGATGAAAGATGCTGGTGAAAATCTGCAGCATCTGTTTTCTGCATTCACTTCTCAGCAGGTTCCACCTATTCCTCATGCCTAATGATGCTGATCCTCTCGGCAACTTTTATGGACAAATGTGTATTTGGCCACATTCATCATCCTGAATGAGTGTTCCTGATGAGCCATCCCCCTGGCCTGTTTCACTCTTTCTACCGAGCGTTAACAAATGACAAATCCCGCCACGTGTTTTCCATTTGGGATATCCATTGGAGCGCAGGGGGAAAAGGGGTCGAGACTCTCTGAGGGGCTAAAAGATGGGCAGATTCAAGAGGAACGACTCAACGATGACTACTCGTGAAAGGCAATAGCCATCCGTGTGCGATAAACTAACCATAGTGGCAATGAAAATACATTAATAATATAATGCTGTCAAGAAACAGCTGCTGAGCTGATTTGTGTCAACAGTTTAAAAGCAATTTCTTTAGGAGTGACATGAGAACATACTTTTACTGTAGTGGAGGAGAAACCCTAAAGGTTAGAGACTGTTTCCTTTAAGTACCACATAAAAGAAAAAACGGCAAAAAAATATGGACGTGGTCAAGATTTTGAATTTGTATAAACAAGATTGTGGTTATTTCCAGTACTGAGTTGCACCGTTAATAAATCCTATTTCTTTTGATGTGCAGATGGACACGAGTCCAGGCACCAAACCTGCTTCTCTTAGAACTTAGGAAGCCAAGTGTTCTTTATCTGTTGGAACATTTGAGAAGAGTTGATCAATTCAAAGCAACTTGGAGAAAAAAATTCCTTGGTCTTAGGTTTTAAGATGAACAAAAACTTCAACTTCAGTTTGTAAAAAAAAATTAATGGAAAACATGTGTACAAAAAATGGATGGATGGATGGATGTCCCCACAATTGGGTCCAAACCTTGATTTCTGGGTTTTGATTCAGTTTTCTGTATGATATATCTTTTATAAAACAACTTTTTTTTTTAATTTATTTTATTTGCAAATAGGTAAGTAATGATAAAGAAAAACCTTTCAGTTGGCCTATCCTAAGCTTGGTGTAATGCTAAAAACCAATAAATATAAAATCTTTCTGAATCTAGCACATGTGTTTGACACAACCAGTGTAATCTTACTGTTTATCCTGATATCCCGGTTGTTCAACTTTGGCTTATCCCTTCAGAGGTCGCCACAGCGAATCAGCTTTCACTGATTGACACAGGTGGTTTGGCAGAGATTTTTACGCTGGATGCCCTTCCTCACACAACCCTGTATTTTATCCGAGCTGGTGACATGCACAGGGAGACACAGACCTCAGCTACATGGTTAGGCAGTAGCGTGAAGGGTGACACTTCATGAAGCTCATCGCGTCCCCTCGGAGACAAACCCTGGTTCCCCATGCGCCAGTCCTACATGCAGCCAACTGAGCCATCCAGCCGCTTCTGACTAGGACTGTGTCATCCCTAATAAATACTATGCTTCTGTCAAAACCTTCCTAGTATTAATAACAATTAAGATTAACTTTAGAAATGATAACATATCAGGATTTTAACATATAAACCTTGGTCCATATTTCAATTTGGCATGAATGCCTTAAATGACTCACATCAGGACTGAAGCGCAGGTGTTTGTCAATGCCTGTTCCAGGGATTAGGACCAGTCCAAGATTCCCGTCTCTGTGGTGATGGATGATCCCAAAACGCAAAGCATGTTCAGTCTGATCCAGTGCAAATGTATCTGTCATGAAAACAGCTGGACTACTTAAGCTGGACAGAAGATATTCAGTTTATCTGTGAATCCAAAACAGACACAGCTTGATACCAAGTCCAGGGCAAATGCGTTTGACAAATGCATGCTAACAGAACACAAGCTAGCTATCAGCTCCAACCACACATTTTTCTAGAATTTTCTGCTCTCCGTCCTACTTTCATGCTGGACTTAGTCAACAGATGTCAGCTCTGTTTATTGCTAAGCTCACATTGCTCTAGAAGAATGCTCTTTTTTTTTCTTTCTTTCACAAGAAATGAAAACATAGGATCGCAACAAAAAATGTTGCCCCTATTGAACTTTTTGAAAACAAAATGGGAGGAAGTTGCTCGGTGATAACAGTAATTTGGCACATGTATCATTCAAGCTTTGGGTATTTGGTCTCTTCATCTTACATTGCAGCTCTTTGCTTTTCTCTGTTCCTTCTCTGACTCGTGATAAAGACGGCAAACACTGGGCGCTGCTATTCCCCAAATACATCAAAGCCAAACAGAGGTCTCAATCTATTTGCGGTTATGGTTTTGAAGGTCATTACTGGTGCAAATGAGAGAACAAGTTCACTCAGTTGCACTCTTTAAAACCCTTCAGCTCCATAAAGAAAACCCTGTTTGCCTCATGGTGCCTAAAACGAGAAGTTTGTCTTCCCTGCTTTGAATCTACACATGTAGCCCCTTTACAGCAGAGTCATTCTCATTAATTAACATTAAAATTGGATTTTATGACAGCACCATCATTAACGGTGAAACAAACACAATCTTAAAGTACAACATGAAGGTGGAAATGTTGATTACGGCATGTTTTACATTGAGAGCAGTGAATGATCTATCAAAGAGAAGGCGCATTACTTCAATTTTCACTGGCCCCTGTAACAACGAAGTTCATAGATACCAAATCAGTTTCAAGGGAACCCGGAGGCTACAAGTCCAAGACCGCTTTATGAAACATTCATAATTTATTTATGTGGATTTGATTTAGTGATATGTAAAAAAAAAAGAAAAAAAAAACTTCAGAGGAATTTTAATGGGGTTAAGGCTTGAAAAAAATCCTTGAGGTTTTGTTATGCTCCTTTTTTTTTCTTGAATCACTTCTACACTAAAGTCATGTAAAAATATTTAATTTTTTTTTGCTTTCAATGTACATATTCAGTTTATAATATATGAGAAGGAAAGTTATTCTCCCGGTTCTTAATTTTTTTCTTTCATCATCGGCCAAACATTAACCAATGGCAATGTCCATTTAGTTCAAGAAAAAAAAAGCAATTTCCACTCCGCAAAGTCTTTCTTTATGAAACTGATAGAGATTGATAACATACTTCAGCAAAATCCCCGTACTTAATTATAGCTTGATGAAAAACAATCCAGTGTGGGGACAACAGACGGTGTTAACAAGCAAGAGCAAATAAGCAAGAGCATAAATCACCAAAACTGGAAAGTCTTTGCCTTCTCTTTGAATGAAACCATAATTTATTCATCTTCAAGACAGATGGGTTGTGCTTGTATAGGCTATTGATCAATAGTAACAATTTATTATTGTTCTTTCTATTAAGAGGTGCCCATTAAAACAAATGAGAGTTGTTTAAATTGGTAAAAACCAAATGAAAGCTCAGGGCTTTAAAGAGTGCATGTTTTCACCGATGATCATGTTGGAAAAATATTCACTGCGAGGAAGGTTGAGGTTGTGCATCGACTTGGTAGACTGTGAGGAAAGACTTATACAGAGAGTAGTCTAATGTAAACAATATTGGCTTTCAAGTAGAATTATTGTATCATCAAGTCAAGCCAAGGATTTCTTTTGTCTTTAAAAGAGCTAAAAACATTAAAAAAACAGTGATGATGCAAGGCAGACAGTGGGTAGAAAATCCGAAAGAACTCAGATAAAGTGCTTTTTTTCAATATTTGTTTTTCTCTTCTTCGTGATTTCTTTTGAGATAAAGAAAGATTAAGATTAAACAAGTTGATCTATAAACATTTACACATTGTACCAATAATCTCTAACATTACCTATAAGGTTGTAAATAGCAAAAGCTCAGAAGAGGGCTGGAAAATTTTTCATTTGTTTCTGCCCTACTCTAAAATCATTTTAACTGGGCAATTCTTTCTTTTTCCACTGTTTCCTAGCACATGTCCGCCACCTAAAAATGGAAGCAACTTTGTGAGAAATGTTGAGAATCTTGCTAAAAGGGTTTTTTTTTTTTTTTTTTTTTTTTTTACAGCTGCATTATACATGAAAGACTTTGTGTCATATAATTTCTACTGGGCACAAACCGTTCTTTTTTTAATCCCCCTCCAAGAAAATTATTAATTAAAGGTTGTCACTTCCCTGAATTCAAGGGAACGTTCATCACTACCAATTCCAAGTCACGGACTGATCAAATTCGACTTGGTTCAACTTGCTACGCACATTTAATGGCAACATGTATTGTATGTAGAGCCTGAAAACGGTCAAAGAGAATTGTGTACCTATGTGCAAGTTTTACATGGCCCAAAACGTGTGTTTATGAGCATTTATATAGACTTCTCATTGGAAATGGCCACTTGAACACGCATTGCCGAGTGAAGTGTGGACGTACCTTAAGAGTTGAGTAAAGTACTTCAGCCAAGAACGGTTTTTTGGGGGGGAGGTATAACTGTTATTTTTGTTTTTTTCTTACATGGGATACAACAGGAAAGTGCTTTCTTCTAAAACCAGCCCCTAGTGGTCTTCTAAGGAACTGCAAGATTTGATACTTTTTGGTTCCAATCAATTTTGGCAAAGTAATGTGATGAAGGCATTTCACCCAAACAACCTCTGGAAAACCAAGTCCAATGTATTTAAAGTTTTACCAATCTTAGTTCCCATCACCACTAGCCTTCTTATGTGCACAGTAAGCCAAGCTGCTGCATCATCAGATAACCACACTTTCTCCTTTTGTACTGTACAGCAGGGCCTGCAAAGTCCCAAAACCAATATCCTCAAAAATTGGTCTACAAAGGCACGGGAGTACACTTCAGGGAAAAAAAAAAAGGCCTTGATTGTGCCACGTGGGATGAAAAGCATCACTCAAGCTAACCATTCCTCCATCTTATACTGATAAAATTCACTTTCCATTCATTATCCTTTATCGTAAACACAAGTCTGCAGGGGAACCAGGCTTAGAAGTGGTTAAGCCTGTCCCTGGTTTCAGATTTCTAGGGAGTATTTATCTGATGATATATATTTCTTTTTGGTAAGTGTAAGGAATTATTCTGTTTCCATCAGGAAAGACTCTGATGGCACATTAGGGATTTGTTTATTTCAACTGAAAGCCAGAGCATTTTACCCAAGTACATATTTTGCTCCAAGCTGAGACCAAATTATGTCTCAAAGCAAGATAAATCATAATGCACAAGTCAGAAAGCTGCGTGGTTTATGATCTTACACAATACCAAGCTCCACTTTCCCCGAAAGCTGCAATGTGAATTCTGAGACAGCGGCCTCGTTCTCCTGCTTGTTTGTGACAGAAAACTGTGATGAATGTGACAGCTGTCATATGCACGTCAACTGTCTGGGTTTTAGACATTCAGCAGAATGATGGGATTTGAAAAGAAGTTCATCTGTCTCACTAATAAATCCATTGTCTTGTCTTCCTTGAGCAGAAGACGCGTTGATGGACACATCCAACAAACCGGCTTTAGTGAAATACTGTCGATGCACAGGGCTCAGTTTAACTGAGAGTGAAAAGTGAGTTGATGTGTTCGAGTAAACAACTCAAATTCGCTCTTCCTGCAAAATAAAGACAAATAAATAAATATAAATCTGACAGACAGGACAAAGTGCCAAGACAATTTAGAGATATAAATTACCGACAAAATTTCAAAAAGCAAGCACAGAACAAATGTTTTTTTTTCCTGTTTTTTTTTTTTTTGTCTTTATTGACAAGCTAGACTAAAAGACAAAGGTATATCTGTTTGCCCAAATGACAGGCAAAAATAAATCCCAGCACACAGCCTCATAAAGTGCTGTTGAAGCAGCCTGGTGTCTTTCACATGATCTGTCAAGAAACTCTGCCTGATCCCGTTATAACGGCCATCTTACGTAAACCCCTGAACTCAGCATCCCGCTGCTGTGACCCAGGCAACAATGCCTCCTTATACGCTTAAACAGAAGCTGTTGAACCAAACTCAAGGGCTTGTGCAAAGGGGAGTTTAAGGGTCATGTAAACTTGCAACAGCCTTGGAATGAAAAGAGAATTCCCCACTTTGTTTCTTCAAATGGATCTCTGCCATCGCAGACATCCACCCGAATTTCCTCTTTTTTTTTTTTTTTTTAAGACAAGGCAAGGGGATAACGATGGGGGTTTGCAACAACATGATACTGGGTCTGTGTCTGCACGTCTCTCCATTGAAACTAAGATCCAGCCGTCTTAGGTTTATCACGACGGACCCCCAGGGGTTTGGAATATATTTTCTTTCCCTTACAGGGTATAGCAGCTTTACAAAGAAATGCAAAAGCACGCTAACATCTTCTGACAACCAAACAGTCAGAATTTGATCCACACAGGCTTTGTGTACATAAATACAGCTCAGAATTACATGTTACAACCTAAATCTCATGTTGCAAAACTATATATATATATATAAAAAGAAAACATGGTGTGGGGTCATAGGTTGCGGTGAAGGTAGCCCTATTCTGAAGCTTCACCTGCTTTCATCACAATAAAGGTAGCTGTGAGTTTGACCAGGTTTAAACACAAAGGTTTAAGAATTGCATTTAAATATGCTTTTGGTTGCTATAAATACCAATGATTTAAAAATATTGGTCTAATTTAGTGCTTACTTGCACTCTTTTTTTCTCTACATGCTAGGTTGTCGTTTATAGTTTCATAAAATAAATAAATAAACAAACCTCAATTAAGCACCCTTTTAGCACGACTTTCACAAAAATAAAGAATGGCGTCAAATTGCATATTCAATCAGTTGGATATGTAACAATCTTCACAAAAACAACAAATCAGCTATATTAACACACAAGATATGTTTAATGAAGATTGTATTTTTTAATCTGTATTTACTGACCTATAATTGCCCATCTCTACCTACTGTTCCTGTAACTTTGTTGATTGTTTTAGAAAAAAAATGTAATTCAATTTAAAGTGTTTCACATCCCTTTGATAAGTTGTTGTTGTATAATAATAATGATTAAAAAAATCTCAATAGTGAGCAAAAATATAAATACATTTAGATAATCCACAACAAAATCTGAATTATGTTTGAAAACAGAGTATATGAAATACTGGAAGCAATAATAATTAAGCTAAATTGTGAAAAAAAGTAGTCAAGAAAGTCTTTGCGCAAAGAGAAGTTTTACATTATTTTAATTTTAAGCTGATTTTATTCATGTATGAAGCAAGTGCATGTAATAATGCTATTTGAACATACTTTGCCCAACACGCAGTGCTTGCTTCTGGTCAAATCTACACTTGCATTTTCAATTCTCACATGTCCAAAAATACCGTTGGCTAACTTAAAATTGGATGGCTCTGCATGACACCATAACCCATGAAAGAGGTCGTAGAGACAATGAGGACTGAAGTAACCAAAAAAAAAAAAAAATGTACGCCCACTTCACTCTGCCATATGTTGCAAAGTTCCTGGTGCCCACAGAGATGCAGACATTTCATCATTAACCATCCAACCAATTATAGCCCTCCGGCAATGCAGCAATCGTCTGTTTTCTATGAAATAGGTGGAGAATGAACCCGCAACCCTTGCTTTGTCTCCAGGCCTCTTAAAATAACAAAAACAACAATAATTCCAAACATATTTTTACACTTAATGGGAAATAGATAAAGAAGGAAACAAAGGAAACTCGGACTGAACCCGGATCAGATCATTTGCTAATAGTAGCAGTTAAACAGTCAGTATTTCATCTCGTATAAAAACTGGGGTATTTAGAAATACAGCAGTCAAAGTCACTAGTGTTTGTCTGGTGCTGCTTTTCTTCTAACTGAACAAAGTGCAATACAGTTCATAGGACTACCTATTAAAGTGGTTTCTCTTTATGATAAAAGTAGCTGGGCTCTGGGATTTTTTTATAAAAACATCAAGCTTATAGTATGTCATATCCTGCTGAGGTTTTACAATAAAAACCTCATAAATTCTTTTTTGGACTGGTAAATGGTGAGTTGTTCAAGTATCTTCATTTAGGACATCATGACTGGATGTTCTGGTGCTAGTTTGGTGTCAAACTCTCATAATGTTCAAATATTTTCTTTTAATGAGGCAATATTAGAGGAATGCAGTGCATTACCAGTGAGTATGTTTTTTCTGTTAGGATTCCAGTCAATGTACTTGCTTGTGTTTACTTTTGACAGGATACTCTCAGACTTGAACATACAAATATTCCTGCAAACTTCAATGAAATGAACAAAAAGAAGTGAGACAAAATTCCTGCACAACTGTTTGATCTAAAAAAAAAAGTTTTCACCCAACCTTGTTTTACGGGATGATGCTATTTTTTGTCTTCTTCCAAAAAAAAATAAAAAGAAAAAAAACAACGTCCATGAGCCATTGGCTGCTGTGGACTTCTTTGGGGAGGGAGTCTGTGTGAAATCCAAACTGACTGATCCAGGACAGAGCAAGGATTACACCATTTCCCCCTTGAATTCTGCAAATCCCAACAAAGACCTTTCTGTAACCACAGTCAACTGAGTCGTTAGTTAGCCAGAGGAGACACAGAGCAGTGGTTCAGGGCCACTGTGGGAAAGGCAGGACGCTCCAGCATAATGTTGCTTTTCGTCAAATACAAGACCTCAAAAAGCCCCAATCAAGAGAATCGCCACCCACCTCCTTTCCTCCCTGTTTTGGAAAAAGGTGCGAGGCTCTGGCACTTGCTGAAGGACCTGGCAGGTTCATGCCCCAGGCAGTTTTGCATGTCACTCCAACAAAGAGCCTGTCAATGTCCCACTGGTCAACTGGAGTGACCTGCAATAGCTATTTTCACCACTAGAAGCAATATTTTCACTAGAAATTTAACCAAGTACAGAGTACAAGTACTCCAAAATGTTGACATCACATTGCAAATATTTATAATTAATCACATTTGTTAACCTTATACATGGGTAAATATCTCAAAACAAAATATAAAATAAGAAGAGCCAACTTGACCCTTGTTTTTAACAGCAGGACATTTTATTTCTTCTTCCCTCAATAGTTTTTACTTGACTGAATGATGAGGTTGGACAATAATCTCTGTGGATCATGGTGTTTGCAGACGACACTGTGATCTATAATAAGAACAGGAAACAGGTGGAAGAACATCTAGAGATGTGGAACGGGAACGGGTTATCACTTCAAAGACATGGAGAGTGTGGGGAAAAAGGTGAAGAAATGTGTCCAAAGCAGATTGGAACGGGTGGAAGAAGGTTCCGGGTGTGCTGTGGGACAAAAGAGTGTCAGCCCGATTGGAAGGACAGGTGTAGAAGACTGTGGTGAGAGCAGCCACGTTGTTGGTTTAATGGCTCTGAGAAATAGTCATTCAGATTGGGAGTTACAAGTTTGGATAGGGTCAGGAATCAAGACGTCAGAGGAACAGATCAATCAAGTTAGAGGTTTTGGAAATAAATGCAGGGAAAACAGATTTAAATGGTCTGGAAAGGTTCAGTGTTTGGGACAGTGAGTATGAAAAAATTCTAAAGTTGGAGCTACCAGGAAACATGCCTAGAGGAAGACTAAAGAGCAGTTTCATGGATGTAGAGCAGAATTTTAGGGTGGGTGATGTGAATGAGGATGTTACAGAGAATGAAGTGAGAAGCAGATGAATAATTCTCTGTGGTACCCAGTGAAGGAAGAAAGCATTAGGCTAGGAAGATCCAATAGTTTCTACTTCTGCACAAAATACAAAGATACATGAGCAACTTTTAAACACCTTATGTTAAAGGCATTAAAATTAACACATTGTCCAAATAAAGCTGTTGAATGAAAAAAAAAGTGCCTTAGCCTTTTCATTCTAAAGAAAAAAAAAATCTAAAAAGATTAAAAGTCAATCTCAAACCAGGAGTAGTGATAATATTTCTCTGGATTAAAATGTTCAAAACCATAGAATAGAATAAAGACACATATAAAAACGAGTCATCTGCCAAATCATTTAGAAAAAGAAGCCCAAAGTTTTTTCAATTTATTGAGGATGACAGAACATTTCGTAACAGCATTGAGTCTTTAAACAACGCATAAACCGATGTTATTAGAGTGTAAACACTTCTCCCTCGCTACGCTTTTCACCTTTCAAAGTTTCATTGTTTTAAAGATTTCTTTTTTGTGCAATGTTGCATGTTTTCTTTTTACTAAGATTAGAGCTTTGAGAGTTTAAAGAAGAGAGAAAAGTATCATAAAAACATATGTGTCTGTCTGAAAATTGTATACATTTTGTGGTAAGGAGTTTTACAGCCTTAAAACAATAATAATAATTAAAAAAAATAAAGTTGACTACTTTGCAGATTTCACCTATCATGGGTTCTTTTAGCAACATAACTCCAGCCGTAAATAAAGGACCACTGTACAATGATTAGTATATGCAAATACTATCAAATTAAACAGTAGAAGACAAATATGCTTTTAATAAGTTGCACTTTTAAGTTGTTTTAGAACATTTTCAATGTTTTTAATTTTCTTTTTTGGAATTTTTCATTTCATTTGATTTGTATTTGATTCAGGGATTTTACATTTTTTAGAGAACGGAAAATATTTTATGAAAAGGAAAGAAAATGTCAAAACTATTTATGGCGTTGAAAAGGAACCATTCACTTTCTACATGACCTCAGCAGAGGCAGCTCTAGAGCCCATATTTAACTCCATACAAGACCAATTTAGGGCTGAGGTCAGCAGGAACTGAAGGTCAGTGATACAGATCTGAACCCAGAAGAAAGTATAACTGCTGGCCACATCACAAATGACAAATTAACACAGCGGTAATGCAACACAGTAATCTTTGGAGAGGTATAAAGACCAGTTAGTCAGGCCTGGAATCTCACAGAGAAAATGAGAGCCACTTATCCCATAACGAGAGCTTAATGAGGGTCCCTTTAACTAGCTACAGTGTCTCTTTGCCTTGGAGAAACATTTGTCTTACAGTACAAATGTGGGTCATGCATCATTTCTATTGTGAAAAAGAGTGGCGTAATAACGACATAAATCACAAGGGGCCTAGGTCGGGGTAATGAGACTTAAATCTCTTAAAACAACACCATGAACTCTGGTGAATAATAAAATGATTTGGTGGGAAAAAAAAGAATACTACATTCTTCGCGTAAAGCAACTCCACTCTGCACACATGGCTTTTGGCAGTGCAGAAGCCCTACTTCATTTAGCTCTGACAGGCAATTTAATACCGCAAAATTACTAACCTTAGCTTTGCAATTACTTTTCCAGCTCTGAACGTTTTCAATCCCTCTGTAGATGTAATCTTAAGGTTGAGACCCGTGGATAGGGTGGGGCCCGAGTTCTGAACTCACCGTTTTTGCAAAAGTTCTGCTTGGACAAAACGGGAAGTGCAGGGAATGTTGGGAGGGTAATCGTTGACCTAATCAACTCTTATGCACAATTCACTATACCCAGCCACCATAATGCAAATTAAGTTAATGAACCACAACTATTCTGCTCTTAACAGCTTGTTTGGCAAAAGTTGAGTGAAAATTAAACAACAAATTGAAACCTTATAGACCTTCTCCTATGAAAATCTTGTTTTTGGTGTTTTTACATATGTTCTTGTGGGATTTTTCTCATGATGGAGGACATTTATAAAAAAAAAATAATAATCTTTCGTTTCTGAGTTTACTTTTCTCATTCAAATATTATAAATCAAGAGCAGACGGAAACATTTGTGAATTTCTACTGATCTACTGCCACTCTGCAGAAACTATGTTCTAGAAAACAGCAATAAACAATTTGTTTGTTGTCATGCTTTTTGCTTGAATCTTAACTGCAGGTTCACTGAGCGTTAGATAAATGTATCCCCTATCCTTCACACAGCATGGTGTACTATACCTTTTCATTTTTACCAAACTGACAGATGTTCCTCAGTCTGCAAAACACACATTGACTCTCAACATTTGGCTTTAGGAGACTATAAGTTTGACAATGTTTTTATTTTTTTTTTTATTACACAAGCTTGTTTTTAGTAAACGCTCTGCAAATCCGAATGACCCTCTCCGAACATCTGCCTTCTGTGTTGAACAAGAGTTTATGCCATTACCTCCCCGTGGCCTGTTTTTCATTTTCACAGTCTGCCCCGCTGTGAAAAGAACAAAGGCAACATCGTGGAAAACGCTCGCTCATCTATGACAAGCAGAAACTCAAACCCCTGCGGGGAGGCCAAATCCCTTTGCTCACAAAAATTAGGATATTCGAACGTAAGGTCTGTTTGTCTGGGTGTAAACGTGTGGAAGTGCTGGCATTAGATAGAATATCAAAGTCAACAAGTCTGTTGCTTTAAGCTGATCCTTCTGTCCCCTGGAAAAATTCCTCTCTGTGAAAGCCCAGAGGAGCCTTCAAATGTTTCCCCGAGTGCAACCTGATCCATAACAGACAGCCGTGCAGCTCCATGTGCTTTCAACACTATGCACACAAGGGCCACTTGTAATACCCGACTCATGGCTGACAGGAAGCTTTCAAAAAATCAAATTTCCTATTTGTGTAAGTCAGCCTCTCACACTTTGCTTTTTAAAATTGGAAACTGGATCAAACAATACAAAAACTGCAAACAAAAACAACTGGAACCGGAGCAAAGATTCACCGCCCTTTTGCGCCGTCAGAAGTTTCTGACAGAATTTATGAATGTTAGCAAGCGTCTGATTTTTTGCACCTGCTCTTGCTGCACGCACGCGTGAAGGTTTTTTAATTTGAAATAGGAATAGCCTAGAAGAGGATCACCCAAATGAATGATGAAGATTGTGACTTATTTCTCTGCTATTTACTACTAGAAGTAAATTACCAGAAGTATTTTTTGACTTAGCAGATAGTTGCTACAGGGAATAGGAACAGGTGCTAAGAAGACAGGCTGGAGAGCGGTGTGCAAAAAATGCCAGAAGAACCACGATGACTAAAACCATTTTGAACTTTTAATAAATTCAAAGATAACAGGGAATCTCGAACTGGGGAAAGAAATATTGCTGCACAACATTTCTATAGGTTTATAGAACCAGGAGTGCAGGTTTTTAGATGATCTCCACACTGCAATTGAAGTGTCCCAACTCAAACCTATAAGGTTGAGCAGCATATTTCATTTGCTTTACTTGTTTGTGTTAAACCTTTTCTAATTTCATTCAATATTTATGGGTGGAATTTGTTTGGTAAATTTCCATTTGGTTCAGTTTTCTTTTACGCTGTAACTCAAGGAATTGGGCAGAATATCACAGTTGGGTTGCAACAGCTGTTTCTATTAGGGTGCTACGTATGACGTAGTATTGGGGTCACCATGAAATAAAAAAATAAATAAATAAATGAATTACAAGAATACAGTCATAAAATTGTGGAAAAAAGCTTACATTTTACCTGTAAAAAGGAGTAAAACCTGTCATAGTTTTACGAGTCATAAAATTATGAGAAAAAAAAGTTGTAATTTTACCAAAAAAAAGTCACAAAATATGATAAAAAAGTTGTTATTGTTAGAGAATAAATAAAATAATATAATGATAAAATTATAAGAAAAAAAGTCGTAGTTTTATGAAAAAAAGACATAAAATTGTGAAAAAAAGTTCTAATTTTAATAACAATAATAACAATGGATTGATTTTTTCCGTGCTTTTCCAGACGCCCATAGCATTTGCAATGTGTATCCTTTGTTCATCAATTCAAATTACGAGAAATAAAGTTATAATTTACGAGAATAAAGTTGTAAAAATATGAGAAAAAATTCCTAATTTACAAGCATAATAATTAAGAATAAAAGAGTCATTATTTCTAATAATGAACTTATAAATTGATAAATAATAAATTGATACTTTTCAAGATTAAAGTCATGAATGTATGGGGCAAAAGATTGTTTACTAAAAAATAAGGATCTACACTCATTTAATATCTATTTTTAACGATACATATTTTACTACTTTTCTCCACTGGTTTTGTTTTTTATTGCATTGTTTATTATTATATTATTGTGTTATTGTATTGTTTAGGGCTGCACGATACGAGGAAAGCTTGCAATTTGCGATATTAGTGATCAATAATGCGATGACGATATAACATGAACAAATAGCAAAACAACCAATAAAAGCATTTCCATTTCACTGCAACAGTTCACATTAATTAAGAGCCAACTTAACTTAAATAACACGCCACATGATATAGGAGACAACTGTCTAACATGAAAGGGGTCCATCTGATTGGTCAACAATGTAAAGGGGTCCATCTGATTGGTCAACAATGTAAAGGGGTCCATCTGATTGGTCAACAATGTAAAGGGGTCCATCTGATTGGTCAACAATGTAAAGGGGTCCATCTGATTGCATAAATTTGATTAGTTAAATACTTCAAGCTGCCATAAGAATGTTTTTAGCACATTTAAGGTAACGATTTATCGCAGTTTGACGACTTTTGCGATATGCGTATTGCACAGCTTGATATTGCAATAGCGATAAATTTGCGATTTATTGTGCAGGACTAGCATTGTTGCTTTTTCTTGTATAATAGTCAGCAATCAAATATATTCTTCACAAAATGCTAGCTAAAAGTACAACATTCTTTAACTGGAAGCAGCAGTTTGTAGAGTTCTGTGACTTCATCTCTCAAAGTAGAAGACGTGATAAAGTCAGAGAGCAGATTTAGAAATGTGTGCAGAAAAAAGAAGCGTGCGGGTTAGGACTTGAGCATCAAGTCTGATCAAAACATGATATGTTCAAACAACTTAACACCTCACAAGTCAAGGTGGTCTTTTAAAACACTATCGTACACAGGTCACAGCAGCTCTTACCACACACAGCTGACTGACAGTTTGCACGCCGTTTTGTGTTTGAAGGCAACGCTCCGTTTGAAGTTTTATTTTTGCACTGCTCAGTGTCAGAAGAGTCTTAGTTTGGGTGGACAAAATGGACCCCTTCACATCTCAAAACAAATTCCTGTCAGTCAAAGTCAACCAAGAAACTGTCGTATCATATCATCACTGTCCATCAACTCAGTCACAACTCGGCTCGTTTGAGTCCACACAGGGACAGCCTTCAGTTCAGAACCAACCACCAGGGCACAGCAAACCACAAGATGAGAAAAACCCTCCTTGGGTGATAAAGGTACTTATAACCCTACGTATATTTATGGATACCATTAAAAACAAAACTGCTATAAAGGAAATAGCTGACTGCAGAGCAAAAAAGCCCGAAGGACCCAATTTCCTCCTGAAGCACCTGATGGACACTCTGACAGGCAGATTGCTTTCCAGCACCAATTTTTGGAGCATGTGACAAATGGTCCACACAGCTGGTATGTGGTCTGAGATGAGTCATAAATCTTGTTTTATCTCCGCCGTGGTGGTAGCAGAAAGGGATGAGTTGCTTTTTTTTTTTTTTTTTTCTATCTCATTCACATGTCTATCTGTCTGTTATCTGTGCCCTTGAGCAAAGATTACTGATGCCCCGTCTTTGATATATGACACATCACACAGTGCGGCTTTTCATCCCGCGAATTAATCTAGAAAGGGAGGAGGAAAAATGCAAAACCTGACTGCCATCAGCCAGTGGGGCACTCTTACTGTTCCTTTGTGCTCTCTGTGCGACCACCCTTCTCATCTGAGTGCTGTAGATTCCCCCTTTTTCCTGATATTCAATAGAAGGGAAGCAAAGAGGATCATGGGAGCCCAAGTTAGGTGGCAAATTGTTTGTCTGACCTCTGCAGGTCTCCCTTATTTTATAAGCTAGCGCAAGTCACCCTGTCTGATCCCCATAACAAATAGTCCCCCCGGCTCCTGCTTGTTTTATCAGACGTTGGAGGAAAGATCACTGTGAGCAACTCCGCAAGAGGAAATCTGAACAGAAGAAGAAAAGAAAAGTGACTGATGGGAACAGATATTGCTGTAATGTTGCCTCAAGAGCAGAAACAGGCAGATAAAAGACGGAGATTAAAGAAACAAATGGTGGTATATTATGTGTTAACAGCTTATGTATGACACAGAAGAAGAAAAAGACCACAATGGGCTTTTAGGAGAATAATACTCCCGTGTTACTGTCACTGGTGAGGAATGTTTTATTATTCAGAAAGCAGGAAGGCGAGCAGCACTGAGTGCAGTTTAATGTATCATCTCCTAATACATTTGAATAATGGCGTTTTAAATGAGTAAGATAAATAGCAGTGACCACTTTGTGCAGTCTAAAACAGAATGTAAAATAACACATTAGGCCCGACTGCTGCCGTCTAAATTAAAAGACTCCACATTACAGAGTAATAACCATCTCTCTCCAGACTCCAGACTTCATTAACCCGGAGCTAATCTCCCCGTGAAACTTCCTGATCTTCACGTGCCGCGGGGAAAAATGTGTTCCGTAAATACTGGGTTGTTTTGTGTTTTTCTAAGGGCCACGGAGCGAGACATCAGCTGTTTTTTTTTTTGCCTTTTTTCTCACCCATGTAATCCGAAAAAGGTCATAAATAAAATATGACGCCACAAGAAAAGTGCTGCAATCCATTATTATAATAGCAATGTTCCTGATCTTTTTCATTAGCATGCAGTCTTTAACCCAAACAAATGTCTTCCTTAGCCTCGCATTCCACTTCCATTTACAAACTACAAATGCGCTCATGTGTCTTAACCAGAAGAGTGGCAGGTAAGATGCATCAGCCGGGAATGACCCCGATGAAACAACATTAAATGAAAATAATATTCCTCAATCTGGGTAAGACATGATATCAACAATTATAAAACACACTAAAAATTCCATAATCAAAAAGAACCCAAGTTGGATTGTTTTTAACTCCAAGGTTAAAGGGCCCATACTGTGCTTTTCTTGAGGCTTTTAGAGTAAACTATATACATACATGTGATCATATATTACATTTGGCACACTAAAGAATAATTTTTGTGTTTTTAATAAATATGAGTTATTTTTGCAGCAAATTTTCCTACCTGGAAGTAAGACGACTTGATCTCTGAGGCACCGGCTTTGACTCTTTGTGGGTGACATCAACCTAGAGCTGGCCGCGTGTCGGCATTTTGCCCACGAAAACAAACAACATCCAAACTCTTTCAAAGATGGGTGTGCACATCGTGCGCATAAAATGAAAGCATTTTGCCGATCACCGTTAGCTCTGCAGAGAAAGTGGGTGTGTCTGTTAGCCTGGACTCTTCCTGGAGGGGGCTGTCAGTCACGTATCTACGTCACAATGTGAAAACCTGCTCGTTTTCATGGGTTGGGAGGGGTCTGGTGCTAAGAGCGCATGTTTTTAGAGGAACACACAGGAATGTGTGAATGGATCAAAATGCCATTTTGGGGGTAGTTTCTTGTGAGGAATTAACATTACGATACAATTAAAAGCTCCAAGATTTTATTTTTCATTATATAGGCCCTTTAAAAGGGGCTAACTTTTTGCTGAGGTATTTTAACTCCAGAAAGGTGCTTAAAAAAAACTTTAAATGACACCACTATGTCCCAAAAAGTAGTATTGCTCCAAAAAAAAAAAAAAAAAAAAAAAAATTAAATTCAAATAAAAAATGGGTTGACGAAATATTTAAGAGGACATAATCCCATCTTTATTAAGGACAGACCCTTCTTTTAGGGTCAAATGGTGGTAAATCCATTACAATTCCTAACATTTTATTTTGTGCTTTATCTTTTCATTAAGATAAGTCTAATTTTATTCTGTGGTTTGTCGATTTTTGCCAAGACTGTGATAAGAAGCTTTAGGCACTAGAAATAATTCACTTAGTTCCCAAGATGATAGCATGGATTTATTAAAAACCAAGAAAAATTGGATTTTTCACTTATTTTTATTGAAAAAATTGGAATTAACAAGTAATGGGGTTGTCCTTATGATTTTATGTCTACTTTACAATTACCTGTATGCCGCCCATTAAGACGACTGTTGTTGAAATTTTGGGCTATACAAATAAAATTGAATTGAATTACTTTGAATTGTCAGGTGTTAAAGTTCCAAAAGAGAAGGTCAGATACTGGATAAAGTTGTGTCACTGGACAGATGGATTCCAGCCACGTGCTGACACCTGCTCTTTGTCAGAGCTGCTGTGTTTATTTTTCACATCCGTGCGGCATCATTTAGGCGGCAACGTGGACAGCAGCATCCATATGTGTGAATTATTGTAACATAAAGCTGGAGGGCACTGAGGCCTACTTTCTGCCTGCTGTAAGTGCTAACATAACCTTTTCATCTGCTCACCCAATGTCTCTCTTGAATCAATTCCCTCTCAGTGCCCCTCAGCGTCTGTACAACTGGCACCTCCACAACTTGTTCCATTAGTTATGTTGGGCTCCATCTGGCCTCAGTCATTTAGCTTTTTAATATAGTTGTCTCCTGCTCTCTAATTTGTCTCACATTTACAAATGGCGCTGACTGCCCGCTCCAAGCTGCTCCTCGTCAGCGGCAGAAAATACATTTTCACCAGCCATCAGGCCGGCAGTAAATCTGTAATGTTGGATTATTAATAGATAGCAACAGATGTTTGCTGGTTGTTGATTACCGGGCATCCTGACCAGCAAAATCTGTTCATAAATGGAATAGAATTTATAGCGGACCAGAAATTATGCCAACCTTGTAACAAAGAGGCAGTGAACTAGACCCACTTTATCTAACTTCTCCACTTCCAAACAAGAAATGACCGTTTCTGCCACTCACAGATTCTTCTATATAGGGTCCGAAAGCTGTGGCCTTAAGACAATTCATACTTATTTTTATCACTTATTTGAGTGCAATTGAACAGATTTAGAAAATTCAAAACAGTATTTCATTCATAATAGGTTTAAAGAAAATATGAATACTGCTGATTTCTTAATGATCACTGCATGTAGAGCAGTTTTTATTTGTCACCCATCAGCACCCACAGCTGACAACATCTGACTATAAATAAAGTTTAATACCCCTATTTGGCGTGTGAGCCACTTCTGAATTTTCCAACTTCAGGAGATCTCTTTCTCTCCATCAATATATCTATTTATATATGCAATAAAATAATGAATTTGAAAAGCTCATGTTCATGTACTTAAATGTACTTAAATATATACATTTATTATAAAAAGCATATTTCAAACTAACCATGTTTTAAACAAATGGATTGATCTAGATGAATATGTAACATTTCACTATGACAAAAACTTCCTCTGACTTTATTCCTTTGAAGTCCCACTCCGATCATCTTTTTGATCTATTGTAAAAGCATTCTCAGTGTTTTTTTTTAATTGTGAATATGTAGGCAAAATGAAAAAAACTGATGTAATTTATAGAACAAAGTTTCTGCAGAGCGGAAGGAGTTCATCAGAAATTCAGAGTTGTAGGCAGCACCATTGGAGCAGAGGAAGCCTACCCTCATTTCCCATCATCCATCTGTTTACATGCTCTCCTTACTGGCTTACAGACCCTCACATCCCCAATCTAACATTATCAGTGCAACAAAAATGAGTAATATTGGAGCTATCCAGCAATAAAGATTACCAGATACCAGCTTGGATTTAGTGCCTAATTTTCTTAATAAATGTCCTCCATCATGAGAGAAATGCCACACGAACATTAAAATCAAAATTTTGAGTTGGTCTTTAGCAGCTTGTTGAATTGGACCCGTCTGTTGGTAGTTGTCATGTCAACAACGGCACATCGCACGGTGTGCCAAAAACAGAAACGTGTTCCAGGTTTTTTTTTTTTTTTTTTGAGTGGCTGACCTCGGGCCAGTTGAGAAAAAATAAGGCGCACTAGCAGCTGTATCCTTGGTTAGGAGTCCGACGCTGAACGCCAACACTTTTCTGAAGATAAAGAAGACAAAAAGCTCCTATCTGCTAGTGGAGCAAGGCCCTTAGAGTTGTTGAACATGGATGTCAGGGGCATGTTCGATTGGCTGGTCTGCATGTCAATTAAGTGAAGCAATTTGATGATTGGCTGAGAGTCATTTTTTTGATAGCCTGAAATCAATCCACACTAGTCGATCACATAGGAATCGCAATCAACGTATTGGGCTCCACTGGATTTGAAGTTTCAAATAAAGTCACTGTAAAAAGATGTTAGCATTATTCTGTTTATACATATCAAAAAAAGTCTCAAAATATAACAAACATCACTTTTTTCTTCATCTATTTGGTTTCAGAGAAAGAACCAAAATCAGCTGCAGTTAAGTGTCAATCAGCCAGTGCATTATCCCTCTATTAGCGCTGGGTTCCTGCAAATGCTTTCTGATTTCTCAGCTTCCCTCTTGAAACAGTAATCATTTCTGTGAACAATTTTCTATTTACAGACAGTGCGCCGGGAGATTGAGAAGCCACAAACAACAAGTCACAAACTGTGACAAGTTATAAAACTTTAAAGCAGGCAGTAAATAGCTCTGTCACTCTAACCGTGGTGTTATATTACCTGGACACATTTATCTGACGGGCGGTAAATCTCAATTCCCCTTACCCACCAAAAAACACAAGAGAAGACACGCAAAAACAAATTGCAGATGCAGAGACAAAAAATATATATACGAGTAGTTAATCAAATGAACATGATGCTTTGAAAAGTGACATCATTAATAATGTCAGCGAGTTTGGGCGGTAGTTTTTTGGTGAACAGAAGCGAGATTAATCCAGCTTTTTTCCCTCTTCAGCTGTGCACTTTTAGCGCTCCCTGGAAATAGTTTGTATTCTCTAATATTTTTTACAGTTGCTTCACCTGCCTGATATCCTTCAGCCCTTTCCTTCAGAAGCTGTCAAAGCCGCCAAGTATAATATATGGCCTCTCCAATGAGAACAGCTGTAGCCACTCTCTCTGCTGCTGCTACCCTGCCCCGCACGAAATAATACATCAAGATTAATTGATTTCCCGTCACACTCTTAGAGAAAAGAAAATTAATTTTCATGTATCTTTTCTCTCCAACCCCCAGCATATGAATTTTGTACATGGCGTGTAATTTAAATTTTTAATTATTCATGAGAACTAAAAACATGATAAAGTGTTTTAAAGTACGCCCCAAGGTCCTAGCCGAAAGCTCAACATGTTCCGAAACAACGATAGCAATTCCTGATCCCTATATAAATAATACATGTATTTACAAAGAAATCCGTCAAAACCATGTTGGGGGCACAGCACACTTTTTGTCTGTAGCTCTCTTGGGTGAAGAAGTTAAGACTAGCTTATAAAATAATTAGCTGGATGAATTATTAAGGCAGATGCAAAGGGAGTTCAGGGATCATCTGTGAAAGTCAAATATCAGGCTGTAATCTGCTAAATAAAAAATAAAAAAGTTTTCTTGCAATTTTAGTTTACCACTTGCTCTTTTAACTCATATATGCTCATTGAAACTCCCATTCTTGCCTCAGACAGTGTTTAAAAAGATTGAACAAAAATAATTCAGATATCATTTTATCACTTTTCAATCGATTGCTTTGTTTTGTTATATTTATGAAGAGAAAATGTCATTATTACATAGCTGACTGTAAAATGAGTCAGATTAAATCATTTTTCTTTTAAAAAAAAAAACATCGTAAAACCAAAAAAAAGTGTGGGCGTGACAGTTGGTGTGGAGTAAGCCTACCCTCATTTCCCATCATCCCTTTATTTACACTTGCTCCCGCTAGCTTACAGTCCCTTACAGACTGCCCCAAGCTAACATGAGCGGTGCAACAAAAATGGCGGGGAATATCAGAGCTGCCAGCCCAGACAATGAAAACAAAGACATCCGTGGATCTAGTTGTCTACAAGTGGATGTATACGAATGCAGCAGGGAACTTATGACATTTTTTCATCTGCTCCTGTTTCACAGTGATTTGAATAAATACATACTCAGAAACACAATTTTGAGATTAATTTTCTTTATATACATGTATGTCCTCCATCATCAGGAAAATGCAACATGTTAAAAACACCCAAAAGACCATTTTGATCAGAGTGGGTCTGTACTTATATTTTTGTTGCAGTGTGTCGTTACCTTTCAGGACAGAATGTTGACTCGGCTATTTGTGAGTGATCAGCCTTCTGTGGTCAGACATCTTCAACCTTTCTGCATGTGTTGCCGCACCAGTAATACATTCATCAAAAGCGCGAAGTGCTGGTGACACAGCTTGAATTTAATTTGTTTCTGCATCTATCTATAGCCCTTTTTTATGTTTACCAGCAAAGTCTAACACCAGAAGCAGGAACTCTCTTATTATCTGTTTGACCTTCTTTAATATTCATTAGAGTCCAGCAGAAACCTTTTTTAAACAATAATATGAAAGAACAAAGAGCAAACTGAGACATCAAATCTGGGCAAAACCTCTTTTCGCTTCATAGTGTGTTTAAACAACCACCCAACACAAATGATCTATGCGACTGTGGATGATTGAGGAGTATGTCTGGCCTGTGAAGCAAGAACGCTGACCACAGCCTCTGGAGTTATGTGCTGGCCAAAGGAGGATGCCATGCCGCTGATGCCGCTGTAACTCACAGGAATGACTGGCAGCAGGGCTGCAGGCCGCTGTGCATGCTCTGCTCTCATCCCACAAATTAGGGGACGCAGTCGGAATGATCAGGGGCCATCTGTGTTTGCCATACCTTCTCACGTTTCTCAAAAATCTGAAGGCAAGCTTGACCACATGTCCGGTAAAAAGTGGAGTACTGTCCTGCATTAGTTGGACCTGTAAACACACTTTTTCTTTTTTTCTTTACTTGTTGTTCCCAATAAAACACGCACCCACACACTTTCTGTAAGCTCAAAAGAACAAAGGAACGATTAACATATTCAGTAAAAAGAGCTCCAGCTAAGCCCATATTTGTCTTGGCTGATGGTAAGAGTGTAATTATAAGGTGCGATGTTTGTGCGTGCACGTGCGATTTCACACATGCATGTGAGATTCTGAACATACATACATGTGTGTTAGTCTTTTTGGTGCTTTCATTGGTGCAAGTCAAATTAGTACGTCTAGCAAAAGGTTCTAATTATGACTGTAAAGCTTAATTAGCATTTACTATAACAACAACAAATGCTGCAATATCGCACAAATTCTGCAAGAAACTCCCTTAATGCTGCACCATCAAGCCAGAGAACCCACTATTAATCCCAACACACAACAACAGACCAGCGCTGCACTCCTGCTGTGTGCGCAAAATCATTTCTCACTCGTACCAGACTGTTTCCATCAACAGCTTATTCCCAAGGAATCACAAGATGCCAGTATCTGTATTTATATGATCAAAGGAAATTCATATGCGGCTCTAAAAAATGAATGAGACCATGGATGACCATGACCATGGATGGATTTATAGTAAACAAAATACAATCATGAGGAATTTTTGTAGCTATTTGTATGGTTTAAATTTTAACCATAATTTATATGTCATGCCAGTTTGTCTATACATCATTGAAATAATAACTAATTAATTAAAGGAGTCTTTTTTTTACACTTTTGTAATTTTTATCACAGTTTCCTCCAAAGAATTTTATAAAAACACTTTTATTAAAAAAATTCCTAAAATGTTATAAACTTTAACTCTATTGTATATGAAATAGAAATAATAAATGAAGGCTTCTTGAGTAAATTTGACCTAAAATAAACAGTTGTTTTCTGAAACCTATTATAATAAACTTCAGGACAACTTATTTCCCAGGATTTTTGCTCCAAACAAAAAAGAAAAACCTCAACCTCAATGAGAAAAATCTGAAAAAAATGATCTGGTAGAAAATCTATTTAAAAAAAACATTTTAACTTTTAAAAACAAAAACAAAAAAAAATATCTAAAGTGAAGTGCTCTAAAAATATATCCCTCTAAGACATGTCATGAAAAGCTGCTCTCTTCAACCAGTGCCAGATGACAAACTTTTATAATTCAGTTGTTTGTTGAAAGGCAATAAATTCAAACTAATAACCAGTTTCGCTTTCCCCATCTGTTCTAAAAAGGCAACATGCACACATGTTAATCTGTATGACAAGAGGGAAATACACAGCTTTCTTTGGTAAGACTGTTCTTTATTGTAGAAGAAAAAATACAGATTTTGATTAATTGTTAACAGAAAAAATGTTTAAAAACTCCATTTGTGTCCTTCAACACATGACATTTATTGCACTCAACTGATCTATTATTTTGTTTTTTTAACATCTGGAATTAATGTTCCTTATCTTGGTGACTAAAACATTCTTTAGTCAAACTGTAATATTTCCCAGGCTGATCCCACACCAGGGAAACAATATACTTATACCTCATATAAGTAAGTTGCAAGGATTGTAGCACGAAATGTGGAATATTGTTGAAAAATCTATTTCAACAATATACAAAACAATGTTTACATTCAAAAATAACTTTGAGAAGTGATATTCCTGGAGCAGGTATGAGCCACTGTAAATATATATATATATATATATATATATATATATATATATATATAATGTTATAAGGGGCAGAAAAGTAAAGAATTTAGATGGTTATGATGCACAATTTAAACCACAGATGTACTCAGAATTTTAACTTTATAGTCCGAATAAAATTTGTTGCCACCTGTAAATAAGTCTGTTGGTCCAGCTCTTACAATTTAGTAGACAATAAAAGGCTTTCACAATATTTTATTGCAAAAGTAAGTTCAAAAGGAAGGAAAATACAGCCTATTTGTGTTTTTTTTTTTTGCTTACTTGCATGTAACTTGCGATGCATGTACATACATACATACATAAGCAAAAAAAGTAAACCTATCCGCGGTGCTATTAAAACAAAGACAAACCTGACACCCACTCTAAATTATAATGGTTTCATAAAACGCAATGTTTCTGAAACAGTCGGTGACCAATATTTACATTGTGAGGTCACTCGTCTGAGGAGGGACTAATGCAGATGGTGATCTGGTGGCACACACAGCTATGAACTGTGGTTTTATGGTTATCGGTAATAAGAAGTCCAAGGGCTAAAACATAAAACCGCTCAAGTCTGAGAGGTCCTTTACAGACATTCGGAGAAGTTAACCTGCAATCTGTAAGCTTGACTGCATCGCAGAAGGTCGAAACACTGCTGCAACCATTAATTATTAATCAAAATTAAAACAAATTTTCCATATCAAAACTGAACAATAGTAGTTCCCTAAGTGGAGCACTTTTGATTAAAGCGAGAATGCAATATTTCAAGCGAGGATGAACGTGTCCAATGCTTCCAGAATTTCTAGGAACCTTCTCCTTAATTGTTTCTTTTTTGTTTGTTTGAAATCCACTGAATGGTGATCTTGCACTGTTACAATAGTTTGACACACATCCTTTCACAACAAAGTTCACGTAGCAGTAAAATCTGAAATTTAATTACTTAAAAACATGTTTTTGTTCAAATTATTTAACACGTAACTTAGGTGGCCCTGAAGAGCAAACAACAAAATATCACTCAATGCAAAAACATATTGAAGCCCACAAGGACAATTAAATACGCAAAACATTTGTTTTATGTTACATTTTAGAAATCAAAACAGAATTCCAAAGAGGACGAAATTATATAAAAAATTAAACATTTCGGAGAAATGGCATCATTCAACCAGCGACATTCCATAGTACCTACCTTTTCAGGTTTTTGTAAAAGAAAAGATACATTTTAAAGACTAAACTAATTTCCAGAAATCAAACTGAAATGTTTAAAATGAAAAAAAAAAAAAAAGAATAGGTAGGTACTATGGGACACTGCTGATTGGATGAGGATGTTTGTCCATCATTTCAACCAAAAGTTATTTGGCATGAAGCGATACTGGATATGTTCCATACCCATAAAACTTTATTTAGCATGCGGCCATTGAAGACACGTTTGAAAAAATGCAAACGTCAGAAGTCAAGTGTCATCATCTAATCAGCAGTCCCACATCCTGGTTCAAGTTGTGTTTCGTTTCATTCTGATTTCTGGAAATTCCTTTTGTATTCCGAAACATTACATTTTAATTTTGTTTAATTTGTTAAGAATTGTGTTTCAGTTTCTGGAATTAAGTTGTAATTTCTAAACTGTAATTTATTTATTTATTTTTTGCTTTTTTTTTTTTAAAAAACTGTTGTTGTGCTCTTTAGTAGGTTTTTGCATTGATTGATTTGTTGGTGTGATTTGCCCTTCAGGGCCACCGTACAGTCCTAATCCAGAAAGGTAGCATTTTCCATCAGAAATAACTATAACCATGGCTGGTTTAAAATAAATCCTTTATTAAAGAAAAATATATATTTTTTAAAGACAAATTTAACGTTTTGGCCTAAAAAAAAGTGGCTGAACTCACTTTGCCATTCTAATATTTAACAGTGTCTGCTCAAAAAAAAGAAAAACAAACAAAAACATGTTATTGTTTCATTACTTCTAGCAGAGAGCTGCTATGCCCTTCATTTGCTTTCTTGGATTCCTTTAAAAAAAAAAAAAGCTTGTTTAAAAAAAAACTTGTAAGGCTCTTAAGCCAGCCGGCTTCTCCCTACCAGCCGACACGGGCATTTATAACCTTAAAAATGACTTCTGGGTACCAGGTATCCAATTATTCCTTACCCAGGAAGCAGTGCTAAATGGAGCACTGCAATGATTTACTCACAACCTCTCCTTTTATTAAAACACTTTGTCTTATTGTTTTATTGATTTACAATCTGTCCTACTTTTTTGGCATCTGAAAACAATCAAGGCCTAGGGCTGCAGAATGTTTGGACATTAATCGTTAAAAGACAGTGTTTTATTCCTGGCCTGGGGTTTCCTGCAGCAGCTGCTGTGCATTCTGGTAAGAAGCAGTGATTTATGACCCGGCAGCAATAACGATGAGGCGTGCTCATTAACATATCGACAGGCTCCAAGATGGATCATCAGCATTGATTATTTCATGGCCTGTTGATGACCATTTGTTAAAGGAGAGGCAGGAAGAGGGAGTGTGGAAGAAAGCAAGGAGGGGAGTTGGGGGGGGGGGGGAGTGAGGGGCTAGTTTAGAAGGTGTGAGGCTTTCATGCTCCAATCCTTGCAGCACAGGGGAGAAAGACAAAACTCTGACTTCTTCAATCACTGCAGCTATCACTCTGCTGTCAGTGTGAAAAATCAATGATTGACAGCATTTAAACAGTCCTCAGTACTTGACAGATCCATACAAGAGAAAAAGGTGCTCGGTGGTGCTGGGAGGTGACTTGCAGATCTTTTTTTTTCTTTTCTGTGTATGCTGTAAAACATTACTTCACAGAAAGACTTACAACAATCACTCAACCAGATTTCATTATTTAAACAAGTGGGGCACACACAATCTATTTTGGTTGTTTTCAATGATTTGTTAGTTAGAATTTAAAGACTCACTCCAATGAAAATTGTGTTTTTAAACATGTCCTTGTAGCCATTTTCTTCTGATGGAGGACATATATAAAGGATATTAAGCCTAAAATTACATTTCTGAGTATTTTTCTTTGTTCAAATCGCTTTAAGTCTGAAGCAGACAAAAAAAAAAAAGGCTGTTTGAAAAAGCCTGTAGCAGCAGCGTAGAAGCTGCAGGCGACGGGCTACAAGGTCCCTGCTCTGCTCCATTCTGATGCATCTGTTCTAAGTCAAATGTATCAATGTACATCTTTGTTTTCCTCATCCAAGCTAGCATCAGATTCAAAACTGTTAGCTGCAATGTTGCTCACTTTTGTTGTACCGGTATTGTTATCTTGGTATTGTGAAGGGCTGTAAGCTCGTGGGAGAGAGAGTACGGTAAACAAAGGCATGATGGGAAATGACAGAAGGCTTATTCCTCATCAATGGTCCCATCCACAACTCAGAGGTGAATTTCTGCTGAACTACTGCCGGCTGCCTTTAACATGTGCTAAAGATTTCATAATCTTTATGCCCACAATAAGTCCCAAGTAAATACAATAGCAGGATGATAATTCCACAATTTCTATTTTTAAATGAGCATTTGTGCAGAAGTAACTGCCTTTTACAACTTTATTAGGATCTGCATGCTGCACAACACCCCAAAACACAGAGTTCTAGTCCAAAGTCTAAGAAAACTTCACCATCAACACATGATTTTTTTTTTCTCTGTATCTAACGACTATACTTAAATATTATTAAATAGCAATTGTAATATTTCTTGAGCAGCAGCTAAGGACTTTGCCAACAAACATTCATTCATGGACACACAGCAACAACCAGTTTTAAACATTCTTTATAAAAAAAAAGTAAACTTAGTTCTGGGGTGTATTTTTTTCCCTATTTTGTAAATCAGACCTCTTTCTTGTGACAATATTAGAAAATGAACTGTGCAAGAAAGTTCTGAGATTGTAAAATAAATCCTTTGTGTTTAGAGAATAGAACTGTTGAACCTTTTTTTTATTTTATTACAAACTCAAAGATTTAAGGTAATGGATTTTTCTTGTTATTTATAAAACCCAGAGAATTGAAGAATCCAAATAAAAAATTAAATATAAATAAAAACACTGTTACCATCAATTTGTCCCTTTATTGAGATTTTTGGGCACCTATTTCTGTATAATCTTCCTACGGACTTATCCAAGCCTTCTCCTGCTGTTCTCTGATCCCAAGTCAACCGAAGCAATGTTCAATGTTGTTTGTAAATTCAAATGTTATATTTTACACCAAATTAGAGGTAGTCTTGTGTCAACAGTTTTAATGTTGACAGTAATATTTTCTATTTACGTCAACTGTCATTGTGTAGGTGTGTAGGGGGTAAATTCTTTTTTCTAATCAGTTGTTTTTCTTTTCAGAGGTCTAATCAAATTATTGTTATTATGCATGCTTTTATCGGCAAGCTCTAATCTTTTACACTCTGACAACTGATAAACAACACTAAAAACGATTATAATTATACAGATGAAAATTACAATAATTTTTCCCCTCCAAGCAGACAAAAATAAAAAGGTTAAGCTTTCACCTTTCAGTCCTACCCCAATGACTGTAGTCTGCATCTGCTATGATTAAGTCGCCATGGCGATAGATGCTAATTGATAGCTCTTTCATTTTTTTAAAGAATGACAGCCACCCACCAGCTGGCTCTTATTGGTGTTTAAGACAGCTGCCACACAGTGGGAGTTGAGTTGTAATCAGTAACTCAGAAGCCTCAGTTGCTCTGTCTATTTGTTGCATCCTCAATTACCGTGTTAAGGCCGTGGCCGTATTTGGTTTTGTTCGGTTTATTCTGTGTTTTGTGTATTTTATTTCTATCAGAGTGGGACTACGTTGTTTTTGTGGATCTTTGTGTGTGTCTGATTATTTTCAGGTGTTGTGCTGGGAAGGGTGTGGCCTCCATTTGGACCCAAGCTGATGGAGGCAGCCTTCAAAAGCACCTTGTGGACCTCCAGTCTGTCAGAAGGGAGCCTGGCTGCAACCGGTCTCCACTGCAGCTTGGCCCTCTTCTCCATTTTGTTTTGTAGTTACCCGCCTGTTTGGTAGGTGAGTATTTTTTGTGGGCTGCACTTAGTTGTACTTGTAGTTTTTTGTATTTAGGCTCACTCTGTTTGGTCTAATTTTGTTTTAAGTGAAGCTGTAGGGGTGAACTGCCATTTTCTTTAGTACTCCTTTTCTCCTGTTTATGTTAGTCCAGGGAGGTTAGTGTTTGACTTTGTTTTCCCTTTTCTTTTGGTTCATGTAAGATTGTTTTCTGGGCTTAGATAGGTTGGAGTTTTGTTTGTTATTTTGGCCTTGGTTCACCCTGAAGCCTTTTTGCTTCACTTTAAGTTCTTATTGGTTTTTATTCATTAATTTGTAAAAAAGAAAAAAAAAAAAAAAAAAAAAAAAAAAAATTGTTATTTGTATGGAGACATTCGTTTGGTGTTTTTGTTCATTTAAATTTGGTGGCCAAAACCATTACTTTTATGTTATGCTCCTTGACGTACCCCCAGACATCAAATGAGGCATCAAATGGGACATAATACAACCCAGGAACACTTTTAGTTAACTGAATCCATAATTTTGACTTCCAGTATGTCTGTACAAACTATCTAAACACTTTAGTATCAATTTTATTATTATTATTATTAAATGTGCAATTTTGTGTAAAAATTACAACAAAGTCATGGTCTCATTGGGGGAAAAAAAAAAAAACTTTTGGACATGATCCTGTACAAATAGAAACTGAAGGTGTATTCAGACTGGAAAAGTGTGTTGGTCTGGACCAAGTTTGCTTAATTTGGTTTGGATCAAGTCCTGAACCTTGTGTTTTGTCTGTATTCAGACTGCCGTCTACTGGACATTTCTGATTCAACCCAAAGCTTGTAAACAAAACCCTGTGACTAATGATCTCTTCAGTCATTGGCCAGGAATTATGAGGGTGAGGCAAAGCAACAAGAGACAGATTAATGGAAGTCCTATACTTTGCAATCCTTGTCTGGATAAACCTTATATATAGCAGACCAAGTTTGATAGTCGGTATCAGCGTCAGGTACAACACCTTTTACTTGTTGTTTTGGTGCGGTGGAGGCATGCAGCAAGGCAGTTACTGAGGAGACGATAGCTAAGAAGGTACCCTGAAAAGCAAATATGACATATATTGTCGAGAAAACACATTGAGAAGCAATGTGTCATGTTAAAAGAAGTTTTAATAAGCCTGGATTCATCCAACCACAGTTGAATGAATTGTTTCTGGCTTGTCTCTGCTCCTGCTCCAACACTTGGTTGTGGACCCTCCCTCTGGCTCGTCTCGCACCCCCGGCCGTCCCCCACCCATCTGGAAGAAGCTCATCTGCTGGACTATTTAAATATGTAGTTGTAACAGTTAGATAAGTAGTAGTTAGATGACCTAATTCTTCTCTAAGAGTCCTTATACATCGCCTGTCCGTCCTGGGAGAGGATCCCTCCTTTATGTGGACACCCCTGAGGTGTTTTTTTTTTTTTTTCCGGAATTCTTTTCTTTTTTTAGGAGTTTTCCTTACCGCGAAGGAGGGTCTAAGGGCAGGGATGCCCAGTTTAGCTTAGTCTGTTTAGTTTAGTCAGTACCTATTGAATTGTGTGACTTCATCCTCTTTATCATTTCAGGTTTATTATGCAATTACTGGTATGAAGCCCAATGAGACTATTGTTGTAATATTGTGCTATATAAATAAAATTGAATTGAATTCCTGTGCCTTATTGTTGCTCCATTACTCTATTTACATTGTGTAATGCCCGGCTACGGAGGCCGTTTTGGTTCAGTTTCCCTCCAAGCAAAAGCCAATTCAAACTGAGGAAACTTAGAGCAATCCAGATCTCAATCAGATTGGAAATAAATCGATACAACCTAAAAAGATGGGTCAGAGAGCAGTTCCTGATCTCGTACCAAGGTCCATTTGGGTGTATTCAGATGGAAAATGTGTTCTGGGTTATTGGGGGAAACAAACTCTGGTTCACTTTAGGTTAACCAAATGTGTCCACTCTGGATACACCCTTAAGATACGTTTGTGCAGGTATACAGTCACATCCAACAGTATTTCAGTCTCTGATCTGCACATGTATACCCTTTAGAAAAATAAAAGCAGCAACAATCAGTTTTAAGGCCAGACAAAAACATACTGACCACATAACCTTTGCCTGTGGCATCTGATGCATTGGAAGTGCATGCATTGGACTCTTTTTCTCAGTAAATGTTATAAACTTCCTTTTGTGTCTTATGTGGGCTATCAGTTCTATGTAGTTTCAAGAAGACAGCGTAAAATGACAGATAAATCAGGGTGCCCTGTTTCGGTTTCTTCAAAGGTTAAATAAATTAAAATCAAAGTAGAAAGAGATTCGCTAAATTAAGTCAACAAGAGCCTGGCCTTCAGGTGTCCTTGGGGAATAGAAGCGTTGTGGTTTGATATTTGTGTGTTGATGTGCACAAAGGCTGGCTCACCATCCTCTGACAATAGGGGCCTGCCCTGCCTCTCGTACTGTAAAGACTAGGGCTTTAGATTGCTTCCGTCACCGGAGCCCTGAGTAATGAGTGCGAGTCTAATCGCAGTTCCTGGGGCCATCGGCATTAGTCTTAATCTGAGCGGTGTGCTCCAACACCTCTGACAAGTAATGCAGAGCAGGTAGGAGTATAATGAGAGGACGCACGCACAAGTGCACAAGCGTACATACACAGGTTACCCCACCCAAGATGCAGAGGAAGGCTTTTGTAATAAGAACACAGTTACAAGAACTCTCTTCCATCTTCTTCCTCCAGGGGTGGTTAGGTAAGCAGGGGCTGTGAAAAATGACTAAAACCTCCCTGCATACGACCAGAACACACAACTGCAGGTAGTTCTGGATGAGGATTTAGCCACAGGCAAAGACTTCACACAATACCTTCTTAGATAAAGTCGTTAGGAAATTAAGAAAAAAACTGTTTTGGCCTGGAATACTGCAAAAAAAATCTAAAGAAGTCCAAGCTTTGTTTCACACTTAAAACACAAAAATGCTGCATTGTTTTTTTGTGGGCATTCAATTTCAGTGGTCTCTGCTTGCTGTCACAGTTGTTCATATGCAGCAAGACCTAAACAAGTAGTGAGGCGAGGAGTTCACTGGTACTGGCTTAGTCGAGGGCTAAATTGCTGTGGGGTTGCAAGTGGCTGCATAGCCAAGCAGGTCGTTCCTCTCTGTCTCTATGAGTTAAACTCCCTCCCCTGACCCCATCCATTCCTTCATCCAGTCGCCAACTCTGTCCATCTATCAATCCCTGTACTTTGTTTTTTCAGCAGTGAGGATAGAGTGGGCTTTGACAAAGGAGGTATAGAAGGAGTGTGCGTTTAAGCATGAGAGGGGGGGGGACAGTGGAGAAAAAAGGTAAGAGTGGCCCAGCCTTCGCGCCTCATCGCCAGGGAGCTTTTCACCTCCCATCTGCATCAGCGCTGATCTGCTGACAGAAGCCCTGATGCGCGTCGCCTGCTATTGCAGAGGCAAGCAGAAACACTAATTCTGCGCTGCGCCCTACCTGGACCACTCACCTCAGCCCAGACAGCCAAGACAGGCAGCTGGCAAACAGGAGCTGTAGGAAGGCTGGAGCTGAATGGGGGACAAGAGGAAATGGAGAAAAAAAAAGTACTTGAGAGGGACAGCAATGAGAGGAAAGGGCAGTTGAAGGCAAAACTGCAAAAAAAAGACAAAGAAATCTCTGAAGAATCTCTAAAGACAAAATCATCCTGTGTTTTTCTGTTTTCCTTACCCAATTAAAAAGCTCTTTATCAAATTCCCTACATATATTTTACAGACAACAAAAAACAAAACACAACCAATTCACTATTAACCCTTTAACACTGGACTACCTTTCTTTTGATGACCATAACTTATTAAATGTTTGCACAAATAATAAAATGTTGGACTCTGAAGCAGATATAAAGTTGCCTTGTGTCAAAATGCTTTACAGCAGTGAAGGGCTTATGCAATCAACGTAAATTAGCTAATTCAGTTGTGAAGATAAGCAGCTTTGTTCCGTTAAGCAAAACTTTACGTTAGTAATGGTCGCAGTATGTCAAAGATCGGGTGTAAACCTGTGTTTACATCGCCCTGAGCAACAGCTGTTTAAGTGACCACTATTAAAGACTATCTTTTGGGCTTCCGTGTTCAAAACTCTTGCGTTTACAAGTCGTTGCGCAAGTTTCGACGACTGTTTTCAGGCTCTATTTACAAAAACATCCGGTCACTGAATGCGCGTTGAAAGTTACAGTAAACCAAGTCGAACTTTGACGTATCGGGTTCTCAAATTTGGTAGTGATGTATGAATGACGTGCCCTTTAATTCATGAAAGTATAAACTGTTTGAAAATTGACCACCAGGAGACATTAATAAATAGGGTTTGTGCCTGGCTGGAATTATATGACACCAAGTCTTTCATATATCTGAATAGGGCTAAGAAAGAACAAGCCTGGAGAAAGATTTGCAAGATTCAAATCGCTTCGGAATTTCGCAATAAGTTTCTTCCAATTATAGGTGGAGGGCATGCACTGGTAAACTGTATAAAAAGAGATAGAAGAAGAATCCCCTCCCTGCTTATCCGGTGTGAACAGCATTTGCTAATCGCATGTTCAAAAACACACTTTTAACGTCACATGCCAGGTGTAAATGTAGCATTATATAGGTATCGCAGGTGACAACTCCAATGTTAAAGGGTTAATGCGTCTTAAAATGATATTTTTTGGCTTTAAAAAAATTGTATCTTAATTTGTGAATAATACAAACAACTTGTGGCCAGATTTACTTTATTCACTAAATTACTTTTAAATGCCTAGTATGAAAACAAGTCTGGTAAGCAAAGCAACATTAGCTAAAGGATTGCAATAGAAATGTTGTTTATCTTCATAGTAAGGGCTCTCATGGTCTTAGATAAGGCGTCAGCACACACTCCAAGGTTAGTGTGCACGGCTCTAATTCATGTAGGCATCCAGGCCTAATTGAGGTGGGCAAATTGTTGGTGTTAATGAAAACAGGGTCGTCAAAAAGGCTGAGCACGGTGAGAGACCATCTGCCTTGAGTGTTAGCGTCTTCAAAGGCAGAATCTGGCTATGCTGATCGTGTTATAATGGCTGATCAAAGGCGAACCACAACGTGGGTTTAAGCTTAGTAAATAACGCACTTCACGGGAACACGTTGAGCCTTAGCTCTCAGTGAATGTAAAAGAAACAAAAGGTCAGCTGGGACAACACATTCCCACTGAATGAAGAGTTGCACTTTTTATGGGCGGGAATTCTGCTGATTTGGGACTTTTTTTTGTTTTTTGTTGTGCACACTAAAAAAGTGAGCGAGTCTCCTTTACTCTAGTAAAACAGTTTCCGATCAGCCAATGATAATTAGACAGCAATAAAGTGTTATTAATCGGCTGGAGAGGATACAAGGAGCTAAATATAAATGGTAGTTGTCAGGGCCTTATTCAGGAACTAAATGAGTATTCTCAGCTCGCTTGCTGTGTGAGCCATCGCCACCTATGTCCTCTAACAAATGTTCACTTTTTCTACACACATGCACACACCGACTCTCCACTCTGGTGTCATTGTGCATAGCATGTGGTACGCTTTTCACAGGACACACAAAGGGAAATTATCACACTCTCATCTTGAAAACAGAGCCTGCTATTAATGAGCCCACCAAAATAAATGCCTCATAATTATCCGTGTTCTCTCTCTCTGTCTGTGGGCTAGCCATCTTCTGAGTCCTCTCCCACTCAGGCTTGCAGATAAAGGTCCTAATGAATGAAAGTCCTATTTACAAAGTCAGCTCCACTTTAGCCAATCTGCGCCTGGAGAGCTCAGTTAGGGCTTGAAAATGAAAATGTGTATCGACAGAGAAGTAGGACGAGCTCCTCTAAGGCAGCCAAGACAATCTATTAAGACCCTACTTTTTCAACATCTTGATTTCCACCAGTTTATTAGCTCTGTGAATAGCCTCACAAGAGAGGCATTTATGATGGAATGTGATTGGATTACACAGAGCGCTAACCATGCGTGATCGGTTTAGCTGAAAAATATTAAATTCCTGTCCAAATGGGCCAAGGGTCGATATGATGTCTTCTGCTCTGCAAGACAAGGGGGAGTGAAGTTGGAGGATTTGATATTTCATCACTCATTTCATGCTTTACAGCAGCATGGAGACTGACACTAATGCATGGGAAGGACGTGGCGCTGACAGCGCACCAACATATTCATGTCCGGTCACCCCCCCCTGCTCAAAAACCCTTCGGACTGAAAATAATCCATTCTGAAAAGCTGAAATGGAGGCAGCTGAGTTCAATTGTTCTTTTTTGTGGTTTAGAGAAGACAAATAGATTTTCAAAATTAAAGGAAACGACAATGAAACTACGAAAAATATTCTGTACAAGATGGGATTTCCTAACTGTTCAATTCCCTGCATGTGGGAAAACAACACCGAGGGTGAAGCAGGAAGAGGATGAAGCGACTGAATCCATGAATAAATTCAAAGTTCTTGTCCTGTGAAGAGCAAATATTAAAAAAAAAAAAAAGACTCAAGAGTAATGAAAGATTGTTTATGTATTCTGGCATGAAATGGGGCAGTGTTGGAGGGCGACAGGCGCAAGGAGACGGATGGACGGGAGTGACAGGCCGGTATTCATCGTGCACGCCCCACTGGCCGGACTGCTACTGGCGCTCGACAGAGCAATAAATCACCAGCTCTCCACTCTGTACCTACAGCTTATTACATCCAAGATGACAAATAAATAATAATCCCTGTCATGCCAGGCCTTTGCTCAAGGATTGAGCCAGAAACCCTTTGCTCATCACTCCTGATCTTAAGTGAAAACACTAGAACAAGGGAATTGAAGGCCATGCTTTACTGAGCTTATGAAAGTCAGTGGGAAAGAGGGAGAGGAAATAAGGAAAGGGAGACAAAAAATGAATAGAGAAAGAAAGAACGGCTGAGTGAACGATGCGATTGCTGCAAAGCCTTTCTGGGTGCAAAGGGAAATGATCCAGGGGAGAAAAAGAGAGAGTAGGAAGTGGGGGGGCTGGAGAGAATTGCCCTTGTGCACTGCAGGATGAGTGTCGCTCAGTCAGTTGAATGGGGCTCTGGAGAACAGAACAAATCAAAAGCCTTCATCACTAAACAGGGCAAGCGAAGTGGCTGCAAACAGCATTTGCCATTTGGGTTGGGGAAACTCAGCATCCCAATACTATTGTGCGAACAGCATAAACTTTAGTAAAAACTGATGTTAGTAAGGGTGCAACGATTCATTTTAACAACGATTCACATCATAAATTGTGGTTGAAGATACGCTTCATAGCTGGTATTTTTCTCACCTTGAACGATCCAATTCAGTGACCTAAAGTCAATCCAGGACATCTTTAACCCAAAATCCAACCAGAGTGACTCACAGATAAATATCTGGGTACTGAACAGTGCAGGGGAAGTTTTTCAGATTCCTTGTATTTCATACAAGAGAATGAAATCAATTAAATGTGGGTACAAACGAACAAGTAAACAAGAATTAGTGGCATATCCATTCACATTTTAGCTTGTTGAGCCCACTGTTGTTTTCCACCAAAATGGAGCATTTTTAGACCATTCTACCACACTGTCAGGTCACGTCTTTGCAAGATTCTAAGTGTTTCCGCACACGGGACTGTAATGATAGCTCGATCAATTTTTGCTGCCATCTCATGTGTGCTCTGCACTGTGATACAGTTGGATGTTTTTACATTATAGTAAAACCTTCCATGCCTCAATCCAAATAATATTTGCTATTATAGATTATTGATTTATCTTTTTTTTAATGGTTTAGGTCAATTTAATTAACAACTTGCCTAATATAGATTAATCTGATTGGATTGTAGAAATATAAATTGATTCATCAATTAAGTTAATCAATCGTTACACCCCTGGATGTTAGGGTGTAGGGAAAAATCGATTCGGTGACATACCGCAATATTCCATTTGCAGATAGTTGTATCGATTCATAATGCAGTCAAAATGATATTTATTTATGTATTTATGAAAATCCTTCAGCGTCTGACTCTTGTTTTCCACCTAAACCCCCACCCACTAGTTGGCAGCACCACCCATTGAGCCTCTGAGTAGCTCTATATCGCACAAAACAATTATGACCTTGGGTGTCTGGAAAGGCACCGTATAAATAAATTTAATTATTATTCTTATTAATTACAAGGTCTCAGCAAGAACCAGCTTGTTTTGTTTATTATGAGGAATGTACTCCTTAGTTTTTACTAAGGATGGGTACTGGACCAAAACTCTGTACCACGTTGCTGCCAGTATCATAACAAATGCAGATTACGGTGCTTTCGGGCTCAAAAAAAAAACGAGTGAGGCAGTGCAGCTCTGCAGCAGCTCATGCACGGAGCCTCAGTCAAAAGACTGTTGGCAAAGCGGTCAAAGTTCTGCAGAAACTCACAGCAATAGATTCTCGTTCAGCAACATGATAAATCAAAAATGATATGATGTACAACACTGAGGAAACAGAGATGCAGTGCAGGCTGTCATGTAAACAAAGCGTCTTAGTCACATTAAAGCGCTTTTCTTCACCATGTCATACTGCCTCATCACACTTTATTGTTTCTAGAAGGAATTCATTTTTGAAGCACCTGTTCAACCACCGTTCAGGTTCCTGAACCATTTAAAAGTACAGGAGAAGCTGTATTTAGCAATGTTGGAAAGAACCACATTTCCATTTAATTTGAATCTATTTTTTAAAATTTCACTCACTCATAATCTTTCTATTTCTTATTTTCTTATACTGTAAAATGTTTTGTTGTGGAAATTTGACAACATTGACTGTTCCCTATGAAGAACAAAAATTTTTTGATTTACCAAAATTAAAGCACTCTGAATCTGCATGGGTAAAAGCAACATGTATATGAGATACAGTCGCAATGCTTAATGTTGTGATCATTAAATAAAATGAATGTCACAATGTTATTACAACGAAAGGCATAATAATATTCAGGTAGAGGTTTTTTTCAAAGTTATACTCTTCTAAAAAAAAAGTGTTCCGGTACAATATCGTAATGTATCGTTTCATAAGACATGTATCGGGATATGTATCATACTGCCAGATTATTGCCGATACACACTCCTACTAGATGTTAGCAAGCAAATACATAATTATGAATAAATCAATTAACAATGAATGTTCTTTATTGTGTAATATAAATAGCTTGGCTGAAGTTGCATTAACAATAGCAAAATACACTCACACATGCTTCTTTGTGCTAGTTGAACAGAATAGTAAACTTTAATATCAATAAACTGGTTATAAGCTTGTTAACTCTAGATCTGAAGAAAAAAAAATGACTTCAGCGCCCTGAAAGAGAGCAGTCACTGTGATTTTAAGTCTCTCAACCTTCCAAAAGTCGAAGCTCATCAAGTCATAATTTACGAGCTGTACCGGCATAAAAATTAAAAGCCTTCAACAACAACAAATGAAAAAGCAGCAGTGTATTGTAAATCAGATACGCCACTTTTGCCACTTCACCCAGCCTGGGTGTTTCATGGACCTTGCTGTTCATTTCTGTGCAAGTGTGTGTGTCTTACTGCACTAAAGAAATGCAGTCCTCTGATTAAAAAGTGCACTGTCATAAAGGTTACTGAATTGCAAATGGTCCTCTCCATTTTCAGCGTAATGGAGCCTGGTTATATAAAAGAGTGTGTGCTCGTGTGTGTGTGTGTGGGGCCCAGAGAAGGGAGGAGAGTGGTGCAGCCATGAAAAGAATACAAACAGGGTGGTACAGTCTGTCCCCCTAGTCTCAGGCTGATAGTCCCAGTCCCTTCAGAACAGCCGCAAGAGACATTATTCACTGGATCACCAAGGCATGCTTAATTGCAAGTTGTATATCATGGTGCATACTGTGGCTAAAGGGGGAAGGAAACTCATTATTTCAGTTTGGTGAATGCAGAGCTGGGTGCGCCTCATCTGGACTCCACCTCTCCCTCTCTGTCACAGTACACCTGGGACCCAGCTCAATGAGACAAGGAAAAATGGAGTACGCCGTCACTTCTTAATTAATACGGCTCTGCCACCCCTGTTTTATTGCCGAATACAAACGCTAGTGATCATCAACCCATTCCAGCGATCACACATGCACATCAGCTGTGGTCGCGGTGGAGAAGGACATTTTTTTTTTTACCCATGCTGTTGATGATCTTGTTGCCCTGGCAACACACAGACGTCTGGTAGCTTTTGCACTGTCAGGAGTAAAAGGCCTCACTGTAGTCAGGTCACAAAGGCTTCTGAAAGAGTTCTTTAGGCTAAAAGAAAAATGGAACCAGCTCCGAATCGGCCACTTTTATTTAGATTTTCTGCAAGAACTTCTGTAGGCAATATGCTAATGAGCGGGACTTGATAAATGACTTGTAATATTTCCCAGACATTCTGCTTTTCCTCAGAAGTTTGCCAATCCGATGCAGCCACAAGATAACAAGGCACACTCCGTCATTATATCAATTTTTGTTACCCAGATATTTCAGCCCGTGTCTGTAATGACGAGCAGAGAGCAAACGAACCAGGGGCAGAGCCTGGCACCATTGATCAAACACTGTCATTTAGTCGAAGAGACACGCAGAGAGGGACAAAAAAAATACTTTTTTTTTCCTTTGTAGTCCTTTTTCTGCACATATATTTAACAGAGTGTAATTTAGGAGAACTGTTGTGCATCATTTACACTGCATTGTATAAAGAAACATTTAATTTTTGCCAAGAATGAAGACCTTCGTCCCTTCAGCTTTTTCTTGGTAAAAGCAAAATATCTAACTCTTGAGGGTCTCTAAGATCTAAAAGGTAGTTCCATAAAAAGATTTTCTTCTGGCAATAACATCTTTCACTTATACATTGCATGTTTTTTCTTGTTTGTAGCCCCTTTTTTTTTTTTTAGGTCTTTTAAGTAGTGGTAAATAATTTGTGTTGTGCACATACAAACTAAATTTCTAGGTTTTGAGTTTTTTGTTTTTTTTAAATAAAATATTAAGCAGCAACATTAAACTCTGCAAAGTTAAGCGTTGGAGTTATCTGCATATATAATAATAATTTGCTACTATATATTCAGATAATTTTTTTCTAATAATTAAATAATTTTTTAACCAAAATATATTTGATTTAACCATCACTAGCCCTCTTAAGCGTTATTTAAATGGGATTTTGCAAAAGTGCAACACCCCAAAAAAACAAAAAACAAACTTAATAACAATGAATTTGTTGAATGTCATGAGATCGAAGCTGCATGACATCAAGAATCCTCGTGCATAACTGCTTGTTGTAAAAGTTTATGACCTGAAAGGCAGGAGGACCTCACGTGGATAGATAAAAGGGTCAAATGACTGCTTCATGGTTGATCGAGAGGTGGTGGGGAAGAGTCTGTGCTTGCCTCTAAAATAGTAAGATCAAAATGGCTGAGAAGTAGTCATTGGAGGGTCAGAGTGCAGGCAGAGTTCACGGGGCCAACAGGGCCATGGAGGGAAACCATGAAACAACAAAGGAGGAAGAACAAAGAATGCAAAACTGTCATGCAGGGCTTCCTTCACCTTGGTTTTCCTCCAATTAGGAATGCTGGCCGTGGAGGAGGGCATAAGATTAAAACGAATGAGGTGGAAGCTGTTGCACCCCCTACCACCACCACCACCCCCATACATGCTCTTTGATCTCTGCAAGGAGACATCCTGTTCCTGAGACTGTGGTGTCCATTGCTGAGCGTATGAGGAAAAAACAAAGTCTTAAACCAGGCATCACAGCTTCAGCTGGAAACAAGAACATGTTTCCTCCAGACATCCATTACATGCTAAACAAACTTTTAACACCTGTCAAACAGAACCGACCTTAAACTTACAATCAGATGAAACATAGAGTTCTTTTTTAAAAAAAACATCAGAAAATAGGTTCAAAATTAGAATAATTCCATTCAACTATTCTCAACAACAATCCACATTTCTAACAAGAAACAACACTTTCCTTCAACAACAACAGTTAAAAGACACTAAATGCACACAATCTATATCTAACATTGGCAGAAACATGCAGAATTAGTAAGACACATTGCAAGAATATTTTGGGTAAAAGCAACAATAAAATCATTTTGTTAATTTTTTTTTTTACTTAAGAGAGTAATTCATGCATTTGACAACAGTAGCTTAGAAAATGGACCCTTGAATTAAACATAAGACCTAACAAATAAATGAAGTATTAAAAAAATCAAATAGAACAGATTGAAAGTTTTTTCACTTATTATGCATATTTTCAAACAGCTAATCCATCCTTCAATTTTTTTTTTTTTTTTTTTTTACATTGGACAAAAAAAGAGCCTCTCTCCAAAAAATCGGTCTAAAATCTGCAACAAAAACAACAATCCATGTTTGTCTCCAGGAAAAAACACCAGCAAAGAGACCGTTTCAGCCTGTTATTAAAAGAAACGCATCAACAGAACAGAAATACAATGGGCAATTGTCAAAGCTCCAAGAAGCCATAAATCCTTTGTTAACAAACAAATCCTGACGCACAGTATTGTGGTTACAAGCAAGGCCTAAATTCCTCACCAGCCAGTCAGGTTTATTTTGTATACATTAGAGAATAAATGTGGGCGTCATTTGGAGACTTCTCTTGAGTTGTTGCTTACAGGAAAGACCGCCCCACCTGATTGGAAACAGAGCAATTCTGGCTTTGCTGAGCTAATATTTGGATGGTCACCATAAATCACCTTGTTTCACCACATGTGAGATGCTCTACAGAAATAAGCACTATGACACTTTTCCGCCTGCCAGGCCTAATGTCTATTTTGACAAACAGTAGCACAAGCTCACTGTAATGAGCATGGACACTAGAGCAAATTAACCAGACGTGTTGCGAAGAATAACTACAAATTGCGTAGTTAAGAAAGTATTTAAAGTGGCACCATATATGAGGCTATTTGTTAATTCTGCAGCTTTGGGTTCTCATGGAGAATCCATCAAGATGACAAAAAAGGACAAAACTTCACTGTGATGAAAGCCCCTCTCTGTGCACATGCCTGACTATCGTAGAGCAAATGTTGTTTTACATGACAGTCACAAACTTTGGCAGGTAGTAAATCAGTCAGCAGTAAATGCTATCTTTTATCAGATCATAAAATCAGCTTGTAGGCATTTAATTTTCCCCCTCTTGTTTTAACAGGGAAACAGGCAGCCTAGAGAAACCATGTTTTGTTTTTATAGACGTTACAGGAAAAGTAGAATATGTGCGCAAACAGGGCTGAGCTGAGGCACTTTGCGTGCATTTGTTTTTGCCCGCGAGCGACAATAATGTGGGGAAGTGCCACTCTTGTGAAAGCAGGTATGAGCGCTCTACATATTTTATGTGACAGATGGATAAGATTGAAAAGGATTGTTTGTTTTCAGACAGTTGGGAGGCAAATGCTTCAAGGCAATCTCTGTGTGCCAGCGAGATGTTTCACTAAAACCTGCAGAAAAAAAAAAAAATTGCAAGAGCTGTCGCATGGCTTGATCCACCATCAAATTTTACCACAACCGTGACCTTGTTTTTTTCAAATGCTTTGAGATTCTCGGTTCAAAGGACAAGATGTCGTCCCAGCGCCTTCCATCTGACATCAAACAAATAAATTGCCTTTAGGGGGCACTCTGTAGGATGCATATCTAAGGGCGTATTCGGGCTGGAAAAGTCCGTTGGTCCGGACCGAGTACTGAATCTTGCGTTTGGTCAGTATTCCATTTGGTTTTCAACCAAAGCTTGTAAAACAAAACCACTAAAAATCTCTTCAGTCATTGTTCAGGAATTATGAGGGCGGGGAAAAATAAGAAATGAGAGAAAGAATAATAGAAGTCCTACGCTTTGCTATCCTTATTGGGAAAAACGTTGTATTTCGTTGACCAAGTTTGAACGTCTTCATTAACGTCAGGTACCACTCTTTACTTGTTGCTTTGGTATGGTGGAGGCATGCTGCAAAGTAGTTTCTGAGGAGACGACGGCTACGAAGGTACGCTATTAAGTGTTTATGACACATAAATTGTCAGGAAAACAGTGCGAGAAGCAATGTATTACGTTAAAAGTTGTTTTAATGAGTCTGCATTCATTCAATCACATTATTATGAGTTGCTGTGTCCCATAGTTGCTCCGCTACATTGCTTTACATCCCATAATGCCCACCTACAGTGGCCGTTTTGGTCCAGTTATTCTGCTCTGAGCACTGAGCCTATTCAGACTGAGGAAACTCAGAGCGAACCGGAGCTCGAGATGAACCGAGACCACCAAGAAAAATAGGTGGTCCGCTTGGGTGTATTTAGACAAAAAAAATGTTGCAGATTACTGGAGGGAAACGAACTCTGGTTCACTTGAAGCAAACCAAATGTTTTCCATCAGAAAACACCCTAAAAGTCTGTTTAAGTTGACCCAACTGTAGGCCTGTATGATCAAATCATTTACTAAACTCAAACACTTTTCACTGTCCCTCTTTAAACACAGGTGAGGTCAGGAGTTCAGCCTGCAGGTTTTAACAGTTAAGGCCTTGCTGTGAACTTGTGACCTCCTGGGGTGACTAGTAAGGGGGGGGCGACCAGAGAGAAGAAAGGACAGAGGGGTGGAAGGGTCATCTTTCTTCAATGTAGAACGGCTGGATTTACAGCTGCATGCTGACTGCACTGCAAGCACAGCAGAAAACACCTGATAGCATCTCCTTGGGGGGTGGGAAGCACCCGACCCCCTTTGTTGTCTCACTAACAGTCACTCTAGTGCCATAAATCATGTTAATTACTTGACTATTGGAATAAATCTTCAAAACGTCAGTCTGTGAGACTTGGAACAGGAGGTTCCCGCACTGCAGTTGTGCTTGCTCTGCGTTATCTGTCATCCCATAGTCACTGTGTAATCTGTCCATTTGTTGTTGCTTGAACGGGACTTTCTGAAGATGAGGACAAACTGAGGGAGGACTGCGCGTTTGTGACAAATACCTTCGAGTAATCCATCTTCCTCTGGGTGGTCTCGCCGGTTGATATGTGAAAATGCTAAATGATCATTACCTCAGATTCATTATCAGAATGTTTTGTCTGGTGCTGAAAAAACCCACAACACCCCACAAAAAAATGGGTTTTTAACTGTTTGTAAAGCGTCTTTTGAAAATAGCCATAAACTGCATAATATTTGTCTACTTTTACATACTTTCAGATTACATAGAAGTGCAGCAGTCTAACTCTGAGCTGCCGTGCAGCATGCCAAAGACATGAAAGGTCACTCACACACAATAACAATCCCTCCAAGAGTGCACTCACAGGCTTTTTGGTAATTACAGTTCTTTCACTCAAGTGTTTTGTGTTTCGCTTTGCTTGTTCTGTCTCAAAAGCTAACAACCACTCATTATTCACGGTTTGAGTTGGACTTTACTTTTTTTTCCCCCTCCTTCAGAAGGACAAATTACACACAAGAGTGACAGCTTTCAGAGAAAGAGAGGACCAACAGCCTTGCTGTCTTCTGGTAAGTGTAGTCTTAAATCAAGGGGGCAGGGACGCTGACTACAGCCCTGCAGTCTGTTGACTTTGTGGCAAGGGCAGTGAAGGGTTTGCTACATGGATATACTGTACTCATACAAAGCCCACTCCAGTAAACTACCCTCCATACCGTAAAGTCTTAATACAATTCCAAGGTACTTGTCCTGGATTTTAGTATCTTACAGGCCTTGCAGACTATCCACTGTGGCCTCTGGCTCAACCAGTCAGAAAGCAAACTTTTTTTTTTAAGGATAAGCAGTGAATTCAGATGTATGTTTGTGTGTTTTTGTGGGTATACTAAAAGCCCCAAAGCCCTTCAGGCTCTCACTTGCACCACAAAGACAGCCTGACCTTACCCTGTGACCTCAGGTCTGGTCGCACACCAACACGTATACCTGCACGGTTAGTTGGGGTGGGCTAGTTCCTGTGGGAAGATTTATAACGGCAAACAGCGGTTAATGAAACCCGCAGAAATATTTACTGTCAGTGTCAGAGCTTATTATCCCAGGGAGGAAAATGGGGTCAACTGGAAATACTTGCAAGACAACTGGGTGATACCCCCCCCCCCCCCCAAAAAAAAAAAAGAGCTCAAACAGTGAGGTCACTGTTGGTGATTCAAACATCAATAACCTTGGAATAAATAGGCCTTTCAATGCAAACTTCAGATGTTCTGTGTGTCTTGCGGTAGAACTTTACATACGGTTCCATGTCTAATTACTGTGTTACGGTCTGTGAGTTTCAAAGTGCATCTGATGTTATTTCAAGTCTAAAGTTATTTATAATCAACCACCAAGTGAACATCAGGAAGATATAAACTCCACACACAGAAACAGGGCCCTTGTCTAGTGTGCACTTTTCAGACATCCAATTTAGCAACATAATACATCAGTCAGTGTTGGTCCTTGCTGTGTAATTTCCCATTAAAAATAATCCCCCTAAAAAATGCTACCGCTTAACATGAAAGCCATTTTCAAGCATACATCAGTATTGAACGTATAAACAAACTGAATATTTTAGGATCCCTTTATTTATCTTACTGGATATAGAAAGTTACTTCCTCCTTACAGTGTTTCTATGAAATAGATTCTTCGTCCCCCCTCTTGCCATTTTTTCCACGCAAGGATTACTGCGATAATGCGAGCCAATATTAAGGTATTGATCATGGCATTTACTGTGACTTCCAAAGAAAGGAGTGTCAATACAATCAAGCAAAAAAAAAAAAAAAAATGAATGAGCTGTCTAAACTTCCACAGCAGATAATTAATACATCTAGAAGATCATAAAATCGCAGAAGTGGTTTGGATGTGTTCATGGAGCTGTGACTAACATTCCTGCGGGGCTCACTTTAAAGAGGATTATAGAAGTATGATACTAAGACCAGATCAGTGTTGATGCATCCCTATTCACACATGACTCCACTGAACCACAGCCCATAAATGCATTCGATTATTCTTCTAAGCCATTACAGGGAGAGTGGCTGCTATTATCCTCAACTAATGGCAGATAATACACAATATTCAGTGAGTTCATAGTACTTAGCATTTGAGAAAGCATTGGTAAAGTCCCTTACTAAATCATCCATCTGGTACTCTGGGAAGTGGGTCGGTAGGCTAAAGGCACTGAGCCCAAGCAACCGTACTGCATATGCTCCTCTGAGAAGGCCGTATACCTAATGTACAGCAAGCAGAAGTTTTACACAAGTATAATCTTGAAGAACCTGTTAAGTTGATACATTTTACACCTTCCTTCGATTTTGCTTTTTTGTTTTTATTCAAGACTGTCTGAAAAAAAAAAGTGTATCAAATACACTATTCCAGGGCAATATATCAGAGAATAAACAAATATTCATTTTTTTTTTTTCATGATCCACATTTCTCTGGATTCAAACTTCTTGAATTTAGCATTGATTTACAATGTCTAACCGTTTGGTCGATTTTGTGTTGGTTGGCTAAATAGCTTGTCTGCAAAAACACTTTTGACCTTAACCACACCATGATTCACTTGCAAGGAAATCAAAACCTTCATGTTCAAACTGTCCAAATTTTGCTAGTTTGGTTTCAAAAGAGCTTTAAAGACCCACTCCTATGCAAAATCTGTTTTTGATGCTTTTTAACATCTGCTTGTAACATTTTTCTGATCCTGGAGGACAAACATTAAAAAGAAATGGGTTAAAAGTTTAATTTTGTCGTACTTCTTTATTCAAATAATTGTGAATCAGGAGCAGACAAAAAAATGCTGTTAAAAAAAAAAAAAAAAAAAAAATCACATTTGTGACATAAAAATACATTTGGCGGGCCACAAGCTCCCTGCTCCGCTCCATTCTGATGCATCCACTTGCAGACAAATTGCATGTACGTCAACATTTTCCCAGTCTGAGCTGGCATCCTGGCTCAAAACTGTACGGCTGGATAGGTACAATATTGATCCTCATTTTTCTGACCGGTAATGTTAGGTTGGGGGTGTGAGGGGCTGTAAGCTAGTGGGAGAGCACTGGGAACAATTTGAACAGATAATCAGAATGGGTCTTTAACACTTGGCAAACGCAGCAGATTGTCAAAGCAAATAAAGTCTAGTATGGACCAAGCAGAAGAACAACAAAAGCACCCTAAAACTGTGAAAAATGGGTTCCATTGTGAAGGATAGTGTGTTCCACACAACTTGTAAAAGAAATGATAACATCTTACAAGGTAGTTTACACATATGACAGGAATCAAACATGTACAACAAAGACTTCAAATGACCCATGGTTGAGGGAAACAACTAATAAATATCAAAGAGTCCATCAAAAACTTGTATCACTAATTCTCCTCCAGCCTTTCCTCTGGGGAACAAACTTAAATAGATCACACTGCCTGAGATCTGTGATCTATCACAACATCCCCATTCATCTCAGATGCATAATTTCTATGGGTGATGTGTTGCAGTTCCCAGTGCATCAACATTATTTATGGTTTGACATAATAAAAGTAAGTGCATAATTTATGGGCCTAAATTAATGCACTACCTTCCGAGTGCTGTCTGTTTTTCAGAGATTCAAAGCCAGATTGCAGCATGCCAAAACTATGGAGCAATCCCATTTACAGCCAAGAGCCCACAGCAGCCTTGATTTATGGCAGTAAATTAAAAAGAATGAAAAATTTATGACAGCAATTTGTGGGCAGTCATAAAACTATTATAGAACTTTGAAGTGGTGTTTTGTCTTTTTGCATGAAAGTGATGCAAGATGACCAAGCACTACAGAAATATTGCAGCTCCTCTCATTGAAAAAACATCAGCAGTTGTGCTGGCAGTCTGTATCAACTTTGGCAAAGTAAAAACAGAACGTTATAAAACTCGTCTGCATTCTCCGTTCTTTTAGAGATCACTTCAGTCCTACATGTCTGCTAAGTGTGCATTCAACTTCTCTTGTTCCTGAAATCGAAGCCCCAGATGGCATTTGACAGGATGCCAGGCCACGATTGAATGAAAGCCCATCCCTGACTGACAAATGATATATTAAGCTTTCAGTCAGCGAGGAGGAGGTGAGCCAGCCATGTCAGTTACCTGCTACAGCAGAAACTCTACTTGTCAATCTGCCATTGGCAGGGCTAAACAAGATCTGAAATGTTAAAAGCCATGCACACTGTAGTTTTTCACTTCCTTGTGCGTCCTCGCACTTAGACATATCAGCTATGTGATGGTTATGAATCAGTGTCTGCCACGAATGTCAGGGCATCACATTTACAAGTGAAATACCATTTGTTCAGCCTGTGGGCATGCTCTGGTTTCATGCGGGATATGGGAGAACATCCACATGAGAGACAAGTGACACCTGAATATTATTGAAAACGTGACCTTCAAGAAAAAGAACACATCAGTGGGAAATTTGTCATGTTTCACATCGGCAAATTACCTCCATTGAATCACCATTGTGGAAGTCATGTGTGGGGTTCTGTCTGGATCTGTGCGAGCAATTAATAAAGACCTGAGCATGCATGTGACGGAGGTCTGTGGGCAGCGTTGGGCTGCTTGCAGTGGCCCTCTCCTTGACTCTGACTGTGTTGATTATGGATGATTAATGGGGTATAAGAAGAGAGAAAGAAAGGTCGTCTCCTGGGTTCTAGAGGGAGCTGCTACACTGGGAGTAATTAAGACACTTGTGTAAGCATGATTAATACGCACACAGTAATGCTACTTATGCGAGTGCAGCAAGATATAATAGCAACCATTTGTAAATCATGTTACTATTTCATGACTGTTTTCAGACAGGGCGTGATGATGTAAAGTAGGCATGCATGACGATATTATGTAATGGCAGAAAAACCCTTCAAGTTTAAGTTATTCTGCATTGAATAAATAGAAAGGCAAAAATTAAAATGGCTTAAGCCCACTCAAACAGAAAAAAAAGTGGCCATCAATGTGTTTCAACCACAGTCTCCAAGACAAAAACACATCAGTACATCATGCAGCCAGCTTTTCTTGTATTACACCAGCCTCCAAGTATCACATACCGTGTCAACACAGAGAGGCATCAGGTGTTAGCCAAGGCCTTAAATTTCAGCAGGCAAACCTTTTAAAACCTGCATATTTGTATCTTAAATTATCCACCTAAAACTACGTTTTTATTTTTATTTTTATTTATCAATTTCTTTTTTCACTTCCACTTAGCTTAAAACGGCTCACTGTAGTCTCTCCTCTCCTGTACCCACATGAGAGAGTTAACTTTACGTTGACACGAGTTACACCAGTCTGGGAGACATGTATCACATCACCCTCAAAAGACTGATCCTTCTGCGGTGTGGCCTATTGTCTAATCTGCATGTACCTGACACAAAGGACACAGACTTACTGCAGGCGCTTTGTGGTTTGACAAACACACAATGATGATCTTAGGTTTAGTTTACCAAAAGACAATGGAGCTTTCTGTTACCAAACCAAAGTCACATTACCTCACTGACAATTGCACTGTTCTCAACTGCTGTTAAAAATCGTGTTTGGGGTGTTTTTAACATCTTCTTGTGGTCTTTTCTCATCATGGAGGACATACATAAAGACAATTTGGCATTGCAGAGTATTTTTTATTCAAATCGTAGTAAATCAGTGGCAGATAAAAAATGTTGCTAAGCTCAATATTAGTAATGTAGAAACTACAATCTGAGCCACAAGCTCTGTGTTCCGCTCCATTTTAATGCATCCACTAGGACAAATAGATCCATATACGTCTTCCATTTACTTTGTCCATTTTTGTTAGAACGATAATGTTAGGTTGGGGTTGTCGGAGGCTATAAGCTATCAGGAGAGCTTGTAAGCAAAGAGATGATGGGAAATGTGGGAAGGCTTACTTAGCACCGACAAAACCCAGAGGTGAATTTCTAATGAACAACTGAAGCACTGCAGAAACTATTTCCAAGAAACTATTGGGTTTTTTTTTGCTAAAAACCGCGCAATCGTAATTAAAAGATCACTGAGAATGCTTTTAGATTGAATAGATCAATTTGATCAATAGATTAAAAAAAATGATTGGAGTGGATCTTTAAAAATATTCTGTTCCAGTACAGGTGGCATTTTGCACACATAACACAATCAGATGTTGTAACTGATGACAGCGGTGGTCATGAAGAAAAGCTAACATCAAGGGGATAACTCTTTTACAAACTCTTTCCAAGGTTAAAGGAGTTTGAAGTTTAAATTTCTGAAGGTTGAACAAATCCAGCAAGCCCACAGTAATACACTGAACAGGATTCACATGTCAAATTTGTCTTTTTTGACGCTCATCAAGTTCAAGTCCGCTGCGTCTTTTGACACGTGTCAAATTCCATGTTCAATGCTTGTCCAAAAATATTTTCATAAACTAGATGCTCCAGACGTATGTGGGAGAGTTTTTAGGCTCATCACTATAAGGAGACATTGACTATAGATCTTATTTACATCTGTATCAGTAAGCATGTCTCTATGTCTGGGTCCATGAGCTCATTCAGTCTTTGTTGTTAGCGGTAAAAAAAAAAAAACCCGCTAAAGGGCAACCGGTTATTAGTGGGAAAATAACAAATATTTGAGTCAATATTTTTTTATTTTTTCAAATCACATGAGACGCCCCTGAATATAAGTTGCACCCCTGGCCAAACTATGCAAAAAAACCACAACTTTTGCCCCAAATAACACAGAAGGTCATATAGTATGCTCCAATAGAAACCAAGATATGGCAAGTCATTTATGCCTCATATGGAAGAACGTCCAGCTGTCTCTATCCTGCATTTGCTGGGACAGAAGGCCAAGTGACAGTGCCTACTCAAGTTAATTGTAAGTGAGTTGTAACATCGGGCCTACAGTTTGCTACATGGCTTCACATGTCAACCAACAGAAGACTACCGTGGCTGACAGTCGCCAAGCAGCTTTGCACACACATACACACTAACCCAGCCCCTACCAGAGGCCCTGGGATGAGATATCACCACAAAAAAGGAAGGGATGGGCTCCATATGGCCACGAATCATAGCCTTCGAAAAGCAAAAAAGAATGGAACCGTGAAGAGAATCTGTATGACAGCGCCAAGAAGCAAGTGGCATGTTGCTGGGATTCCAGCCAGATTTGGTGATGAAGCTGCTTTTAATAAAAAATGGGCAGGGAGCATCTAATCTGCATTGTTGTTTGTTTTCTTGCCGTCAAACTTTTTAGGTCAAAAGTTTATTGGTTTCCCCCAATATCTTGAGGTCTGAATTATAGAAATAGAAGGTAAAAAAAAATACAAAAATTTAAATAAAAAAAGAGTCTTAACCACACATTCATCAAAAGCAGCCCTGTTTAGTGCATACTAGGACAATGTGGAAAACTTTTATCCCAGAGTAAGATAGAAAACAGGAATTCTCCCTGCAGATGACCAAGCACACACAGATTTGGCAGCGTGTTTCCTCTTGGAACCGCACGTCTCCTTTGTCCCATCCAAGTTTGTTAAACTGCTGTCATTTCAATTGTTCTGCTATAGAAAAATTATAATCCACCCGTCAACAATGACAGGCTGTAGGAAAACTGTGATAATGGATAGCATAGGGCCCTGAAATTCCATTCAGGGCACTTACTGCCAACTATAACCATTACAGCCTCACAATTCTTTTTCAGTTTATTTGAAAATTGCAGTGAATCACCACTGCCTCCCTGAGCATCAAACCACAATCAATTTCCAGAGCGGAGACACAGATATGAATGAAGGAGGAAAATGAAATATTGACTTGTTTGGTAAGGGGTTTTATCTCCTTCCATTGTTGACAATGCCGTAAAAGCTCCACTGAGCACACTTAACTATTTCAACATAGTGCTGATAGCAGAGCATGACTCGATGATAGCTGCCTTCTACTTGGGGTTGCACTGACACTTTATTAATAATTTGATTCATGAGTCCATTCCAAGCTATTTTCACAGGTAATCAACCCTAAAAAGGAAACGGTAGCATCCGCAATTTGAGATTAGAGTCGTCTTAGGCCAACATACTCAGGGGAATAATCAAAGTAATTAAGTGAAGATACATTTTCAGGGTTTAACATAACAAAGAAATTCATGTAAATAGTACTGAATAGGTTCTGATTGGGAGGACTAGGACTAAAACCTGAAATCATCTAACCGTTTCATGTCAGTTGGAGGTGTGTTGATTTCTTTTAGGCCCTCCATAAGTATAAAATACTGCAAGTTCACAGATATTGTGAAAGATTACTCAAACTCAAAGCCTACAACACCAACAGTCTACTGAAAAAAGCTGAAAGAGATCACTTTGATCTCTGCGCCTCACTAAATCAACACCAGACAAGGTTCATGCAAAGGCCAGCAGAGTCATCTGATCATCACATTCCAGACCCGAACACTGAGCAGCAGCCGTGCAATGGTACAGGTTAAATGTCACCAAAAGTTCAGGCAAATCAACAGAATGTGGACGAATTTTATAGGTTCCAAACAGAAAAAGACGAGACAGAAATGTAGGTTTTACTCCAAAAAAAGACTGGGAGATGTTACATTGATGAAAAATTGACAATGAATAATCCTGTGAAAGGAATCTAAAAGTTGAATTAAACTCCTCTGCTCTATGTACAAAGAAAAGCCTAAAAGTGGACTGTGTTTATGTTACTTCACACCATTTAATCAAACTGTATACATTTGCTGCTTTGATACTGAGCAGGCGCACAGACAGCAACCGTCATGGACTTCATGCTCAGATCCCACAAACACAGCAGCACCATTCAGTCATTTATGCAGGGTCACTAGACTTCACAGGGGAGCAGACCTATCATAACACAGCTGCAAGCACAAACCTCCTTTGTCTTCTAGAAAAAGAAAAGGGGGTTAAAAAGATGATCCAATTAAAGTTGTATATCATTGTGCTCTCCAGTGTCACTACATATGCCTCTGGCTCTATTAGAAAAGCTAACTCCTCCCAGACAGGGCAGTGCAAGTCTGTAATTACACCTCTTCCTCTGACAACCCGCATGATTGTTTTCCTAACACCGTATTACTTCGTTAGTACTTTCCAGAGCGGGTTATTTTTAAACTGCCAGTCTGGCTCGACTCATCCCACCCACCCCGCCCGATCTGCACTCGTCTGTTTATCATAACAATCATTAATAACTGTCACTTGACAACATCCATAGAACAAACTCATTGCCTCATTACCATGTTGGAGCGTTTGTTCCGGTGCAACGTCTGTGTATCGCTCACAACAGGGCCAAGCCAATTACTTTGCTGAAATGGAATCACATTAATCAAAACTTAACAAGGTGGCAAATTTAAAGATATCACATTGCAAAAGACAGCATAACTAATATGTCACTGTCGCAGTTGCCGAAGAGGTAGGCAGAAGCCAGGGACTAAATAAATAGCTTTCCAAGGTCCACATGAATTTAGACGTTTCATGCAATCTAAGAAATATTGGACGCTGGGAGTTGAACAGAGTCCATGCTTATGAGCATGGACTTGTCTATTCAGCAAACAGACATAAAGAAGCCGAAGAGGTGCAAGAGAGGAAAAGAGAAAAGGAATTTGACAGGAGAGGACAAGAGTTTATTAAATAGAGCTGAATAAAAGCAGGACAGGATTGGAAATCATGGAGGCAGAGAAGGGGACAGGAAGAGGACAAAAGTGGGAGGGACGCTGCAGGAGATAAGACGGCGAAGGAGGCGCTCGAAGGCTTAGAAATGGTAAAAAGTCGAAAAAGGGGCGAAGATAAATAAGCATAAAAGGAGAAAAGGACAGAAGGATGGACAGGGAGGCCAGCGAAGTAGAAACAAGGAGAAAAACAGGAGAAGGGGGAGGAGGGGGAGCTCCGAGCGTGTCTCAGAGAGCACCAGCAGGCGGCAGTTCATCATGTCTCCCTTCACAGAGACGTTTTCTTTTACACTTTAAATGATGATACTCATCAATCACCGGCTGACAGCTGCATCAAGCCAGCTGCAAACATGCAAAGGCCAGCAGTGTGAAACCTGCTGACGCCACCCATCGCTGCATACAGGAGGAATCAGTCAGCCACTCGGCCTCCACCCAGGATTTATCAGCTCTGAGAAACACACCAGCTAGCTTCCCTCTCCAGCTAACAGAGTAAACAAAATAGATTTCAAGAAAATCCCCTCCAATAGAAATTCTATTCTAATTATTAACAGTAATTAACGGCAAAAAAAACTTGCATAAGAATAACAACTACTACTTAAATGATGTATTTAATTTTTTGTCAGTAAAGACTGACAGTTTGCAGGCTTCTGCTGGTAGGGCTAAAGCTAATACCACTCCAATCATCTTTTGATATATTTTTAAAGCGTTCCCAGTGGTCTTTTAATTATGATTATGCAGACTTTTGCCAAAAATGTATAAACCTGCATCATTTTCTAGCACATAGTTTGAGCAGAGCGGCAGGAGTTTATCAGAAACTTACCTCCAAGTTGTGGTCGGAATTGTCGCAGAGTAAGCCCGCCCCCATTTCCCATCATTTATCTGTTTACACTCTCTTTTGCTAGCTTACAGTCCCTTATAACCCCATCCTAAAATTAGTGTAGCAGTATTGGAGTTTTCAGCCAGTTTCCTGCTTGGACGAGACAAACCAAAGACGTACATGGCGTCTACAAGTGATCAGAATAGAGCAGAGCATGGAGCTAGTGGCCCACCAACTTTAACCTCTACGTCAAAGCTACAAGCTTTTTCCAACTGAATATGATGTCTGCTCCTGATTCACAATACTATAAATAAAGAAATACTCAGAAATGCCACTTTAAGCTTCATTTTCTTTATATATGCCATGCATCATGAGAAAAATGCTACAAGAATGTTAAAAATGTTCAAACACAAAAATGTCCTAGGAGTGTCTTTTTTTTTACCACTGACTGACTAGATGGAGCACCAATCCTTACTAGAGCTTACTAGCTGTGACCTTGCCTTATCAGAAAACAACAGTGACAGGCCGGGATGCTAGTGTCATAATGCACAGCTCTAAGGGAGATGTGCTTCTGCCAAAAAAAAAAACAAAAAAAATGGGGAGTCAAAAAAAAAATCTGAGGAGAATAATCTCTGGGTGGACTAAGGTAATTACTGACAGATGTAGCTGTAGACAAGCATGCAAAAATACAACTAAAGTCAGACGTTTAGCCGCACATTTTATTAAATGCTGTAATCCAACTTCGACTCCCATGACTGATTAGGATTAAACAGCTGAATTGTGCATCTGCAACTCATTTACATTAGGAATCTATCAGTCACTGAGACAAAAGGCAGCATTTGGTGCCAGAGGTTATTCATACTCAGTTCATTCACACTACTAATCTTCGATTACTCCCCACAGCCATTCTTCACTTTCTCCTCCTCTTCCTCCCCTATACCGAGCCCCCTCTGCCTGATTGCCAATTTTTACCAATCGGACAGAGAGGGAGGTAGAGCTGAACGTAGCCACGCAGATGGATGCGAATTCAAAGTTTCCTGATCTTTAGCAGAAGTTATGGAGGGTTATCTTTGGCTGTATATCTGGGCCCTGGCAGCTTTCCCTTGGTGATGAAGGATTAAGCAGCACAGCTGTCTCTTCCCAGAATGATGCAGTGCAGTGCTCCCCGACACGACAGCATCACTTAATCTTAATGTCCGCTCCTCCAGCGCAGACGCACAGGACAAAGCCAATCAGCATCACATGCCACTGGGATGGACCCTGCTGCCTGGCCCAGGAGTCTCTCACCCTCACAGGCCGATTAATCAACTTCAGACAGCCCGGTTCAATCCCAACCACGGTTCCCTCCCTGCACTGATCTGCTCGCACAAATATACACACTCTCTTCAACTGTTTTGATGTATAGAACAGGGAGGACTGCCATGAAGAAACACTTATCACATGCCGTCCACTTTATGCATATTTGTTGGGGGGATGGACAAGTGGTGAGCAAAAAACAAGGGAGTGTAAAAGAAAAGTGTGGGTTATTGAATACTTACTCCTTACTTCTGTCACAGGCAACCAGGTTCTTGAAAGATCTATGAGCTTCAGTAAGGGTTTAAAATATAATGACTAATACTCCTTTCGGACAAATGACTCACTGGGAGGTCCCGGGAAAAGATTTAAACTCAATATGATACACTAACCTTTACAAGGAGACTACAAGCTCCCTTGAAATGCATTTGTAACGTCTCATTTTATCTGATATCTTTATAGCCCACAGACAGATGATTAATTACAGGAAGAACTTGAACCTCTCAAACTTGCTGTGAGGGAATCTGATGCCTCTGTTATGCAGGGAGTGACATTTACCTGACATGACTTGAATCCATTCGTCTTACAAAAGGAAGAGTCTTTATAACATGTGCAAAGTTGGCAAAACCTTTATTCTAAAAAGAAGAAAAATAAAATGTATATATGTTTTTTCTAAGGCTATATGGTGAACTCAGGAGCTGAGAGTACACCAACCTTGAAGGAGGGCGAATGGGGGTGAATTATAAAGAAATTCCTAGCAGAAATCAGTGTCTTATGCTGCATTTACATTGAACACCATTCGCGGGTCAAAGTCGCTACCTCTCGAATTCACTGCTGGATGCAAGTCCAAAAATGTGTTAGTAAACTTGATGCAACTGACGTGTGCACTGTCAAAAGTTTGTAACCTCATCGCTACATGGGATCATATATCTGTACATCTAATGTACAGTCAATGCACGAAGACACAGATGATGTTGAGAGATCGGATTTAATTATTTTGAAGAGCTCTACAAGAGCATTAAATCACGTCCTCATGTCTGGGTGTATGAGATCATTCATAGACTCTTCCAGTGGTGAAGCTGACCATTTACCCCAGGAGCTGTCTCTTAATGACTTGCAACTGTAGTTCTGTCTCTCTGTGGCCCAGTTTGATGACCTGCTGTCGTGCATTAAGTCCGAGGATGGAAAAATTAAAAATGAGAATGAAATTAGATTAACTTTTTAGTTATAGTCTTCATACAAATAAGACAAATATTATAAAATTTAGGAGAAGAACAAACAGATTTTTCCTCCATTTTGGTTTTGGAGTCCACCCGCTGATCACATCCTCAACACGGATGTGTTGCCAAAGCTGAGTCCCTGATTGGTTGACGCGACCCGTCCCCTCTTTGCCAAAGTACAGATATTTGAACTCGTGTTGGGGCGCCCAAAACGTGTTGCTCCTAGACTGCTGTGTCCAACACTGAAATTGCACCACGGGACCTCTGATCGTGTCTGTACATTGACTTAACATTGCAATGGGACACCCCTACATGCAAATTGCAGCTTTAGAGTCCAGATCAATTTATCTTGTTTAAAATTCAATCCATTTTCTTTTTTCATCATTCATTTCGTTGTCTCTTACAGTTACTATAAAGGACTTGTTCACGAACAGCATTATGTTGTATTGTAGCATCCAATTGTGTTTATAGAGTTAGATTTATTTAAGACATAAAGGTTTATCCGTTCTTGTAAAAATACATTTAAAAAACAGGTCATTTAAAGTAAGACATAGTTCTCCTGGATCATAGTTATATAATCTTAAGTCGAGTGTTGGATAACCAAATAAACAGACAGCCAGAAATGCCAGGAAGCAAAGCTATCTTTAAAGATCATATTAGATTTCAGTCATGTAAGTTGTGTCCAAACTTAATACTTTAACTACTAAACTACATAGAGAAAAAAAATGTGTTTGCTAACCCCAGTCTACAGACTTCAGAGCACTTTCAGAAATACAATAACAAGACCATACATGTGTATATTTTAACTTTTCACACTTTGCAGTTCAAGTTAAAAGGCTGCATCAGCATGTGATGCTTACAAGGTTAAAGTCCACTGACAAGACAAAATAAAATGTCTAAAGAAAACAGTAATTAAATGGTAAATGGCACATATAGTGTTTTTTTCCCTTCCCGAATGCCCAAACAGCTTTACAGTCACAGTCCCATTCACACACATTCACACACTAATGGCGGCTCCGCTACCAAACACTGGTGCCAACCTTCCACCAGAGGCATTGTGGGGTTTAATGTCTTGCCCGGGGACACTTTTGACGCATGGCCAATCAGAGGTTGACCACCCCACATCTGCACCACCGCCGCAAACAAATAAAACAATGAAAATAGCAGAAAAAGATTCACAGCTGTGGCAAATGTTTCAGCAGCAAAAGTTCAGTTTGTTTCAAAATGTAAACACAAATGTTTATATGCAATACAGACCAAAAGTTTGGACACACCTTCCCATTAATTTGAATGAGAGGGAGTGTCCAAACTTTTGGTCTGTACTGTATGTTTGTGAGAGTACATATATATATATATATATATATATATATATATATATATATATATATATATATATATATATATATATATATATATATATATATATATATATACATACATATTCATCATATATCATTGAGAATAAGGTTTATTGTTAAAAGGATCTCCTGTTTAACTAAAAACGATGCATGACATAGACTAGGTGATACAAACTAAAGAAAGTATATACTTTAAAATAAAACAGAAAATAGTGTTTGACTTCATTTAAAAGTTTTATTTTAAATCTGGTCTAGAAATTTATAGCAGAGAACTTTTTTGCTGCAGCCTTGACACCAAGGCTGTTTGGTTAAACACAGCAACGTCTTAGTTTCAGCCCTCGATGCATAGACAAAATACAGAAAAGTGATAGTTTTGTTATCAAAAAGAGAAACCCTGAGAGAATCTGCAATGTTTTATCAAATGCACTTCATCAAGTCAGAAACCAATTACAAAGCCACCATGAAGACAAAGAGGGAAATAATATTTTAAGCAAAACGGTGTTGGAAAATACACCCAAGTGTGTGTTTATGACATGCTGTAGAGCCCTGGTTATGTGCAGATATAGAATATTAGCGCCATAAGTTACTCTCAATTGCAGTCAGTCTCATTACCCACAGGCACTTTCCTATTTCATAGAATGATGAAGAGCATTTCTACTTCAAGTCGAATAGGGGGTTTATACAACATTAACACATGCAGGACTCTCAGGCGTCCCATACCAAAAGCCAATTTGATTTAGGGGATCTAATTTAGAGCAATAAGCATTGAACACCATAAAAGCGTCTATACATTGCCAGTATACCGAATGACCTCAAAGAAGTAGTAAACCAATGTAGCGGGGTTCTTTATCTGAGAAAAACTGTGATATTTCTCTCACGCACTACCACTAAAACCAATATATGTGTTACCTAATAAAGTACATAAAAAGAAGATGTTTGTATTATTGTATCTGTTTTACTGCTAAACTTCTATTCATGACAGGAAAATACTTTTACGCTGCAGGATGAAGCTGTTTTTTTTTTTTTTTTTTTTTATTTGCTTCATATATAGGTGGATATAAAGACAAAGAGAGATGTTCTTATTTCAGTATTTCAAAAAATCAGCTTGTGATAAAAACCCCTCGTGAAGTCTGGGTTTATATCTTCTAAGCTATCTTTCATCTGATAGCATAGACATAAAATAAATCATAATTAAAACAAATGTATTTCAAGAAAAACTAGCAAACAAACTAAATAACATTTTAGATATCTGTCATTTCCAATTGCACTAAATTGCAACAATCTAATTATTAAGTCAAACGCTGTTCACCCAGAAGGAGGATCTTATTGTCCTGAATAAGTAGCAGACCAACAAACTTTTTATAAGCAATTTTGAATATGCTTTAAAGATCCCTCTGGAGCTAAGTTTTTTTATTTTTGATTTGATTTGATTTGACATTCACACTGCAATTCGCGCGGTTAAGGGCTAAGTCAATGTACAGATGCGATCAGAGGTCATGCAGTGCGCGTTGAGTGTTGGGCGTGGCACAGCTCTCTACTAGCAGAGAGTTATGGGTGGCACATCATGTGGCGAAAATTCTGACACAACGCAATGTTTCAGGAGTTCAAATATCTGAATGTTGGTGAAGCTTGAATCAATCAGGAAGCTGATTGTTGCTGTTTATTCTCCTCCCGATGCAGCTCCTCCAGCAGATGGTGAACCTCACCGTACTAGGAGAGACTGAATGATTTCATGAACCCAGACATGGAGCCGTGCTTACCAGTGGCTTTTGTCGAGCTCCTCAAAATATATAATCCTAAACTCTTAAAGCCATCCATGTCTTCTGTAGAGCAATAAGGTTAAAAATTTGAGATGATAGTTCCTCCAAAACACAGAGGAAAAGGTGGAGGGCACAAATTTGTCACGCATAACATGTTCAGAATGAACTTATCATAAGAATTTGATCTTTTCTTGCTGTTAATGACTCAACTGATAACAATTTGAACCACAGGTACACAATTTTTTTTATATAAATAATGCAGACAAAAGTCTTTTTCTATATGTTGAAACCTCCTTTAGGTGTTTCCTTACATTCAAGGCAGAGTTTACAGAAAGAAGCATAAAAGTACTAATAAGCAAATGTTAAGTGGTAGACTGTACTAATGTATGAATTCAGGTAGATTGCTAGTCATAGTCCCCATCTTCTAATCAGGCACCTACATACACATTTTGACACTATAAAGAATGTTATCTTATGCAATGGCAGTTCCATCATTTGTACATGGACAGAATCAAGAAAACATGGATGGATTACAAACAGGTTGTTACCAAGTCTCAGAAGTTCCAAACCCAGCTGAGAATCTTTGGTCAAAAATGGAAAAGACACACAATTCTGTGGTCATTTGAGAAAGCCAGGAAAAATATTAAGTCCAAACTTGATCAAAATGTCCCAAATCTCAGTCCTCTGAAACTGGAGTGCTCACAGAGAATATAAATCACCTACTCAGTCAATGAAATACTACAGACAATCAGGGCTGCTGCCTAAATATTACTGCACCATTACATCGTTATAGATTTCTACCTGTGGTGCGAAACCATAAATGACCATCTAATGATATGATGATAGAGCCAGGGCATAGTTCCATTAATTCATCATTCTATATTCTCCTCCTTAGCTTCCAGAGACCCTGCTAATGCAGACATCATCTCCCGTCCCATGCACGTAATAAAGGCCTGTCAGTTCCACTGCGCCATTAATTAGCACTTCTGTGAGGTGAAATTCAATCAATTGCAGGACTCTGATAGCTTTTTAGCAGCTTATGCAAATCGGATGAGGACACTTTTGCCCCATGGAGGCTGAGATGAAACGAACTGCACTGCACAGTTACTCTTTAGTCTCCTCACCTCCTCCTTCTTGTCCTCTTGCTCCTGTCAAAGTGCTAATACATTCATTACTTTAACATTTGAGCTCTTCTTGCTCTGATACCATCAAGGAGGGTAAGAAAGAGAAAAAAAAGGGGGGGGGGGGAGAGGTCTTAATGTTCATTTAATTAGAATTAGACATATGGCATATGGAGCAGAGAAGGTGACAGGCCTTGCAATGACTCATCTGTGGGGAGCAGAGAGACAGCACTCAGACACCATGAGATCATAGGAGAACAATAATGGATGGAGGAGGAGAGCATTTGATCTGAGTGACAGTGAGCTCTGAGTTGGAATAAATATCTAAAGCCTAAAGTAAATATAAAGTCCAATGAGCTACAGTTCAGACATACTGACCATGTTTACATGTACACCAATCATCCGCTCATTACCGAATCGGTTGAGTTACCCCCATTTTCCATAATGAGAAACTGGATTAAGACATGATGTCCCACGAAAAGCTAATATTTCTTGGTTTGTCACCACATTTATGCATTTTAGATGCATTTTTCCCATCTGCACATGTGTATACAAAGTAAAGCTTTGGTTCTTTTGCTTCCTGTTATTATGCTCTTTATGTCATGGTTGTCTTAAAAACTGTTCATATGTTGTGCTAATATGCTCGATTACACCTATGTTTCATGAAGCTAAATAAGTATTTTGTGTTACAAATCTTTCTCCAAGCATCTCTGCAAAGCTAAATCCATATTGGGTCAGTTCGATTTTGTCTTTTTATAGTTATCTACATCATAAATATGATTTGTCTTTTAAAATGAAATGTTCGCTTCTGTTCCCGTATTTTATTAAAAAAAAATTCTCACAAGAGTGATCAAGACATGCCTATTTTTGACTTTTATCTTCTCCATTACACATTTTTTGGCTGCTGCGACTTATACTCTGTTGCGACTTATAGTGCGGAAAAAATGTTATACATAAATCTTGAATGATCCAAAGAAAAGTAAAAAATTGGACACGTGATTGGCACTTAAGAGCAATTGTGCACTTAAATCCAACAATGAAAGCTAATGACTCCACTATCTCTTTGAAACCGTTTTTCATGTCATTGTGAAAAGGACTGTCTGTGATGGAGCAAACAACATTGGGTGATAATTGATCTGCTCCTTTGATGTTTGTGAAAAAAGGAAGTGGCGATCGGTGCCGCAAAACTGTCATCTCAGCCTTTTTCCCTTTAATGCCGCTATAAATCCTGTAGCCATCGCCCTCTCAGTCAGATGTTTTCATTACTTCCATATCAGTTTTATTGAAATTACTGACATCTGCATGTTTCAATAACTGTAGGTCCTCCAAAGCTGTTGTAGCAATTTTAAAAAGGGAGCCCTGCTCTGCAATCTGGATCAATTTTCTGCTCTCGTGAGACAACAGAGGGAATGTGGTATTGGAAAAGGCGCACAGTACCTGATAGATTGTGCGGTTACCTCGTGTCAGAGACAAACAGTTTAATCCGCTGTAAATCGGCAGCCGCACTGTGAGATTGTTTTATATAGAGATGTAAATTGTATTGTCAAAATCAGTCATCTTCCAGGTACGGGGCTTAACTGGAGCCACTTCAGAACAGGAAAGACAAACGCTTATCTTCCTTTGCAAACCCTGCAGGGAGGCACCGAGCCACCTGGAGCAAGCTCTCTCTTTGTGCAGACAGAACACCGTCAAATGAGAGGAAACACAAATACCTGCTGAATAAGGTGTTTGGGATTTATCAAAGCTGAAAACTATGACACAAATTTGTACATGTTGCCGGCTGCGGTGTAGGTTCTTATCAATTTGCTGTAATGGGATCCCGGTGCAGTGCAAAACAAACAAAACTAATATAACAGACAGTATGAGACTAGGAGGTTACAGAGCCCCGGTAATGCATGTGTTCCTCTCATTTGAATTATCTACGTTCTGCGTATGCATAATGCATAGCGGGATGGGTCCCATTATTGTGGCGTAGCCAGGCAAATGAAATATCCCTGGAGTTTTCCTAGAGACACAGTCCACTAAATCAATGCAGCACTTTGATAAAGCTGTGTGTCTAGATAATAAGTCAGCAATAACTACTTGCGATCATTTCATTAGGTACAGTAAGGATGATACAGTTATGGAAATGAGGAAACGGAGAGTTGAATTTTTAATATCGGCCGCGCTGGTTTGAGTCTGGGGCGTGCTGGTTTGAATGGGAAAATGTGGGCTGTGATTGCACCAGGTTGGTGCATCTGTACAACATAGACGCATGTGGGCTTGGTATGTGTGTTTGGTATGTGTGCTTGGTGTGACTGGGACTAGACTGATGAGGCTTTAGTATATCTGTCAGGCATGGTTTGGGGATTGGAGGAGTAGCCGTTCAGGAGCTGGTGGCCATACATCTCTATTACACAAGATGGTCACCACAGTGGCCAGCTGTTTATTCTCATTAGTCCACAAGTTGGCCAGCCAAACGGGGTCTCTAAAGCATCCTTGCAAAGCGAAATCCATCGTGGGCCAGTCCGATCAATTTAAAACAGACGTCATTGTTGAAATCATTTGTATTTTTTATTTTTTGGTCAATATGTATTTTAACTCAGTATACTGGGGAAAAAAACTGCACTCTAAAAGGTACAGAGAGCACAAAGAGAGAGCATTATTGGCAAAAATCAATATTAATGATCAATTCTACTTTGTAGCCGCTCAATAAATCTCCCCATATTTCACTGTCCTGGCTGCTAAAGAATGGCAGTTTTGAATATCTGTTTTCTATATAACAATGGTTGTCTGTTGTGTGCTAAAAATGCAGCCTTGTGACAGTGAGGCAGAGGCATTAGCCAGCTCTCTTGGTGTGGGATATGAGAGAAAAGGCTGCTTTTTTCATAGCGGCACACAGACAAGGCTGCAGTGAGAAAAGCTAATGGCTATGATTAATGACAAAGGGCCAGAGGAGAGCCGGGACACAGACGCTACATATATCATCCTCTCCCATCAGTCTGTGCACCTCCCAGGACCCACTCGGCAGAAAAGGATGGGGTTGGGGGAGGAGGAGGAGGTGGAAGTAAAAGAGACTAAAAAAAAAAAAAAAAAGGAGGAAAAAAAGGGAGCAGGTTATCTACTCCTAGTCTTTTGCACGCACAAGGACTGCTTCTTTCTTCTTTCGAGAAAAAAAGAAAAAAAAAAAAACAAAGTGACAAAGAAGTGATAAGGTGAGCAAGAAAATGGCGTGTAAAATAACTACTGGGTATTTTGTGGGCGAAGGGGAACGGAGAACAGTCGGTGATCTTTCCTGATTTCCAGCAACTTGACTCTTTACATGCCGTTTCCAAGGTCCTATCTGCCATATGGTCTGCCCTGTTTAGATGATTTATTAGGTGAGGAAAAGCACACAGATAAATTTTACTGCGCTCCCCTGAATATAGCCAACCTACGGTGTCAATAACAAAACTCTGCTGCCTCTAATGAAAACTTTTAGTACCAAAAGCCGTAAGCATCTATTTATGAGTCGCTATAATGTAACACTGGCGAAGAGAAATTATCTGTGCTTCTCACGCACTCGACAGAAAAAGGCCTGAATTGGAACAGCGGGGTGAGAGCAGATCATATCCATATGTCAGCAGCTCCCAAGCACCCTGCACTTAACATGGCGCGGGTGTATTTCTGTTTAATTGAAGCATTCAGCTGTTTACAGCTCACACAAAAACAGCAAGGGTTTATTTATGGCCAATTACAAAGTAGTGTTTTGAGTGAAGGAGGCCCATTATGGATTCCAGCCCTTTTGATTCTAATTAGTCACCGTGTTCAAGTTTTTGGTTTACATGCCCGATTTACTGGGGGGGGGATCGGCAGCAGGGGTGAGAATTAATTTCCTATTAAACAGCATATGCCCATTGCTAAATCAGACAAAAGCTTGCTGGGAAAACAGATGTGAAAACAATAACTCCTGCGCAAACCGCAATACCTCAAATGCTGCAGTGCTTACCTCTTTATTACTCTTTTTATGTGCTGGAATTAAGAATTGAAGAGACGAAAAACAAGTTTCAGGTTGTAGAAGCATATTGCCTTTATGGTGGACTTTAGGGTGCAAAGATGTTTATCTGGTAAAAACGGCAACCCAGTGCAACAGATGATCCACATCGGGATTGAGCGCTGGTTTTCGTTACGTGTCCAAGGACTGGGAAACTTAAACAAATAAAAATGAGGGAGGAACAATTGCAAACTTGTGACTGCAAGCTGGCTGTTTTCTTTTCACTCTGCTGGCCTTGTAAACTGAAGACATGTGTAAGCCATTCATTACATGAAAACGGTGCCAAACAAGTGCCAGCAGCGTCCCAACAATGAACTGTTAATTTGCAACTAAATGGGAGTCCAGTACACATTCAAGCTTTCATTTGCAAACCAAAGCTGCGCCTTTGAAGCACAAATATCCCACGTTTTAACAAGAGTCACAAAGGCCACAGAGGACAAAGGACTCCCAGAATTACTGTGAATATTAGCTAAATTATCCGCCATTTGGAATATTTACCTGTAAAACATTAACCCACAGCGAGGAAGAAACATAAGTCTAAAAATAAACATCTACAAATCAAATTACTAAGAAAAGAGAAAGTGTGACGCATGTGCTGTAGTGTTGTGTTGCTCTCTGCTTTGTGATCAATGGATAAGCAGCAGTGCTCTACTTTGTTCCCCTCTTAAAGTCTTTTGACTTATTTATGGTGTCTGTGTAGCAATTAATATTGCACAGGCTGCATTGTCATTTTTCAAGCCATTTCCCAGGAAATGTTCTACACCCAGTAATGGCCTCTCTAACGCTGTAGCTGTCATGTCCTGGACAGCTGCATTTTTACAAGACAAACTCCAACACGTCACACTCATCCCTCTGCGGACTAACTTCCTGCACACTGCCACACAATAAAGACACACAGACCCGCACAGAGGCCGTGGCCAGCAGCTGTTAATAGCTGCACAGAAAGCTTTAATTAATATCCCCCCCCCCAACACCCCTTGTGAAAGAGCGGCTGACTGAGTGTCACCTTGCGAACACTGTTCCACAAAACCTTTTCTTTTCAGGGACCGCACGTTGCCAGGTAGGGATGATGAATCCGTGCCCAGGATGCTCCAACACCTCATCAAGCTAATTACAAGTTGAGCTGTTTGGTGTTGTTGTGTCTCTGTGGCAGCGTTCACACATGTTTAGGTGGAGGTTTGGACCATAGCCAGGTGTGAACGGAGAAAAAATGGAGGGGGGGTTTAAAAAAGACCTCTAAAATTATTTTATATTTAGTACCATTCTAGTTTTGGGCCCATCATAAAAAAAGGGAAAAAATCATGAATTTATGAAGTTGTAAAATTATGAACTAAACAAGAATAAAGTTGTAAAATTGTGAGAAAAAAAGTAGTAATTTAAAGAAAATAAAGTTGTAAAATTATGAGGAAAAAGTCCATTTAATACGAATAAAGTCGGAAAAAATATGAAAAAACGTTGTATATTTATGTTAAATGGCGTATTTTTGTATTGCGCTTTTCTACCGTCCTCATTGGCCCAAAGCTCTTTACAGTCAAACACACATTCCCACAACGAACACTGGCGCCAACCTTCCACCAGAGGCACGGGGGGGGGTTCAGTGTCTCAATCGTTGACATATGGGCGGGCAAGGCAGGAAGTGAACCTCCAATCTTCCAATAAGAGGTCAAAGCAGCCCCATAGCTGCCCCTATTTTACAAGAATGACATTGTAAAATTATGTGAAGAAGGCAATTTAACAAGAAAAAATTAAGAGAAAAAGTCATAATTTTTCTAGCATAAAGTTGAAAATTATGAGAAAAAAAGTCCATTTAAATATGTGTAATTTTACAAAACTAACTTTGTAGAATTGTAAATAAAAGAATCCAAATTTTAGCAAAAATACATTATATTATTAGTTGTAAATTAAGAGTTTACGAGATCAAAATCATACATTTATGAGGAAAAAGTCTGTTATAAACTTTTAAAATATAAACCGAAAAATAACCAAGATTGTGTTTCAGTATGAGACACGTGGAGCATAATATCTACGGTAACTTTAGCATTTGTTTCACAAACAAGCAATAATTCTTTTAGTGAGTCTACATAGTTTTATTTTAAGTATAAAAATACTTTTAAGAATTTCCAGCCTTTTCAAAAGAAGATTGTGGATGGAGGCTGACACAAGCAACTATATTTTCAAAAAAGCATGGCCTTATCTTTGTAAAATTACGACTTTTTTCCTCATCATTTTACAATTAATTCTCGTATTTTTTATGTTTTAGTTGTATGGTGGCGCTAATACCATGTCATACCATTCTATATCATCATTGCTTATCAAAAATCGGCTCTGGGTAACTGTTAGCATCTGACTTAACAGACCATCTCATGAGGGGGGGATTTTGGCAGAGATGCATGCACAGGCATGAAGGGTGTGAAAACAAACTTGGCTCACACACCTCTACTGTTGAGTCTTTTTTTTTTTCCGTCACACTGTTATTTTTATCAAATTGCAAGGGCAAGGTGACAAAAACCTTGACTAACAACAGCGCCTATCGTTTCACAAGTACAAAACACCAACATTAAACATGACAGCATCAGGTAGCTCAGCATAAAATGTCCCTGTCCGAGGAAAATTCTACTTGTTTACACTTTATGGAGGTATACCTCCTGGTAAAAATGTTTTATTGATTTGAGGAAGCGAACTGAACAAATAAAAAAACTGAAGTGAGACACAACCTGTTAAAACCCCACTCCAATCTTCTCTTGATCTGTTTTAAAAGCGTTCCAAGTGGTCTTTTAAAGAGGATTATGCCATCTGTAGGCAAAATCAGAAAGCCTGTGTCGTTTTCTAGGACATCTTTTTTGCATAGCAGCAGGAGTTCAGCAGAAATTCCCTGAATCTGATGAAAATGTTTTTTTTTTTTCAAAACTCTTGATTGTGGGCGATACTGTTGGAGTGGAGTATGCCTGCCTTCGTTTCCCATCAACCCTTTGTTTACACTCTCTCCCGCTAGCTTACAGCCTCTCAAAAGCCCAACCTAACATTACTGGTGTACCAAAAAAGGCGAGCAATGTTGGAGCTATTAGTTTTTGAGCCAAATGCCAGCTCAGAGGAGGAAAACGAGGAGGTTCATAGATCTAAGTGGATGTATCAGAATAAAACAGAGCAGGGAGCTTGTGGCCTACCGATTGGAGCTTCTACATAACAACTACAAGCATTTTCAAACCATATATGACCTCAACCACAAGAAAAATGCAAGAAAACATTTTAAAAATATAATCTTCATCACAGTGGGTCTTTAAGAAAATTGGACTAACTGATCATCCAAATCCTAAATAGGCACATATGTGCTAATGATTGATCAATTATAACACGTCAGACTACAGCTGTGTCTGCACACTGAGCCAATCATCCCACAAAGGCCGTATGAGAGCCATGTGAGCGTATGTGTTGGCCCAAACCATGACGCGTACGCTGCTGCACAGCGCAGCTTCTCTGTCAGCTGTTGTCTTTTGTTTTCGCACACATCCCACCAGTTGTGGCATCTGTTTGTGCCATTCACCTGTGAAGTCGATGCAGACGGAAAGAAGATGGAGAAGATGCACAAAACCCAGCCCCCCCCCCCCTCCCCTATACTGTAGACTGGCTGCCCGGTGCTGCTGCAGAAGGCCCACCAATCACAAAATAGCAGGGTCCATGCAGGAACAAGATCATGGAAAACAATGGGGCGTGTCAACCACGGTCCATAAACACACTGGGACTCTTTAGCTGCCTAAGCATGCAAACATGACAGCCTTTGCCAATATTCCAACACACGTCCAGCGATCTTTCGCCGCTGAGATTACGGTTTTCCAGCAATTTAGCAGAGCAAGAGGGGCGCCTGCAGATTGGGACTGGTGCAGAGGGTGTTGGATTGTCTGGGTTGAGCGTGGCGCGGCGTGTCATTTCCCCCCCCCTTTTTTTTGGGCACGGTGTTGCTCAACATCAAGAAAAATCGATGGCATCTCCACAGGGGCAGGGAGGCCTGTGGAATAGAGAAGCTTCTCAGGTCTGTTTGAACTCATTTTCTTTTCTGGGCGGTTGCCCCCTTCGCTCAGCCCCCTAAGGCATCTCCCTCACAGCAGGCCCTGACAGCTTGACACATTGACAGCTGCCGCTGAATGACAACTGATTTGTACAAATTTCAAGCCTTATAAATCTACCTGTCACAACAACAGCATAAAAGAACTTGGACCCAGCAGGTAATTCGGAAGTGGAGGGGGAAGAAGAAAAAAAGGCCTGCGTCCTCCTCCTCTTCCGCACCGCTGACAGCCCAGTTTGTGAGGAAGAAAGACAGATATAGGAGGTAAGAAGTAAAAGAAATAGAAAAAAAAAAGATTATAAAAAAGGCTTTCTTTCCATTTCCCTGCTAGCACACCATCATCCTCTCCTCAGGTCCACTTTGAGTGAAAGACAAGTAAAGCCATTTTCTTGCCATCAGGCGATCAATTGTCTCATTTAAAGATTATAAAGAGTGGATTGAAAACGAAAAAGGGCAATTTTGTTTTACACCAACATTAAAGGAGGCCACCTGCTACTCCTAGGATTATCACACCAGTCTGTTTTTCAAAGCTCTCACTGGGTAAATGAGCAGGCTCTTTTTACGGTATTTAAACACTATCCAATACTGCACCGCTGCTGTGCCCCTCCCACCAACCCCCCGCTTTCTTCTTTTGGTAATGGTAGACCTGCCGGGCAAAGCCTATAGCTGCAATAAATCCTCCTCAGGAGTAGATCTCTGGGCTGGATATAAATTATGGCAGAAGGGGGCAGGAGAAAATCAATAGAAGTGACAAACAAAGAAAATGGTTTATAATTCTAAATGAGTTGTCTTTCTCATTTTTAAAGGGTGTTGGCACTTTTCCTGTTAGAACACATAAGAGCACTTTAGAAAACATCATTGCGATAACTAATTTTCCTTTGTTTTATTCTAAACCCATATTTTCAGCTACAAAAATAGATGAACCCTTAAAGACAAGAAAATCATCCTTTTGGTGTTGTTAACATGTTCTTGTAGCATTTTTTGGAGAACATATATAAAGGAAATAAGAATAAAATTGGATTTCTGAGTATTTCTTTATTTAAATGGTTGTGAATTGGTAGTAAACAAAAATGAGGTTTGAAAAAGAGCTTATTTGTGAAAATAAACTAGACGGGCCAGCTCTGCTTCATTCTGATGGGCCACTTATAAACACTAGATCCATGTATTAAGAATAAGAATCAGAATCTTTCTTAATATTATAAAGTGCACAACGAAATTATTTTCCAGTAGCTCTTTTCAACAAATACCAGTACAAGTAAGATTGACTGTACAGTAAAATATATACAAATATTGTACACAAAACAATTAACATGCAGCAAGAGTATGTCAGCGTGTTGCCAGGGGGTAGGGGGTTATGCTACATAAGCATTAAATTGGCAGTTCCCACCGATGAGCAGTAATTCCATGCTGCCATACTGAATGAAAACTAGGGCTGCACGATATAAGCAAAACTCGCGATATGCAATAATAGCGATTAATATTGCGATAACTATATAATTTGCGGTATATAAACAAATAGCAAAATAACCAAAAACATCATTCCCATTTCATTGCAACAGTTTGAAAATTATACTCCAAATGACCCTCGTCGACATAGGTGACAAACATCTAACATAACAGGCATCCATCTGATTGGTCAACAACATGAAGGCGTCCATCTGATTGATCAAAAGCATAAAGGGATTCATTTGATTCCTCAAGCTGCCATAGGATTGTTTTAACACATTTAAGGTTTCCGATTTATTGCGATTTTCACCGTCTTTTGTGATGTGCATATTGCAGAGCTGGATATTGCGATAACGACAAATTTGTGGTATAATGTGCAGGCCTAATGAAAACGCTTCCAATGACTGTAGCACCAACGAATACATGAAAAAACAAAAGCAAAGAGCCCTGAGACGCTGCATGCACACGTGCCGCCATCTTTCATCACGTATGTCTTTATTTTCCTCATCTGAGCTCAAACTGTACAGCTGGATAGCTCCCCATTTTAGGTTGGGGGTGTGAAGGGCTGCAAGCTAGCAGAAGAGCATGTAAACAGAGAGCTCTCAGTTATGGGTGATGGGAAAGGGGGCGCCCACAACTCCGAAGTTAACTTCTACTGAACTCCTGCTGCTCAGCAGAAACTATGTCCTGAAAAACAACACGTTTTTTTTGTCTATTTTGGCTGAAAGGGGCGTTATCAAAATCATTGGAAGCACTTTGCAAACAGATCAAAAGATGTTTAGAGTGGGACTTTAAGTCTACAACTCTTCTTCTTTAAACAGACCTTTGAGATAAAACAAATAGATGAAAAAGTCTTACACAAACACTGAGGTAATGACACGATGGCTATAGAGAAGAGAGGCAAATTTAGCCTCTCAGTTATACAACTGGTCCATGCTGGGATTGGCATGCTCAGGAAGCATCTGACCAAAACTACATTTTGCACCGCTTGTTATGCTGTATGAACTTGGTGTGGAGTCTGAAAAGCAGATTACGGTTTAAAAAAAAAAAAAGGCATGAGATTTCTATGTGCTTAAGTCATTAGCAGTAGAGTGGAGGCACATCTTCGTTAGCATGCACGCTCATGAACTGGACAGCAAATGCAAAAACTCCACGAGGGAAAAACTAACTGTCTGCTTACTTACTCCCTTTCCCCTATTGTGCAACCTTCCACTAAACTGCTCCCATTTGCAAGAGGGCAAAACACTCTAATCCTCCATTTGTGTAAATGTGCCCTTCCGCACTCTAACCCTCAAAGGCCTTTTGCTACATGAAGCCAGCGACCCTGCTGTTTGATTAAGACCTTGCCCACTGCTTTATCCCTGGACAGAACCCCTGCAGGGCCAAAAAGCACGAGTTAAGCAGAAGGATTATGAGTGCCACTCCCATCGAGGCAGTCAAACTGTCACACAAGATCAAAGCACCTCCAGCCCCCCCCCCCCCCCCCCCCCCCCCCCCCAGTCATTTAAAGCAGGTGTCCTCTTAAATTTTAATGCTGGAACAAGTGCACAACCTCAGGTGTGGACTGACTACCTAACTAACTAACTGAAGGAGTGTATCACTACACACTTTCCTTCCACTTTCATCCTTGGGCAGTTTGAAATGTTGCCTCTAAGTGGTCATTTTGAAAACAATGTGAAAACTCAGGAAGGTTGAATTGTATTGCCAAGTACTGTCTATTCATATTAGTAGCATAAACACATCCATATGACTTGTACATTGGATGCAAGATCTGAAAAGAAAGTTAGAAAGGTGTTTAGTTTTGCTCAAACACTAGAACCTCAGGATTTACTGGTTCAAATGCTGCTACTGTGTACATATAACATTGTATTTGAAAGACTTTCTCTACTTATATAAAACTATTAAACCAAGGGCTGGATTTTGGTTCTTTGCATTTGGTAGTATAAAAAACCCAAACATTGGACAGGCTCTGGTCAGATCCCTTTACTGGGTTTATGATAGTCATGTTATCTCTTGAGAAGTTGGAAACCTTGGTGTGACAAGTGTGTCTGCCATAAATAAGTAAATATAGATACCAACCAGGTTCTAACTTGGATTTTTCTCTCAGGACCTCCTAAATCTGGAAAAAAAAGTCCCCACATTTAGGTCAGACCAAAAAAAAAAAAAACAAAGATACAAAGCCAAACATTGGAAAATAAAAAAGCAAAACCAAGAAATAAACAGTTAACTTATAGACAAGAGAGCATGATATAGAGGTCCTCCCAATAGTCACACAGTCATTAAAGGCACTGAATGGTTCCTATTATGGCATCTGAAGCCCAGCTGGCCTTGGATCCAGCAGGTCGGCTATAGTTCAGCTGAGGATCTTGTGATCTCAAGTGGGTGGGGGCTTGGAGGAGGGACTTGGCCCAAGCAGGAGGGGTTTGATAGGATGAAGGGATGACGGATGGACCTAAGGGTGAATGCCAAAACCATAAATCCAACCCCAGCCTGACCCCAAGTTGCAATAAAGTTTATTTACATTTTCACATTGCGTCCACCTCCAAACCGTCTATGTTTAGACATTTCACAGCAGCATGACGCAGCCATCTATCTTAGTACCAAGCTCTCAAAGAGGACAGGAAACTGGGACCAGTTTATCCGTCCCTGACACAACAAGCTGTCCTCTTATATCCTTCCTTCTGAAAGGGTTCACTCAGAGGAACTTTTAGTCATTTTGGGGCTTTTAAGGAGATTCTTTCTGACATTTCTGCCATTCCTTTTCCAGCTTGCCCGCTGAGCTGTGAACATGCTTTCAAACATTTAAGGGCTTTGAACTTTCTTCATGTTGAGTTTGATATTTTTCCTCACACGTGATTCCCAGACCCATTTACGAATGTTTATTTGCACTGACTAGAGCTTGTATATAAAGATTAAATGAATTTGCAGACATTGGCAGCAAAGCTGGTCTTAAATTTTATGCAGCGGGGGAATCCTGTCTATTTACAATCTGAATTTATTAAAAAATATTTTTAACATTTTAGAAATTCTGCTCACAAAAACCCATCCACACATAAGCAGTAGCAACAATTTTGGGGGGAAAAAAAACGTAAAAGATAAAAATTTTAAAGGTGATTAAGATGTGCTAGCATAAAAGGCAAATGCATTAAGTAACTGAAGACAACATCCTGGAGTTTGCCTTTCCTGCAGCTCCCATGCATTGCTCTTTTTGATGTGGGCGCCTGTTGAGAAATCGTGTTTGGACAGCCATGGGGTGGAGCTGCCAGGCTTATAAGTCTGCAGCAGAACACAGGCACACACAGGGCAGCCTGTGGGGGTCCTCTCATCAGCAGGGGGAGGGAATTCTACCACCTTAGCGGGTGAGAAAGGCACAGTATTATTACACCCCATCAAGGAAACTCCAGCTGACAATAAATCCCAGAGTGCTTTACAGTACAGACAGTGAGCGAGGAAGAGTGCCACTGAGCAAAAGAGGAGGAGGAGGAGGAGGAGGAGGAGGAGGAGGAAACAAGGAGACGAAGGGAGGGAACCTCACAAGAGGACCATCCCTCAAAAGCAGAAAAAGCCTCTGGCCTGTCATTCAAGTGTTAAAATAAATTCCGCTTTTTTCCCCCTAAAAGCTAAACAGCTGATCTGTAACCGTTATTACATTCTTTTTGTGATTAATAAACGTCGAATCTCTCGGTAATGGGAATCTGTTATAGCCATCGGTTTTCCACCAGCGAACACGTTCTCCCTTGATAATGTAAGTCGGCATGTGCGCCGCACTATTTTTTTGTCACAACAATTCCAAGATATTACAATGGAGTCAAATATGCAGAGCAGCTGGCTACAGGCAAAAGCATTACTCCAAGAGTGTCCTGTCAAAAAAATATGCCAGGAGCCAAGAGAAAAATGCACATCTAAAATAATCACTGATGATTCCGGGCTAGTTCTGTGGTTGAGACAGTGCTGTATGGCCTTGTGCGAGAAAACAGGGAACATGCCTTAGTTATTACTGCAGGAAGGCAATCTGTCAAAGCCAGGCTGTTCTGGCATAGCCAATACCACTGGTGAGATCAGAGAGTCAGATTCTGCTTGCAATTACTGCTAAAGGACCTTGGATGCAGGCAGCCTGCTATCAATTATTTCCCTGGCCCTAGACACTTGGAGCTGTCAAAGCCCTACTGTCTTCTGTTTTGTAACAGTGGGCCCTCTGAGGAAACTTATCCTCTCTCCGTCAGCAAGGGAAGATAGCTTGTGTCATTAAGTGCCGCTATTATGGATTCCCACACACTTCAGAGTGCATTTTTCTCCTGCTTTTCTTGCTCTTTCCAATCTGTTATTGCACAAAACCATGGCATCGCTGCCTGTATCTGTTTCTCACCCGCTTCTTGATGACTGGATTAAAACGGAAAAAAGAAGCCAGAGCTGGAGGAGAAGTATTCTAGCTGACAGCTCGGACCTGTGTATTTGTGGGGATGTTCTGAGCTTTGATATTCACTCTTGGTCGTTTATGTGCACTAAATAACACACCTTAAAGGGTACACAGATCCCATGAGGGCACCTCAGTGCAAAAAACTACTCTGACTGAACTTCTGCATACCTTTATCTTGTTTTTCATAGATTTTAACTTGCTGATTTGATAAGATTAAGATCTTTCGCTTCCATTTATTCTTAATTCTCAATGAGAACAAGGAATTTCACCAAACCTCTAATTTGACGAATCTAGTATACACGTTACTTTATCTATACATTTTATGCCATAATGTGGCCTTAATTTAAGTCCAGCTTTAGAGAATCCAAAATGATTTGTTGAATTACAAAATGATAAAAAGATTTGTCTGGTCTACACAACAAAATGGGATTTGGGCCCAAACGGCCCGGTTTTCTGTGCCAATGGTATCCCTCAGGACAGTAGTTCTGGCACCAAATAAAAAATCTGAATGTAACAAGACATTATCAGAGAAAATTGAATTTTTGTTGTATGTAACAAATAAAATTAACATTATTGACACCGCTTCCATGACATAATGTTTCTCCTACTCAGCTGTGCAGATTTAACAATCTTTCAATATATGTTTCTGTCATCCCCACGGAGGGTCATAGAGAGGAGTGGCTGCATTTTAAGGTGACCGCAGTTTAGTCTTGCAGTTTCCTTGAGCTTGAAGGACTACCTCAAGGGACATCATGTAAATGGAACGTACCATTACCATTGTACCGTTGCCCTTACGCCACACTCTAGTCTAGTCTAGAAAGGTGCAAGTACTGCCTTCTTACTTATCGTTTGCTGATGCTGCATGCATGGGGTGTGCAAGTGATAAGTGCCTGTAAGATGCCAAAGGAAACCATGGTCTGATTACCTAATTCCCTTAATTCTAAAAGTGCAAGGAGCACTCACTTATCACTTGAATAGCACTAAGTAAAAAACCCTGCACACTCTTGTCCAGTGTGTATGAAAAAACTGTACAACACACCTGCGTCTCACCTACTTCAACCCCGTTTTGTTTAAGTGCTTGGTACAACTTGTCACCAGCAGCATCCCCAAATTTAAAAAACGTTGACTTTAATATATGTGGACCACCTGTGTGCCCATTTTTCACCAGCAGACGGTCCATATCCACCACAAAGGGCAGTTGGGACTAAAGTCTAAAGCTACACCTATTTTAATATGATCACTTTTTTTTTTAATTAAAAAGCTGCATTGAAAAACGAAACATAAATGCATAATTTGGGGTTATATGTAAATTATTGTAGATCCTAGAAGTTCCATGAAGAAGAAGAGATTATGAAGTTGGCAAATTAAATTAAGCCATTATTTTAAAGAAAAACAAAACATATGCATCTGGGAATAAATGCTATCATGTAGCCAAACCTACTGCTCTCTAAATAAACTATCTGCACTCAAAAGAAGCTGAATCGAGGCTTTTTGTGGTGCACATGAAGATACTTTCATAATCTTTTTGGAATAAGAAGCCAAAATCCCCCTCCCTAAAAAAAATTCAAACAATTGGTCTTTACAAACCTATGAAAGGCTTGTCAGTCAAAAACAAGTATCCTCTTTTGCTAAACCGAAAAACTTTGACAAACAATCTTGGTTTAGAAAATTCAATTTCTCCTTACCGATTTTTTTTATTTGTTTTTGTAACGGAAAAAAAAAAACTTCTGCTTAAATCCTCCAGATTTGCTTTATCTTTCTATTCTTTAGCAGGTTTAGTCATGCATGGAGAAGGTGCTCAGAAGTTTCCAAATGCACTTAGAGGGATTGAGGAGGAACTTGCACTGTCAGAACCTTTTGTGAAGGGTTTACAGCTTAAGCCCATTGCACTATACACCAATGACCCCTTTTCCCCTCCGACACAAGAGTTTTCTCTAAACATCAAACTCTGGATTATCTTTTTGATTTCCTTTTAGGTGAAAAGAGTTCTTAAAACCACAGCTGTGGATTCTGACTGACAAAAGAGGGGGAGGAGAGGCTGTTAAGTCACCATATCTATCATGGGTGGGTTACCTCTCCTGTCAGAACCGATTCTCTTCCACGTGCTAATTGGCAATATCTTCCACACTTTCTGAAAGCTGCTTGAAAAACTCTCAGCAATGCACTCCTTAAGTCTTTTTCTTTTTTTTTCTTTTTTTTGCACCCCCTTCTTTTGCCCAGCATACCCCTGACAGAACCTCACTGCCTGGCTTAAGGCTGGCCATCTCCGGGGGGAATCGGGGTCTGTCAAAGCAAGTCAAAAGCCTATTTGCATGGTAATCCACAATAAAAGCTTAAGATATCCTGGGATATATTTGTCTCTTCCCCAAGGCCTAAGAACACACGTGGGCTTTTTAACAGCAAATTAGCTGATTTGCTTTTATTGTCTGTACATAAATTAAGCATGAACCAACACGCACAAAAATTCAATAAAAAGGCTGTTTGTTTTAAGTAAATGAGCAATAGTCACTGCAAGGCAGTAGTCATGGCAGCTGGACGGAAAGAGGGGTCACCTGACAAAAGACAGCTTTATAACTGATCCTAAATAAATAAAATCTTAAAATGGGGCACAGAGATCTGTGAAATACAAGCATTCAGGAGCTTTTTCAGCAGAAATGTATGTTTAAATCACATGAGCGTGTATTTTTAAGAGCCTTGCGAATGCTTAAATAATTAATATTCCAACCGATTTAAGTTTGCAGTCAATATGTTCTGTGTGCAGCTTTCACTGTGGACACGCCCCACTTACCCCAGCAAAATAAAACTTTCCGCGGCTCAAAATATTTCATAACTTCTCATTTATTTTCCCAAACACAGACAGAGATATGATTAGAAGCGTAATGCAATTTGTCTGGCGGTGGCTTGAACTTTGAGAAAGAAAAACTTTCACCCCGTGTCCCTGAGAGTGCCAGTCATGACGCGCACGCAGGGAGATCAGAGAACATGGTTGCCATGGTTCGTCTGCTACCATCAATCAGACGCCAAATGGCTTCCCTGACACCACGAACTACTCACTTTCCTGTGTGACCACCATCTTGAAAAGGAGCAGCAGAGAGAAATTGTTAGAGAAAAAAAATGGTGTGCAAGAAGAGTGCTAGACGTTTGCTGGAATCCCGGCCAAACCTGGAACTCCGGGGTTTCCAAACACATCATCTGGAGAGGTGCGGCGACTGCTGATGCAGCCCAGGTGCACGCCAGAAGCGAGTGAGTTCTCTTGTCAATACCGGGTGTTTGAAATTTTGAACGCAATACTCGCCCCCTTCACCTCACCCCCCCTCTCTTGTTAATGCCATCCTCTCTCTTCACACTCCTCTCCATACCTTTCCCCGTGTCTCATTTCTCCCCCCCGCCGACCCCTCCCCTCCCTCTCGTGTGCAGAGGCAAGAGTCAAATTTACAACAACTGTCAAAGTCAGGGATGACAGATAAATTAATCTTCTCTTCATGAGTTTACATCCCAGGCATCTGGACTGCTGATCTGGCCCCTAACAAGCGCGGGGTCTCAGCGAGCTGTCTTTTAAAGACGATGTTTTCATGGCCAGAGATGAATTACCCTGTCACGAGAATCTATTTATACAGCGGTTAGAGGGTGGGGCTCTGGATGCAGGACAGCATGATTTCATGGGTTAAGGTCCCCTTGAAGCATCTGTTAAATCTGGTTTTGTCAGAAACACGTCAGCACCATGCAGGTTCATTTTGAGGCAGAGTTTTTTTTTTTTGTGCTAGCTTTTTCTTAGACTGTTTTATCAAACTGATCGAAAGAGCACATTTTTATTGAATGCTTCATCAGTGAAACGTTACATCAAAAAGAACAATGCATATTTATAATCATCCTCTCAAATGTCTGACAGATGAAATCCATGCGATGGAGGCCTCCATAGATTTTCTTTTAACTCAAATTAATTCACGTGGCTGTAAAATCTCCTACAGACTCTAAATGAGTCCTAACTGATTGGTATATTCTGATACATCATGACAGTTTTCTCTCTTTTTAAATGACCAGGTACATAATCCTTAGGTACTATGTTAGTTTTTTTTTTTTTTTAAGGTAATGAAAAATAAAAGAATGGCCTGTGAACCTCCCTTTTGTATTTTCTGTTTTATTAAAAAAGTCAAAGATTTTTGAAGAGTGTCAAGTGATTTAAAGAAGACATTCAATAAAACTTATTAAAATGATAGTCTTCGGTAGGGAGCATTGATTGGTTTGCATTCAGCTTTTGCAGGTACTGAACACCTTGTGCATGGTGCAATGGTGCGATTGTTTAAGATATTCCAAAAATGCAAGAGTCGTTAGGACTGTTTTTAACAAAATAGCAAGAACACTCATTAGCTTTAACTTTTAGAATTGAGAGGAGTATTGTTCAACAGTCTTAAAAGGAGCTGTACCATACAAAATCAACTTTTAGAGCTGTTAAGTGTCTTTTATACCATGGTCTGGGTGAATACTCGATTCTGATTGGCTGCTGGGTGTGCATTAAAACCTGATAACCGCACGGTGAAAAAAGAAGTTCCGGTCACCTAGCTTAAATGTTTTGTATCACTGCGCCGGCTTCTTTAAAACAACCTTTTGCTTCATCATTTGGACAAAAACAAGCTGTAAGAGGTGAACTTTCTCTCTGAACTGATGCTTTATTCAACCCATCGGAAAGATCAGCATATATATATATCGCCAAATCTTGACTGCAGCGGTGGTGCAGCGCGACGCAGACTATTTGTTACGCCGCATCAAATAGTCAGCTTTTTGTGAGAAAAAGGATCCAAATCGGAAAAAAAAACAAGAATTAAGGACTAAAAACTGGTTAATATGTATTGCTTTTGTAAGTGACCATGGTATAAGCGGGTTAATGGCCTTCGAAGTGTGCGTTATTACTTTTTTAACCCTTGTGCTATCCTAGGCACTTTACCGTTGGGAGTTGGGTCATCTAGACCCACTAGACAGTGCTTTGAACCTTTTTTTTTCAACGATTTGTGATCTTCACTGGTTCAATGGATTACATGAAATTTGTCCACCTTTATCCACCTTTGTTATGGTAGGGAGAACACGTCAAAGTAAGGGTGGGGTCATCCAAGACAGCACAAGGGTTAACGCACTTCGCGGAAGGCTTCCACAGCGTGCGTTAAAAAAGTAATAACACACCATTCGTCTGCCATTAACCCTTACATAATGTTCATTGCTTACAAAAAACAAACAAACCCCAAAGCTGTATTTTGCTCTGTTAACGCATTCCCCTAAAACCCCCCCAAACGAGTGGGTTCTCACATTGTGACGTAGAGAATAGACCCTTCCAGGAAGAGTCTGTGCCAACAGCACTGCTCCAAAGGTAACACAAACACCCACTTAGTCTGCAGAGCTAGCAGTGATCGGCAAAACGCTTTCATTTTTTGTGCACAATATGCAAATCCATCTTTGCCAAAGTTCGGATGTTGTTTGTTTTCGTGGGTGAAACGCAGACACGCTCCCGAGGCCGATTCTAGGTTGACGTAATGAAATGGGCGGCACTCACACGGACAGAAAGAGATCGAGTCATCTTACTTTCAGGTAGAAAAATGAGCTGTGAAAAAAAAAAATATTCATATGCATAACTTAACATTAGTAGAGTGCTTATGCAATTCATTTAGACCAACTCCTTTTGCCGACAAATGACACTTTATTCATGTAAACTCCCATAACTCTTTGACCATTTATGCAATGTAATTCTACTGCTTTATGGTAGTATTGCACATCAATGTGTAGTTGGTTTTCTCTGCTTCTGAATATGCTGGGATTACATTTATTGCATAAATGATCAAAGAGTCCCGGTAGTTTTAAGAGTGCATGTTGTTCAATGGCTACAGCTCTGATATTTATGGGTTAAAAACCGTTTCTCATGTGCATTGTGCCTTCTACTCTACCAAAGCTTTGTCACTAATTACAGGTCACCGAACTCAAAGAAAACACAAAGCCCTAAATGTTTTGAGGAACAGGGTTCCCATGAGATGAATGCAGTGACAAAAGAAAAATTGTCCAATCAATGTTTTCTGATGTCATAGTGCTGTGTGAAACTGTGGCTCAGGAGCGAAAGATCACTGAATTACAAATACAGAGCTCGTTCCAGAAAGTGCTGATGTCTCCTCTGTTTCTTTGCCTCTGCCGCTCTGACATTCATCTTAAAATGGATTGCTCTGTCACCTGGACTAACACTTTACTGAGAGCAGCCATCAATACTTTTTGTCAAAAACTGCAGGCTGTGCCAGACATGCCATCAATCACCATTTACATAAAACAAAGAGCTTTCTATGACTTCCAGTCAAAGGCAGGCAGGGCTGCTCTGATTTTGCTGATGATAAAAACGATCTGTTTCAGGGGTCCAAAGAGACACTGACTGCACTGCAGGCCTACATGTGTTGCCAATCTCAAACCAATTGCTATTCACTTGCAAATAGCAGGCAATAAATCAATACCTCTCAGCTATCTGATCTCCATGAGATTCAAAAAAAAAAAATCTAATATATGTTGCCTTGTTTAAAAGCATCTTCAGGATCAAATTGATTAAAAAGGTGGAAAAAAAAATCAAAGACTAAAACAGATGATGTGTTTCCGTTTTTAAAACAAAAACCTAAAGAGACAGATGTACCTTTAATATGAACTTGCTCCAACCATGTCTGAGGCACATTAACGTCCACCTGTGTTTGGACAGGGTCATAACTCAAGAGATTTGAAAAGCGTCCTTTACCCCGCCTTGATTCCCAGTAGACAAAATTAATCCAGCTCTGATATGAAACACTCACGAGGCGAGCTTATATATCCTGCAGTTCTGACACCCAGAGGAAAGCAGAATTTCATATCATTTATTTAACAGAAGAAATATGGTAATCATCCTTGTAATTGGTCCCACTCCAATCCATATTTTCCAGATAAACACGCCAAGCGAGCCGGAAATTCTGAGATAATCCATTCAGTCTATGTGGTTTTCCTATTTTGAAAATAAATGATTGCATAAACACTAAAAACGGATTCGCTAACTAACGAGATTTCTTTTGTTTTCTCCTCACCTAAAGGTTCGTCGAAGGCGCACACATGTATGCCACGTGAAATGTGAATACATACACATGCACACATAAAGAATTCAATTTGGAAACCATCATTGGAGCGCAGAGGAGAACTGGAAAGTCATATTGCTATAATGCTCAGATTATCAATCATCCTGACATTTTATTGGCTTTATCACTGTACATACCATTAAAATGATGTCTGGCCCAGATTGTCAGGGGGCAAACATTAAACAGGCCGGGATTAAAATGCAGATTCCAAACACCTTTCCCTCTGCTGCTGAAATTGCACAGGACTAAAAGAAGCTGACTTGGGATGTGCTGTCACAGGAGACATTGCATCAACACTGAGCTAGGCTGACGAATAGAGAGATAGTGTCACACTCAGGAAATGTGGAGGCTTCCCTCTATTTATCACACGCTGTACTCAGTCAGTGCACTAAAAGATTGATAACAAATGAGGAGAAGAAACATCTATTAATCTCCCCTTGTACTCCTGATCAGACATCACTGTCAAACTCATTTGCACGGGAATGGCATGTCGGTAGCGTGCAGCAGAGAAAGGTATGTATCAGTGAAGCTGTTTGTGTTTTTAAATGCAATTTTAGAGGTTGTAGCAAAGGCACCAAATATCAACATTAAAAAGAAATCTTGACTTTTTAAAGGTTTATAATGGCGAGTTCAATAAAGACGGGCCAATAATGTTGGGAAAAAAGTTAACTTCTTCAAATCATTTTGTAAGTATTTCTTTTTTCTATACATTGGCTTTTTATTTCAAATAAGTTAAGCTATCTTTATTATGAAGGCAAATATATTTTTAGATGTTTTATTAATAAATGTCATGTTCACCAAGTTTTATCCCAAAGTTGATTAATAAAAGTTAAAAAAAAATAGTTGAAGTTTTGAGCATTACAATTACAAACCCCAATTTAAGAAGAAAAAGGGTAGAATCCCAGCTTTGTTAATATTCTTTATATAGCAATAAAGTTCACTTTTGTTAGTTTCAAGTTATACCCAAGACAAATATTGAGTTTATTTATTTATGTTTTTAACAATTGTGACGTGTTTTGCTCATTAACTGTAATCTTCATTTAATTATTTAAAAGATTAAGTCATTTTTTAATTGGTTTTAATCGTTTGGGGCTTTTTTGTTTTCACACTAAACAGAGAAAAAAACTGTGTTTATTGTTTTGTTTATTGTTTTCTACTTTTAACCAAATTTCTAATTATTTATTTCGATTGTTGATTTTTTCTTTAGAGACCTGCAAATATTTGAGAATATTGAGAATAATCGGCAAAGATTTAGCTATTACCAGTGGAGGCATGATCATCAACAAAAACTCATCAACTTGTAATGAGAAAAAGATTATTCCCAGAACCCTTCTTTTCTTTTTTTTTTTTTTTTTTTTTACTTTAACTGTTTCCTACTGCAGGTTTTTACCCAAAATCAGTTTTTTTTACATCACATAAACTGATTTTGTTTAGTGTGCATACCAGAAGACTAGAACAGATGTGCTGCCACAAAACAGTCCTATTTTAGTGTTTAAAAGTACAGAGAAACAGCTGCTGAGTTTTTCTCCCCCACAAAATCCTGCCACTTCTGTTTCATACATTTGTAGAACAGATGTTGCGAAAATGAATTTACCTTTTAAATGAAAGGAAACTGTAGATGAAGTTTTTCTAAGTGGAATAGCAAAGAGTCAGTGCTAGAGAAATTAATAGGAGTTGGGATTAATAGAAAATGTGTCTACGTGGAATTAAGGGTTAGGCAAAAAGCCATCAAAGTCACAAGGCACATGGTTTTCCATCAATATAATTCAACAACTGTTCCATTGTTTGAGTCATGTGTTGCTGGAGTCCATTGCAGATTGAGTTATCGTCACAACCAAATTACTTAAAAGAGATATCTTGTATCTAATCAGCTCATCTTTGCTTAAATCCCTGTGGCAACAAAATGCCAACAGAACAGAAGCGTGATCGTACTTCTGATCGTGCGCTGGCTCTGTGTAAAACGGAAATGAATGCCTGTGTGAACTGCAGAGGCAAACAGACAAGGCCTCCTGAAAAATACTTAAATCCTGTCACAAAAGGCTTGAGACAGCACTGTTCCTCTCATTAATACCCCTACAAAATGAACAAACTGACTGCGCTTGACGTTTTTTTGTTCTCCCATAAAGAGAAACACAGAGAAGCTCGGAATGAAGCCCTGCACGTTTTGAAAGCTATTATCATCAGCTGCCACTCTCGGTGGCGGAGAGAGAAAGCACGCAAGCCAAAACTAATAAGCCGAATGAAAGGTGCAAAAAAAGGAGAGGACTGGGTCAGACCCTCTCTCGCACTCCATCCTCCCAATTACTGACAGACAGTTGGGAATATGAAATGAGACTCAGGAATAAGAAATATTCATATCTTTTCTGAATGGTATTAAACCCTGACAGGGTAAAAGAAAATGAATGGTGGTTTCAAGTTCTAGTATGTATCAAATCTGACAAGATATTACACTGATCCCAAATCACAGACGCTCCGCCTCGTTGCCTTGATAAAACAGGTTGTTTGTATTTAAAGTCTTCAGAAAAGATTCTTTACTAAAAAGACACAAATTGACATTTTCCAAATGCCTCCTGCAGTCCCTTCATTTGATCAAATTATAGAGTGGAACACATGGTTTGAAGCTGTAAAAACACACTGGCACTGGTCCACAGCCAACATAGATGCAAAAATAGCAAATATAGCAAATATAGCAACAACTATGAGTATTGATCACAAAACCTCTTTAAATTCTTAAAGACAGCTGGACTCTCGTCTTCTCTCAGGTCTGTTAGACATCTTAATGGTTATATGGTCCAGTGGTGGACTTACCATTACCAAGTATACTTACAAATATAAATCATGATTTTGATATTTTTAACGTGTTCTTGTAGGATTTTTCATATATATCCTCATGAAGGACATATATAATGAAAATTAAGATGAAAACTACATTCCTGAGTATTTCTTTATTGAAATGGTGGTGAATAAGGAGCAGACAAAAAACGCAGTTTAAAAAGCTTGTAGTTATTAGACACAAACTACAATCGGCGGGCCACAAGCTCCATACTCTGCTCCATTCGGATGCATCTCCTGACAACTAAATCCACGTACATCTTTGTTTTCCTCGTTGGAGCCGGCTTCTGAAAAACTGAACGGCTGGATAGCTCCAATATTGAAGCTATTTAGAATAGCTCCATTTTGTTTTACTGGTAATGTTAAGTTGGGCCTTTGAGGGGCTGAATAATAGCAGGGAGAGAGTGTAAACAAAGGGTTGATGGGAAATGGGGGCAGCCTTATGGTCCTGCCCAAAACTTAAGGAAGCAAATTTCTAATAAACAGTTGTGGCTCTGTAGAAACTGGTCTAGAAAATGACACAGGTTTTTTGATTTTGCCTAAAAACAGCATAACCATAATTAAAAGAATGCTTGTCCAACAGATCAAAAGACAATCACAGTGGGTTTTTAAAAAAAGACTAAAATAATTTCTACATCTATCATTTTTTAACTCAAAAACGTCAGTGATTTAACCCTAATCACGGAAAAAACATGACTGCTAATGTAAAAGTGTTTTGTCGTCCCTCATCCCTGCCTAGCAATGGACTATTCTGTTAAATGAGGGGACAAAGATCAACAGAAAAAAACAACAGAGGGCCCCCATGTTATTTGTTCATCTGTGGCCCCCAAACTGCAAAGACTAACACGGACATCGTCATCCACAAGTCACATGAACTTTTCAGTGATGACTGCTAATCTGCATTGCATTTCTATGAATGCATTTAACTCACATTTCTGACAGTGCGTACCATCCATATATTCATCTGTCTCATCGTTATTTTCTGTTAAAATAATCCATAAAAACCACACATGATGCATCAGTAGCACCCCATGAGAAACACAAGGCTCTTTTATTTATTTATTTATTTTTTATCTTTTTCTCTTTTTATTGCTTCCGGATATTCTTTTCAATTCTGGCCACCTCGAGCACCCAACAGCAGCTCTACCACTTCAAAAAAGCACGCCTCATGAAAAAATCAGGAGGCCTGTCTGACATGTGTCCCCATGCCCTGATGGCATGCCTACACCAAAGACCAGCATTGATTTTCTGTAACTTGGGGTCGGATTAGCCCTCTACAGGGATTAGCTGCCTGTGCAAGGCCTCGGGGTTCGCTATAAAGCTAATAATTAATTTAAACAGCTCGACTCGTGGAAGAATACACTCACTACATGTTCTCAGCATGAGGGGGTGAGGGAATGACGGACTGTCTAGTAGTGCACTGTTGAAGGAACAGCTGTGTGCATATAAGAGTCTTTAGTTTGTCCAAAGTGATGCCGATCCAACCCCTCCAAACTGCATTAATAGCAATACCATAAAAAGGATGACCCCACATTGTATTTCTGTAGCTAAATGCTGCAGGATAATATGCAGTATATGAGGTTTTAAGGAGTTGACAAATGTTTTTATTTGTAATTTCCTACTTATGGTAAATTGGTATTTTTATAAACCTTATTAAAAGGCATATTAAATTGAGATGTAGAAGTTAAAAAATGCTATGGTAAACAGTACATAAAATACCTGAAATGAGACAATTTGTTAGCATAATGTTGCAAAGCTTCAGGTTTTTGTACAGTTAAGGATAAAAACAATAGTTTTCTGTAAAATGCTAGGAAAACATACTAAACTAGTCATTTTGTTTTACTTTAGTTCACTTGTATAAGGTTTGGATTCATCTAAATGATATCATTTTTATTCAAAATAAAACAAAGATGACAAACAATATATGTACCGGTAATATATTTGATCAATTTTTATAATTGCTGCCTCGAAGATTTTTTGAGGAAGATACCATTGATGAGAATACCCTTTTAAATATACTTTTTCAATTCAATTGAATTCAGCATAATTTCCCCTCAAACAAAGAAAAGAACTGGACTCCCCACTAACATAAATTTGGAAAATGGTAGGACAAAAAAAAAGCTTTTTAAAGGGCCTAAATCATGCTATCAGAGTAAAATATATCCATATAAAGGATATTACTGTATATTACCTTTGGCACACTTAAGAACACTTCTTTGTTTTTTTTAAATATGACATATTTTTGCGGTGCATTTGTAAACCCGGATGCAACACCACTTGATCTCTGACCCACCGGCTTTCGCTCCTTGCCATTTCATGCCGTCAACCTTGAGTCGGCCACGGCAGCGTGTCTGCATTTCACCCACAAAAATAAAAAATATCCAAACTTTTGTAAAGATGGTGCATAGAAAATGCCAATCACCACTATCTCCACAGAGAAAGTGAGTGTTTGTGTCAGCCTGGGGGCGGGGCTGGCAGTGCAGATTCTTCTTGGAAGGGGCTGTTCTTCACTCTGTGATGTCACAATGTGAGGACCCACTCGTTTTCGTGGATTGGGAGGGGAGGGGCTGGTGCTCAGACCGCAGGATTTTAGAGGAATACTCAATGGAGCAAAATCCCGCTTTCGTGAGGAACAAATATTATTATACATTTAAAAGCTCAAAACTTGACTCTGCATTTTGCATGATATACTTGGTTAAAAACAAAACAATATCAAATGTCACCAGCAATGAACTTACAGGCTCTGTACTTGCAAAAATATTTTTACATATACCTACACTGTGTTGTATTTATTTTTTATTGGGACGGGAATATATGGATTTAACAATAATTATTTCGATAAATATTTAAAACAACCATACAAGTAAGCAATTCAGAGTTTAAGAAATGACATTTCTAATGAATTTTAGAAATATTTGTAGGTTTACATTAGTTCCGAAGTGTTTTTTTTTATAAACTCTTGGAAAGAATTAGTGTTTAAAAGAAACCAAAAAAACAATGAAAAAGAATGTAGTTGAAGTACTTCCTTTATCATCCCCTCCTCTCACTAAGCTGCCAATAACTGCTTCCATAGTCAGAGAAGGTAAAGGGATTTCTCCTGCTCTTCCACAGACTTTGATCTGACTGACACACAAACGGCCCTCAGATCATGAGTCTACAGACCCTGTTGGGCCTCTCTGCCTGGTCTGCTTGTTCAAGTACACTTCATGTACCCTATGAGGGATTTCTCACCCTCCTCCCATTTCCCTTCGTCTCTCCTTTATCCCTTCTTTCTCCTCCTCCTCCTCCTCCTCCTCCTCCTCCCACTCTTCTTCTTTCTCTGCTGTTTGGTGTTTTGAATCATCTGACTACAGACATGTTCTGAGCTTTGGAGGACCCAGGGGCCTGGGATCCAGACAGAGGGAGAAAATAAAGAAGATCTACAGTGCCCCCAGTACAAAAGCTCCCCTCACCATCACCACTGGGGATAAACTTTTAAACATCAACAAATGCCTGAGCAGACACAAAAGATCAGAAGACAGTTAGGACTATTGTTCACATAATCATACTGTTAGCTATTAGTACAGTTAACAGCTTGCAGAAGAAACAGAATAAAGGGAGTTGATGCATTTATCTTAATGGGGAAACTGTGTTTTAAGAGCACGAAAAAAACAGAATGGGAACATTGTGCTGTGTAGCCTGCTGGGTTTAAAATGGAAAGGGTTGTTCGCTTCAGCTTTCAAGCACAGACGTGTCAGCAGAATGGACATGAAACATGCCATCGCTGTTTCTTATCTCAATATGTCCCTGGGTAGAAAAGTGAGGCAAGAGCTCACTGATGTCTTGCAGCCTGCCTGACCATTAAAACACATTTCCATGCTGATGGATGTCAGCCCGAACCTCAAAAACAACCAAAGCTTGCCCTTGATTTCCGAACTCACTCCCAACAGGAGTTTTGTAAACTTATTTGGTACGCTTAAACAAAGGGAACAAGAAATGACGGCATATTAGAAAGAGTGAGTGAGAACACAAATGAGTGTGCTGTCTATTATCAACTTTCTCAAATGACAGCTTGGAAAGACAGTCAGTACTTTTTATTTTTTTATTAAGCTAAACCTGTGATCGAAATGGAAACAGGAAATGAGTAACAGCTGTGTTGGGAATGTCACTCAGCTGACCAGGGACCTGGGGCACCCTGAGATGGTTTGAGTTGTTTTACTGAACTACAGGAGGAAAGGAAGGACCGAGCCATGAAAGCTGATGCACACATTTGTTCTGAAGGTTGGTAAACAATCACTGCAACTGCAGCTTTTTGCATCGGAAAACTCCAATTTGACATTCCATTAGAAAAAAAACTACGAACTGATTGAGTGTGACATCCCCTGTAAGAAAAAAAAAAATGGCTTACTTCCGGCACCGACAAAATGAGTTCAGTTTATATGTTTTCGTGATTTAGACCTCGACAAGTTGGACCCACACAACGGCAGTTATTCGGTCTGAGTCGTCGTTTCTATGGTAACCACTTTTGCCAATCAGGAGTGATCTTGTTGGAAGGCCACACCACTACCACTTGAAAATGACCTCTGGAGAATCTGTCAACCAAATGCTTTGAACGTTCAGCATGAGGCCACATACTTTATTGAGGCATCTGATTGGCCAGTTATAATTTGTATAACTTGCGCAACAGAAAAAAAAATGATATAAAAAAAATAGAATTAGCAAGAACATTTTGAAAATATGGTAGTAGAGCAAGAATGGTTATTCTGATAAATATAATGACTGAATAACGCATGTTTATTTATTTAATAGAAGTCTATAGGTAGTTCTTGGAGCCATCGGGTACTTCCTGTTTGGAATGCAAGGGGGGAGGGGCCACTTATCCAGTTGTCATATACAGTCAGTTTCATATAAAGTCGAATATGGCTACCTCGCTCTATGATCCTTTTAATATGTTCCATACCTTCCAGTTGATTAACCCTTTAACATGGGAGCTTTGGCTCCAGTATTTACATTCTGTCAGCTATTGTAACTCTAATTGTTTTCACAATTAATGCAATTCCAGCTGATTCTGTTGCAGAGAATAGTGGCTTTGCGCCGTTACGCAACTTTTTACATTAGTAATGTTTTTAAATTTGAAATAATTCACATAAGAATGGTGCCTCACAGTTGATTAGTATTCTAGATAACTTGGACATGTGTCAAGCAAGCTAAACTCTTTGTAATAGAGGGAGATCACTTCAGAACATCATAATACTACTATGCCCTTATGATATCAATGTCATGCAGCAAGCTTTTAATTGACAGTCGAGTGTCAGGACCAATCATCTCTTCTTTAATGTTTACTTAAAAATGCAGACCCTCATGTCAAAACCCGAGTACATATTAACTCACCCCAAATGGTCTACTTACTAAACATATCACTACTAAATTATACATCAGACTTTTTCCCCCCCTCTTTCATATTTACATGGTGTTTCGGCAGAATTAGAGTAGTAGTTGTAAAGTATTTAATAAATCTTTAAACGCGCACAAGAGTTGAGATCTTTAGCGGCGCATGCAATGCACAGATGTTTACACAAAATAAAACGAATTTGGAATGCCCATCAAAATTACTAAGACATGCGAACAGTTTGTTTTTTCATTTAGCAAATAGCAACAACAAAAAATGAGTGTCCACTTGGGTCCAATCAATTTGAATCAAAAAGATCTATCACACGAAACACCAACGAAATATATTGCAGATTTAAAGACCTTTATTACTCAGCTAGTATGTGTGCTAAAACTAATTGGATTTCTGTCAATGGAAGCAAAAAAAAAGGAACCTGGGGCAGCTTTGAAGTCAATATCTCAGACGATCCAACTATGTGTGCGGGATGGGACCTTCCCAGATACCAAGCACCACAGACGAAAATGAAATCAGTGGTAAACATAAAATATTTAAAAAGCATTGCATTGAATTTTCTGAAAAAATTAGGTCATAGTGGTTCATTTTGGTCTGCAAGGCAGTAAATTAAGCTTTATTTAGTGGTTGATGGTTGAAATCGTAGCAGAAGTCATGAATACTAACATATTTCTGAATAACACCAAAACAATTATACCTTTTTAGCGGGGTCCCCAAGAGAACACAAAAAATTAAAGTACAGTACATTTTGATTTTCTTCCTCTACCTTGTTTCCTTCCCCAGAATCCCAATCTTCCCCCAACCCCCCTCTATCTCTCTCTCTCCTAGAGCCAGTAAAATGTCAGCTTTTATTCCACTCCTCCAAAGTGTTGGCTGGATGTCAGCAGGCCCTTCTAAAGCTCAACCACTGCAAGCTGAAGGCCTGTAAATCTTGGTGTCAGCAGCGCACCATCCGTCTTGGGATATACAATAAAAAGTGTGATGCAGTCATAAAAGGAATGGCATCACTGCCCAGTGTATATAATGTGAACAGAAAGAACATAAAGATGTTCACTACCATTCTGAATCCTCGGCCTCAAGATGGTCTTAAGACTGAACAAAAAAGACTTTGAAAGCTCGTTAAAGTAATCATGCCGAAGCTCGCATAATTGATGTCACTCTTTAAGAAAAAAAATAAAGGTGCATGTGTAGCCAGGTGTGTTTAACCAATAAAGAGCTTTAATGGCAGGTTGGTTGGAAACTTGTTGGACACCGGTCCTCGAGGCCTGATTCTGACACCCCTGAACTACCATAACTCTTTGATCGTTTACGCAAATAACTATTTCCAACAGATTTTGACATGAAGAGTTTAAATTAGTCAGAATCGGCTAGTTTACAATGATTGCATAAACACTTCACTACTGAAAAGTGTTGCATATCAGTGCGAAGCTGCTTTGAATTACCGTAATCAACCTTTGACGCAATTAATAAAATCCCAATGCAGTCTAGGAATAGTTGCGGTTGTGCAACACTTTTCGGTTGGGATGTATTTAGGCAATCAAGTACACCAGCTGATTCTGACTATTGTATATTGGTGCAAAGCCACATTTCACTGCTTCAGAATCTGTTCGAATTTTCGTCAATAGGGTAAACAGTTGAAGAGTTACAGTAATTGAAAAAACGTCAATACTTGACTTTAAGCTCTGGTGTTAAAGGGTTAAATGATTTATTTCCTGTTCAGATTGTAACTCTTGATCAAAAGAAATCCACTCTTGTCTTCCTCTCTAAAAAAACTCATGAATAATTATTGATTTGAGATTATTGACATGAAGTGGCTTGTTTGTATTCTTAAATGTGGGTCTGAACATCTCTTGAGATCTACCCGAAGTCGCATAACGTCAGTTTCCCTAAAGACAAAACACCAACAAAGACCACAAAATTGCAAAACACCTAGAGTGAAGAACCTTGATATTGTTATGACTGCCAAGGTTTACTTTGAACGAGGATTAAACTAGCTGGCAGAAAAAAACTTAAACTATTAATGGTTGTAATATGTAGAACCCAATCTTATTACCTTCCCAAAAACCTAGCCCCCTTTAGTTCTTACATAAACAAGGAAGTGCCAAATGTTGTACTTCCTCCAAAGACCAATAGAGGCAGGTATCAGGTATCACTGTTATATTAAAAATTTTACAATTTTACAGCCAAAAAAAAAATATAAAGGTCCTGACGAAACTTTGCCAAAGCAGTCCGTTGCACCATCAGAAGGCCCTGCTGAAAGGGGTCAAAGATCGCTGATGATCCTGAACTATGACTACTCTTTCTATAGAAAAAGTGTTTAGCAAGATTTATTTGTTTATTGCTTTGTTTATTATTCGTGACAGCTCTAAATGGGGTGAAACATTTTATAGTAGGCTGTTTTATTTTGACAGAGCTTATATTTACAGATTTTAGGGGTGTGGTGTTTTTTTTTTCCTGATTTGCAGCTGGGTTGTCCAATAGGTGAACCCAACAAAGCTTCAAACTTTACTTTGTTCTTTACATTTACATAAATGACGGCAGATCAAATCCACTGTTGCATTTTGCCCATTGAAACAAAACTAATGTTACGTACAAACAGGAGCTGAACGCCGGTTCTTGAATGCAGTTTTAGCAATTCACAATGGACTGTTGCTACCCGATACTAGCGCATGTACTCACAGTTGGAAGAGGCTAAATGTGGAAAATGTCAAAGCAAATCTGGAAAATCTTGCCCTAGGCTTTTAATTTCACAGCTCTTTTCCAAATTATGAAAGATTTGGTGTCATTTAATTCCAGCTTTTCAAACGGCTGACACTACCTTGAATTAAAAGGAACACTATCCAAACGTATCTACCAAGTCTGAGTCCCTAATTGGTCAAAATTCAACTAGTTTAATGGCTGCATATTTTGTACATTGAGCCCAAAAACGTGAGCATTTTGAACGAGGAAATGCACATGTACATAGACTTTTCATTGGAAGAAGCCGCTTGCACAAGGTTTGCTGAGGCCAGTGTGAACGTAGCATAAAACATCTTTATTTCAGCCATGTCAAGATAACCTTTAGGTAACCCAGCACGCAGTTTAGTCCAAGTAATATGCAAGCACTTTGGACAAACTGCATTTCTGTGAATCATTTCTCAAACTGATTAGTTAGATGAAATAATATCATACGAAATTGTGTCTACTGACATTAAGTTAGATAAATATCATTTGGATTTGAAAGGTTTCCCCATGGAAACTTTGATTCAGACAGTCCAAGATGCAAGTAAATTTAAATGACTCAAACCATACCCTGCTCCACATATGACTTTGATAAATTCTCATTACACTTACACATCCGCTCACTCTCTCTCCGCACTGTTCCAGCTGTCCTCGACAAAAGAAAAGTGTTTGCAACTATTACATGAAGGGAAAAATTTGATCCAGCCTCAAATTGAGGAGATGGAAGAACAGGACAAGTCATCCATTAAGCATAACATGCTCAGCTCTGTGTCATCCCATCATTTTCCCATGGGAAGTACATCATTTAAAAAACATCCGGACGAAAATTAAAAAAGGTACTTTTTTTTTCTACTATCACTGACTGATACAAAATATCACTGTCCTTCATATGAATAAGTTATTTCCTGCCAGACAGGGTCCCTTTCATCTATCTGGTTTAAATCTCTTAGGGATGCAGAGCTCTGCATACTCCTTAATTTATGAGACACAGATCAGGTTATACTAAAATATCTGCCTAAACAGGCCTGATAGATGGGATATGGAATACATTTCCTCAGCAGAACAGAGTACGCCATTACTATTACCAGACATACACACACTCTGATTCCAGTTAAGTGATTTGAGGACTTCATACTGCCAATGTTTCATATCCTCTCTTCCTAGCTGACACTCTATCTGCATACCGGCATCTCTGCAGATTGAACACTTAGGCAAGACAATGACAGGCCCTCTTCCTGTTGTCACTTCTCATTCTGGGGCCAGTCTAATGCCGCTTACTGGAATTCTGCCAGTGGCGCCCCCCCACCCCCCACCCCTTCCACCCCACCATCAAACAGCCAGACTCTACCTAGCCTGGATAGAAACGAAACACTTGATGTCTGTGACACTCATTTGTCAATTAGCAGGCCCCTTCCAGTGTTGACATACAGCGACTTGAAAGACAGAGCGCTCGCTGTGACGAATTAAAGGAGACAGATGAGTAAGCTTGAGCAGCACAGTAATACTATAATGTTCCTTAGATATGAATATAAAACGACACAGTTGACAGACCATACAAGGTTTTATTTTATTTCTCAGTGTACCCGGCCTTCCTACTTTGTCTTCTTTGTTCTCTTTTCATGAGACTACTTACATTTCATTTTGACAGCCAGGCGACATTTAGAGCACTTTCGTTTTAAAACCCGAGTTAGCATACTTGATTTGTCATTAAAATGCAAAACGCCTGCCATCACCAACATGGCCTGGGTGAAAATAAACCACCTCCCCAGATACAACCACACAAGCACTCAAAAGTATAGTGTAGCTGCACAAGTTAGGTAGGTTAAACTAGTAGATGAAAACAAGTTAGATGAATTTAACTACATTTAAAGGGGTATCCTTTTACGAGAGTGGTTACCATGGAAATGTTGACTGGCACCAATCACTGCTTACTGAAAATGACTGGCTTCCAACATGGCTGCATCTATGTTGTGAAAAAATGGTGACTGAATTGACTTAATTTGGAGCCGGAAGCAAACCATATTCAATGGGTGACATCACACTCACTCAGTCCCGTTCTCCTATACAGTCAATGATTGTTGGATGATCAGAGGTTTCACTTTGTCATTGCTTTTTCAAAAAATATTATTGTTATTATGCTAGCAAATCTTTTCTCAGTTTTGATTTAACCAAGGTTTTGGCTTTAGTTCAGCACGATGTGAAAAGACGACACACACAAGGGGGTGTTTTCCAGAAGAAAAATGATGTAAGTGGAAAGCGTTTTTCAGTTTGGACCTCAGACAGAATACAAGATAATGTGCTTTTTTCACCAAACCATTTTTGTAAGCATCTCTGTGACCCCAAAAGGGATTCAGATGGACAGACAAACCATGTGTTCGTCACCATCTTGGATGGCTATGGCATTACCAAACCATGGGATGTCGAAAATAATAATAATAAAATAGAATGGCAGTAGCCAGAACATGCCCAGGAAAGTTCTTGTTAAACTGAGGATTAAATGATAACCTGTCGATAAAGACTACATGAGGGCAAAGTCCCTGTATTACACAAGAAAGAAAGTTAAAGATAAAATAAAAGATATAAATCTCTCAGTTGACTCTTATCTCTTGTATACCATTTGATTTGTGAGAGCTGTTGGTTTACAACACTTAAAAAGATAAACTGGGGAAAAATTCAAATAAGTGATGTTAGTATGGTGCTATTAAACAAACAAAACTTACTAAATGCCGGGTCAGTTCCACATCAGCCCCGAAGCATATAAGTAGTCAAATTAGTGGATGATAAATCATTAAATGTAAATTTCAATTTGGGTCCAAATATCTAAAAACAGGGAATATATTCTAAAAAAAAAAAAAATCATACAGATGTAAGGTTTCCCAAAATTGATTTGTTTATGAAAAGACTCTGTCAGGTAGGTGAAGAAACACTCAATGCCAGCAGTGCAAGGACTGTGAGTCGGACATGTGTCCTCCTCGATCCTCATGTGTCCAGGCTGATAAAACTGCATGTAACAGATGCAGGCCCCCAAAGTGCGCTACTGTCAGGTGGAAATCATGTCAAGATAGCACATGCCCCCTCATTGCATTGCATACACACCTGACCAGGAACAAAGTGGACAACACAACACTAACCAAGCCAGTCCTGAGACAGAAATCTCATCGTGAGCCATACTCCTCAGCACATTGAGTAGACAGGCTGACACCGCAGCAAACGGAGGAAGAGGTGTGGGTGTGACAGCCCACAGCCACAATTTCATCCTGCCATTACCTGCCCAGCCACTCACAGCTGTGCTCACAGAGACAGTTGCAGAAACACTGCATGCAAGCAAACATACACAACCCAAAGGGAAAAACAAACACGCGTACAACACACACAAACACACACAGGACCCAGTTAGAGCTGATGCCAAGGCCCTTGCTGCTCATTGTGACTCATTGTCAGGTTGCCAGATGAGTGTTGTCAATTGAGCAGACAGAAATAAGCATATTAGCGACAACAAACTCTGGCAATGTCTCCCTCTCGATTTGACTTGAGCTGTGTGAAGAAGTGCATGATGGTGAAGGCGGCTCACCGAGTTCACCTAACGTGAGCATTTACTTAAACCTGATGTCCTCAGAGACAATAAGACGGGGTCATGGTATCATTATAGAAGCATCACTGACATATGACACAAAATTTCAGTTCCCGATTCAGAGTAAGTTCTCTTAACTTGATCTTTACCAGATTCAAAGCAAGTCTTCATACATTTAAAACCCAAGAAATTAAAATATCAATTATCGGGAAATGATTGATCATATCAAATATACCAACTGTGACATAAATGCTGTTTTTTAAAATGTATTTTTTCTGTATTGAAGCTAAATTTCTTCAGAAAACATTTCTACCATTTGTGTTAATTGTTTAACAAAATATGACTAATACAGTAAACTTTCTCTAACACAGTTTTTCTAATCAACAGTTAATCACACTAAAGTCATATCTGTTTTCTTCGGTCCCTCTCATAAAAATTATGGAGACAAACAAAAGCAGACATTTGAGGTAACCTCTGCTTTAAAAGATTAAGATAACTACCGCAGCTGGAAATTAATGTTAATGTTAGTGTTTATCATTGTTCAGTAAGGCATAACCAAAAGCTAGGGGGAAGTATGCAACATATTGAATGGACTATGCCATTATCACAAGTTCAATTTACTCTATTTTGCATCCTCGCCCCCTTAATCTCTAAAACGTTGTCATGTGAGCACAACATGGTACTGTTTAAGTCTGTACAGTCAAGACTGTCATTATAAAAACAGGCTTGTCATGTGTTAGCACTACTGTTTTAAAAGTACAAGATTTGAAAAATGATCCAATGAAGATGCTTGTTAAGTGCTGGCTCCTTGCAGCTACTAAGTAGCCACAAGGGAGCCCAGATCTGAGTCCAGTGCCCGGATAAACTACAGCATCCAGCCTAAAACTTTATGCCAAACCACCTGTGAATCAGTGAAAGCTGATACACTGTGGATACACTGAACGGGTATGCCAAAAGGTGAACAACAGCATTACAACTTCCACCCTGGCTTTACTTTTTAAAATCTTCATCATCTTCTGAGGGAGGGTGTCACAAAGGCAGGACACGCCCACTTCAGTTCTAAACAAAATTGTCTAGTACAGTGGTTCCCAAACTTTTTCTGCAGGGCCCCCCTTTCTGAAGATTATAATATTTTCTAGCCCCCCCCACACTGACACAAACATACAAATCCTTTGTTTCTAAACTCCACCGCGCCCCCCCCCTGCAGTACCCAGTTTGGGAACCACTGGTCTAGTAGTTGCAATGGCAATAAAGCCTCAAACCAAACAAATACCCATCATAGACCAGATTGACCAGATGAGATGCCTCTAGGATCCTAAAAGAAAACCTTACATCAGAGGTTGACGCCATATTTTCCCAACTTCCAGAGCAGACAACTAGGAGGAGAAAAGGAAGAAACCAAAAAAAAACAAAAAAACACTCAGCTAATAAAAATGGGAAAACAGAGAGACACATCCTTCTGCAAACTATTTCCTTTTAGACATAAAATAGAATATTACAGAAAACGTAAAAAGGCTTCTGGGTTAATATATCAACAGAGGAACAACAAAAGCTTTTTCCAGATGTTAACCAAAGACCAGGGAATTTAAATATTTTCTTTTTGGCTTCTGTTTCTCAAATGTCTTCAAACTTTCTCATGCAACCCTCCACCCAGCTCACATCCTCCAACTTTCACTCCATCTCTCCTACTCCGTCATGGTAGTCAGTCCACTACAGGTAAAACTTGCCTTCAATACCAGCAGAAAAACAGCAGAGCTACTGAACAAACTGAATATTCTTCTAATTTTTCTAATGTTGCTGGCCTATCAAACCCTTTTTTATCAAACAAGCCACAGTCATCTACACTCCACTTTCTCATTGTAGATTTTGTCAACTAACTGATTTGTTTTTACAGTCTTCTATATCAGAATCAATACAAAGTTGAGTATATTGACCTTGTATGTTTTTCACACTTTTTCGGTCTGCAGGAAGTGTTTTGAATGTTGCTTCCTATTTTACATGAGCGCTTTAGCTAAACTGGAAGTCAAGATGTATCAAGATTTGCAACTGCTTTTAAAACATATTTTTTATTATTATTGTGTCGCAGGAGCTTCTTCCCTTACTGCAATGTCCTGTTAGTGGCATTAGACTGGCCCCAGAATGAGAAGTGACAACAGGAAGTGGGCGCAGTGTTGGTCTTGCCATAACTTCTTACTGCATATAACCTACGGGAGTAGTTATCCCCACTAGTGATGGGAATATCAAAACCAAGGAATTAAAATATGTATACCCATACATCACCATTTTAGTATTGACTACTCTATTAAAATATTGATTACTAAATAATAAATGACAAAGTGCATGTGCCATTCCTGGATATCTTTGGTTTTTTAATGAGTTACTCCTGTGGTTTGTGCCAAAACTGCATATAGAACAGCTCCATCAGTTACATGACCAAAGGCGCAAGTTGTGCGTGTTGCCCTCGGCAACAACACAGCACGGCATGAGTAGGGAATTTTAGAATAAAAGGTTTTGTATTTTTACCCTTATCTTGTGTTCGGGTCAATTGACCCGTTTTTGAGAGTGAAAATGGGTCAATTTGGACCCGAATGCGACATAAGCGTTAACTGTGCACAATGAAACAGTAAAACTGTGCTTTTAGGATAACAAACATTATGCTACAGAAAAAAATTAACCAATAAGAAATGGCCATTAATCATTATCAGTAAATGCTATAGACTATTTTATTCAAAGAGTCATTAATGTTGAATCTTGGAAGTGTGGGATCATCCATCACTACTCCATTTCTACTGTCCCATAATACACTTCAGAAATCTAAATTTCTTCAAAAATTTTAATTTGTAATAAGACATCATACATTTCCCTAGAGCTCCTGTTTTTTACCCTGTGATTTCTAGTTTTTGTATTAATTGTGTGAAAATGTACCCATTTACCATAAATTAGGTTTATGGTAGGTTTAAGGGATAAGAACATTTTTTCATAAGAATTGTTTGAATTTGTTTTTTTTAACAACACAATAATTGCAAACTGAAGATAAATAAACAAGTGCCTAAAATTATAATTGCCACTCTGTACTGAAACCATTGACTGTATATGAGAACTGGACTGAGTGACAGAGTGACTCAGGAGCCTCAAGGGCGGCCGTGATGCAGTCGACCTCCAATCGTAAAGTTGTGGGTTTGATTTCTGCTTTGCACCCCCATGTGTCGAAGTGTCCTGGGGCAAGACACTGAACCCCACCTTGCCTCTGGTGGAAGGTAGGCGCCAGTGTTTGGCAACTGAGCCAGCACCAGTATGTGAATGTGTGTGTGCATGGGTGAATGGGTCTGTGACTGTAAAGCGCTTTGTGCTTTCGAAAAAGGTAGAAAAGCGCTATGTAAGTATACGCCATTTACCATTTATTAATATAAGTATGTGGTTCCTGCTGACCCCCACTTCCAATGTTCACAGTTTTTGATTGACAGATTCTCCCTCAGCCTGCTTTCAAGTTGGGTGTGGACTTCCAACAAGCTCACTTCTGATTGGCGGGAGTGATTGCCATAGAAATGTTGACTCAGACCGACTCAGATCAATCACCGCTTACTGAAGTTGTCTGGCTCCAACATAGCGGTGCCCATATGGCGAAAATATACTGACTGAATTGACTTAATTTAGTTGAAACCAGAAGTAAGCCATTTTCTATGGGTTATGTCATACTCACTCAGTTCTCTTACACAGTCAATGACTGAAACAGTTGACAAGTTTTGCAACAATCTTGCATTTTTTCTGACATTGTGATACACAGGTTTGGAAGCTTCTGTTTTAATGAAATATTTCATAATCCCACCAGGCTTTGTAAAGTTCCAGAACATTGATTAATAAAACAACACTGTTGGAGCCCCAAAATCTGTATATTGTAAGTTTTTGGCTGTTGCCTTAACTTTTTTCTCTGCTAAGCTTTAGCAACTTTATTGCATAATCTTCTGATGCAAGACAAGAGAGCAGGTGTTTACAGTCAATGCATGTGAGGCTCTGTGCACGTCTGCTCACCTCAGCTGGTTGAAACTCAGATCCAGGCGCTTGGCGATCTGGCCGTATGCGTCTCCAAGGAAGTGTGGGATCTCCTTTGCATCATGTCCCATGAATGACAGCTTTAAGAACCAGAAAAAGCAACAGGAAATAACTAAAGGGGGCATTGATGCTCATCATCTTTTCATCTATGAATCTCCAAATTAGATGCAAAAAAAACCATGAAAATGAATTCTGACAATCATAATATTATAATACTGCGCTGAAACAATGCATGTAGCAGTATTTACTAAACTCCATAAATCAATCTAGTCAGTATTATAAAGCTATCTATAGTTTAGATGAGTTTTCATGGCTTTACATAATTGAAGCAATGATGTTTACTTTTGTTTTCAAACTGCAGAATGAAATGAAAACTCAGCCCAGCCTATTGAGTCACATGACAGCATGGAGATGAGGAAATGAAACGTTTTACTTTGAAAATCCTCAAAATAAATGATTATTAACAAGAATAGCACAACATTCAGACTCTTGAACATAAATTAAAGCAGCTTCTAGTCTGCTGCCCAAACTCACCTGAGTTCCATTCAAAGACACCAGCGACTCTGCGTGAAACATTACTTTCTCCGTGGGCAGGGGCGGGAGGGAGATGGGGGAGTTGCAGCACCGATTTTCAAAATAAAGTGTCACAGGTGGTCCCCCGAATCACCGTCTGCGTTAAATGTCGATGTGGCGTTTGGCGTGCAAACTTTAGAGATCTTCTGGCGCGCTCTGGTTTACGGTTTCCGCGTGCCACATCTGTCAGCTGACCCGCTGTTTTTCCGGAAACACGCGGTCTTTGTTAACTCGTAAAGTGGAGGAGCAGCTGAGCGGCTGCGGATGAATGCCTTCACCCCAGCAAGACACAACTTTCAAAGACCCGCACCTGCTGAAGCCTTAGAGACTGATATAGCACGTGACCAGTAGGAGAATGTAATTTGGTTTTAAAAACTGTATTCAAATGACTATTTTGAAACATATTTTGAAACTTTCAGAAGCTTTATGATGGAAAAGCAGTGGCTGCTCCTTTAAAACTACTGTTTTGACAATGAAAGTCCTAATGCTGTCAAAAAAGACTGAAACTTGCTCATATATTCATTGGTTTATTCACATTTTTTACTTCAAAGTTTAAAAATAAAATACTTTGCTTATTATTTATTTATGTATTGTCTTCCTGACTCCGTATGGAAATTATGGCCAAAATTATCTGGAAAACGTAACATCAGTTGTGGACTAACTAACAAATAAATGCCATCTAACCAAATTCGTATATATATATATATATATATATATATATATATATATATATATATATATATATATATATATATATATATATATATATATATATATATATAATGTTTATAATTATATATAATATATAATTTTTTTTTATTTTTTTATTGATGCTGCTTTTACTTGACTTCCAATTTTGCCAACAAAACTTTTTCCTGGAAGTACAAGGTTACTTTTACATGGTTACATTTACATAAGTAACTTTTTGTGAAATACTTTGACTTTTTGAGTAAGATTTGTAGCATTTCTCCAATGAATCTGCAATACTACTAATAATACGACGCGGTATCAGCACCAGCAGATGATGGCATGAAAGCTAATTAGTGGCACTGATATTATAAATGTTTGTCAATAAGTCTAATTCATTTTTACAACTAAGCATGTAAAACATCCTCCTTTTGGCTCGGTGAGGGGATCTTGAAATTCCAGACACCAATGACCAATCTACTGTTTTAATGCTTTGAATATGTGTTGGAGGGAAAGTTAAACAATAGTAGTTACCACTTAAAATGATAGGCTTATAAACATGAGATTTGGTGGTGTTTGGTTAATTATAGGACAAAAACTATGTTTTTTTCATGTTGGATACTATTTGCCATAACATGGTGCTAATTAATAGAAAAGTATCAGCAAAAATTCCTTTTTTTTTTTTTCTTACAAAAGGCAAAGTCTAGAAAGCCAAATTGGTAATTTTAGGATACTTCATTCAATTTTACATTTGTAAAAACATCAAAAATCTTTTTTGTTTGTTTGCCTAAAACCATAGATTGTATTAATCAGAAATGTTACGTAGTTCTTTCAGTTACTTTTTTTGCACTTAAAGGTCATAATTGGAATGACCAGTTTTCCATTTATCATGGGTAATATTGTTTTTTTTTGTTGTTGTTTGTTTTTGTCTTAGAGAAGGGGCATCTTCCCTCAATAAACAATTAAAGAGCAACAGTGGCACATTCAAAGGGGGTCTAAGTGTGGCCCTTTAACCTGCTTTAAACTGCTTGTCAAAAATATTTGAAAAAAATCAATCAAGAATATTTTTGCAAAACCCAAGAAAAAAAAAACAATTATCAATAAATACATCATTACAAAAAGACACCTAAGCGTTTATTTGACTTCTCTAATTTAACCAGAAATGAAGTTTCTGATTTCCACCTATAGGGGCAGTAGCGTTCGATCTGTTCACTTGCTATAAAAGAATAAGTGCAGAGCTTTTGAGCTTTTGTAACCCACTGTTATTCTAATTAAATGCAAATAAACTTCTTTTTTGAACATGAACTTGTATTTTCTGTGCGCAACACACCATGTTTAACCAAAGTGCATTCTATTGTACCATTCCTCTTGATTGCAGATGTAGGAGTGGAGGCAGGTCAGTGGGTGCAAAACCCACTCTGAATCAGACCCACAATACAGAAAAGGCAGTGATCTTGGAAGTGTGCAGAACCACTTCTCTCTTGGTCTGTATCAAAAAAAATAATTCCAACTCTTTTTAATTTAAATGAAAGAAAATTACTAATTTGCCCAATGTTGAATTATCCTCTGTTTATTACACTGGATATGTTGATGTGAGCCAACAAACAGATGATAAAAAACGTTTTTGACAACTACTAACATTATAGCCTTCTTAACAAATAAATTTATCTAAAGTAAATCAAAGCAAATTCTATTTAGTTTTGGACAGCTTATAGCTGCAGTAGAATTTGACCTTTAAATGTTGATTCTTTTTAAATGAGCAGCTTTTAAATCCTGACTATTTTGGGTTGAACCACTGCAAACTAATGGCACAGTAAGATGTGTTCGTCCTGATCAATAACAAGAACATCTCTGTGTTCCTAAACCTTTTCTATTCCTGAAACGGTGTTAATAATTAAAAGCGGTGCCGTTAATGACGTTTGCAGGTACAGCCTTCAGAAAGTTTATGGCTCCGCTGTGGTGCACTGCACGTTGCGTGACATCACTTCTTCTGACCTCTCCTAAACGGAAAAGCTGCGTGGCTCCTCCCACCGCAGCTCGCGCGGAGACTCAGCCAGTCTGCATGGCTTCAGTGCTGCACGCGGCGCATCCCGCGCGCCCGCTTCAGGAGCGCTCAATCTGATTTCCAAAAGGGAATTTTCACTTAAAACAATTTTTTGGGGTTAAAATTTTAAATTATTCACATCTATATCGGGAGCTTTAGGGAATATTTTCAGGTAATGTTTCTCAAGATAAACGCGCATGCATCGCCTAAACTTGTATTCTCTTATTATATCTTTCAAATTAAAGTTTTTATAACATAATAGCACTAGTAAATAAGTGAAAGCAGAATATGACAAATCATAAATAATATTTTTATAGATGCAGTGTACACAAACTTTTGAAGAAACGTTAAAGTTTTTAATTTAATCATAAAACGGAACTATTTTTTTACTTCTCCATTATAAAGACAAAAGACGCACATGGTGTTTGTTTCTCCAACATCTTTCTTCCGGAGATGTAAATAGTTGTATTTGCATGCGAGCTGATTCGTAAACATGTCGCTGTTGGAAAATTTATGGGGACATTAAAACTTTCTATTTAAATATGGTGAATTATGGTCGGTGAAATGTGTTAGCATTTAAAAGGAATGCCGAGTATTTTGGTATCTGGTGCTGGAGCTCATTTGTCATTCGGACAATAAAGAGGGTTTTCTCCTGACAGTGAAAATTTATGGTTGCCCTTCGTTGCCCTAATAACTCACATATTGTGTCAGGAGCTGACATCCCTTGCAAGAAAAAAAAAAGGAAAGAAAGAAAAGAAAAAAGCAGCAAGGTTGTTATCAATCACACATCTTTGCATATTGTAAATCCCCCATCAGCCCTCGTTTTTTCAAAATAAAACATAAATAAAAGCTCAGAAGCATTATAAGGAAATTTTTTTTAAATGTTCCAAAAAATATCCTTTTTATAGAAAAAAACATTCATTTTTTACTATTATAATTTTTCTTTTTTCATTCATTTATAATTTTGAAAATGTTTTATTTATATTTATGATCCCTTTAGCATGTTTTATCCCTTTCTAACCACACATAATTGATTTTATTTCCACATCTCCGTCTAATAAATTCAAAACTTTATTTAAAAATAAATGAAACATTTTTGTCTCCTGTTGACTGTCTATTCCAGGGATTTTTGCTCTCCTAGTTGACCTGTCAAGCAGATTACCACAGAAAGAGATTAATGGCATAGGCGGGTTGCAGTAATAATCGTTTTGTTTGATGTGACAACTTTGATAGGCGTTGATTTACTTACAAACTGATAGGCTTTTAATTAAGCGCCTCCATCCCCGATTGAGATGAAAGGGGGGGTTAAAAACACAGTGAAAAGCTGCCCGATTGCCTCGGAGCCTCAATACTGATTAGCCATCTCAGCGGTGAATAGTTCAAGGCATTTGAAACTTCTCCTCTCAGCGGCCTGACAGACCATTTCTCTTCCTTTTCTTTGCCCACTCCCATTCACCCCACTGAAAGAAACTAAATCATTTTCATTATATGTAAATAAAATCGAGCTGACATCACTGTGCAGTGTCTGGATTTCTTGTTTCTACTACCCCCCCCCCCCCCCCAATCCGCCCTCTTTAGCTCCCTTTCTTTGTTATTGCCGTTGCAGATGACAGTGCGCCCGAGGCATTTGACAGGTTTTTAACAGCACAATGGTAGATGCGCGTTATTTGGCACAAATGGACAAGGTTCTCCAAAAAAAAGCACCACTTTATAAAAAAAAGCTAAATATAATAATATAAAATATGTTATAATGTTAGTTATTTCTATGTATTTTAAAACTATTACTATTTTAGAGTTTTAGGAATCTCTCCTCCCTCCCCATAAGGCAGAATGTAAACACCACAATCGGTCGATAACAGCAAAAGCACTTAAAAACATTAACAGCTTTTCTGCAGAGTGTGAGCTAGTCTGCAAGATATTTAACTTTCATCGTGCAGATATGCCTCCTCCAAGGAAGAACTCTGAGAGTTGTGCTCCTCAAAGTTCAATCCTATTTTTCCCACTTGTTTCAAACAGTCAGTGGCGCAAAACAAAATGCAACCTACAACTTTAACATCAACTTATTGTCTTTTTTTTGTCTATTGCCTCTCCTCCCATTTACTCCTCTCCTGCAGTCACACTGGCATGTAATCAGCCACAATAGCCGACATAAATCAAGGGGTGGATTGACAGCGCCTGACAAATAACTGATTGATTGCGGTGGAGCAGAATTGACACTTGACGGAGGGGTTGAGATAGAAATAGAAGGGCGGTGTATATTATACTGAAAACATGTGACGTTCACATCCCTCCATTACTACATTGGTCTATTCCTGTCAACGCTTGTCTGTTTAGGGAATTCAAGCTGAAGTGGTTGGTTTTATGTTTGCAGGTTACGGCTCCTCGTGGAGCCGGTTTACGCGCGCCAGAGCGCACCTAGAGCGCAGAATAAAACGCACCATCCATGCTAAAGAAGTGCATTAAAACACAGCTACATTTAATAGAAATATCCCCTCCAAAAATTGTATTTAGTTATAGATTTTTGGATGCACTAAACAGCCAAAACTCATCGAAATAAACATGGAAATACAAATGTATAGTTTTCTGACTTTTAATTTCCCATTTCTTCGTAAAATCAAAATAATAACTCCTTATATGGATGGTGTTTGTCGCACTGCATCCGCAAAAGAGCCGGCGTTCACTGCAAACAACACATTTTCCCCCCTCCCATATCTCCTCCCCCGAGCTGTCAAAATAGAGGCGCTTACAAAGCGGAGAACGTCACATCCCCTTGACCCTCCAATCACCTCAGGGTCCCATTTGATTGGAAGGCGGCAAAGGCTTTAATCTCAGACTAATTCAGCTGCTTTTGAAGTGAAAATTTCAACCAGTTCGTACTTCGGGACTACAGAGGGAGGACCTGCAGTCAGGCGCACACACGGCGCAGCGCTCATGGTGCCAGACGCAGACGCGGATCTGCGATAACCTCGCACCGTCTCCTTCCAGCTGCCGCGCCTTGCTCCTCTCCTGTCGGGATTATTACAGCATTTTGCCTTTATTTTGAAACATTTCCTTCCTGCCAGAGAGGCTCGATTACGTCTCCTGATTTTCCTAATGAAACTGGCGAAAGCATCACCATCTCATTTCCTGACAATTGGGACATGATCACGTCGCCCTCGGCGTCTGCCCTGAAAAATAGTGAAATTTGTGCTGCGTGGGAACGCAGCAGTCCTCGGAATAGCAGTTCGGCGAGCATCAACAAGCCTTTTCTCCACTCCGCACCTCCTTCTGATCCACTACGACAAGCAAGGCGACTTCACATCAAGGTTTTAAAAATGCTTACTGCACGGTCAGGACACATTTTGCACCCGGAATATCTGCAGCCCTTGCCTTCCACCCCAGTTAGCCCCATCGAGGTATGGAAAACTCCTTTTTTTATCTGAAATATTTTGGTGTCGGTGTGTTTGCATTACGCGTGGAAAGGTTTCGGGAGTTTCCCTTCCCCTTTCTTCCTGCGATTTTGTCTAATTCCGGGGTTTAGAATGTGTCTGAGCTTGCTGAAATGCCTGCATCTTGCTTTTAAGGTTTTAACGATGCGATACTTAGTTTTACTCCCTGAGGAGCGGTGCGTAAAAAATGATTTTTACGCACGCTTCACGATGCGCGTTTGAAAGATTTGTGCTAAAATGTACTTAATGTTTTTTTAATAAGTTTTTTTTTCTTTTTGTTCTGTGTTGTGCAGTTGGACGCCAAGAAAAGTCCGTTGGCTCTGCTGGCGCAGACCTGTTCTCAAATCGGCAAACCGGACCCGCCACCCTCATCCAAATTATCCTCCGCTACACAAAATGGATCTAGTGAGAAGGAATCTAAATCAGGCCCTTTGAAACTTAGCGACATCGGCGTGGATGACAAGTCCAGCTTCAAACCTTACTCCAAACCGGCAGATAAGAAGGACTCGTCTTTGGGCGTCTCAGGCGGAGAGAAGTCTGGTTTCCGAGTGCCGAGCGCCACCTGCCAGCCGTTCACGCCGCGGACAGGCAGCCCCAACTCCAGCACCTCTGCGTCTCCCATGCCATCAGAGGGGAAGTGCGGAGACAGGGATGAAAAGAAAGATTCTGACTGTAGTAAAAACAGCTCCGCGGACGGACCTGGCACCACGAGCCACAGCAGGATAAGCGTGAGCTGTGGTGGAATTAACGTGGAGGTCAACCAGCACCAGGAGGCGACCCCTGGCACTAAAACCACCTCTTCCTCGGAGTCTTCATCCGTAACTTCTGTATCCTCTGCGTCCGTTCTTGGCTCAGGACTTGTGGCGCCAGTTTCTCCTTATAAACCAGGACAAACCGTTTTTCCTTTGCCTCCAGCTGGCATGACCTATCCGGGCAGCTTGGCGGGGGCCTATGCTGGTTACCCTCAACACTTCCTGCCCCACGGAGGCAGCTTGGTGAATGCACAGTTGGCTAGCTCCCTGGGCTGCAGTAAAGCTGGCTCCAGTCCGTTGGCCGGAGCCTCCCCGCCGTCCATTATGTCAGCCAGCCTGTGCAGAGACCCTTACTGCCTCAGTTACCACTGTGCCAGTCACTTAGCGGGCGCAACCGGCGCGTCTTGCACGCACGACTCAGCAGCTGCGGCTGCCGCAAACGCTCTGAAATCCAGCTACCCACTAATGTACCCGACCCACCCCATCCACGGAGTCCACTCCTCGGCGCCATCATTTAGCGGACACCCCCTGTACCCCTACGGCTTTATGCTCCCCAACGACCCTCTCCCCCACGTTTGTAACTGGGTGTCTGCGAACGGACCGTGCGACAAGCGCTTCTCCTCTTCGGAAGAGCTCCTGAATCACCTGAGGACACACACTGCTTTTACTGGCGCGGAGAAGTTGATATCCGGTTATCCCGGGTCTTCATCACTGGCCAGCGCCGCTGCGGCGGCCATGGCCTGTCACATGCACATGCCACCGTCAGGAGCCCCAGGGAGCCCCGGGACTTTGGCTCTCAGGAGCCCGCATCACGCGTTAGGACTCAGCAGCCGCTATCACCCCTACTCCAAAAGTCCCCTGCCAACTCCCGGTGCGCCTGTTCCAGTCCCCGCAGCCACCGGCCCATACTACTCCCCTTACGCACTGTACGGCCAGAGACTCACCACAGCGTCTGCGCTGGGATACCAGTGAGAAGGGAAAAGACTTTGAAAAGTTTATAATATCAAGAATGCAAATATTAAATTAAAAAAATAAAAAACAGCAACTAAAACTTTTACTTTAACTGCGCTAAACTTTATGAGCAGGATCCGTGGTCTTCAACTGTATTTATTTATATGTCGGCTTAAAGCAGGCGGTAACAGCTGCATATGGAAAATATTTCTGCAACTCAAAAAGTGCATTTTGTTGAAACCGAACTGATAGGAAAAAGTGGAAGAAAAAAATCACGCATATGTTAGAGTACTGATTAACGTAGGGGTCATCATTTCATGTTGATTTGAAACTGCTATGATTGTATTTGTTATTATTTAAAATGTCCCATCGAGAGGAAAAAAATAATTTACATGCATGTTTGTTTCTTAAATTGAAAAAAAAAATCGTTCACATTTTAAATTGCCGTTATTTTTCAGGTGTACCTGATAAAAAGAGAATTGATATTTTTTTGTATGTATTCTGGAAAAAAAATAAGAAGCAATTCTGTTCCATATTTCCGTGTGACTCCTTTTGTTTACCTGAAACATAAAAGTCCAAACCTATTCTTATTTACTTGTTGGATTATTGACTTTTAAAATTTCTGCATTTTTCATATTTTTACATGCAAAAAAAAAAATTTTGGGCAAACTTTAAAGGCAATTTGATTTGTGTGGACATGAAAATCGTCTGTAACCCCATTTGGATAACACACGTGCGTAATTTATTTCCATGACGCACAAATGACCTTTAGATTGCTGCAGATTAAATTGTATGATTTTTAAGAAGGTTCCTTAAGGTTTGAATGAAGCTATTTGCGCCTAATGTTTTAATTTATTCAAAAAACTATATTTTTAAAAGGTATGTTTAGTCGTAAATTCAAAAATAAATCTATAATTTTCGTTTTTACGTTACAACAATCATGTCCTTTAAGTTAAAATACTTCAGAAAAGTCTTTCCTTTGGGCCCTCAACAAAATCCCTAATCTGTTGTTAAAAAGTTGTTGAACATGAAATGATTAAGTTTGATTTCTTTCGTCCGATTATGTTTCATTTGCGTTAGATCTGAGGTGCCGCTAAATCAGCACATTTTCCATTTTAAGGGGGGTGACCAGTGAAAACTTGTGGGGGTTTTTTTATGATGACATAAAACGCTCCAATTTCACCATCAAGGTCAGGCGCATGGAACAAATATTTGCGCAAGATTTTTATAGAAAATCCAGACAAAGGGTTTTGCGCAAATTACGCAATAAGGCAACCCAAACCTTTATTTATTATTAAATTTTAAAGCTTTAGTACGTTTGAGAAACAAAGAAGGGCCTTGAAATTGTGACAGAAGGATCGATCCTTGCTGGCTTTACATGAACTTTATCTCCAAGCGTCTCCATGGATCCAGCTGTTCTCCAGTTATCATCGTCATTATCACGACGAATGTCTCCTCGTGCCGACCTTTCTGTCCGATTAAAAGAAGGGGGGGGGGGGGATGCAAAAAAAAAAAAAAAACAGCATATCGCGGCCCACACGCCTCCTAAACTGATGTAATGACGGTGAAAGGGAGCAATTTCCATTTTTACCCACATCATGGTGGCTGTGCTCGGAGGTCCCCGGTGGAAGGCAATTTATCATGTGCCCCTCCTTCCTGGCCCTGTCACTGGAGGAACAGGCAGGCACATGTGTGCATGAATTACCAAGAACCCCCCCATCCCAGCCCACCTCCGCTCACTGTGGAGGTTTGACATAGAGGGGAGACAACATGGGGGCTCAGAGTATGCTGGAGAACTAAAGTACATATTCACTTTGTCCGTCAAGAGCTAAAGGTGCTTATGTGTGCATGGAGCTCTGCAGAACAATAACACCCCTTTAATCCCAGTAGTGGCAACCCCGGGAATAACAGTGGATGTTGCATCAGTGTTGCTGTTTTATTTCATTTAGAAGCTTTTTTTTTATATTGAATGCTGGATAAAATGACAAATATTAAAGCAAAATTTTTATTTTATTTTTCTTTTGTGGAAATGTTTCACTTTCAGTAAGCAGCAGGACTTATGGGGAAAATATTGACAGCGAAAACAACTTTAACAAATTATTTCTGTTCTTTGATTTTATACATTTTTACCAAAATCCTGTTGAATACACACCTCACATCTGAACAACTCTGTTATGAGTGTCACAATATAGGTTTTTTTTTTATAAAAAACGTAAAAAATACAGGAGCTTGAGCTGGTTTTAAAATTGCTTATATATTTTCAACCATAGTTTTGCTTCTTCTGGGTACTTATCTTTTACTCCAAATGTTATTCTCTCTGCTGTTTCCTGCTGGTAAGGCTCCAATGGCTCGTATTTCTCCAAAAATAAGTATTCTTGTAAGTTAGAAGTAGTCGTTTTTCTTAATATTTAATTTTTTAATATTTGTAAACTGTCAGCAGTTTTTTTTTCTTTCTTGAGTTACTGAAAAGTGCTTGATATGAAAAAGGCAGAAATGTTTTTAAAGTCTTTAAAGAGAAGCAGACTTCAAGTTACTTTATTAGGACAACAGGGATAGCTTTTCCCTTCTTTGCAGCAGTCATTCTTCTCAGCTGTCTGGCATATTCACTTATCAGTAATGGAACCACGGGGATATTACACAAAAAATAAAGAAAAACCAGGTAAACAAAATCATTCAAACTCTTTTGGTCCAGACGTTTTTTCATTCTTGGCCGTGCTTGCTTGGATCCCATGCAGGGAGGACGACACGGCAGGAAATCTGGCAGAACATCTGGCAACAGGGGGAGTCCAGCGTGTGACTCACACACACCTTACCACATATTCAGCTCTACTGAATCACCACCACTAAAGCTGTCATTTGTGGGTGTGTGGCACAGTGTTTGGACATGGAGTCATCTGCACTGGCAAGTAAGAAGCATAGAGTTTGGCCAACAGCTGTGACAATAAGGAGAAAACACTAAAGTGCTTAAACCAGAAAGACATAAAAAAGCAAAAATTTGACATACTTGTTCTTTTGTTGTTCCAGATAGACAGTTAAGTTTTTTTTATTATTATTATTGTTACTGCAGGATGTTTTACACCTTAGACACCACAGAGAATGATTGTAGTGCATCATGTCAGGGACACATGTAACTACTGCTTATCTTACCATTTCATTTGTGGTAAAAGGTGATCACCGTAGCCCCAGGCTGTCACCACAGAGGCCTGTTATTTACGCTACCGTACTGACGCGAGCGTGGCCATTGTAAAAAGTCATAAAGTGAACAGATTGAAACAAAGCAGGGAGGCACTCAGAACTCGTAAACGCAGCCACAGCTTCAGGAAAATCCCTCCTAAATCTGTCTTTTATTTGGGAGATTTAGAAAAATCAACACTGTTGCTAGTCAGGAGTCTCATGCCTCACCACCAAAGTGCCGTTTCCTGACACACAAATCTGTTCCTCAAATGAGCGCCGTTGCCGAAGTAATTTGGTTCTCAAAACTTGTGCCAAGTAAGATAGGATTCCCTCCCAGCCTTTCCACATGTGGTTACCCTCCTCATTGATTTGCAAATGCAAAGTGCTCATCCAGGTGATGTGAGAGAAGTGGCAGTGTTGATCTAGCGGTGGCACTCAGATTTCTATCCAGTGAGATGCTTTCTAGTGCTTAGACAGCCTAATTGAGGTCATTTTTGTCCACTCTGGGATCCACAGCGCACTGGGGGTATTTTGGTGTTCACATAATTTGCCCATTTTCAGGATTCTGACAAAGAATATTTTATGGAAATGCACCCTCATTTCCAGAGACCCTAATGGAGCGTGTTGAGGTAGAAAGTGAGCTGACGAGGTTGTTGTCTGTCACTGATAGATGTAGAAAGCAGAGACATTGTCAGGAATGGGCTTGTCTCCAAAGGCCTTTTTGCCCTCATTTGAAACCAGCAGCGTCTAAGCATTTGTGTGTTTAAGGAGTTTCCACACACAAACAAATGGTCACGCATTTACACTATGAAATATTTAACAACTACTTTCTTTGTTTAGATTACAGTGGGGCGTCTAAGATCGAGTTCTTGATTGGGCTTTTTTTTTCTCTCACGGTAATGCTAGGGTTCACTATCTTATTGCTGCCTAAATTTCTTCTCTTTTGTGAGTAAATGATGATAGCTCCATATGAAAGTGAATGTGTGACGTCATCTTCAAGGCTGTGGAGCACAGATCAGTGACTCACATGCTTGATAACTGCATAGTTCCATGTCTTGTGTTGACTTGGACATCACTGTAATCCCTGCAGGAATGCAGCGGTTTTCTATAACTCAGAAAGCTATAATAAACTAAAGTGATGAAGCAGCAATGGATTAAGCAATGGACAAAGACCTCATTGACTGTATATGAGAACTGGACTCAGCGAGTGTAATGTCACCCATAGAAAAGGGCATACTTCCAGCTCCAATCGCTATTTGTTCATGTTATGGACGTCGCCATGTTAGAACCAGGAATCATGAGTAAGCAGTGATTGGTGTGAGTCATTATTTCTATGGCAACCACTCTCACCAATTAGGAATGAGCTTGTTGGAATTCCACACCACTACCACCTGGAAGTAGGCTCAGGAAATCAAGGTTGTGTCCGAATCCCTTCACACACTACATAGTACACTATATAGTGCGTTCGCAATTTTGTAGTGCTCTCCGAAATTATAATTCCAAAATCGAGTGCCCTAGAAATTTTCCAGAAGTCTCTGCAAAAAGCCAGTATGCATCGATGTTCACTAGACTGGCCAATATAGACCACAATGCATTGCGGATCAACAATTTTGGCAAAGAAAACATATTTTTTTAAACAAAATATCAACTTTTTAATCTTCAGAAAACAGTGGATTCATAAATGGTCACCATAAAATGCAATTGGAATTCAACTTTGTGAAATCAATAATGTCATATTCACAGTTTACAAAAAAAAGAAAAAGTAGTGAGCATGATGTCCAAATTGCTTTTAAAATCCAGGGCCTTAGATAGTCCCGCACTAAATAGTTTTTTAGTAGTTAGGGATTAGGGTGGGAATTCAGACATAGCCTGAATGTTTTGAACATTCGACATGAGAGCATATTCTCTTAGTGAGGCATCTGATTGGTCAGTTCAAAACTTGAATAAGTTGCACTACATTGAAAAAAAGTTAGCAAGAACATGTCTAAAACAGGTAGAAGAGTAAAGATGGATATTCTGACAAATATAATAACTGACTAATAGCTGTTTATTTTTCTTAATAGAAGTCTATGGGATTTTGGCTGCTTGGAGTCTGCGGGCACTTCCTGTTTAGAACATGAGGGGTCAGAAGTCACTCAGTCCAGTTTTTACCAGTCAATGGTACACCTACACAGGACATGCTGACGTGGCAACGTGTCTTCTGCAATAAAAATCCTTTTTTAATAAATTAAATGTCATAACAAAAATGTGAATAAGAGAGATAGATTATGATAAGGATGTTTTAGCAATTTGCAAAGATCTTACAGAGGAATCAGATAAGTAAGAGCTAACTACTGTAATTATTAAAAATGTCCCCTTTTTTTTTTTAACTCTGTCATTACCCTGTTATACAACACAAATGAGGAACAAATACAAGTTAAATGTTGCATTTACACAGCTCTGCAGCAGCAATAGATTGTTTAAGACCAGCTCCTATGAAAATTGTGTTTTTAACAAGTTCATTTTTTCTGATAATGGATATAAAGAAAACTAAGAATAAATTTGCATTTTTGAATATTCTTTCATTGAAACTGTTGTGAATTAAGGAGCAGAAAAAACCATGCCATTGGAAAAAGCTTGTAGCTGTGAAGTAGAAACTACGATCATCAGACTTCTCTGCTCGCTGCTTAGCTTCATTCTGATACATCCGCTTGTTGACGACTACATCCATTAAAATCTTTGTCTGAGTTGGCATCTGTCTCAAAACTGCTGCATAGCTCCAATATCGCTTCCCATTTTTGTTGCACCTGTAATGTTAGCTTGAGGTTGTAAGTGGTTGTAAGCTAGCGGGAGAGCATGTTGATGATGGGAAATGGGGGCAGCCTTACTCTCTGGTAACAGTCCCGCCCACAACTGAGGACAAATTTCTAAAGAACTCCTGCCGCTCTACAGAAACCATTTACTAGAAAACAATACTGGTTTTGGGATTTTGGGTGAAAAATGATTGTAGAGGGACTGTGATGTTATTTCGGCAAACACATGATATAGTTTGTTGATTATTGGAGTGTTTATATAAAACTCTCCTGTGAAGCTTGGTTCACTGCATTTAACATTTAGTAATTCATTTTTTGAACAATGATTGGCACTTTGTTGTGGAAAAGGTCACTGCTTCTTCTGGGTCAAGCTAACTGTCAGTCAACATGCAATTCACACACAGCATCCAGGCAGTGTGTGACGTTCGACTTTGGAGGAATTAAAAACAAGCCCAACTGCACTCAGTCACAACCCCAAATTCTTTACGCTGCGCAAGATGTGATCCATGGAGAAGAATTTACGCATGCTACCACAAGTGAACCCATTTTAGTGATAGTTGATGAGTGCATGCTTGCATTCATTTACCAGTGGAGATAGTAAATCATTAGCTACATTTCCATTACATGTATGCGGAAAACTTTATCAACATTTTGGAGACATTGAAGACCATTTTACAATTACACTGTTGTGAACAATACTTTGATTTACAGCAAATACCTTCAAATTTCTGGCTGTGTGTATCTCATTATAATGCATGGAAGACACGGAGGATGTCTAGAAATGGAATTTATTTATTTTAAAAGATCTACAAAAGCATCAGTAATCACGTCTCCATGTCTGGGTTCATGAGATTATTCAGTCTCACCCAGTTCACTACCACTGCAAAAGCCGCTTTTGCTACTTAGTTCCAGAGATCTTCTTATTATTGTCTCGATGAAAATGAGAAAAATATCAAAAGATTCAGGAGGCCTGACCAGGCTTATCTCCCTATCCCGCATCTCTGTCTGTCTTCCAGCCAGTTGTCCAGGGGCCGCCTGATGTAGCGAGCGCGATCGCTCCAGCTCCACGGGCCCTGCGACAGGCTAGCGACCTGTCGGGGGTGTACCCCTCCTTTGCTCAAACAGTAGCTGGGACAGCCTCTAGCAACCCAGCGGCCCCAGCAAGTTAAGAAAATTGATGCAAACTGGCCACCTGTGCAGAGTTGTTGGTCACGTGACTTAATTCATTTGAAAAAGGTGTTTTTGCGAAATATGTCAAATTCGGTATATATGCTGCAAAAAGCACCTCCTCCAAGCGTAAAAACAATTTTCAATAAATGCAAGCTTTTTCAAAATGTTGTATTTCCATTAAGCAAATCCAGTTTGCTCAATTTTATAGTCAATGGAGACATAGTCAATAGATGATGGAGGGCTTAGGGAAAAAATATCTGAAAATTCAGTCAAGAAAACAAATCAAAACAAGATATGTCAATTTGAGTCTGTTTTAGTTTTTAAAAGATTTTTTTTATTTTTGTGCTTTTTTTTGGTAAAAAATTGTTTTCTTTTTCATGATTGTTGTATTGTTATATTCACCACCTCTGCTGCTAGCAGGAGCTCACTGACTGTGAAAGCTTTCTGCTTACAGTAATTAAATCAAAATGAAAGTGGACATCCATGTCTAATGCTCTTCTGAACGACGGCAACAGTGAAATAAAACCAAGAAATGTAAGCCATTTGACAGAAAAGATAAATGAAAATCCATGAAACCATGAGGGAAAAAACAAACAAAATAACATAAATCGAACGCTAAAAAGTTTAAAAGACACATCCAGTGAGGGAAATAAAATTAAGATTCAAGGAACAGAAGAGTCGCAACATCTTAATAGTATCAATGGTAGCATGATGGGAGAGAAGAAACATTAACATGCAAATCAAACCTGCTAGGAACAACAGTTAGCCTGAGGATAAGACATGATCTGTAGTAAGACACGTCAACACAAATGATTGATCATATGCAATCTTTACTTTTCTTTTTACATATTAAAGCTTTATTTCTCAAGAAGATCATTGAGGGAGGTGGTAAGATCAGATTTTCCTCTTTCATGATAGCCTCATGGCAGGTGTGTCAACCTCTCCTATTTGTCGTCTTTGATGAAAAGCATCAACATCTGACATCATGACTTTTCTGTCAGTGGAAAATCCTATTCCATTGGTGCCACCACTGCTTGATCCACGGATGCAACAAGCTCACGCATGTTCCCGGAAGGATTTTCAAAAAGGGTAGAGCAAACTTAAGTGGGCGTGGGCTGATTCAGCTGAAAACTCTAGTAATATTCCAAAACTTCTTCAACGTTTTGGCAACAGTGTCAGCTGGGTTTGAATGTGTTTGTAGTTTTGGGTGGCTGCAGCACTCTCTCTTTATTAAGCCTGTCAAACAATCTGATCTGTAATTACTTGACAGATAGTTATTTTTCTGTTACACCAGTCTGGCCACCAAAGTACAACTGAGCAAATACGACAGTATGAGCAAGAACAAAAATAGTTTAACAGTTTACCATAAAATGTAGTTGATTATTTGTCAATAAAAAATTAGATTTCTGTCATTTTCCATTAAGGGAGTTGCTGATGTCATTTGAACTTCAGGGCCACCGTATCTTAGAGATCCAATATTTATGCCAATTTGTGAAAGAGATTGTTCATAACCACTAGACCAGAGTTATCATTTATTGACTCAAGTCATGATGGCTCCCTTAGTCAACCAAGGTACGTTTTTTCCATTGTTTTAGCTATTATTATTCAATCTGTAGCTTGATGGGAAAACATGCCTTAAACATACCTATCTACAGTATACTTTTAGGCATTCTATTAGGTTACAGCAGGATTAATAGAAAATTATTAAACTGCTCTCCTTATTGCCTTAAAATGTGTGTCCCTCATATCAATTTAATACGTACTTTAAAATCAATTCATAATCTATAAACATCTTGCAGCATATCATTCCTGTCTTTAAACAATCACATTACAGGGATCCTTTTTTATTTTATTAATAATTCTAAATTTACAAGATCAACATCTTGTATTTAGAAATCTAAATAGACAGGAACTATAGAATTTAAATAAAACAAAAAAATAAAATTTTCAGTTTCTATTTAAGACTTTAGATGGATTGTCCAATTCAGCAGCTCTCCTCAAACTTCAGATCAATAGTTGAACCCGTTAACAGTTATTTTTGCTTTGTTGATACTTCATGCAGCCATCAGCCAGTGTAAAGAACTCTGAAAACTCTGGACTTTCTGTATACAGAAATGAAGCAAGTGTATGTTACACTTCACCTTGATATCCTCCAGAGTTTCCTGGTTGGAGCCAAGTGTGAAAACAGCAATATATAACAGTTTTGTGATTTATGAGAGCTATATTTATCACGTTGATATAAACTATTCAACTATTACCAGTTTCTGCATTACTCCAGCAATTCATCCATGTCAGTGGACCAAACAAACCCCAACCCCCAATTGAAAAATAGAAAAACCAGACTAAACCATGCTTCTCCCTGCCTCTGCTCATATTTTCAGGAGACTCTGAAAGCAAAGAGGGTGCCTTTCTTCACTTATCAACATGTAGTAAATGATGCTGCTGCAATCTATCGTATACTGTTTTGAAGTATTTTGTTGAGAGGAGAGTATAAAAATGGTGATCAATAGCCTGAGGGGTGTGACTAAGATAAATCCGGGTCAAACGTACAGCAACAAAACCCTGCAAAATGTGGAGGCTGAAATCACTTTTGTTTGCTTGATAAAAATTTTTGGCGATGGTTAAAAAAGAAAAATAACTATTGCATTTTCTGCATTATAAGGTGCGTTTAAAAGCCTTAATTCTTTTCTTTTTTTCTTCTGAAAAACAATCTGAAGTGCCTGCGATTCATTTTGGTTGTGTTTACTGACGTCAAAGCAATTTAAAGAGGTACATGCCTCTCTGCCAAAATGTCATTCTGTTTTCTCCCAAGTTGCAAACTTGGGGAAAAAAAAGACCACAAAAATAGTTGGGTGTTATTGTAAATATGCTAAGGTGTATGAACTAAGATTTGGTAGTTACAAATGGATTGGATCCTTCATCATTTAGATTTGGAAGATTTGAGACCATTTGGACTGCTTCTGCATTTTGCACAAAGCCTTTTCCAACTGTACTAGTAAACAGGAGCAAAAGAACAAAAAGAAGATGCCCCTCCCTGCTTGTCCAGTGTGAACACCCTGAGCTAAACACCTGTTCAAGAATGCCTGGTGTGAACGTATCATTAATGTTGCACTGCCTCGTTTTGGGGTGATGGTATGTAGTTATTCCAAAAAAGTTCTTTAAAGTTCCCCTCAGTACAAGTAAACATCAAAATATAGAAATATTCACGTTTTTGTTTAAGATGTTTGTTGTTATCAATATTGTTGCACACATTTCTGAAAGCTCAACTCCAGCCCACCGATTAACCTTCGTGGAGGTCTGCATTACTCCTGGTCATGTAATCATTCAAAAAAGGTAGATTGTAGTCATGCATGTAATCTGTTTTTACCTTCGAGGGTGTAAACTGAGGTTGACTGCTGTCGTCTGGAGACATATCATTTCCAAACCACAACAAAGAGGCTCACTTCCATCTCACAGCAGGACATTTAGACCATTAAAATTTGAATGTTCTTCTGGATTTTTCGTATATTGATGTACCTGCTGTCAACCAGGTCAAGCTATACGCTTCTGTAAACCTACACAAAATTACACAGAACATGAAAAAGGAACGTACTAGTTTCTATAGTTGTGAGTATAAAATGTGCACTGAAGTGAAGCTTGTTGCCTTGTGAAAAGGCCATCATCTGACCAAATGTATTCTGGCCTCAGATAGATGAAGACTTCTGCTTTTAGATGCTGTGGCAGAGCAAGGACACAGCTGTGCAGCAGTTTGGGGTAAACTGTGATGGTGTTGTAGGAGGTTTTAGCGTTGACCTCTTCCACAGTCAACTGAAGGTCTTTGAAATCCTGATTTTAAGGTCAGTAACTTTTCATTTTTGTCTAGAAAAATTAAATCTTTATAAATGCAAGTTACCTTGAAGATTTTTCACACATTGACACACGCACACACCCACACCCACACACACACACACACAAAAGCAGTCAATCAAACGATAAACATGAAATTTATTGAAAATGTGAAGATGGAAAAACTGTCACAAGATGGATTTTCAACATAAAGAAAGCGAGAAAGACAAGTGAAGGCATCTTTTGAAACCTTAGGTAAATAAGAGGAATGAGGCGTCGAACATCCAGGTTATAACTGATGTTATGACTTGGCATTTGCTCTGACATGCATTTGAGACAGCAACATTAAAAGAAATCCACCATTTGACAGGTATCACAGTTTCCCCAGGCAAGAAGGATTCTCATTTTGATGAGTGTGTCAGTCACAGTGAAGCCTGTCGACAAGCCAGATCTCAAGCACAGACGATTAGGAAAAAAATCTTGCTTCAAAAATTACAAATGGAATATTTGAAAAGTCGTGATTATGGCTAAACTGAAAAATATCTATAGAACTTGTATTTATAAAAAAACATAAATCTGATTGAGGATTTTTTTTTTTTTTTTTGCATGATTGTCTTTTTTAAAACTTACATTACAAGGAGATTTTCTTGTACTCATTTCATGCAAAGAAAAAAATGCAGAGAGGCATAGATGTTGTGTGAACTCACATCTGCAGTTCATGTCAGTTAAATATTTCGCAAAGGCCAGTTGTACACATTCTAAAAAAAATGGATCATCTGTGAACAGCCTCAGTGAATTAGTTGTGACTGAAGTTGTCAGGGCCGTGAAGAAATTCTGGACAACATGGGGCTTTAAATGCCACGCTCAGCGCCAGCGTGTGAATGCTCGCTCTGTGCGCATTTTTCACTCCAGCTTGTGCCATGTTCAGTATATGACACTCATGCTGATTTACTGCCCTCTCCCAGCTAAATAATTTACAGGAATATGGCACTCTGTGCTTTTAATGGTTGTTGTATAGACCTGCTTGCCTTTCAAATGCTCCACATGCAAGCAGCCATATGTTTGGATGGATGGGAGACCTCTCAGCGCTGATTAATAAGCTGCTCTGCTCCAAACAAGGTGTCAGAAAACGTTGTTGTTTTTGCTAGAAGCAGGCGGCTGTATGGGTTTTGTCTGCTACTGGCTTGGCAGCTAATATTTATGATCAGCTATTAACATTTAATATTCCAAAAACGACATTTTCCAGAATATTTTAGAAAGGAAACAATCTAAGAGTTTTAAAGAAAGCTGTTGATCATCTATAGCTGTGGTGGAAAAAAATTGACCTTTAAATTTGTTTATAGTAAAAATTAGTTACATTGTGGGGCATTTAAAAGTACATAACGTTTATTTTTGGGGTGGAGTATTTTCACATAAAGCTTAGTAACAAATGCCATTATATTTCTGTAGTCTTATTACATTTCTCTCATTTTATATGAAATGTAAATGATTTAGTAATATCAGCTTACAAGTCCAGGGTCTGTAAATTGGCAACAGAAATCCAATGAAAATGTTTGGAGTATAATTTCAAAAAAATATTAAAACTCCTGTTTCTGTTGTTTTTAACATGTTCTTGTGGCCTTTGTCTGATGATGGAGATCATATATAAAAAAAATAAGCTCAAAATTACATTCCTGAGTTTTACTCAGGAGTGAATTTTAAGTATAATTACTGTCGCTCTGCAGAAACTATGTCCTAGAAAATGAATTATTTTTTTACTTTGGCTAAAAATGACTATCATAATTAAAAGACTATTGGGATCACTATAAAAATAGATCAAAAGATGATCGAAAGGGTCTTTAAATAATATTATATGGAAATCAGCTAACATGTTTAAAACAATTATGTAAATGTTAGAACCTTGAAACACAGCACAGGTAATGCAATATGAATAACAAAGGTGATATTTTGGTTAAATAGCTGTAGCCAATGTGTGTTTCCTTCTGTTTTTTTATATGTGGGTATGGGTGTTTATAATAAAATTGAATAAATTAGTCGAAAGTGACATTTTAGGCACATGCTGCAAACAGTGCACTTTAATAAAAAATTCTGTGCTAAGTCTAAACTCTAATGTGAATCAAAAGGTAGAACATTCCTCTTTATCTTACTGGAATTCTGAGACATAAAAATGTTTAAGAACCTTCATTTTCAGCAATCCAAAACTGCAGGGAGGCAGTCAGCATTTTCCAGTTCAGAGCTCAGCACAGCCCAGCGTGGTTTCGACAGGCTGAGTGCCTGCATGCTTTTACTCCAGAGTGAATGAACAATATTCTCTTGTTCCTGGGAAAAAAAGAAAAAAAATGGAAGAGAATCAGTGTGACAGTTGTGAGCAAATATCAAGATGATGGGGAAGTCAGGCATGTGATATGCAAAATGCTTTTTTTTTCTTTCCTCTAAATCTTGTGAACTTCAAAGCTGTAATTGCTAATTTAATCTGTGAGCTTTGTAGTACAGTGTCTCGTCTCATGGTAAAGTGCCTCAGTGGCTGACAGAGCATCAGAAAGGAGTTTGGAACTCACATGTGAACTACAAAGAATATGACATTATTCACAAGTACCCAAAAAAAGACTAAAAAAACCCTTTTTAATTAAACACACATCTCATTTAAATTCCTTATTTGCCAAGCATTTTGTGAGCCGGAACAAAGCCATAATAATTGGTTATCTCACACAAACTATTTACTGTATATGAGAATTGGACTGAGCCATTCATTCCGCTTTGAGATCTAGGAAGTAGAAACTAGAAGTACCCACAGGCTCTAAGAAGCCAAAATCCTGAAGACCTCTATAGATAAATAAACAGCTATGACTCAGTCATTGTATTTGTCAGAATGACCATTCTTTCTCTGCTACCTGTTTTTAGCATCTTCTTGATAATCCTATTATTGTTTCGTCATATATTTTTTTCTGTAGTCCAAGTTGTTCAAGATACAAACTGGCCAATCAAATGACTCAATAAAAGTGTTTGGTTTCACACTGAGCCCCCTTTCAAATGGTAGGGGTGTGGCCTTCTAACAAGCTCATTCCCAACTGGAGAGAGTTATTGCCATAGAAATGTTGGCTGGATCCCAATTCTTCCCCTATCCCTCTTGGTCCTCCCTATTGCACCAACTGTAGGGGCATTTGGAGCGTCAGTGGTGTTCAAACTTGTTTTTTTAAGGGGAAGCTGTAGCGCCTAAGGCTTGGTATCCCTTCGCCAGTATCCGCGTAGCGCTTGTGATACAGAGGTGAAGTGCATGTCACATACATGTCTTCACAGACGTTTACATTTAAATGTAAGTAATGTCTTAAAAGATATAAAACTGACGTTATGTATTTTCCAAGCGCTGGCTGCTACGTGCTAATGTAAATGACCGGCGGGTATTGATGATGTCATCGAGTGGTACTAACAGGATTTGAAGACATAATATTTCCATAACTCTCTGCAAGTGTAGGGGTAGAGAGAACAGGAAATGAATTTGAATTTAGTTGTAGACTCAGACCAATTTGGTCCAATCGCGATTAACCGACTGGCTCCAGCATGATGGCATCCATATCCAAAAATGCCTACTGAATTGACTTTATTTCGTTTAAGGTGGAAGTGAGACGTTTTCTATGGGTGATGTCACATTCACCTGGTCCAGTTCTCATATCAGTCAATAAAACAAAAACACAGGTGCCATCAGGCCATAAAGTTTTAAGAAACAATCTTCACTATATTATGTTTCTTGTTCCGTCTTTCTTCATTAGCTCCCACCTCCTCTCAAAAAGCGTATTGACTCTACTTGATTGAATTGCACATGAAAATCTAGATGAGTGCCGCAGGTTTTCCACACATGCCTGTTCCAGCACACACTGTTGCCCTCTGTATTTTCTCTGCACCGTTTAATGATTCATCCATCTCACCTGTTCACCTAAATGTGCGTGTTGAAAACTATCCGAACGTGGTCTCTGCCACAGATTTCATTTCCACACATACGCTACACTGTGAGTTCCTCTGGTAGCTGCGTCTCTTTGGAATGAAGACTGGCTCTCAGCCACTGAAAGTCTACCGTTTGAGTATCACACAGTTAGCGCTGCTTCCTACAGCTATATTTATGTACTCTAACTGTATCCCCTTTCATGAAACTTAACCAGAGGGTGATTTGTCTCCATAAGAGAGTGCCATTTACAAGCAGCCATGCTGGGGCGGAACCCCTACCAGAGGACTTGTTAATGGCATACATCCACTTTGCACCAGATGTTGTCCAGAACAAGCAAATCTATGCTAAGAGAGGTGTCAAAAATAATCTTCTCTGCTGCACTACAGTACAACAACTAAAAAAGCAACTATAGAGCAATTCCATGCATAGATAAAAAGGCAAAAAGTAACAGTATAGTTTTAGAGATGATGACTCAATAAGTATGAATATATGTTTTGTAGAGATATTCTCAACTTTTTAAATAAAAGAATACTTTTCTTTGCAGTCATTTTAAATGTATTTAGAAAATGTATGATCTTCTAAATGCAATATTCCTTCGTCGATTCTTCTTCTAAACCCCTGAGTCATGTCTAGGGTCATAAGGTTGCTATAGGCTGTCCAACTACTTTTGGAAAAGGGGGGATGTAGCCATCCAGTATACACAAATATACAGACAACCACACAAACGACTATTGAATATTTTAACATCAATAATCAACCCATTGTGAAGCCATTATTTTAAAAAAAACTGTACATTTTGTGGTACTAGCACCCAATTTGGCATTGATATGCCTTAGGATCCTCTCTTTCAAAAAAGCATGTTTGCTACAACATAAAATTAAATGGGTAGCCATTGCTAAAGATGGCAGACATACACTCAGTTGTTACAAAAATATTCTATGTCTGCTTGCCTTTGTCTAAACCAGGGCTTCTCAAAGTTTTTGTAGAGGAGGGCCAAATTAAGAACTTGACATTAGACTTGGGGCCAATTTTGATGAAAAAAAAAAGGATAAACGGACAAAGTTGTTTTTAATAACTTTAATGACCAAGTGTCATTTGTACAATTAACCAGGCCCTCCAGAGGTTGCTGCCCTGATCTTCTACTCGTCTAGTAATTGTATCATTTGACAGACTTATTTCTTCAATCTTTTCCTTTTGCTCTAGACAAACACTGTCAGCTACTTTCAGCATACATTCTTTTACAAACTCTCTGTGACTTTAGGGCATGCTTTGCTCGGCCATTTCCAAAGCCACAACATAGCTAGCTTCTGTCACAGCTTCACTGGATTTAGCCATTTTAGTAATCATCTGGTGTGCAGCATAGCCTCCTTGTAGTTGTTGGAGCTTATTGTTGCGCTCATCGCCGGTAAATTTGTCATAGTTTTTATGATTTGTAACATAGTGACGATTTATATTGAATTCTTTGAGCACAAATAAATATTTCTTGGATTTTCTTGTGGCTAACATGCTTTTCTAAAAAAAAAGGGGGATCCTAAAGTACATCTATGCCAAATTTGGTGCTTGTACCACAAAATGCATGATTTGTCGAAAATATCAACCTAACCAGCTCCGCTACTATAAAGGATGTCCGAACTGTAGGAGGAAGCTGGAGTGCCCAAGGAGAACCCACACATGCTAACTTTGCACTTTGAGGCAAGAGTGCTAACCACTGCCCCACCGTGCAGCCCCTACATAAATAAATGGTGTTTACTTACACAGGACATGTCTACCTTGATTGTGGCTTAAAGCACTTTACAGTCACAGTCCCATTCACAAATGCACACACACATTTACACATTGATGGCGCCTTTGCTGTCATAAATAGCGCCAACCTTAACCAGAGCCAATGTGGGGTTTGTTGTCTTGTCCAAGGAGATGTGCGGACGCAAGTTGGGACCCGAACCTGGGATCCACCTATCGACCAATCTACCTTTGCAAATGCAAAATTTGCAACGCAAATGCATTTTTATTTATTTTTTAATGTTCCAGTAAGTATTTCTCTGAAATATTCATAACTGTCATTCTTTTATTCTAATGTATGAATTTATGCATTCTTACATCCTTAAACCACTTTAGTCCTTTGCATTAAACATAGCAGTTGTGTTGATTTTCTTCACTATATTTGTGTTTTTTTTTAATCTACAACTGGCTAAAGACAACTTTGCAGTTCATTAAAGTACAGGACGCCATTTTTTTCAAGAATCAAAATATACTGACAGAGCTTTGAAATTTCACCAAGGTCAGTGAGGGCAACCAGACATAGACACTACGCATGCTTTTCTTCTAGACTTGGATCAATTTGCAGAGTCTTGGCCTCTCAGTGTTTGTCCTCCATTCATAAAACAAAAGATTGATTGGAAATGAGATCTCTGGTTATGGGCCCTGATGACAGCAAAAGAAAAATGCAGAATTTACAGTCCGCTTTTACAGCCGGATTCCAGGAATAATTGTGGTGAGACATGACAGTGAGTTAGCAGTTATAAACCTGTCCTCCACATAAATTACCTAATCAGGAGATCCCAGTGGTTATATAAATTGAGCCACTCATTCCTCTTCAATGGGCTGTGTGTGCATATAAAACTACAACGACCATCATATAGTTCACAGGAATGGGGGGAGCGGCCATTGCTGTTTACAGAGTTAGGAGGGAAATGGATGACTTTCTGCATGCTCAATCAACTGTGAAATGTCCATTTAATCATCCCCAGAACCCCCCTGGTTTATTTGTGCTGCGGCACAGATTTACATTTGCAAACGTACCCCATATTAATCATTACTTCATCACGCCCTCCAACTGACAAGAAGCATAAACTACCTCAGTGTACTGCCCTGTCATTTAATGTGTATGTTACTCTCCAGCAGCTTGTTTTTGTGTATTTGCCTCACTTGTGTATATGTGCACGGAGTGGCGTGACGGTAAAACCTGCCCGTTTGATTCACTCACCACTCAACGTGCCCGGCTGAAATATTGAGTTTTAGTGGCTTGATTGTATTTTTTCACTCACTGAAGTTTTGATGTACAACTTTTCAGGGTAGGGGCAGCCTAATGGAAGTCGCTCATATGTAGTTTTGTTCTTCTTGCCCGAAAAATCCCACTGATGGATGTTATTTCCAGGACACAACATCAACGGAGAAGGGAAAAAAATGCCACGCTTCTGAAACAGCTGCTGCAAAAAGTAGAAAGAATTCCGTGTTTTGATAAAACGTTGTGTTTTAATTAAGAAGTCACGGGTAATGTTGGGGTTGTATACTCCCCCCCCCCCCCCCCCAATAAAAAAATAAAAAAGCATCACGGTTTGTCTGACTTTGATTAACTGTACCGCAGCAACCACTTGGGAGGGAATCTCTACCTGCTGTCCTAATGAAATTCAGGAGGCTCCACCATCAACAATGAATCCTTCATAAAAAGAGTGAAGCATGAGTTTATGACCCAGGATGAGAAGCATGTTACGTTTGCCACTTTAAACAAGATGAATGGGTCAATCGCCCATTTACATTCTCATACATTTTTATGACTCCACCTTGAAGTGAATTTGATCTATTGGTAACAAGATAAATGATGGGCATAAAGCTTTGGCAGATCTGACTTTAAACAATCTTTCATTTCATGCCAGTCTTTTACTTTTACATGACATACTGTCTGTCTGTACAACCTTCAACTTGCTGAAAGAGTAAAAAGGACTACACAGGGATTTTTCTCATTTAACTTGTATTCAAGAATTTAAAAATTCTTCTCATAGTAATACTTATGTGATCACAATTCTTTTTGCCCTACAAAAATACATACACGTTACATCATTACATTTCTGAGTATTTCTTTGTTTAAATTGTTGTTAATCAGGAGCAGACAAAAAAATGCAGTTTGAAAATGTCATATTAGTAGCTTGTTGACTATAATCTCAATTTCCATTTGTAAGGAAAAATGTTGTAGTCAGGACACATGCTATGGTTTTTTTAAACAGCTGTGGCCCAATAAGTGGTGAGTGAGAGTGCTGCTGCATAGACAGAATAATAATTCACTCAGTCAGGGTAAATGACAATTTTATTTATCACCTCCACTCTGGCTGAGAAATATTACTATAGCACTTTCCTCTGTTGCAACTTCTAATTGACCCTATGTCAGCTAAACTGACTGGCAAGTGGGTTTGCCACTAAAACATTGACATCATCCGCTAGTAGTGATTTATTGATTGATAACATGAGCCAACCGTTACAGAGCATGCAGTGCATTTTGGCGTGCATGCATGTGCTAGCTTTGTCCAAGTAATTCTTAAGTCATCTTTTGTATTAGAGGCAGGGAGAGTGGACAGGAAGAGGGAAGCATAGATGGTCTTTGTGTGGGTGCGTACAATCAGGTCTGTAATATACATGGCTGCTACAGGCACCACCGTTTTTAAGGGCGAATAGAAGAGAATGAGAGAGCTCTATCATGCAGGGCAAAAAGTACTCCTGTCTGCTGCAGCGGTCCAGGACAAAGCTGAGAGCTCCCAGACGCCCTGTATGATTAATGACTTACGGCAACGCTGTGTGGAAGCCTGGTAATTAGCTACAGGCTGATTAAAGACAAGTAAACTTCTGCTGATAACCCGATTCTGTTTCTCCCCAGCGCCGACACTGGCATGTGGAAGCTCTTACTGCCAGGGTTGCAAGAAACAGACCAACATTGAGTATGATGAATGTAGTCTCCAAAAGGCGAATACAGGCTCTAATTTAAAACTATTTAGCGTGTGACATATTGGCATTGTGCTCTCTCTGTTCCCTCCGTTCATGTTTGTGGTTTGCCATGGCGTCCAAGTTTCAGGGGGCTGTTGTTTTGAGTCTGCGCCTGACATATTCCTGAATAAAGTTTTGTGTTACACCCCCCTCTGCCTATTTCCCCTTGGTTTCCCTCCTCCAAACATTTGCATTTCCTATATTAGCATAGAGGCAAAGTGGCAGCCTGCCATGAGAGTTCATGAGCTACCAGATTTTACAGTTCTGGCTGTCCAGACACAGTGCGGACTCTTGAAGCTAGGCCAAATGTACAGCCTCCTAGATGACAAAATGTTACTGGTACACAAACAATTGGTAGAGTGAGAGAACCTTCAAAAACTAACTCCAAAACAGTTCAAAGTCTTAACACATTCAAAAGTTTAAACAAACCTCTTAGGCTAACAGATGTTAGATGAATAGCCTATTAAAGACGTATTCTATTGTATGGTAGCTCAGTAAATTAAACAATGATAAAGCTTGTGTTGTTTTCTAGGACGTAGTTTCTGCAGAAATTCCTCAGAAATCTGCCTGAGTTGTGGTCAGGACTGTTGGTACAGAGTATGTCTGCGGTCATTTTCCCTGATCCCTTTGTTTACGTTCTCTCCTGCTGGACCCTCACACTCCCAACCTAACATTAGCTGTGCAAAAAAAAAGGGTGAGCAATATTGGAGATGCCAGCTCAGATGAGGAAAACAAAGACGTACATGGATCGTACAAATGGATGCATCAGAATGGAGCGGAGCAGGGAGCTTGTGACCTGCCTACTGTAGTTTACTTGTCACAACAAACTTTTTCCAACTTAAGTTTTTTGTCTGCTCTTAATTCACAACAATTTGAATGAAGTGATTCTTGGAAATGCAATATCAATCTTAATGTTCTTTATATATTTCCCCCATCTTAAAAAACACTGCAAATGTGTTAAAAACACAGAAAACCCCATTTCTGTTTTACTGGGTCTTTAAATTGCAAACTGTAACAAAAACAGCTTGATGCAACAATGACATATTGTAAAAATAAACTAATGCTTAAAATATTTGAAAATACTATTGGTTTGGGTTGATTTATTTAGGAGAAATTCTATTTTCTTGAATGCTAAATCTACTAGCTTTAACATTATATGTCCTTCCAGAACTCCAGGACTTCTAATCTTTCTTTCATAGTTACAACTGTCAGTACATAGTTACAGATAAGAAGTGTTGCCAAGGCAAAAAGATCCACACAATGACTTTTGACATTGGGTTTTTACAATGGAAGCACTTCCTGATAGTGCCTTGGATTGTAATCACTGGTGTTCAAACCCTGGAGGTTCAGGTAGAAACTACGGCGCCATTGGCTGGGCTTTTGCAGTTATGACCTATCCATTATCCATACCTCCTTCAATCTGAGTTGGGTCATAGGGATCTCTGAAGCCTTCAGCTATCATTGGGTAAAATACTATATTAATAATAGTGCACTGTGCACACATTCGACTTTGATTAAACTGGCTATTAACATTACAAACATCAGGTTTTTAGTTGTAATCTTTGGGTAATCACACAGTATAATTGTCGCCAAGCGACAATCTGTGCAAGCACACACACACATGTGGGATGGTCTCATTTAAGAAAAGGACAGTGCCACAGGGCAAGCATAACTGTGCCGTGAAATGAAACGCTCGGCCACCCAGCCCTCCACTTTTATCACCTCTCTCATAATTAGGTTGGTTAACGTACTGCCGTGTGTTCAGTCATACTGACTAAAAGCTTAATTACATTACTATTGAGCGCCTGTCCATGCTTGCCTCAGGTGGCATTTGTAAGTCCAGAGTTATGGCCCTAACCTATAGAAGGAAATTAGCTGTGGATACAAGTTTGTTCTTGTTCTCCACCTAGTGTGAAAATATTTAGCAGGTTAGCTGATCAACAATGGATGAGGATGCTCAATGATCTGCATAGAGTACCTGTTTAAAAGATGAAAAATGTGAGAGGAGCAGAAAAAGGTGCAGCATGTGCTAGTTTTGCTAGCAGTCCATCAGGGCTGATAGACATTTCACTTACCAAAGTCAAATGTAACAGTCTAGCTTTCATTAATACGAGTACAGGTCCATGGAATCAAACCAACCATCTGGTTAGGACGACAGCATAATCTACAACTCATGATTAGGCCTAAGGAGTGGAATTTCACTTTAATCTTTCTCAGGGCTTGAAATTTCCATCTGCACTGTGCAGCACATTTTTCTTCAAGACAAATGTGCTGTTTTTCATGTTCCAAAATTAGATCAGAAAAAAACGATTAATCATGTCATGGCCTGGGAAAGGAAACAAAAATGTTCCTTTCTTTCCTCTGCACCCATGTCCCTCCCCTTTCCTCACCTCCTTATTTTTCTCCCATCAATGCTCTTCTCTTTTCATCCGTACCTCCTATGTTCTGCCTTTTCCCTCTTTCTCTTTTTTTTCCCGCTGGACAGGGTTCCTGAAGCCCATCTCCTCTTCCTGTCTACATGTAATAGAGCTGTTTTCCCCTCTTTCCTTTGGCCTGATTTTGCAAGACATGGTATGTAAGCTTTACTATTAATAAGAAATGGTGACGAGTCTTCAATTAGCATAGCCTTCTCTGTACTCCTCCGCCCACTGCAGAGAACAACAGATGGCAGCCTGTTTGTATGTGACACAACTACAAAATCTAAACTGAGAAGAGTGCAAGTCACCAGGACTGCAAATTAGTGAGGCCACACAACTGTCAGGTGTTGGCCTCCACTGACAGTTGTAGCCCATTACGGGAACATTGATGTTTTCACAGTGTGACAAAAAGGATTCCTTTTTTCCCCCTCCGCACACAGGACCTGTCTGTCAGCCAGCTCTCAAGTCATAACAAATCACTGGCACTCAGCTGAGGCTGAGCATTGGGAGCGTCAGGGGAAGATAAATGACCTGCAGGCCTTTGAAGTGCTTTGGCAGTTAAGATGGCTCGGCAGCGCTGACAGAGAAATATACACAACAGCGTAACCAATAATGAGAACATTAAACATTCCTGCCTCCTGACAGGCTGACAGGAAAGCCCAGCCTGGCATCAATCATCTTCCGAGGCATAACCTTGACAATAAGTCTCCTCTCTGCCTCCAGCTCTCACCTTGCTCTCTCTAGACTCCAATACCCATATTGCACTAGCTGCCAGGCTCAAGGCGGATACGATGGTGGGGGGAAGATGACAGCAGGAAGGCAGAAAGGAATGAGGGCCACAATCAACACATGACAAGACAGATTCCCTGGCTGACAGCAAATGTGGGCCAAAACATCCAAACATGTCAGGGCAGCACATTTGGGTTTATGTGTCACATACACTCATTCACCTTATAGTGACAACTTATGTCTGTGTATTTTAGCTGTACCATTTCAAAATTGCACACATGTTGACACAGACTGTGCACTATTATGAAGTATGGAGCAACAGAAAGTTTAGCTTCAGTGTCACTCAAGTTTGAATGGCTAAAAAAAAACATTTAATACTGATTTCCTATATTTAGAGGAAAAAATTATGTGTGAGCTTAAAGTTTGGGCTAAAAATAAAAGTGAGCCAAAATTAGATTTTATTTAAAAACATTGTTGCTAGATGCTACAAGCTAAACTATGTAAACAATTTCTAGGGAAGCTTGACTTGGCTACATCATGTTGGGCATAGACTAAATAAAAACCAAACTGCAAGCTTTATTTAACAAAACAGAAAAGAAAAAAAAACTTCCTAAATTATGCTGAGTCAGTTAAAGACCCACCCCAATGAAAACTGTGTTTTTCACATGTTCTTGAGGTATTTTTCTGATGATGGTGCATATGGATATGAAGTAAATTAAGATGAAAAAACTGTATTTCAGAGTATTTTTTTTTAATTCAAATTGCTTTGAATCAGGGACAGACAAAAAAAAATGCTGTAAGAAAAAGTCATTTTTACGTAGAAACGTCCACTTGTAGACAAATAGATCCACATACGTCTACATTTTCCTCTGCTTGACATTTTTGTTAAACCGCTAATGTTAGGTTGGGCTTGTGAGGGGCTGTAAACTAGCAGGAGAACATGTGAATAAAGGGATGATGGGAAATGAAAAGAAATATGCACTCCATGCCAACAGTCCCCTCCACAACTTAGATGTGAATTGCTGATGAACTCCTGCCGCTCTGCAGAAACGATGTCCTAGAAAACGACACAGGTGTACTGATTTGGGCCAAAAACCACTTAATCATGACTAAAAGACCACTGGGAACTCTTCAAAAATAGATCAAAAGATGATTGGGACTTTAAGAAAATGCAGAAAAGCTAAAAGTAGCTGCTAATAGCTAAACAATGCTAATATATAATGTAGAAAGCAAAAACCATAACAAAAGCATCAGGTTTAGTCTAGTTATATTTAATTTAATGTATAAATGCTAAATTGACTGAACACTAGCACAATATGCTGAATACCACTTAACTATGGTAATCTGCAATTAAAAAGATACATTTTTTCCTTTTGTATTGAGAGCTTGTAATTTTGTTCAACACATTTTATTTTTCATTTTTCTTCATATGCTATCTTGAAATTTATTTTTAAACATTAATGGAATATTAAAATGAGTTTTATCAGAGACGGTTACAAACTAAACACACATGTTTCACAGGACAGACAAACTGAACTGAACACAGTCTTCTAGCTGTAACATTACAAAGCATCTCACTTATGTTACCCTCATTATATCCCCATGTAAATCAACAGAGACAAGCCTTCAACCCTTCAAAAATGTTTATGCCCTCCAGTTTCCACCACATGTGCTGCTTTCGTTAATCATTTTTTTCTGCAAGAGATATGATTCATATGAAAAAACAAGACATATTGCGTTTGACAAGCACTTTTCCAAGAGGGTATGTTGAACCTGTAAGTTGCTTAGCACAGGCAACCTTTCAAGAGAGTATTTTTTTCCTACTTTTATTGAAAGAGCAATAAATATCTCTGCAACAAGACCTTCTCGCGGTTACAAAGCTTACCTGCAACTGAGCTGGATAATTAGCAAGTCCTGAAGATGATGTATGACTTTCATTACCCTTTGGGACAGGGCAAACTAAATGAGGACACAGCTAATTGCCATGCAAAGCAGTCTAGCATGGGGAGAAATGCAGACCTTGCCTCTCCTCTTTTTGCTCTGTCTTCTCTACTTAAAAAGGGAGGATTTGGGGCTCTGATTTTCCTTTCCACCCCACCTCGCTGGCCTCAGGAGTTTACGGACTCTCCATAAATCAGGGTCTGCTTAAAGGTGAAACTTCACTGAGTCATCAACATGCAGTCGGCTAAGCGACAGCATCCATCCAGACAATATTACACTTTCAACGGAGTCATTTTTCTGCTCTGCTTTTCCTTTTTCTTGCACATTAACTTTTCCCCCACAACACACGCCCCTTGTGCCACATCTTGAAACTCTTTGAGAGCCAAACTTTAACAAAAACAAATGTCGGCACAACCTTTCTTTCTGCCAGGCATTGAGAGAAGGAAAGGCCATGAGCTGACAGCGTTTCCAGAAGCTAAAGCCTCAGGAGTAAAAATTCGGGAAGCTCTGAAATGATGGGGTTAAGTATATTGGGATCCATTACAAGACAAGACCCCAATCTCTTTCTGACATGCCAAAAGAAAACCACTTAGTCATTATGGGGCTCTCAGAGATCTCTGTAGTGATTGACAGGGCAAAGGTCTGACGCTAAACTTGGCGGCTTAGATTACTGTAAGTTCAGGAAAATATTAGTTATTTTAGTCACTCCCTTGGAAAGTATGATGACTAAAATGTGTTTATATACAATTTTCCCTCCAACGATCACATGTAACTGTAAATTAATACAGCTGAATTCCCAATAGAGATGCTATTCTTCTGTTATTTTTTTATTTGATATGGTGAAATAAATTAAAAGTTCTACTAAAAAGCACTCCATTATGACCTCATAGAACTTGTAACCCAAAAGCAAGAACAAACAGTTTTGCTCTGATAGAATTCTGGTTTAAACAGCAAATTTCTTGAGCAAATAAAGTTTTTTGGGATATTGTCACTTTTTTAAAAATGCAAACATTGTACAATCAGAGTCATGGAAACACTGCACTGTGGAAGAGCAACAACATTGTATATGGGGGCAAGAGGGGGGCAGAAGACTTTGGAAGGGTGGCAAAACATGTTATTTTAATTTAATGGTAAAGCTAATTTAATTTAATGTTACCTACATGTTATTTATACTTTATTTTCAAATAAAAATTTGCAATGCTTAAAGAAGCTTGTATTGATGATTTCTTAATCTTTGACACTAATATTGGCTCAAAACTGGGGGGCGGAGGGTGGGGCTGAAATGAAATCGCCATTTATTTCTGAAACAACCATTGCCACGATGGAACCAGAAATCGTTTTTAAGTCCTGATATGTCCAAGTTGTTCTGAGTCCACATTTCTATGGCAACCGCTACCTCCAGTCAGGAGTGAGCATCTTAGAAGACCACACCCCTTTAATGAAAGCGGACGCGAGAGAATCTGTCAATCAAACGCTTGGAACGTTCGGCGCAAGACCAGCTGCTTCTTTAAAGAATCTAATTAGTCAGTTTATAACTTGAATAAAGTGCACTACAGCTAAAATGTAAAACATTTCTGATCGGATTATCAAGAAGATGTTAAGAAAAAGTATCAGAACAAGAATGGTTTTGGGGGCAGAGGCAGGATCCACATTCTAGCGTAGGAGCAGTAGCAGAGACAAGCCAGAGACGAGGTACGCGGTCAGGTACAGGGGCACAAAATTAATGCTGTGTATCCTGATTATGTTTCCTAAGTGCAGCATGTAAATCATAAACAGGGTGGGTCCTAGAACTGAGCCCTGTGGGACTCCGTAGCTAACTCGAGTGCAATGAGAGGACTGTCCATTTACATTAACACACTGGTACCTATCGTATAAATAGGATTCAAACCACTGGAGGGGGGGTCCTCTGATCCCTATGTCATGCTCTAATCTTTGGAGTAAAATACTGTGGTTGATGGTGTAAATGGTAATATTAAAATATCTATTCTGGTCAAACCAACTCTAACATTACCCTCCATTCATACAGTATCTTGAACCTATGGAGCCTAGAAAGACATTTGGCTAAAACAGATCTGTGACCAAACATGGAAACCCCCACATACACACCACACACAAAATAATAGGCCATTTGTGTTAATTTATTTGTGTGTTTTTAAGGTTCCTTGGTGTTGGGTTGGAACCTTTTGAGCACAGTTTTAACTACTAGAGGACAACTTTTAAGCTCTCTTCATAAGCAACTGTAGTTACAGGAGCCATTAGTAGGTGCATTTAACAGAAGAGGAGGCCCCCAGATGTTTCTGTGATATTCTGACAAGTGAAAGCAGCAAACAGTCAATGAGCAGCTGTGTTCATGAACAATTACATGCATGTAATAGAAAGAGAGCATTCTCTTTATATATGTGTACAGCTGCACTGACAGAGCTCCTCGTGGCACAAAAACCCCCAAAACTAAATGAAAAAAATTAAGACAATTAGTTAGAATTTTCAGGAAGCAGTAATTCCAAGGATGAATGCCATGGCTTTATGCAAACAGTTTAACTTAAATGTAGTTAATATTCTTCTTTATTAGGAGTTTATACAGTGACAGCTCCGCAGTTGGACCTCACTTTCCGTAGTAGAAGTAATCCTTTTCTGACCACCATCATTTCAATGTAAAAACACATCTTCACTTTACTTTCCGCTTTACTCTCATTGAAAGTAATTTTCTTCACTTTACATCCTAATGGGGGTCAATTGGCATGGAACAGTCGTTGCCCTTTACAACAGTGATGCCAAAGACTAATAAAACGCTATGAAGCTGCTCTCCCATTAACCTATTTTTTTTCTCCCAGTGATACACTTAATTTATTTCAGTTCAGTCAGCATTGTGGAGCTTATTAATTTTCTCCCTGCGCAATGAGCAATGTCTTCTTGAAACCTTTTTTTTCTTCCTGCTAATGAAGCGATTGTTTCCTCCGCCATGTGTCAGCTTGCAGAGCGTCACTAACCTCCGACAAACACAGAAAGGCTTTTTAGCTGTCAAGAAGGGTTTTGTTTGTTCCAGTCAGTCGCGTCGATCTGAGACTTGAAAGGTACAGCTCGGTTTAGATCCAGATAAATCTAACACGGTCCAATGATGTGAGGTTGTGCCCTCTTACTAAGATAACCACAAAAGGTAAAGCGTTGAGCTGCATTTGCTGTAACTTTTACCCAAATTCTTTTTTTTTTCTTCGAGAAAAAAAAGAGCTTGAGTGAAGAGTTAATTAATCCTAGGAGATCTATTTTAGGCTGCGTGACATTTAAGGGTTCATCAAATGGATAAAAATGATGTGCTTTGTGGCTTTGCAAGTCAACACAGCAAAAAAAACAGACAAAAAGCACAAACAAGTTTATTTTCTCTATCCTTTTTTTAATTTATGATTCATCTCAGCTTTTGTTTCAAACTTTACCCCTCAAAAAATTTTTTGTTGTTGTTGTCAGCGCTCATTGGATTTAGATTTTTCCTCATACTGACAGCAGGTGAACTCCACTGTTGGTTGAATTCCTAGTTTCCTCTGCTGGCTTAACACAAGCAGGAAGGGAGGGGAGTGGTGGGGAGGCCACAGTGTTGCCTCTTGTTTATCTCAAGGTGAGAATTGTTTTTGTTCTCACAATTCTCACAACATCTCTCCCTCCTTGGCCTGCTTCTCAGAGGTGCACATCCAGCGTAAAGAGGAGACGCTCAGACATCTCAGTCCCTCCCTTCTTTGCTTTTTCTTTTTTTTTAATGAGTGGTGTTTTAGCTGTCAGCAAGGAATACAAGCTTTTAACATTCTATAACTACACCCGTTTGCCAAAGAATCACCACATGATGGGGACAGTAATGTGCTTGTTCAGCTTACCCAAATGAAACAGCAATGTAACAGTCAATGCGTTTTCACTGAGAATCATTTTTCAATTTTATTGAATATATTGTCAGTCCATCTGTCCTGTGACTGAATTCATGCAGCATTCAAGCAGAAACTGTATTTTGCCATTTTTATGCATTTTTTTCTCTTAGTAGTTAGTATTTGTTCTGTATTTAACTCTGTTGTAATCACTGTGCTCCATCCAGAGATGTGAAAATGAAGTGAGGTCATATGGTCCAATCATTTCAGTACAGATCTAAAATCACATTTTAGCCACTTAAGGGGTAATAAAACAGTAAAACCACTTTTTGGCCAAAAACTTCCAGAAACCAAAAAGAAAATATAATTTAAAAAAATAAAAATAAAAAAAAGAATCAAAATAAAGGGAAACTTTTTTTTTTTAAAAACAAAAGTAATTTCTAGAAATCAAAATGACATGTTAAAAAAACAAAACACAATAAGAAACTGAAAAAGGTGGGACATCAATGGACATCATTGATTATATGATGGTTATTTGGTCTGGCAATATCTTGCAACATAATATATTTCTTTAAGCTTCTGGCCACACCCACTGCAAAAGTTTGGTGATTGCTCAATTAACTCTTTTACCTCAGTTTAGGTGAAACATCCTTATGTTTTCCCTCAAAACTCAAACATCATCATCATACCTTTTCATGTGTCTTATTTTGATTTCTAAATTGTAATGTATTTTTTTTATTTTATTTACTTTTTTAATTTGTTTAAAGCTGTTTGGACCTTGAAAAAAAAGTAGAAAGAACCAAAGTGGTAGACATTATTTTCCATTAAAAGAGATTTCTTTGGGTAAAACTCTGACTGAAGTGGCAGACAATATGACACCACTTAGAGGAAAAATGTTTTTAAAAAATGGGTTTTTAACTGTATCCCAGATTGAAACCATATGGTGTTTTAATATCAACTTCAACATTCCTTGAGGCTTGTGGCAGAAAAAAAAAATTGTGCTGCTCAGATGTAAGCATAATTTTTAGTTAATACTAGTTCTGATTAGTTAATATTATGTTCTCATCTGACCACACTTTAAACAATGTAATACCTATTTAAACATTTTCCTCTCAACATTTCCATTACAACGCCTTTCTTTACTGGTACTAGCTGAAGTAAAAGAAACATATTGTTGCTGGCAAAAAAAAAGGAAAAAATGAATTTAAGGAACCACTTGAATCCAGCTGGTGCTGTTATGTAGCGATGCAAAACTGAAATAGTATCTGCCTAAACTTTGTTTATATTTTTAACAAAATCTGGGTCTGCTGCACAAATAAAAATGGTGGAGTTTTGAATGAAAACTGACAAGGCCCAATACATCACACTAAATCATGAATCAATAACAAATGTGTTCTAAATTATGAATAATGACCAAGTAGTCATAACCTAACACTAGCACAACTCAGCAACTCCTTCATTACATGGCAGCACAAAATAAACACACGGTTCTTTCAATGCTCCAAAAGAATTTTCCTGGAAATCAAAGAAGTCTATCTGCTTTGGATAATTTTTAATTTCCTTTTCTGTCCTGTCTGCATTAGATATTCTAAAGAGACAGGCTGAAATTTCTTTCATTTACCTTCTCCCATATGCAGCTAATTATCTGTCTCTGCACTGAGTACAGTGCAGAACATTCCCCACATATAAATTCAACAAACTTTATGCATGTTTTAGTGAGTCAATCGGATTGTGCTCTGGTGGATTTAGCTCTGGGTTTTGGTTTGATGTCTTTTGGCTCTGGCCTGAAACACCTGCAGGTCATCTCCTCTCTTTTTCCAGACTGATCTATTAGCTGGCTAAATGACTGAGCAGATGTTCGCAGACCAACAAGGGAGTCCATTTCTGCTCTCATAGCTACTTTAGAAATGATGTCAGGAGAATTTTACTCACATCGGTGGCTCACAACAAATTTGAGTCAATTTGTTTCCAAATCTAATCAAACAAACAATCCCCCCTTGTGTCATCAGTGCTAACTGTATTTAAAACGACTCCTCGGTTTTCCACAGACCGGGTCAGATTTGCACCTGAAAGTAGATTCTTTTGATTATTTAGACTCTACTGGGACCCAAACAGCTGCGTTTCTTTTAATTTTTTTTTTCATAATAATATTTCCAGGATGTGATCATTTCACACATTGTACTTTTGGATTTACAACCTTAACAAGATAGACTTAAAGTATTTTCAGAAGTACATTTTTAGCTGTTTTCTCATAGTAGCAGAAGACAAACCACTTTGAAAAACACACAATTACTGCAAGTGTTGTTTTTTTTTTGTGGATATTATTGGCAACAAAAAATCCTACGAAAATACCAGCTATTTCCATTTTCTTTCTGTTGTTTTGTCTTTTATTTCTTTATTTTATTGTTTAGGTTACATTTTTCCTTGATGAACTCACACTCTTTAGTCCACCAGATTCTCTGTGTCCTTGAATCACACCAGGATTCACTTGCAAAGAAATTCTTTCACATGGGCATCGATTTGCTTTAAGACTCACTCCAATTAAAATTGTGTTTTTGTAGCCTTTTTCTTATGATAGAGGGCACATACAAGAAACTTAAGCATAAAGTTGCATTTCTAAGTTATCCTTTATTCAAATTGTAATGAATCAAGAGCTAAAAAAAAATGCAGTTTGAAAAAGCTTGTAGTTGTTACGTAAAATCAAAAATCAGCAGTCCATTAGCTTCCTGCTTTAATGCATCCACTTGTAGACCACTATATCCATGTACGTCTTAGTTTTACTCGTCGTTTTCCTCTGCATTACGCTCAAGACTGTGTGTTTGGATTGCTCCAGTATTGCTTGCCATTTTTGTTGCACCGCTAATCTTAGGGTGGGGGGTGTTAGGGGCTCCAAGCTAGCAGGAGAGCGTGTAAACAGAAGGATGATGGAAAGTGGGGGCAGGCTTACTCTACGTCAACAGTCTTGCCAACAACTAAGAGGTGAAATTCTAATGAACTACTGCTCTGCAGAAACTCTTTTAGAAAATGCATAATCATAATTAAAAGGCTTCTTGGAACATTTTTACAATAGATCAGAAGATGACTGGAATAGGACTTTTCTTAACTTTCCAATAAATTGAACTATCTGAGGCAATTAGCTGTGGACGGGAGCAAACATCCCTTTGAGAAGATACCCTTGGTGCTTAAACTAACCATGATGTTGAGTTCCTCATTCAACACAGACGATAACAGCATTCATTTTGGTGCATCAGCTTGGCCATAGCAACCTCTGAATCCCCAAACATGTGAACCACGATCACGCTGGCTGTTGGGTGATTGAATGTTCACACAGTTATTTCCTTCACACTTCGGCCTTCTTCTCAATTGACCCTCGGGTCATCTGAGCCCAAAATAGGCCTGAGTATCTCTCTTAACACTCATGTTGTGACAGGCTGGACAACAGGACGTGGTAGCTAATGAATGCCTTTGCCACAAAGTGTCTTCATTAACCTATTGGACAATACACAGAGCAGAAACAGTAGAACACGCACAAGTCACAGTGGGCTTTCTGGTCCCTAACAATTTATCTCTACAACTGCTTTCTTCTTAAAACTGCTGCTGAGGGTTGATTCAGTCAATTGTAGAACTGTGAATTTGGGCTTTTTTGGAGAATATGAAATTTGTTTTTATATACTAGACAACACACAAACTGTAAGGACTGAATGAGACTTTTTGTAAATTTGGGTTGCCATCTAATACCCAACTGACCCTCCCTATAGCACAGCTATTGTAAGATTGAGCCCTTTTACAGTTGACATTTAACTGTAGTGTTGACATTCTTTTAACTCTTCCACCATTTGCGCAATCAATATAAGTCCAGAAGATTCTGAAGCGGAGAAAAGTTGCCTTGTGCTGATATGCAACACAACACACAGAAGCATACAGCAACACAGTGCTAACAGCATCAACGCAAACCAGCTGATTCTGTCGCAGAGAAAAACAGCTTTGTGCCATTCTGCAATACTTGCATGTAAACAGATGAAGCGTTAAGTTATGTCAAAGAGCGTGGGTTATTTAAGTGTTGCTGACAACATCTCTGGTGTTAAAGGGTTAAAGGCCAAGCAAGGTGTGTTGTTGCAGGCATTCTTAAAATTGTTACCCACGGGAATGCTGCTCTAAACAGATGACTGGACACGCTGATGAGTGTACAGTGAAGATGTGTTGTTAAATCTGAACATGTCCTTAAAGTCAGTACAAGTCAAAACAAGTATTATGGCTGTTTTATACAGGACCATGCATTTTACTGTGTCCTAAAAAAATACAATCACAAAATTGTGCATAAACCAAGTCGTGTTATCAGAAAAACAGTAAAAAAGTAAGATGAGAAATCTGTTCCAGTGTTACTTTTTGTTGTTTTTCTTTTTTTTTTTTGCTCTCACCCTAAATCATAAAGGTTCTAAATGGTGTTACATCCTTGCTTATCTAATTAACACGCCCTAAAGATTTTATGAGATCAGCAGTTCAGAGAATGTTAGGGGAAGGCTGAGAGTACGGTAGTATATGTAAAACTAAAAGATTGCAATAAAGAAGTTCCCTGCACTTTGGAGAATTTACTGGCACGGCAAGAGGATAAAAAATCACTAAAGGGTACATGGCCGACCGTGGGCTTGACACTTTAACGGCCATGTGAAACTCAAGAAAGGCCAAGCTGGTTTGCTTTCAAGCTGTTTATAAACTGTGCCAACATGTTCCAGCACACTGGAATCACAAATTCACAGCTGACTTTAATAATTTGTCGGGTGAGCGCTGAAAAATAACAATGTTTATTTGTTATTTGAGGCCGTGATTCCCAACCCTGATCCTCAAGGACTCCCGCCTATCATGTTTTACCTTTGACTTTGTTGGATTCTGACAGTTCTGAACAGAGAGAATGGAGATTGAAATGGGATGTGCATGTTCACAGCTCAAGTCACAGACATTCGGAAAATGTGCAACCGGGCCAGATAAGGTAAAGTCAGAATCAATCACACAAACAGTGCCCTTCTAGTGCTGAAATATGACCTTCTGCTTTTTTCACTACTGTTTTTATTATAATCAGCCTAATTTGATAAAATATGCTTCTTACCACAGCTGACACAAATTAAAAATACATTGAAAGCCTTTTGAAAATAGACAGTAAAGCAGACCGGACATTTTTTGGAATAGTAATGAAAATGTATTCTCTTTTGCAACCAGCCTCCACTGGTCACTTGAAGAACTGCAACATTTGGCTTCAAGTTTGTCTTGCAAACACACAGGTCCACATCTGGGCACTCTGCACATGTGCAGCTTGCTTACCAGTGCACGGTGTAAATGACATTTGAAGCCATGTTCACGCCTGGCATGTAAAGTGTGTTCAAGAACGCGTGTTTAGTATATGGTAGTCACTCTGGGCTGTCGCTACATGATACTAGCGCATATCTGCCAGCTACAGTTAGAATAGGTTTGGTGCGAAATGTCAAAAGTGTGCAAATCTCAAGCATCTTGCTCCTAGTTTTTTCTGTCACAGACAATTCCAGCTGGGCACATACCGGCACAAACCGCATTGATTAATTTCCTCAATAATCAATTTTCAAACGAATTAAAAAGGGATGTCATCCATATGTCACTACCAAATCTGCATCCCTGACTGGTCAAAGTTTAACCTGGCCACGCGTTTACATAGACTTTTCATTGGAAGTGGCTGCTTGAACGCGTGTTGCCAAGAGCGGTGTGAACGTTACTTAAGACTGTATTTACTTATGCAGAGGATCATTTTGTGAATTGAATGCACAGCTCAAAATTGCTTTGTAACATCAGGTTCCCGACATAAAACTATAAAAGCTAGTTTTGAGTCCCCACCTCTATTCTTTTTCATATACAGCACAAAGAAGTACGGTTAAGAATAAGATAAAAGAATATCTATCAATTATGTCATCATTCTGGCTTTGATGTATATCGGTGATGTTTAATTCCTGCTCCTAGCCAAGTTTCCCAAATTGTTTTATAATCTAAAGTATCAGTTAAAATAGCACTTAGTAAGCACCAGTTGACGTGAGACTTGAGAGATAGCAGAGGGGCATGGTCTTTCCTCAGGGATTCAATTTCAGAGCTGCATGATTGAGGCTGCCAACCTGACAGGCCCACCTGCCCAGTGGCCACAGCCAGCTGGCCCAGACAATGATTAACTGCAAGCATAAATTCACTCAGCAGGCTCTCAGACACATTTGTGCATTCACTCACACGTAGGGGTGTTACATGACGCTGAAAGCTGCTACAGAGCGGGGGCCCAGACCAGGGCAGGAATGACATCTATACATGTTTGGAGGGACTACACTCCACAGTTATCATTTTTCAAAAATGCTGGGTTTTCTCTTGTCAATAGAAGCATGATTCCTGAGATCAGTGGAGCCGAGTTATGCACTGTGGTGTGTGGAGGCTTACACCCAAACCTGTATCCCATATCTGCTTTGAGCTTTCACCCCCTGCTTCCTCCATAAAAAGAAAATGACATCATAAAGGGTAAACTAGGCTTGATATTAGACTCGCAAGCTGTAATCCCTCAGAGCTTTTTGATACCTTTGATTTTCATTTTTCAAGGGCAGGGTAGCATTAATCTTTTGGTAGGGTGTAAAATCTAGCTATGGGAAAGGGCTAAAGATTTTTTTTCTTCAAAAACCTGTGAGCTCTCCTTTGCTTTCTTTTTTTTTTTTTGAGGAGCAAGGTCTCGGACCAAATATTTATGTTACCAAATGCAGTCTACCAATATGCTTGGTGTCCTTGGAAAGGCTTTTATTTGGGACCAGCCAGCATAATAATTTCAAGGACAGCAATGCAGCTCTTTTTCATCAAAATGAAGCAGAATGCAGTCATTCTATATTTCATAATAATCTGGAAAATGTTTTAAGCTTTTGATGACAGCATGCTGATAACAATAAGGAGTTTTAGGTTTGGTAGCTTCACTAGCTACCTCAACACGCAGCATGCATGCCTTTTCTATTAGCAATACTCCAATATTAGCAGCCTCTAGTAGAAGGTGGTTTGTTGTATGATAGCAATATGTCTGTGTTCTGCGATAGCACAAAAAATCTAAACAAAAAAATAATATAATAAAGAGTGTGTGGACTCACACACTTTCTGGCCAATTGTCAGATACGCTACTAATTAGCCAGAGGTAAGGTTGGCCAATATCAGACTATCATCTGGCTGTTCTGCAATACTTTTCTGCATCAGATTAGTCTAAGTGTTTCAAATATTCATCAATACATTCCTATTTTATCACTTGAGATCTCAAATGTATAAAGGCTTTGTTCAATTTAGAATATTTGTAATGCTCACCAAGTGGTTCTCAACGGTATTGCCGGCATTTCATGATGTCTGTAAGAGACAGATTGTATTGATCAGTTTCCAAAGATCTCTTGAGCTTTAATTTTGTATTTCCCCTCATTCATCTCGACTTAACATTTTCGTGCAGTGCATCTTCGTTATGGGAAGTTGACAAGCCTGTAATAAATAGTATTCCAGTCCCATCACGGTCCTGGTGATACATACTGCATGAAGGAAATAAATCTTTGGGCTAGTGTGTGTAGCTATGACTGTTATCCCATTATTCCCCATCTAATGATCTGCTAGAACCACTATGGGTGATGTAAAGCCATACATCAAAGTGGTAATAAAACAAAGCGCTTCACAAGTCTTTTAATTTCAAAGTGCAAACCTGCATTTGGAAAGAGGAAGCTGTGGCCCCACACATATTCTCGCCCTTTATTTTAAGGCAGCCATTTATTAGTTTTGTACGTATCGATATAGAAACTCAGCATGAAAAGAATAGTTAGTATTCGAGGAAGGGCACTTGGACAAATAGGCTGTTTTTTATCCACTACACCACAGGCCACACCATTGCTCCTACTCCAATTAATTTCTACAACCCATTCATATTACTCTTCGGTGTAAGTGCAACGTTTTCTAATTGTATTCATCACAGAATGCCTCACTTAAGTTCCCTTAGTATATTTATTATCACCCTAACTGGGTCTAAATTATTAAACCTTAATGATGTGGGCTCTGAAAATATGTTGTCCTTTATTTTCACCATAGAGAATCAATGTTATACATTAGCAGTATAAATTAAGTTATACTTTATCTAGGCATGTTGCCGCCTTCAGTGTTCCTTTTTACCAAAACATATAGTCACAGTCCAATGGCTTGAGGGGGCCTCTGGGGAGGGGATGATATAGTTCATTCTAATGAAAGAGCTTGGTGCTGCTAATGGTTTAACTGATACATTTGTGCTGGAACAGCAGAAGGAAAATGATAAAAAAAAAATAGAATGTGAGAGATTCGGCAAAAACAAGATAATTCACACTCCTGTGTGAAATTAGAGTATATGGTCAGTCTGCCAGGATGTCTCAAGTATTAGTGAAGTCTGCGCCTTCTGGTTTGATATATGTGGGTTAGTTAAAGAGATGGGGAATATGTGGTTAAGTCCATCACACAAGGAGAATAATTATAGAAGCTCCAGTCCATTCTCTGCTAGTTTGTAATAAAATTGGCTGTAAATCACCTTTAGATCACTTTATGGAGAGAAGCATAATAGTCTGATATAACTTTTCTTAATTTTTTCAGGGTACTAAAAGAATTCTCGTAAAATTTCTGCATAGCAATAAAGTCAAAAATGTAATGTTTTGTTTTACTATAATTATTTTAAAGTGGCTGAAACTTTAAAGACCCACTCCAAAGAAAATAGGGTTTTGGGTGTGTTTTTTAGCATGTTCTTTCAGCATTTTTCTTATGTAGGAGGACAAATATGAAGAAAATTAAGCTTAAAACTGTGTTTGTAAGTATTACTGTATTAAAAATTGTTGTGAATCATGAGCAGACAAAAAATCCCATTTGAAAAAGCTTGTAGTTGTTTCATCAAATCACAAGCGCCCTGTTTCGCTCCATTCCGATGCATCCATTTCCAAACAAACAGATCCATGTACATTACATCTTCGGCTGAGCTGGCATCTGGCTCAAACTTGTATGGCTGGATCGCTCCAACATTGCTTGCCACTTTTTTTCAACCCGTAATGTTCAATTGGGATTGTGAGGGGTAGTAAGCTAGTGAGAGTGTAAACCAGGGGTCACCAACCTTTTTGAGACTGAGGGCTATTTCATGGGCACTAAGTGGTATGAAGGGCGCCACAGGACCCGTTTACTAGAAACCTCCTAGCCCCCCCCCCCCCCCCCCACACACACACACATACACACAAACACAATTTGAGGACGCCCTTTTGTGTGCCCTATATGTATTTGCTCATTTAACACAAAAACATGCATGAATTTTCTAGACTTGTATTACATGGGGGGGGGGTCAAATTCAGTTGCAGAGGGGGCATAAATCCAAAACACTTTAGGTTGCGGGCCGAACAAGATAAACATTTACTGAACACACTAAAGCTGAACTTTTAAACCTTTAAAACTTTACCTTAGCTTTAACTTTTTAAAGATAAATGTGAATAAAAAGACAGATATATTAATCCAGAATAATAAATATATTCTGTCAAATGATGCAAATATGAACAAAGTCAAGAAAATATGAATAATTAGTAAAAAATTAGTAAATAATCAAATTATTCCGTTTTCTTTGCTCTTTTGTCATTTTTTTTAGAGCTGAATTCCTGACATCATTTTTAGCAATAAGTTATTTTCTACTTGGTGTGTGATGTTCTGTGTGTGTCTCTGGTCCTGTGTGTGTGTCTTTGGTCCTGTGTGTGTGTCTTTGGTCCTGTGTGAGTGTCTTTGGTCCTGTGTGTGTGTCTTTGGTCCTGTGTGTGTCTTTGGTCCTGAGTGTGTCTCTGGTCCTGTGTGTGATGTCCTGTGTGTGTCTTTGATCCTGTGTTGATTACCTGGATCAGGTGTGTTTAGCCAATAAGGAGCTTCAAGGCCAAGTTGAATGGAAAACATGTAGGACACCGGCCCTTTGGGCCTGGAATTGGACACCCCTGCACTATCCTCTTACTTGGTGGCGGCCCCACTGGACATGCAAAGCACAGCACCGGTTTGTCAAGAACGACACTAAGTTAGCGGACAATCATCAGTCCGTTTATTTTGTACACACCCACCACTAGCCAAACAGCATAAACTTCACTTCTACTCACAGCTTCCTCACTTATGGTGAGCGATTTAACACAACCAAGATTCCCCACTTCCCATGAGTGTTCAAAGCTGAAGGCAGGGCTAACCCCCAGATCGCCACAATATATTGATTTGCTATATGAGCAGTGCTATTTTTGGAGCATTCCCGTTAAATGATATTTACCTACCAATAATTTTTACATTCTTGTTTTAACTGGGACAGTGATCTTTGTGTCTTTAGTGGAAATGATGTAGAAACTGTGGAACATCTTTTCTGTGAATGTTTTCATGTAAAAGAGTTTTGGTCTTCTTTTCATAATTGGCTCCAATCCCAAAATATCATCATTAACCCTTTAAATTGGAATACAATAAATTCCCATTACAATTAATTGACAAAAATCTGGACTTTCTGATTAATGTACTGATTGTAAAGCATTTTATTCATACTTGTAAATTCTTAAAGGTGAAACTTCACATTAATGGATTACTCAACCGCCTCAATCTAATCTCTAAATCTTTACATGAATCATAAGAATGCACAGACATTGTGTAATTTATTTGATCTATTTAAACTTTTGTAATAGACCCTTATTTTTATTGATTATTTTTTAAGTTATATTTGTTTTCTTATTTTTATTTTTTGTTTACCTTCATCTCAGAATTGATATTGTTGTCATTGACCGACATGCCACGATTGTTTGTTGAATATTTGCTTCAATAAAAAAAAAAAAAAAAAAAAGTTTTTTTGGGTGCATTCCCTGCGGGCGCCACAAGGGGTGCTCGCGGGCGCACTGGCGCCCGCGAGCACAGGGTTGGTGACCCCTGGTGTAAACTAAGGAATGAGGGGAAATGAAGGTGGGCTCATTTTGAGGCAACACTCCCTCACACAACTCAGAGGCAAATTTCTGATGAATTCATGCCCGCTCTGCAACTATGTCCTAGTAAATAACACAGGTTTTTTTGATTTTCCGTAAAAAGGTATAATCATAATTAAAAGATCACTGGAAAGGATTTTGCAATAAATCAAGAAATGATTGGAGTGGGACTTTAACAGAAATGGAAGTGTTTTTGACCCATATTTATTGTTATTATTTCAACTAATCAGAATGGGTTTCCCAGAAACCTTTCCTTTGCAGGGTTGGCAGTATCTTCCAGATTAATGGAGATTAGGAGGTATTGTCTAGTTACAAGAGCATCATCCATAACGCCTTCCCTCAGAGTGACTTCAATCCCATTAAGAAGCTAAATGCTACTGTGAGAGGGCATTTAGAGGTAGAACACGTAGGACTGGTACAAAAGTAAAGGCCATGACTGATGGCATATAGGTTAAGGAAAACACAGAAGAGGGTGCACCTGATGGGGGTAGCCTTGATTTTTGCCAAGCACAGAAAAGGACTGAGCCGTTTCTGCCTTCTATGTCCTACGATCAGGATAAATCCCCACTGATCACTAATTGTGTGATTCTTCTTGTCTACATCAACTTCACCCCGACAGCTTATTTCAGCTTGTTATCGGGAAAACATTTATCCACTTGAAATTATTACTGTGCTGGGGCCACTGGTGAAACACAAACAGTAGTGAATCTTTTAGAGTTATGGTGAGGCCTCTCCTCATTAGATGGCCAATCGACTGGCGGAGCGGAGGGCCCAATCCTGGCTCTTTATTGAGTGTTAAGGAGACACAGACTGACATTTACATCTCTTGCTTCTTCATGACTGGCTAGAGAGAAAATGGCTGCCATAGATCCTGTCTCTGAGGAGCGGCACGGAAGGTCAGGGAGTGATACGCATCTTCATCTTTAAGCCATGCTTCATGGACGAGATTGCACATTTGCTTCGCAAAGGTAGATAGGCGGCAGGCAGAGAACGAAATACAGCAGGGGCTTGGAAAGCGACACATTATTCTTCTTTTAATAAGTTCATCACTTGTTTTTTTTTTGTTGTTGCACAAACCCTGCTCTTCCTGGGTGACAGGATTCCTAACCAACAAATTCAAATGATGTAAACAAGCCATGGCGACCGATCTCACAAGAAAAACAAAGGAAAGCGGATCGAGCGCCCTTAAGGAATCAACAAACAGCAAATGTCCCACACTTCTGAGGTGCTCTTTTTATTCAGTGGCAATTACAATCCACACCTGGCAACACAGAAGATATCCTAGTGCCTAACAATGTCGCAGAGGAACTCTGTTCCAAACTACCTTCCCAAATTGGCTCTGTAGCTTCCACCCAATTAGGACTGAAATATGGTAACTGCATCAGCCATTAAAGAGCTGTAGAGACTGTATGGGGAGAACTCTTGAAGGTTAGAAGTAGGTATGCTTCAGCAGTGATATGCTGGGCCGACTTGTGCTTACACAGCAGAAAAGAACACCATGACAAAGGGACAGCCGAAAGAAGAAAGCAGCAGAGGAGGGCTGAAAAGTAAACATGCTCGATATTCGGCTGACAGACAAAGAAGGGAGGAACAAACAAAAGAACCGAATTTAATTCATACACCATAGACCCCTTTCCTTTAGATTATCAACATGTAGAGAGACTTTTCCTAAATACGACACAATCTGCAAATAAAAAGAGCCATAAAGTTTATAGCAGGTTTCTGAAATCTAATCGGAACATACTGTAATGCACTCAGGTGTTCGAAAATAATTTTTTTTCTTATGGGTATAAACAAGCAAAGGTATAGGATAATTACTGACCAAAAAACAGAAATGAGATATTTTTTATTTGCTCATCAACACATCTTTCAGCCAACCTGCATAGAACAAACTACTATTATTTTCTTTTTTCCCTGTTTGAGTGGCTGTGGCCTAAATGTGCTCCGTACTCCAAGGTAACTAATGTTCTCTATGCCAGCAAAGGATCCTGATTTGATATAAGCATTCCAACCTGTCCGCCATGAGATATGGCATCTGTCTTTCCTCGCTGCGATTGATTACCCATTGCCCTTAAATGCAGTGCTCGCAATGCATGCCAAGGACACTCGCCTGCCTGGTCAAGTAATGACAATCGTCTCTTAGGAATAATGGTCCAAACGCTGCTTTTGAAAAGTTACCGGGCTGCATCCAATAATGAATTCCCGGTCGATGACACCTTGATAGATTCCTATATTTTAGGTGGGACACTGTGGCTACAGTTTAATTGACAAGGAATGAATTCAGCAGGTTGGGAAGGAAATACAGAGACAATGTAGTAGTAGGGAGGAAGTACGAGGAGGACTAAATTCTGTGTGATCAGCAAGGTTTCAAACAATCATTGGGGAAGTGAGGTCTCACCATATCTATAAGTCATCATGTTTTATAGGCCATTAGGATCTCTGGAGAAGGGTTCCGCAGAGACGGTGGCTTTTTGTTGAAATTAAAATGTCAAAGAAGAAGAAATAGAACAAAACAGAGAATCTGCAATTAATTACCTGGCCATAAAAATTCAATAATCGAGAAGCAATGCTGTTTTCTGCACGGTAATACTCTTGATCATGGCAAACTGGAATAGACCCCATTCATACCCTCAGAATGGATTTCTAATCTAAAAGTGAATTTAAAAAAGGGAACAGGGGATGCATACGCTGAAGTTTTCTACCCCCATAAGGTTTAATGTGGATACACCTGCTTAGGAATTTCAATTCACATATCAAGCATGCGCCATACATAGATTTTGCAAAAACCTCTACTTCTTCAGAGGAACCTAACTATCCTAAAACCTAAGTGTTAAAACTCTCATATATAGTTTGTTAAAAAACATATTTTCTTTCATTTTTCTGCCTTAACAAATAATGTCTTTGTTTAACTATTGTGATTAATTTCCAGAATTCTATCTGGCACCATGATATACTTTTTGATGATCAAAAAAGGGAAAAGAAACAAAAGAAAAAAGTAGTGAAATGACATTAAAAAAATGTAAAGCAAAGACACATTGTTATTTAGACATTTATAATGACTTGTTTTAATGAATAAAAAAATCTGAAATGAGAAATTTGTATCTATTTTTCTTTGGCTTGTACATCTAGACCACACTTTAGTTTTTTTTCACCAATTAAGCATAATTTTTGCTTCATATTTTATCTATATTTTATTTTATCCAGAAATACATGAATCAAATTATCTCAAATTAAATCAGAGGTGATTGATTGAACCATAGCTTAAAATTCTTGAATTTTCTTTTTTTTTTTTTTTTTTACAAAATAGGCAGTCCACCTAATTATCTGGTATGAATTCTGGTTGTTTACTGACTTCAAATTGATCTTCTGTGGTAAACAGCAAAGAAAAATCTATAGAATGTTTCAGTTTTGTTAAAATATGAAGCCAAACTGCTTGATGGATTGTTATAGCATTATGGGTACTGTAGTCAGGAGCCTAGTGGAGTAATATATACAATGCTTTAGCTGTTTTTGAATGATTTAGAAAAGTTTGACTTTTCTGCATGTTTTTTTTTTCCCTTGATGCTTGTCCAAATAAAAAAAAGTTAGTTTTTCAAATCAAAACCATTTTATTTTTCTTTCATATATATTTGTATGCATGACAAATATCCTTTTAAATATTTTATAGTTCTGTATCTTTCATTGTATGCTTCTTATTCATAGCAATCCAAGAATATATAGACAAGATTTTGGTGGCTAAAGCATGCTTATATCTGACTGCAGTTACATATGCAAATATAAATCCCAATTATTTTAATTATTTTAATGTCTGTGATTTTACAGTGACAATTATTTGTTTTTATTTAAAAAATAAAAATGTTTCTATTTTTTTGCTTCTTTATCAAAAACCCAGGAATGCATCAAGAAAAAAAGGAGGGCGAGTCAACGTAGAAATTTCCACTTTAAGGGGTGGTCTGAAGGAGAGGAGGAGTGGTTTTAATTTAAGCAATGCAGTGGTGCTATATTTCATCCTCTGCTGTTGTCCCATATTATCTTGGTAAACATCCCAGGTACTAATATGATATATCTTCCAGCAGGCAGCGCTTCATCCTGCTCTCTGCATGATTGATGAATGATGAAGGGATAAAACAGTGACAATGATTTATGATGCCATGGTGCACAGAATATGTATGATTATCAGCTGTGTGGTGGAAACCGCTCCATTGGAATGAAAGGTACAAGGAGAGGAATGAGCTTAATGACTCCATTTCTTCCAAAAAGTCAAAGCAGGATGTTTTTCTTTGTTTATATTATTTTAGGGTATCTGCAGGCCTGCTACTACTGGAATTTATTTTAAAATCTAAATCAAGGAATCCTAACCGTGCAATAAATTTAATAGTACAGTACTATATATTACACCCATTGATTTTCCTTGGCAGATTTCTAGGGGTCAGTGATGTCAAAAACCCAAACAGCCTCGCTGTGACAAAACAAAGTGACTTTGTCCATCAGCAGACAGTATTAAAATGCATCCAGTTTGTATTCAATCACACTCTATCCACCACTAAAAAGGTGCATCGGTGACTGTCAAAGTAAAAAAGCTGTAGTATATCCTTCTTTGCACAGCAGTTCTGTCTAAAGTCTGATTTACTTTAACACCCAATGGCATTTCGGAGTGCCTCAAACAGTCTGCCCCCAAATGATCAATAGGACGTCTTCATAAATTCCAAATCCTATGCACTTTATTGATCCCTTCAGAGCACATGCTGCTTCTCTGCATATGTAATCGTCTTAGTCCACACACACGCTCAAGTAACACCCATATTTTATCCACTGGAAGCATTATCATATTCCCACTCCTTTGTCTTTTGCATTTTGACAATTACTGTTTGCCAGCATGACTTAAATGACACTCCTGAGAGAGCTTCATTTAGTATTCACCTCAATTTATATTTACACTGGTCCATAAATAATACTAATGTGCGTAGGCAGTTTGGTCAAAGTGATTGTTTGTTTGTTTGTTTTCTAGTGGTCTTACTCAACAACCCTGCTAATGACACTCACATGTTAAGACGGGGGATTTTTGTTTCACTTTCAAAATATTTAAGAACCTTTGCTTAATTTCATGGAGTCAGTTAATGTTATTAAAAAAAATAGTTACTAGATTTATAGTAGACGACTTAAAGCTTGAGTATACATAGTTGTTTTGTTTTTTTTTTCTTTAAGAGCTCTTTCTCATAGAATAAAAAACAGAAGATAAACAAACAGATGCAAGCTGGAGAAGAAAAGTGTTACAAAATTCAAGGAAACTTTCAAAAACCGTGTGCAAGAAGAATAATACAGTGATGAAGAGAAAGAACAGATGTTAAGAAAAAGGAAGGGATTTACACATATGAGCTGACCACAGGAAAATTCAGTTAAATCTGTTATCATTAATTTGCCCCTTGAAACAAATAAGAACTTAAGATAAACACTTTTTTAAAACATTCAACGTTAAAACTGCTTTACCAGTGGTTAAAAAAAAAAAATCACCAATTTTAAATATAAATGTATAAAATTAACAAATGCAAAAGAGCCCAGACATAAATAAAAGTTACCAGCTGAAATAGGAATAAATCAGAAACTTTGTTTATAAGTATTTGTTAATTTTTGGACATATAATGAACTACTTTTAAACTTTTAGCTACTAATTACAAGATTGAAAGGAAGTATCTTGTTCATGTGACAGTGGTTCTTGTCCAAGAGTTTTTTTTACTGAATAACAATGAGAGGATCTGTGATTTCATGCTCCTAATTTAATCAGGAGCTCATGTGGTCTCAGGAAAGCTTGACGGCCCGGGCCTTCCAGTGCTTGTTAATGCAATTGTCGTGGTCAGATGTTGCTTACATAAATCAGGCGGGATTGTCTGTGACAGATAGCAGGGCTCATAGATAGTTTAGAAGGAAAAAAAAAAGTACAGATCAGTTCTGCACATGGGTCAAGGCATGACTTACCATGTGGTTATTGTTTCTGCAAATAAATCATGTCTAGAAGTATTAAAGTGTGAACAATGTTGATTTTGCACACACAAAAATAAAAAATTGCTTTTTTTTGGAAGCTATAGGAAGCTGTTAGTCCAAAACCCCAAAATGTAAACAGCTGAGATACATGTTATCTCTTTTTCAAATTTATGAAACAGCAGCAAAAGTTTGTAATTATGGTCAAACATTTATACAAGGAAAAAATATGAGGTGCTGACGTTTTGATGGAAGCCATTTCCAAAATGGAGGCTCCTGAGGATTAAACAATGCCCTCTCTCGGCACTAACAGCACCTCCCTCCCTTTGCTGCTTGTGTTTCACCTCTCTTTTTCACTGCTGACATATGGGTAATGTGTGACAGGGGGAGCTCCGGTAAAACCTTGCATACATGCCAAAATACATTTTACAAGTACAGCTCTAATCAGCCTGAAGCCAGAGCCTCATAAATTGGCTCAGTGTGTCTGGAGATAGTGAGCAAACACAGCTTATACTCACTGCTGAAGGTTGGATATACTGCAGGCCTGGATCCTTAAGCACAACCAACTGTGAGTGCTGCTCTGATTGTTTGAGGGTCAATTCATTTAGGAGCAAAGTGACAATAATTACTGAACTTGCTTTATCAGTTGAGTTCATCAAAGAGTTTTTGTACATTGCTGAAATTTTTTAACTCGTGAAAAAACTTAAGCTGCGTTCACATCCCCTCAGCAACAAGTGTTCAAGCAACCACTTTAAATAAAAGGTCTAAGTAAACACGTGTCAATATGTGTTCAAGGTTTTCACGTTCAAAACTCTCAACCAATCACAGACATGGATGTGAAGGTTGATGCTTGATTGGTCAATCAGCTTGTACTCCAGATCAGGTTTGTGCATGATTGGAAGCATTTTCGACCAATCAGCATCTTTGTCTTAGGTCTTTATCTGTATTTACCTTCAAATTACAGTTTATTCTGCCTGCCAAACACTTTTCTAAAACAAAATATTAAAATTTGAAAAATTAGAGAACACATTACAGTCAGAAGTTAATTTTGTTGATTTAAATCTTCGAACTCAGCCATACTCTCCTCTTTTAAAAAGTATTGATTTTACTACTTTACTTAATAGAAGCAGCTCATGTTAGAGGCAGCATATATCTATTTATTTTTATTTACCCATGTCATATTTTTTGTGTAATTTACCTTTCTATATTTAGTTGCAGGGAAATCTTGGTTAAAATTATGGGGGGAAAAATTAATGCAAAACAATTACATATATCTTCTAAAATCTTGTGTTTATTTTTATTATGAGTTTGAAATAGTAAAATTCCCACTTTAATTCCCACTAAAAAAACAAAGAAGAATAAATGAAGTAAATTTATGTTGTATCTTCAGTAAAATATTGCCTGCAGCTTATTACACAAAGCAGGTTTTGGTATTTACAATGTGGAAATTAACTTTTTATGGCACATCTCTAACAATGCTTACCTTCTACATTTTGTCATTTTTTCATAGCTGTCAAGTAAAACCCCTGCAGAGGAGCTCCTAATCTATAGAACACAGACTGTATCAATGAAATTCAAGATATGTTCTTTTTGTACAAACTTGACTTTCTGCATTAATACAACTGTGTACACGCAAACAGGCACTACATTCTGCTTGGGAAGCCAATATGCTGTGGCTTTGGCAGTGTTCTATCTTATTAACAGGACGTTTGTTTGCACTTGACATTTATCGTGGCTTCGGGGCCGTGAACTTCATGCAAACGCCATTGAAGCATTCAATGCCAAGGGCTTAGGTTCTCTTGTCTCTGCATCATCACAAGTCTTTTTTACGCTCAGATAAAGCACTGGACGCCAAGTGCAGGGAACAATGGATTCAGAAGAAAACAGGGAGACAAGCACCAGGAAGAAAGGAAGACAGAGGAGTCGATGAGGTTCAGGGAGACAGATTCTCATATCAAAGGAATACCCAGAGGTCAGTGCCAGCCTAATTTCTCCCTTGTTAAATGTTCGGTGTCCTTCAACAAATATCACTAACCATTATTCCTGGAGTTTATAGTATAAAAAATGCTCACTCAAAGGAGGGTCTAAAAACTGCATAACATGAAAATGTCCTGCCGACTTGTCTTGGCCTTCTAGCTGAAAAATATGAATCTCTCCTCCTGCGGAAAATGTAGCCCCAGCAAGCTCTACCCCATTGCTTACTTTGCATTTGTTCTCGGAAAGGGTAGGAATGCAAGAATGGAGACAGAACTTTGTAGTAACTCCTTTGTTAAAAAAGAAAAAAACTTTAATAAAATGAAATTCATGACATATAAAAGTAATTAAAGGACCGGAAAAGAACATTAATTGACTAGGCTATGGTTGTATTGTTGGAAGAGGCATGCTAAAGTACAATGACAGTTTTCTATTTGTGCTCTATTGACTGTTTATGAGAACTTGACTGAATGAGTGTGATGTCACAATAGAAAAGGGTTTACTTTCGGCTCCATCAAAAAGAAGTCAATTCAGTCGCCATTTCTCCGCGATATGTACATCGCCATGCTAAAACCAGAATTGCTAGTAAGTAGTGATTGATCCGAAATACACACCCCTACCACTTGAAAACGGGCCCGAAAGAATCCTTCAATCAAACATTCGACCCAAGACCATCTACTTTTATTGAGGCATCTGATTGTCCAGTTTATAACACAAATAATGTACTATCGAAAAAAAAATATAATGAGAAAAAATTAAGATTAGCAAGAAGATGTTTAGAATGTAGCAGGGCAAGAATGGTTAGTCTGACCCCTGTTGTTAAAATAAATATGTCCAACACAAGAGGCCTTCAGCTCTCATCTATTTGCCCAGCTGTTGGACAGGACAAGTTAAAGAAAAAAAGAAAAAAGAAAAAAAAGTAAAAAGAATGTAGCAGAGCGAGAATGGTTATTCTGACAAATATGACTGCGTAATTATTTCTCTATAAAAATCTATGGGACTTTGGGTTCTTGGAACCAACATACTTCCTGTATTGAAGTAAGTTGGTTCCAACATACAGGATGTATGTTGGAACCAACATATTTCCTGTATGGAATGCAAAGGTGTAGGGGCCACTCTGTCAAGTTCTTAAAAAACAGATACAGGTTTTGACCTTGTGTGTGGGTACCACTGCAATATACCAAAGATTTTTGGCTTCTCAGCTTCCACTTCCTGTTGGACTGAGAATACGTATTCATACAGTTACAGAATTAGAAAGAGTGACGTGGTGTTGACCATTCAAGATTCAAGATTCAAGAAGTGTTTATTGCCATATTCAGTGAAGTTTCCCAGAATTGGAATTTGCTTCGGTGTCAGTGTGCAACATAAAACAAAAGAACAACAGTAAGCCAAAATTTAAAATGACACAATGGTCAGAACAATACATAAATAAATAGAGTAAGTTGTACAAAACAGTGCCAAAAACAGTGCAAACTGAGAATGATCAACGTGCAGGTAGTGGGGAGGTGACTGACTGGACATAGAAGTGAAGTTTAAGTGGGGGGGCTACCACTTGCAATGACTGAAGTATCTGAAGTACAGAAAGTGACAGATTAGAAGTTACAATAGATAACAGATTGATTCATATCATTAAGATCCGTTTCAACATAGCCTAAAATGCCTTTCATTACATAAACCAGTTGAAGAAAAATAAGAAAATGGCAAAAAACGAAATAATATTTAGCTTAGCCAATATGCCAATAATTCATAGTCAAATTGACAATTGTTTCCAAACGTACATTTAAGTCATGATCCTGCATTTGTTTTGAAAATCCGCATAAAATGAAACCTACTTTGACTTTCAGACTCTAAACTGCATATCGACATCTAATTGAGGATAACTAGCAGACCTACTTAGCAGCTCAGATGAATCCTTGAGTTGGTCTTGGGCCAACGAAATAAACACATCCATCAGCTGTATTATGTTTACTGGAATAATTCCTGATGTCCCTCAAGCTTTTAGTTAAAAGACAGATAATATTTGCTTCTCTTGTGTCAATGACTCTGTAGCTGACTATAGCATGCAGCATATATTGTGTTTATTTATTGTGTTTACAGCCACAAGACACAAATATGAGGCAAATAGAAATGTATTAAAAATGGCTTGACAAATGTGCCCATGAAACCCTCCATATTCTCCCAGCAGCAAGGAGTAAAAAGAAAGACCACAGGAAGAAATACAACATTTTAACTTTCACACCGCCCTCAGCAATGCATGTTCAAGCAGTTACCGCCAATGAGAAGGCTATGTAAATGCGTACAAACCTGACATTCAGGCTTCTGCGTTCCAAACTCACAATCACAAGTTTCTGGGCTCGACACACAAAACACATGGCCATTGAACACCCATTAAAAGTTCAACCATGTCAACCTTTGACCAGTCAGAGACTCAGATTTGGTAGTTACGCATTTTAAGGCATGGAGGGGCCAACCATTAGAAAATTGATCATGTAGGAGAAATTATTAGTTGTGGTTTGTGCCTGGTCTGAATTATTTGACACCAAGTCTTTCATGTATCTGAATAGAGCAGTTCCAACTGTAGATGGCAGACATTTGCTGGTAAACTGCAGAAAAAGAAGCCCCTCCTTGCTTGCTAAGTTTGAACACCATGGCCTAAACATGCGTTCTTGAACGAGCATCACATACCCAGTGTGTCTATAGAGATCTAGAATAATTGGTGTTTACATAAATGTTTTTTAATTTGCTCCAAAAATTCTGAAGGCAAGGGAAGTGATAAAAAAAAGAGGACAACTAAACAGCTAAATTTCTTATGACTGAGTTTAGGCAGTGTACAATATGTCTTATGAACATTTACTGGTTGAAATGATTGACGCTCTTGGAGAAACAAAGGGATGAAAGTATTAAGGATCTGATCCAAAGACAATTATTTGAAGAAAACACTTCATTAGACTTAGCTTAAAGTTCAATGAGATTTGCTGAAACTAAGTGAATTCAGCAATGATAATAAACACCAGACAACTTCATGACACAAATGTTTGACCTAATAGAAGATTCAGATCATAACCTATGCCTTTTTGTAAACTGTACAGGAATCTCCTTAAAGTCCATTTCTGTTTATCTTGCGACACTGATGATGTTGACAGCAACCGCCTTACCACATCACGGTTACCGTAAAGGTCAGCATAAGTGTGAGATATGTGTGTGTGAGGTCTGTTTGTTCGGCCTGACAAGGCCTCAGGCGGTCTGACTGATTGGGCCTAAACACCATCAAAGGGTCATTATTTCAATTAAAGACGCTTCTTTACCGACTGTCTCTGAGGACTGAGCTGCATGTAGGTAGGCAAGGCAGAATGAGGCAGAGCACAGGTTTGACTGACTGTGCTCTGTGGAATGACTGTTTTTCTTGTCTTGTGGTGAAAGCGATTACAGCGTACCCTGGACGAATTCATTTATTACAAAGCTGACTGTGTACAAAAAGGTAAATGATTTAATTAGAGTCCCTGCATCTTTGTTAAGAAGTCAACAGGATGGGTGTTATGAGCAAAGCTAGGTACATGTACGAGAGGAGGCGTGAATGATTTTGTCTCGGTTGTTGTTTTGTATATTTTGTTGTTTCCTTTGTTGTTATATTTACTGGTATAGATGGGACATCCCAGGCATAGTTGGGGTTTCTTAGGCAGCTGTAAGGGGCTACCAACTTGACACTCTTTGTTTTTTTTTACTATATATTGTTGCCATTTTGTAACTTTTTAAAAAGCAACACTAATCCAGTAAATGTTCTGGTATTGCTGGAGACTTTTGCCAACTCAACCTTAAAGTGTGTTTGATTCTCACTCATCTTGGGTAAGAGATGTGGAGGGGCTGCCATGGGCTCCTCCCACATCATTACTACACTTAGGGCAAAGACCATTAAGAATCAAAAAGAAATCATTGCTCATGTCACACCTTTCTTGCTTAAATATTGCAAATGACTCCGTTGACTACTATTAGAAGCAAAAAAAAAAAAAAAGTATGAATGTAATAATGCATTAAAACCAAAGATTTAAGTGAAGTTCACCCTCACCCTGCACTTTATGGCAAACACCAATTAGGCAGCCGATTAATCCCAAATTCAAAAAGGAGATGCGGTGGTGACTGGAGTATTTGGATGAGAGAACTGGTCATGATGTAGAAATAGGGGCCTAAAAAGAAGCAAAAGTTCTGGCCTGTCAACAGGTGAAAATAATAGGTCCTGTTTTTAGCTTGTTTCACCAAATGTTGCATCTAATTTCAATAGCATATAACTTCAGGCTTGGTTAACATTTTACTCATAAATACAGATCTATAGCCAAGCAGGATGTGTTGTTTAACTTTACACACACCCCATGTGAGAGATTAGTAACACATTAACAACAAATTGGACCTCTTTTAAATCGTCTTAGTTATAACAAACAGCAACAAGCAATGATTTTTAAATTACTTGATCATTTAATAATCACCTCAGTAAAGCAAACTTATTTTTTGGTGATAGATAAACATTAAAAGGCAGTTAATTGATCCATCACTTGATCTGGATCTTTACCAAACAGGTATCAAATTTGCAACGACTCCTGTGTTGAAAAAAAAATTATTAAGGGTAGCTGTGATTTAAAAAAAAAAAAAAAAAAAAAAAAAAAGGATGGTACGGGGTAAGAGCAATTCTTTTTTCCACTTGGCTGGATACTTGCTGAAGAAGCAGGCTTGGACTCAAGATAAATTGAGCTGTAACTGAGGTTTTGTCACTGCACAAAGAAGCTGTTTATAGCGCAAAGGCCTCTGATAAACCATTTTTCTGGCCAAACAAGGTAAATGAAGCACAATTGGAAGCCCATTACAAAATTGACAAATGGGTGCCTTTTGTTTTAACTGTGTTAGAATTGAACTAAGGGTGCCTCTCCTACTCTGTAAACCTGCATTAAACTGCAGGACTCAATAATTATAATGTTCAGGATCCTTCTGAGGGGCGAAGAAAATCAATAGACTAAGGACAAAGAACCTATAGCTATCACTTAATTCTCTTATCACTGTGATTTAGGGGAAGAGGAGGATGTTAAATAACTGTAAATCTTTAGCAATGACTTTGAGGGTGCTTTATGGCACTTCTTACAGCGTCTCTCAGACAGAATGTCCATACCTTCCGCAGACCACACAATTTATAGCTTTATTACCCTTTGTCTTAAAGAGCAGGGAGACATAGCGGGGAGGAAGGAGATAACAGCCCTGCACAGGGACAGCTGGGTGAAAAAAAGTCAGATGCCATCATCGACGGAGACATAAAGACCCATCTCTGATAGGTTCAAAGCTGTGATGTTGGGGGCTGAAGACAAGAAAGAGTGGAAACCACTCCCCATCTTTCTTAACGGCCCACCTCTGTGCAATGTTAACAAAGACATATCACCCAAATATGGCTCATGAAAATGCTTGAAGAAGAAACACTTAATTTGGAACTTATCCTCTGATCAGATGAACGTAGCTACTCGATTGCTTCTGCCGCCACCGCCGCCTTCCTAGAGGTCACAGGGAGGGCTGAGAAGAGGGAGGGCTGAGGCATGAGGGGGCGAGCAGAAGGGGAGATTTGCTCCACAGAGTCATGAGTTCCTTTGGTCTGGTCAGATGCTTCCTCATATTTTCTTGGAGCACTGACAAGTGGCTTATTGTTTCCCTTGATAAGGGTACAGTGTTCTCGGTAATGGGAATTAGAGGGAGGCGTAAGTCACCGAGACGCAGGGTGTGACTGAATCAATAGATAATGGGCGATTTCTCGTGGATGCAAAAGGCTGGGATATTATCAGCTGTGTTTAAAGGAGCAAGGCCTTTTATTTGTCTTCGAGCTACATTCATGGGTGGAGTGAATGCTCAAAATAACAGTTACACTCTGCTTGAACTTTGTGAAGGGAGTTTAACGGTGTCACCAGACAAACTCCTAGACGGCCTGCTCTAAACATTCTCAACACATGACAACTGAAGGCTTTAGTGGCTTCATAAATAACACGTTAAAAAACAAATGCAGCAAAAAGCTCTTGTGGGTGATTTATTGTTTTTAATTCTTAAGTTAGAAGAAATTCAACTTTTTTCTGCCAAAATAATTCAAGCGTCAAGCGTTTAAAAAGTAGTTACAAAGAAATGTTAGACCTTAGTTTAAGTCTATTTTTGGATATTTAAGATTTTATTTTATTTATTTTTTTCCTAGCTAACTATGGGACAGTATGAGTACAACAAAGAAAGGGGGGGAAGCTGGAAGCTAACAGGAGAGCATGTAAACTAAGAGTGCTCAGCAACAGCGAGGGGAATTGGGAGAGGGCTTGCTCCACGCCAATGGTCCCACCTACACCTCTGCCACTCTACAAAAACTATGTCCCAGAAAATGACAAGTTTTTTGATTTAGTCCAAAAGCAGCAAAATCATAAATAAAAGACCACTGGAAAAGCTTTATAATAGATCAAAAGATGATTGGAGTGGGTCCTTGCAAACACGACTTTCTGTTCTATTCCAGTTACATTCACTTCTTCCCTGTGATTGGCTACTGAGATTTTTTACAAAAAAGTTGTTGAAAAAGTGAAAGAAAACTTCCCCAGAAATCATTTAGAACAAATTCCCAGGATGTTAAATCCAATTTTTCATGGTCACTGTACTTGACTCAGGCCAGAAAACCCAGCCTTCACCTCAGATTAGCCTCCAGTCCACCTACTCGACCACCACATGGGTTGACGTACACAACAGTCTTGGGCTGCTCTTGTCATTTAATTCAACTCTTCTGGAAAATCTGCCCTTGTAATTCGTGCATCAAAGATTTGGCTCTTTCTTTCAGGCATCTGTGTCAAAACTAAACTTCTAAAATGTTCATCTTGGGAGCCTGGGGTTCTTGTATTCCTAGTCATTGTTCATAGTCTGGTGGGCGATGGGTGTGAGCCATGAGGGAACAAAATGGCTGTCCTACAGATAGGTCCAGTGCTTCATATAAGAGCTCTTGCTTATCCCAGTTTTATCATTGCCATTTCTGCCTTTAAACATGGTAATAGTCAACCAGAGAAGCACATCTATCACAATATTTACTGTTCCTTAATCAATGCCAATGTCAAAGAAGGATTTTCTATAAGTAATTTCCTGCCGTTGCTCTGACATGAAATCACAAGTACCCACAAGATTGCACTGAAAAGTTCACAAGGAGTCCCAAAAAAAAGAAAAACACACGGTCTTCTCAAGTGATAAACTCCAACGTCTGATGGCTCACACTTCAAAACAAAAACAAGACCTGGAAGATATTGCAAAAAATATAGATTTTTCTGTACTTTTTATTCCTTGTTCCAGTGTTGTGAGTTTTTCATGCCAAAAAGAAGCTTTAGAAAGTACAAGTCTTCACCTGAACAGAACTGCAAAAAAAAAAAAAAAAAAAAAAAAGCAGATCAAGGAAAGAACAGCAGGAGGAAGAATCAGAATCCATCCCCTTAGAGAATGATTTGTGGTGTATTAAGGATATTGAATCCTTAACCATCCAACATGGTCAGTGATCGGAGCAGTAGAGAGGGTGTTCTTCTGACAGCTCCCATCCTCCCTTGGGCCCTGGAATACATTAACCACTAGGGTCCACAGGGGCACATGGAATAATTACTCATTCCTGCCATGTGACATCCTCAATAAATTAAACTCCCCCTATAAGTTTTAAAGGCAAATGCATATTGTGGCCATCACTTAAAGGCAGGCCTGTCCGTGCTCGTGCATAATTTCTTGTAAGAATTTGTTACCACAGCTTGGTAACTGGACCCAGCAGCTGACTACAGATGAGTGAGCAATGTGCCAATGAAGTTGGAGGGAATGGAGCAAGAGTGCGGAGGAAAATGCATTAAAGGCTTTGTGCATGTGCCTTCATCATTAATAAATCCTACTCCATTAAGCTTTAATCTAATTATAAATCACGCCTTCATCTGCCATGAATCATCTCCACACTACAAATGCTAACTTGGGGGAAAGAATTCAGACACATTATTGAGACTTTAATTATTTTTATTTCTATGAGAATGGCAAAGGAAAGTTATTGGGGGAACACAAAATGATTGTGTAAGCCCCCGTAACTGATAGTTTTTTAAAGAAGACGTAATTACCATTTAATAATTGACAAATTAAGCCTGGGGAGCTTTAAATTTTTGGCGACGAACTTGATCCATGTAAATGGGTTTTTCCAACAGTTGCATGTCTTAAAAAGGGATCTTCTGTCTGCATAAAACCTAAGCAAATATCCTCAGCAGCCAGCTGCAGCAGGGGATGAGGTGTCAACAAATCATCAGAACATCTGGCAGATAATTCCAAAAAATTGTCGCCATTTTTTTTTTTTTAAATAACTGCCTAGCAAGTACTGCAGTGACAGCCCAAAGTTAAGTTGCACTGAGGAATATCACACCTCCAGTATAAAACTAATTATGTGTCAAGCTAAGCCTAAAGTGAAATTGTTGTCATTTTTTTATTTTATTTTTTATTCACTGCATTTATTTAGAAATGTCAAAAAAAAACAATTGCTTTGTTTTAAACCCTGACAATGGTAAACAACAGTCAGAGGAAAGCAACATTTGCACAGACGTGTGCCAGGTTTCACCGTTAAAAGGAAAACCCCGCATACTTGTACTGTGTCCAATTACAATCTTGACAGTCCCTGTCTTTTTACACTCCCCTGAGATAATGTTCTAAAAAGACCACCATCGTCAAGTTTGGAGAAACTTTACATTCCTGTCTGAGGCAGGTTTTTTTTTAAATATTTTTATTGTATTTTAGCACATGCTAACGATCTCAGTAGCACAGGCACCAGGAACCATGATTAATAAGTCCGATTTGTCACGTGATTTGTCAAATTCCTAACCAAGGCCTTTGAGTCAAAAGCAGTAAAGATCATAAGACACATTAAGCGCCACTCTGTCACCACGTGAAGGCACATCTGAGTTTTCAGCTGCCATTTATTTTCATAATGACAGTAAATGCAGTTGAAAGCACCGCGTTCTCTGAATGGCATTAAGATATCTCCTTTCAGTTTTGATTAGGTGACTTGCAAAAGATGAAGAGAAATCCTCTAGATGAGAGTAAGTGTGTCAGGAGATAATGGCTCCAAAGGTGCAACGCGGCAAAGAAATGCTGGTTCAAACTGCAGCTGATGAAACAACGGGACGACCTGAGAAATCCAGGTGTGTGTGCTTTTTACTCGTGTGTCTGTGACTGTGAGTGTCTGTTCAAGCCCTACTCACGGATGAATACAGTGGATGCTTGTTTTAGAGCAGAAATGTGCACATGCATGTGCATATCTGCCTGGCAAAGATCTTAGGTTCTTTGTGTTTCCTGTCAGTATTTCAGTCTTGGTGACAGCGTTTCACATTAATGTGACAGGTCTTATAAGTAAAGCTAAAAAGGTTAAGTACCTGCACCAAATACTTTGTCTTAGCCTGTTTAGCCAAATTAAGGTCACAAATCGGTGTCTGCCTCATTGCACCAATGATGACTAATCCGCTTTTTACCTCATGAAAATTCTTTCAAGTATTCCCTTTTTTCTCTAAGGTCGGCTTGAAGTTTACTTTCAAAATTATAGGAACTCATGTGAGGGACCATGTTGATCACCTGGAGATTCAAAATGTGAGCTTTGAAAGTGCTAAAATCTCAAAATATCTTTTAAAACTTTAAAAATGTTCTCTTCACCCTGACCAAAACAAAACACGATGACAGGTGCCAGTTTACGATATTGCTCTCTTTATCTCTGTCTCTCCTCAATTTCCCCCGACAGAGAGAAGAAAGACAGACAGAGAGGAGGGGAGAATAGAGGGGAAGCGGGAGCGCAGGGGACCTGAAGTGTGTTTAGGAGGAAGATGCCTGTCAGTAGCTGTCAATCGTTGGCTTTTTGATGCCATCGTCTAGGCACAGGCCTGTCTGTCTCACAGTGCAACAGCTATCAAAGACTCACTCACAGCAGAGACAGGCGCTGAGATGGAAACACGAAGACATCCTCACATTCTCCCATTTACACCTGCGATAGAAACTTTGTGAAATCTGGGTCTAAGAAATATGACAGATCTCATCATCCTCACCTGGCCTTGAAACAACAAACAAGTTGAATTGTTAATGTCGTGATAAATGGTTGGAAAAGTAGTTTGAGTCAGATTGAATTATTATTTACTGGAGTGAGACATCAGCATTTTGGGTACCAGACTCCAAAAACGAGTTTTCTAGCTAAATGTAATTCAGTATCACTAAAAATATAGAGTTTAAATTGTATTTCTGGGAAATGTTCTAATTGAAGTACAATATTAACTATTTTTATGCATTGTCTAGGGGGCACTTAATTCTGATTGGCTAAAAGGTGTCTATTCAAAGGTGATCATGGACAACTAAAAAAAGAAGTTAGTCATACAGCCTTGTTGTGCTGGCCTAAAAGCCAGTTGATAACAGGAGCACATAAAAGGAAACTTGTGGACTTTGCTTCTTTGAAACAAACTTTTGCTTCATCATCTTCACAAAAACATGTGCGAAGAGGTGAACCTTTGTATCACTAAACCAGATGTTTAGCATGCATACAACTTTCTGCCGCTGCAGTAGAGCGGGGTTGGTGCCGGTTTCTGTAGCTGTTGCCATGACAACGCACCGCACCACGTATCAGATAGTCTGCTTTTTTTTTTTTTTTCTTAAAGACCTAAAAAAATTAACAAGATTAAAGTAATGAATATTGATTTAGTATTAATTTCTTTTGTAAGTTAACATGGTATAAGCTCAATGATGCCCTTTGAGGTGTCCATTATCAGAAATTAATGGAAGATAAGAAGTAACCATCCTCCGCTTTCTGTTGGATGGTTCACACACACCACCACGTCAACTAGGCCTGCACAATAAATCGCAAATGTATTGTTATCGCAATATCAGGCTGTGCAATACTCATATCACAAAAGTTGGCAAAAATTGCAATAAATAGTTACCTTAAATGTGCTAGAACAATCTTATGGCAGCTTCAAGTATTTAACGAATCAAATAAATCAATTAATGCATTTGACCAATCGGATGGACACCTTCACATTGTTGACCAATCAGATGGAGCTCTTTTATTTATGTATTTTGGAGCTCTTCTATGTTAGATGTTCGCTTCCTATGTAAACAAGGGTCATTTGGATTGTGATTTAAGTTACGTTGACTCCTATTTAAATTAAACTGTTGCAGTAAAATTAAAACATTTTTGGTTGTTTTGCTATTTGTTCATAAGTTATATTGTCTTCACAGAATTGATCACTAATATCGCATATCGCCAGTTTTCCTTATATCGTGCAGCCCTTAACGTCAACGATACATTTCTGATAACAGAAGCCTCGTAAAGCATTATCCTTTACTTATAATGTGACTTGGGATATAGCCGTTGCATATTTGAATCTCATTCATCTTTTTTTTTTTCCAAAAATCAAAATAATTCTGGTAATGGGGGGGGGGGGGGGTCTAAGAGCAGGGATGCCAGTATAGCTTAGTCAGTTTGTTAGTTCATTTTAGTATTTTCCTATTGAACTCTTTGTATTCATGATCCTTTTGAGTTCATGTTTTACTTCGAAGCCCATCGAGACGACTGTTGTTGTGATTTTGGGCTATACAAATAAAATTGAATTGAATTGAATTGAATTAATGAAACATCAAAAAAACCAGACCAGATGAAGAGGAGAACCTGAAGAGAGAATGTAGGACCTAAATCCAAATAAACGAGGGTTAAGGCCATCGTTAACCAGTGTATGACATATTTAGGTTTTAAAACATTTGTTTTATCTTTCAGGCAAACCTAAAGTCTAGATTTTAAAGTGCTTTCAGTCTGGGCTAAGCTGGCAGACCTGAACTTCACATGTATGTGTACATCTGACTGCTAAATCTTTGTTCTGGATCCAGAAATGCAATGTTCAGCAACACCAAATATAGGCCCAACAATAGATGTGCATTTGTGTAAATAAATACATGCCTGGATGGCATGCAGATTACTTAAGAAGTGAATCTTTCTCACACTAGCAGATCAGATCTATACAGAAATTAGGTCATTGTATGGTTCAGTAAACCTTAAATACTCTTTAATAACCCTTTAATGTTGTACGAGACATTATTAATTGTATAATTCCCCAAGCTCTTCAAACAAGTACATTTTTGGCATAAAGCAGCAAAGTCATATATTTGCATTTGTCAATATTGTGATTGATCATGAATTGATCCGTCTCAAAAGAAAATTCCTTGTTAGTTAGTTTCCAATCATTGAGTTCTTCGGGACTTGTCAAGAAGAGCATGTCACTGTTCTGGCAGCTTGTGATAGAAATCAATCTGCTTTGTTGTCCTTGGTGGGCCCATCTGCTTTTCATTTAGCCTCAGACAGATCACGTAAGCGTCTTACATCACTCTGTTGGTCCAAGACAACATCTGGATGACTGTATTCAGCTGTCTGGACCATAAAGGGACAGAATCTGGAAGAGGAGGTGGCTGCCTTTGACAGATGCGCGTAAAGCCAGAGCATCGGAATTATGACAGCAAACCTGCTCATGCACACACCTCAATCTCTTCCTCATGTTACTGCCTTAGGGAAGTCCTGTCGGTACTTACCATTTGGCCTTGAACGTGTGCTAAACTATTGAATTCATGATGCATAAAACATTTAAAGTTGTGTGCACCCCTAAAAAAAAAAAAAGAAAAAAAAAAAAACTATGCCTGCCTGTTTATTGGCACTCTTTGCTTCATAAAGCATTTTCATTCCCATCCCAGGATGAGACATGCATGCTCCTCAGTCCTACTGGTGGTGTTTAATACAGAATATAAACCATAAAACACAATAATAAACATGAGCGGAGCAAATAAATCAGATTTATAATAACCTGAGGTGGGATTTATGTAAGCAAAGATAGAGTCTTTGTGCAAATTGATGGTATAAGCTCTATCAAAGCACCAGTGAGACAGTAATATAGCCTTATAAACACAGCAGCAACACTCCAAAGTAGCTTCATCTTTCCTTTTTGGCTGGCCTAAGTGCTTAAGTAATATATTGCTTTCATAAGTGTGCAACTTAGTAGTGCTTTCTTTTAAGGGGAATGTGTATCCATCCTTTGGGTAGCATGATTAAGAATAAAATACAAAGACTATTACTGCGGAATAAATTCAAACTGCGAGTTGAGCAGCAGAGAGGCCCCTGCGACAAAGGCAGAGAACTCCAGAGGAATCCATCAGCGGCACACGGAGTCCCCATGGCACCCGGGCTAATGTATCACCTCTGGATTGTAGTAATATCCATCTGATGGATGTTTTCAGAGCATAGAGGGACATGTGCACCCCAGACAAGAGGCTCAATTGCTAGGTGTAGCTCTAAGAGATGGGACTCCAGCTCCGGGAGGTCCATTATACTTTTTCTCCCCTTCCTCTCCCAAGTCCTGAATCCCATTCCTCCTTCAAATCCATTCATTTTGCCCTCTTCCCCTGTTCTTCAGCTATTTGTGTGCATGCATGCCTGCTCGCATGTGTTAGTCACAGGTCTCCACTGAGAAGCCGACAGCTATCCTGGGGCGATGCCTGGGTTCCTCCAGTCAACTTTACTGCCTTCATCTGGCCTGATGAATGGCTAGCTGCCTTATCAGTCCCTCTGCCTGCAATCTCAAGTGGTTCCCTGGAGCTTCTGAGTGCCTGCGGCTTTGGTCACTTTCTCCAGCAAGGAGTCCTTGTGGCTCACACAACAGAGAGAAAAAAAAACAGGAAACAGAGGTGCACAACAATACTGGATAATAGATACCACTATTTCATGGATGCACGGTTAATGGATGGCGTGAATGCAGATGAAAACAGCACACACTTGGTTGCCGCCGAAGCTCTGCAAAGCCCAAACAAGGAACACAAGCACGTGTGCACTTCAACTAGCAAATCCATCATCTTTATTTCTTCCCTGGTGAGCTCATGTTTTTATTGTGGCTGCACAGTACTCAAAAAAATACTTTTTTTTTGTTGCTTTTTTTTGTGGAAATACAAAAGAAATCACACCTCTCCCTTCCTCCCTGGCTCATGCCAAAATAATCAATGCTTTCCAAAGAGGGACTGTGGTGCGACATGCGTGGAGGTAAGGCAGAAGGATGCAGACATAGCTCCAGGGCTCTGGTTGTAGATAATAAGTGAGGAGAAGTCCTTGGGTATGTTTTACAGCTATCAAAACTCATCATATTTGACATGCATTCTGGTGTTTACACAGTCTCTTCCGTATAAAATCCTCTGCAGCTAAAGAAGGGAACAGGGTGCGGGGAGCAATTCACAGCACAACAACAACACACACACAGACACACACACACACACCAGCGCTTCAGAAAAGACGAGCCGGTTGTTGCCTTTGCTTTTTCTTTCTCCCTGCCTCTTTTCTCCGCGCCCCATCTCTTATCCATGGCACAATTGGCGGCGTTAGCACCTGTCAGCTGACTGACTTCTTGTTCCCGGTGGCTTATGAAAAAATCATAGCTGCTGGGCTTCAGAGGCTGCTTTCCCATCAATATGAATTCACCATGGTCTTCATGCAACATTAGGCCAGGTCCTGTTTTCATACAGCAAGGCACATGCTCCTTTGCCTGTTATACACAGGAGGAAATGAAAAGAGTAAATAGTCCTTTTAGAATGTTGCATTCAATCACAAGTGGAACCAAGTTGCCTATGAAAGAACCAGTATGCTTGGCTCTCAAAAGCACATTTGCTTTCTATCCCCAGATATAACAGCACGGTGCTCTATGGCTCTCATTTGTGTGTCCTGTTCTCCTGGGAATAAAATGTTGCAGTTCTCACAGAAAGACCTGCTATGATTGCTTCCAATTCTTATCTTCTAAACAAGCACGAACAGACACGCAATTTATGAACTTTTGGTTGCAAAACTAAAGCAACACTGCGAGAATTTGTGAGGATTTCTACATCGCACTGCTTAACGACACAAAGGAAACTGTTTCTTCTCTTTATATTCTGTACAAAAGAAAACATTTTTATATAAAGAAACACATCAAAAATCTTTCTTTTTTAAGTATGCTACATTCTCTTTCCACTATTCAATTCATGTCTATTTATATTTCGCCTAAACATGACCACAGCCCAACAAGGCGCCGGAAGTTAAAACCTCAAAACTTTAAAACAACAGCTAAAAGGTTAAAACAATTAAAAGTGCATAGTGTAAAAAAAGGTGACATAGTGACAAAGCAGAACCAAATGAAATGAACCAGGAGAGCAGAGTCTCTAACTGTGTCAAAAGACAAGATGGCGCCTGACATCATCTGCCAGAAACTGGAATTATACAACTTACCCCAACCCTAACCGTAACCTAAAAGTGTTCAGAATTTAAAAAAAATAAATAAATAAAGAAAAGATTTTAATAAAGCTTAAAACTGGAAAATCGTAATTGTTAGTGCTGCCAGTTAAAAAAAAGTTTTCTTTTGAGCGATATATGGCGGACATTGAGGATCCCTGCCGAACGCTCAATGGTAACTGGGGCTGTCACGAGTATCCGAATACTCGGATAACTGCGAGCTTTTCCGGCATATATGAATATTTGGGGTGTCCAAGATTGCTGGTTGCAATCTTTATAAAATCTAGTAGAGTATAGTAAAGATACTCTTCAGGCAATGTAATTGTTGCTCAAAAATGGATAGTAGTGTTGCAATTTAAGTGCATAAACTAAACTAACCGAATACTGTCACTGGTAAGAAATAAATCTTTAAAGTGACACTTTAAAGTTTTCAAAGTATCAAATGTTTTTTGTAGATAGAAATAAAGATATATTATAAACTTTAATTCTGTTTCAAATGCTTTTAGGGCTCAAAACTCACATTTTATTTCCTAGGCTACACCTGTTTAGGGTTAGGGGTTATAAAAATAAAAAAATACATTAAATGTCCTTTTAAAGCAGCTGTGCAGCAGCTTGCAGAGCCAAATAACTTACTAAGTCTGGTAAAACTCTTTAGTACATAAAAAATCTGCTGCTCATCAGTATGCAAAGAGAGAGGATGTGACGTCTTCTCGCAGACATCGGTTTAGTTTGGAAAGTACTAAAAGAGCTTCTACTTTGACAGACCTGCAACAGCTCATTTGTTGATTCCAAGCAGTTAATAAAACGCGGCTTTCATTCACAACTGCTTGGCTGGACCTGCTGCAAACCCTCTGCTTTCTTTCACTTCTTCATCTCCCTTAGCCTTTTAATCATGTCGAAAGTCAATTATCTACGCCACTTCTCCCTGACATCATCGCGCTAATACAAGCTGCTCTTGACCTTATGTTTGTGTGTCTCCAGCAGATGAGAGCGCCGTGCTTGTCCCTGATTGGATTAACTTCAGATGTGGTGTGTGTCCGGATCTATTACACAAGCTTTGTTGTGATTTCAAACCCCAGGCCCAAACCCCACCGCCATGGCCCCCATCCTCAGTCACAGTCCCGCCCATCTCCTCCTTTACACCTCCCCGAAGGCCTGATCTCCCTACGCGCCATCCCCCAGCACCCCACACACGCAGAATTGTCATGAGCACACTCGCACATGCACATATGCCTTGGCTCATGCCTCTAAACAGTCATATCCTATGTGTCTGCAGCGCTTTGATGGACGGAGCCCCAGGAAAGCTTTCCCCTCCGTCTGAATACTTCTGTGCTAAGTTTTCCCGAGTATGGAGGGGTCATCTCAGACAGAACTCATAATCATACTCAATTAAGTGAGTCTGATTGCCATGGCAAATTGGTCGGGGTTATAGCATTATCATTAGCACCTCAAGTGCAGTCACAACGGGACAGGGCAGTCAGCAGTGAGTGAGCCTAATTTGAGGGGACGATGTAGTGACTCCAGACAGTAACCCAGGCGAAAACTGACATTTGTTCTGTAAACAGAAGCAGAAACAAATAGGACCATTGGTGACCAACACGATAGGTGGAAAATAATGGACAGTTTATGGATTTTGCTACGCAAGGCAGAATCTCCCAAAAAATAAAGACTGCCAACTGCTGTGAGATGCTGCAGGAGAAGCTCTACTGTACACACAATGAAGCTGAGAGAACTAGTGGCTTTAAACCTGGGGTTCACCCTGTAATTGTTTCAGAGGATGTGACATTTGTCTCTTTTTGTGGCTTGCTCATGGTGTCAACACCTTTCATATACCCAAGATTTTTTTTTTCTTTTCTCTGCGGCTCACGCACCCCAGAGCAGCCTGTTTGATCTTCTCGAGAACTGTCAACTTATCGTGTGACTCCATGGAAATTGAATCCCATTTTTATTTACACTGCAGGTTAATACAATAGATGCCTCTATGATTTGAAAGTCAAACAATCACACCTGCCATTCCCTTTTCCTTTTTTTGCCTTCCTTTACTTTTCCAGATCAACAGCTTTGTTCTGTTTGGTTTGGTTGAACAAAAAAAAAAAAAAAAGATTTGACAGAACTGAACGATTTATTCTAAACATTCCAGCTCTAAAGTACAATGTAGCTTAACAGAGTAGGAATACATTCAGATTTATTTGACAAAAAAATAGGTTTTGGGAGTTTTTTATTTTTATTTAAATCCACCTGAATGCCCTAGATAAACAAACACTCTTTTTTTTTTAAGTCTGGCTCATGTGTGCACAAACACACAAATGCACAGTGGCCCAATTCCAGCAAAATCAGTGTCACTGGGTGTCTAATCGTTCACGTGGCTCTGTGTGTGTGTGTGTGTGTGTGTGAGCTCTAAACAGACTTGTCATGTTGGGAGATGCTGCCGTCAAACGGAGGACAAATCTGAGGATGTCAATTGAATGCTGAGAGCTGTCTGTCAGCTGTCTTGACGTGGGTCTCTCCACTGTGATTAACATCACTTAATATTCATGTGTGCTGAGATGTTGCCAGGTTGACTCGGATTGTTGGAGTGCAGAAGGCGGCGAGATGAATATGCGGGTGATGTAACAGCCACGCGGTGTTACAAGCATGTCAATATGTCACACTGGGATATAGTGACTGATGGTGTCACAGGTCGATTCAACAAACAGAAAGGGATATTACTCCCCAGACAGAGGAGTGAAGGCCTTAGTGTCTTAAAAGCAAGCCTGTGTTCTGAAAAGTTAGTGGATTTGCTTTCCAACACTGACAACTGCTGGCCATCAGAAGGTACTACACGTGGAAAAAGGGTTCTTTTGTGCCCTGAGGCCTAAAGCCTGGATGTTTTTTAAGCTTATTTCATCTCCCTGTTTAGTAGCGGAAAAGAAAACACAGAGAATATAGTTTAAACCTAAGATGTCTCTACATTTGTGCATGCTTTGCAATATTCACAAGCATCTTCTCGCATCAAAACAGGAACCTCTTGAATTATTTTGTTTCATATTAGCAGTTGTTCTTGTCACTTTTGTTTTCTTGCTTCTCTTGCACATTGTTGTGTTTTTTTCTCCCCCTCTCTAACTTTGAGAAAGTATCACTGTGGCACCATGACAGTCACGGCCAGGAGGGGGAACAGGGGTGCGCTCGCCGCAGATGGCACCACACATTTTTTCATTTCTTAAACAGACACAAAAAGCAGCCGAGGGACCAAGTCCTGTCTGTAGAATGTGCTGGGGAAGAGTAGGTACTTGGCACAAGGAGCAGAAACAATTAGCGTCACATAAGCAGAGGGCCTAAAGCAGCGGGAGACAGAGGGGGAGACGGTGGAGGAGAAACACAGCATCTCATTTATACCAAAAGGACTTAAGCAGAGCTGTGTGCACATTTAGACAAATCCTTTTCTTTTCTTGTCAAACTTTTTTTTTTTCCTTTTCTTAAGAGACAGCTTGCGTCATGCCTCATTTCAGTGATGTGCTCATGTCAACGGTGTGTTGTTGTTTGTAGCACTGCATTCTTAATTAGGGAATAGAAAGAGGAAGCTGCGTGTCCTCGGAGAGGCGTTGCATCCCACTTACATCCCCAGAATTCATTTTTGAACATTCCCGGCTACAGTCAGACGACTGCGCTCCCGTTTTAAAGTTGCAGAGGAGAATGATCTGAAAGTGTGGTTTGCGAGAGCACCCTGTGAGATCTCCGTGAAACGGGGCTCATGAAACTTTCAACACTTGGCACATGCAGCGAGCTCAAAGAAAACAAAGACGATTTGCTTTAAATCCCAAACACCATGGGTTTCATAGTTGTCCTTAAAAGTGGTTGTTCTCCCTCCTCTATGTTGGTCATTAAAAAAATCCTATGAGGAATCCCCCAACACTGTTCACTGTTTTTATGCTAGATTTAAATGGAAAAGAACCCTTTGTCTCATGATTGAACACAATTATATGCTTAAAAAATAATAACTGGGGTCAAAGACAGAAAAAATAGTCAATAGCTAAAAAAAAAACTAAATTTCAGGGTAATGAAATTGTCTGATCAGGTATATTTAAATGATATAGAACCAGAACAATATAAATGAGCGTGTTTTTCAAGTTAAATTTAATTCAAAAAAATTGTATTAAATTATTTATGTTTTAAATACAGGAAAAAACTAAATGTTACTACTTTAAAATAGAGATCAGTCAACTTATTTTTTTTATTAAACAGTGTTATGGGTGAATCATCATGAGTGCAGTGAGACATCTTTAGAAAAAGCACATATCAAGTCCCTAACAGTTTTAGTCACATTGTTTAATATTAATTCCCAGAATCCTTTTGGCTCATCCGCATCATTCTGCTCGAACAATTTGTCTCCATGTTTTTTTCTACAGAACATTATGACCCTGAGTGGATCACCTTAGATGGAAATACAAATATCGTCAGCCTAATAGCATTTCTGCCTAACTCATTTTTTTGCTGAATTGAGATATTGGCCTAACTCGACTGTGAGTGTTGAAAAAAAGGTGTTTTTCCTTCTTTTAAAAAAACCCTGAAAAAATGAGTTAGGCAGATATGCTATTAGGCTGACGATATGACACAACTAACATCTAATATGCTTCTGATGTTAGCTGTAAAGTCTCAAGCTAAAGTAAAAAAAAAGAAGTGTTTTTAAGTTTTAGTTATTCAATACCTAGCAGCAATAAAAAATACAATTGCTTAAATTGCTAGAGAACAGTATTTCAAAAACCTCTGGTTATGCTGTCAGAAAAGAATGAGTCATATGCTCATTCCTAATACTTGACTGCAGTTGTAAGGCCAGTTTTTTTTTAAAATTATTTTAAAGGTTTAGTATCTACAGAAATATGTGTACTTCTACTTAGGCTTCACTGTGCTGCGTGAAAATCATAGCTCTTTGAATTGCCATTGTGTGGAAGTTGTCATACAAATAAAGCTGCATTGCTATGACATGTTTTGATCTCCATGTGTTTGATAGATCTGCAGGTGCAGCATGAACAGAAAATGCAGAGTTTCAAATAGCCTGCACAGTGTCTGGCTGAAAAAAAGCATCTCCTATGAAGAGTATCAAAAACATAACATCAGGCCTTCATGAGAAGTTGTAGAAATATTCTGAATTTTATGACACAGAAAATAAATACAGCATTAAAAGAAAGTAACAGTGTGTTTAGTTAAAACCTTTTTCACATTTACAATGCTATTATTTGTTATTTTTTTCTTTAAAAAAGGTTTTACCTTTTTAGGAGCTAAAAATAAAAAGCTGAAAATGTTGCCAATAATAAAAAAGTTAAAAAAAAAAAAAATCAAACAAACATAAACTTTTTTTCATTTTGTGTAACATTTAATTGATGTTTTTTGTCTAAAGTCACAAATAAAGAAGAAATAAATTTAAAACACAGTTATGCTAGTGTTGATTTAGCTTCTTTGGTGCTCTAATGAATTAATGATCAAGGAAACTAAAGAAAAACAGGCAACAACTTTCTAACACCATTTATGAAACCTATAGAAGAGTAAAGTGAAGAGTAGACATTTAAATTACATTGATAGTAATTACATTTCAGATATGTGTTCACCTCTTAGATGTTCTCTGACTCCTGCAGTCATGCTGTCAACTACGGTACTTTTTGTTAAATCCTTAGTATAAACTTCTACTGACTTGAATGAACTCAAACTCAAACTTTATTTATTTATATAGCGCCTTTCATTTTGGTTAAAAACACAAAGCGCTTAACATAAAAACAGATAAAACAGTCATAAAAAAAATGAAAGTTGTTAAAAACAGAAAACAAAGGACAATCACACAAAGAAGGTACCCCTCTCTCACCACCACCCACCCCCACCCACCCAGTTACCCCAGTAGAACCGTGAACAGAAACAAAGAACTGCAGTTGAAGAAGGTCTGGCTTGGTACTGCTGTGAGGAAACGATATCATGGGGATCCATTCATTCCAAGGCCCAGCCCGACCACAGGGGCCATTACCGCAGCGCCCGCCCAACACAGGGCAGCCCAGGGCCCACTCCATGGCTATTAGACCACAGAGCAGGACCCCAGCCCGCCCAATGAGAACGGGCACCACAGCAACGGCACGCCCTACAGGTCAAGCTGGTGGTGCCCAAGAACGATGGATCCCCAAGAGGAAACACTGGAGTAAAAAACATCAGAATAAAAATGATCATAAAATAACAACAATAAAAATAGGAAAAGATAAAAAATAAAATAAGATATAAGTATCTTAGTAATTAAAAAATAAAATACGTCAGTGATTAAAACATAACCTAAGTATCATTTGTAAAATAACAATAAAAAGAATTGCATATTAGAAACAGAGATAATAATAGTCCTTACAAGAAAATAGATAAATAAATAAATATGTAAATAAATACCTCAATTAATAAATAGATGAATAATAAAAGACATAAGGAACGATCAAAGTCATATAAAAGCCAGACTAAAAAGGTGGGTCTTGAGCCTCTTCTTAAAAATGTCCACAGTCTCTGCGGCCCTGAGGTTCTCCGGCAGACTGTTCCACAGGCGAGGACCGTAATGGTGGAACGAAGCCTCACCGTGTGTCTTGGTCCTCACCTTAGGGACAACTAAGAGGCCAGTGCCAGAGGACCTCAGGGTCCGCGAGGGTTCGTATTTTAAAATAATATCATTTAAATAAGAGGGCCCAAGACCATAAAAACATTTGTAAACCATTAAGAGAACTTTAAAATCAATCCTGAAACGCACAGGGAGCCAATGCAGCGATTTTAAAACCGGTGTAATGTGTTCCCGCCCTCTGGTCCTCGTCAGAACTCGTGAATGAACACAAACTCCATTGTTAAAAATATCCCAGGTTTAAAATGGACTAACTTATGTCAGGGTTGGTTTAGCACAGGGAAAAAAATAATTAAACTGAATCAAAATGACACCCCAGTACCCCAAATAATTGCTCCAAAAAACAACCCAAAAATAACTCCCAACATTAATAACCCAAGAACTGGGTTATTTTTAATGATTAAAAACTCGTTTAAGAAGGTACAAAACTAAATGCTGTCTCACTAATGAGAACTGATAAGGAATAGACAGCCAAGAAATACTCTTAAGTACAAGTACTTAATGAGTGGTTATCGTACTGCGAGACTTTAAGTGTTTAGAAGTTTAGAAGTTTAGAAGTTTAGAAGAAACCCCCGTCCCCTTTACCCTGAAGGATGAACTGATTGATAATTGATGAATCCGAGTTTACTTCAACATGTTTGACTTAACATGGCTGGGCAGGCACCTGCCAAATGAAAGCTCTGTGCTGAAGGCACCAGCAGGTCATTTCGGTTAGATGAAAGTTGGCTGATCAGCTTGTGCTCGGGGGTAAACACTGAAGCTGGTTGAGTCTTTGAAGTCATGGCCTCTAACAGCAGCTTCATTTCACAAAGAACCTGCTCAGAATCTCATTTGCTTGGTCACTCTGTATTTCTGAGCATATTTAAAAAAATAAAAATAAAAATAGAAAATGAACGTGAAATCCTCAGCATCAGTGTGGCTTGCTTTAAAATGAAAACAATAGAATATTTAGTCACTAGAGGGCAGCAGAGTGCCAGAAAATACACAGCCTTGCTTGCAGGAGTCCATGTAGGGAAAAAAAAAGGTACAAAATCAAATCTGACAATAAAATTGTCTTTACTAAAACATTGTAATCATTAAACTTATGTGAGTAACTGCATTTACAAGTTTACATAATAAGTTTTTATTGTTTTATTAATGCAATATTTACTAAAATAACCCCCAAAAATGACTAAATGTATCATAGTAGTAGGGTTAATAGACATAAATGTAACAGCACAGAGAATAAATGGAGAAAGTTGATTATTTTTGAAACTTCAAAGCAGGTTAATGTATGTAGGAGATGATGTATTTTCTGCCCTCTACATTGGATCAATCCAAAACTCACTTTTTAACTTAATGTATGAAAAAGGTTCTCAGTATTACAATCATTTGCAGACAAAATTTCTAAAAAGATGGAGAAAAATAAACTAAAAGTAAATGTTTTTTGCACGAAAGTTGAATTTTTCCAGCTTTTTGACTTTGAACTTTGGTTGTAGGCTTTTGGGCTTTATTTTCTTTATTGTTTGTTTTGTACTTGAAAAAATTCTGTCAATTTGAGTTAATTGTTAAATTTCATATTTGTTGTTTATTATAATTGCTTCAATTCCTAAATGTAAAAGCTTCTTCCTATAAGGAAAACACTGAACAGTTCTCATTATAGGGATTTTTTTTCCTAACCTAATTTTTTTAAATAAAATTCACTTTTTACACTTATAGACTTCAGTTGCATGATTTGACTGGACTGTAAAATGGCTTTTGGGTAATAATTTGCTAAATAAAGTGAAATATTACAAATAAATAGACTTAAGTAAACACTAAGGGTAAGAGAATGAATGAATTCCTGATTTCTTTTTTAGGGAAATACAAGAAATTGTTTTATTTTTAATTATTTGATTTTACAACAAACTTCTTTTTTTTCTTTTATATCCATCATGACAAATACAGCCTGGGATACAGGGCAAAACAACACGTTTATAGTTTTTCAAGCTCATCAATTCTACATAATGATAAAGTCACTTGTTACACACTTTGATGAGCAAAATCTGTTCTCCACATCTGTTCTGATGTGTTTTAACAACAATCACTATGGACATTAGAAAAATTGGTTGTAACTTCCTTTCTACTTTACTTTGTGGTTAGTGAACTCTATTATTTACAGCTTCCATTCATGCTGTTTGAGCCACTGGCTCCATTCTAGAGTCTAGTCTATGGTTTATCCTTTCAAGGAAACTTTGGTGTATTTGTACACAAGACAACAGCTAGTTTATCAAGTCTGAGGTCTGGAGTTTTTCCCCTCCGTCTTCTACTTTTTCCATCAATTGTTTCCTTTTCTCCTGGCTGAAGCTCTTCATTTATAAGATCTTTCTGCTTCCTAGTGACTTACTGCTTTGTAAGGTTCAAACTCTCCTTTTGTCTGCCTCCTCCAGGTTTTCCAGATCTCACTGTTTGTTCCCATAATCCTTTTTCTTCTGTCATGGACCAGGCATCCCTCACTGACTCCTCCACTCCATCTGTCACAAGATCGTCTCTGCTTGATTGACCTTCTAGGTTTGGCTGAAATCAGTCACGTCAATCAGTTTGCTTTAATTTGATCAACATCTTTACTAAAGACTTGTTTTCATTTCTTGCATTTCTCCTGATGATTTGTCCAGACTTGTATTTGTTTAGTCTATAAAAAGTTGAACAAAGTTTTTGAAGCTCTTCTGCTGTCAGTGAACCGGAACATTGAACTTTTGTTTGTTGGATCTACAGCTCCAGTTCAGCTTGGTGACTGCCTTTGAGCCTTTCGGTGACACTCTGTGGCTGAGAACTCTTGAATACACCATTACCTGGGATTCAGTAATACCTTCAGTTTAAGGAAGTTACTGACCTTCTGTTGTCTTGATGGTAAAGCCTGGACCGTCTCTGCTGTTGCTTTGGTTAGTGGTGTTGAAGCTTGGCCCTTTTTTATTTCTTCTTTTTCCTATTTTAATTCATATGATATATTTGTTAGTTCATTTGTCTGAAAATGTTATGACATTTTGATAAATATTGTTAGATTTGAATAATTTTCTTTCCTTTTTTTTTCTTTTTTCAAAAGTTTTTGACTTTATCGTCCAATTGCCTTCCTGAAGAGCCAGTGTCCTTCTTCTTCTATTTCTTCTTTGGTTTATTTGACATTCACCTACCTCTAAACAGCATGACTGCCATCTACTGGTGTGGAGTGTGGGTTGAGTCAAATTTTTCTGTAATTATTTTTTAAGTTATTCTTTCTTTTTTATTTAATCATTTCTTTCTCCTAAACTTTTCTAATCATCTTTATTTTCCTCAGAAATTAAGCAACAAATTTATAACCAAATTCATAATGTCACTTATATCCCAGTTTATTTTTCATTTTATTAGTATTTTTTTTATTCTGATCAGATGCTTTTGGTATTTTTAATAATGCATACGTGTTCTATAGTCTCGTGTTTTCCCTCAGGTGGTTTTCTAGTATAACTCAATTCAAAATGACCTAATTTTATTCTGTTGTTGCTCTTAAATTCCATTTCTCCCAGCAGCTCTTGTATCCCATGATGCCTCCACCCATTTTTCTCTTCCTCCCACCTTCTTTGTTATCTATCCATTATAATGCTTTTATCAATACTTTTTAACTCTTTTTTTTGCTGACAGTTACACACATCAATATTGTACATTTAATTTTGGTTCCCCAACGCATTTAACAAAAGACCCGCTCCGATGAAAATCCTGGTTTTGGTGTTTTTAACCTATTCTTGTGGCATTTTTCTCATGATGAGGACATATGTAAAGGAAATTTAGCTCAAATTCACATTTCTGAGTATTTCTTCATTTAAATTGCTTTTTGATCATTCAAATGAAATTATATCTTTAAAAAAAAGAGCATATTAGTAATGTAAGCTCCCTGCTCTACTCCACTAGGCAATGGAAAGGGGAAAGGAGGCGCGTTGTGCACGGTGGACGGGACAGATCAGGGAGCTTGTTCAATGTGCATGCGCTCTTGGACCATCACAAAAGCTCATTTATTCAAACAAAGCGTCTTTGTGACAGTTTGATTGACAGTGATTTATAAGGACAAATGCTCAGAAATGCCCAAATGAAATTATTTTTTTCTTACATTGACTCTTGTTCATTAGAAAATTGCCTCACGTAAGGGTCAAAAGGTCAAACAAACATGATTTTCATTGGAGGAGGAATTTAATTTTGATTATTTCAACCTTATTATTTTGGTCCTATTTCAACCTTCTTGAAGTCTGTCAATCCTCATCCATCATTGATCCTCTCCAGATGTCACCATTCATGCATCTACTTCCATTCTAGATGGACAGTGTATGAGCGATCTGTGCTGTGAAACAATAACTCAGAACACGAAACAATACCTCAAAACACAACACAATAACTCACAATACAACTCCAACAACATAACACAATAACGCACAACACAACACAATAACTCCCAACATAACACAATAACGCACAACACAACACAATAACTCCCAACATACCATAATAACTCCCAACATAATACAATAACTCACAACACAACACAATAACTCCCAACATAACACAATAACTCACAACACAATAACTCTAACCATAACACAATAACTCACAACACAATAACTTACAACACTAAAAAAATACCTCACAAAACTAAACGTGTTATAATTAACTTACAACACAAAAACAATAACTCATAACACAAAACAATTCGCAACACAATAAAAATAACTCACAACACAAGAACTTACATCGCAATAACTCACAACACTAAACAATAGCTCATATATGAGCTATTATTTAGTGTTGTGAGTTATTGTTTAGTTGCTGTTGTCTTTCTTCTTCCAGCTGTTGTCTTTCTTCTTCCAGCTGTTGTCTTTCTTCTTCCAGCTGTTGTCTTTCTTCTTCCAGCTGTTGTCTTTCTTGTTCCAGCTGTTGTCTTTCTTCTTCCAGCTGTTGTCTTTCTTCTTCCAGCTGTTGTCTTTCTTCTTCCAGCTGTTGTCTTTCTTGTTCCAGCTGTTGTCTTTCTTCTTCCAGCTGTTGTCTTTCTTCTTCCAGCTGTTGTCTTTCTTCTTCCAGCTGTTGCTTTCTTGTTCCAGCTGTTGTCTTGTCTTGTTCCAGCTGTTGTCTTTCTTGCTTCCGCTGTTGTCTTTCTTCTTCCAGATGTTTGTCTTCTTTTCCAGCGGTTGTCTTCTTCTTCCAGCTGTTTCTTCAGTCTGCCGGGGTTGTCTTTCTTCTTCCAGCTGTTGTTGTGTCTCTTGTTCCAGCTGTTGTCTTTCTTGTTCCAGCTGTTGTCTTTCTTCTTCCAGATGTTGTCTTTCTTCTTCCAGCTGTTGTCTTTCTTCTTCCAGCTGTTGTCTTTCTTCTTCCAGCTGTTGTCTTTCTTCTTCCAGCTGTTGTCTTTCTTCTTCCAGCTGTTGTCTTTCTTCTTCCAGCTGTTGTCTTTCTTCTTCCAGCTGTTGTCTTTCTTCTTCCAGCTGTTGTCTTTCTTCTTCCAGCTGTTGTCTTTCTTGTTCCAGCTGTTGTCTTTCTTGTTCCAGCTGTTGTCTTTCTTCTTCCAGATGTTGTCTTTCTTGTTCCAGATGTTGTCTTTCTTCTTCCAGCTGTTGTCTTTCTTCTTCCAGCTGTTGTCTTTCTTCTTCCAGCTGTTGTCTTTCTTCTTCCAGCTGTTGACTTTCTTGTTCCAGCTGTTGTCTTTCTTGTTCCAGCTGTTGTCTTTCTTCTTCCAGCTGTTGTCTTTCTTCTTCCAGCTGTTGTCTTTCTTCTTCCAGCTGTTGTCTTCTCTTCCAGCTTTTGTCTTTCTTGTCCAGCTGTTGTCTGCTTCTTCCAGCTGTTGTCTTTTCTTCTTCCCAGCTGTTGTCGTTTCTTCTGCCAGCTGTTGTCTTTCTTGTTCCAGCTGTTGTCTTTCTTCTTCCAGCTGTTGTCTTTCTTCTTCCAGCTGTTGTCTTTCTTCTTCCAGCTGTTGTCTTTCTTGTTCCAGCTGCTCGTCTTTCAGTTCTTTCTGGACCAAAGCACCTCTAAATTTGGTGGACTCCTTTACCTCCAAGTCTAAGCTGAGTTTGGCCTGATTTGTTTTGACCTCTCTTGTTCCATTCTTTCTTGCAACAGGTGTATTTCTCTGCCGAGGTCTGTTTGATTCTTGAGAGAGGCCTGTGTTATTATCTCCAACCGTTGGTCTCTTTGCTCCAGCTTTTTCTTCCAAATGACTTCAGACTGGCTTATGATGGCATCTTTTTCTCTGATGGTTCTTTTTCATTTTTCCAGCTCCTTATTGGAGAGCAATTCCAAAAATTTCTTTTCAGTTCGGTAACTTGCTGCCTTATGCTTCTCACAATTTCTTTCTAATTTATCTATTTCTTCAAGCAGGGAGTCTTTTTCCTTCTGACATTTTTTTATTTTGCCTTCCATCTGATCCATTTGTGAATTTAACATCCTATTGTAGTGTTCTTCAAGATGCTTTTTCTCCTTTTCAGAATTGTTGATAAGGCCCATAAATTCCTTCTCTTGCTTCCGTTTTAGGTCCTCAATCTGACATTGTAGCTCCAAGATCTCACCACTTGAGACGGCATTAGAATTCTTTATTGCGGCCTTATCCTCCTCATGAGCTTTTCTTAATTCAGCCATTTCTTGCATGAGGGGGACGTTTTCTTCTCTTTCTTTAGCCAGCTGATTGTGTGCTTCTGTTAATGTCAGCTCATGGTAAGTTAGAAGACACTCTTTCTGCATTTCCAATTTGCTAGTGAGGTCCAAAAGTTCCTGCTCATGCTGCACTTTCAGGTCGTGCATCTGACGGAGCAGTTGGATATTCTTTTTCTTGGAGGCTCTTTTAGATTTGGTCTCCTCAGTCTCCTTGTCCTTCAGAGCTGTCTTTAGCTGAGCGATTTCATGGAAGACAGAGGACTTTTCTTCCCGCCATTGCTGTCTTTCTTGGCTCATCTGTTCTTCAAGGTGTTCAGCTTTCCCAGCAGCTTCCCACAGCATGTAATCTTTCTTCCGTTGCTCCATTTTTAGGTCGTCAATCTGGCCTAGTAGTTTTACAATCCTTGTCCTAGAGACCTTTTCAAATTTGCTCATGATGGTCTCTTTTTCTGTGATGGTTAATTTTAACTGTTCCATGGCCTTCTCATTATTGGAGAGCGATTCCAAAAAGTTCTTTGCAGTTGCGGCCTTATCCTCCTCATGAGCTTTTCTTAGTTCAGCCATTTCTTGCTTGAGGGAGGTGTTTTCTTCTCTTTCTTTAGCCAGCTGATTTTGGGCTTCTGTCAGGTGGCTCAAAGAGGTTTCAGCTTTTGCTGAAAGTTCTGTCTTGTGGCTCATCTGTTCTTCAAAGAGATCGGCTTTCAGCTTTTCAGCATCCGCCAGCTACTGATCTTTCTGCTGGAGAAGCTCCTTCAGACGCTCTACTTCACTTTTTAGAGCAGTGTTCTCTCCTTGAAGTGCTTTTGCGTTCTCCACTGAGGTCGACTCAGAGGTTGAAGAGGGCTCATCCAAAGCAGTTGCAGTTTGTTTTCCCTTTCCCAAAGGTTTGATTTCCTCAGGCTGAGCTGATTTAGGGACAGACACCGGCTTCACAGGAAAGAATGCAGGTGGGCGGAAGGAGACGGGTGGAGCAAAACTTAAGGGTTTTAACCCTAAGGTTTGGTTTTGCGGGCAGGTTTTAGGTTTGGGGTTTTCCCAATCCTGCTGTCCTTTTGGTTCAGGAGTTTCTGGCGTCTCAGGAAATTTGTCATCTTCATTTTTAGAAAGGGGAGAATAATCACAGTGAGGAGTTTCTGGAGTCTCAGGGAATTCCTCATCATCATCAGAAGGGGGAGAGTAATCATTGTCTTCGTCAATGTCATCCCAGTCCATGAAAGTAGAATGAAACTCAGTTTCAAAAGAGGACTTGTTCTCAACAACAGTTTCTAAATTGCTGAGTTGAAAATTCTTTAGGGGTTTTCGGACATGACGGCGTCTTGATGATTCCATGGTACGATTTATTGAGGTTTATAATCACAGTTTGACAGCAAATGTTCTTTGTAAATGAATTTGTAAATTCTTTAACTTTGTACTTTGTTCCTTACGATACACAAAACCTGCATGCAACAACTGATCAGAATCTAGTTTTCTGTTCCTATTAACAAACTTTTGAAGATCCATCATGACAGATTATTTTACATCATATGACACCAAATGTTTAATCTGATGTATCAATGACGTCATTGGTGGTGTGATGCTTAGTGATGCAATCAGCGCTGAAATGGGGGAGTTTTTTAAAAAAAAAAATTTTTTGGGGGGGGGGTATTACTTACTGATTTTTTTCCAAAAATCACTTTTTGGAGTAAAAAAGCACACCCGGACTGTGTTGGACCAAGCAGTAGAAGGCAAGGACAGCAAACAATTTTATCAAAATATATTTTTTTTAATTCAAAAAGTGTAAATGGGCAAAAATGGGCCCTTAAAAGAGGTCAAAGTGACAAAAATAACTCAAGCTTTTAAATGTAACAAAGGACAACTGAACAGACAAACAAACTTAATTAAACTGACCTCCCTAATTGAAAACACAAGGGAACTTTTATAGTGGCTGATCAAACCAACTGGTCACACAAGAGGGAACTTAAAAAAACTAAGACAAAATACAACAAACAAACTAAACTAAAGTCCAACACGTGATAAATGAACATACACAATGAATGAAACTAAGGACCATCAAAATGGAAACTAAAGTAAAGAAACACAAAAAGAGTTCCTTGTCCACTGGGCGATGGTTCAATCCAATTAGCTGCCTGCTAAATATAAGGCCTCTGCTGACTGGGATGCATTCATGTGTCAGGCCTGACTTGACGGTTCCAGCAGCAGATGGCTCCCTTTTTAAAAAGTGAAATGCATTTTATTTGGGATCCATTGGCCTCTGTGAATGATTGAATGTGTAATAATAAGTGATAAGGCTACTGTGTTTGTTGAGGCATTTTTTCAACTGAGTAAAAAAATAAAATAAACAAAGCTGCTTTATTTTGCTTTTATGTTACTGGTCTGGCCCACTTGACATCAGACGGGTTAAATGTGGCCAAAATAAGTTTGACACCCCTGTGTTAAACCAAAGTTTCTGACTTCAGGAGCGGTTAGTGGCCACTAGAGGGGAGCAAAAACTTCAAAACACGCTTCTATGGCAAAAGAATCTGAAGACTCAATGAATAATATAAATAAAAAAATTCAATAGTATAAATAATAAAAATGTCTCCTGACAAACAATACTGAGAACTTTTAATTCATGTATATTCACAAATTATGATCTTTGTCATCTTTATTCTTTGACTAATAAAAAAAAAATACCTACCATCTTAACAGTTAAATTGAGCTTGTATTTTCTGTATTAACTCTGCAGGAATACACACAGGGGCATAATCCACTCAGTATAGTGCATATGTAATCATATGTTGTTTTGTGGTGGTGCAACATCACAAGTTTGTGTTTTGTCGTTCAGGTTTTTTTCTTCTTCTTTTTTTATGAAACATTGATTGAGGCCTCTGTCAGAGCATGAGGACATTTGTGCAGCAAGCAGCAAACTGAACGTCTAAGTGCTGTCAATGTATCTCCACAAACTGCTGCTGTCTGGACAGTTTAAATGGGTTTGCTCAGGAAACTGTGTCACATGAAAGGGCAAAGCTAAGCAATAGACTACACCGTGCTGTCACTCTCCAGCTATGAAAGCTCACTGTCTAACTCTACATTCACACAGAATTACCTTTTCTGTAGACTGGTGCTGAAATTTTGGAAAAAACAAAATAGGACATTAAGTAGATATAAGAGGTTGGGTCAGTGCTTTTTTAAAAGTTTCTCGTATTATTTTAAAAGATTCAATTTACTGGTATGTTGCAAGATAAGAGGAAACTTTGTGTTCATTGATGCAGAAAAATTCAACCATGACAGTTGCTATGAAAAGTCTTCGACAATAGAAGTAAATCCACCACTTGCGGTGTAGATTAAAAGTTTGATGCTTAAATGGAATAATATTGACATGCTTGCAGTTTTTTAAAGGTGCTGTGAAGTGGAAGAGCTGTGAATTCTGATCCTGATCCTAATGAGCTCACTGAGACCACAGGATCAATGTGAGCATGCTCACTATTGGTGGTGGGTTACTTGTTGCCATTAAACACTAAAAGCTATATTTTTGTGTGTTGTTTGGGATATCTCTTTAACAAACTTGCCAAACCTAACAAACTAATTAATTGTGTAGAATTTTTTAAACAAAATGCTATACAGTTTTAAAGTGCTCCACAGAAAGCAGAAACTTTAAACCAAAGTAAATAATTGAATAGTGTTTTCCTATTAATTCTAACTATAATTCATGAGTACCGGTACATTAAAAAAAGATCAGACTGTTTTGGACATTTTCATTCAAGTTAGCATACTTAGCATCTTAAGCAATGTGTTTAAATAAGTGATCATTGAATTCATGGAAGAATTATTGGTGTAATTCCCAATTGTGCAGCAGGTGACTGTGGAGAGGAAAAGTCTCTCTTTCACAAGTGTTAAACTCCAGGGCTGGTGTCCTACATGTTTTCCAACTTACCTGCTATTGTAACTTCTTATTGGCAAAACACATCTGATCCAGGTAATCAGCTGGAGGTAAAAGCAGGATTTCTGAAAAAAAAAAAAAAAAAAAAACAGCAGGAGGTTGGCCCTCAAGGCCTAAAGACATTGTCTGATTTTTAAAGAATTTATTTGGTGGAAAATATGTACTTGGTAGATAACAAAAGTTCTACTTAACACTTTGTTATGTACCCTTTGTTGGCATTAACAGTCAAATGTTTTCTGAAGTCTTCACAAGTTTTTCCCAAACTGTTGCTGGTATTTTGGTCCATTCCTCCATGCAGATCTCCTCTAGAGCAGTGATGTTTTGGCGCTGTTCGCTGGGTAACATGGACTTTCAGCTCCCTCCAAAGATTATCTATGGGGTTGAGATCTGGAACTTGGCTGGGCCACTCCAGGACCTTAAAATGCTTCTTATGAAGCCCCTCCTTCGTCACCCGGGCAGTGTGTTTGGGATCGTTGTCATGCTGAAAGACCCAGCCATGTTTCATATGCCATGACCTTGGATTGTCCTGGTCCCTTGCTGAAAAACAGCCCCAAAGCATGATGTTCAACCCCTATGCTTTACAGTAGGCATGGTGTTCTTTGGATGTAACTCAGCATTCTTTCTACTCCAAACACAATGAGTCAAGTTCTTACCAAATATTTCTGTTTTAGTTTTATCTGACCACGGGACATTCTCCCAATCCTCTTCTGGACCATCAGCCTGCACATGTACTGGCTTTAGCAGGGGGACGTCTGGTACGTACTGCAGGATTTTAGTCCCTGGCAGTGTAGTGTGTTACTGATGGTAGCCTTTGTTACTTTGGCCCCAGCTTGATATGTCTATGATATGTCTGATATGTATGTGTTTCATTTCCTAATCATTGCTTCCACAGTTGATTTCTTCACACCAAGCTGCTTATCTATTGCAGATTCAGTCTTCCCAGCCTGGTGCCGGTCAACAATTTTGTTTCTGGTGTCCTTAGACAGCTCTTTGGTCTTGACCATAGTGGAGTTTTGAGTGTGACTGTTTGAGGTTGTGGACAGGTGTCTTTTATATAGATAACCAGTCCAAACAGGTGGCATTAACACAGGTATAGAGAGGAGGACAGAGGATCCTCTTACAGAAAAACTTGGAGGTCTGTGGAAGCCAGAAATCTTGATTGTTTGTAGGTGACCACATGCTTATTTTCCAATATAATTTTTGAATAAATTCTTTGAAAATCAAACAATGTGATTTTCTGGATCGTTTTCTTTTCTTACTTTGTCTCTTATAGTTGAGGTATACCTATGATGAAAATTACAGGCCTTGCTTATGGGAGAACTTACACAATTAGTGGGTGACTAAATACTTTTTTGCCCCCCTCCAAATATCTTTGATTTTCTCCTTTAATAGACCAATTTCAAATCCAAATATTTTACAGCAATTTCCTCATTCAGACATTTTGGCTAAGGAAGATCCTCCAAGTCTTGTGACATATTGACAAAATAATTATAAGGACAAAACATTTACCAATATCAATACAAACCCATAGAATTTGCAAAAAGTATTCAAGATTCAACTGAAATATGCAGCGCGAGGTGAACTCTTATTTCTGAAATAGGCAACCTTTTTTAACCATATCACAGGATGTTTACACCACCTTTTCTTCGGATCATTATTTTTTTTTGGGATGAATGGCCAAAGCCGGTGCGCTCACGTGATTGCCGTCTGCGCAAAAATGTGTTGAAGGATCTAATTAACACATCAGCTGATGCCGGACTTTTTCAGCACCGCGGACAGCTCCATTCTGCGCAGCAGGCAGAGGGCGGCGGTTATAAATGTCCACGTGGAGTGGCTCAGTCCCTCACATCGAAAACAGAGGCTGCAGCATGGATAAGAGGTTCGAGATTCCGCGCGTTTCCGCTCCGAACGTGCACGCACGACAAAAACCAAGACCCTCGGAGGTAGATCCGAGCTCCGCCCTTCGATCCGTGGAGATGATGTCGAGGTCGGCACCGGTATTTGGGAAGTTTGATGAGAAAGAACACATGCTGGGCTTAAACGCTCGTCTAGCGAGGTTCATAGAGAAGGTGCACCAGCTGGAGCGCCACAACCAGCTTCTGGAGAGGGAGATCGGGGAGATCAGAGGGAAAGCAAATCCCGCATCCTGCTTGGAGGAGCAGTATGGACCGGAGCTGAAGAGGCTGAGGCAGATGGTTCAGGACATCACCCAGCAGAAAAAACAGATTGAGATCGAGTACCAGACTTTAGAGGAAGAGCTTTCCCGCATGAGGAGACAACACGAGAGAGAGACGCAGAGCAGGATAGACGCAGAGAGCAACATCTCGGTCCTGAAGAAGGAGATCAACGACGCATACCAGGCTAAACTACAGCTGGACAAGAAAGCGCAATCTCTGGCGGACGAGATCCACCTCCTGAAAAATGACCACGAGGTCGAGATGTCGGAGATGTTGGAACAGATCCAGCGGGACGCGCAGGGGAACGCGCACGAGTTTGGCCACCCGGGCGTTACCGCGGCGCTGCGGGACATCAGGGCACAGCTGGAAGGTCACGCCATGCCCGACGTGCAGCAAATGGGGGAAAACTTCCGATCTCAGTTTGCAAAGTTAACGGAGGCCGCCGAGGCCAAAAGAGACGCTCTGAAAGCGACTCAGCAGGAGATCCAAGAGTACAGGAGGCGCCTGCAGGCCAAAAGCGTGGAGCTGGACTGCGCCAAAGGAACCAGAGAGGCGCTGGAGAAGCAACTTCATGATGTTGAGGATCGCCACAAAGAGGAACTTATACACTATCAAGTGAGTTTTATTGTATTTGGATGTAGTAACCACTCTCTTTTACTAATCTTTGTGATTTCTTGACCTTAGAATACAATCAAAGAGCTTGAAAATGAGCTCATAAGCTGCAAATTTGACATGTCCGGTTACCTGAGGGAGTACCAGGACCTCCTTAATGTGAAAATGGCTTTGGATGTGGAGATACTGTCCTACAGGTATCACATATATGACACTTTTTGTAGCTAAATATTGTTTTCTGTTTCTTCACTTAAGCATTACAGTATCACCTGGCATAAATAAAAAAAAACTAAAGAAAATGTGATCTGACCTTTTGAAATATCTGAGATCTTTTTTATGTTCTTCAGGAAACTTCTCTGTGGCGAGGAAGCCCGCCTGTCCTCGGTCTCCGACACCCCCATCTCCTTCCCGCACATCTACCACCAGTCCCCTGTTTACACCCTCCCCTGCTTCAGCCTACCAGGAGGCAGACGAGCAGAGCCCCAGTACAAATTTGTGGAGGAGATCATAACCGAAACCACCAGGGAGATCGAGATGACAGAATTTGAGGATGTGGGGTCGGAGGAAGCAGAAGTGGGAAAAGATGAGCGGGGGTGTCTCAAAAGTGAGAAAGGGAGTGGTGAGGAAGAAAACGATCATAAAGACAGTGGAGAAGGAGAGAGAAACCAGGTGTTTGATAGTGTACAGAAACAAGTAGCGTCAACTGAAGGTGATGGAGGTCACGTTGGGGATGCAGATATACCCAGTGAGATGCAGAATGATGAAAAAAGGCCAAAAATGAAGGAAGAGTCTAATGGTACTGAAGCCACTGAAGCAAAGATGAAAACTGAGATTTTTAGTGAGGAAAATAAGAAAAACATGAAGGAAAAACTTGTAGAAGAGACAATGGTGACAGATCAGAGAGATCTCTGTGTGAAAATGAGTAATTTGAAGTCAGAAGTTCCTCTGGAGGCTGAATCTCCGAGTAAATCAGATGATGAAAAGCGATCTGCTGAGGAAAAAGGCTCAGTTTTAGTTCAAGATAAAACATCTGATCCAACTCAAGAGCCTGATGGTGGGGACAAAGTGAAGCAGCAAGAGATTGATGAGTCAGCTCACAAGACTACAGATGAACCAAAAATCATTCCGGAGGCAGCAGGTTTGGCTCAACAGACCAGGGAAAGTCCAGAAAGAGCATCCGAGTCTGATCCAAAGGAAGAAGATGATTCAGATCTTAAAGGAATCAGCAAAACCGACACCATCGATGATCACAAAGAAAAACAGCCAAAAAATGTTCAGGATTTGAGAGATGAGAGGGATTCATCCCTTCAATCTGTAAAGAAGGAGGTGATTGATGAGGAAGGTCAACAGCCACACGCTGGGGATGAAACCAGCTCAACCCAGACCGAAAGAAAAGACGGCAGCGAACGCCCAACGGACAGCAGCAAAATTCAGAAACAAACTTTAGCAGAAAAAAATAAATGAAGTAAAGCTGACAGTTGAAAGTCAGGAAAACCGAAGGTGCGAAAATGTCACACAAACTGTGTCTGACACAGAAAGATGTATATGTTTTTTTTCCTTCTTGCACAACTCATGGTTAAGTTTGCCTTTGAACTTTAATTGTAGACTTTCATTCTCTGTTTTTCCCCTATTTATCTCAACCACAAAAGTAAATGAATTGAATGAAAATGTCCACATAGAGACATTTTTTCTGCTTGATGCGCTCGCAAATAAATTCAGTATTAAAATCTTTCCGTCATTCTGAGTTCATTATTAAAGGGAGCATTTATTGTTTTTGATAATCGTGTACATTTCTAAACATAACTTCGTTGCATGAGGAAAACCCTGAAAAATTTTTCACATGGGACATTTTATTGACCTAAACTAATTATGTACAATAATCTTAAGATAGATTTTTATTGTTGCTACGGTCTGTGCTTCCTGGTCCGTGCAACAGTCATGCATTATAATCAACTACTAAAAATAATAAATAATACATAAGTGCATAACTCAAACACTAAAACTGAAAATTAAAATTAGATTGATGCCAGATAAAAGTGCATTGTCATAAAAAAACAGGATATGTAATTAATAGATGTTTAAAATGGTCAAATTCTTAACTTCTTGTACTAAGCTGAAGTTGCATGATAACCACTAAAAATGTTTTTAAGGAATAAAATGCAGAATTCAACCAAATGTTATCAGTAAAGACTTTAGTAAACATTAAGTTTAGAAACATAAATCTGTGTTCTTATAGAGAACTTCCTTTCAATGGAAGTTCTGATTCGATTCTGTAACAAAGACAGTTTTTTCCTTTGTGCATCATGACAAATACAGCAAAAGACACAAGTTTCTTACATTTTTCTTAACTTGTTTCAACCATTAAAAAGAAATCTATATGGTGATGCCATGAAACTTCTCATCTGTCACACACCTGTGTGCATAATTTCTGGTCAATTTTTGATGGATATATTGAGAACTTTCTTTATGGGGGGGGGGACTAGAGTTTCTCCTTCTGTGACCTCAGAAACTTATAAAGAGACTTAAAAAAAGGTTTTGATAAAACGTTCAACAGGTTATATAGGGTTCCGGTTAAGTAGAGCAGCATCTTCAGATCGAAAATTAAACATGAACAACTGTCAAATAATGTCCATTCATGACACCAAAGAAACCCAAATTTCTAATTCTCAATTAAAAATGAAACTATACATTTAGGAATCATGATGAATAAAGATATTAAGGATAGATTCAATACTAATATTAACTGACTATTAGACAGAAACAAAAGGATTTGAAACAGTTGTTTACAAAGATACATTTACATTTTTGGCACAATTTTATAAAACAAATTAAACATTTTAAAAGTAATTTTCCCAGACTATGTGGCTAACAACGAAACTTCTATTTAAAAAATCAATCTATTCCAAATATATTTTATTTGGAATACGAAACATTAGAATAAATTAAAATTAAACCAATTGAGGAGGGAGGGATGAATCTTATTGATTTTGAGGTGATGGAGTTATTAAATTGCAATGGCTAAAAAACTTAAAAAACATACATTCAATCTGGTTTTCATACCTTTATACTCATTTCATACAGGTGGAGGCATTGACTTTGCGTTCTGTGATTTTGATCCGATGAAACTTCCAAACTTTCTGAGTTTAGTTCATTTACAGCCACAATGCCAGTCCTGATACTTCAATTTTTGTTTAACTACTTAGTTACTTTTGGTAAATTTTTCATTCACAAATACTCTTTTTTTATGAGTTTCATCTTTTGTGGTAAATCCCTAATAATAGTTAAAAAAAAGGATGCTGTGAAACTTTTAAATTGCCAATTTTGACCTGGATTGGTACTGTAGGATAGTCTTAGGTGGGTTCATCATTTACTTATTCATGCCTTTCAATTTAATTTAGGTCTTGGCCTACAGTTGAAAAAAAAATAGTTTTTTTCCCCCCAAAGGCTTAAAGTTGGATTCATTTCCTTCCTTTCCATCTAAAGTTGATATGCCATGCTTTGTAATGTTGTGTAATTGTCAATTATAAAGAAAGAAAGTAAAGCAGCATTTTTCATCCTTGGTCCTCATGTAATCTTGCATGTTGTCCTTTTGGCTGCTTTCAGACTGTAGAAGACGTGATTTAGAATCTAAGAATGGTCAAAAAATAACTCAAGACACTTTGCTATGAAACAACCAAGCATTTGTGGAGTTCAAAGACTTTATTGAAAAGGTTTACATACTTATAAGGACCTCCAAGACTTCCTGTGGACCGTCTCCACCCAGAACAGGGAAGCAGCTTGAGAGTGCACGTATGCAGCTTTAAGTTACACCCTTTATAGAGAAGAGTTTGGCATCATCATCATCATCATCATCATCATCAGAACTATGCGACTCCCCACCCCCAACTATTTGCGGTTACCAAATAAAAGAAAACAGTAAGCCTTGTTCATTCAAATGCTCCCAACGTTACTAAAACCAAAATCCCAACAGTCGACACTTCATTATGGTGGGTGCGAGCACGAACGGGGAGGATACTTAAATAGAAGCCAGAAGAAAACGTCTAGTGTGGTTCAGAAGCTTTGGAATTGACCGCTGTCAGATGACGAGGAATATCAGACATTATGGTGTAAAAATCTGAGGAGGTATGACAACTCCGGACGACTAAAGTCCACAAACTAATGCCGTCACATGATGGAGAGGTTAAAAACAACAATGGAGTGCCTGGAATTATCCCAACTAAGCCGCATCTTGTTGGTGACACACACGGTTTCATTACTACGGCAGTGTTTCATTAGAAACAAGTGATTCATAAATAATAAACCAAGAACTGACTTTTTGAAACTACAAAGTAAAAAAAAGTCAGCGAAAGTTGAATGCACTGATGAGCCAAATCACTGGGCTGAAGTGCGGCTGTAGCCTTTGAAACAATCTCTCCAGATGCCTCCTTGCCGGATTGAGTTGGACATACATTTAAGGCCAGATTTGTGTGATACTCCCTAGTCCCTTGCAGTATGAGAAACCCTTAGGCTTCCAGTTCCAAGCCCAGACCCAGTTTGTGGCCTCCTGCGTTGATGCTCTTCCCGTCGACCAGGCCGGCCAGGGTGAGCTTGACACCTGCACATGCACAACACACAAACACACACACACACACACAGGAGGGTCAGGATTCCCACCAGCTTAGTAAATAAGATACATTTTTGACTAAATTGCTGTGCATGGAAGAGCCTTACCTGGTCTGAGAGTTTGAGTGTAACCAACACCAACAAGGCTATTGTTGTTCACTTTAGCCTAGAAAGGGCAAGAAGAGCGGTTGGTCAGGTTTTCCTCTCACTTCTGCAGCCTCTCTATTCATCTGCTTCTCCACTTACACTGATGGAAGCATCTTTGTCCAGCTGGTATTTGGCTCCGATGCCGAAGCGAGTGCTGTTGCTGCCAGCGGTCCACGCCAGGCTCACCGCCGTCTCCAGCTTGTCGCTCACCTTCTGGTAAATGGAGCCCCCAAACTCAGATCCATCATTGCTGGAAAGACCAGAACGAGTGAGGACTTTATGATACCGATAGGAAATCGTCAAAGAAGAGTGTTTAAGAAGGGATGTCCCGATTCGGTTATTTGGATGCGATTCAGTCATTTGATTTCAAGTATCTGCCAGCACCAAATTCTGGTTGGATACTTTTGTAACACATTTTATAAAAATGTACAACTTTAATAATCAGATGTAGGTTTTCTCCTTTTTTGTTTTATTCACATTCTTCTATCATTTAGCACTTGGAGCATTTCTGTAAAGTAGCTTGAAGAATCTAGTAAATATAGTCATTAGAAAAATAGTTAACTAGGAAAATTAATTAGTTGGTGATTGCAGCTTTATTATTGTCAGAACTATTAAACATTTAAAATTATATGTGATTTATATTTTCATTAAAAAATTCTTTAAAATGAATGAGGACTTTTAAAATCGTTGTAGCATAAATATGATGAGTATTCATAACTAATTCATATCAATGGAACTATTTACTTGCTTTAGCTGTTTTTGTTTGCATTTTGTAGACGATCCCTTGGCAGCCGTCTGTCAACAGCATGAAGTGAGAACATTTTAATTAAACAAAAACAAAATCCTTTTTTCTTTCAAAATTCCTTTGTTGGTCGTCGTTTATGTATAAAATATGAATGTGAACATTTTGCTAATTTGATCAAACTGTTTTTGTGAGCCTCCTGTCCAAACTAGCGTCGTATTCTGCTGCGCCTCTACAGCAGTAAAATGTTGGGATCTGTTAGTGATACGCAGACTTCCAGTAGAATATTTATCTGGAAGAATAAGCTTAAAGTCCATAGTGCTGGTCATAATAAGAATAAAATAAATATACTAGCCCTGATTGGAATGTAACATCTGATTCTGATCGAGTCTGAAATTACGTCAACGGGCCGATTTCCGATAACGTGATCCCCCAAAAGCCAAACTTCAGTTTCCAAAGTGAAAAACTTCTATTCTGTTAATACCAACTGCAAAAGTGTAAATGTTTTTGAGGACATTCCACGCATCTACTCACACGTTTGTGTGCAGCTGAAAGTCTCCTGTCTTGTAGCCAATGGCGAAGTTGTTTCGGATCATTTTGGATTTGGCCGTGTCGAAGCTCATCTGGTAACCGGCGAGCCAGCCCTCGTAGCCGACGACGCCGTTTCCATGGATGGTAGGTCCAGCAAAGTCAAAGTCAACGTCGCAGCCCAAGTTGACGTACTCGCGCTTGTAGGCAGCCTTCACCTTCCCGCTTTTCTTGCTGTCAATGAGAGAATTTTGTGAAAACCAGAAGAAGTTCCCTCTCAGGTTAAATTAGTTAAGTTAAGTAACTAAACAAATTTTAAGAAGCGTTCACACTTATAATCATGTTCTGGATCAAGAACTTTAGTATTCTTCATCCAGAAAGATCACTCAAACTGTCAACAATCCAGCCATGATTTTTATTTTTTTCTTGTACAAATATTTCTTTTTTTTTTTTTTTTTCAAATTTCTTTTAAAAATAAAAATGAACATTTGAAAACTATTTTATAGAGTTAATGTAAGCATGCTTTGCCTTTTGTAGCACCATTTACTGTTATTCCATTTTTTTTTGTTTACACATTTGAAATATTTCATCTTTACCGTATAACACCTTTTGTACTTTAATTCAAATAATTACCGGTATATTTCTAAAACTTTATGTTTTCACACTAAACTTTTAACACCAAAAACTAATTCAGCATTAAATCAAGTAACTTTAATACCCATTTTATTTTGCCTTTTAGTTTTCTTTAGTGGTTAATCAGCATCTTCAGGGATAAGCTCCAACTGTCATTATTCACACATAAAAGAACTTCATTTTGTGCATTTTCATGAAAATAATTTGCCTGACCCTTCAACATAAAGACTGCAATACATTTTAATAACTAAATATGAGCAGAGATTCTAACTTCAGGAGGCAAACGCATGTGGAATAGTTGAAGGAAAACATGTTTTTCTACGCAAAACTGTCCAAACACAAAAGAGTAAAAGCTGAAAGCAACAGTGAGGCGTTACTAAACCCTCGTTCCATACTGGGACCCTGGTCACATGGCTGGCAACGACACAGGTCCTAAGCATGCGCGACAAAGATCAAGTTTCCAGAATTACTCATGCAGAGAGGCCACAGCCAGTCCTGCCTCCAAACACACAAAACTAATTTTAACCACCATCTTACCCAGTGTTTGGTGAGAAGGTTGTGTCAAAAGTCAACTTCAGTCCCTTTGCAATCTACGAGGAGCAACACAAAACATTGTACGGTACCAAAACACATGTGTGCGCTCGTATGGAATTGCAACTGCAAGTGATATCTCAACCATTTAATACCTGATCTTCAATTGTGATTTCGGTTCCTAATGTGTTGTCAGTGTTCCACTTCTCGGTGAAGGTCAGACCGTACTCGGCCCTCTTGTATTTGGTTTCCAGAGTACCAGAAACCTTGCTGGTATCAGTGTTGGAGGAGCCAGATGTTTTGAATTCCTGCATGAGACAGTTTTAAAAATAAAAAAATCTGAATCAAATCTTAACATTGTTTTTGTAACAACTGCACACACAGCTAAAAAAAAAAAAAGAAGGGAAAACATGCAACGACTAATAAGTTAACCATAACAACACCTACCACTCCACTAGCTGACTTTGTCTTCACGTCAAGCTTCACCACACCAAATCCTGTGGGGGAGACACGGTATTCTTGATTTATGTGACGCAGTTTCAGAAAAATAAAATCAACGAGCTGTCAGGCAGTTTGGACACGCAAGAACAACTCGATCAAAAAGTCAGGAACAATAAATACCATAGCCTTTGTCGAAGATGTCCTTGGCAGACTTGCCCAGATCAGCATATGCAGGGGGCACGGCCATCGCGACTGTGGACAAAACACAAATGTCAACTTCCAACCGTATTTCAATGACAACAAATACAACAAAAAAGGTCACAAAACAGAACTGTGAGTAGCTACACAGTCAACGGATACTCTTACAGTAGTTAAATTTTTCTTAGCAACACAGAAACTTAATTTTAAAAGTGACAACTAATGTATCGATCTTAGAAATTTTGTAATTTAAAGTGCACTTTATACCTCAATGAATATGTCTTCCATTTGTAGAGCAAGTCAGACAAACCATGATTAACTTTTTAATGTAATCAATAAGAAAATTAATAAAATCCTAATTATTAAGATCATTTAAACAAGTTTATTAGCTAAAAAAATAATCATTACTTACTACTAGCTTATAGTAAGTGTTAAAAAAAAACAATAATTAGGAGTTACTGGGCACATAACGTCAGAACTTAATAGAAATATTTTCCCCGCCTTATCATTAATTCAGGTGTAAGACAGTAGTTTTGTTTGTGATACACAGCGAAAAAGAACAGTTTCATGCTAGTACTGGTGTACATTATATCTGATCATGATGGTTCACGCAGTCTGACTCTGACAGTCGACTGACAAGGTTGTGGAGAACACAAGAAGCCATTTTGGCCAAGCCTCGTTCTTATCAAATATTACTACTCGTAATCTGAGGGACAGGCACGCTCCGTAACGCCAGTATGCTCGTTCTCGTTCAGCATGTCTAAGCGGAAACGTGCTATTCGACTTAGCTTGAGGGCCAACATTGCTAGCATGCGGCATGCCGGTAAAGTGAAACGCCTTGACAAAAACTTACTAATAACTGCAAGAGAAACCCCGAACAGCTTAAGAGGGGGAAAATGAACCCTTACCAGTTGGAGGATGAGTAATTAAAAAGCTGAAATGGTTTTATTGGAGGTGTATGTCACGCCACTCTGTTAGGGCAGGCGTCACCGGCTGGAGGGCGAGCTGAAGGAGACTGCTCTGCAACCAAACCATTACCTATCAGCTCCCCGCTTAGGACCAGGGACTGTCCACAAAAGTGCCTTAATAAAAAAATTATAACATCTAATATTATTGTTGCCATTTTAACAAAGTTTAAGGCTTTTTTTTTTCGTAACATAAAAAAATGATATAATATTTAAAAAAAAAAGCACAAATAAATAGTTAATTGCAGATCAAAGAGGAAATGTGTGTGTGTGTATGTGTGTGTGAGTATGGGGAGGGGGGTCTAAAAATACCTTCGAGCATTTTAGAATAAGTGAAAATGAAATTTAGGAAAACAATCAAATTTTTTTCATTTCAATGGTAAAATGCATTTTCAATTTGCATCACATATGGGAATTTCTCAGTAAATAAAATAAAACAAAACTTTTTTAAACATGATTTTAAACAGTGAAGCTTGTACTATATTAAAGTTATATCTTAAGACACTGCTGAGAATAATTTATTGTTTTTTTTTTTTTTTTTTTAATAATTTACTTGCACTACCTAACGTGGGGTTTCAAAAATTGAGAATGGACTGTAGAAACTACTATCCTCCAGAAGGGGGCGCCATGTAATATCAGCATGTAAGCTAATAAAGAAATGGGTGAGTCGAAGAAGAAGCAAGAGTTAGCTCTGCTCTGACAAGCTAAAGCTAACCCTAGAATCTAGATATTTTCTTTTATTTTTTCCGTTAACTGATTTTAATAATATTTTGTAGACAATTGGTAAACGAAAACAGGTAAGCCTTGAATATTAAAATAACCAAGCATATCGAAGAAAACGTTACTTTTCTGTGTTTTTGACAAAGCTGTCTGGGTTTATTGCTTTGTTTTTGTTCTTTTTCTTTTAGCTAAATGTGTAATTTTGCACGTTCGTTAATTTATGATCTGATCTTACATTGACTTTAGGTGGTTGCTCTGAGCTCCTTAACCTACTCAAACTACACATTTCTTTCATTTGACATTATTGTTTATTTTTGCATGATCATCCACGTCTGGAGTTTAGCCTAAAGCCACATTCTTGTAGTCCCAAAACTAAAAACACGTGGAACTTCAAAATAGTTGAAGTAGTCTTATTGTCTTTAGATTTAGCATGGTTGTTTATGACCTTCTTTGTAAAATACCGAGTTAAATGTTTGTGCTTCATGTTCTTCAGTGCGGTACACCTACAGCACTTAAAAACATTTATTACAAGTCACCTGTGATGCTAAACAGAGGACACACAACATCAGTCTAAATGACCCTAGGTGTGATGGGATGCATCTGCTTTTTGTTTTAATTGCACAAACTATGGTTGGTCTCTGAGTTTCTATCACCTTAGTGTGTAGTGATGGGTTGATATTCCCTCCTTAAGTTTTTATTCTTCGTGGGTTTCTCCTTAATTTGCTTGGCGTTCACTTTCCCTCTATCTTTCATGTTCCATAGTTGTGTAAGTTCAGGTTCCCATAATAAAATGTTATCTTGTGCTTTCTCATTATTAACTAATATATGAACATATTTCAAACATAGCCTATATGTAAAGCTTAACTAAGGTCTGTCTCCTCTTGTTTTAGGAGCTAAAACTGTGTTTTCCTGTTTTCTTTTTATTTTTTATTTTGTTTTATTAAATTGCCAGATTTGCAATAAATGGTGGTGGTCTTCAAAAGCATGCGCTGCGTGCAATCTTTTTACCAACTAAAACATTGCGGGAGTTAGCCAGTTATACATAAATTATTTCCAATCTTTTTTTCTGGGTGAGTAATCATTATTTCTAGGCTTGTTTAAATACATTCATTTAATACATTGAATTTCCCTGTTTTCTTTTATTTTTTATGATTCTGTTTGTCTAATTTTCATTGGTTAAACCAAATGAGCATTTATTGCTGTAAGGACGGTCTAAATTAGGATTCATATTAGGAATCCATGACGCACTAATTTCCATTATCATTAAGGGTGTTTCTAGACTCTTGTGTAAAGTCACCTCACATTTTCATGATTTTTTTTCTGTGTGTATGTTCTGTATCTGTCAGTTGCTATGGAAGAGGATGAACTGAAGCCAAGCCTGCAGGAGCTGAAGAGTTCCAAATACAACGTAGAAAAGGATAATGGTGAGTCTATATTACATATACAACCAATATATTTTTGCTTGTTATTTTTCTTTGTAAATGTTGGGATGATGCATATTAATTCCTATTGAGAACTTGAATCAAAAATAAGATGTGATGTCAGCCAACATCTGCATGTCTTATTGATGCTCTGTGTTTGTCAGTTGCCATGGAAGTCGATGAGTTCAAGCCAAACATTAAGGAGGAGAAGACCTCAGAAGACAGTGTAGATGAGTTCAATGGTGAGTCCATAATTTCACTGCAACACAATTCAAATGTGTCTATTTTTATGGTTACTTTTGCACTAATAATTTAGATTGATTCCATGTCTGCATTTGAGCCCACCAATGTTTGATTTTATATAGCAAATGCTTTTTCTCATGTTCTGCATTTGTCTCAAACAACTACAACTTGTTTTTTTAATTTGTCGCTTTATTTCCAGGTGTGCCAGAATCTGCATATGAGTGCCCATCGTCGCAATTTATCACTCCCTGCAAGACAGAAAGTTTTCAGAATGGCGCAGACTGTCTGCATCTAGAGAAAGAAGCCGTTGTAGTTTTAACCAGACTCCCCGAACACGTTATCAGTGCTCTGCAGTCGTCAACGGCCCAGGAGTTGTAACAGCGAAACGGAGTCGTTTGGGGAGGCTGAATCCGATACTCTGTGGGAACCTGGGGAGGATTCAGATGATTCTGATATCCCACTCTCGCACAACAACAGAAAAACCACAAAGATGAAAAAGAGCGGCGCATCAGAAAAGTCCAAACAGACGCTGAGCAGTAACAGCACGAGTACAGGTGAGCCTAACAACAAGACAGTAAGGAAAATGAGCCCCACTCTGATAGAAATTGTGTTTTTAACATGTTTTTGTGGCATTTTTACTAATGATGGAGAACACAAATTAAATTAAACTTAAAGTTACGCTTCTGAGTATTTCTTTATTCAAAATGTTAAGAATTAGGTGCAGACAAAAAAAAATGCAGTTTAAAAAAGAACTTCTTTGTAATGCAGAAAATATGCAGAGTGGGCCACAAGCTCCCTGTAAGCTAGTGGGAGAGCATGTAAACAGATCAGCAACGGGGTGGGGAAGGGGGGCGGGGTTGCTCCACGCTAACAATCCCAACCACAACTCTACCTACTGTCGCTCTGCAGAAACTATGTCCTTGAAAGCAACTGTGTTTTTTTTTTTTTTTTTTTTTTTTTTTTTTTTTGCTTAAACATGGCATAATCATAGTTAAAAGACCACTGAGAACGCTGATAAAATAGATAAAAAAATGATCGGAGTGGGAATTAAAGTCCATTTTATACATACAGCATACATACAGTAGTGCAACTATACGCTTTTCTACAGTTAGACCCAGAATCCACATTATTCTGGTTCTTTAAAGTGTATGTGAAACTTCAAGAATGGCAACATATATCTGATTTATGTCCTAATTTTTTTCAGTGCTATTATCTATCAGTGTTACTGTTAAATATTAGAAAAAGCTTTGACCTTAACCTCAAACTAGAATAAAAAACCTATGAGAGCTCGGGTTTGACTCGAGCCTTTCTGGTTAAAGAGGAAGTTTTTGTTTATTTTGGTTTAGTTTTGATCTAAATGACTTTTAACAGAGTTGCTTTTTACTTATAAAAGGCAGTATTTTATATTTAAAACAATAATTTGGCTTTGTTTGTGCTGTGATTACAACCCTTCCAAATATGACAAATATTGTCACGAGTCCTTCTTTGCATTTTAAAGTTGTTTAACTGACAAGAACACACACATTTTTTTTCTTAGTTCGTGGCCATCTATTTAGACAAAAAGAACAGGATTATAAGAATATTTGGAATACTATATATTTTTCCCTTGAGCTTGGTTGGCAAAGTCAGAGCTGATTGTTTGAGGAAGATTTTTTTGGTGCTTTTATTTTGGAGGGTAAAGGCAAAAAGGTTTACAGTAGGTAAGAAAGTATCATAAAAAAAATAGTTGGTGCTTATGGTTGATTCATACTGAACTTGTATAAGTTGCTGCTTCTCATGTTGATGGACGTCTACTAACGGGTTCATGTCTTCTTGTTTGACAGAAGCTGGGAAAGTGGACGAGTCCAGGTCAAGTGTGCCGGAGCCTCAGAGCTCAAAGGACAGCATAGAAAACAATAATGGTTCGTTCATAAACGGCCAACATTTCCAATGAGTCACAGCTTGTAGGCTGCAGAGGTTGATCTGACAAACATCATACTGACGCTGCCGTTGGAATGTGGGATATTCAGTTTTATACAGACTTAAAAACACATTCTGTGCATTTATGGCCCTGAATACTTTTTCTCTTTGAACTGTAATGGGGTCATTTTTTTTTAAGGAATTATGTTTTAAATAGCAAACCTAATTCTGCACTTGGTTGTATTTTCTTTTAAGATGAACTTCAGCTTTATTTTATTTATTTTTTTAAGTTTTGTTGTTCTTACACAACACATGAAACATGAGTCATTTTTGACATTTTATGTTTGTATAAAATATATTAAAATAATTTATTTCTTTTATTTTAAACAAAGTTTATTGTTTGCATTTAATGATAATTGAAAATACACATAACTCAAAATAAATGTGAGATGAATTTATCCCATTACTACAGGCTGACTGTCTTAAAGGTTTGATTTTATTTATTTCTTTTTTAATTGTGTGTTTGTACAGCAACAAAAGCGGGCTCTTCTGTCATATCCACCTACATGAGCCACTGCAACAACGAAACAAAAATCATCCGCCCTGATTTGCCAGAGAAAGAGGTCCTTCCAGGCATGATGGTTATTGCCAGGAGGAGGGCCATGGAGTGGAAGCGCGGGAAAATAGCAGAGATAAATACAAGAGGTAAGAGTGGAAAAAAGGAAATACTTGCAGAATAAACATTACATGTTAGAAGTTCAACGCGTTTTTGAAGAATTAGTTGATTTTCAGATGTTTTAAGAGCTCAGGTTTTAGAATCCCTTCACATACAGAGATCTACAGATATGAGTATTTTTAAATGGAAGACATTGACCAAAGGTTAAAACTTGAGGGTTTATTGTAGGATTTTTACATTTTATTCTTATTATGTAGTTTTTCCTTTGAAAAAAGAAGATAAACTCCCACTTAGATATAATATTCTATCCTTTTGACACTTAATGGCATAAAAAGACGACCCATGACCTGTTAATCTGACACCCTTCACCTTTTATTAGTTTTAAAAAAAAAACTTTATTTAAATGTTGATTGTAACGAGTGTCACTGACAACAATTCTTTTCTTCTTGCTGTCTTTGCAGAAGACGGACGGTTGAAATACAAAGTGGTTTTTGAAGAAAAAGGCAAGAGTCTGGTATCGGGACACCACATAGCCTTCGACTCCACCGCCAGGCTGGCAGAGCTGTACATCGGCGCCCGCGTTGTGGTCAAGTCCCTGGAGGACGAGCTGACCTACCTGCCTGGAGTTCTGGGCGAACTCCCCAGCAGAAAGAACCGCTTGAGGTGCCAACATAAAGCGTCATCAACTGTTTTACAAAGTTCTTTGTAACTCTAATTGACCTTCAAAAGAAAAGAAGAAATGAAAATCAACTCCTAAGCATTTTCTTTGATGCGACCTTTATTTTGCAGGTTTCTGGTTTTTGTAGATGATCACACGGCAGTTTATGTTGGTTTACCATTACTTCATCTAGTGTGCAGACCGTGTAAGTTTCCCTTTTCTTTTTTTCCCCAAATATTTTCCTGTTTTAACAGAAGAAAACTACACTGTGAATATGAACATATACTATTAGCATCTGGATACAGTTTTGATTTGATGAATTATTTCTACAGCTCATCACTTACAAATCCACTTTTACATAAATCTGCTGCCAAAATTGACCCACATTTTTTTCTTTTGTAGAGTTTTTCTATTTTGATCACCTCATTTTTTTTAGCTATTGTATTTTTTTTAGATATTATTATGTTTTCTTTTAGTTGTTCCCTGTCTGGTTTTATTATTGTTAATTTTTTGTAATAGACATTCATAAAATGTATAAATATACCAATGAGGTCAGAAAAAGGGTCTTCTTCTTATTAAAAGAAAAAACTTTGAGCCACTAAGACAGGTTTTCTCAAACAAAGACTATTTAACTATTGAAAAACCTTCTTGAGGAGTTTCTTTTCTGGCTTACGCTACGTTCAGACTGAAACACTTCCAAAGTCCATGTGGAGGTGTGTACGTCCACGTTTCCGGCCTCCACGTTCAGTTTCACCTTCAACAAGAAAGAAGGAAAATACTTTTCTTCCTGAAATGGGTGTTTTTACTTTAACATTCCATTTTTGGAGTGTGCAGACTTTTTTTTTCTTTCTTTTTTTCTATTGTCCAGCCCACAATTGGAAATGTATCTACATGTATACAAACCAAATCATGTGTGAAGTTCCCTACATTTCTTTTTGGTCACAAATAAACAGCGGTTTGGTTTGGTTGGATTGTGGTGATGCAGATGACTGATCCGTCTTCTTTTTCCTCCTCAGTGGAGAATGTTTTGGACGACATTCCAAGCGGGATTCACAAATGTTTCATAACGCAGTATTTAAAGAGATGGCCATACCCACATTTAACCCGCTACAGAGTGGGGCAAACCATCACCGTGGACGTGAACGGAGTCCCCGAGAAATGTGAGGTGTCTAGCATCGACTGCAGCTTGATTTTGGTGGTTTATCAGGTCAGTAGCTTGTATTTATTTATACACTCACTTCAACAAGTCCAATTATTTCATGCAGCTCTTATTTGGTTTTTAATCATATTAGTCAAAAGTTTTTAGTTTTTGTAAATTTGAAACGTCAGAATCAGTTTTTCAGTTTGAGCATGACTATTTTCGTTTTATAGAATGAGTATAATAAGATAAAAAAAATGCATCTAAATATTTAATGTGGTTCTCCTTTTATTAAGGAAAAAAATCACATTAGATACAATTATTTAAAGACTACTTTTGTAATTTTCAATCCCTGTCTACAAGTTTAACAAATTAAAACATTTTCTTATTTTTTTCACCTATTAAATTGGCTCATTTTAATAATTAAATTCCTGTAGTGTAATAATCAATATTTTTCAGTAAGTAGAAGCTTTAAATGTTTAATTTTAACCTTTTGTTTAGGCATTTGTAGAACTTGAAAAAAATATTCAAGGACGATCTTTGATTTTTGATTTTATTTGAAATGGTTTATTTCAAGCAGTTAAATAGAAATAATACACAAAAGCAATACAATCATCAGTTATACATTCATACAGTAACTAATCAAAAATAAACGACGACGACAGTGGCTCAGGTGGATGAGCGGGTCGTCCGATGATTGAAGGGTCGGCGGCCGCTCCCACCAGCCAAATGTCGTTGTGTCCTTGGGCAAGACACTTCACCCTCCTTGCCTCCAGTGTGGCCTCCACTGGTGTGTGAATGTGCATGGATGATCCCGGTGATGGTCAGAGGGGCCGTAGGCGCGAAATGGCAGCCACGCCTCTGTCAGTCTGCCCAGGGCAGCTGTGGCTACATCAGTAGCTACCATCACCAAGTATGAATGAGGAGTGAATAAATAATAGACACAATGTAAGCGCTTTGAGCGTCTGGAAAAAAGGAAGTTAAAGGATGTATTAAAATACTGAGATTTTCTGTGAGGAAAAAAAAAGGAAAACCAGTCAATGTTCAGGTGATTTTGTCAAAATAAAGTATACCATAATCTGAAATACTATTAACTGATTTTACAACGTGTTAAAAAAAATAGACTAAAGGAAGAGGTAAAGAAAAGATCAATCAAAACATGAGCACACACAGATACAAGTTACATAAAATATTAGAAATGAACTTTAATATCATCCTGGATGCCCTTTGAGTCTGAATCTGTGATTGTTCTTTTGTCTTTGTTGTGCAGCATAATCAGACGAGAGAGTGGATTCACAGAGGCTCCATTCGATTGGAACACATATTCAAGCTTTTGAAAACGCACGAACAGACCAACCTGAACGCTGAAGAGAGCGGGGGTCTAAATAAAGGCCTCACTGAATGAAGACAACGACTGAAGCCCATTCCAACCACAAGGAGTTCAAGAGGAAAAAAATCAAACGTGACTCTTTCAACTTGCTTTGTGAATTTATGTTGTTTGAGAAAAAAATCTCTAAAACATAAACATTTTGTATCAAAATCCATACTTTTGTTTATACAAAGAATTTTTACTTGTAAAACTGTATTGTTGACCTCTAAAGATGTCCATTTGAACTTGGCATTTTGCCTAAATGAAAAGGCTTTTTTGAGAAGGCCCAACTGGATCCTGTCTGCACGGAGTTTGCATGTTGGCCTCGTGCATGCGTGGGCTTTCTCCATGCCCTTTCCTGGTGACTCCAAAATGCGAGTGTGGTTCTGCGACGGACTATCGACCTGCCTTTGAGTGGTTAAAGCTGTTAATTTGTTTTTGGCAGCTAGCGGAGGCGAAAGGTATGGAATTTTTGGTTATGTTTTACTGTGTACACTTTTGTGAGATTGTTCAATTTGTTTGGTTAAATAACACAATATGCTTCTGGTCAAAGTATCCAAATTCTAACGTTACTAGCTGATTGTGAAGGAATGATGTATATCAAAAAGGAAATTATTTTAGTTGTTTTGTGATGTTTCTTCAGATCTTACGGTCGTTTGTTGTGACTATGACATGTGGACGCGAATAAATGGGCTGGAATACCCATCATAGTCCATCAGTTTACTATCATTGAGTCCATGTCTGAATCAAGCCCGGCTGGATTGCTACACTTCTACAACAGTCCATTTAACCATCTTTGACTTACAGTAAAAGCTTTCCCAGTAAAATCATGATTATGCCACTTTAGCCAAACTAAAAAAAAAAGACACAACAAAAAGAAGATGTGTGATGTGACCAGTACTATAAAAAAGAAAAAAAAAGTTCCCACCTGTTGAAGTGAAAAATAATTTTTTCAATGAACAAACATTGACCAGCTCTGAATGAAAATGAGACTTTCATGCACCACAGGATAGCCGTTTCCTTTAGGTCTATACTTACAGCTGTTGTATCATTGCGTGTAATTGTGAACCATTGCCCCACATTGATGAAACTCATATTTGCAGGCAAAGTAGCATGGAGATGGACTTCCTCCAGCCCATGGTGGCACAGGTGATGTTCTCTCTTGGAAAGATCTTCTGGAGCAGCCAGCAACAAAGTGGAACAGGTTATAAGATCTGAACGGGGGATTAAAAGTGAGGCGAGCCGGTGTGGTTATGGGGTGGCCGTGGTGCAGAGGCAGAGCGGTTAACCGCTGATCAGAAGATCTAAGTTCAGTTCCCGCCTTGCTTGCCCATGAGTCAGTGTCCTTAGGCAAGACACTGAACCCCTCATGGCTCCTGGGTCTGTGCCAGTGTGGTGAAGTGTGGTGTGCATGGTTGAATGAGACCATGACCGTAAAAGCGCTTTGGGTCTTCTAAGAAAGGAAGTATCCAAGTATACGCCTATACCCATTTCAATCAAAGATTCTTTATTGAGCAGGCAGATTTTACTTTACACCGTATTATACAAATAGGATATACAATTACACGAGTCATAGAATTGAGAGAAACTTCTCTTTTGTTTTCAGATAAACAAAAAAATTTTAATGTAATTGAAAAAATGAAGTTAATATTTGAAATGGGTTTTATAAAAAAAAAATAAAAAACTTAGAGCTTAAAGCAGCGAGTATTTAGGTAACAGTAAAAAAAAAGAAGCTTTTTTATCCATTTAATTTCAATCCTGCTTAAT